>JAESUZ010001664.1:0-1247196 GCA_017311185.1 Proteles cristata cristata | reverse complement strand
GCGGCTGGAGGCTGAGTCTCTGAATCACCACGATGGGTCTAAGGGTGATGGGAGCCCTGCTGAGCAAGACCCGAAGGGGCAGTTCTCATGCTGCAACTTGCCCACCAGAACTTGCCTGTTTCTTTAGTGTCTGTACATTACATTCACTACTGCCTCACCCTACCCCTCTGATCTTTGGCCCTCTTTGTCTTATCTCTCTTTATCCTAACTTCATCTTCTGCTTTTCTCTGTAGATCATCTCTCCCTAGAGAGTCCCTGCCTTCCTCATTCGCTATGTTCTGGTGCTTCTGCACACCTTATCTCCAGCCCTGTTTTGTGCCTCCATTCTAAGTCTCTGACTTGAGCAGCCTCCCAGACCATCCTCTGACGGTCAGCTCTCCTAGCGGAAACTTACAGCAGGGGCAAGTACAGTTGGACTGAAATAGGGTACCACTCTCCTGTTTCCAACCTTTTGATTCAAGGGATGGATGTTTTTTTTTTCTGGCTCATGTTCTGGAGGCTTATGCTTATGGTCTTTTTTAACTCAGACCACAATCACTATATTAGAATCAGCACTTCTCTTAAGGGCTTCCTTTTTTTTTTTTTTTTTTTTACATGTATTTATTTTTGAGAGACAGAGAAAGGCAGAGCACAAGTGGGGGAGGGTCAGAGAGCGAATGAGACACAGAATCCGAAGCAGGATCCAGACTTTGAGCTGTCAGCACAGAGCCCGATGTGGGGCTCAAACCCATGAACCATGAAATCATGACCTGAGCCAAAGTCGGATGCTTAACTGACTGAGCCGCCAGGCACCCCTCTTTTTTTTTTTTTTTACAAATTCTTTTTTTTTTTTTTTAAGTTTATTTATGTTTGAGAGAGAGACAGAGCATGAGCAGGGGGAAAGGGAGGGGCAGAGAGAGATTGGGAGACACAGAATCTGAAAGAGGCTCTAGGCTCTGAACTGTCAGCACAGAGCCTGATGCAGGGCTTGAACTCTGAATGGCAAGATCATGACCTGAGCCAAAGTCAGACACTCAGTCGACTGTGCCACCCAGGCACCACTCTCTTAAGGGATTCTAAGAGCCAGGGAATTGCTGGACACTTGTATCACTCACCCTGATGAGGTAGAGCAAAGCCGCTCAGTTCTGGGACTGAACAAGTCAAGGTCAACTGCCCAGCAATGCCTGCCCACTGTGTTGGTATGAGCACTTACTTTATTTCTTCAGTCTTCTACTTCTGGACCTCACAGTTGAGGCCTTCACAGACTGGTCTCATTTATCCAAAATTCCCTGGCCCTTTCTTGTTTGCTTAACATAGGACTTCAGAATTTTTTTTTCCCTTTATGGCATCAACTCTTTTCTACATAATTCTTTTAGCACAGAGGTCTAAAAAGATTTTGCAAAATTTTACTTTGAAGTCTTTGCAAGAATTATTGCTTTTTTTTTTTTTAATGTTTTATTTATTTCTAGGAGAGAGAGAGAGACAGCGTGAGCAGGGGAGGGTCAGAGAGAGAGGGAGTCACAGACTGAAACAGGCTCCAGGCTCTGAGCTGGCAGTCAGCACAGAGCCCAACGCGGGGCTCAAACCCACGAACCGCGAGATCATGACCTAAGTGAAAGTCGGATGCTTAACCGACTAAGCCACCCAGGTGCCCCAAGAAATATTGCTTTTAAGACACTGGGAAAAAAATCTTCCAGAATGAAATATTAATTATATCTGATATTTATCTGGCCTTTGATATAGAACGAAGACTTGTTTGCCTGGGACAAACAGTGCTTTCTCTCCTCTCCTTTTTTTCTCAATAAACTTGAATTCCCTTGTAGCTTCTTATTTGCCTTAATGTCAGGACATTGGAAATGTTTGTGATTTGGAAATGCAGTGTCTTTCTGAGACAAGACAATTTTACAACCTCTTAGAAAAATAAAGGATTACAAGAATAAGAGAAATTGCAGGAATGACACTTGTATGAACATTGAATCCAGGTTGCATGAGTTACTGCGCTTTGCAAAAGGCTGTTGTGAATTATTTCGATATCAACAGAAATTACCTTGGGAATCTCTGACACATTGAGATTATCCTATGTGTTATTTCTCACTAATTATAGGCTTCAACTTTTGCAATTCAAATGCTGTAAGCTTTGATGTGTCATTACCAGAGTAAGCCAAGGAGGACTTGATGCATCCTATAAAGTAATGAAATGCTGTAGCATTTGTGCCTTTAGAGAAGTTTTAGAATATTCTTGTTATTATTTATAATAATTACTACTCATGGAGTACTTTAGATTTTATATTATAGGTGGAGTCGAATCCCCTATACTATGTCCTCCACAAAAATAAAAGGTATAATGAATTTAATATTTAACATTCTCATGCATGGTTTACATGTGTATTATAAGTTCATTTTTAAACAATATATATTACTGTGTCCCATGTTTTGGCATTTTATCTAAATGCAACATACTGTATAAATCCTCTTGCAGCTTGCATTTTTTCACTCAGTGTTCTGTTAAGATTTAGTCCATTGATTCACGTAATTCCAGTTTATTTAAATTTCTCTGCAGTATTCTTTTGTATGACTAGACTTCAAGTTATTTATCATATTTCCTGTTGATGAATATTTAGATCATTTTGATGTTTCTCACCATTACAAACAGTATTGCAGTGAACATTTCTGGACATGTTTCCTTGGGCATATTTGAGAGGATTATTTAGGATATGAACCTAGGAGAAGAATTTCTGGACTTTTAGCTTTTCTTTCACTTTACTAGACAACTGTTCTATCAGGAAAACTTTTTTTTTCTTAATTTTTAATGTGTTTTTTTTTTTCTTTCTGAGAGGCAGCGTGAGCAGGGGAGGGTCAGAAAGAGGGAGACAGACCGGGAGGCAAGATGGCGGAGAAGTAAGGAGCTCCGTACTTGCACTCGCGCCCATACATCACACAGAAAAGATCTGAAGCCATTGGAAACCATACAAAACCTGAGAGACTCGGAGAAAAAGGACGCAGAATCCACTGAGAAAGCCTTCTAACGTGAGTGCGAACCGGGGAAGGTAAAATCGGGCTGGGATCGGAGCCTCCAGGGTGGGAGGCGATCCCCCTCTACCCTCTACGGGGAGTGAGAGGGGAAAAGGAGAGAGTCCGAGACAGAAAAATCTCCGCTCGGTGCATAGAAAGACCGTACTTGCCAAATACCTGCACACCGGGTCCCCTCGCGCCAACTGGTCCTGGGGGAGGCTGAGCACACAAACTGCTTCTTTGTGCCGCTACTGGAGGTTGGTTTTTAAAGCGGCGCGGGCGTGCCAGCCGCCATTGTAGCTCCAGGGCTGCTGGGACCCCTGAAAGAGACGCGCAGACACCGGGCGTCCGCGCTCCTGGCTGGCTGGAACTCGAGAGGGAAGGCAAAGAGCTAAAAACTGGGAAATTTGCCTGTGAGTTCGTGTTTCGGGTGACGAGCCATAGAGAGACCCGGTTTTCCTCACTCCAGCGGCGGCGCGCCTGCCGCCATTGTAGCTCCAGGGCGGCTGGGACCCCTGAAGGAGACGCGCAGACACCGGGCATCCGCGCTCCTGGCTGGCTGGAACTCGAGAGGGAAGGCAAAGAGCTAAAAACTGGGAAATTTGCCTGTGAGTTCGTGTTTCAGGTGACGAGCCATAGAGAGACCCGGTTTTCCTCACTCCAGTGGGCTCAGGCTACGCGGACCCGGCAGGCAAGCCCCCGCGCATGCGCACCAGCCCGACCCAGAGAAGGAAGCAGCGATTCTGACTCCGCCCCCAGAGCTCAGCAGGGAGCCTGGAATTGCCCGAGGGGGTTGTCTGGGAAGCTGTGACTAAGGCAACTTCAGCAGGGCGCGGACTGGGATCTGGAGATTGGAACTGGCCTGGGTTGAAGAGTGCAACCAACTTCGGCTGCGTCCCGGGAACGGGGAGTTGACACGCCAAAAAAAAAAAAAAGCGAGCTGCAGCGCGGGGTTCAAGAAGGGACTGGAGCACCGTCACTCTCCTCCCCACAATCGCCAAGGCAGAACCCCCGCCTGAGGCATCGGATCACGCCACGCCCATCCCTGCCTGAGAGGTGCCCTCCTCCCTTTTTTTTTCTTCTTTTTTTTTCCCCTTTCTTTTCTCTTTTTTTCTTCTTCTTTCTCTTTTCTCGCTTTTTTCCCCAAAACACTGACCTGATTAACTCTGGTTGCCAGCTTGCTTAAACAATCACAAGTCCATTCTGTAAATGTAAATTCTACACCTACCGACATTTTCAGCTATTTCTCTCAGGAGTAATTAGACTATATAGTTTCTCTGGATAATTCCAGCATCCTTCTCTCACCTATCCAACCATATTCTACCCTTTACCTCTTTGAAAAAAGTTTCTTATCCCTTCTGCATGTTCATTCTATTTCAAAATCTGCCTTGTCTCACCCTGCCTTCTCTCTTTTTCTCTATGCTCTTCAACCAGCGCTGCATACACACGGCTATTTAACTGTAGCTGGGAAATCCAGGTATATGCTTTAAACCGTTCTTTGTCCATCGGTTTTCTTCTTTTTTCCTTTTCTTTTCCCCTTTTTGACCCTTTTATGTATTTTATGCTCCCTATTATTCGCCCTCCCTCCTCCGTCTTTTCTATTAACTTTTTCCTTTTCCCTCTCACTTTGCATGTTAGTTGAATCAGCCTGTGCGTTTGTGTGCTCCTGCTCCCTGTGTGTTTGTCTGTCTGTTTTCTTTTCCAGGGCTACCTCAAGAAACAAGCTAGAGTACACAAGGTGAAGAGTCCCAAATATCACTACGAATAGGAAAATAAAATAACTAAGGTCCCAACAAGAGTGACCGAGGGATACCATTCAAAAAACAATCTCTGAAAGGATAGGCCCTGGAAAGTCAAAGAGTTTCTTGGATATAGCAGTGCTCATAGAAACAGAGAGCATAACAGGTCTTTAAAACCAACAAGAGCTGGAAAGCTAACTAAAATGACGAAACGAAAGAGCTCTCCTCCAAAGAAACTCCAAGAAGAAATGACAGCTAATGAACTGCTCAAAACAGACATCAGCAGCATAAGTGAACAAGATTTTAGAATAATAATGGTGAAATTAATAGCAGGGCTTGAAAAAAACATAGGGGACATCAAAGAAACTATGGCTACAGACAGAATGGAAAATAAAAATAGGCATGAAGAATTAAAAAATGTGATAAATGAGATACATAATAAATTAGAGGCCTCCAATGCACGGATTGAAGAGGCAGAAAGGAGAATAAGTGATTTAGAAGACACCATTATAGAAAAACAAGAAGCTGACAAAAAAAGAGACAAACTGATCCAGGAACAGGAAAGAAGAATTCGAGAGCTCAGCGACACAGTCAAACGCAACAATATCCGTATCATAGGAATCCCAGAAGAGGAAGAGAGAGGGAAAGGTGCTGAAGGAGTCCTGGAATAAATTATAGCAGAGAACTTCCCCGACTTGGGGAAGGAAGTCAATGTGGAAATACAAGAGGCTCAGAGGACTCCTCTCAGACGTAACTTGAATCGATCTTCTGCAGGACATATCATCGTAAAAATGGCAAAATACAAGGACAAAGAGAGAATTTTGAAAGCAGCTAGGGAGAAAGGGGCCCTCACATACAAAGGGAAACCCATCAGAGTGGTGACAGACCTATCTACTGAAACGTGGCAGGCCAGAAAGGAATGGCAAGAGATCTTCAATGTGATGAACAGTAAAAATATGTAGCCAAGAATCCTCTATCCAGCAAGCCTGTCATTCAAAATAGAAGGAGAGATTAAAACCTTTCCAAAAAAACAGAAATTGAAAGAATTTGTCACCACGAAGCCAGCCCTACAAGAAATCCTGAGGGGGATGCTCTGAAGGAAAGGTTGCAAGGAACAAAGATTCCAGAGACACCACCACAAACATGAACCCTACAAAAGATACAAAGACTCTAAACCCACCTATTTCAATAATAACACTGAATGTAAATGGGCTGAATGCTCCAATCAAAAGACATAGGGTAGCAGAATGGATTAAAAAAACAAAATCCATCTATATGCTGTCTACAAGAAACTCATTTTAGACGGGAAGATACCTTCAGATTAAAAGTAAGGGGATGGAGAAACATATATCATGCTACAGGACATCAAAAGAAAGCCGGAGTAGCGATACTTATATCAGACAAATTGGACTTTAAATTAAAGACAATAACAAGAGATGAAGAAGGGCACTACATAATAATTACAGGGTCCATTCATCAGGAAGAACTGACAATCATAAATGTATACTCACCGAATATGGGAGCACCTAAATATCTAAAACAGTTAATCACAAACAGAAACAAGCTTATAGATAAGAATTTGCTAATAGCAGGGGACTTTAATACTCCGCTACAGCAATGGATAGGTCAACCAGACAAAAAATCACTAAAGAAATAATGGACTTGAAAGACACATTGGACCAGATGGACCTGACGGATATATTTAGAACTTTACATCCTGAGGCCAGGGAATTTACTTTCTTCTCAAGTGCGCATGGCACATTCTCCAAGATAGATCACATACTGGGACATAAAGCAGCCCTCAAGAAATATAAAAGAATAGAGATCATACCATGCACACTGTCAGATCACAATGCTTTGAAACTTGAAATCAATTACAGGAAGAAGTCTGGAAAACTTCCAAAAACATGGAGGTTAAAGAACACCCTTCTAAAGAATGAATGGGCCAATCAGGCAATTAGAGATGAAATTAAAAAATATATGGAAACAAATGAAAATGGAAACACAACAATTCAAAATCTATGGGATGCGGCAAAGGCAGTCCTAAGAGGAAAGTACATTGCTCTCCAGGCCTATTTCAAGAGATTAGAAAAAGCGCAAGTCCAAAATCTAACAGCTCGCCTAAAGGAACTAGAGGCAGAGCAACAAGAACGCCCTAAACCCAGTAGAAGAAGAGAAATAGTAAAAATTAGAGCAGAAATAAACAACATCGAGACCAAAGAAACAATGGAACAGATCCATGAAACCAAGAGTTGGTTTTTTGAAAAGGTAAACAAAATTGACAAACCTCTAGCCAGACTTATCCAAAAGAAAAGAGAGAGCACCCAAATAGACAAAATTATGAATGAAAATGGACTTATTACAACCAACCCCTCAGAAATACAAGCAATTATCAGGGAATACTATGAAAAATTATATGCCAACAAATTGGACAACTTAGAAGAAATGGACAAATTCCTAAACACACACTCACTACCAAAATTCACACGGGAAGAAATAGAAAACCTGAACAGACCCATAACGAGTGAAGAAATTGAATCAGTGATCAAAAATCTCCCAACAAATAAGAGCCCTGGACCTGATGGCTTCCCTGGGGAATTCTACCAGACATTTAAAACAGAATTAATCCCAATTCTTCTCAAGTTATTCCAAAAAATAGAAAGCGAAGGAAAACTCCCAGATTCATTTTATGAAGCCAGCATCACACTGATTCCCAAGCCAGACAGAGATCCAGCAAAAAAAGAGAACTACAGGCCAATATCCTTGATGAATACGGATGCAAAAATTCTCAACAAGATCCTTGCAAATCAATCCAGCAGCATATAAAAAGAATCATCCACCAAGATCAAGTGGGATTCATTCCTGGGTTACAGGGCTGGTTCAACATTCGCAAATCAATCAATGTGATACATCACATCAATAAAAGAAAAGATAAAAACCATATGATCCTGTCAATAGATGCAGAAAAAGCATTTGACAAAATACAGCATCCCTTCTTAATAAAGACTCTCGAGAAAGTTGGGATAGAAGGAACCTACTTAAACATCATCAAAGCCATCTATGAGAAGCCTTCAGCGAACATCATCCTCAACGGGGAAAAACTCAGAGCTTTCCCCCTGAGATCAGGAACACGACAGGGATGCCCACTCTCACCACTGCTGTTTAACATAGTGCTGGAAGTCCTAGCATCAGCCATCAGACACCAAAAGGAAATCAAAGGCATCAGAATTGGCAAAGAGGAAGTCAAAGTTTCACTCTTCGCAGATGACATGATACTCTACATAGAAAACCCGACAGACTCCACCAGAAGCCTACTAGAACTGATCCAAGAATTCAGCCAAGTTGCAGGGTACAAAATCAACGTACAGAAATCGGTTGCATTTTTATACACCAACAATGAAGCAACAGAAAGAGAAATCAAGAAACTGATCCCATTCACAATTGCACAAAAAACCATAAAATACCTCGGAATAAACCTAACCAAGGATACAAGAGATCTGTATGATGAAAACTATAGAAAACTTATGAAGGAAATTGAAGAAGACAAAAAGAAATGGAAAAACATTCCATGCTCATGGATAGGAAGAATAAATATAGTTAAGATGTCATTACTACCCAAAGGCACTCTACACATTCAATGCAATTCCAATCTAAATTGCACCAGCATACTTCTCAAAACTAGAACAAACTATCCAAAAATTTGTATGGAACCACAAAAGACCCCGAATAGCCAAAGTAATCCTGAAAAATAAAACCAAAATGGGAGGGATCACCATCCCAGACTTTAGCCTCTACTACAAAGCTGTCATCATCAAGACAGTATGGTATTGGCACAAAAACAGACACATAGACCAATGGAACAGAATTGAGAACTCAGAAGTGGACCCAAAAGTATACAGCCAACTCATCTTTGACAAAGCAGGAAAGACTATCCGATGGAAAAAAGACAGCCTTTTTAACAGATGGTGTTGGGAGAACTGGACAGCAACATGCAGAAGAATGAAACTAGATCATTTTCTCACACCATGCACAAAAATAAACTCAAAATGGATAAAGGACCTGAACGTGAGACAGAAACTATCAACACCCTAGAGGAGAAAGCAGGAAACAACCTCCTTGACCTCCACCGCAGCAACTTCTTACTTGACACATCCCCAAAAGCAAGGGAATTAAGAGCAAAAATAAACGGTTGGGACCTCCTCAAGATTAAAAGCTTCTGCACAGCCAAAGAAACAACCCAGAAAATTAATAGGCAACCAACGGAATGGGAAAAGATAGTTGCAAATGACATATCAGATAAAGGGTTGATATCCAGAATCTACAAGGAACTCACCAAACTACACGCCCGAAAAGCAAACAACCCAGTGAAGAAATGGGCAGAAGATATGAACAGACACTTCTCCAAAGAGGACATCCAGATGGCCAACAGACACATGAAACGATGCTCAGCATCCCTCCTCATCAGGGAAATACAAATCAAAACCACACTGAGATACCACCTCACGCCAATCAGAGTGGCTAAAATGAGCACATCAGAGAACTCTAGATGCTGGCGAGGATGTGGAGAAACGGGCACCCTCCTACACTGTTGGTGGGAATGTAAACTGGTACAGCCCCTCTGGAAAACAGTGTGGAGGTTCCTCAAGGAAACTAACAATAGAACTCCCCTATGACCCAGCAATAGCACTGCTAGGAATTTACCCAAGGGATACAGAAATGCTGAGGCATAGGAGCACATGTACCCCAATGTTCATAGCAGCACTCTCCACAATAGCTAAAACCTGGAAAGAGCCTAAGTGTCCATCAACAGATGAATGGATCAAGAAGATGTGGTTTATCTATACCATGGAATACTACATGGCAATGAGAAACAATGAAATCTGGCCATGTGTAGCAACATGGATGGACCTTGAGGGTGTTATGCTGAGCGAAATAAGTCAGGCAGAGAAGGACAAATATCATATGTGTGCACGTATAGGAGGATTAGGAGGAACTTAACAGAGGACCAAGGGGGAGAAGAAGGGCAGAAATGGTGGGGGAAAGGGAGAGAGGCAAACCATGAGAGACTCTTGAATGCTGACAAAAACTGAGGACTGATGGATGTGGGGAGGAGGGGTGGGCATGGAGGAGGCACTTGTGGGGATGAGCACTGGGTGTTATGTGGAAACTAATTTGACAATAAACTATTTGTAAAAAAAAAAAAAAAAAGAAAGAGGGAGACAAAGAATTCGAAGCAATCTCCAGGTTCTGAGCTGTCAGCACAGAGCCGGATGTGGGGCTGGAACCCACGAACCTGAGCCGAAGTCGGACTCTTAACCGACTGAGCCACCCAGGCACCTCTATCAGGAAAACTTTTTAATATGTTTATTTATTTTGAGAGAGAGTGTGAGAGCAGGAGTTGGGGAGGGGCAGAGAACAAGAGAGAGAATCCTAAGCAGCCTCCCTGTTAGGCAGAGCCTGATGTGGGCTTGAACTCACAGACCATGAGATGATGACCTGAGCTGAAATCAGATGATGCTCAGAAATAAGAGAGATGGAGGGGCGCCTGGGTGGCTTAGTCGGTTAAGCGTCCGACTTTCGCTTAGGTCATGATCTCGCGGTCCACGGGTTCGAGCCCCGCGTTGGGCTCTGTGCTGACTGCCTGCTCAGAGCCTGGAGCCTGTTTCAGTCTGTGACTCCCTCTCTCTCTGACCCTCCCCTGCTAACGCTGTCTCTCTCTCTCTCTCTCCTAGAAATAAATAAAACATTTAAAAAAAAAAAGGAAAAAAAAAAGAAATAAGAGAGATGCTCAATTAAGGGTCAGATGCTTAACTGACTGAGCCATTCAGGTACCCCAGGAAAACCTGATTGCAGATTATAATGGTTGCTTAAGGAATAAAGATTTAATTACTTAGCTTTGTCAACAAAAGACCCAGCCACTTTTCAGGCTCTCATTCTTGCTACCTTAGTGTGATGGCTTTGTTCCTCTTGCTTGTCACCTCATGATTACAGAATGGCTTCTAGAAGTCCAGTTATCACAGCCTCATTCCAGTGTTCCAAGAGAGAAGACAGTATGTGGAAAATGTGTTTGTTTGTTTGTTTTTGCTTTTGTTTCTTAAGGAGGAAAAAACCTTAAGCTTTAGGGGTAGGCTGCTTTTGACTTAGGAGGAGGACATGGGTGAAGAGTACAGTGATACCTCTCCCCCCTACCCCCCCCGCCCCACCCTTGGAGACTCTCATGTCCTGGGAACCGGGAGTCCCTCCTCAGATCTCCCTTTACATTCCATTGGCTAGGCTGGGTTTGCAACCTCTTGGTGTCAAGGAAATGGGGAAGCAAGTGTCTGGCAAAAGAATATAGGATGCTTATGATAGGCTTAAACCAGACATAATTCATACACTGGGTCTCAGGATGTTACTGCCCTAAATTTTTTTAGGGTTTGGTTAACAGGGAAGAAGAGTGAAATGTCTAATGTTTAGGCAATTAATAACCATCCACTTCCAAACTCTGAAGAGACTGTACCAGTTGACATCCTCAAAAGCAATATCTGAGCATTCTTGTTGGGCCATATCCTTGGCAACTTGATAGTTTCTTTTATTTCAACTTTTTTGAGCTTGTTGTTAATTGACCAATAAGATTATAAGATATTTAAAGTATACATCGTGGTGAGTTGCTATACATTGTGAAAGGATTCCCCTCATCTAGTTAAATTAACATATCCATAAAAAATTAACACATCCATTACCGCATATATTTATCGCATGTTTATTTATTTATTTTTTGATGAGGACATTTAAATGCTACTCTCAGCAGACTTCAATTACATAATACAGTGTTGTCAACTATGGGTCTTTTAAAGTTTTTCTTTTCTAATGTTTATGTATTTTTAGAGAGCATGAGCTGGGAATGGACAAAGAGAGAGAGAGAGAGAGAGGGAGAATCCCAGGCAAGCTCCTCACTGTCAGCAGAGAGTCTGACACAGGGCTCCATCTTGTGCCCATGAGATCATGACCTGAGCCTAAACCAAGAATTGGACGCTCAACTGACTGAGCCTCCCAGGCATCCCTTTACCATGTCTTACAATGTATTTACTGTATATCCTCTGACCTTTTCGTCTTACAGCTGAAAGTCTGTACCATTTACCAATCTCTCCCTGTTTCCTTCACCTCCTAGTCTTGGCAACCACTTTCTACTCTCTGTTTCTATGACTTTTGACTTAAAAAAAAATTCCTACAAATAAGTGATACCATGTAGTATCTGTCTTACTCTGTCTGGCTCATTTCACTTAGCATAATGTCCTCCAGCTTCATTTATGTTGTCACAAATGGCAAGATTTCCTTCTTTCTTGTGGATAAATAATATTCCATTGTGTGTATGTATATATATATTTATACAGATAACATATATATATCTATATATATAGATAGATAGATATCTCCATATATCCATTGATGAGCACTTAGGTTGTTTCTATATCTTGGCTATTAATGAATAATGCTGCAGTGAACAAAGGAGCAGAGATGATCTCTTCAAGATTTTGTTTTCATTTCCTTTCCAGAAGTGTGATTACCGGATCATGTAGTATTTCTATTTGTAATTTTTTGAGGAACCTCTGTACTATTTTCCATAGTGACTGCACCAATTTACATTTCCACCAACAGTGCACAGGGTTCTCTTTTTATCATATCCTCATCATCACTTGTTATTACTTTCTTTTATTATAATAACCATTGTAACTGGTGTGAGGTGATATCTTATTGTGGTTTTGATTTGCATTCCCCTAATGATTGGTGGTGTTGAGCACCTTTTTGTGTACCTGTCAGCCATTCGTATGTCTTCTTTAAAAACTATCATCTATTCAGGTCCTCGGCCCATTGTTTTCAACAGATTATTTGTGTTTTTGGTATTAAGTTGTGTGATTTCTTTATATATTTTGGATATTAACCCCTTATCAGTCAACGCTTGATATTATCAGCCTTTTTATTGTTTTTCCCAAAATGACGGGTATGAAATGATTAATTTTTTTTAACTTGAGATTTTGGGCATTTTGTGATATTGAATTTTAGTCCACTTGGAATTTATTTTTATCTGTGGCATGTGGTCAGGATTCATTTTATCTGCCCTCCTCCTGTAGGGTAATTTGTTTGTTTGATACTGGGATTATGTCCTTGAATATCTGTCTAGAACTTATCTTCAAAAGTATTCAGGCCTGGTGTTTCTTTTTGAGATACATGTTAAAAACTATATATATGCACCCACCCACCCACATAAACCCATACTCATATGTATGTATATATAAAATGTTTCTGTACATTATATAGACTGAATATAGATGATACAATATGTAGTCTGTATTATTTGTTATGTCTTTCTAAGAATTTGTTTATTCCTTCTAATTTTGAAAACTTAGCATGACGTTTTTCATCACATTTTCAATTTTTTATCTGCTGCATTTGTGCTTATGCTCCTTTTTCATTATAAACACTCTTTACATTGTTTTCTTTTTACTTGATCAACATTGCCATAGATTTGTTTATATTATTGGTCTTTCCAAAGAAACAGCTTTAGTTTTATTGATTATCTTTGTTGTATCTTTGTTTTCTGTTTTGTTAGTTTCTGCTCTTATCTTTGTTAGTTCTTTTCCCCTGTTTTCTTAGTGTGTATTTGTTACTTTTCCTCAAACTTCTTTATCGGGAAGTTTAACACATCAATTTTCTGTGTTTTCTTCTAATATGAGCTATAGATTTCCTGGAGGAAAGACTTTCGTTTCCTTGCTTGTGTAATTATTTTTTTACGTATGTATTTTCTTACTCTGTGTATTTTTTTTTTTTTCCTGTCATGGAAACAATAAGCCCTATATTTTGGGAACAAAATAAATTCATCGGTAACAGATCCCAACTGAGGCAGTGACGTTGCTGGGAGGCAGTATTTGCTTTGAGGTTGCTAATGTTAGGAGCAGCCAGGTCCTCCTGGGTGTCCCTTGGTGTTCCTGCCAGGCAAGTGCCACATAGGAGGGAAAAGGTATCTGGCCAGGGCACATTTGTTTTTATGTGCCAGGGATACTTCATGTATCTCTTTCATTGGTGTAATTCGTTAGCTCCATTTCCTCCTCTTTTCTTTAAGTTACTACTTCCTTTATACTCCAAGCCTCAGTTACTAAGAAAGAATGAATTATCCCCAATTCATTCCAACTCTGAGGGGAGTCAGAGTCTTCTGTGACTCTCTTATCACAAGCATTATAATTGATGCTGTCTTCTCGGGGTTTTCAGCTTCAAGTCTTCAACGAGTTCTTCAGTAGAGGACAACAAGCACATGCTAACAAGCACCAGGTGGACAACAGGTTGGGGTATAAGGATCACAAGGCATTGCTAAGGGCTGAATTATGTCCCTTCAAGATTTCTAACTCCCAGTACATCAGACTGTGTCTGGATTTGGAGACAGGACATTTAAAGAGGTGAGTGAAGTTAAATGAGATCACTGAGGGGGCCCCTATGCCAATCTGACTGATGTCCTTATAAGAAGAAGGGATTAGGGCACAGACAGCACAGAGGAAAGACCATGTGAAGCCACAGAGAGAAGATGGCCATCTACAAGACAAAGATAGAGTCCCTCAGAAGAAACCAACCCTGCTGAAACTTTGATCTTCAACTTCAAGCTTCCAGAGCTGTGAGGAAACAAGTTCCTTTTATTTACATCTCTCGGTCTGTGGTACTTGTCATAGCAACTCTGGCAAACTCATACAGGCAGATTCTCTATGGCGAAGGCTTTTGTATTCAGTAAGGGAAAGGGGATGCTCAGGAATAATTTCAATGCAAGGGCAGAGTATGGGTAACCACTATTTGAGAAGGATAAAAATGGCTCAAGGAAGGAGAGGTCACCTGTAACTGTGGGAATCTGGGACACTTCTGTGCAGGAGACAGTCTTTGAGCTGAGCCTTACAGATGACATGGGAAAGATGGATATTCCAGATAGAGGAAATGACATGAGGGAGCCCAGAGAAAAGCCCAGAGCCTTTTAGAAGAAAATAGTAACCTGTAACAAGTTATGTCTCAGTTTAGTTGCAGCCCCTAAAAATTAGAATCAAAGGAATTGATGACACATACCTGTTTGTTCAAAGTTAAGTTTCCAGACCACCTTCATAGGACTTTCAGAGGAGGTTGGCAAAAAACAAAAACAAAAACAAAAACAAAAAAAACGGTTTTGCATTTCTTGGCACATTGCACAATTGGAGGATGTACAAAAGATTAGAATTTACATAGAAGAGATTATTGTTGGCAAGAGATTAGAAATCTGACAGATAATTTTTTTGGAGAAAGTTGTGGGAGTACTACAGCAGTCTCCCTCCCTTCTGGAAGTATTTCCTTTCCTCCTGAGCCAATTAAAAGGGAACTTTAAGGACACTACTCAGAGATGTGGACCTATGCCCACTGGATTCTGTACAGACAAGAGACTACTACTGGACCCGTGACTGGAAAATCCTAAAGGCAAGACTCTGAGACTGGATAATTGTGTAGGGAATGGAGATTGTTGGGACAAAGTGTACTTGAGCGATTATTCTATGGGCTAGATGAGGCCACAATGGAGAGAGAGTTAGCCTGCCCAAGAGCCTTTTTAAAGCAGGCTGTGACCTTAACAGAAGGAGTGGATTCCCAAGTCCAAGGGGTTGAGGGAGGACATTGGATGGAAAAAAAATCTTCCCCATCTCAGGAGTAATGGAGGCATATATTCCATGTGGAGCTTCCATAGATCCACAAATATACTCCAAGAGAAATATCAGCTTTAAACCTCCGCCAGGTGAGGAAACCAGTGCCAGATGCCCTGCTGCCAGTGAAGGCGGAGACTCTCCTGCTCCTACACTTGTCTTGCCCTGTGTCCCCTTCCATGAGGACCCAAGGTTGGCCCCGTGAACAGAGGACAGAGAGGCATGGTCAGAAGCTCAGACACAGTAAAAAAATGAAGAAGCCAATCATGCCCTCTTTTCCCATAGCATCAGCTTGGAGCAGCCTAAATTGGGGAAGAGAAGCTTTGAGTGAGATTTAGAGTTCTACTATCTGTGACTTAATTTACTGGAATGAGGCTGTTATTAGGACTTCTGTTGACCACAGAACTTTTCATTACCCACAAGTGAGCTTCCTGAAATGTCACTGAGGACAGTGACTAGTGCCCCAGGGTGGGTGGAATGGGCTATGAGGGGAAAGAACCAGGTTGTCTTCTGATTGTGTCCTATGAATCCTGCTCATTTAGTGTAACACCACAGTAGTTTAGTTTGACATAAGAAGCAAAAAGAGGAACAGTGGAAAACACTGCTCTAAAGGTAGTGAAACATTTATGTAGGACTGTAGTGCTGTCTTAATAGTTTAGAATTTATTCTGGAGACAACAGGAGAAATTAAAGATGGGGCAGAAATAGTGGCGGGTGGGTGGCTTTGTTGGTTCAGCATTTGACTCTTCATTTTGGCTCAGCTCATGATCCCAGGGTCGTGGGATCAAGCTCCACACATTGGGGCTCCACACCGAGTGTGGATGCTCCTCTCTCTCTGTCTCTCTCTCTCTCTCAAGATTCTTAAGATTCTCCCTTTCTCGGGGCGCCTGAGTGGCTCAGTCAGCTGAGTGTCCGACTTCGGCTCAGGTCATGATCACACCGTTCCTGGGTTCGAGCCCCGCATTGGGCTCTGTGCTGACCACTGGCTCGGAGCCTGGAGCCTGCTTCGGATTCTGTGTCTCCCTATCTCTCTGACCCTCCCCTGATCATGCTATCTCTCTCTCTCACACAGAAATAAATACAACATTAAAAAAAATTTTTTTTTAAAGATTCTCCCTTTCTCTCTCTCCCTCTGTCCCTCCTCCCACTCATGCTTTCTCTAAAATAAAAAAATTTTAAAAATTAATAATAAAATAAACAGATAGGACAGAAAGAGAGTAAAATGATCAGAGCTTCAGGCAGGCTAATGTGAAGACAAGCCATGGAGCGCTTAGCAGAGGAATGCAGAGCACTCCACCCCTCACCATTTTCCTACCAGATTCCCCAATTCCGTGTTTCCAGGACTCACTCATGACCTGTACAGACAACCCCAAAGGGGAAGCTGAAGCCAAATTATAACCCAGAGAATCTCTTTGGCTGATCTTCTAGTAGTATCAAAATTGTCTTCATATATAACTACCCTTGTGTTTTACTTAAAGTACAAAACTGAACTCCAGGTTTGTCAAAAGTGAACACTATATTATTAAGAAATATATATATACACACACACACATATACACATATGTGTGTGTATGTATATGCATATACATATATACATATACTTATATGTATATGTGTATGAATGTATTTATCTATATTTGTATATGCATATATATGTTTTATATATATGAAAAAATTGTAAGGAAAAGCAAAAATGATTATTTGAAAAGTCAATATAGTTATTACCTCTGAGAGGAAAGAAGGGGACTACAATTGGGAAGGGCCAATGTTAAAGCCATAGTGAGCTTGCTTGGTAGGACATTAAATATATTAAATTTTATTAAATTAAAGTATTAAATATAAGAGGGTATAGAATCAAAGCCCATGTAAAATAGTTCATCTTTGAGATAAGCAAGGAAACTTTATCTTTTATAAATAATGATAGAAAGGATGTCTTTAAAAATTGAGAATGCAGGAGAGAAGGTTAAAGAAATTCAATCAGTCATTACAGTAAAGCAGAGTAAAGGTCATCTGCTGAGGGTCTGAGGAGCAGTGGGTGGTTGGGCGTCAGGCTCTCGGTGTCTGCAACACAGTTGTTGCTCAATAAATGTGTGTTGAATGAATGCTGATTAAAAGTATTTTTTTACAAAATTAGAATAAACACTGTCGGTCATTTGCTGGGAAATAAACCATGAAAGAATATAAGAATGAAAGAACACTTGGACAGCTCTGTAGGTTCAGTTGAGGTTAGTAGCATAAATCTATTGTTGTAAAGCCAACTGGCAACCCAACAGTTCTAGAGAAGAGAGAAAATGGTGGGCTTGGGAAGGAAGGAGTAACAAAAAGGAGGCATTCTAGGGGGTTAGTAAAGGCATAATAGAAAAGGTCAGTCATGGGATCAGGCTGGCTAAAGAGGGCAGTGAAGCAAAGAGGGAAATGAAACCAGCCTTAGAGTTTGAGGGACTAAATTTCCCCTCTACTGAAGTTTCTCTCTTTACTGGCTCTTTCCCAACACCATACAAACTTTCTGTTTTTTCTCTCATCTTTAAATAAAACAAAACAAAACAAAATAAAATAAAATAAAACAAAGCCAACTCTTGACCTCATTTCCACTGCCAGCTACTGCCCCATTTCTCTGCTCTACTTTGCAGCAGATGCCCTTGAAAGAGTCTCCTATACTTACTGTCTTAAATTTCCCTTCTCCCATTCTCTCCTAAACCCAATTCTATTGAGGTTTCTTTTCATTGAAATACTCAAGTCAAGGCCACCAGTGACCTCCATTTTGCTAAATACTCTGATCAATTCCCAATTCTGATTTTATCAGAGCGATCAGCAGCATTAGATATAGCTGATCACTTCTGCTTAACACAATCTCTTCACTTGGCTTCTAAGGCAGCATACCTTCAGTGTTTCTCCCACCTTTCTGGCTGCTCCTTCCTCTTTCTCCTGTGCTGGCCCTCCTCTTCTCCCTGACCTGTTAACCGGGGAATATCCTAAAGCTGAATCCTCATTCTTTTTCTCTTTACTATCTGTACTCACTTCTTGGCATTGCTATCCTGTCCCAAGACTTTAACTGCCACTTATGCCTCCCAAATGTCTATCTCCTGGCCAGAACTCTTTCTTGAAATTCAGACTTGTACATCCATCTTTCATTCAACATAATGGATATCTCAAGTTAATTTTGTTTAGAACAGAACTTGTGATTATCCCTCTCTGCCCTACTCCTGCATCTGTTTCACCTGTAGTCTTCCACTTCTCAGTTAATGTCAACTCCCTCCTTCCATCTGTTCAATCTAAAAGTCTTGATGTCAACTTTTACCCTTTTGGATACTGTGCATCCAATCAACGGGCATTCCTGTAGATGCTTTCAAAATATATCTAGAAGCCAACCATTTCTCACTACATCCATTAAGGTACTCTCACCCATCACATTTCACTTACACAGTAGAATGGAAAATCTAGAATATCTTGTCTGGCTTATACCTGTTTACTTCCCATCATCTCCCCCCACCTCAATCTATTCGCAATATATTCTCAACAATCTATTCTCAAAGTGGTCCTGTTGAAGGTGTATTAGATAGTGGGGTGCCTGGGTAGTTCGGTTGGTGAGTGACTCTTGATTTCAGCTCAGCTTATGATCTCACAGTCATGGGATCAAGTCCCATGTTAGGCTTGTGTTGGACTCTGCACTGACAGCACAGAGCCCACTTGGAATTCTCTCCCTCCCAATCTCTTTGCCCCTGTCCCACTGTGTTCTCTCTCTCTCTCTCTCTCTCTCTCAAAAATAAACAAATAAACTTAAAATAAAAAGGACCTTGACATTCTTCCATTTTAGAACCTCCAATAGCTTGCCAACACATTCAGAGTAAAAAAGTCCCTCCAATGACCTATGACATCTTTCACAATCTGTCTCAAATTATTCCACTGAACTCATCTTTACCACTCCCCCTGCTTTAAGTTTTACTGTACTTCTTCATTTTTTTAAAAGTTGATTTATTTTGAGAGTGTGTGTGTATGAGAAGGAAGGGACAGAGAGAGAGAGAGAGAGAGAGAGAGAGAGAATCTCAAGCAGGTTCTGTGCTGTCAGCACTGAGCCCAGTGTGGGGCTTAATCTCATGAACTGTGAGATCATGACCTTAGCCAAAATCAAGAGTAGGATGCTTAACCAACCGAGCCATCCAGGCAACCTTGCATTTCTTGTTATTCCTGCAACACACTTGTCTTACCCTCCTTACTTTGAACCTTTGCTATGGCTGCTCTATGGTCTTAAATATTCTTGTAGATCCCACAAGGTTGAGTCCCTTACCTCATCCATATCTCTGTTCAAATGTCAATATTTGATTTAAAATCACACCAGTGGTATGCTGGTAAATGTTTATCAGATGCTCTTCTGGGAAAAAAGCTGGACTATGTCTCTTTTGCACATTTTTATGGTGCAAATGTTCAGCAATTTCAAGTTAACCAACGTGATGTCACGGAATTGGTGTAGCTGAATGTGGCTTTGGCAAAGAGAAACTACATCAGCTCTCAAGAGCTAGTGCAAGATAATTGCAACACCATACTGAATGCAGCCCTCTCTCCCTGCCACTCCTTGATCCCTTTTGGTGTGCCCTATTTTTTCCAGAGCACATATCACCTTTTCACATAACATGTTACTCATTATATCTCTTATTTATTATCTACCTTGGGATACCATACTCCCCAGAGATTCTTGTGTGCCTCATTCATTGATTTCTTGTCAGAATAATGCCTAACACACAGTAGGCTATTCATACACTGTTGAATGAATGGACTTCCTAATGTGGGAATATAGTACAGATATGGCATTGATTGACTAGGAGAATGTACAGAGCAGAGAGCAGTGGTCTGACTTGATGATAGGAGTATTCAGGACAGGTGTGGTCATGCTAAGGAAGGGCTAAAATGGAACAAAATGGAATTAATACCTTTGGATGTGAGAATGCAATGAGGTTAGGGAGTTCTGAACAGCTGTCACCTTCATGTAGTTTTATTTTTCTTTTTGAGAGAGAGAATGAGAGAGACAGAGGGAACAAGTGAGTGAGGGAGAGAGAGAGGGAGAGAGAGAGAGAAGTGGGGCTCATACAAAGCAGAGTTTGAATTCAGTTGATACGGGATTTGAAGTCATGAACCATGAGATCATGACCTAAGCAAAAGTCAGATGCTTAATGACCGAGTCACCCAGGTGCCCTACCTTCATGTAGTTTTAGAGCCAATCTCTTTTCTTGGCAGTAAACCTGGAATCATGGTTAGAAACCTCAGAGCATTTTGAGATTGAATAACAACCTGCTTGTTTTGAAGCTCTAAATTTAACTTAAAGAACATTATTTCAGAATATATCATTATTATCAGTTTGAATAAAAAGAGTAATGTGCATTGAAAATGATCAAAAGGAGTTTATAGGTGTGCACTTACTAGAGGGAGAGAATTCTTCATAGTTTTGGGAAATTCTTTGCTTTCATTTTTCTTTGAATAATCTGCCCTTGAGACTTACTTTTAACAGTGAAAATGTTAATGTGACACATTCTTCACATCCTGATCCAGGGCCTTGAACATCTGGATTTTTCTCCTCTTGCAAATGTGTTCTTTCTTACAATTTAGCAATTACACTTACAGTGGAGCTTTTAATAAAACTTTTTTTCAAAAAAAAAACAACAACTTTTTTCCTCATGTACCACAGAAATCCACTTCTTCTCCATACGTTTAGTGACCTAGAACAATGCCAGCAAGTGTGTGGTTTCTATGAATTCTAAAGCTAACCAGCAATTAATTGCACTGCCTTTCTGAAACTCAATGTTATCCTGTTCTCACACTTGGAGATAATCAGCCTCTGCCTACATTGCCCTTGATTTGAAAGCTACTTAGCCTAATAACAGCAGGCTGAACATCTTTGTAGGCTTGTTTCCTAGGGGAAGTTGCTCTCATTTATTTATTCAGTTTCTCCAAAGTCTATCTTTCATGAGTGACATAAAGGTTGAGTGCCATTTAATATTCTCCTCTGATGATTTGCTGGCTTTACTGTTTGGATACAGGGCCGTCAGGACAGAAAATATTGCTGTTCTGTTTACTTACTTTTATCTATTTAAAATTTAAAAAATTTTCATACCCATTGTAAACCTCCAAAATCAGAAAGGAAAGTGCTGAATCTTGACACTCACAGTGGGTGCGAGCCTGCATAAGCATCTCCAGAAGGACAGTGTAGTGGAGATCTCTTGAAGAATCATTTTCTGCAGCTGTTTATTTTGGCCTTGTGAGAGCTTTGGCATGTGGAGTGTGGGTTGTGGTGGGGTGGCTGCTGTCAGCAATGTGGCTGCTGTGAATTCCCTCCCTGACTTGGAATTCTCCTCACCCAGAGCCGGTCCACGGCAAGAGGCAGGTCTGAACCGGTTACCCTCTGCCCTTTGCCCCGATAGCTGCCCGATGTTTCCATGTTGCTCACTGCCTGGCTCATGTTGCTCACTGCCTGGCTCACTTGTCCCGGACCCACTAGCTGCCTGATGGTTCCTCGTGAGAATTTCATCTCTAAGGCAGGACTCTGCTGGTTTGAGCCATGCTGATGAGACCCAGCCACAACTTCAGTTCTGTCCCTTGGCCGGTTGCCAGCCCAGTACATGTTGTCACATTATGGACCAAACCACAGGTATCACTGGATCAGTCGAAACGAATTCCTCCACACCCTTATCTAGAAAACAAGCAAACAAAACCTTAAGGTCCTTGCTTTAATGATAATTTCAGTCAACAAATATTAATTTGAATACCTCACTCAGGCATCTGCCCTTCTGAGGCTTATGTGGGGAGTCAGAAAACCATAGTAAAACACACACCCAGACACACACACACACATCCAACAAAAGAGAAGTTGTACAGAGTGCTGAACACTACAAAGAAAACATGGTGAGGAGCATATATCTGAGAGAACAAGGCCCCTTGGGGAGCATAAAGATGGTACCCAGGGGTTCAGTTAGAATACAGTGTCCCCACATTTAAATGTTATGTGCTCCCAGAAGCCAAGAATTACAGCACTTCTTGATACAGTGAAATCCTACTGAACATACATCAGGCTTTTGTTCATGAAAACAGTCACGTGAGAAGATGGAAATGGTAAGAGGTAGAATGTAAGTTTTAAATTAAGATGAGCCAGAGGGACTAAATTCTAAAGGGAAATGTAAATATGGGAAAGCACAGCTTCAGGTTAGAGATTCTAATGACATCAAGCCCCACCTTTCCCTCTCAGTGAGGTGAACGTAAGCGTGCAACTGACAGAGGTGGGACCGTGCCATCTCTGTGTGGGCACAGACTGTGCATGATGCCTGCTGGCTCTGCAAGCCATCCTGCTCACAGCCCGAGGCTGCTCTCCAGGAGAAGCGCTCGTGCTCTGGGTCACTGGACTATTAAACTCAGACACTGAAGCCAGTGTGTCCTCTCCCAGGACAACCAGTTCAGAGGCTGACCAGTGGTCTGTGAAGCAGCCCAGGTGATAAGCTCTATACGAAGGATGATGATAAGATGAGTTTGTCAATCAGATTCTCTCTCATGTTCTCTTACTGGAATTAAAACTAGGAAATAAGGGGGCACCTGGGTGGCTCAGTCGGTTGGGCATCTGACTTTGGCTCAGGTCATGATCTCACAGTTCGTGGGTTCGAGCCCGCGTCGGGTTCTGTGCTGACAGCTCAGAGCCTGGAGCCTGTTTCATATTCTGTATGTCCCTCTCTGACCCTCCGCTGCTCATGCTGTCTCTCTCTCAGAAATAAATAAAACATTAAAAAATTTTAAAAAACCCCGAAAAACTAGGAAATATGGTAGCAGGAGAAAAAGCAAGGAAGCAGAGGCCAGGAAAGAGGCTGAGGCACACTAATGCTGAGCACTGGAGGGACGACCATCCTTCCTCAGCCGCTGCTGAGGGGTAGCAGGAACTAGCTATATCTCTCCCCTTTCCACCCCCTTTTCTCCCTCTAGCCTTTCAGTGGCTCTGGCTGATTGCAGCTGCCAGTATCTGTGTTTTTGTCTAGAGGCCTTATTTGCAGAATTTATAGCAGGCTGGAAGCACCAGGAAATTAGCACCTCTCAGGAATACCTTCAATCGATGGTTCCCAGGAGTTGATATATAAACACTACCCCAGGTCCTTCGCTCCTGGGGTAGGATACATCTGGGTTTCTGTTTTGCACCATTTCCTCCAGTTTCCCTGCCAGATGAAGCTTCAGTCTCCCACTGTCATAGTGGCTTAATCAGACATCCTTTATTGCCTGCCTACTACTCTATTCTCTTCCCTATTCCTCTGCAAGGATTTCCTGTACGTCCCAAATAAAATATTTGCATATGAATTCTTATCTCAGACTCTGCTTCCCTCAGGAGGCAAGAAGATGACTTGTAGACACTGAAGCAACTTGAATCTTGAACACCAGTTGCCAAACCACTCCTGGGGGGCTGTGCCTGGAGTCTTGGAGCTTTTTCCTTCTACCAGCTATGCCCTTACTCAGTAAGTGGCCATTACTAGTGACCAGAAGAACCTCAGTTCTCAAGACAGGAAACAGATGTTTAGGGAAGGAAGAAATTTAGTGGGTTCTATCTTACAGATAGACCCATATCCTCTAGGAATATTTTTGGTAAATATTTGTTTCATGCTAGGATATTCTGTCAAAGCAAAGGCTGATTTCTAGTCAAAATATTTAATTGGGTCTTCAAAGCTTCCTATCTCTGTGAAATGTCCTGTGGTTGACTGCCATGTGAACACTGACACCGTTAAAAATAGGAGGTGACTAGCCCCGTACAATCTGTTTATGACACTGTTTTGGGAAATGTTAGTAACCTATGATATTGGGGGAAATTTTTTGGAGTAATACATGGTTGGCTGTGGAATTCTTACCTCTGACAGATGCCACTTAAAGAAGGCTGGAAGACTGGGTGCTTATAATATATTCATTCTGAAGAGAAAATGTTTCTCCACAGCGTGAATCTAGACCAATTTGTGTGTGTGTGTGTGTGTGTGTGTGTGTGTGTGTGTTGACTATGTAATGATACATTCATATCATAAAATATTATGTTCAGGATGTCAAAAAAATGCAAAAGACCTTAAAATGTGTAAAAATAACCACTGAGTGTCCTTTGTAACACACTCTTCCATATTATGTCCACCTTCCATTATCTCTGAGACATTTTGTATTCTAAATTGTAGAAAATAATAATAATACAAATGATTGTTGTCTGTAAAAATGCAAATGAACAGTGGCAGGTACAATTGATTATTGCCCTGCAGATCTTGGCCAGTTTTACAGGCAAATAAAATTCATTTCAGCATCTTAGCATTGCTTGTTTTTATTTTATAATAACATGAGGGTCATTACTTTACCCTTTAAAAAACTGTCCCTAGACAAGGAGATGTAGGTAAAGGAAAAAAACAAAACAAAACAAGTTGTGCATTGGCATGAATTATCTAATGAAGCTGCAGAAGAGTAGAGGTCTTGTCTGGAAAGTATTGGGAGGTGGAGTCAGAGCCAGAGGAACGTCTTTAGGGTGAAACATACAGCAATGCATGTGCCTCCCAAAATATGGTTTTCTGTTTAACTGGGCAAATCCTCCTCCCTCACTTCTTTGGATAAAGGTGAGATGGGAACTCCTATCTGGCCAGTTAAATATATACACTAATTGCTTTTATTTTATTTTTTTAATGTTTTATTTATTTTTAGGAGAGAGAGAGAGACAGCATGAGCAGGGGAGGGTGAGAGAGAGAGGGAGTCACAGGCTGAAACACGCTCCAGGCTCTGAGCTGGCAGTCAGCACAGAGCCCGACGCGGGGCTCGAACCCACGAACCGCGAGATCATGACCTAAGCGAAAGTCGGACGCTTAACCGACTAAGCCACCCAGGTGCCCCACTAATTGCTTTTAATGATCCAACTTGCTCTTTTATATATCAGTACTGCATCTTTTAGATTTCTTTCTCAATCCCTGTTCTTCCCAAGGCAGTAGCTATGATCAGATATGGATATGACTTTGTGAATTGGAAGAGGACCTTGGGCCCATGGACAGAGATCTCTTGAGCCTTTAAGACTTCACGAAGTCCTCCAGGTGTCCCTCTGGTCACAAGGCTCTGTTGGTATCTGCAGCTGAAGCCTGAGGCTGGTGATCTATGACCTGTTTCCTTGGCTTGGCAGGACCTGGTGGTCTTCACTTGCAGGCTGGATCTCACTTCTGCTCATGCTGCTACTGTGAACCCCTTTGTGTCTTAGCTGAGTTCTGTGTTTGGCCTTTGGCTTACGTTGTCCATGCCATGGCCTCTGTGCAGAAGTGGCCTCACCGTTTCTTCTGTGATCATCATGGCAGTTACCTTTCAGCTACAGAGGAAGAGAGGGGCCTCAGGAGCACTAATCAGAGCACCCTCCCTGAGTGTAGATGCCTGGTGTTTGCCTGGGGCCATCCTGTGTGTCTCCTTCCAGAGTCCTAATGGTGGGGTGGGCACAAGACCCCCTGCTTTCTGTTTTCCCTCAATTATAGGACCCATTACTTTGGAGTTTTGTTTGAAGAGACGTCAGAACATACTTGACTATGTGTTTGGTTTCTGGACTTCCATCTTTCTCTCCTTCCTTTTCTCCACAGGACTGGATAGAGTGGATCTTCCACTTCCCTTTAGTGTTGGTTTGGAATTTCTCTTATGTTATTGCCTTCTTCCCTAGAACAGCAAATCTGGCGCCTACTTATCTTCTGACTTTAGAAGGAACTCCACTTTCTGAACCAGCCAAATGTTAACAGGGAGGTCTGGGCCCCTGAGGCCAAAGTATGTTAAGTAACATCACAAAATGTGTCCCTGGATTCATTCATCTAATCATCAGGACACACTGGACACCTCTGCATGTGAGGCGTCAGGCTGACGTAAGAGACACAAACAGGAGAAACACTCTGTTCCTGCTCTCGATGAGCTCTGTAGGCTGGTAGAGGAGGCAGACATAAAAATGAATAATCATGGTCCAATACAGGTAGTTCTAGAGTCAGGATAAGAAGATGCAATAGGGCACCCAGGAAGGGGTGGGTAACCCTGTTTCAATCAGAGTGGTTCTGGGAAGAGGACAGTTGAGAGGAACTAACCATTGAGAAAGAAGGCGTGTAGTGCCAGGATAAGAAGATGCAGTAGGGGTGGGTAACCCTGTTTCAATCAGAGTGGTTCTGGGAAGAGGACAGTTGAGAGTAACTAACCATTGAGAAAGAAGGCGTGTAGTGCCCCCTCAGGTTCAGTAGACCAAGGCTGGAAAGAAAGTGCTGGGCTGGAGAACAGCAAAGGTGGGAGATGGGACAGAAGAAAATGATGGGGGAAGGAGGTCTGGCACCAGTTTATGAGTTTGAGGCTGAAGAATTTGGACTTAATCACATGAGTAGTGGTTTTCCGTGGGAGTGACACGGTGTATAACACAGCCCTATGGCTGCCCCGGAAGCATGTTTGGGGAAGGGACATCATGTGGTGTCTTCTCCTGAGCCTGTTCCACACCACAGCAGCTTCTTGCTACTCTCCTTCTTCATACCGCTACCCATGACCTTGCTGCTGGTCACTGCCTGGAGCACCAGGATTACTGTGCTATTTGACACAATGATGTTATTTCGACACTATCATCAGCTGAATGATGCCACATTCATTTTATTTCCCTCAACACTGTCACACAGGCTGTAAAGCTATCCAACCATCGAAGGTTTAGGGTGATGGAGAAGGTGGACATTAGAGCAAGAAATCTACTTGAAGTTGAATATAGGTTTAAAGCCCATGATCTGCAATTCTTAGTGCCAGCAACCTCTGAAAGCTGATTAAAAATGTTGGTACCCACCCACAAAGGCTCCACCCTGTGATATCACTGGTATGCTTTCTGGAACCGTTTCTGGCCATGGGGCTGAGTACACTCTGGATGTCGTAGTTAACATCAGTGTGCTCGGAGCTCACATGCATGGGGAAATTAGAGCCCAGTGTGGCTATTAGACCCTGGATGAGGAAGTAGCATGCTAATGACAAAACAGTTTTCTAGAAACAAAGACCAAGACAGGGTGCTGCCAAGAGAAATAAAAGAGCAAGAGCCATTTTCTAAGGTGCCTGAGAAATAATTGCCTTTTGGCTTTAGAATTTTATCTCAAAGCAGAATTTGTTTTATTTGTTCTGTTGGCAGAACTAAAGGCATTTATTTCAAGCAGCTGTCTCTTATCATCATAGGTGAATCTTTCTTAGCAGCAAAAGTCCACACTAGGGATTAGGCAAAGATAAGGTTAAAGAATTCATTTAGGGCATAAAGGTGTAGGCCTTAAATGACAAACTTAGGAAATATAGACTGTAATAACAAGTTTTTAAAGGTTTTCAAGCAAAGCCTATAAATACAGTCAGTTCTCATTGTTTGTGGCAGTTATGTTCTAGAAGTTTCCAATAACACTAAATTGGTGAATACTAAACCAGTCCTTCTAGGGGAAATTCGGGGTTGTGAGTTTGGTCACAATGTATTCGTCAGCTGCTCAATACATAACTTTGTTTACTGTGTGTTTCTGTAAAAGACACTTTATTTAATATATACTGTTGGTTCAGAACATTGAACTCAAGGCCAGCAGCACTGTAATTCATGCCTGAATGAAACTTACCTAACTCACCTATTTTCACTACAAGGCACATCACAGCCTTCTTGAGTTTAGCTCTTTAAGTACTACACGCAGGGACCATTTTAAACAGTGAAGTCAACACAAAGCACAAAAATGTGAAAACCAGGGACTAAATACATTGTAAAAAAGTACTCATGTATACCATGAGCCTTGACCTCAGCTGGGAACATGCATGTCAAGTGACTCAAATTTTTCACCACACTGTGCATGTTCATGACTGTCTGTGAGAGCACTAGTAGCACAGGTTTGGGGGGTATAAGTAAATTTTAGTCATTGGGCAAATTTGCAAATACAGAATCTGGGAAGAGTGAGGATCCACTACATGACCTTTGTATTTGTTTGCTTTTTAAAAGTTTTTATTTATTTAAGTAATCTCTACACCCAACATGGGTCTCAAACTCATGACCCTGAGATCAAGAATCACATGCTCTTCTGACTGAGCCAGCCCCAAACTTTGTTTCAAAAGAGAAATTCTGCTGACAGTGAGAGGAAAACCCTAAAGAAAGTATCGCTTTAGGCAGACTATTCCATGTGTGATATGTTGTTTGGGACATAGGTGAAAGAAAGAAAAGAAACCCCTTGGAAGGCTCCCACGTAGTACTGAAAATTATTTCAATGCTTATCAATACCTAACAGGAAAAATTATTAAAGTAAAATGTATTAATAACAAGAAAGATTTATTCAATGTAAACCTGTAAGTCTAATTCTGGGAACCTACCCAAAGGAGACAATTTAAAACATGGGAAAAGTATATACTGAAGATGTCTGCCACAACATTATTTATAATTGGGGGAAAAAATGGAAACAAACCTAAATATTTAACAAAAAGGTTAGGATTAAGTAAATCATTCTGGATATATACCAGACAGCATGTTATATAGTCATTTGAAATGCTCATTAAGGATACTCTGCACTCTGGCTCACACCCATTAGGGTGACTACAATGAAAAATAATTGAGAAAATAACAAGTGTTGGCGAACATGCGGAGAAATTTGAACCCTTGCACACTGTTGGTGGAAATGTACCATGGTGCTGTTATTACGGAAAACAGTAGAGAAGTTCCTTTTAAAAAAGTAAAAATAGAATTACCATATGCTCTAGCATTCCACTTCTGGCTATATCCCCCCAAAAATGAAAAGCGGGGTCTTGAAGAGATATTTGTACATCCGTGTTCACAGCAGCATTATTCACAATGGCCAAAGGATGGAAACAACCCAAGTGTCCATCGACAGTGAATGGATAAAGAAAATGTGGTATGTAAATAAAAACGAAGGAAATTCTGACACGTGAAACAATATGGATGGACCTGGAGGACGTCATGCTAAGTGAAATAAGCCAGCCACAAAAAGACACCACATGATTCCACTTACATGGGGTACTTAGAGTAGTTAAATTTATAGAGACAGGAGGGTGAGAGGAATACGGCACTGTTGCTTAGATGTAGAGTTCCAGTTTTATAAGATGAAGAGTTCTGGAGGGGCGCCTGGGTGGCTCAGTTGGTTAAGCGTCTGACTTTGGCTCAGATCATGATCTCACAGTTCATGGTTTCAAGCCCTGTATGGGGCTCTGTGCTGACAGCTACCTCAGAACCTGGAGCCCACCTCTGATTCTGTGTCTCCCTCTCTCTCTGACCCTCCCCTGCTCATGCTGTCTGTATTTCTCTCTCCCTCCGCCCTCTCTCTCTCAGAAATAAATAAAGCATTAAAAAAAATTTAAGTTGAAGAGTTCTGGAGACTGGTTGCACAACAGTGTACATGTGCTTACACCACTGAAATGTACACTTAAAACTGGGTAAGGTGGTACATTTTACATTATGTGTATTTAGCACAGTTATGAAGAGGAATACTATAGAGTAACATAAAAATATCACAGAGCTAACATTAAGCCCCAAAAGCAGAATACAACATTATTAATATAGTTTGATAATAATTAGCAGAAATCTATGCAAATGAAAAAATGATATGAAAAAATTCAAATGCTTAATATGATTATATGGTAGGATACTGGACTTTTTCTATTTTTTAAAAATAAAAATACATTTATTAAAAGTGAACTTGAGGAGTACCTGGGTGGCTCACTTGATTAGGCATCGACTTTGGCCCAGATCATGATCTCATGGTTCATGAGTTCGAGCCCCACATCGGTCTCTGTGCTGACAGCTCAGACAGAGCCTGGGGCCTGCTTCAGATTCTGTGCCTCTGTCTCTCTTTGCTCCTCCCCCACTCCCACTCTGTCTCTCTCTCAAAAATTAACATTAAAAAAAATTTTAAGTGAACTTAATAGTAAAAATGTGATTGATTAAAAAACTAAGGAACAGGGGTGCCTGGGTGGCTTAGTCGGTTAAGCGTCCGACTTTCGCTTAGGTCATGATCTCGCGGTTCGTGGGTTCGAGCCCCGTGTCGGGCTCTGTGCTGACTGCCTGCTCAGAGCCTGGAGCCTGTTTCAGTCTGTGACTCCCTCTCTCTCTGACGCTCCCCTGCTCACACTGTCTCTCTCTCTCTCTCTCCTAGAAATAAATTAAAAAATATTAAAAAAAATAAAACTAAGGAACATTTTTGTTCAGTGTTCTATGTGTGTTAATTTTAGTTTTCTGTTGAAATAGATGGCAAGAATTATTCTGTGGTTTTACTGTTTAAAAATTGGTACTTGAAATATAATCAATAAAAAGTGTGTGCTCAAAATACTCACATGGCTTATAAAAGAAAAAATTTCTCTAGTCACAATAAATCATTTCAGCTCAGGCTGCTCAAAAGTCATTTGAAAAGCACTGTAGGGCTTTCTTTTTTCTTTTAAGAAGAAAATGAACAAATGAAGGAATGAGCAAGCAAATAAGGGAAACTTGCCAATCCTGCTTTCTTCAGAAGAAATGGATTGCCACATGGCAAAAGATGACAGACCTCAGTCACTACAGCTGTAGCAAGATAAAAAATGAATATTAATGATTGATTTCAAATTAGCCAGCTCTTTTTCTTTTGCCCACAGCTGATGCTATAAGGAAAATGGAGTCTCAGGAGATTATTGAGCTTAGGTGACTATAATTCATCTAATCACCATTCAAAAGAAAAAAAAAAGTCCCTGTTCTGTTCAGTTTCATGAGATTTAATGTTTTTAACATTCTAATTGTGTTTGTGCACTCCAGTGATGAAACAGATTTTTTCCCAGACTGCTTTCCATCTGGTTGTTTTGTAACCATAAACAAATTACATTAGAACTAATTTTTTGAAAACCAAAACTCCCATTTTCTATTCTGCTTAATGTAGGGGAGTACTTGAATAAAATCTATTCTTTCCGGACTTTCCTAGTGCACAGTTATTATTTAGTTGTGTAGGTGTGTTTGACTCTGTCTATATATCTGCAACTACCACTACAGATACACACACATCTATGTAAATAGATGTGTGTATAATATACACATGTGTATACATTTGTTGGAATATATATGTGTGTGTATATATATCAGTATATATAACTGATATATGCAGATATATACATATACACATGCACAAATCTCCACTTTCTCTTTTATATGTCCTTTAGAGATTTTTCATCATAGTCTTTTAGACTATTATAGTTTTAGGACTTGGCCTGCAGCCTCAGGTGTGAGGCAAGAGGCTGACCTCATCATCCCAGGAAGATGGAGTTTGTTTTGACTATGTCAGGAAGGAAAGAGTTTTGTAACTGTGTCCTGGAAAACTCAGTGAGCGTGTCTGATGCACTGAAACTGCATGGAGCACATGCTAGTGTGTTGATCACAGGGAAGTCAGGAAGGGCGACGCCTTCCACATGGTCTCTGCCCTGCAGGCTGAGCCAGAGCACAGAGCGCCTCAGGAAGGAGCCAAGCAGCCAGATACCTCCCTGTTGGACATGCCATCAGCAAAGTACAGTCCATGAAGATAAACTCGCCTCACATTGGCTCTTTAAAATCAGTTCTGTCTTCATTGGAAAGACACAGAGAGTATGAAGGAAATTGAAGAAGACACAAATTAATGGAAAAACATCCCATGCTCATGGATAGGAAGAATAAATATAGTTAAGATGTCATTACTACCCAAAGCTATCTACACATTCAATGCAATTCCAATCAAAATTGCCCCAGCATACTTCTCAAAGTTAGAGCAAACTATCCTAAAATTTGTATGGAACCACAAAAGACCCTGAATAGCCAAAGTAATACTGAAAAATAAAACCAAAACGGGAGGTATCACCATCCCAGACTTTAACCTCTACTACAAAGCTGTCATCATCAAGACAGTATGGTATTGGCACAAAAACAGACACATAGACCAATGGAACAGAATTGAGAACTCGGAAGTGGACCCAAAAGTATACAGCCAACTGATCTTTGACAAAGTAGGAAAAAATATCCAATGGAAAAAAGACAGCCTCTTTAACAGATGGTGTTGGGAGAATTGGACAGCAACATATAGAAGAATGAAACCAGATCAATTTCTCACACCATACACAAAAATAAACTCAAAATGGATAAAGGACCTGAATGTGAGACAGGAAACCATCAAAACCCTAGAGGAGAAAGCAGGAAACAACCTCTTTGACCTCCACCGCAGCAACCTCTGACTTGACACATCCCCCAAAGCAAAGGAATCAAGAGCAAAAATAAACGATTGGGACCTCATCAAGATTAAAAGCTTCTGCACCGCAAAGGAAACAACCCACAAAACTAATAGGCAACCAATGGAATGGGAAAAGATAGTTGCAAACGACATATCAGATAAAGGGTTGATATCCAGAATCTGTAAGGAACTCACCAAACTCCACACCCGAAAAACAAACAACCCAGTGAAGAAATGGGCAGAAGATATGAAGACACTTCTCCAAAGAGGACATCCAGATGGCCAACAAACATATGAAATGATGCTCAGCATCGCTCCTCATCAGGGAAATACAAATCAAAACCACACTGAGATACCACCTCACACCAGTCAGAGTGGCTAAAATGAGCAAATCAGAGAACACGAGATGCTGGTGAGGATGTGGAGAAACGGGCACCCTCTTACACTGTTGGTGGGAATGTAAACTGGTACAGCCCCTCTGGAAAACAGTGTGGAGGTTCCTCAAAAAATTAACAATAGAACTCCCCTATCACCCAGCAATAGCACTGCTAGGAATTTACCCAAGGGATATAGAAATGCTGAGACATAGGAGCACATGTACCCCAATGTTCATAGCAGCACTCTCAACAATAGCCAAAACATGGAAAGAGCCTAAGTGTCCATCAGTGGATGAATGGATCAAGAAGATGTGGTTTATCTGTACCATAGAATACTACATGGCAATGAGAAACAATGAAATCTGGCCATGTGTAGCAACATGAATGGACCTTGAAGGTGTTATCCTGAGCGAAATAAGTCAGGCAGAGAAGGACAAATATCCTATGTTTGCACGTATAGGAGGATTAGGAGGAACTTGATGGAGGACCAAGGGGGAGAAGAAGGGGGAAAATGGTGGGGGAAAGGGAGAGAGGCAAACCATGAGAGACTCTTGAATGCTGACAAAAACTGAGGACTGATGGATGTGGGGGGGAGGAGGGATGGGCATAGAGGAGGACACTTATGGGGATGAGCACTGAGTGTTATGTGGAAACTAATTTGACAATAAACTATTTGTAAAAAAAAAAAAAAGAAAGAAAGAAAAAAGAAAGACACAGAGAGGCAATAAGGTGGAGTGTGCAGAGGAGCTGGTGTGGAGGGTTGGTGTGCAGCCCTCTCTGTTCCTTCTAAATCTACTCACACTAGCCTGAAAAGTCTTCTTTAGGGAAGGATGTCCTAGAGACCGGGGATGTCTTGTGTCTGTGAGCAGCCCAGGTCAGTTCTCCACAATGCCAGTTGGGGACCCCATGAGATGTCCCACCTTCTGCTCTCAGTGATGGCTGGGTGCTGCCTGGTCCCCTCCAGCTGCTGCTTCCAGAATTCTGAGCACTTCTGCTGCCTGGGCAGTTTTGCACTTTAGCGTTCCTAGATAAAGACCCGATTAGGAGGACGGTTGTGGCGAGCAGGGCTCTGAATGGGCTGGGGAGGCCATTCTGGGCCCTGTTTGTACCTCTGTCTTAGCCACTAAGATATTATGGAGTCAGTGGGAAGGAAGAGCAGAATGGAAGTGAAGAGAAGGGTGAAGGAGGAGAAAAGAAAAAGCTTCCTTCTGTCCCTCTTTAAACTCAGGGAAACTTGTGTGTTATCTTTAGGTTTCCTTTGAATTGGAATGCTATTTTTGTGGTCACTAGAAAAAAGAATAGTAAACCTTGATGATGTCCTTGGCTTGCAAGGCTTTTAAAGAGTCTCCCCTCCTGTTTGCTTCAGTATTTGACTCCATCAAGCATCCTCTTCACATCTTCAACTTTGAATTTTTAGGCTTTCTTTCTCTAGTGGCTAGCCTGTCAAAGCACACAAGAATCTCGTAGCCAAAGGAAAACATTCACTTGAACTTGTGCTACTCTCCGTCAAGTGCCCCATTGCCCCTTGCTTTTTGTGCATCTTCTTAAAAGTATGGTTAGCACACACTATCCTTCTCTCCCCATTTGCGCAGGGCATAGCAAGCAGCCCATCTTCCGAGTTTTCTACTTTTGGAACTGCTCACCAAAGCAGTTCACCAATTATTCACCAAAGCCATCTAATTTTCAATCCATGGGACTTTATTCATTCTTCATCTAGCTGGACCTTTTTGCTGCCAGTGACACCAGAGTGTTAATCACATCTGGGCAGAGATTTTGTTGCTTTTTTCACTGCTGTATCCATAGCATTCTGGAACAGCGCTTGGCGTGGAATAGGAGCTCGATGATATTAGTGGAATGAATGAACAGAGACTCGTTCGAGTCCATCCCTGGGCTTCAGTGACTTGGCACCCTCCTGGTTCTCCACTCGGGCCATTCTTTTCAGCCTCCTTCGCGGACATCCTTTACCAACATCCCTCTTTTCCGCTGTTCCTGAGTTTCTTACTTATCTGCATCTCCTCTCATTCTATACCCTTTCTCTGAGTAATCTCATCAGCATGCTGAGGACTCCCAAATTAGATCTTCAGCCATGACCTCTCCTTTGAGTTTCAGGCTCGAATGTCTGAGTATCTCTCAGTCATCTTCCTTTTGGATCCTAGAAGTGCCTGGCAACCAACTTTTCTAACACTGAGCCTTCAGACTCGTTCACCAGATCTGCTTCTCTTGATCTCTACTTTGGCAGCACTGTTTCACCAGAGCTAGAGTAACTGAGTGAGTGAGGTCTTAAATATGAGCCTCTGCTTGAAGTTTGACAAGTCTTGTTCATATCAGGCCAGCTGGAAGGGTGGGTCTGCTTCAGAGACCTGTTTATGGAAGGATTATAAGTGCCCTTGGGAAAAGACTGTTATCAAGGGAGAGACGTATAGGAAGATTAAACTGGCTTGGGATTGCTGAGTCTGGGAAACCTAATGGTCAACTTTGATTCTCTGTCTCCCTTATGTAGTCCTATAGGACAGATGAGGAAACTACCTCATCATAAGTACATTAGACATTATATTGAGGGACCATATTATGTAGGTACAATCTTCAACTTATGCCAACTTGCCTCTTAAAAGTTTGAAAAAATGTGTTTCCTTAGCCCCATTCCCAGCCTGCCTTCTATTTAGCAGGAAAGTATATCCCCTTTCAACTGGGAGGTTTGGCAGTGGGAGACGCCATTGGAAGCTGGAAGGTAGGAGGAGGGGAAAAGCCTGTGTAGTCCTGGTCTTGCTCTGCCTCTGCTAGCATTTGCCCCACGACAGCTCTGCCCTGCCTGTCCCAGCTTGCAGCAGCCAGCCCAGCTATAGCTCTGTCTCCCAGCAGATGGCCCAGCTTCTGGCTCTGGCTACTCTTTCTTCTCTTTGTCTTCCAGCCTGGGGGGTGACAGTCACTTGTGCTTTTGCTAGCTTCTATATGGTATTATCATCCTTTCTTAGGCTTTCCATCATTTTTATCACTAGATAATCAATTCATTGTATTTATTTCCTTCTTTTTGAAAGACCTAGGGTCATTTCTGTTCTCTGACAGGATCCTAACTACCACTGCCCTTTACACTTCCCATCCTCCTCCTCACTCCTTATTTAGACCCTGGTCATCCCTCATCTCTAGCTCTGTGTCTTTGTCTCCTCTCATTTTCCTGCCTGCGGTCCTCTCTCCTTTAAGTTACCTTCCTCAAACCTGCCACAGGGATATGTCTGGAATATAAATAAGATCTCCCCACTCCCATGCTTACAATTCCTTTTGTGATTCCATGTACACTCAGGAAAAATTCCAGATCTGCACTCCCATAGGGTATCCACTAGCTACACATGGCTATTTAACACTTGGAACGTGGCCCATCAAAGCTGGGATGTGCGTGAGTGTAAAACACTCAGCAGGTTTTGAGCACTTAGTACAAAAACAAAACAAAACAAACCAGCTTATCATCAATTACTTTTAATACCGATTATATATTGACATGATAAAAATTTTGGATATATTGAGTTTAATAAACTATATTATTGAAATTAATGTTATCTGCTTCTTTTTGCTGTTTTTTGATATGACTATTACAAAATGTAATAATACAAACATGGCTTGCATTTTATTTCATTTGGGCAGCACTGCTCTAGACTACTAGAAATAGTGGATAATACCCACCAGAGCCGCACACGGACTTACCTCTCAAGCCTCACTGCTTACTCTACTCTGTTTTTCACTCTAGGCTCTAGGAAACACAGAGTCAGGGACATACTAGTAGTCCTGAGCCACCCGTGCCTGCACCCCCTTCCCAGATCACTTAGTGTCACACTCCAACCACCAGGGCTTGTGCTTCCCCCCATCCACAGCCTCATCCCACCAAGAAGAGGAAAGGAATGTTGAGAAGGATCCAAGACAAATAACTGAGGTGCTAGGAGGCTTGAAAATGTGAGACAGTAGAAATTCTTGCTTCCTCCTGTATGATCTTTCTGGGTCCAGCGCTCTTCCTTTGATTCCTCCTTTGGGTGAGTTCTTGATGTTCTTAATCCCTCATGCACCCTGGGACTGGTGGAGCGTGAGCACCCAGATCCTCTCTTCTCTTTTCTCCACCGGAAGCAGGGCTACAAACTCAAGTGCATGGTCCTGCATAGCTCATTCACTACAAACCCTACACAGCTAATAAAATGGCCTTGCCTGGAGTCTGTCCTGTGGCTATGGACACATGGCCGTGTCTTGGTTGGTAGCTCATAGTGGCAGGTGGTTGGAAGATGGGATTTGAGATGTTGACCTGAGAATGCAGAAACACGGCTAATGCACACTATGCTATATCTGGGCTCTGGACCTCTGTTCATGTGTCCTCTGCCCCTCTCCTACTCTCCTTCTCCGGGCTGACTCTACTTGTTCTAAAAGATACATTTCAGATGTGCTTCTGGTAATACCTTCCTGATCCCTGTGTGTAACTCCAGTGTTGGATTTATTGTATCTTATTCTCCTGATCAGTTATTATGTCTCTCCCCCTCTTTGGACTGTGAGTTTCAACAGTGGCTATCATATTTTGGTCCTCTTTGATCCCAGTGCCTGGCTATAGGAGATGATCAATTAATATTACATGAATAAATGAATAAATATATGGATGGAAGGATGAGTGAGCGATGGATACTTCTCTGATGTTCTTCACAGCATCTGACACAATGCCATACACATATTTTTGGATCAATAAATAATATCATATGAGTGACTGAAAGTTCAATTCCAAGATACGTTCATTAAACTAGCTACAGAACTAAAATAAAAACCAGATTGCTGGTCTAGCTGCCAGTACTTCTGTATGTCAGGAATGTCCCCAGATTTGGATTTAGTTTAAGGCCAGTTTAGGGGTAGACCCAGACAAGTGTGGAAGAGGCAGATTGGTAGAGTGAAAAGCTGCCAGGGTTCCAGCAAAACAAACAGCTTATCAGCAGACAACTCTCTCTTACACAGTTTACACACTTCTCAGTTAGGGATTACATTTATTATTGTCATTGTCTAATATATCTTGAAATTAATACTAGTGTACCTGAAGGTTTATAGACTTGAAAGAAGGAAGCCTGAGTCATTGTTAACATCTGGCAACTATTGGCCAGCTTTTCCTGAGCAAGTCATTTATTCTCTGAATCTATTTGTTTATTTGAAGTCTGGGAGAAATAATACTCACTCTGCTTCACCAAGTTTGGTGAGAATCAAGTTGGATTTGATATACCAAGAGCTTTGGAAACTATACACTGTTATACAAATGTTGGGAATTAAAATTATATCTCGCATTATTTCTTAATTCCTCATAGGGTTTGGAAAGGACTAGCAGAGTAAGATTATAATTTGATAGAAACATCTGCAAATTCAAGTATGTGTTATCTCAGGCTACTTATCCAAATTGTTCTTTAATACATATTAACCTTAAATGCTATAGCAGAGTAAGATTATAATTTGATAGAAACATCTGCAAATTCAAGTATGTGTTATCTCAGGCTACTTATCCAAATTGTTCTTTAATACATATTAACCTTAAATGCTATTTTTATTGGATGAAGTTTCAAAATACTTTAGTTATAAAAACATCTGTCTTTACATAGAACCCAATCTTTCTGTTGTGCTGGCAGTCTCAATTAAATGTCCTGACAATGTGTTTTAATTCTGGTCCTGTTTTTTTCATAAATAAGACAGTGTATAGAAAAGCTGAAGAAGGAATAGGAAATACTTTTGCTGACATACAAACTCATGCACATGTGGGTGTAAACTGGTCTTTATTGAATTGAGAACTTCATTTATTTGTTTATATTTGTTCAACATTCTCTTTTTCCATTGTTCTTATATTTATTTCATCAAATTTTAAGAATATTGTTGAAAGTATAACTTGGAGGAGGCTGAATAATGACCCCTGATGTCCTAAGTTCTGGAACCTGTAAATGTTACCTTAAATGGAAAAGGGATCTTTGTGGCTATGATTAAATTAAGGCTTTTGAGATAAATTATCCTGGATTGACCAAGAGGACCCTTAAATGCAATCACAAGTATCCTTATAAAGGAGAGATAGAGGGAGATTTAGGAGAAGACAATGTGACCATGGAGGCAGAGATTAGAGTGGCATTGCCATTAGCCTAAGGATGCTGGCCACCATGAGAAGCTAGAAGCAGCAAAGAACAGAGTGCCTCCAGAACCTCCAAAGCAAGCGGCAATGTTGACCTTGATTTTGGCCTACTGAAACTGATCTTGGATTTCTGGCCTCCAGAACTGTGAGAGAATAAATTGCTCTTCTCTGAAGTCACAAAGTTTGTAATGAGTTGTTACAGTGGTGTTAAGAAATACTAACTCTTCATGGGATTCAGGAAGAAGAGCACTTAGAACTAGTTATGAGAAGTAGTTACAGATCCATGATTCCCAGCCTCTTCTTTAAGATTTAATAAAAATGTGTTAATTGAGCCATGTAAGATTCCTGGTCTGGTGGTAGGTGCAATAATGAATATATCCAAGAAGTAAGAGACACTGCCTCTTCCCTGAAGGAGACTGTCATTTAGTTGCGAAGTATCAAAACAAATAGATTAAAAATCTTAGCTCATAATTCAAGACAGTGAATAAATCAAGACTTAAGTTGTTAAGCATCCAGTTCCAGGTGGTGTGAACAAAATAAGCAGAGGTAAGAACCAGGATGAACAAAATAGGTCGTAGGCAGAGATACTGCCCATGGGATAGAAAGCTTCTGAGGAGACAAAGTAAGAAGTTCAATGGTTGGGAAGGGTTACTTGTAAAGGAAAAATTAAAGATATTAGAGAAAGAAGGGAGCCTTCGGCTATTTGGGACTGAAGAGTCCAATGATGAAAACTGTATCCGGGGAAGGTTTGTTTTTCTGATGAAACAAGTTGCACATTCTAGTTGGTCAGTCTGCTATCACTTAATGGGTGCAAGATGACATTATATTTTGGAATAAGTTTTTTCTGAAAATTTTTCTTGAGAAATGTTTGGGACAGCTGTGGTTCTGCTTGGAATAATAGGAAATACTCTTGAGATGCTGGAAACAGGAGGCTCAAATCCTTCTCCCCATACTCCCAATTGGATGTAATTGATATATTTCCAGATCTTATCAGCTAAGAAACAAGAACCTTCATCCTCTAATATCCAAATTGCAATGAAGCCTCATTTCATGGACCACAAGAAACCCATTTCTCTACTGATTATCTCCCTAGTGTTTTCTGGACATCTTGGAGGAAGAATGTGTGTAATCTGCTGAATCCTGGCTCTCTGGCACTCCCCAAATCCTCCAGTCTAACTTGGGTCTGGCTTCCTCAGACTACTCTACTTCCACATGCCTGGTGCTCTGAGCAGAGACTCTGGTTGCTCTCTCTAGTCCTCAAAGCCCAGCAAAAACCAGGCTGTGGTGGGGATAAACAGACATCCAGCACAGAGTAACGGGCACTGCTGCTAGAAGGGTGCTCCTATGGGTCATGAGCCCAAATCAGTCTCAGGAAGAGACACTAAAGGAAACTTCTATTAGGCTTCAGTGTGGAGGGGGCTACTTCCTCCAAAGAACATATGCAGACAGCTTCCTATATTGGAGTATAGTCTCAGGAAAAGAAGTTGCTTCCCTCTTCTATCTTAGGCCAACTCACTCCCACATAGGATGGCTGACAGTGGGAATATCCATTTCAAGTTGCGATTTCTTCGGTTTAATGATGATTTTATAAATAACGTGTGGATTTTTGCTCCATATGATGGTTAATTTTATGTGTCAGTTTGACTGGGCTAAGGGATGCCAACATGGCTGATAAAATATTATTTCTGGATATGTCTGTGAGGGTGTCTCCAGAAGAGATCAGCATTTGAATTACTAGACTTGGTAAAGAAGATAGCCTTCACCTGTGTGAATGGGGATCATCTATCCCTTTGAGGGCTTGAACAGAACAAAAAAGCCAGAAAGAACAAATTTGCTGTTCTTGAGCTTAGACATTCATCTTCTCCTACTTTTGGAGATCTGTACTTCTGGCTCTTAGGTTTTTGGACTCAGACTAGGACTTACACCATAGCTCCCCTCGCCCCCCGCCCCGTTTTTTAGGCCTTTGGACTCAGATTAATTGTACCAATGATTTTTCTAGTTCTCCAATTTATGGACAATAAATACAGAAGCTCTTGGCTTCTATAATCCTGTAATAAATTTACACACAGACACACACACACACACACACACACCTTATTGGTTTTGTTTCTCTTGAAAACCATGACTAATACAGTACTTATTTATAATAAATAAATGGTCCATTCTACTAATTATTTTCAGTGAAGGAAATGTGTTACAGAGACAGATAATTGGTGGTAGCTTTAATTAGTATTCCTCCAGCTTTCAAGGATAAATCAAAACCCTGTCTCCACCATACTCCATTACATATTTATTGAACTTTAAATGCAATTCAACAGCCTCCACCAGACTCCACAAAATGAACTCCGCCCTCTCTCTCTCCTCTATTTGATCTTCCACTACATCTTCCTGTGTTTATTCTAAGCATTACTTTACCCATTCATCCATTTGGGGAGATGTTCACTGTCAGCAGAAGATAGTGATCTGTTAGTAACATTCCTCAATTATCTTCTTTCTCAAAAGCACTTAGGGAAAGAGAAAATGAGAACAGGGATATGGAATCAATGTTGAAGGTAGGCATTGTAACTGGAGAAGGATAGGGATAGTGAAATACTGATGAAGGTCAGGAGCGGGGAGAAATTCCAAGTCTGGGACTGTGAGAAAAAGTGAAAGTAGAGCAGTGGGAGACAAAGAGCCATCAATGGTATTGATGACTATGAAGTGAACCAGAGGTAAGAAGGGAGAGGATGACAGTCCATGTTGAGGGCAAGCAAGAAGCAGGATTGACCTCACTTATCTTTCATTCTTACATGGTGCAATCATTACATGCCTTGTAAATTCTCAGGATTAAGTAACCTTTAGGATGTAGTCTCAACAGAATAATCACACTTTTCAAAACCCAATTATAAATTAGATTTGGGCTCAGTTGTTTTTATAGGAAAACATGGCAAATGTTGCCATAATCCTCTGTCCGAGGCTGTACAAATGAGTCGATGTGGAAGCCCTTATTTGTTTCCAAGGAGAAAATGATCCATAGCAGGTCAAACCATCAAGGTCACCCAAAGCTAAACTCCAGGGACAGCTTTGTTTTTTTATTTGCTAACAAGATATTTCTAGAACGGATGGACATTGAATCTGGAACAGAGGTGGCCTTGAAGCCACTACAGAGATGGCAGAATATCCAGTACTATACTGGGCGTTATAAATAAAAATAAAGAGGGAAATATGTTTCAGGCCAGCTAAGCAACAAGTTGAAAGCATGTTTATGAGAGACTACTTCTTAATCATAATCTCTGATTATGATTTATAGCTCAAATTTAACATGAAAATTAATATTACTAGAATCAGCATTGTTTATGTGTAAGCTTCTGTTTGAACAGACTTCTAGAGTATGTAGGAAATATCAAAATGTAGATATTTTGTAAGTTCCAAAATCATGACATTCTTGAGTCTTAGAAATACTGGATGGTTTTTTGTTGTTGTTTTTTGTTTTTTGTTTAAATCAAGAATACTAAGGCCAAAATAGTTGCTTCAAAATCTAAGAATGTCTCATATGGACTCCATGTCTTTATCTTCTTCTCCACTAACACCATTGTTGTCCTCATCGTCATCATCATCATCATAATCACCATCACCACTTCCACCCACCGTCAGCAAACATTCATAAAGGGTCTACATGTTTCTAGCGCTGGACTGGAAAAAAGGGAAATGAAAGGACTATAAGGCATAGTTACTTCTTTCAGAGGGCTTAGGACGAATCAGCGAGGGCAAACACAAATGAACAGCCAAATATAGGATCAAAATGTATACAGGTCAGGAACAGATAGGTTATTTTGCAGAAACAAATAACCACCATTTTGGAGGATTATAACAACAAAAGTGATTTCTCAGTCCTATGTGGCCATCACAGATTGGCATGGGGGATTTGCTCATTGCAGTCACTCAGGAATTCAGGCTAATGAGGGCACCTTTCTGATACTGATTTTATTATAATCATTGAAGCAGGAGAAAGGGAAGGTGATGAACCACCCAATGCTTCTTAGAGCTTCCTCCTAAGTGTTACATTGTCACTTCTGCTCATGTGTCATTGTCTAAAGCAAGTCGTGTTCACACCTGACTTCAAGGGGGTGGGAAAGTTTGATTCTACCATATGCTAGGAGAACTACATATATCTGATGGGCAACACAAATGCTTACCACAAAATGTACATATTAAGAGTCAAATTAGTTACATGGACTGAGTAAATCTTTTCAGAGGATGAAAATTTAGATGATGTATAAAAAAATAAAAATAAAACAATATCACCTCACAGCCATCAAGATGGCTACTATAAGAAAATAGCAAGTATAGAAGAGGATCTTGAGAAATTGGAACTCTCGTGCACTGGTGGTAGGGATGTAAAATGGTGCAACCATTATGGAAAATGGTATGATGGTTTCTCAAAATATTAAAAATAAAACTGCCATTTCACTTAGTAATTCCATTTTGGAATTACTAAGGTTTTTTTATATACCATGTCCATGGCAGCTTTATTCACAATAGCCAAGTGGTGGTAGCAGCCCCGGTGTCCATCTATGAATGAATGGATAAATAAGTATGGCATATATATACAATGGACCATTTCAGCCTTAAAAAGGAAGCAAATTCTGACATATGCTAAAATCTGGGTGAAATTTGAGGATGTTATGTTAAGTGAAATAAGCCAGTCACAAAAAGACAAATACCGTACAATTCCACTTACATGAGATACCTAGAGTAGCTAAATTTATAGAGATAGAAAGTAGAAGGGCAGTTGCCAGGGCCTGAAGGAGGGAGGGAAGAGGAGTTTATTGTTTAATAGGTACAAAGTTTTGGTTTTGCAAGATGAAGAGCTCTGGAAATGGATGATGGCCATGGCTGCACAATGTGAATGTGCCTAATGCCACTCAGTTATGTACTTTAAAATGGTTAAGATGACGAATTTTACATTAAGTGTATTATACTGCAATTGCATATAATTTTAAAATATAAATAAAAAACAACAAAAAGAAACTTAAAAGCTTCCAGACTTTGTAAAATCAGCAGCCATTTACTTTTTCCCTCAGTTTGAGGCATTTCATATTATATTTTATATTAGAGAGTAATTCTCTAATGTGATGCTTACACATTCCCCACTGTCCAAACCCTGATGGCTCTGCCTGCTGCTACATTCCGAGAGTTCCTATCCTAATTAACATTTCAGTCTAATAAGATTTTCTGGCTCCCAAAGTGTGATCTATCAATTGTTGGCATATCTTGGGATACGGCCAGGCATAACCCAGTTAACTATAGTGGAACAGGCAGCCCAGGAGGGGGTGGGGCACAAGCCCCAGGGAACAGGTGCCAAGAAGAAATGCAGTCAGCAGAACAGGTAGCAGGGCAGGGCTACTCCATAGGGCAGGAATGAGTAGTGGGATGATCCATTACATCAAAGTTGCAGGGTGTCGCGGTGGGGAATTCTGGCAGGTGGTGGCATTCTTGGGTTCAACAAGAACTTAGATAGATAAAGGATATTGGAGAAGTTTGTTAGCAGTCCCTGGTTTAGATTGTTCCTAGAAGAGAAATTGCCCAGAGTATGACAGAGCTTCAAGCTTCGAGTGAAGAGAATTCAGCAAGTTGGAAAGGCAAAATTCTCAGCACTCAGAATCCTTATTATCAGATCTTGTCACAGAGATGATCCAGAAAGGGTGATTGAGCCTAACTTTTAGAATTTGGAACTAAAGTTTATACCTCTCTTGCATCAAGTCAGGATTGACTAAGAGCTGAGCAGGGCATGGTTAGGGCCATGAGGACCGGGGCAACCCAACTAGTCAGCGATGACTCATGATAAAATGGAATCATCCATTCTAGAGACATCGAACTTTGAGGGCTTTCAGTATTCTCATCAGCTTCTCAAATATAAGGAGTCGGCTAGTAAAGAGTCTAGCATCCTGAAGATCACAAAGCATGTCAGAACTTTAAAACCTATGATACAAAGAATATTTTCAGGTAGAAGCACTCTAAGCTCTGTGTCTGGGCTGGAAGGAAAAGTCTTGGCAAAACATCTACACCTAGTATTCCTCTGGTGTAACTGACAAGTGCTATATCATCCTAACTGGCCTCATAGAGAGGAAGATCCTGAATAGAGGGAAACTATTGGCACTAGTGAGCAGACACAATCAGAAACAAAATTTTGTATGTATGTATATATTCAATTTTATATACATATACATATGTATATAATCCATTTCAAGTCTGTTGGGCGTGTGCACAAAACCTGGGACTTTACAGCAAAGAGAAAGCAGCTATACACCAGTAAAAAAAAAAAAAAATCTACATGCTGTCCTTCAGGTACTTTGGTTAAGTACTTGCAGTGGATGCTGTGCTGTTCAGAGTCTCTGGACTGGGCAGTGCTGGCATTTTATCAAGGAGGAAACTGAGGGTGGGGAGATTAAGTTTTTTCTCAAGACCTCTTGTCCAGGATCCAGATACGTCTTAGCACAAGAGAGATTTGTAACCATGTGGTGATGGATGCTAACCAGACTTAGTTGTGGTGATCCTCTCACAACATATACAACATTGGATTATTATGTTGTACACCTGAAACTAATGTAATGTTATATGTTAATTATATCTCAGTTACAAAAAGGAGACAACCACATTTACCAGTATATATTCATAGTTTTCTAAAGGGAGATTATAATGTAAAAAACTAATAAAGGTGGGCACCTGGGTGGCTCAGTCATCTAAGCGTCAGAATCTTAATTTTGGCTCTGGTTATGGTATTATAGTTTGTGAGATCGAGTCCCTCATTGGGCTCTGTGCTGACAGTGCAGAGCCTGCTTGGGAATCTCTTGCCGTCTCTCTCTCTCTGCCCCTCCCCCATTCTATTGCTCTCTCAAAATAAATGAATAAATATTTAAGGCAAAAAAAAAACTAATAAAGGAATTTACTTCCAAATTTTTTTAAAAAGGGGGGTGGAGAAGAAGATCCAGGTCTAGTCCAACAGGAGCTGGTACAGCATTCATCACCACCTAGGAAAATCTCTGCTGCAGAATTGTAGCCGAGTGGTCTCCTAGCTTAGTCTTTGAGACCAAGACGCAGCGACTGACTTTATTCTCTAAAACAAACAAACAGGTAAAGTGAGAATTTGAAGGGGAAATGAATTTCATGATGTTTGCTGAAATGTGGGAGGAAGAACCCGCCCTTCAAGGAAGCCCGCTTTCCTCAGCATCCCAGTTACCCACCCTACCCCCAAGGCTCAGCCACTACGTGGTCTCAGTGGCTCTGAAGGTTGGCCCCTGCCAACACTGTTGGAGGCCAGACTTCAGTTCATTCTTCCTTTCCCAGGCTGAGGACAATGCCAAGTGCCAGGGCCAGCCTTGGAAAAAGAAAGCAGGTATATTTTTCTTATTTAATTTATTTTTAACATGTATATCTTATTTTTGAGAGACAGAGAGGCAGCATGAATGGGGGAAGGGAAGAGAGAGAGAGAGAGAGAGAGAAGGAGATACAGAATCCTAGGTAGGCTCCAGACTCCGAGCAATTAGCACAGAACCCCACATGGGGCTCAACCTCATGAACCGTGAGATCGTGACCTGAGCTGAAGTTGGCCACATAACAGACTGAGCCACCCAGGCGCCCCAGAAAGCAATATTTTAAATAAACTCTGGATTCAGAAATGCTCTAATTCTTTTTTTTTTTTTAATTTTTTTAACGTTTTATTTATTTCAGGGGAGAGGGTCAGAGAGGGAAGGAGTCACTCCCGAAGCTCTGGTGGCAGTCACAGAGCCCAATGCGGGGCTCGAACAGAGATCACGTGACCTAAGCAAAAGTCGGACGCAACCAACCTTCTGCAAGCCACCCAGGCGCCCCAGAAATGCTCTAATTCATAGTGTGTTATAACTGACAGAGAATACATCTGTATTAGTTTCTAATTCCTGCTGTAACAATTCATTGCAAACGTAGTGGCTGCAAACAACACACATTTATTAGCTTACAGTCCTAGAGGTCAGAAGTCTGAAATGGGTCTCACTGAGCTAAAATCTAAGGTGCTGGCAGCATTGTTTTTCTTTCTGGAGCATGGAGGAAAGAATCTGTTTTCTTACTTTTTCTAGTTTTTAGAGACAGCCCGCATTCATTGGCTGTGGCTCTCTTCCGTCCTCTAAGCTAACAATGGCTAATGGAGTCTTGCATGCTGTCTACTTTACCCATATTAGCATATTAATCAGAATTGTTTTAGATTCTCGGTTCAATAATTCCAATATCCCTGCCACTTCTAGCTTTGGTACTTGATTTGTCTCTTCTAACTGTGTGTTTTGTCTTAGGTATGCCTTGTCATTGTGTGGTGCTCATCATGTACTGGCTGAAAGGAGCTGCTGTAAATAGACCTTCAGTAATGTGGTATTGAGGTGTGGGGGATGGGGAAGCATTCCACACTCCTGTAATCAGTTCTCAGTCTTCTGGTGACTCTGTGTGTGCCTTTGGATGTGAGCTCACAAGTGTGACTCAGTTCTTCTCTCCCCTGCCCCTCTTAGGTGGGAAGGGATGGCTACAGTGGGCTGGAATTGGGCATTTCCTTTCTGGGGTCAATGAGGCTCTGAGAATACCCCAGCTGGTTGGGCTCCAGTTAACTAGTTCCCCCTGAGGGCAGGCCTTGTTAAGAACAGAGTGCTCTGCTCTCCACAATAGCTAAAACCTGGAAAGAGCCTAAGTGTCCATCAACAGATGAATGGATCAAGAAGATGTGGTTTATCTATACCATGGAATACTACACGGCAATGAGAAACAATGAAATTTGGCCATGTGTAGCAACATGGATGGACCTTGAGGGTGTTATGCTGAGCAAAATAAGTCAGGCAGAGAAGGACAAATATCATATGTTTGCACGTATAGGAGGATTAGGAGGAACTTAACGGAGGATCATGGGGTAGAAGAAGGGGGTAAATAGTGGGAGAGAAGGAGAGAGGCAAACCATGGGAGACTCTTGAATGCTGACAAAAACTGAGGACTGATGGATGTGGATGGGCACAGAGGAGGACACTTATGGGGATGAGCACTGAGTGTTGTGTGGAAACTAATTTGAAAATAAACTATTTGTAAAAAAAAAAAAGAACAGAGTTCTCTGGTGTATTTCCAAATGATTCCTTTCTCTGTCCCCTGGCCAGAAGCGTGAGAGGATGTTTCTCCCATATTTACTGAGGGAGCCTGATGGAGCTCCTGGAAGTAAGTGTCACACTGCTTTGGGCAGGTTGTGTGACCCTGGCATGGGTTCCCACGGCTGTCTCCTCTCTTGAGTCCCTGCTCAGGGAAGCTCTGATGCAGGCACATGGGCCTGTCTCTCTAACCTTGTGGGCAGAGGCTTGCCCTGGGTCCTCTTTCTTTTATGGATCTAAGAAGAGTTGTTGATTTCCCAATCTTTTCAGCTTTTTGTTGTTGTTGTTAGGATGGAGTGGCCACTTTCAAGTTCCTTGCGTGCAAAACTAGAGATGGGAAGTTTCTATGAGCCTTCCTTACACGGAATCACTCTGACTCTGACTCTGCCCTCCTGCCTCCTTCTTTTACTTATAAGGACCTTTGTGATTGCATTGGTCCTAACCAAACAGTGCAGGACATTCGCCCCATTACAAGATCTGCTGGTTAGCAACCTTGATTCCCTCTGAAAGCTTAATTTACCCTTGCCACATAACATGACCAACAGATTCACAGGTGTCAGGGACAAGGATGTGGACATTTTGGGAAGGGGCATTAATCTGCCTACCACAAGATCCTTTGTCAAAACTTTTTTTGGGGAGAGAAGGGAGGTGCACAGGAAACACTAAGGCACTGTGAAGTGAGAAACCAGGGAATCTCAAAGCATCAGGGCAATTATCCCCATTTCCCGAGCCCCACCGTGCCTCCACAATATTCCCTCAAGACATGTTGTTCCTTCTGTCCTTGTCTCTTGGTTCACCCCAGGAGAACTGAAATTTCATGTCTGAGGAGAAGTGAGTTTCTCATTATACACAGACATAGTGTGTGTTGGAGGAAAATGAAGGCAAAGGCCTTCTCCCCAGGGCCAGTGCGTAGTGCTTCCAAATCAGTAGTTTTCCAAGTACAAGTTTCAGTCCTCTGCTAATGACAGTAATGAGTCCTGAGATCAGTTTAGAGGTTGAAGAACAGCAAGAGAGAGGGAGGGAAAAGGAAAAAGAGAAAGGAAGAGAGAGAAGGAGAGAGGGCTGGAGGGCCTGGAGGAAGAAGGGATGATGGAAGGGCAGAAGGAAGGAAGAGAGAAATGAAGATTATCAGGGTGCCCTATGAGTTCTAGGATAAAGATTGTTTCCTTTATATCTGTGCACATGCGCTGGCTTATGGTGTAAGATACATGTTCACAGTGAAACCTCTGAAGTCTAGGGGCTCACAGGGCAGCTGCAGACATTTGTTTGCATGGAGAGGCTTCCCCTGCAGAGGAGTCGCCCCTAATCAGTACTGAGAAAAGCAAATCTGCTTGTCTGTGTAGAAACCGTGCAAAAGGACTTTAGGGTACTAAGGAGGCCAAAGGGATGGGAATGTGGAAAAAGAAGATCAGAAGAGGGAGAGGGGCACCTGTGTGCCCAACTTTGGCTCAGGTCATGATCTCACAGTCCATGCATTCAAGCCCCATGTCCAGCTCTGTGCTGACATTGTGAAGCCTGCTTGAGATTTCCTCCCCCCTTCCCTTTTCTCCCCCTCCCTGACTCGCATGCATGCTTCAGCTCTCTCCCTCTCTCAAGATAAATAAATTAATTAAAAATGAGGAAAGAAAAGAACACAAGAGGAGAGACGGGAGTTCAAAGGAAAAAGAGAAAGTGAAATGAAATTAAGAACGTTAGTCTGGTTAGATAAGAACAGAAAAAGGGTAAACCCAAAAGAAATCAGCCAGGAAGATAAGTCCACACTCACATGCCTTCCTGGGTGAAAGAACAAAAAACAGAAACCTCAAAAACCTGGACCCAAACCACTCTGTGCCCAGTGTCCCCTCTTCTGGAGGCTACGGAGCCAACCCTCAGTTCCCATGCCCGCGCAGGTGCTTGTGGCAAGAGCACGTGCAGCACCGCTGGCCGGCCGGCCTTGTTGGCATTTAGCCGTTGTCACCTCAGGCTGTGTCACCTGCACCTGTGCAGGGAAATCGGAGCAGGCGGAAGTGAAGATGACCAGGTTTGAGTGATGGGCGGTAGGCCATGCAGCACCCACAGGCTGTTTCTGTTTAATGCTTGCTCAACAGCTAACTTCCACCCAGATGGTCAACTCACCACCAGCTCAGGTGCAACTGCTATTAAGCACTGTTAGATGCAGACCAGGTCCCATTAATTCTGTTACATGTTGGAGGAAACTGAGTCTTAGAGGGTGCTAGAAATTATGTGGGAGCAGTAAGCAGCAAGCAGGCTGTGACTCTAGCCATCCTCTGACCTCCTTGTAGGGCTCTTCCTACTACAAGGGTTTCTGCCCTTCAAGAACAAACTTTTCTCTTTTTTATTATTATTTTTTTATTAAAATTTTTAAAAAAATATTTTATTTTCTGAGAGAGAGAGGGAGAGAGTGTGAGCAGGGGAGGGTCAGAGAGAGAGGGAGATACAGAATCTGAAGCAGGCTCCAGGCTCTGAGCTGGTAGTCAGCACAGAGCCTGACACGGGGCTCGAACCCACGAATCGTGAAATCATGACCTGAGCCGAAGTCGGACGCTTAACCAGCTGAGCCATCTAGGTGCTCCAAGAACAAACTTTTCAGGGGCACCTGGGTGGCTCATTTGGTTAAGCATTTGATTCTTCATTTTGGCTCATGTCATGATCTCACGCTTCGTGAAATCAACCTGAGTATAGAGCCTGTTTGGAATTCTGTCTCCCTCTCTCTCTGCCCCTCATACTCTCTCTCTCAGAATAAATAAACACACCTAAAAAAAACCCCACAAACTTTTCAAGGAGCCATGCCTATCACACATGGAAATGGTATCAGCCATTTATGCCTCAGACCTCCATGTCTCCATCCCCACCAGGTCCCAACTCTGAGGTTTGGACAAGTGGAACTTTGGGAGTGAAGAGTGTAGGTTACATTTCATAGAGACTGGGGAGCCCAAAAAATGTCTTTCTCCCTGAATCAGGGTTCCAGAAGAGGCATGGTGGATAGATGAAGGCAGCCCTCTCTTCCCAAGAATAAAGTAGAACTTAGGGTCTCCTTCCTCGTCCTAAACATGGAATGCTTAAAAAGAAAGGAAAACATGATTGTCACTTCACTTCTATGCAAAAATTTACAAAAACCCCTTAAAGTACTATATTTACATCCATGTTTTGTTTCCCTGGTATAACTACAATGACAGTTTACTAGTCACTATTGTTCTTCCTAGTGTTTTTCCCACTCCCTTTTTCTCCTTATGCCCTCAAACAGCCACACCTGCCTGCTGGAAGATTCTAACTGAGGGTAGCAATGGATCTGACATGAAAGCTCTGGAAAAGACAGCCACTCCAACGGATGTCTGGGAACTGGATGGGGACTCTGGAATCCTGCTCACCGGCCCATTGAAAAGTCCTTAAGAAGGGAATGTCTAGGGAAGTGAAGATAGAGGGACACATGGACCTCCAGAGGACACGTGACGTGAGGACCCCATGAATTCATTAATCCGTTGTTTCCTTCCCATGTGAAAAGCTACACACTGGGTAAAAGAGAGTGTCACTGTGTCTCATCCTTAGGAAGAAACATTAGATCACACAAAATTAAGCAGAAGTCTTTCCTTCGGGACTTCGTTTAATAAACAAACAAGCAGTAGTCTTTCCTTCTGGACTTCGTTTAATAAACAAGCAAGCAGTATGAATCTCCCAAAGAGGAATTTGGAATGAAGTCAGGGGCGGGATCCAGATCTGTGAGTCCTGAAGGTCTCTTTGGTGTCCCTTTCAAGAAAAGTAGCACTAAATGTTGGCAAAATATTTGGGCAAAATATTATTAATCTTGTTATGCCAAAGAGGAAGTTGGTTTCAGAGCAGTCCAGGGAACTGTGGTCCACGCAACACAAAATCATGAATATAAATTAGGTGTACAGCTTTGGATGTTACCCATACAAACAAAGCTTATGCCTTCATAGCTCATGATTAATCCATCTCTATACTCCATCTTTTCTGAACATTGTTTGCCAATTTTTTTTGTGGGGGGGAGTGGACGGACACGAGGTGGGGATAGTCCTAAGGGACCATATTTCAAAAAACACTCTTCAGTGACTCTGACCTGGTCTAAATGTAAAGTCTTGGGGTCTTTGGTAGCTAGCCTGGCTCTGCCTGGAAGAGTCTGAGCACATGCCCTCATCCACATGCATCCCTTTTTAGTGCTGCTTTTCTAATCCACTGAACAAAGCAAAGGCCCTTGGACTGGCACTTGTCTGCCACAAAATGATAAAGAAAAGTCACTCACACCTTGATGATGGCTTCCAGGGATTTGTTGGGGTTTGTTTGTTTGTTTCAGAGTTTATTTATTTATTTTGAAAGAGACAGAGACAGCCTGAGCAAGGGAGAGGCAGAGAGAGGGAGACCAAAAATCCCAAGCAGGCTCTGCACTGCCAGCTGCCCAGCCTGATGCGGGTCTCGAACTCTTGAACTGTGTGATCACAACCTGAGCCAAAACCAAGAGTTGGACGCTTAACCAACTGAGCCGCCCAGGTGCCCTGGATCTATTGCTTTTACTGCTGTTTGATTAATCCTAGACACTGCAGAAGGTTGCGACTACCCAGAAGGTGGACAGGTAGTGATACCTTCCAGAGAGAATGAGTCAATGGTAGTGATGCCTTCCAGAGACAATGAGTAAATAAATGCCCTGGAAAGCTGCTTAGAGAAACCACTTGGGACAGTTCCTTTCAGTCTGCCAGATTTTAAAATGCTGCTCATTTCTGACTCCTGTCACACAAGTCAGTGTGTGACCATTGTCAAAGGTGCACTTGGGCCGCACCTTTAAGCAAACACTGCCAATGTGTTTCTGATTACATTAGTAATGACACTCTTTCCTGCATGTTAACTCACCACTGTCGATTGTCAAGAGTGTATGCTCATACTGAAAGCTCATGTTAACAGGTGTATATATCTTCCTAGCTGTAATTTGGTTTCCTGGCAATACAGGTATCAATAAAATCTGAATTAAATGTAGGATGACTGGCCTAAAACTAGAACACAAAGGATTTAGATTAGCTCTGAAATTGCTAAACACTGAAATAGGTTAAGGGAAGTTATAGAATCTCTTTCCCTGGAGGTTCTCAAAATAAGTCAATGTCTATTCTATAGAAGAATGTTCCAGGATCCTGACAGAATATAGCTTAATTTATCTGTCAAGGTCTTTTCTTTTTTTTTTTTTAATATTTTTATTTTATTTCTGAGAGAGAGAGAGAGAGAGACAGCGTGAGCAGGGAGGGTCAGAGAGAGAGGGAGTCACAGACTCTGAAACAGGCTCCAGGCTCTGAGCTGGCAGTCAGCACAGAGCCCGACGCGGGGCTCGAACCCACGAACCGCGAGATCATGACCTAAGTGAAAGTCGGACGCTTAACCGACTAAGCCACCCAGGCACCCCTCTGTCAAGGTCTTCTAACAAAAATCATAGGTGCTCTGCTCAAGGTACCCATTGATGAGCCCTTTGTACCCAGGTGGGATTTTGATTCCTTAATGCCTTTCTGATACTCTTTCTGTTAGGAGAGTTAGAAATTACATTCCAGGTCAGACTAGCTTATTACCAATTCCGCAGCTCCTTCTTATCACTGTGGTGTTTATACTCTATGCAGTAGGGCAATTATTGTTGTTGTTGTTGTTGTTACTACTACAACAATGATTATTGTTATTACCTACCATTTTTGAGCACTCACTATGTGGTAGGCACTATGCTAGCTCTTTATACACATTACTTCATTTTCCTCTCCTAACAACATCTTAAGATGAGTATTATTATATACATTTCAGAGATATTTAAACTGAGTCTTGGAGAGGCTAAGTAGCCTGCTGATCATAGATCAGTATTCAGACCCAGGTCTATTTGACTCTAAAGCATCTGCTTTAATATATATATATATATATATTTTTTACAAATAGTTTATTGTCAAATTAGTTTCCTCTGTTTTAATATTTTTAAAAGCACATCAAACCACATATAATGTTGGCTCTTGTATACAATCTCATTGGGAAGCTATGCTTTTCTGTTGGTGCTCAAATGATGCTAGGCTGTCTTTTGGAATTGACTTCATTTCCATAGACACTTCAGAGGTTCACAAAAAATGACATATTTTCCACCAATCTTGAAACTTGAAGATGAGAAAGATCTTCATGACTACTGAGTATTTTTTTAAAAATTTTAAAAGTATATTTGAGAGAGACAGAGAGCATAAGCAGGCGAGGGGCCAGGAGAGAAGGGGACAGAGGACCCAAAGAAGTAGGCTCTGTGTTGACAACAGAGAGTCAGATGCTTAACCCACTGTGCCACCTACGTGCCCCAGTTATTGACTACTTAACATGTAAGGGTTCTCATTAGGAAAATAAAAGTTTCTATTAAAAACTTTTGAAAATGTAATAGATTCTTTCGAAAATTCTTAAAATTATTTGAAAATCCATTGAGGACTTGTCTTAAGGGGGTAAAAAACAGTTGAGGATTATTAAAACCAAACTTGGTGAGTTGGGAGAATAATCAATCCATTTATAAAAAACCAAGGAGTGAATGATAAAATAATGTCAGTCTTTTTTATGTGACATTGTGACATATACAATTGTATACACCCTGTATTTTCCATCACAACCAACTGTGGCCCCAACACTGATGTTCATCACCGAGTCTACACAGTGACCTAGAAATGTCTTACCTATTCAGTGACCTGAATCTAAGAAAGGGCCAAAATGATGACCTACAGGAAATGCATTGATTCAGCAGCTGATGAACTTTGGAGCAAAACAGATGGTGGAGGTGATGATATTGCATGAAATATTTCCTCCTTCAGCAAGATTGCCAAAAATGTGCTCCTTTGCTATTTTCTCTATCAAAGATGGGGCAGAAGGAAAGATTCTTTTATTGGTGCCTGTAATGGATATATTTTCCTTGAATAAGTTATAGGTCAGTGATAAGCATGATCTTCATATCTTTTGTGAGTTTAAATGTATATATGTATGTATGTATGTATGTATATATGTATGTATGTATGTATTTATTTATTTATAAAACAAGTGGGGAGAGGCAAAGAGAGGGAGAGAGAAAAATCCCAAGCAGACTCTGCCCTGTCAGCGCAGAGCCCAATGCCAGGCTCGAACTCATGAACTGTGAGATCATGACCTGAGCCAAAATCAAGAGTCAAACACTTAACCAACTGAGTCACCCAGATGCCCCCATAAATATTTCTTATTCATATTGTAAATGGGAAAAATTAGTCTCATTATGAAAAAAAAGCATGATATTTTTTGATAAGAATTTTGAATTTGTTATATTTAAAGTTTTGATTCTGCTTCTAATAGAGTATGGGTCATATGTTGGCCACAGGTAAATGTAGATGAAATCAGGCTTATTTTCTCTCTCTGTTCTCTTTATACACCTTTGTTAGATCTCAAGTTCCCTGTTCCTGTGAATTTTCCATTCTCCTACTAGCCTCCTATGTTCCCCATCTTGTCAAACCTTTCCCTTCTATGATTTTGTCCAGGAAAATCACCAATTTCCTGATTCCTTGCTCTACAGGGCTTCTCAAAGCCATAAGCCATATACTGTGTCCATTCTCCGAGGTACAAGCCAGACTGAATCGAAACTTCATATCTAGACAACGGGAATAGCTTTTTCCCTTCCACCTCGAGTTCCTTCCATAAGCAAGGCACCCCTCCCAGCAGCAAGCATACATGTGATCACTTGCCTGACAAAATTAAATCAGGGTCATCCAGCAAGTACTCTAATACCATTTTACTCGCCTCTTTGTCTTGTATGTCTTTACTGTGGCTACAAACCCGTTACTGTCCCTTCCCCCAAAGGCCCTCCGCCTCTGAGATATCTGCAGAAGATTTGGCCTGGCACTTCCCACCAGGTGATGCCACTTGGGTTCCAACACTGTTCAAGATTGTCTTTTGTCCTGTTGTTTTCCCAGGGTGGATGTGTTTTCCATGTTTTTATTACCACAACTTGCTTTAACATCCTTTTATCCCTTAGGCACTGAATTGTACAAGACAACTAAAGGTAGAAGTTAAAGTTTTACATGCAGTTGTGCTTGTATTTCTATTCTCTCCGTAAATTGCTCCAGCTTTTTTTATGCAAGACTCCATTTCCATCTTTGATGCCACACTCAGGCCTCAGGCAGTACCCTCCCCAACCCCTCTGCCAAAAGACCCGTCAGTCCCATCTCAGTCCAAGATCATCTTTAAAAAATTCCACATTCTCCTTAACAATGTTGAATTCAAAAAGTCCTTCTTCGGGCTATGTGACCAAACTTCCCTTGCTGGTCCACTGAATACCTCGATTTTTTTTTTTTAAAGAGTTTTATCTGTAAAGAAATCATTGGTCCTAAAGGCTGAGGTTTAAAACCATTCTTTCTTTTTTCCCCAAATCTTATTTAAATGTTGGGGAATAACACAGGAAGATGTGAGATTTTTAAAAAGCATTTCTCTGTGCACAAGCTATTAAACAATCAGTCTGGGGTTCAGAGGCCTATTACTCTAGTTAACTAGGGTATTTTTTTGTTTGTTTTTTTAGGTACTGAATATGTTAAGTACATTCATATACATTAATTTATTTTACTCTTGAATTAATTCTTTGAGATAGTGTTTATTATTCTCACGTTACACAATGAAATCAAAGCTCAGTGCAGTTGAGCTACAGGTTCAAGGTCACCCTAAGCTGCAGATAAAGTAGGATTGATGCTTTGCTTTCTTGCATCTAAGCCCAGCACTCTTTCCTGCTTCCTAGCTGTTCTGTGTCATGGGTCTCTGGTTAGCACTGAGCCTCTGAGTGAGAAAGAGACAAAGGATAATGTAGCATGGGTGACAGTGGTGGTGAGAATGTCATGTTGATTAGATACTACAGTCCCATATATGTTTGGAACTCTTTCTGGGCATTAATTCAGTTTCATTGTTTCATCTGTGTGCTTACAGTTAGAGCATTCTTAGTTATTGAAGCTCTATATTTCAGTATCTGATAGGATCAGTCCCTCCCTCAAAACATTCCAGTCTCAGCCCCAGATTTTCTTCTTGCTTTGGAACCAGTTTCTCTAGGGGTGCCTGGGTGTCTCAGTCGGTTAAATGTCTGACTCTTGATTTCAGCTCAGGTCATGATCTCACGGTTCATGAGTTCAAGACCCGCTTTGGGCTCTGTGCTAACAGAGCATAGCCTACTTGAGATTCTCTCCCTCTCTCTCTGCTCCTCCTGCGCACACTTGCTCTCTCTCTCTCTTGCTCTCGTATTTCTTTCTCTCCATACCTTAAAGTAAATAAGCTTAAAAGAAAAAAAAAGAAACTGCTTATCTAGTTGAAAACATCATTATGAAGATTTTGGGTCTTCTGTAAAACCTGTAGATTAGATGAGAGACTGTTTACATCTTAGTAATGTTTTTTGTCTTCCTAACATAGAACGCCATAAGTTTTTTCCATCTGCCCTAGTGTTCTTTCCTGGTTAGTGTTTCCTAGCGCTGGTGTCTTTTGTGTTTTTACTAGATAATAAAGGTTAACTGTTTTTTTTTAATCACTTTAAAAATTATCTCCCTCAGGTCATTCTCTGTATCTGAATGTCACTGCCTTTTCCGTCTCCCTCCTTCCCTCCTTCTTTCCCTTTGCCCCCACCTCCATCCCACCCTGGGCCTCTTTCTTTTTCTCTCATATGCCACACATGAGCTCACACAGGAACTTCTTCATTCACAGAGTCATCAAGGGTACTTAAAAGACATTTAACAAAATGATCCAGGACCTTCTGTGATGCAATGTGTTGTTTTCCCCTAGAAGAACATGACAATAGTCATAGGCTTCATGATATGGAGGGACTTTGACCTATTACCTATTACCCTATTTCCACATGCCTAGAACAGTACTCAACATATAGTAATACTCAATAGCTGTTTGTTGAGTGAATGAATGGAAAAGTCACTTGAGGCCTCCCAAAATTCCTTCAGAACAACAAAGTCTTTGGTTTATGTTAGCTGGCAGGTCAAACCCACTCTGGGTATTTTGTTGTACAAAGTCTGTTTAGAAGAGAAGCAGTGTGTAGACTGTAATTGTCTTCCTGTGTGTGTTATACTGACCTACTTCTCCATTAAACTATTAATAATAAATGCCCAAAGCTCTATAGAAAATAAATAGCCATATTCCTTTTTGCTTATTATTAGCCAAAGTCTTGAAATTCACACTTGCACATGATGGCTCTAAAATGGAGCCTAACAGATGGGTACTTCTTGAGCTCTCATAAGGCCGATGGAGAAAATCCAGTCAATGTGTAGGTTAAGTCTGGGAAGAACAATCATCATTCTTATGAACCACGTTACAAAGCCCGGCACTGGGTTCTTCATCTTATATACCGTTTCCTGGCAGTGTGGGAGGGAGAGTGCATGCAGGAAACACGGTCGTTGTGGTTTTAAACAGGAGTTCAGGTTGCCTTTTATGAATATGCATGAGGGGCTGGGTCTCGCTCTTGCCTCTTGAGTTTTCTTGAGTTTAACTTAACCCTCACCAACCCTTTTCCTGCCTCTCTTTTGAAGCCGTTCCTTGAGGGGATTTGAAAAAGTGAGTTACTTCTCCAATTGTGGAGCATTTTACTTTTTTTCCTCTTAAAGATGACAAACTGCACTCTGATTTATTTTTATTCACTGTGAGTCATTTACTAGTCTTATTTTATAAATAATATTTTCTACATCTTACTCAGAGGCAGATGGGAAAGTTCAAGGAAACACCCTCTGGAAAGAGGAAAAGTATTTCAGTCTGGATTTGTATGTTGGTGCCATTGCTAGAGTCCCCTGTACGCAGTGCTGCTGTGAGGAAATAAACAGATGGCAAATAGTCCCTGCAAAGCTGCATTTAGAGGGGTTTTTCTTTGTTTGAGAAGTGACTGCTATTCTGTTGTTAGTGTGAACTCTATGTCCTCCAGAGAATGCAAAAAACAATTTGGAAACGCTTTTCTAATATTCTTAAAACAGGTCACTGGGGCTAGAGGGTGCTTGGCCAGTGGGAGCTCACATACACACACTTGATAATCATTATTGCCTGTTGTCTTTGTGAGAGGAAGTGGGGGAGGGGAGAGCAGTTCCTCTGAGCCAAGAGGCAGCTCCAGGAACCCACGTGGTGAACAGCATGTGCTGGGAAATGCCAGCATGTGTCGCTCCTCAACTTGGCATACAGACTCAACTCCTGTTTGACAAAATTCACAAGGCAGACGGGGAGTTGTAGGGTTGTTTTCTCTGGACAAACAGTAATGGGTGAGGAAATGGGCAAATGTAGGTTGCTATGCAGTTGTTTTGCTGTTGATATGGGAGCAATGCCAGGCAGCACTTAGATACTGGGAACATTTTCATTATTCCGTGGAGTCCCAGCCTTTCCATAAGAGATCCCCCGCTAATGTCTTTTCCTTTAATGACAATAGTTAGGGAGAAAATGTACCTTTTTCCTAGATGTGCTGCTTTTGTTTCTCCACAGGCTAATAGTCCCTTCCTTCAAATCCATTATCTACCTAATTCAGTTGTCATAGATTACCAGTTTCTAATGAACTGTCTGTTTTGTTTGTTTTTAATGTTAGACATTCTTTTTTTTAAATATAAACATTTGTGTTTTTAAAAGTGCTCAGCACTATTTTGGCATTTAAAAGTCATGATGTAAGAGCTGGTGATTTTGCCTCGTCGTTAAGTGGTGAAATAATAGGGTCAAAGCGAGGTTAACAGGATAAGAATCCCAACTGGACTAGAGTCTTTCCTTTTTTTTTGAAAAGCGGTGGGGGAAAGAAAGGAAGGGTGGAAGGAAGAAAGGGAGGGTAGGAGGAAGGGGAGAGGGAGGGAGGAAAAGTCTGTTCAAGAGAAAGTCTTATCTGAGCTAAACCTTTTTATATTTTCTTCCTATGTCTTTCTTGGTTCCATAAATACTGTTCTCTTTAATTGTTTTTAAATGTTTATTTACTTTTGAGAGAGAGAGACAGAGTATGAGCAGGGAAGGGGCAGAGAGGGAGGTAGACATAGAATCTGAAGCAGGCTCCAGACTGTGAACTGTGAGCACAGAGCCCAATGCTGGGCCCAAACTCACAAACCATGAGATCATGACCTGAGCTGAAGTCGGACCCTTAACCAACTGAGCCACCCAGGCGCCCCCACAAATACCTTTCAAGAGTATACCAAGCATTATGAATGAAATAAAAATTTTGGCTACCACTTAAAGATAGATTCTGGATTCTATTCCCCAAAACTAAACCCATTTTTCATTTTGCACCTCATACTCTGTCTCCACTGCCATTGAAAACAATGGATTTCCTGTGACTTTTATTAACACAGTTTTGTTCTATAGCAAGTTTATAGATTGTGTTTTCTCCATGTCCAGTTATCTCTACTCTGTTCGGCTGTCCTGGACCACACAACTTAATCCAAGGCCTTAGAGCCATGCTGTATCTTAAAAGGTCATGCAAAGTTTGCTCCACAGTGAATTTTTTGCAACCCTCCAGCCCAGGTCTGAATTACTTCCTTAGCACTTCTTCCATGAACTCCAATTGCTGGTGCACCTCTCTGTCTTCCCCCTAGGCTATGAGTACCTTCAGGGAAGGGCGTGTGTCTTGTTCATTTCTGAAATGATGACAACACAATCATCACTTAACACATATTTGTAGAAAGAAATGAGTGCTGCCTCAAACATCTTTGTTTATATATTCTGACCTTACGGACTTTTGTTTTTATGGAATTGGACTCCAAAAGTGAGTTTGTTGGTTGAAGTCTCTAAATATTTTTAAGTTTACTTCAGTACTATTTTTTTAATGTTTATTTCTTTACTTTGAGAGAGAGCATGAGTAGAGAAGGAGCAGAGAGAGAGAGGAAGAGAGAATCTTAAGCAAGCTCCATGCTCAGCGCTCATCACTCAATGTGGAGCCCGATGCAGGGCTTGGATCACCACGACCAGGAAATCATGACCTGAGCTGAAATCAAGGATGCTTAACTGACTGAACCACCCAGGTGCCCCATTTTAATAGATGTCTCTAGATTGCTTTCCAAAAAAGCTAAAGCAATTTCTCCCATATTACCACTAGTAATAGGTTCTGTTGGTCTTTTAAATGTTTACTAGTTTAATAGTATAATTTTTATTTTCCTGGCTATTCATCAATTTGAGTGTTTGTTGGTGATTTAGATTTGCTATTCTGTGAATTAAACTTTATATACTTTGCCTATTTTGCCACATAAAAGTTTGCATTTATATCAATATATATATATATAAACAGGTATAAAGTCCTCTTTACCTAAAAATTCCAATTGCACGTATGTATCATACAGAAATATTTAGATACATAAACAAAAATATGTGCATAAGTATCCTATTACATCCTATTTGTGCAATATATGCATAAGCATCCCATTTACAAACATCAGAGCATTTTTTGTAGTAACAAAAGCTGAAGTTTTAAGAAAAGAAAGTAGTTTAAAAAAAAAGAAAGAAAAGAAAAGAAAGTAGTTTGAGGGGAGCCTGGGTGGCTCAGTCGGTTAAGCGTCGGACTTCGGCTCAGGTCATGATCTCACGGTTCGTGGGTTCGAGCCCCGTGTAGGGCTCTGTGCAAACGGATGCCTCAGAGCCTGGAGCCTATCTTCGGATTCTGGGTCTCCCTCTCTCTCTGATCCTCCCCTGCTCACGCAGCTCTCTCGAGCTCTATCACAAATATATAAAACATTAAAAAAATTAAAAAAAAAAAAGAAAGTAGTTTGAATCATGGTGTTTTCTAATAATGGAACAGGAGGAAGAGTTTTAAAAGAACAAGGTAAATCATGTGCTACATAACGGATTTCAGCCTCTTGTTAAATGAAGAAAGCAAGTTGTAGAAGAGGAATTGCATAGTGCTATCCCAAACTGTGTATTTAGAAATGCACAAGTGGAAGAAACTGTTTGTCCTTAATCTTAGAAACAATGAGGAACTATTTTTTGACTCACGCTGTAGCAAGCAGATAGCTATTGTAAAAGCTAGGTCACATTCCAAAAGATGCACTGAGTTGGGGGTTTTTTTTGTTTTAATTTTTTTAATGTTTATTTTTGAGAGAGAGAGCATGCCCGCACTCACAAGCGCGCACAAGAGGGGGAGGGGCAGAGAGAAAGGGAGACACGGAATCCGAAGCAGGCTCCAAGCTCTGAGCTGTCAGCACAGAACCCCATGTGGGGCTTGAACCCACAAACCCACAAACCGTGAGATCATGACCTGAGCCGAAGTCGATGGTAACCGACTGAGCCACCCAGGTTCCCCTAGAGGCCCTATGTTTATAAATCCTCTCTGTTGTGTTTCCTAACTTAGATATAGTTTGTGATAAACGAGTATCACAAAATTTCATGTTACTTGATATCATCCCAAAATAATGACTTGGCAAGTAAATTCTGTGTTTTGTTCTCTGGATCATTAATGTTTTCTATCATTTAGCTCTCTGATCAGTTTATTGAAGGTAGTTTAAGTTTAGCTCTGAGTGATTTGCACCATAGGTTATAAAGTTTTATTCTTATTTAAAGGAAGACACGCCTTACTAATGTTTACATTTGCCCTCTCAAGAAGATGACTTAACTATGCAGTTTCCACAATTTAGGCATATATGCATATGCTTGCAAACATCTTTTGGTACAGAATCCCTTAGAAATGAGCACTGTATGGACACACATCAAGCTCTTTAACAGGGCTTCTGTGCAGGGACAGGGAGTGGGAAAGGGGAAAAGGGATGCTGGGAGGTTTAGTTTTATTCTGAGTACTTCTATAATGTTTGATTTTTTTAATGAGATTTTTATCAGTTTTTGGTATTTGTGTGATCTTAAAAATGAAAAGAGAAAATAACTAGTAATTAGCAAAAAAATCAATGTTTTCTATATGTCTCAGAACAATATTCAAGGAGGTGCCAAGGTTTTGGAGTCTAAGGATGCCCTTTAATTGTTGAGTAATTTTCTGGGCAGCTGTATGATAGTAGTTGTACTTTTAGTATCTGTTTAGAAAAGAAATAATTATCCTGGGGTGTGCCTGGGTGGCTCAGTCGGTTAAGCATCTGACTCTTGATTTTCACTCAGGTCATGATTTCATGGTGTTGGGCTCTACATTGGGTATGGAGCCTGCTTAATATTCTCTCTCTCTCACCCTCTCTCTCTCTCCTTCTGCCCCTAGCCCCAACAACAACAACAACAACAACAAAAGAAAACAAAAAGAAAAAAGAAAAAAAGACACTACAAATCCATTAGTAGTTTTTAATCTGAACTGTTATCTTGTCCATAGGATTTCTTTCTAGAATCTCAACCTCCTTTCTTCTTAACAGCTTGGCAGATCCTCAGCTTTGAGTGAGTTCACCTGCAAGTCTCCCTGTGTGCACCACGCCCCACACTATCGAGGTGTCCTAGAGAAATGACATGACTAGGCCATGGGTGCTACTCCAACTCTGTGTCATTAGGCAGCAGGTCCCTCATAACTGTCTAGCAACCCTCCTGTATTTCCCTAGTCACTTTTTCTCCCACTTACCATAGTAAATATTTCATCTGCTTCTCAGACATCAGCCTCCAAATAGTTCACTTCTCTGGACGAGTTTTGATTTCAGTCTTCCAAGCTAGATTTTCAGCTCTCAGTGGTGAGAACTTCCCTGCTTTGCTCACAGTTACCTCTCAGGACCCAGCCTTCTGCTAGAGTGGACACTCGATAAATATTTATGGATTGAGTAAATGGATAAATGAATGATGCTCTATAACAAGTAGATGAGGAGGGGTATGATGAAGGTTGCTGGGCAGCTTTGAGGGACCAGTGCTTAATGATATAGAGTTGGCCTAGCACACGTGGCTGTGTGGTATTATTTCTCCAGGGGACCACAGTAGCATGGGCGCGCACAGGGAAACATAAAGATGAAGTCATTCAGGCTGGGGGTTTGCCAGGCTAATGAGGAGGAGGGGAGCTGAGATGCTTGAGAGAGTGGTTAAAGTGATGGACCATGGGATCTCTGCTGGGTAGGGAAGGAGAGAAGAGAAGAGGAGATAATAGGGGCAGATAGGACAAGGCTGATGTGAAGGCCTGAAATAGTCCTGATGGCATGTGTGGAGACAAGCTGAGAGCTGGAAGTGGAGGACACTGTGGTTGGAAAGAGAAATTCTTGCCTAAAGGTTTCTTAGGTGAAGCAGTCCCAGGTGGTGGGCTGAGAGTGTGGCTGAGGTTGTATGGGGCTGAATGAACAGAGGGGTGAAAAAAAAAAAAAAGAAAGAAAAAAGAGAGGCCTCCAGGACACTGGATATATCACCATGTGGATGTTCCAGGTGGGGAATAAGTCAGTTCATGGGAGAAAGTGCCACCTTTTTCAATGACAGCAGGGGCTTTGAGACCCAAAACCACTTAGATGAGGTGGGATGGAAGGGGATAAAGGAATTAAATACATAGATATGTGAAGAAAAGAAATTATTATGATGTAGGTGGTGTTGACTGATACTTCAAGTTGGAGAGAAGACTTAAAAGAGAGGAGTAAATATCAAAGAGCTGTGAAAATTGTATATAATTATCGGTTGTTTAAAGCAAGCAGCACATAAAGCAAAAATTCCAGGAAGTTCAAATACATGTTTCATCAGTTGTTAGTACTTGAAGAAAAAAACTGAAATCATATAAAAGTTTTCTGGACTTCTCAGAAAACATAACATCATCTCAAGGGGCTCACTTCTAGAAGGAAAATTGTAGTAACTTGCCAATTCTAGTTCTGGTCAGGCATTCCTAGAATACCTTGGAGTGGATTTTAGTCTCACAGGGATCCCACTTCCAGAATATCTACGGGTCCTGAGAAATAAATCCCTTGAAAAGTTTCTCTACTGAAATGTTCAGTCTGCAGATCTAGTTAATGACAGAAACCCATAAACTTCATTTCTGGTACTTTGATTGCTGATGAACTTGGACTTTAATATAAAGAAAACTACTGTTCTTTCTCCTCTTAGAAAATGAAACTAAAAACAACTGCCTTGTCAAAGCATCTGTGTTCTATTATTACTAAGTGTAAGGTAGTTTATCAAGTATACATTACATGCAGGATCTGAGTCCTTCCCTCACAGAGAGCAATGCCTGAGAAGCAGGAACGCAGCAAGAGAAAGGCTGTGGTGCTAACAACGAAGCAGTCTCCAGCATCCCCCAAATAGCTCAGCATTGACTGTGGGCAAAGAGCTGAGGTCAACAGCATGGGACCACGTTGTCAGGGAAGGCCTCCAGGCATTACATAAATGCCCAAGGAGAGAGAAAGTATTCACACCAAGGAGGAAATTATTTGTGGCATTGCAAAGGTGAAAAGGAGATTTTTTTCAAGGTCCTGGTATCTCTGATACTGAATCCTAGTGTTTAGACATATGGAGTCACCAATGCCATTGAACTATTGAAATGTGGCAGAAGACTTGGAATCTCTTCAGAGCTTGTTGTGAGAAGGGCTGACACAACTCCAGTTATGCCTTTGGGACAAGTATCATGTCAGATTGATGTCTGCAAAAGGAGGGGAATTTGGAAAACTGCATAATGGGTTCTTGTGTTGTTTTTATCCTTTATTTTGTGCAAACCACACTCACCATGCCATTAGTAGCTTCCACAAAACTCAACAAGGTCAAAGTCTGTACGAAGGGCTTGCTAGCTCTTTTGATCCCTCATGGAAACCTCTTAAAACCTGGATTTGATTCAGATGTCTAGGCAAAAGTCCTCCATGAGGCCATGCCATGTCTTTTAACTAAACTTTAAACATTTTCTCCTTCGCTGTTCCTTTCACAGAAATTATATCCCTTCTGCCCATCTATAAATTGTCCAAGCTGGAAAGGATGTTTTGTGTTTTTTTAGTTTTATCTCACAGCCTGGGGAAAATGAACAGATAAAACAAGAAGTCAAAATGTAATAAGAGGGGCCACTGTGCAGGATGGTGTGCATCTCTCTGGTATGAAGAGAAGACAGAGCACCCTTCATTTTCTTTTAGAAACCATTTGACCCATGAGCTTACAAAAGCAGCAGAAGAAATGAGCCAAGAGTGGAAAAGGGTGTGTGGGGGTGATGTTGTTACTTAGCAACAGGAAGCTTCTGGCTGATGTTCTGAATTGAACAAAGGAAAGTAGCTATTGCAGCATGGAATGAATGAATGGGAAGAAAATGAAAGGAAGGAAAGCAGATGCAGTGGTGGAAGAAGGCTAAGAGGGGAATGAAAAGTAAAGCAAAAGCATGAAAATGGTTGTGGTAATTACTTAAAAACCAGAGGACTATGAATAAAAATCATTTGGGAAAAAAATAAATGAAATAAAGATGGAAATAGCCAGAAGGATAAGAAAACGTCTGCAGTGGAAGCTGGTAGGCAACTAAGTGGTGGAATAAAATCCCTCCCATGTAGTGAATTCATAGGTCCTGGAATATGGAGTTTGAGGTCATGTAGACTTGAGGCAAGGTGCCCAGAAAGAAGTCCAAACCATTGAGTCTGATTAGGCTGCTTAGAAGATGAGCCGGGAGGTATGATAGCTCCAGGGATATTTTGGTAACATGTTAGAATAGGTATGAATCTACAGAGTAATCCTAAAATAACTTTTAGGTTTTTAGACCACTACATCAGTCCTGACCCAAAAGGTCAACCCCAGGAGAATTGGAGAAACTTTAGATCAGGCAAGAAAACTAATTACATCTTTGATTCTTCCAAAAGCTTATTACGGTTTCATAGCACAGAGTGGGCCAAAAAGTACTTACTATGTATAGATAAGCCTTGATGTAGTCCCAGAGCCTTTGACATGGCAGTTACATGACACCTTGTAGGCATGGTTGTTTGTTTATATTACATGACCAGTAAACGTGCCTTCTACATTTGTCTCTTAAAAGGGCAGCCATGCTTCCTAGCCCGTCCTGCACATTTTTTGATCAATCATACATGTAAGTCAAAATATTGTGAGCATTTCCTCTGAATATATGTACATATTTATTCATAAACAATATACATATAGTATTCAATGATATGTGGGTCATTAGAATATGACATACATATCAAGAAGAGATCAAGATAAAATTATACATATGTACTTCTAATTTTATTGTTTAAGGGTTTTATTTTGTTTATTAATGGGAAATTTAGCTCCTTATCCTTACCTTTATTTCCTCACCCTTCCTGTAGCCTACCTACCTACCAACCACAGGGCATAACTCAGGAGGTAGGAGGGGCTCATTAGGTATTTGCAGTAAACAGAAGTGGAATGGCATTTTTCCATTCCTTGCTCAGGGCTATCACATCATATTCTATAGGGATATATGGAATTACTTATGTTATCAACTCCCATTGTTTATATTAACAACTTATCAACTCTATATGTTATTTGTTTCTACATACAAACTAGGAATAAGTTTTTAAGTTGTTCTTCTTTCAAAAACACTTTTTTAAAATTTAGAACAAAATTTTTTACATTTATTTATTTTTGAGAGACAGAGAGAGTCAGAGCACAAGTGGGGGAGAGGCAGAGAGAGAAATAGACAGAATCCAAAGCAGGCTTTGGGCTCTGAGCAAGCTATCAGCACAGAGTCCAACGCAGGGCTCAAACTCACATCATGACCTGAGCTGAAGTTGGATGCTTAACTGATTGAGCCACCCAGGCACCCCTCAAAAACACTTTTCTTATCTATATTCTATAATTTCTAATTAAGCACGGCTAAACAAAAACACACTTTTCAGTCTGCTTCTTTCCCAGATCTCACTAAACTGACAGTGAAAGCATAGGCCATGAAGAAGCAATGAAAATTATAAAAGCCTAGGTGTATATGTGACTGTATAAAAACTATCTCAAAATTTAGTGCCTTAACCATTTATTAGAAAACAATTCTTGGGTCAGCAATTGGTTCAAGGTGCTCTCTAGACAACTTGTCTCTGCACCACGTGGCGTCAGCTAGGCTTACTTGCAATTGCAATCAGTGGGCAGTTAGTCATGCTTAATAATCAGGGTGCCTTGGTTGTCCACATGGCTTCTCCAGCAGGTGAGCTCAGGCTTCTTCTCATATTGTTGAGATTCCAAAGAAGGCAAGAGCTGAAGCTGCAAAGACTTCTTGAGGCCTTGTTAGAAGTCATAGATATCACTTTGTCACTTTCTCAGCATTCTGTTGGTTAGAGCAAGTAGCAAGGTGTAACTGACTGGGTTGTATTCCTCTGAAACTCATGTTGAAACCCTAACCCCCAATGTGACTGTATTTGGAGATGCAGGGACTTTAAGAAAGTAGTTAAGAGTAAATAAGGGTATAAGGAGGGGCCTTCATCCAATAGGACTAGCGCCCTTCTAATAGAGGAAGCAACAACAGGGATATGCAGGCACAGAGAAAGGGCCACAGTGAGACGGTGGCCTTCTACAAGCCACAGAGAGTGGTCTCACCTGATATGAATCCTGCCAACACTTTGACCTTGGACTTCCAGCCTCCACAACTATAAGAAAATACAGTTCTGTAGGATAAGCCATTCAGTCTATGGGATTTTGTTACGACAGCCTTAGCAGACTAATACAAAAGCTCAGCCCAAATTTAAGGAGTAGAAAATAGACTCCACCCCTTGATGAAAGGAGCTGTAAACAATTTTGTGACCTTTTTTAATCCACCACATTTGGAAGATGTCACCTTGTTTTAGAAAGCGCAAGTATATCAAGAGGAATACTTAGAGAAATGCACATACTATTCCCCTCTACCACCACTTATTTTCTTTAAACAACTTTGTAACTAAAATTGCATTAGCATTTTTTATCTAGGTAAATAAGAGGTGGTAACTTAGTAGGCATATATATAATTAAGCATAAGTGGAAAATGATACCAAAGGCATACAATTTCCACTTAGAAAGTGAAAGCCACATTTGCCAAGGAAAAGCTATCTATGGAGAGGAAATATAGAGGGAAAAAAAATGCCTTTTCCAAGATTGAGCATTAAGCTTTAAATACTGTATTCATTTATTCTTCTCTGACTACCGAGTGAAAGTTTTATTCTGATATTGTTGTACCATATCAATAGATGTTACATCATATGGTCCTTTCTCCATCCTTTTCTCTAATAGAAACCAATTTTATTCAGGTATTCAACCTATTCCTGTATACAGAGGTAAACTAATTAGATTGAGCCATGTTAATTCCTTTCCTCTATCCTAATGACCAGTTCAGAAACCCAGTATCAAATGCTATTTTGTACATGCTATTTCCATGGTGACCATTATTGATGCAGAGAACACAAATCCTGAATGGGAGGACTTGTAATCCATTACTCTGAGATGGATGGTCTCTCTTCTATTGAACATAAACAAGGAAATATTGTGATCTGGTGGCCACCTTAATAACCATTAGGACTGCTCACCTCAGGACAAAGCTAATACACTGAGGCTCCTGAATCTCACCTTCTGTCTAGAATTCTTCTTGTATTATGTAATAAACATTCTGACTCTTTAGGCCAGTTTCACATAGGATTTATTTTTTGGCCTCTAGCCAAAAGAATCCTTCCTATGTGATGATGCTGTTCCTGTTTCGCCTGAGGAGTCCTTAATGATCTCACATGGAATGGTTTTACAAGGTAAGTCAGTTCTTTTCACACTCCACTCCATTGACCCTCAAATTCACCAGATCGATAAGTGGATTCAGATCTCTGTATGCCTCACAAACAAAATCAATTATAAAGCAAATCCAGGAACAGACCGCATACCCACCAAAGGAATTGAAAGACTGTTAATTTATGTTGGCAAAATATGGAGAATATGTGTGAAAATGGATTCTGAGAGTAGTAGACTAAGGAGGGAAGAACACAGTTACAGATCAATTAGAGTTTATTAACAGGGATGCAGTTATTGGAGATTCTGGATTTAATGTTGTAGCTCAAACAGTTGGAAGTTGTCTAAATTATTTGCTAAATTATCTCTTGAGCTTTGCTCAACAGTAACCTATTCTAAATGAACCTGTGATATCAGAAATTTCTTTTTAAAGGAAAGAAATCCAAAAGTTTTATGGAGATATAAATATTGGGATAGATTACCACATATGGATTGCTCACCTATTCCGTTTCCTTCTTCTAGGAGGACAAAGAAATGGCCAGAAAACGTTTCCTATACCAGGGACTTGAGAATTGTATAGATGTATGCAAGATCCCACTTTTTAAAAAGCACTTTGGTGGCTCTCCATATGCTGGGGTAAGAAGAAAATACTCTGTGCTTGAAAAGCACTCCTGATTTCAAATAGAGGTGCTAAGACGGAAGAGGGCGAGTAGTGGCATTTAACTGTCAAAGTTAAGGTGGGCATGCTGACCATAATAATAACAATAGAGATGGCATGGTATTCAAAATGACACAACTCTCAAAAATCTCTGCAAGGTTTTTATATGTAAGAAAGTTACAGTGATCAAAATAGACGGCAACTTTAGGGTTCTTATTCATTTGTATAATGGAAAATACTCCAGGGTTAGTGGTTGCAGTTCTCGTGTTGTGTTCTTGAACTCAGTAGTTCTCATGGTAGCCTTTGGACACTAGCCTCTCTAGTCTTTACAGTGATTTTGTAAGCACCTAATCTCCTGTCTTTTTTTTTTTTTTTTTTTACAAATAGTTTATTGTCAAATTAGTTTCCACATAACACCCAGTGCTCATCCCCACAAGTGTCCTCCTCCATGCCCACCCCTCCTCCCCCCACATCCACCAGTCCTCAGTTTTTGTCAGCATTCAAGAGTCTCTCATGGTTTGCCTCTCTCCCTTTCCCCCACCATTTCCACCCTTCTTCTCCCCCTTGGTCCTCTGTTAAGCTCCTCCTAATCCTCCTATACGTGCACACATATGATATGTGTCCTTCTCTGCCTGACTTATTTCGCTCAGCATAACACCCTCAAGGTCCATCCATGTTGCTACACATGGCCAGATTTCATTGTTTCTCACTGCCATGTAGTATTCCATGCTTTAGATAAACCACATCTTCTTGATCCATTCATCTGTTGATGGACACTTAGGCTCTTTCCATGTCTTAGCTATTGTGGAGAGTGCTGCTATGAACCCTAATCTCCTGTCTTAAAACTCTTCTACTTAAAGTACCTAGAGAGGCACAGTGCACAGAATACTCACTGATACATTCCAATAGAGCCCTGAACTCTTGCCACGATTCTTTCTTCTGTTTCTGGTGTATTATTGGGATAGATGACCTCAGCAAAGGACAGAATTCCAACATTGACCTGTGACCTGTTGAGTAGAAGCTACCAAAGATATTAAGATAGGAATAGTTTAGTGGAAGCTCAGGAGCTCAACTTCCCAGACTTCAGTAAAAAAAAAAAAAAAAAAAGAAATTACTGAAGGGCACTGGGGTGGCTCACTCAGTGAGCATCTGACTTCAGCTCAGGTCATGATCTCATGCTTTGTGGGTTTGAGCCCCATGTCATGCTCTGTGATGACAGCTTAGAGCCTTCAGCCTGCTTCAAATTCTGTGTCTTCCTCTCTCTGCCCCTCCCCCCTCATCAGCTCACTCTTTCTCAAAAATAAATCAAACATTAAAAAAAAACAATTAAAAATACTGTAATTTTTAAACTGCTTCCCTAAGAAAATGCTGAGATGAGGCCACTGTATTTTCTTTCATATCCCCACTTTTGGCCAATGCAAAACATGGGAGAATTTTGGGGTGCCTGGCTGGCTTAGTTGATAGAGGTTGCAACTCTTGACCTTGAGGTTAGGAGTTGGAGCCCCATGTTGGCACAGGGATTACTTAAAAAAAAGATGTAAGAGTTTTGGGAATCCAGGGGATTACTATAGCTAAGTCAAGTAGTAACTATAAGTACATGTGTAGAATCACTTCCGTGTGATTTTATTGCAGCAAATCAACATAGGCTGTGGATTGACTGCAGCTTTTATCTGGACAAAATTTCTCTGTTCCAATACACAGAAAATACCAGAAGTAGTTTGATTTCACCTAAAATGGCAGAAATATATTTTCAAGTCAAGATTATCTTAATTCTCTATTCTCTGTGCCATAAATGAGTCCCTAAGAATTAGGTTGTCTAACCATCCTCAGGGCTAAATTGGTGATAATATGCTTATGAGCTCCAGAGAGCAGAAAGTGCTGATATTTTAGACTAGAACTAGGCATGCCAGAAGGTGGGGGCATAAATCATATGTTAATACAGTGAAGTTTCTTGGGATCTGTTTTCTGTGGCATGTGAGTTTATCCTCTCTAATGTCAAGGACAATTTGTTTTCCACATCTAGAAGAAAGAGTGCTGAGATTGATGGTGCTCTTTAGATTTTAGAAGCAACATATATCACATTTTGTGTGTCCTTCAGCTTTTTCCTGAGACACCTGAAAGGCTGACAGCTTTGAGTAGAGTCCAAAGGAAAATTCTCCACATGGTCCAGGCTGCAGCTTTTCCCTGTGGCCTTATAGGATCCAGTGAGGTTAGTGGTCATTAAAAATCAATTGAAGTCTGTGGTGTGGAAAGATGTAATGCAAGATTCACAGCAGAAACATCACAGTTTTAGGACAAAGCTATACCTCCTTCAGTGAATAACCATTCTTCCTTGTTTGGAGGAATAGTAGTTGGCTTGCTATTGGGCCCTCATAAAAACCAGGTACTTGTGAAATATAAGCTACCTATCATGAGCTGAATGTTATCTGATCTACTCAGCTTTAAAGTCAAACATATCCAAGTGGAAATAGTATGTGAGTGAGTGCATATGAGCAGATCCTGAAAGCTCCAGTCTCACATGCTGATGTCTTCCTGTTATGTCTACTCATACCTCACCGCCACCTCCCCACTAACCAACACACAGCCTCATGAACAGTTAACTCTCTGTTATGAGTTAACTGAAGAAAAAGCAAAAGAGAGCATAGTTTACAGATGGCTTTGCATAATAAGCTGGCACCATTTCAAATGGATTGCTGAGTCCTATTCAGTTCCACTGAAGTAAAGTGGAATTTTCCCAGTAGGTAGAACTTTGAGTGGTAAAACATCTTTGTTTTTTTTTTTTTTTCCTGGAAAGAGAGATAAGTTAATAGGCAGTAACAGATGATTTAGTCAGATTGACATGGACATGAAAAGAATAAGACCAGAGGACTAGTGAGAAGAAGTCCTTCCCAAGAAGGACTTGGGAAGAAGCATGTAGGTGAGTCTCATAAAATGGGCCCATGTGTTGGGTTCCATATACATGTCCATCATATTGGCTGAACGCCCAATATCAATTCTTTCTTGTGAGTAAAACTTCAATTTTACACAGGGGTGCCTGGGTGGCTCAGTCAGTTAAGTGTCTGACTTTAGCTCAGGTCATGATCTCATGGTTCATGAGTTCGAGCCCCACATCAGGCTCTGTGATTACCACTCAGAGTATGGAGCTTGCTTCAGATACTGTGTCTCTTCTCTCTGCCTGCTCATGCTCTTTCTCTCTCTTTCAAATTAATAAACCTTAAAAAATTAAAAAAAAAAAACCTTCAATTTTACACACTCAGGCTCCTCCATGTGACTTTATACTCTAAGGAAGGCTGGTCACATTTCCACTCAAGCAGGTGAATCAATCAATCTAGCCAATCACAATTATCTAATCTTCTTATGAGTGGTTGGCTTAAAAGGGGCCAGGTGACCCAATTTTGGCCAATAAGACATTGAAGGAAGTCTGCTGTGGGGTTAGTTCTGTGAGCGTTTCTTGATCTATTAAAAAGAAAATTAGGGGCACCTAGGTGGCTCAGTTGGTTGAGCATTTGACTCTTTATTTTGGGTTAAATTGTGATCCTGGGATTGTGGGATGGAGCCCCGTGTCCAGCTCTGTGCTGACAGCATGAAGCCTGCTTACTATTCTCTCTCTCTCCTCTCTCTCTCTCTCTCTCTCTCTCTCTCTCTCTCTCTCTGTCTCTCCTTCTGCCCCTCTCCCTCTCTCTGTCTCTCCCTCTGCCTCTCTCCCCTGTTCATGCTCTCAATACATCGGTAGGTGGATAGATACACAGAAAATACAAGATAGTCACTGCATTTGCCTCATTTGGAAATGGGAGTTAGCCTTACAAATAAGGAAGGAGAGGGGTGCCTGTGTCGCTCAGTCAGTTAAGCATCCAACTTTGGCTCAGGTCATGATCTCCCAGTTAATAGGTTCAAGTCCCAACATCAGGTTCTGTGCTGACAGATTAGAGTCTGGGGCCTGCTTTGGATTCTGTCTCTCTATTTCTCTGCCCTCCACCGCTTGCACTCTGTCTCTCTCAGAAATAAATTTAAAAAAGCGTTTTTTTTTTTAATTTAAAAAATAAGGAAAGAGAGGGTTGCTCTTGTGTGTGTATTGGTTATAGCAACAACATGTGGTTTGCCAGACAGCATTGCCAGCTGCATCAATGGTAGTACACAAAATATGGTGCCGACAGCGTCAACTGTGCAAGCTAAATAGCTGACATTAAGTGGCAGCAGCATCCATGTCCTCACAGGACTAATTCTGTGTTAGATTTTGGATGTATCCCTGGGTTGCATGGCTTCTGAGCCCTCCTGGAGAGGTTTTTTGTTTTTTGTTTTTAATGTTTATTAAATATTAAAGAGAAAGAGTACAAGCAGGAAGTGAGTAGAGAAAGAGGGAGACCCAGAATCCAAAGCAGGCTCCAGGCTCTGAGCTCTCAGCACAGAGCCCGTTGCGAGGCTCGAACCCACAAACCATGAGATAGATCATGACCTGAGCTGAAGTCAGATGCTTAGCTGACCGAGCCACCCAGGCACCCCAAATAATTTTTTTTTAATGTTTATTAATTTTTTAAGGTGTGGGAGGGTGGAGAGAGAAGGAGACACAGCATCCAAAGCAGGCTCCAGGTCCTGAGCTGTCAGCACAGAGCCTGATGTGGGGCTCAAACTCACAAACAGCGAGATCGTGACCTGAGCTGAAGTCAGATGCTTTAACTGACTGAGCCACCCAGGAAGCCCTCTTCTGGACAGTTTTTGAGCTAACCAATAATCCTTCCAATAAATCCCTTTTCTGCCCAAACCAGGCAGAGTCCATTTCTATGTTGGTAGTTAGGGTACCCTGGCATATATAGATCGTCTGGATCAAATGATCTTTGAGTTATCAGTCCAAAAGACACGTATTTTTGCAGCACTATCATTGTTTTCAGAATTGAGTGTTTCCTTGTGAGTTTTAGTTTTTAATGCTATTAAAAGTTAGGAAAGGCAGGGGCGCCTGGGTGGCTTAGTCGGTTAAGCGTCCGACTTTCATTTAGGTCATGATCTCACGGTTCGTGGGTTCGAGCCCCGCTTCGGGCTCTGTGGTGACTGCCAGCTCGGAGCCTGGAGCCTGTTTCAGAGTCTGTATCTCCCTCTCTCTCTGACCCTCCCCTGCTCACGCTGTGTGTGTGTCTCTCTCTCTCTCCTAGAAATAAATAAAAATATAAAAAAAAAAAGTTAGGAAAGGCAAATGTTCATCCACCTACCAGTAGTATTGTCTGGATCAATCTCCAGCTGGTACAAATAACTAAGGAGTAAAACATGGACATTTAAAAAATTTATTTAAAATTAATAATGGACTAAATGAAAATTAAATATGAAATATGGAAATGGAAAAGAAAGGCAATACCTTTCATACAAGTTGTGATGCTAGCTTTTACTTATTACTGCTCCTGAGGAGCAAATAGGCAGAGCTTTAACTCTCACCAGAGGCTTTTAAAATTTATCATCACAATATCCTTGGTCATGAACTGAATGTCATAATTTCACCAGCTTTTCAAACTATCCTGAATTCTCTTCTTTCCCTCCATCTCATCTCAATAATTGGGGCCACATGATTCCCACCTGCACAGTCCTTGGATATCTATTTCTTCAGGCCAATGCTAATCAGAGGTAAGAAGAATTTAAACAGCTCCAGCCTCACAGTTTGACTTACTGTATGCTGGGCATACTTCTTGGCACTAAGGATGCTTCTGCATCCCAAAGAGACAAATTTCAAGCTTTGGTAGACTTCCTTTCTAATGATTTCTCTCCTTGCTGCCAGCAAAAAATCCCTCCTGTCCTCTTCTGTCAATACATCTATACTTTGTTTTACTTCCTCTGTACTGGCCTAGCTCACTGCCATCTGTACCCCATGTATGGATGTGTAGTGGGAAGTCTTAATAAATCTATTAGATTAAAAGAAGTTGGGTATTGTTGTTTTTTCCATTTGGGAGATGAATATTTTTATTCACTTCAGATGTATAATCTTATGCCTTTGTAAGACCTAGATGTTTCAAATTAGTCAATGAGGGTGAGTCTTTTCTTGGTGCGGGGTGAGGGGAGGGTTGTTCTTTATAGTTGCAACGCTTAGCTCTGAACTCTGTGGTTGGGGGATTATTTTAATGACTATCACCTGCTGGCTTTGGGGGCAAAGACTGATGCCTTCTTTCAGTGCTTTGTCCCATATATGGGCACACTACTCTTCCTTGGACACCATTTAGCTCAGCTGAGAGAGACTTAATGCCCAAATTAAGCTTCATAAAAGACTAGAACATAATGAAATGGCAATTTGCTACTAAGAGTAGGACCATAAGAGTAAATAATATAACATCATCGCATAACTTACTCATCTTCAGCTTTTAACTCATTACAGGGCTTTTTACTTTCTCTTTTGTGTTCTGTTTCTGCAAGCCCATATCCCCAAATAGCTGTCCTTGTCACTATTAAGACCCAGAAAGGGATGGGAGCTTCTATCTGCCTTAGGCCCATCCTCTCAGCTCTGGTTTTCTTTTTTCTTTTTTCTTTTTTTTTAAATGTTTTATTTATTTCTAGGAGAGAGAGAGAGACAGCGTGAGCAGGGAGGGTCAGAGAGAGAGGGAGATACAGACTCTGAAATAGGCTCCAGGCTCTGAGCTGGCAGTCAGCACAGAGCCCGACGCGGGGCTCGAACCCACGAACCGTGAGATCATGACCTAAGCGAAAGTCAGACGCTTAACCGACTAAGCCACCCAGGCGCCCCATCAGCTCTGGTTTTCTACCTGAGGGCCTCCTTCCCCAGATATTTGATCCTGGTAATAACCACAGGCTTTATAGAGGAAGAAGAGACATCTCCAGTGGCATAGCCTAACCCCGCTAATCCTATCTTGAGCACACATATCAGGTATTAGTCAGGCCTCTTCCAACTGCATGATTCAAAAATTTATCTTAAACTTGCTTAAGAAAAATACATAATTCTTTGGCTAAGATAATTCAAAAGACAGATCTTGCTTGTTTCAGGCAGGGCCAAACAAGGAAGTTCCCTGTCATCTGTCTTTTGTCATTTGACAGAGCTTTTCACTGTCTTCACCTTTTCTCTATCTCAGTCTTACTCTTGTTTAAAACTCTCCCCTCTCTATCCATTCTTCTTTGTTTTCCTTTCTATTAAGTCTATTTCCAAGGAAGATTCCCCACACTTTAGTAAACATGGCCATTAGCAGCTTTAGATCTACCTTGAACTACAGCAGTCCCAATGAAAAGAGAATGATGCAATCCCTGCCTTTCAGTATGGGTCCATCAAAATCTCAAGAGATGGCTCTGATTGGCCTAGCGTGGCTCTCTGAACTAATCCTGTATCTAGCAGATGGAGGCTCTGATTGGCCAGCCTGGATAATGTAACTATTCCTGTGGAAGGAGTACCTTGTGGTAGGCAGTTTTACTGGGAGTAGAGTGCTGTTTCCCTAAAGAAAAAATCTCAAGGCATTTAAAAAGTGATAGATCCAGAAACACTATGGTATTTCCAATATTCATTCTAGAGATGAGGGTATATAATAGCAGATTAATAGAGTTGTAGTAAAACATGATAAAATTGCTATGGTCTACAGGTCAGACACAGAATAATTATGAATTATTATTAATTATAAGACTGGTTCAGTCATAAGCAATCTGAAACAATATTACCAAAGGTATGGAAAATGGTCTCCTACATCCCATATAAGACCAAATGCCATATAAGGTATATCCAGAATTTAACATGAAATATTTTTGAACTTTAAGTTTAATTAAATTAAATTAATAATTTAAAAAATATGTGGGTTACAGACCCAATTTTGCTTCCCCTGAAAGCAGAGGCTGATACAAAGTCTTGGCTGCAGATCACATGTTAAGGATGTAATTTCAGGAAACAGAGTGAGACAAGAGAAGAGAAAGTCAATATAAGGGTGTGTTATTTAAGTCTCTGCTAAAGGCACAGGGACTCAGGCTGAAACTTCTGTGAAGTACAAATTTTTTCAGAACTTTCTATCTGAGGGAAGTGAGGATGAAGTATGGCTCCCACATTGGTTAATGGCTGATATCTGACCTAGGGAGTATTCACATAGCTCACTTCACGGCAGTGGCCACTTCAGCCCAGTGGCTCCAGGGCATAGAAGAGGCACAAACAGAAAGCAAAATAATTCTATACCTGCTTGAGGTGGGACCTTGTCAACAGGAGGTGAACCTGAACACTTAATACCTAAAAACAGAGGTGGTCTAAGGGAATGGGAATGGGGCTCCAAAGTATCTGCTACATAAAATAAACATATGTGAAGACCAAATATGGTGCATACATGGTTTGCCAGTGTTTGATTTTCAGTCCATTGGTTTAAAAATTCACAAACTAGGGACACCTGGGTGGCTCAGTTGGTTGAGCATTGGACTTCAGCTCAGGTCATGATCTCATGGTTCATGAATTCAAGCCTTGTGTCAGGCTTTCTGCTGTCAGTGCAGAGCCTGCTTAGGATCTTCTGTCTCCCTCTCTCCCTCCCTCCCTCTCTCTTTCTCTCTCTCTCTTTCTCTCTCCTTCTCTCTCTCAAAAAAAAGAAATATTAAAAAAAAAAAAAGAAATTCACAAACGAGGGATGCCTGGCTGGCTCAGTCACAGAAGCGTGTGACTCTTGATTTCAGGGTTGTAAGTTCAAGCCTCACACTGGGTGTGGAGATTACTTAAATAAATAAAACTTAAAAGAAAGAAATTCACAAACTAAATTCATAATACGATCTAACTGACTTTTCAGAAATTGTAGAGGTCAAATACATAAGAGGGTCAAGTTTTGCCTATTTATCCACTAATTCAACAAATTTAATGAGCATTTACCATATGCAACATGCTGGAGATACATCATAGAACAAGATAAAGTAACTGCCTCACTGAGTTTGCATTCTGGTTAGGAGATAGTCTTCAAATGAGTAAGGTAATTTTAGATAGTTGGGTTACAGGTGCTGGTGAAAAATGAAACAGCAGAAGCTAATAGAGAGAGAAACATGGCTGCTCTATCAGATAGGGTGGTCACAGAAGGACTTTCTATATGAATGATATTTGATGAGAAACCTGAATGAGAAGAGGCAAGCCAAATGAAGATTTGGGAGGAATATTCTCAGCAAGGTGAATAGTTTATATAAGAGCTTGGAAGGCAGCAGGTCCTCTTATGTTTGAGGAGCAACTGAATCAACAGTGGTGAGGTCAAGGGTGAGGGGAAGTAGTAAGAGATGAGGTGAAACCTGTCAGGTCAGGCGGTGTGCTGCTGGCTATGGCAAGGGGTAAGGCTTCATTCTTCATGAGATGGAGGAGATCAGAGGAGGAATGAGATCTGATTTTCTGTTTTAAAACAATCCACTCGGGTTGCTCTGTGGAGAGTGTTTATAGACAGCTGTGTTCCCTGGATTCATGGAACAGACACACCTGGATATTTTTGGTTTCCATGAACAAGTGACTCTCTCAGCCACGTTTTGCTTAAAACACATAATAGGTTTCCACACAAAGGCTTACACCACAACTGTTTTAGCAGCATTACTCGTAATAGCCAAAAAGTGGAAACAACTCAAATGTCCATTAACTGAGAAGTGGAAAAACACAAAATGTGTTATCTTCAAGCATATATCCATACAATGGAAAGACATTTAACAATAAAAAGAAATATTGATGCCTGCTACAACATGAATGTCAAAATCATCAGGCTAAACGAAAGAATTCAGACCTAGAAAGCCACATATTACATGATTCTATTTATATTAAATGTCCAGAAAAAGCAGATCTATATATAGAGAACTCAGATTACTGATTGCCTGAGGCTGGGAATGGGAACAGAGTTTAACTGCAAGGGAGAAGGAAGGACCTGAGCGGAGTGATGGGAATGTTCTAAAACCATGTGGTCGTGATGGTTGCACAACATGTGAAATCTACTGGAAATCACTGAATTGCATACTTAAAACAGGTGAATTTTAAGGCATGTAAATTGTACCTCAATGAAGTTGTTTCTTAAAATATATAGTTATTTCTAAATTGATAATATATATCCTCAGATCATATGGACCCTGGGTCTCCACAGACATTGGCCTGACTGAGAGGTTCCCTACACCCCATAACTCCCCTTGCTGTAGACAGCAAGTGGCCCCAGTCACCAGCGGTCAGCTTTGGGAATCAATTGAGGTTAATGTTTCTTCCTCTCCCAACTTTCCTCCCTCTCAGGAAATGGTCCCCAATCCAAACATTCCAGATTTCTCTGATTTTCAAAACACTCAGATTGATCTCTGCTTCTATGAGAAATCTCTTTGTCATCTGCTCACTCACTTCTTTCTCTCAGTTTTTGGTAAATGTTTTAAGAAACTTTATTTTCAGGGGTGCCTGGGTGACTCAGTCAGTTAAGCATCCATCTCTTGGTTTCTTTTGGCTCAGGTCCTGATCTCATGGCCATGAAATAGAGCCCTGCCTCAGGACTTGTGCTGGGCATGGGGCTTGCTTGGCATCCTCCCTCTCTCTCTGCCCCTCCTTCTCTCTCCTTCTCTCTCTCTGCCCCTCTCTCTCTTTCACAAAATAAACTTATAAAAAACACCCCCCCACACTCTTTTTCTCCTCTCTTTCTCCCTTGCTACCTCTGTTTTCTCCACGGTCACCTATCACTCTTTCTCTGTATTTGTTCCTTTTGTGACTCCTCAAAACGACTATAAAAATCATGACCTTTACATGGGAGAACAGTACAGGACAGGCACATAAGTATCAAGAGAAAGGAAAGATTAAGCAATACTTTGCCATTATCAACCTCTAAACTTGGAAGTACCAAAAAGTCCTTCTTATGAATATCCTCAAAATGTCCTTCTGTCTCACTGTTGTATAATCAGAATTGCTCTCTCTAATTATTTTACAAGAAATTTGTTATTACAGCATATTTTAAAGTTTTGCTAATTTGTATATGACTGTGTTTTAAAATTATTTTTTGAGGGGCGCCTGGGTGGCTTAGTCGGTTAAGCGACCGACTTTCGCTTAGGTCATGGTCTCGCGGTTCGTGGGTTCGAGCCCTGCGTCAGGCTGTGTGCTGACTGCCAGCTCAGAGCCTGGAGCCTGTTTCAGTCTGTGACTCCTTCTCTCTCTGACCCTCCCCTACTCATGCTGTCTCTCTCTCTCTCTCCTAGAAATAAATAAAATATTTTAAAAAATTATTTTTTGTTATGAGCAAGAATATTTACAAAAATATTTTTTAAATTTTTTAAACTGTTTTTTTAAAATTTATTTTTGAGTGAGAGAGAGAAACAGCATGAGCAGGGGAAGGTCAGAGAGAGAGGGAGACACAGAATCTGAAGCAGGCTCCAGGCTCTGAGCTAGCTGTCAGCACAGAGCCCGATGCGCTGCTCGAAACCACAAACCATGAGATTATAACCTGAGCCGAATTCAGACGCTTAACCCACTGAGCCTCTAGTTGTCCCAACAAAAAATATTTTATTGATGTTAATGTGCATACTTTTGTGGTCTGACCCACTAAAAGGACCACTTATTATATCATTTTTATAGAAAAAAAATTACGTCTGAATACCAAACAAGGATTTGGAATTTAGTTCTGGTTTATTAACTGGAGACTGACATTACTTAACTAGTTTTAAGTACCTTTCTTTTTTTGTAGATGATGTGTCACATTGTTCCATTGACCACCTTCTTATTTCGTTTTATTGCAAAATTTTTCTGTTCTATTCTTAAAGGCAAAAAGACAATCATAGATGTAGTTAAGTAAAACTAAATTTCTCTGTCAATAGAACAGATGACAGATTCTTCATTTTTGGATCTTCCTATCATATGAAATATACAATTTTGGGAATAATTAGCATATTAATAATCTCAAGTCAGAGTTCACTTCTTGGTTATGAATATCTAAAAGAGTGAGATTCTAAGTGCCTTTAAAATTCAGCTTGCAGGAAACAATCAGGACTGCACATCATAATGCCCTGTTATGTGAGATTATGAAATAAGGTTACTATTATGTCTTGCCCTAAGGGAGGTGGATATATACAGACATGTCAAGGCAGAGTGCATTCAGGGGCGCAAGGAAACTGTTTAGACCTATTGGGAGAAGGGTAGGAAGAAACAAAGCTGAGCTTTCATTTCCTGTAGGTTGCTCATAATTTGTGAGATTTCTTTGCATCTTCAAATATCGTTAAGTCTTCCATATACTTGTTAAGCCACAATAATGAAAACTAAAATCATAAACAGCAAAAACTCCATTTAAGTGTAGGGTAGAATTTTCTAATGCAACCTAGGTGGAGAGTATCTCAGCAGAAAAGGTTTGGTTTTATATTTTCATTTTAAACTGCTGATTTTAAAATAGGCTGCTATAGAAAAGGGTGTGAGTTTATTTTAGCTTGGTCTCCATTTCCTGTGTAAAGCCTTTGGATGGATGTTAAGTATAGATATGAAATTACTGGAAAAAACAATCAAAAAGAAAATATTATTACAAAAATTAAACACTAATTTTCCACATAGTTATTTTGAAAGGAAAATCAGTTTGGCAAGGCAGAAAAGGACTTTGGCAAAATACCCTGACCCTTCTAGGCTCCCTGATTTAATAAAAAAAAAAAAAAAAAAAGCCCAGTTCTTTGGAAAGATCATCCTCAAAGGCGAGTAGGCTATGATCCATCAAATGCCTTTTTACCCCACAGGTTGAAGTCTGTAAGAAACCGATGATTAAGTTTAGGGCTTTTACAGAGTTGGCCATATTTTTGAATCCTGCCCTTTAATTTACTATATGCTTTACAAAATTAGGTAGCTGTAGTAGACAGTTACACCCAGGTGCCCACTTCTTTCAGTAAGAAAAAGCATTGGAATTTACAAATGGGCATTGACCTGTGACTATCTGTTGATGAGAACGTTGTGATCTTTGCCAACCATGCTGCAAATGCACCATGTTATGACACTAGTTTTCCAACATTACTGCTGAAGTTGGGAAAGGAGATGGGTGAGCGGGTGCAGTACACTTTGGGGAACATTACTCTTCATGCCCACTTGGACCAAGTGACTCCTTGAAAAGCAGCCAATAAAAACTTCAAAAATTAAGTTTTCATATAGAAATGTATATAGTTAATATCCTTCCCCTTAAACATTTAAAAGTAGGGGGTGGGTAATGAATTCCCACCAGCTTGGCATGAAAAAGATTGGCTTCTCCAAGAAACATTGGTTTGGAAGTCTTCCCAAAAGAAAGCTGTCCAATCAAATTGCTGTAATCTTATGTAGTAAAAACAATGCACAAAATTTATTTATTTTTCTGGGGCACCCGTGTGGCTCAGTTGGTTAAGCGTCCGACTTTGGCTCAGGTCATGATCTCATGATTCGTGGGTTCGAGCCGCACATCAGGCTCTGTGCTGACAGCTAGCTCAGAGCCTGGATCCTGTTTCAGATTCTGTGTCTCCCTCTCTCTGACCCTCCCCTGCTCACGCTCTCTCTCTCTCTTTCTCAGGAAAAAGAATTATTTATTTTTAAAATTAAATGTAAGTTTTTAATGTTTAATCTTTATTTTTGAGAGAAAGTATGGATGGGGGAGGGGCAGAGAAAAAGGGAGACAAAGGTCCTGAAGCAGGCTCCATGTGTTGACTGTGGTCAGCCCGAAGTGGGGCTCAAACTCACAAACTGAGAGATCATGACCAAGTAGACCTCGGATGCTCAACCAGCTGAGCCACCCAAGCACCCTATTAATGTATTATATTTAAATGTAACTATCAGATTTTTCCAACCATAGTATAAGAACCCTCAAAATCATCTTGTCTAGGATCTTCAGAAAAATGCATACCTTTGTAATTTAGGATGGATTACTCCTTGGAGGCCTCCAGAAGCTCCACAACTTCTCTTAGTAGCGACTAGAAGATTCCAACTGCCTTAATCTCCATGCCTGATGAAATCTTGTACCTTTTCAAATTGGGCCATAGCTCTCTATTGGGCTTTGTTCTTGTTCCTTGTCCTTACTGTCGTTATTAATACCACTCTGGAAATTCAAGAAAAACAGACACGTATACACCCAAGTTCTAGAAACATTTCCAGTTTGGATCTATGAATTCCAAAAGTAATATTTTAGTACTGAAGACCTGATATTCAAGACCAAAAATTTAGAGAGATCTGAAAATGAGTGTGTGTGTGTGTGTGTATGTGTATATTTCAAGAGTAAGAGGACTTAACTTTGGGACATAATATTATTTGAAGCTTCCCTCACCTCTATCTGAAGCACAAATCAAGGAAATGTGAAGAACTTAGTGGTGTAGGGGACACTTATGTGCCTTGTGCCTTTTGGGTACTAAATCACTTTAATTTCCTTAATACATGGTGAAGGCATTTCTTTAACACTTCTTTATGGAATTAAATTGTGGACTCCTGGAGGTGAAGCCCATGTTTCACACACAGAGAGCTTGTGTTTCTGAATCCTAGCACCCAGCATAATCCTAGCACTTAGTACATAAAGTACTAAAAACATGACTGACAAATCAACAAATCAATAAGCATGTATTTACAAACTACTGTGACTATGAAATATAATAATTATTTCATAATTATTAATAAATAAGGCCAGCTTATGATACTCAGTTTGAGTAAACACCTGCTTGGATTTCAAATACTACCACATTTTCAATTTCTTTTTGTGTTTTACTGAGATTAATAATTTTGAAATGAATATTAATGTGGGTGGAAGCATCTCAAGTTTTCAAGAGTTTCACAGGGGTATAAGTACTATTAAAAAGAGAATCAGGGGGCCTGGGTGACTCAGTCGGTTAAGCATCTGACTTTGGCTCAGGTCATGATCTCACAGTTCATGAGTTCGAGTACCACATCAGGTGAGCTCGAGCCCCGCTTTGGGTGAGATTGTGCTGTGCTTTGAGTGAACACAAGCCCCTTTTTGGGTGAGTCCCGCTTCTCTCTCTCTCTCTCTGTCTCCCTCAGAAAAAGGAAAATCACAAAATTTAAATATTCAGTGGGAGAAAATAGAACAACTTCAACAAAAAGATTTTGAAATCCTTTTTTCTTAAAAATATTAACATTAGATCTGTTTACTGTTCATCATGGACATACTGGTTTTTTTCACCCAAGATCCCTGATAATCAGTATTGTCTTGTCCAATTCCTTGCTTTCCAAACTTCCTTTCTTCATCTTAGGATTCTATAGATGTACCCAAGGGTACTTGGACACCATACACTCTAAAGAAAAACATAGCACAGTTCCTTATAAAAATGTGCTTCTGGGGCGCCTGGGTGGCTTAGTCGGTTAAGCGTCCAACTTTCGCTTAGGTCATGATCTCGCGGTTCGTGGGTTCAGGCCCTGCGTCGGGCTCTGTGCTGACTGCCAGCTCAGAGCCTGGAGCCTGTTTCAGTCTGTGACTCCCTCTCTCTCTGACCCTCCCCTGCTCACGCTGTCTCTCTCTCTCTCTCCTAGAAATAAATAAAACATAAAAAAAAATGTGCTTCTGTTTGTTGTACTTGTTGTATGTGTCCTGTCTGTCATTTCTACAGTTGACTTGTAGAAATCCACATCTTTAAATGATCAAGACTGCATTCAATATTAAGGTCAACAACTGTACTTTTTAATATTGAATTACTGGTATGTTTCCTATGTTGAATTTCTTGGCAACCAAGTGAAGGTTCTTTATAAACTGGACTCAAAAGCTCTTATTTACTGTCAGTTCAGAATTCAGTTCTCAAAGCAAATGTCATATGCACAATAGTCCTGTTGTGGATTCAGAACCAAGTACCATTTCAACAATAGTAACTCCTCCTTATGAGTCCATGTTCTGCAGACATCTGGTTTCAACTAGGCACTTGAGAGACACCTAAGAATGTTTATAATAGTACTGTTAGGCCATAAATTCTGATAGATTCCCAGACGCTTAGAACTAAATTATTTTCCTTCCTATCTGCTACCTATGTTCTGCATGTCAGGTTGATGATTACACCTTAAGTCTAATGCATAATCTAAAATGCCAGTAGAGGTTGCTCACCGGTAGTGTAATTTTGAGGAGTTAGTTTCTTTTTTTTTTTCAAATATTTTACAAAGAGCTTGTGTTATTTTGTAATAAGAAAATAAACTTGTTTAGAAAAAAACAAAAGCAATTTCAAGGATACATATCAAGATATTTTGTATAGAGGAAAAGATTCTTTTTTGAAATTATTATTATTTCTGGCAGCCAGTGAAATTTCTCCTCTGATATTCTGGCAGACTATGAAACCATCTCAGAAAGAATTTAACTTTTTACTAAAAACATAGAAACATCCTCTTTTTCTACAAGGTTGAAAAGATTGTCCACATCTCTCCCCATTCAGCTCCAGGGTAGTTCAGAGTGTGTTTGATTTCAAACAGTGTAAAGGGAAAGGTAAATAAGCAGCCTGCCGACCACATCAAGTCCAAATGCCTGTTCTGTTTGGTGACTACATGATTTAAACATTGAAATTGAATGCCCCTTGCATGAACATTTTGTTCCCCAGAGGTCCACCACATATTTAGGTAACCTGCCTGGCACCTGAGGCATTTGAATTTGACACCTTTAGGTTAGCATTTAGTAGACTGAGAAATAATGTCCCTGAGACATGTTAGACAAAGCAATAGTTGTGCTAGTGACATCATTCTGCTTTTCATTTTGCATACGGGAAAAACTAATTTCAGAAATAAGGAATTACTTTTAATTCAGGGTATACAGCCACATGCCTCTTGTATAACTTTATAATTTTATCCCCTTTATCTTCCTCCCTGTTTAATCCATTTTGCACACATTTCCTGGCTAATATTCCTAGAGCTTAACTTTACCCATGTATTTATTGTTTATTCATTCATTCTTCCTTTGCTGTGTGCCAGGCTCCTTTAGGTGCTAAGGAAACAAAAGTGGATATGAAGTTCACAGTTTCACACCCCCTGAAGGGGATCAGATGTGTAAATTAAAATAACAGGATTGCCATAGTAGGTAGAAACTGAGTTCTATAGTACCACTGAGAATGAAGATTGTGACAATGCCTGAAGTTTTCCAAAGGTGACAATTGAGCTAAGTCTTGAAAGAAGTGGACATTCAGCTGATGATCAAGTTAGATAAAGGCATTTGAAGCCCAAGGAAGAGCAAAAAGCAAGGCACAAGTTCAAGGGAAGGTTTGGGAGATTCAAGGAATTGCAATTAGTTTGTTTTGACTGGAGCACAAGGAGTAAGGAATAGGGAGAAAAGAAATATGCATTATTCATTTCATGATTCATTTGATAAATTGTTTAATGACTTACTATGTGTCAAACATTGATTATACAACAGCGATTTATATAGACAAAGCATTTGTTGCACAGAGATGACCATCTAATAAGAAATACAGAGAAGAGTTAATAAGATAGAGTGTAATAAGTGTTATGATAAAGTAAATACTTGAGGTCAAGGACGCACAGAAGGATGTGCAGAAGTAGACAAGAGTATGGTAGATTCTATGATGTGTTGTGGTTCCCCTTCATGCTTAAAGTACTTTTTCCTTCTAGTTTCTGGGAGTGCTGCTAGAAGACAACCTTTAAATTGTAGCATTGCTCAAGGTTATATTTCCTTCCAGGAACATCCTACATCCAGTTCTTGATCAATGTGTTATATAAAGCTCTGTCCCCCTCATCCAAACTTGAAACATTCTGAAGGGTCATTCTAGCTACAGAGTTCCCTGTGGGGTTGGTTGAGAGGTCTCTCTAAGATTGTAGAAAAGCTCAACTCTTCCCTCTGCCTAATCCGATCTTCCTCCCTTCCCTTCCATGAGTAGTGACCTGCAGGGGTCCAGCCTCTGCAAGCCAGGGTTGACCTGGAGAGTGAGGGTTGGAGTCAGCGAAGAAGACATGGAGCCAGCCTCTCCAGGTGGACTGCTCAAATTTATTTTTCAGTTTAGGATTTTTATAGCAAATCTAATCAATCATGCTTAAACAATCTACATTTTTAGAAAGCAGTCATGGGACTTAGCATTTCTAAGTTTTCGTGGCAACAATGATTTCATGGTACATGATTTCTACTTCAACCAATAAAACTTAACCAGGTAGTCATAACAAAGTTCTATATATTCTTTACTACATATGGCAGGGTATCTAAGGGTAAGTGAAGCATATAGCCATAATACATGAGAACACAGTGCCCTTTAATTGTTTAAGTTTAGTGGGCAAGCAAGAACAGGATTTACTTGTACCCGCAGTTATAGATGATAGACTTTCACAACCCCTTAATGAGAAAGAACAATATCAACATTTATCATAGAGGACATGTGTAATTGTTTTACGTGGATCAACTAGAGTTTGGTCTCTGCATTTACAAGTCTCATTCTTTTGCCAAAACAATCCATAAGTTGCCTCACAGATTTGAGACCAGGGGCGACAGGCATATATTTCTCTAACACTTTTCCAAGAAAGTCCTCTAAAATGAATAAGTTTTGTTTTGTTTCTGCTTAAAGCATAATATGTAGTAGTATTGGCAATTAGACCCCTACAAGGAAAATGAGTTCCAGGTCTCTTATAATAGAGCCCATGCATAACAGACTGTCCCCAATTTTGTCAACTACTACAATAAGCACAAGACAACATCCTATTGAGGGGATGGGCATGATATTTAGGTACATTCCGTTTTGGAGGAAGAGGGGAACTTTAGGCAACTCTGGTTTCATATTAACCCTAGAATAGAGTAACAGCAGAGGGACAGTAAAAGCACAGATTAAGCAGAGAAGAAGAATTCTTCAGGGGGTTCTCCTGACTGCCTTGCAGTCTTTTCCCACAGGTTTTTCCCTGGGCCTTGCCATCAGGGATGACCAATGCAGTTTCGGTCTCTGGCAGTGACCCACAAGGAACTCTCTAGTAAGTGTCCAGAACACTGGTCTCTGTTTCACACACAGTCTTCTTTCCTGAACAGATTATGAAGTGTTATTGAATGCCATTTTAAGTAACTTGGATTTTGTGCTGCTATCAGTTGGATACACAAAGACCTTTTAGGAAGGAAATACCGTGATTATACACATAAGTTAAAAGGGTACAAAACAGAAGATAGATTAGTTAGAAAGATGTTTTTAAAATGTAAGCCATAAAAGTTTAAAATCTGAATAAAGACAATGACAATGGAGTAGAGAGAATGAAATGGATGTAAGATGTATTCACTGGCAATATTGGCAGGATTCTGTGATTGATTACAGGTGACAGACAAAGTAAATGTTCTACAAGATCTCTCAGGGTCTTTGGCTTGGGAGAAAGAATAAATTTTGGCACCATTAATCAAGGTGAAAAATATAGTTGAAGAAACAAGACCATTAGTGAATATGATCAGCTCATATTTGGACCAGTTGAGTTTGAAGTCAACTCAGTATAGTAAAATGCAGGTGATGTTTGGCAGATAGTTGAAAATATGCATTGAGAGATGAGGAGAGAGGACACTGCTAGACATATAGGTTTGGGGACCATTAGCATATTATGTAGTAGTTAAATACACAGATGTACATGAGCTTAGAGTATCACTGTTGTGCTCTAAAATGCTCAGATTTCCATATTGCTTACTGAAGCATTCCCTGACTCCTCCAACTGGCATTCAGACAAAACAATGATGATTCAGCACTATGGACAGTGGCAAAATTTCTTGCACATCCCTGCCCCCTCCTAACCCCACCCCCCAATATTTTAGTTCTGTTAGATAAGGATTTTATTATCTTTCCCTGACTAACCTTGCTTTACCTCCCACCACTCCCTTGGCCCATATCATATGCTTAAGGTAGCTGTGTGAAAGTCATCTAGTTCAAATTTTTCTTTGTGTTTTTCAGATGATAGCCTGAGGCCCAAAGAGGCTAAATGATTTGCTCAAAGCCACAATGTTGGTTAGTGACAGAGCTGGGACCCAGATTTCCAGATCATTAGATTATTTATGATCTATAACATCATTAAAATGTCCTACTACATATAACATTGACCAGAGACTCCACAATTTTCTAAGCAACAAGTTTTAAGCTAATGGTTTGTAAGAAATAACAATAGCAATAAAACAAAATAAACAAATTTTTATCTGATTCTCTGGATCTTAGCTTAGTCTTCTGCTCAGGAAAATTTTAAAAAATTGGTTTGATAATTATTTTATCCTCTTTCTTTAAAATCTTATTTATTTTGAAAGAGAGAGAGAGAGAGAGAAAGAGAATGAGCTGGGGTAAGGGCAGAGGGAGTGGGAGAGAGAAAAATCCCAAACAGGCTCCACACTGTCAGCACACAGCCCGATTCAGGGCTTGAACTCACGAACCATGAGATCATGACCTGACCTGAAATCAAGAGTCAGACAATAGGCCAACTGAGCCACCCAGGGGCAGCCCTTATTTTTTGAAATCCTTTATTGGATTTGTTCTCAATATAGCATCTTTTCTCCCATCTTATTCATTACTTTATCACTTTTCTCCAAATTCTGAAAGATTTTTGGAGCTTATCTTCAGATTCATTGATTTGACTTTTGGCATTTTCCAATTTTACTCTTTGCTACTTCTGTTGCATTCTTTTTTATTTTTTAACTTTACCAATCCTATTCTTATTTCTAAAACAACCATTCCTAATCTCAAATTGTCCCCATTTTAAATATGTAATGTTATCTTTTTTTTTTTAATATTTTATTTATTTCTAGGAAAGAGAGAGAGAGAGAGAGAGAGAGACAGCGTGAGCAGCGGAGGGTCAGAGAGAGAGGGAGTCACAGACTGAACCAGGCTCCAGGCTCTGAGCAGGCAGTCAGCACAGAGCCCGACGCCGGGCTCCAACCGACGAACCCGCGAGATCATGACCTAAGCGAAAGTCTGACGCTTAAGCCACCCAGGCACCCCTGTAATGTTATCTTTAAAGTGACAGTTTTACTGAGATAAAATTCATCTACCATAAAATCCATTCTTTTAAAGTGTGCAATCCAGCAGAGTTTAGTATATTCATAGCATTGTGCAATCATCAGCATTATCTAATTTGTTTTTTAATGTTTATTTGTTTTTGAGAGAGACTCAGCGTGAGCGGGTGAGGGTCAGAAAGAGAGGGAGACACAGAATCCGAAGCAGGCTCCAGGCTCTGAGCTGTCAGCACAGAGCCCAATGCCAATCGAACCCATGATCCATGAGATCATGACCTGAGCTGAAGTTGGCCGCTTAACCGACTGAGCCACTGAGGCACCCCAAAATTATCTAATATCAATATCTTCATCATCTGCCAAAGAAACCCCATTTACTTATTAACAATAATTTTTTATTTCCCCAATCTACCCAGCCCCTGGCAATCACTAATCTACTATTTCTATGGATTTGCCTTTACTGACATTTCACATAGATGGAGTCATATAGTATGTGGTCTTTGTGTCTGGCTTCTTTCACTTAGCAGATTCATCAGTATTGTAGCATATATCAGCACTACATTCTTTATTATTGCTGAATAATATCTCTGTGTGTGCATGTGTAATTTTGTTTATCCATTCATCAGTTTATGGACATTTGTGTTATTTAAGTTTTTTGGCTATTAGGATAATGCTGGTATGAACATTCATTTATAGAATATTTCATAAACATATGTTTTTATTTCTTTGGAGTATATTTCATTTTCCTCGAGGATATACCTAGGAGTAGAATTTCTGAGCCATATGGTAACTATGTATAGCCTTTTGAAGAACTGACAGACCATTTTCCAACATGGCTGCACCATTTAACATTCCTACCAGCAATGTATGAGCATTCTAATTTCTCCACATTCTCACAAATACTTTTTTTAAAAAATTGTTTATTTATTTATTTTGAAAAAGAGAAAGAGAGAGAAAGTACGTATGTGAGTAGGGGAGGGGCAGAGAGAGGAAGAGACAGAATCCTGGGTCCAACCCAGGGCTCAATTTTACAACTGTGAAATCATGACCTGAGCTGAAATCAAGAGTTGGACGCTTAATCACTTAAATAACTGAGCTATCTAAGCACCCCTGTCACCAATCCATTTTTTTCTTTTTCTGAGAGATTGGGGGTCAGAGATTGGGGAGTGGGCAGAAGGAGGGGGAGGGAGAGTCTAAGCAAGCTCTAAGGCATTGGGTGCTCAACCAGCTGAGTCACCCAGGCACCCCTCATCAATACTTTTTATCATCCTTGTATATTATAGCTATTTTTTGGGGGTGTGAGGCAGTATCTCATGTGTGTGTGTTTTTTTAATGTTTATTTATTTTTGAGAGAGAGAGAGACAGAGAGTGCAAGCAGGGGAGGGGCAGAGAGAGAGGGAGACACAGAATCCAAAGCAGAATGCAGCAGAGAGCCCAACTCAGGCCTTGAATTCACAACAGTGAGAGCATGACCTGAGTAGAAGTGGGACGCAGAAGCATAACCAACTAGCCCCCAGGCACCCCTCTCATTGTGATTTTGATTTGCATTTCGCTAATGAGTAATGATGTTGAACATCTTTTCACATTAGTGACCATTTTTCTAACTTATTTGGGGAATTGTCTATTCAGATCATTTTAAAATTGGATTGTCTTTTTATTGTTGGGTTGGAAGAGTTTTGGATAAAGTCCCTTCTCAGTTATATGATTTGCAAATATTTCTCTTATTATGTGGACTGTCTTTTCACTTTTGGAGTACAAAAATTTTTTATTTTGATTAAGTCCAACTAACTTATCCATTTTTGTCTTTTTCCATTTGTGCTTTTGGTGTCATATCTTAGAAACCATTGCCTAATCCTAGGTCACATATATATGCATTTCTTAAAAATAGTTTTATACTTTTAGCTCTTGCAATTAAGTCTACAATCCATTTTTGTGTTAAATTTTGCATATGGTGTACATATGGCATAATGTTCTTTTGAATTTTGATAACCTAGCTTCTTTCTTGTTTCTGGCATTGAGATATCTTCTAAAGATTTTTTTGTATTATTAACTGTTTCATGGGTGTGATCATTTAAGTTTATTCCTCTTTTTAATCTCATTTTATAGATTAAAACTGACTTTTAACTTAGAAGATGGTTCTTTTGCTCATTCATTTTTATGATTGTGTTCATGTCCATCCATGGAGTTCACAGTTCTCAGAAATGTTTGCAGGTCAGGGTGCCTGCGAGGCTCAGTCAGTTAAGGATCTAACTTCAGCTCAGGTCATGACCTAAGGGTTTGTGAGTTTAAGCCCCGCCTTGGACGCTGTGATGACAGTGTGGAGCCTGCTTGGGATTCTGTGTCTCCCCATCTCTCTCTGCCCCTCCCCTGCTCATGCTCTGTCTCTCTCAAACATAAATAAACATTAAAAAAAAAAAAAGTTTGCAGGTCCTGTTCAAACACTAGGTGCAAACAATGGGAGAAGGGAAAAGTTAAGATTTACATCAGTTCTACTTTAATAAATTGGATTCCAGCTGCCTGTTGGAGTAGGGAAAGAATTATAGCCCAAAGTGGTAGGGCCAGAGACTCTACCGTGTAGCACAGAATTCCTCCTTGTCTTTTGTGACTTAGTATACCAAAGATAAACTGGGTGTCATGGGATATTGCTCTATATGGACCATTTGATAGTCTTCTGGTAATTATTAGTAGGATTATTATTTGTCCCTCCCTGACTGCTCTATATTTTACATTTGCCTCTAGACACAGAACACTTTAATAGAAAGCCCTTGAAGGTTATAGCAAGTGCCAATTCACATATCCCATTTTTATATCTTTATAGATATTCAATAGTAGTTAAAAGGTGTAATCTCAATGTCTTCAATCAGAACCCTTCTTTTAGCTTCTAATTTGGCTCTGTTCATTACTGATTATTTTTGGCTTCCATCTATTGGCTTAGATTTCTTCAGGCTCCTATTCTCCTCATGCTAAATAATTATTTTGTGTTTTTGCTCGTGTTTCCTATAGTTCTCCTGCTCCCTCCTTCACCTCACCTGACCTTGGTAACTGATTTCTTTCTTGATGTTTTAGAGAATTAGACTAGGACCAGAGACCAGTTTGTGCCTCTGCTGGAGACTCCTAGTATTTCTACATTGCCTCACCTCTCTTCTTTCTTATAGGATACCCCAACTACACTTAAAGTAAGCAAGTCTTTGTAATATAGAAGTGCCTAATAGACATACAGGAGCTTTGGAAGGAAATTGAAGTAACTTATTCATCTTTATATTGCTCATAGCACTTAGCACCATGCACGAACATAATAGGTGTTCCACAAATAGATTAAAGGATTCAGTTCGGAGGAGTCTGGGTGGTTCAGTCTGTTAAGAATCCATCTCTTGATTTTGGCTCAGGTCATGATCTCATTGTTCATGAGATCAAGCCCCATGTTGGGATCCATGCTGACAGCATGGAACCTACTTGGGATTCTCTCTTCCTCTTTCTCTCTCTGCCCCTCTCCTGCACACTCTATCAAAATAAATAAATAAGTTTCGGGGCGCCTGGGTGGCTTAGTCGGTTAAGCGCCCGACTTTTGCTTAGGTCATGATCTCGCGGTTCGTGTGTTCGGGCCCTGCGTCGGGCTCTGTGCTGACTGCCAGCTCAGAGCCTGGAGCCTGGTTCAGTCTGTGACTCCCTCTCTCTCTGACCCTCCGCTGCTCACGCTGTCTCTCTCTCTCTCCTAAAAATAAATAAAAAACATTTAAAAAATAAATAAATAAATAGATAAGTTTAAAGAAAAAGAATTCACTTGGGATGCCTGGGTGGCTTAGTTGGTTAAGTGTCTGAATTTTGATTTCTGCTCAGTTCATGATCTCACAGTTTGTGGGTTTGAGTCCTAAATTGGGCCCTGTGCTGACAGCACAGAACCTGCTTGGTTTTCTGTCTGTCTCCCTCTCTTTCTGCTCCTCCACTGCTTGCTCTCTCTTTCCCTCAAAATAAATAAAAATGAACTAAAAAAAATTCACTTGAATAATTAAAATAATAATATATACATTTTTATTAAATAAAAAACTTCCCCCATATTTCAAATAGCTTGAAGATAGTTTTTCAACCATGTATTTATTTTGATGATAGATTGGAAATGATACAAATGGATATCAGTACTTTATACACAGTACTGTTTAGATGTCATTTAGAGTAGAGAAATACCATATTCTCAGTAAAATTTAACAACAAAAGAGTTGATGGATCAATGATACGAAATTGTACTTTTATCTTCATTGTATGAATTGAAACTAATGTTTTTCTTATTAACAGTAGTGTTTTATACATTCTCAATACCATTCCAAATTGGATTTATGGTAGCTAAAAAAACATACAATATAACAACTCTTAAGGTAATAACAATAGTAAGTTATAAGGAAAACATAAAAAGAGAAAATGCATGTAGGAAAAAAGATGAAACCAGGAGAGATGTTAGTAAACAGAATCTGTGGGGCAAGATCACCTACATGCACTTGCTGTGGAAGACCCCGTATTAGGCTCTGACTTTTCCAAGCAATTTTAAGTCTGCTCACAACCAGTTATAGAGCCGATGTCTATAGATTTAAACAAGCCAATTGCTCAGGATGAACATAACTTCTCTAGTTACTGAAACTAGACAGAAATTTCTCCAAAAGATTGTTACAAAGAGTACACTATAAGTGATAATGATCACCATCTTTAAAACTAACACAGTACAAGTTAATATACGTCATTTCTCAATACAGGTTAAGAGCACACAGCTCTTTATACAGAAAGTTCAGTAAACTAATTATAAGTTGTGCAGTGTTCTTAGCACTGACAATTACCCTGCTGTTGGTCCTAATATGGAGAACTTTTCCATGGTCAATTTGAAATGCCTAGGATGCCTCTAATGCAGCTTAACAGCCTTAAAGAAATTTCCAAATAGGTAGGCAAATCGTTAGATAAAATACACCAAAAAAGTAAAATAGCAAGATGTCTGTGGTTTCTGTGAGATTTCTGGTACAGAAGTGCTGCAAAACAACCAATCCCAGATTTCAGAGGCTTAAAAGAACAAACGTTTGATTTTCTTGCTCAGGGTATGGTCAGCTCCACATCTCCTTGTTCCTGAACCAGTGGGTAGTCAGTAGATTGCAGAAGAAAAAAGTAAAGACAAAGACAAACATGTGGAAAGCCTCTGCTTATGTCATGTGTGTTAACTTCAATGGGCCAAAGGAAGTCACATAAACAAACCCAACACAGAGTAGGTGGGGAAAACCGCCTGCCTTCTCTGGCGGGAAGTACTGCACAGCAGGCTGACAAATGCCATGTAACTCTCTATCAGGGAGTAATTCTATTTGCTATACCCCTTCACCTTTTGTTTCCCACTTAGTACCTCTAAGAATCCTATAACTTTGGACTTGTAAGGAAACTTGCAGTTTCTTGAGAATAATATTTTCAATTTTTAAACTATTTATTTGGGGGGGGGGGGACAGAGAGGGAGGCAGAGAATCCCAAGCCAAATCGGCGGATCCAAGCTATCAGTGCAGAGCACCACACAAGGCTCTGTCCCACAAATCATAAGATCATGACCTGAGCTGAAATCGAGAGCGGAGCTCTCACCCAGGCGCCCCAGTCTTTTCATTTTATACACGAGTTATCTGGGGCCCTGGGAGCTTATGGGACTTGGTTTAAGTCAGTTCTAAGTTCTGCTATGTTGAACTAAATAAAGGTTGTAATGCCTCGATATTCCATCTCTAAACCCTAGCTCTACATGGAATTTTAGGAGTTTAGTGAGATGGATATATGATTAAGGACCTAAACTTCGATGTCCAGAGGTAAAAACCTAGATTGCTTATGAATACAGAGTTTGGGTTAGTACACTGACGAGAGTCCTTAAATTCTAGGTTCTGACTTGGAGGAACTGGCTTTTATTTGAGTTTTTGTAACAAAAATATTTAGACTCTGAGTTGTTATTTAAAAATAGATTATGTTTCCAGAAGGAAATGTTTGTTTCCCAGTTGCTTTCCATTGTCTCTGTGTTTCATCGGACAAAGAATCAAATGTAAGGAAAGACTAGAGGGTGGGTAGATAGACTGAGGATGGAAGACTGCCAGAGATGGAGGAAAGATATAAAACAGGGCCTTTTCTGGGTACCTTTTGTTTTTTAAGTTTCCCTAATGTCCTCCCTGAGGTAAATCACCAGGGGCTATGTATTTGGCTCACTCCTCAAAAGCAGATCAGAGCTGAAATGGTAAGTAAACTGCAGTGGATTGGAGGAGGGGTTTGTTTTGAGAGAAGGGAGCAGCTGTTTCTCCTGGAGTCCTCAGCAGACAAGGAGCCTATCCATTTCCTCACTGTTCCTAGATGGTATTGCTTACAGCCCTCTTTGTGTTCTGTTTACTGTTCCAATTCTGTAAGGCAGTTTGACTGGATATTACCTTTATTTTTTTTTTTTAGAGATACGTAATAGTTAAGATAGTATTTGTTATCAATGTCCTGTCCATGACAGCTTCTTTAACATTTCGTGGTTTTGCTTCCAGTTTGTTTACTTGTGTGTATCAGCTCTCCTGGCAAGAAACTTGACCCCTGTAGATGATATTATCTTGGAAGAATGTAGGGCGAAGCTAGAGAGTAGTTTTTCTGAGAATCAGTGATCTGACCATAGATAATAAACAAAGCCAGATAAGAAGCAGCCATTCCACATGAAATTACACAAAGAGTAATAATTTAGCTATGTACCTTTAAAATAGAAACACAAGAAAAGATGCAAAATATGTTTAAAAATAATTATTTCCTATCTTAATCTTGTTCTGATCCCTTTATTTTGGCCTGAAACAAATGGTCCCCAAATTTTTAAGTATGATTCCATTTTAACATAAAAAAATTCACATAGCCCCACATAATAGTAATTGTAATTTTAGTAGAATTTGATGGAGAAAATATAGAAGGACGAAATACATAACTATGAATTCAGTAATACTTTTAATTAAAGTTATGCCTAATTGAAAAAAGAGCATTTATATTCATTTGAAGAATACGCATATGTATCAATGCAAGCCACCTTACTGAGGATAGAAATAAGCATATTTCATATTTCATAGAACTATGGGTTTTCTTGTAATCATTTGCAATAAAGTTTGCAAATTTCCATGACCTACAGTTTGGGATCTAAGCTTTGTCCTCCATCTTTTATATCTGTCAGTTTGGGGAGCTGTTCTATTTTATGACATCATTGGTCTCCTGTCTCCATAGGCAATGCAAATTCTCTTTTTTTTGAGTGATCATAGTTCTTAGTTTTTATTAATTTCAAATTAGAGAAACTTTGCTCTATGAATTAATAACTATTGAAGCCTGTGGTAAACTTGTTCAAGCAGTACTTAGATTCTAAAATGATTCATGATTGTACATATCATGGTCAGGTATTGTAATGGAATCATGTATGATAGATTATTTTAGAAAATATTATAGTTTTATCATATAAATCACTATCACTTATTTGCAATTTATAATCTCTTAAAACAGTGTCTAGATTGATTTAATATATCTTAATTCCTTGTTTCAAATTAAAAGAAAATTTTTAGGGGGGCCTGGGTGACTCAGTCAGTTGATCATCTGACTTAGGATCAGGTCATGATCTCACAGTTCATGAGTTTAAGCCCCACATCAGACTCACAGCTGTCGGCATGGAGCCTGCTTCACATCCTCTGCCGCCCTCTCCTTCTGTATTTCCCTGGCCCATGCTCTCTCTGTCTCAAAAATAAATAAATGTTAAATTTTTTTTAATTTTTAAAAATGTTTATTTTAGAGGGGCGGGAGGGGCAGAGAGGGAGACACAGAATCTGAAGCAGGCTCTAGTGTCTGAGCTGCCAGCACAGAGCCCGATGGAGCTCTTGAACTCATGAACTGTGAGATCATGACCTGAGCTGAAGTCCAATAATTAACCAACCGAGCCACCCAGGTGCCCCCTGAAATTTATTTTTATCATGATAAGTGTACTCTTTAATCCCCATCACTTACTTCACTGATACTCCCCCACCTCCCTTCCACTGGTAACCATCAATTTGTTCTCTGTAGCTAAGAGTCTATTTCTTGGTTTGTCTCTCTTTCTTCTTCCTTTGCTCATTTGTTTTGTTTCTTAAATTACACATATGAATGAGAACATATGATATTTGTCTTTCTCTGACCGATTTATTACACTTAGCATTATACTCTCTGGCTCTATTCATATTGTTGCAAATGGTAAGAGTTAATTCTTTTTTATGGCTGAATAATACTCATATATATATATACACACACATATATATATACCACATTTTCTTTTTTTAAAAAAATATTTTATTTATTTCTGAAAGAGAGAGAGAGAGAGAGAGTATGAGCAGGGGAAAGTCAGAGAGAGAGGGAGATACAGAATCTGAAACAGGCTCCAGGCTCTGAGCTAGCTGTCAGAGCCTGACACGGGGCTCAAACCCACGAACCATGAGATCATGACCTGAGCTGAAGTTGGAGGCTTAATCGACTGAGCCACCCAGGCACCCCCACATTTTCTTTATCCTTTCATCTATCAGTGGACACTGGGCTGCTTCCGTAATTTGGCTATTGTAAATAGTGTTGCATTAAACATAGAGGTGTATGTTTTTCTTTGAGTTACTGCTTTTGTATTTTGTAGTAGTAGTAGTAGTGTGATTACTGGGTTTTAGGGTTTTTGAGAAATCTCCATACCATTTTCCACAATGGTTACACAAGTTTGCAATCCCACTAACAGTGCATAAGGGTTCCTTTTTTTCCGCACCCTCACCAACCTTTGTTTCTTGTGTTTTTTATTTGATCCATTCTAACAGGTATGAAGTGATTATCTCACCTAATTGTGTTTTGCATTTCCTTGATGATGAGTGATATTGAGCATCTTTTCAAGGGTCTGTAGGCCATCTGTCTGTCTTCTTTGGAGAAATGTCTGTGACTGTCTTCTGTCCATTTTTTAATTGGGTTTATTTTTTGAGTGTTAAGTTTTATAAGTTCTTTATATATTTTGAATACTAAGGCCTTATTGGATTTGTCATTTGCAAACGTCTTCTCCCATTCTGTAGGCTGCCTTTCAGTTTTGTTGGTTGTTTCCTTTGTTTTGCAGAACGTTTTTATTTTGATGAAGTCCCAATAGTTTATTTTAGTTCTTATCTCCCTTACCTCAGGATGCATGTCGAGAAAAATGTTGCCTTGGTCAATGTTAGAGAAATTACTGCCTCTGCTCTCTTCAAGGATTTCTGTGGATTTAGGTCTCACATTTAGGTCTTAATCCATTTTGAGTTTATTTTTGTGTATAGTGAAAGAAAGTCATCCAGTTTCATTCTTTTGTGTGTAGCTGTCCAGTTTTCCCAACACCATTTGTTGAGGAGCCTGTCTTTTCCCATTGTATATTCATTCTTTCTTTGTCAAAGATTAATTGACCATGTAATTGTGGGTTTATTTCTGGGTTTTCTGTTCTATTCCATTGATCTATGTGTCTAATTTTATGCTAGTACCATACTGTTTTAATTACCATGACTTTGTAATACAACTTGAAGTCTGGAATTCAGACTTCAGTGATATTTTCAGTCTCATTTTTCTTCTTCAACACTGCTTTGGCTATTCAAGTTCTTTTGTGGTTCCATACAAATTTTAGGACTGTTTGTCTTAGTTCTGTGAAAAATTCTGTCAGTATTTTGATAAGGATTGCATTAAATCTGTAGATTGCTTTGGGTAGTATAGACATTTTAGCAATATTTGTTCTTCCAATCCATGAGCATGGAATGCCTTTCAATTTTTTTGTGTTGTCTTCAGTCTCTTTCATCAGTATTTTATAGTTTTCAGAGTAGAGCTCTTTCACCTCTTTTGTTAAGTTTATTCCTAGATATTTTATTGTTTTGGGTTCAATTATAAATGGGATTGTTTTCTTAATTTCACTTTATGCTGCTTCATTATTAGTATATAGGAATGCAACAGGCTTCTGCACATTGATTTTGTATCCTACAACTTTACTGAATTCATTTATCAGTTCTAGAAGTTATTTGGTGGAGTTTTTAGGGTTTTCTGTACATTTGATGACATCGTTGGTCTCCTGTCTACCAAGGCACTGCAAATCCTTGTTAGTTGGATCAAATAGGACAAAATCTAATGAACTAAGCCCTGTCTTTCTAAAAGCCTGAAGACTTGAATTTGGAGTATTTTAAAAAAAAAATCTACTGTATCTTTGTTTAAGGAATTCAACACCTTTGAGAGTGTTTTACCTTTTTAAAAATTAAGGTTGGGGCTGGGGAGATGCTTGCTCTGTCCAACTCAATAGATTGTTTTCAAGATCAGATTATGTAACACCTAATTATATAAATAATAAATGGGGGCTGGCAGTCAGTATTTTAGTAAAATCTTACCAGTTAAAGCCTAATCCTTAGCTGATGCAGTACTGGAAATATATGTTTCCTAGCATTACACTGGCCTGGGAGACTTTCAGCTCTCCAGACTCACAGTGCCTGTGGGGCTAAAAGTAAAAGGTCTGTACAATGGATTTGTTGGAAATGGTAGCCTAGTATTTTGTTTGTTTGTTTTTGTTTTTTTTTTTTTTTACAAATAGTTTATTGTCAAATTAGTTTCCACATAACACCCAGTGCTCATCCCCACAAGTGTCCTCCTCCATGCCCATCCCCCCTCCCCCCCACATCCATCAGTCCTCAGTTTTTGTCAGCATTCAAGAGTCTCTCATGGTTTGCCTCTCTCCCTTTCCCCCACCATTTCCCCCTTCTTCTCCCCCTTGTTCCTCCGTCAAGTTCCTCCTAATCCTCCTATACGTGCAAACATATGATATTTGTCCTTCTCTGCTTGACTTATTTTGCTCAGCATAACACCCTCAAGGTCCATCCATGTTGCTACACATGGCCAGATTTCATTCTTTCTCATTGCCATGTAGTATTCCATGGTACAGATAAACCACATCTTCTTGATCCATTCGTCCATTGATGGACACATAGGCTCTTTCCATGTTTTGGCTATTGTGGAGAGTGCTGCTATGAACATTGGGGTACATGTGCTCCTATGCCTCAGCATTTCTGTATCCCTTGGGTAAATTCCTAGCAGTGCTATTGCTGGGTCATAGGGGAGTTCTATTGTTAGTTTCCTGAGGAACCTCCACACTGTTTTCCAGAGGGGCTGTACCAGTTTACATTCCCACCAACAGTGTAGGAAGGTGCCCGTTTCTCCACATCCTCGCCAGCATCTAGAGTTCTCTGATTTGCTCATTTTAGCCACTCTGACTGGCGTGAGGTGGTATCTCAGTGTGGTTTTGATGTGTATTTCCCTGATGAGGAGGGATGCTGAGCATCGTTTCATTGTCTGTTGGCCATCTGGATGTCCTCTTTGGAGAAGTGTCTGTTCATATCTTCTGCCCATTTCTTCACTGGGTTGTTTGTTTTTCGGACGTGGAGTTTGGTGAGTTCCTTATAGATTCTGGATATTAACCCTTTATCTGATATGTCATTTGCAACTATCTTTTCCCATTCCGTAGGTTGCCTGTTAGTTTTGTGGGTTGTTTCCTTTGCAGTGCAGAAGCTTTTAATCTTGATGAGGTCCCAATCGTTTATTTTTGAATGGTAGCCTAGTTTTAAGATTTGCCTCTGCCATTTTAGTGAATCATTTAAACTCTCTGGGCCTCAGTTCCTTGTGAACAGAGAAATGGATCAAAATTTCAGAGGTGTTTACTTTTTACAATGGGCCTCTTTTTTTTTTCTTAAATGAAATCTTATTGAGATACTCCAGCATATACACCAAATACAAAACACTGCACAGTTTTCATGCAATTTAAAACTTGCTGTTTGCAGGTGAGGCCCTACAGGTATAGCTCAAAAACCTCTGCTTTGGTTCATATTTAAGATCCATCTCTAAGTGAAGACGTCTGTTTATTAATTTAAAATGAGAGATGTTCCTGTTCAAAGAATTGCTAGTGGTTATCTTCATGAGGAATCTTGCCCTAATGGTCATGTCCACTCAGGAGATCAAACTTTAGATTGGAACTTTGAGCATAAAATGAATCAAAGCAAGTTCTATATTCTTGAGAAATAGTACTACCAAGCATTGGTGATCCAAGGTAATGCCTTTTTCATGCTAATAAATTTTTCCTCTAAAGAACTTGACAGGGAATTCTAGAATCTCAGCACCATTCCCTATAGATCAGTATTGGAAAAAACATTCTTTGTGATCTTACCATTTAACTTGCCTTTTTAGCCTTCATGTAAATCTTGATACTCTCTTAAAAAAATTTTTTTTAAATGTTTTATTTATTTTTGAGAGAGAGAGAGAGAGACAGTGAGCAGAGGAAGGTCAGCACAGAGCCCGATGCGGGGCTCGAACCCATGAACCGTGAGATCATGACCTGAGCTGAAGTCGGATGCTCAACCTACTGAGCCACCCAGGTGCCCTTCAATACTCCTTTTGATGTGACCTCTTAACATTCAGAATGTAATCATGAACTCCAGGTCATGACTTTTCAAGTCAGTGTGTGTTTGAATGTTCTTTGTAGGATCCTGGCTGGAAGGCCACGTGGGTGGTCACTCAGGCTCTCTTTATCTACTTTCTTTATGTTGGAGGGCTTGCTTCTGCTGAAGAGAGAGCCATTTCTCTTTCTCCAAAGACAAATTTGTAGATTATTTCTTGTGCACATGATCTTAAATAGGACTTTCTCAAGTTTCAAGTATCATCACATGTGCAATGTTCTGATGAATGAGTCATGTAACAGCATGCACTAGACTGTAAGTTCCCCACAAGATTCTGAGCTACTCCAGGACCTGGATGTGAAGGATTCATCTTTCTTTGGCCAGTGCCTAACTGTAGGTTACATACAGAGGACACGATAGATAAATCTTGAATGACTACCTAAATGAATTAAGTGAAGTTCCAGCAACTCATTAAATAATAAAAGGCTCAATTACATTATAATTTTCAAAAGCAACAGTTACAAAGTTTACTACACTGTTTGTCACTGAGGAAATCTAGTTCATACTAGATTCAGACCCTACAATGCCCCTGCACTCTCATGGCTTCAGAAAATGTGAGTTTCCAAACCACACTGGGGTCATTTTCATGGTACAGATTAAACGGTCACCCAGTTCTGCCCCCATTTCCATCCACAGAAAGGACTGAGGGGATCTAGAGCATGTAACTCAGGATGGGCACTGTAGCTAATAATGAGACCCATACAGACTAACTTTCTAGGTTCTAATCTTGAACTTTCCATTTGTTAGCTACATGACTCTGGGCAAATTATTTACTATCTCTGTACCTATGAAGTTGATAGTAGCTAATGTGAGGATTTCATGAGTTAATGCCCCTAAAGCTGTTAGAACAGAGCCAGACATGTTGTAAACATTCAGTAAGTATTGACTCTCTCATACTTTCATCCTGGCTTAATGGGAGGAGCATAAGTTTTGAGTTAGGTAACCCAGCTTTCAACTCATGTTCTGTCTTTTTTCTTGGGTAATCGCTTAATTTCACTAACCTTGTTTCATCTATGTAAAATGTGGATAATAACATAGCATTGAAGGGTGCTATTTAAAAGTACACCAGACTGCAGGCCTTCTGATTCCTAGGACTCTAAGTATAGCAAAACACCCTGATTGATGGGCCTGCTTTGGAAGTGAACAAGGAAGCCCCAGACAGAGAACTAAAGTGTTTTGCATGATAGGGAAGTATTTTGAGCATCCTAGAGCTTGAGATGAAAGCACCAACCTCAGGAAGGAGAGAAATCCAGCAGAACAGCCCAGTCTCGATCTCTATTTGGGGCTGCAGTCTTAATATCCAATATTGAGTTGTTTGTCACTTTAGCACCACAGGACCATTCCTTATCTTTTCACTTGAACATAAAAAGATGTCTGTTACACATGCAGTCATATGTGGGTGATGCTTTGGGAGTGACAGAATTGGGGTGATGTGTTCATGGTACTGGCTAAGGCAATACAAGAAGGGAAGGCGAACACAAGAGGGATGGAGAAGGGGGTTGGGTGGATCTGGTCCGTGCAGGGAAACAGAATGTGACGAGAGAAAGAGAAATCTGGAGAAGTGGGGAGAAACAGCAGATTTGTCACCAGTGTATAAGATGGCAATGGACCACTTTTATTTTTAAAAGGATTAAAAAAAAAAGCCAGAGGCAGTAGAACCTAAGAATCCTGGCATTTGAATTCTATACTCAGCAGGATTCTTAGGACAGTACGAGTTCATGAACATAAACTCTTAGCACAGAGTATCCTTCTGTGAATGATAACCATCATCATTCATCCCGTCAATTCATACATTATTCAGTGAGTATTTACCTAACCCAAGGAAGCTGGGCAAGGACCAGCTGGCATATGTGGGGGGCAGTGGAGCATACAGGATCATTCATCTTACCCATGTGGGAGACTTACCTACTCACCACAGCTCCACCCCTGACCTCTGGGCTCCTTTCTGCACAAGAAAAATATACTCCCTGAAGGAACAACATCAGCTTTCAGGAGTGCCAGGGCTGTGTTCCTGGGGGAACACAGACCGGCTTGTGTGCTTTTTCCTAAGTCATGTTCATGCTTAAGAGAATGCCTGTAGACAGACAGTTTAAAAATTATTTCATTAATCAGCTCAGTTAAGGTAAGAGTAACAAACCAGAGTTCTGAAAACATGTAGGTATTTTACCCACGATCCATTTTTCCAGTAAGTGACTACCAAGATAGCTGGAGCACAAGAATAGGTAACGGCTTTGTTTTCCCAAGATGTAGTCATTGTGATTATTTTTAGATGAATGATTTGGAGCCAGAAGCACAGCTCATAATTATGTTGCTATGATTCTACAACCAGTTGTTTTGTGGAATTAATTCAACCATGACAACTTTAAAGCCACTGCATTTTCTGAAAAAGAATCAGAAGATCAAAACTGAAAATAAAACATGAAGTGCTATTGCCTCCCCATTAGCTCATATCTTTCTACTGTTTGAAGCTTGCCTGCCCCCTTCCTCTAGGCCCTCCTCTAGGCCTAGTTCTACCAATTATTAAACTGATAAGAACAGATACTACACTTGATCTTAGCCAAAAGGCCGAGAAACGATTAGTTCTACCAATTATTAAAGCCACTGGCAGCTCCTCCTGCAGGGCGCTCTCCCAAAGACCCCAACCGGATGGACCTCCCTTCCTCTGAACTCCTCAACTGACTGTGGACTGTCTATAGTCTTCCTGGGGTCTCCTCATCCTCTCCCTTGAATTCTAGTTTATTTTCAGACATATCTCATTATATCCAAAGCTGGGTTGTATCGTGATATAATTTTACATTACAGGAACAATATGTCAGAGGAACCTGGGTGGCTCAGTTGGTTAAGCGTCTGACTCTTGATCTTGGCTCTGGTCATGATCTCATGGTCATAAGATGGAGCCCTGAGTTGGGCTCTGTGCTGAGCAGCATGGAGCCTGCTTAAGATTCTCTCTTTCTCTCTCTCTCTTCCCCTCTCTCCCCTTCTCACCATCTATCCCTCCCCTGCTTGCTCTCTCTCTCTCTCAAAATAAATAAATAAATAGAAACCAAACCAAACCAAACCAAAATTCCCATATGTCAGATCATTATTATCCAAAATTTGAAAGAGAAAGAAAAATATTCATGATCTCTCCATCCTAATACTAGTTCCATACTCATTCATTGTAAGGTGTTTCTTCCTAAACTTTATTCTATGCTTATTTTTTCATTGATTTAATTCTAGGGGGTATGCAATTTCATATTCTGACTTTTTTCAACTAATGTTACATCACAACCATTACACGTATTACTATAGAGCCTTCGTAATTAAATATTATTTTAAAGGTTGCAAAATATTAACTATTTTTAAAATTTTATATTGTTTATCATATTCCACTATTATAAATAATACTGCAGTTGACGTCTTTATGCATATAGTTTTTCCAGCATGTGTATTTATATGTGAATGTACTTGCATATTTTGATAATTGTTTCTTAGGATGGTGTACCAAAAGGAAATTTGCTGGACCAAAGAGTATGATTATTTTTATAGTTTTAGAAACACATTGCCAAATTAGTTTCCAAAAGAATTGGACCAATTTATATCACCAGAAGTGTATGGGAATATTAGTGTCTCTAGCTTTTACTGGATCATCTTACTTTGTCTTCATATAAATAAAATAGGGTGACATTAACTCACTGTTTTAATTTTTTACCATAAATTATTTAAGTTTATTTATTTATTTTTGAGAGAGAGAGAAAGACTAAGTGAGAGAGTGGCAGAGAGAGAGGGAGAGAGAGAGAATCCCAAGCAGGCTCTACAAAGTCAGTGGAGAGCCTGATGCGGGGCTTTATCCCATGAACATCACGACCTGAGTTGAAGTTGGATGCTCAGCTGACCGAGCCACTCCATTACCATGAATTATTTAAAGCATGAAGAAAGATAGTAACCTATGGCCCTGGCTTATCAAATATTAACACATTTCCATATTTTCAGAGTTTTTTATAAAAATAAAATATTATATCTATGGCTGAATTCTTTGTGTGCCCTGTACCAATTCTTCTCCCCTCCTTCCTTTTCTCTATAGAGACAACTGGAATTGATGTTTATCGTATATTTCCATTTCCATATCTTTAAATTGTGAAATCTTTGATAACTAATGAAGTTAAACTTTTCCCGTAACACTAATATGAAAGTATTGAGGTTCTAGAATCAGGTAGAACTGGCTTTGAATTCCTGCTCTGCCAGTTGCAAACCATGTTTCCTTGGACTTCCCTGTGCCTCAGTTTCCTCATCCATAAAATGGAGATAATAATCACTCCTACTGTTCTTTATCATGTTGTTATAAAGATTAAATGGAACAGTGCATGGTAAAATCTTTGGTGCTATGCTCAGCACTTGATAATACTTTTCATTATCACCTTAGTTTCTCTTTTGAATTATCTGCCCTTTGTTTTTCTTTTTTTTTTTTTTTGCCCTTTGTTTTTCTTAAAAAGATTAGATTATCTAAAACTTGTGAAACACTTCATCAAACATGATTGCTTTTGCTCCTCACAGCAGCTTTATGGGATAGAACTGCAACAGTCCTGTTTAATAAGTGAGGCAGGGAGCATAGCCATGCCTGAATCTGAGTCTCTGGCGCTGGTACCTCAGCTTTCATGCTTACATTTTTGCCCTCTTGGTAACCTCTGAACATTAACAAGCTGTTTTATGATATAATGTTGTTGGCCCAAGAGGTAGTTTTTAGTATTGCACTTTAGCTCAATCATTATAGATAGATCCCAGTTTCTCATTTGTAATTGTTTTCTATTTTTTTCTGAATATTCTGTATGAAATCTACTTTTTTTAAAATTTTTTTTTAAAATTTATTTCTAGGAGAGAGAGAGAGAGAGAGACAGCGTGAGCAGAGGAGGGTCAGAGAGAGAGGGAGTGACAGACTCTGAAACAGGCTCCAGGCTCTGAGCTGGCAGTCAGCACAGAGCCCGACGCGGGGCTTGAACCCACGAACTGCGAGATCATGACCTAAGCAAAAGTCGGACGCTTAACCGACTAAGCCACCCAGGCGCCCCTGAAATCTACTCTTAAGTTCAACAAAAAAATGTTACCAATTATATTAAATTATATGATATTTACATTGTTAGAGATTTAAGATCTCCGGGCTTGGTATTCCTTTTTCTGAGTTTTTTGTTTGTTTGTTTGTTTGTTTTGTTTTGTTTTAATAAGGCAAAGTATAGATCTTAAGCAATTTCTGTATCTGAATTTCCATCCTTTAATGAATTAACCCTAAACATTTTAACCAAAATAACTCCATAATGGTCCTGAGTATTGACGAATAGTTAGCTGAAGTAGGATTAAAATTTTAGGATTTACAGGGCACTTGGGTGGCTCAGTCGGTTAAACATCTTGACTCTTGAATTCACTTTAGGTCATGATCTCACAGTTCCTGAGTTCAAGCCCTGCATTAGGCTCTGTGCTGATATCACAGAGGCTGCTTGTAATTCTTTCTCTCCCTCTCCCTCTCTCTCCCCTTCCCCCACTTGCGCATACACTCTCTGTCTCCCCCTCTTTCTCTCACATGAGCATTAAAAGAAATTTAAAACTTTAGGATTTATAAAAATTCAGTTTTACAAGAAAAGAATAATAAGCTTTACTTAAAAATGTATTTGTAAACCGTATTTCATGAATCCTTAGCGTCCACTGTTTTTTTTCAAGGCGCAAGAAAGGAGTACTCTAAATATAGAGTATAATCCTCTCTTGCATGAATTAATAGGACACATTAATAAATATTAGTTTTGTTTATACAAATCCTAAATTATAAAAAACATTTTAAGATGACATTTTATGGTAATCATGTTTTTCTCAGTTTATCAATACTCATTTTTTCTTTGAATATTTTGACACTTTTCACATTAAATGATGTCCTCCTTATCATATTGAAAAAAATTAGATTCAGAAAACCCAAGAGGGGTGAGAGTTAATGAGGCAGCTACAGACAGCATTACAAAGCCCCTGGGCCTAGTGAAACGAGGGAACCTTAATGGCAACTGGAATAGCAAAGAGCATCCCCAGACTCAGTAAAAGTGTGGGTTACAGACATATGATCCTGCAAAGGCTATTTACCAAAATAAATACTCAAATATTTTGAAAGACCAATATAGATCCTGCAGACCTAAATCTAGTGTTTGGTTTGTTTGTTTGTTTCCAATAGGAGAATAATCTGGGTTTTTTTTCTCCCAGAAACCACAGGGTTCAGTATGGGTTACTGGGAGTCTATAAAAACCATCACTTTATAAATGGCAGTCTGGCCGTCACCTGGCAATCTGCCACTTTGCCCAGCTACTCATTGTAGCAATACCCTGGGTCTGGCTCTTTGCCAGTATCTGAAAAGGGATCAAGGCATATGATCTTCACAGTGGCTCTCGAGGTCTCCTTCTTCTGGCACCTTCTCTGGGAGGCAGGCTGTCACCTCAACAGAAAGCCACTTTGCAGCCTACAAACATTACTTTCCAACAGGGGTTGTGTAAGCAGGAGAATGCCCACACGTACCAAAACATTTTAAGGAGATTCATTTTAAGCCTCTGGATGAAAAGGCAACAGGAAAACTCGAGTGCCTGGCACTGGCTTCCCATGTGGCAGGTAGGTTCCTAATGGGTGATGATTACCTCGGTCCTGGAAATATGGAGATGCCCACTTTCATCAGCTAGCTGACTCATTTCCTCTAAGGAATTTTAAGCAGTCTGTTCTAAAAGATGGTATGTGGGAAGATGAAAATTCTTTAAAAAAAAATTGTGTGGTAAAGCCCAAACTCAAAACTGGAGCAAAAGTGGCATGGCTCTTCTATGCATCTGAGTTTCTAGAAACAGCTTTAGGCAGCAGGCTCAGAAACTGGATGGACTCAGGGGCCATTTTAGGGCAAGCCAGGGTGGGATTAGATGTTCCAGTCTGCACTGTTCTCCTAAGCCTGCCATGATCTGAAACTTAGCTCTTGGGCCTGGGCCAGAACCAGACTGACATTCAAGAGGGAGCAAAGAAGTCAGCAGCGGTCAGGCAACCGCTGTGCAGAATTCTCTGGATAATGCCTTTCTCTCTTTTCTCCCCCAACGCTGATCAAATGCCTCCAACCACCCCCCTCTTTAGTGTCTCTATAGGTCTCTGTTGCTGAGATCATAATATGTTTTAGATTATGAAAATAAATGCTAACTGCTATCTCTATCTTTCGGTCTCAGTTGAAGACAGTTATTCTTCAGTGATCTTTCACGGTATAAATAACTTGCCTAACTTTTCTAAGTCTAGGCTTGCACCATAACTTCATCAGGAAATTATCTGTAATGAAAAAAAAAGAACCTAGTTAACTAATATAAAGACCAAGTAATGTAAAAATTTGTGTAATCGCCCAATTAGGAAAATGTCATATAATTTCATGTATATCTTATATAAATACATATGTATGTATATGTGTTTGTATATGTATATGTATATGTATATGTAATTTATTTTGTCATCATTTATAGTACATGTACGAAGAGTGAATTTAATTTTAGATGCTTTGGTTCATTGTTAATTCATCTTGTATTCTCTGTGAGCACTTATGATAATGAATGTTTGATATTCAGGTGGCTTTTCTGTGATTTCATTTTGCAGTTCAGTAATTGGAGATTCGAGGTTCATTAAAGACAGAAGTCTCAATTACTATAATGAAAATATAAATTAGTTATTCTACTAGGTTTTAAAAAACCTTTTAAGTCTTACTATGTTGCAAGAAAAGTCTGTAAGATGTTATTCTTTCAAAATTCAGCTTTAGGTAGTTAAAATTGTTAAAAATGGATTCCTTGAACATAACATTGTAAAACTACTAGAAATGTCTAATAAATACCTTGTTTGTGGCTCAGCAGAGGGAAAAAAAGGGCCAATTTTAATTAATTTTAATTTAGTTCAGATATGTTCAAATATAAGGTGATCTCCGTTTTTTAGGTGCATTCTCAAAAATGAGTTGAAAATAGGATGACTTGATATGCTAAAATTTTGAGGTATAAGTGAAACAAATATCCACACAATATTAGCTTACTTATATCTATTTAATATGCTAATTCAAATACGTTGCTTTTTCCCCACTATCATATTCAACATATATTTACAACCATTACAATGTAATAATTGTTTCACTGCATTTTAAAGTGATCTTTAAAAGTTCACTAATCTTTTTTTTTAAATACAGATTCCAGTTTTGCAGCTTGAATTTAAGTCAGGCTACATGACTTCTTCCATCAATATGTTGCTGATCAAAATAATTAAGAGAGTAACTCATAATATGAGAGGCTGTAAGCACTGGAGTTCAGAGTGACTCATCTCTCCTTAGAGATAATTGGGTTAGAGAAACGTCAGACAAACCAAATTGATATATATATATGTTTGCCCAATAGAAATTTTAAAAGCTATGAAAGTTTATAGAGAGGTAAGCCAATCTTTTACACCTGTCCCTAGTTTTCCCTGCCCTACTTAGGTACTCAACAAATATTTACTAAATGAATAAGTAATAATTATTTTTATACTGTCTTCTTTTTGTTTTTTAAAATATTATTTTTAGGGGCGCCTGGGCGGCTTAGTCGGTTAAGCGTCCGACTTTCGCTTAGGTCATGATCTCGCGGTTCATGGGTTCGAGCCCCGCGTCGGGCTCTGTGCTGACTGCCAGCTCAGAGCCTGGAGCCCGTTTCAGTCTGTGACTCCCTCTCTCTCTGACCCTCCCCTGCTCACGCTGTCTCTCTCTCTCCTAGAAATAAATAAAAAAAAAATTAAAAAATATAAAATATTATTTTTATTTTAGAAATAACTTAGAAAATATTTAGAAAAAAGATAAGAAATCAGTTTCCCCATAAACCTGAAAACTGCAGCTAGACTTGTGTTTTGTTTTCTGAACATAATACTTATTAAAATTCCAGACCTCCACTGAAATTTTAGCAAAAACGTCCGATCCTTAAATTAGTCCAGATCATTCTAGGAACTGTTTTTAGCGCTGTTAACTCTAGTTAATTCCAGAGTTCCCTATTTTCTTCCAGTGTATAATCATTATGGGGAAAATTCTTTGGATAAAAACTTACCAAAGTTAACAGTTATTGAATTGAATTCTCTTCTACTACCTAGAAGTAAGAAAGCTGCTAAGAAAGCCATGTTCACCTTTGAAAATTATTTGAGTAGGGAAGTTGTAACCAATTAACTACTCTTAGTTAACTAAAACCCTGTTAAGATCAGTGAACATGGCAAATTTCATGTTTGTAGTTTGCTCCTGAAGTATCTTGGACAGTGGCAGATTTTTCTAATTGGGGCAGCAGTTGCCAGGACCAGCCCAATCGGGGTTACTCATTACTTTCTCTCAGGAGTCTGTGTGCCCAACATAAACCTGTTGTTCCTCTAGGGGCGCCTGGATGGCTCAGTTGGTTAAGCATCTGACTTGGCCTTGGGCCATCATCTCACGGTTTCTTAGTTCTGGGTCTCCCTCTCCCTCTCTGCCCCTCCCCAACGTGTGCTCTTGCTCTCTCTGCAAAATAAATAAGCATAAAAAAAAAAAAGAAACCTAACAACCTGTCATTCCTCTCAATCCTGTCATCCTTTGCTGTTCAAGGCGTAAGGTGCTTGTGCATATCTACACTACTGAATAGTTTCAGTCCATGTTGCTTATGTGCTGCCTTCCTGGTGAACCATCCTTTGTTTTCTGTCCTCAGAAACATTTTCATCATGCTTTATAGAGCCCCCACTTTACTATTTAAAACAAACAAACAAATCCAACTCCTTGTATCTTCACAGATGGTTGCAGTTGTGTTCTCTGGGGAAGCAGATGCTAAAATGGAGTTAGGAGAGCGAGAGGTTTATTGTAAGGTAACATCTGTGAAAGATGAAAAGAGCAGGAAATAGAATTGTGAAGACTCAGACCCTAGTGCAGATCTGGCCAGGTCACAGTCAACCCAACAGCGAGCTAGAAAACAAGATTGATGATTACAAGGCTTCCACATTGGAAAGAATGGCGGGCCCCAATGTCTCTGCCATGCTCAGTCACAGCTGGGGCTATCCAGGAAACGTGTGGTCTCCACTCAAAAGCTGAGGCAGATCCACTCCCTCAGGTGCTAATAGCTGGAAGCTGTCAGTCAACTACATTCCTTCTGGCGGAACATCAAAGTCTCTTTTTTTCCCCCTTAAATAGTTTATTGTCAAGTTGGTTTATATAACACCCAGTGCTCATCCCAACAAGTGCCCTCCTCCATGCCCATAACTCCCTGCCCCTCTGCCCCACCCCCTTCAGCCCTCAGTTTCTCAGCATTCAGGAGTCTCTCATGGTTTGCCTCCTCCCTCTCCCCAACTATTTCCCCCTTCTTCCTGTTCATTCTCCATCAAGTTCCTCCTAATCCTCCTATACGTGCAAACATATGATATTTGTCCTTCTCTGACTTATTTCGCTCAGCATAACACCCTCAAGGTCCATCCATGTTGCTACACATGGCCAGATTTCATTGTTTCTCATTGCCATGTCGTATTCCATGGTATAGATAAACCACATCTTCTTGGTCCATTCATCTGTTGATGGACACTTAGGCTCTTTCCATGTTTTAGCTATTGTGGAGAGTGCTGCTATGAACATTGGGGTACATGTGCCCCTATGCATCAGCATTTCTGTATCCCTTGGGTAAATTCCCAGCAGTGCTATTGCTGGGTCATAGGGGAGTTCTATTGTTAATTTTTTGAGGAACCTCCATACTGTTTTCCAGAGGGGTTGCACCAGCTTACATTCCCACCAACAGTGTAGGAGGGTGCCCGTTTCTCCACATCCTCGCCAGCATACAGAGTCTCCTGATTTGTTCATTTTAGCTACTCTGACTGGCGTGAGGTGGTATCTCAGTGTAGTTTTGATCTGCATTTCCCTGATGATGAGGGACGCTGAGCATCATTTCATGTGTCTGTTGGCCATATGGATGTCCTCTTTGGAGAAGTGTCTGTTCATGTCTTCTGACTACTTCTTCACTGGATTATTTGTTTCTTGAAGGGAGACCAGAGACACACAACTCCAATGCTGCCGTATAGATTAATTCCTCCACTGCCCCATCTCTGAAATCTTAAACCCCACAACATTTTCCCCACTTATCCTAATGCCCTATCTTTCCACCATTCACTTCCTTATTGTCATTATATTTGCTTTTCAATTTCATGAGAAACTTCCACTCCCTTATTCCTTCAACCTTCTGTCAACGTTTCAGCCCTTTCTTGATTTCACTGTATACTCCAGATAGGCTAGACCCAGATTCCCATCACTTCACCCATTCTACAACCAATATCCTTGAATTCTTTGCCCCCTTTCCCTAAGTGCCTGCACCACAAAATCCTGTTATACTATCTGCCTTCTTTATTCCTATATTCAAACTGCTGGGTGCAGCTAAAGAAAATCATACAACACCACAGATTAATGTCACATGGTTTCCAATTTTAGCTGAACCCTAAACATTATACAGAAATCCTATAATTAGGCACTTTCTTCTCACATGGCATCTGAAGAAAAATCTTATAATTTGTTTTGCAACATATTGAAAAGCATGATGGGAAAAGAATGGGTTTTGGGATCATAGGGATTAGATCTGAATCCTAGCTCTTTATTGCCTGTATGACCTTACTTCTCTGGGTCTTTTCCTCCAAATCTTTAAAATGGAGCTAATATTGACTGTTAATGACAGATTGTTTTATTTATTTATTAAAAAAATTTTAATTCCCCAGAGTAACTAACACGTTATATTAGTTTCAGGTGTGCAATATTATGACTCAGCAATTCTATGCATTACTCAGTGCTCATCATGATAAGTGTATTCTTAATCCCCTTCACCTATTTCACCCATCCCCCCACCAACTTTCCCTCTGGTAACCACCAGTTTGTTCTCTTTATTAAGTGTCTGTTTTTGGTCTATCTCTTTTATCCTTTGTTCATCTTTTGAAAAAAACTATTTATATTTTTTATTTTCATTTTGGTAACAGATTGTTGTAAGGATTACATAAAATATTTAACTGGTTTAGTAAGAGGTCTCAAATCATTTAAATATATATATTCTAAAGTCTCACTACTGCTACCAACTGTAATTTATTGAAAACCTGCCTTTCCACTGAATTCATCTCAATTTAGTCCATAATGTTTTGGCCATTTTAAGTTATTAAAACAGTCCTCTTATCCACCAGTGCAGGTTAGATAGGAGGCTGTGTGTGTGTGTGTATGTTTAGTGAAGGCATGAGCTAGTTTCTTGAACTCCAAACTTCACTTTATACACTTACCTTTCTGATGTCTGAACAGGAAGACAGGGAAGAACTTGTCTTTTTTATACATTGTCAGGATTGCTGTCCCCCTCATTGTAAATGACCTTGCACCTTTTCTATAGGCTCAATATGACCAGGCAGTGACCACAGTAAGTTCCATTCACAAATATGTCAGTCCTAAGAAATTTCAGTAAACACTGATTGTTCCTTGGGACACTTAAATTTGTCTTTTGTTTAAATTCCATCCTTCTCACTCAAAGTACCGCTTTGCCTCCCACTCAAAGTACCGCTCCATGATTTAGCGGTCCATGTGTTACCTACTTTCTCATTGGCCATTACAGCCCAACTTTGGAGTCAAAGATATAGGTAGGATTCATTTTCTGTATCTCTCAGGAATCATGGAGTTTAGATGAGGTATCCTTGTTCTCTTGGCCTGGCCACATCACAGATGAGGAAACTGAGGTATAGACAGAATGAATAACCTTTATGTCTTCTATTTACCTTTCTATAGTTGGATGTATCTGCTAGAAATTTGAGATATTTTTCAAATCCATTGTTAAAAGAATTTCTTAGCTTTATTTTTTTTCCATTATTATAAATGACTATTTGAGATTACAACCACCCATAATAAATTTAGTAACTTGTCATTTTTGTGACCTGGAAGAGGTTATATATTATGGTTATAGTAACATCCTTGATACACCAGCATTATCTGTTCCTTGGAATTTTTTAGTCTTCATCCCTAAATCTGCCCCTCTAAAGTGGCAATTGTTCTCTAGGAGCTATTTAAATTGTTATCAGATGGTTTAATTTTGATATATTTCTGTAAACATTAACCGCTCTTGAAGTTTCATCATATTATGCAGGAGATAGATTTCCTTCTAATTTTAAAATATCACTTTTCTCCTTTTTTATATCACTCTTCAATTCTCTGATTGTTTGCCCAAAACGACAAATTTATGTGAGAAAAACACATGTAAGATAGTTTAATTTAATCTGATCAGAGATTTATATCCAAATAATATTTTAAAAATTAATTTATTTTGAGAGAAAGAGAGAAAGAGAGAGGAGAGAGGTCAGAAAGAGAGCGAGAGAGAGAATCCCAAGCAGGGTTCATGCTGTCAGCACAGAGCCTGACAAGTGGTGGTATGATCCCATGAACTGTGAGATCATGACCTGAGCTGAAATCAACAGTTGGATGCTTAACTGACTGAGCTACCTAGGTGCCCTTCCAAAAGATTTACAAATGCAACATTTATTTTTGTTTTTCATTTTTTAATGTTTATTTATTTTGAGAGACATAGAGAGACAGAACATGAGCAGGGAAGGTGCAGAGGGAGAGGGAGACACAGGATCTGAAGCAGTTCCAGGGTCTGAACTGTCAGCACAGAGCCCGATGTGGGGCTTGAACCCACAGACCACGAGATCATGACCTGAGCCGAAGTTGGATGCTTAACCGACTGAGCCACCCAGGCACCCCATATTTTTTGTTTTTAAATAATGTCTTTTTTGAATACAATATTTCATTTTTTTATTTTTAAAAAATTTTATTTTTTTAAATAGTCTCTACACCCAGCATGGGGCTTGAACTCACAACCTCTAGATCAAGAGTCACATATGCCATCAACTGAGCCAGCCAGGGGTCCCTGGAATGCAATATTTTAAATGAAAAGTTTAATATAGTTTGATATTAAATATGATGTTTTTGGTACTATTTTACTCTTTTGTGATCTAGTTTATATTTTCTAAAAGTCCCCTTCCAAAATATTAGGAATCTACATTTCACCTAAGCAAGTGTATTTATATATACACACAGTCATTGTTTTCATTATTTGCTTTTATTGTCTCTGCTTACAAGAACAATTATTGAAAGACTTAAGTTCAGGAATAAATGTCTTTGCTTATAAGATTTTCCTTATCTTTTTTTCATACTTTCATAACAAAACAAAAATATGCCCATTGACAATATCAAGTTTGGTAATGGTTAGGTAGTTCTTAGGCTCTCAAAACTTTGCTATGATAAATTTTAATCATTCTGAGAGACATGGATACTGAGTGTAATAAGGATGTAGGGGGAATCTGAGTTCAGAATCCATATTATTAAAAAAATGGTTACAGTTTACTTCATATACAGAATATTCTCACTTAGTATTTAAGTTACTTTAATTGCATTGGATCTGTATCCTTTCAAGTTTAATTAGTAGGAACACAAAAATTTTTATGTTTAGTGCCAACTGTCAAAGTAACATGTTTTTACTATTTCTTCTTACTCTGTAATGGGTATTTAAAATATTTTTATCTTCAGCAACACATTTTCTTTTGTGTGTGTAGTGGCACATCCTTCACATTAGTAAAAACACATGTAGAAAACCTGCTGAGCAAATGATTTTTTTTTCTAAGATACTACTTAGAATTGAATGGAAGTTGGCCGCTTTTGGAATAACAAATACATATATTTTTAACTCACAAAAGACTGAGACTTATCTGTAATAATTCATACATTTCTTAGAACTGTATTTAAAAAGGTTTAGGGGCACCTGGGTGGCTCAGTCGGTTAAGCGGCAGACTTCGGCTCAGGTCACGATCTCACAGTTCGTGGGGTCGAGCCCCGCATCAGGCTCTGTGCTGATAGCTAGCTCAGACTCTGGAGCCTGTTTCGGATTCTGTGTCTCCCTCTCTCTCTGACCCTCCCCTCCTCATGCTGTCTGTCTCTCTCAGAAATAAATAAAACATAAAAAAAAATTTAAAAAAACAATAAGAAAGGTTTGGTGTTTAACAAATACTGTACCTAATATTAGACCATGGTAACTATAAATCATGAAAAAAAGGATACTTTGATAGAGCTCTATAACTTTTTATAATTCTTTTTGGAATTTATTATTAATTTTTAGGCTTCGTTCTGAACGTCAACTATTCAAGTTCCTAAACTTGAATGCCTAAACTATTCAAATGAGCTCATGCATATTTAAATCAGGAAAAGTAGCCAATCATATCCTTCTTTCATATTTCTGTCACTTTCTGTCCTCAGAACAAGGTGACCCTTGGCCACCTGCTCATTATTTGGAGAAATCAGTGGAACTGTACCGGAGGGAGACTAAATGTAAAACAGCAGTCAAATAAATTACAACACAGTTGTGGAAAGTAATAAACTACACCACTAAATGTAATTTAACCTCTAAAAGTTTTAAGCAGTATTTCCCAACTCCCAAGTGTTTAAAAGGAAACCCGAGGCCTTCTAAAACAAACAAACAAACAAACAAACGAAAAAGCATCTCTGGACTCAAAGTCTTGTTAAAGCTAGGGACTTGCTTTTCATTTTGTCTCTGATTCATGAGACAGGTGTAGAACCGCTTTCTTCTACAGTGCTCCACCAATATTTATTAGATGAACTATTTCGTATCTAAATATTGGAAGGATCCTAATATTGCCAACGAAGAGTAAAATTTAAGAAGACGATGGTGGACCCATTCAGTGTTTCCTCAGATTACTAGCTCTTGTCCTCTAGGTTTAGATAAAGGGTGGGGACTGATCAAATGGAGGAACAAGGTGTAGGGTTTTAAGAAGTTACTCCCATTACTGGGGTGCCTAGGTGGCTTAGTCGGTTAAGCGTCCGACTCTCGCTTAGGTCATGATCTTGCGATTCGTGGGTTCGAGCCCCGCGTCGGACTCGGTGCTGACTGCCAGCTCAGAGCCTGGAGCCTATTTCAGTCTGTGACTCCCTCTCTCTGACCCTCCCCTGCTCATGCTGTCTCTCTCTCTCCTAGAAATAAATAAAACATTAAAAATTTTTTTTAAAAAAGTTATTCCCATTACAAACTTTGGTACCATTTTGATTCCTCTCTGGTTGCTTCTCTGAGTTACTGGGCTACTAGATTAAAATGTATGGCCCCTCTCTGAACCCTCTGGTCTTTTTCCTTTATGCTTTTTCCTGCGCACATTATTGTATAGTAGGTATTTTGCTCTCTTCTTCCCCCTCACCTCCCGCCATTGAATTTGCGAGTTCAGGAAAACGACTTCTTTTCTGTCCCCCAAAGCGATCTATAAACGATGTTTTTGGAATGCATGATGACTTTTCATCCCAATCTCAAATAAGGTAGGAAGTCCCTCAACCTCTCGCAGGCGAGCTTCTTAGCTGCGCAGCGAAGACAGGTCTTCCTGTTCTCTTCCTGAGAGGAGCCCGGAGGGCCAAGCTAGGGCGGTACCGAAAGATAACGCCCAGGGCCAAATTCTATTCATCCACTCTTCTCGGGCGGAGCGCAGGGGTGGGGAGGGAGCGATGCAGCCGGTGCGTCGAGCCGACCCATCAGTCGCAGACGGAGCAAACCGGCTTCAGGGTACCCAGCGGCACCGGCCCGCAGTTCCCGCCCCTCGCCGCGCACGCGTTATGTAAGCGCCCGCGGCCCCGCCCCCGACAGGCCCCGCCCCCACCCTGCCCCGCTCGGGCTCCGGCTCCGCCGGCGGAGGGGGCGGAGAGAAGCCGCAGCTGCAACTTCGCCTGGAGGCTGTGATCCTCGCCTGGGCTCAGCCGGGGACCCAGCCGCCGTCACTGCGGAGCCGCCGCTTCCTCCGCCCGGGCCTCAGCACAGCGGGCTCGGCCATGGCAGCCGGCGCCGCCGGGGCCGCGGCGAATCTGGCCCCTGCGCTCCCCGCCAGTCGCTGAGCAGCCGTTAACCAGACCGCCCGCCCTCCCGCTGGTGCCGCCGCGGCCGCAGGTTCCGCATAAGTTTCCGCCGCCGAAGAAGCCGGAGGCGAAGACAGGGCAGGACGGACTAGGGGAGTCGTGCCCCCCGGGCCCTCCCGGCCGCTATGTGGGGGCGCTTCCTGGTCCCGGAGGCCGGCGGCCAGGACAGCCCCGGCGGAGCCCGCAGTCTCGCGGCGGGTAAGTAACGGGACAGTTCCCCCCCACCCCGCCCTCTGGTGTGGGGGTCGCGGCTGGCCGCGAAGCGCCGGGACCCCGCCGCCGTTCCCTTCTCAGGCCTGCCTTCCCCCCAGGCCGCCTCCCCGACGCCGCCGCGCGCCCGCCCGCCGCGTTTCCTCCCGGCTGCCGACACCCCGGCACCGCGGGGCTGACATCTGGCGGGCCGCGTCCCGGGTCCCGTCCGCCCCTGCATCGCGCGGCCGGGCGTCCAGCCCGCTCCTCCTCGGGCCGCAGCCCTAGCGCCCCAACTTCAAGCTCGCCAGGGCCTCCTCTGGTTGCGCTTTGTTGTCCGGCCTCCTCCCTTTCCCTCGTGGGGTGTGTGGCCAGCGTGGATAACGGGGCTCACGGGGGCCTGAGCGGGAAGGTCGCTGCGACCGTGCTGCGGCGGCTCGGGGCGCGCCGGGGAGGGCCGGGGTCTGCGGCGCCCACGCCCGCAGCTGCTGCTTGCGGCGTTTTGGGGCGGGAGGAGGTTGCTGGTGATGCCATCATCTCAGTTAAGTGATCCCCGAGGGCACTTAAGCCCCTCAGTGAAACCTGGTCACCTCCCCGCAGCTCTGTCTCTCTCTGGCGTAAGGGGAGGACACGTCCTGCACGAGCCCATAGATCCCTGAGCGGTGGGGGTGTTACTGCGTTTGCCTCTCCCTGGCCCCTTCAGGGAAGATTTGGAGATTGCCGCGTTCAGTGTGTGAAGGGAGCGGTTTGTATCGGACAGCCATTTCATGCCTGCATCGCTCAGAAGTTGTGTAGGAGCCACCAGATTGGGATAAATCCTTCCCTCATTTGGGATAAAAAAGATAAGGCTTAAAAAAAAATAAGGCTTGGGTTGCCTATGACAAGTTATGTGACGCTGACGATTCCTCAAGGCACTTTAATTGGTTCTTGAACCCTTTGAGAAGCTGAAAGTTATATAGGCCTTTTATCCATCAAAATTGACATGTACAGATGTAAATCTTTTTTCCTACAATTTTAGATGGTTCTCGAACTCCTAAGTAACCTTGTTCCACAAAATGTTTTGAGTTCAATTTGTAACTGACATTTTTGTATACATTTTTAAAGCTATTTGCAAAACAAAAAAACGTAGCAACAGCATTTGGAAGTGAGAACTTCTTTTTCTGGTAGCATTTTCTGTTCTTTAAAATATACTAGGCACAGTTGCTATTAAAATTTCAAATAATGCAATTCTGCGATAGTTTAGAAATTTGTAATATGGTTTTTTTAGACATATAATTTTACCAGCAATTGGGGGAGTGTAATTGACAAGTAGAAATTGTATATATACTTAAAGTATATAGCTTGATGTTTTGATTTATGTGTGCATTGTGAAATGATCTTCACAATCAAGCTCTTTAACATATCCATCACCTCATGGAGTTACAGTATTTTTGTGTGTGTGTGATGAGAACACTTAAGATTTATCCTCTTAGCAAATTTCAAGCATACAGCACAGTATTAACTATAGTCCCCATACTGTATTCGATACATACGTAACTTTTAAAATCCAGAGTTAGATTTAAAATCATTCTCTTAAATTGGGTTCTGCAACACTTTTAGAAATAATGGAATTTAATGTAGGCATGGATTTAGTTAAAAAAAAAATGTAAGTAGGAATTATCTTCTCTAAGACGTATACTATTGTCCTAAGAAGGGGAACTTCAGTTGAGAGGTTTCTGATGCTTACTGAGTACTTAGAATCCTACAATTAAAGTTAACTTCAGTGAGAGGACACTTCATTATCTCTAGGGGTTGGAGGGAATGGTTTCAATGTATCTATACCTGTCAAAAGCCATCTGTAGTATCTTGTAACCTAACCTCTTGAAATAGATTTGTAATAATAACATGTTTGGAGATATAATGTCACCCAAGCATTGTATCCATTTTCCCCACTGTTTTCCATGAAGAAGAAAGCCTCATAGTGAGTAGAAGTTAAGTAACTGAAGGAAGGACTTTGAGGTTGTATTGCAGGCCCTAGACCTTTGCTGTAGCAAAGGATATAGTAGAAGGAGATACTTTATAAATAGTACCCAAGTTGAAGGAATTTGGACAGGATAGCTTTACAAAGCATATATTTTATCTCAATTTTGACAGTGATAAACCATTGGTAAGTCAGGACATGCCTTTCCAATAAATTTTTTTTTCAGCTATATGCTGAGAGTGGTTTACTTTTACAGTAATAATGATGTACTTTTTGTTATGCTTCTTTATTCTTAAAAAATTTTTTTAAAAAATGTTTATTTACTGAAGAGAGACAGAGTGTGAGCAGGGGAGCAGCAGAGAGAGAAAGGGGGGCACAGAATCCTGAGCTGTCACCACAGAGCCCAACTCTGGGCTCGAACTCACAAGCCGTGAGATCTTGTCTGAACTGACGTTGGACACTTAACCAACTGAGCATCCCAGGTACCCTTATGCTTCTTTATTCTTGAGCAAATAAGTATTTAGAATTACTTTTTCATTAATTTTATGAAGTTATACCTTAGATGAAAAGCTTATGTGTAGTTTCTTTTACAAGTGAGCAGATGGTGAAGGTCAGGATAACGATTTCTGAGTTGATTTATGCAGGGATTTCTTTTACCTTTCTGAGAATTTGAAGACAATTTATAGTTTTGAAATAATGTCCAATATATCTTTTGACTAACTTGAACAATTTCAGAATTTTGTGAAAATGAGGAGTTGTTTCCTGACCATGTTTGTCAGCAGTCATTTTAATCCTGAAAGCCAATAAGAAATCGGGGATAAGCAAATAATTTCTGGTATTGAAATGAGTTTATTTCAGTATGTGGGTTAATTCTAGGTATCCTAAAACTGATTTGTTTATAGAAATATGTAGTTAGACTAAAGAGAAAATCAACTGTGAATATAGAATCAGCTGAAAATATTGAAGGGAACATTGTTTTAAGGTAATGTTGTAAAATCAAATAGGAATAATAACAAGTGTGGTTTGGAGAATACTGAACTTTTGATCTTTGCTTAGAGATTTAATTTGTTTTGATACCTACAGTTTTTCAGCTTTATCAAGTAAGGGTTTATAACTGTAAATAAGATGAATGTGTTCATATATTTCCATACAAAGAAAAAACAAAAGCCCTCCTCCCCTTACCCTTTTTTTTCTTGGCAAGTATGCTTACAAAACTAATTTTATTTTGAGAGAAAGTACAAGTTGGAGAGGAGTAGAGAGAGGGAGAGAGAATCCCAAGCAGGCTTCACACTGTCAGTGCAGAGGCTGATGCCGGGCTCAAATTCACTAACTGTGAGATCATGATCTGAGCCGAAGTTGGACGATTGACCGACTGAGCCACCCAGTCGCCCCTTGGAAGCTTATTTTAAATAGAACAAGTAATATGTCTTTATGTATTTGATTGAATGCATTTGAGAATACCTTACTATTCAAAATGTGTAATCAGAGGGAGAGGGAGAGATAGACTCTAAGTAGGCTCCTTGCCCTTCCTGGAGCCTAAAGTAAGGCTCCATCTTTTCACAGGGAGATCATGACCTGAGCCTAAATTAAGTCTGAACCTTAACCGATTGAGCCATTCAGGCACCCTTTTCCCTTATGTTTTAAAAATCTAGTATGATATAGTGGTATTTTGAGTAGGTATAGCTAGTTATACCAAATTTGATTCATTTTATAAATTATATTTTAAAAATATTAATATTTTGAATGCTTACAACATTTGGGGCAGGATATGATAGTTTTAACGTATGCTATAAAATATGAAAACACAAGATCTGGAGAAATGTCATTTGTTTAGTGTCTTGAGCTTGAAATTTACTTCTTCCTAGTTGACGCATTGCCATAAGGTGTTTAGTGATGTCATAATGATAGTGGTAACTGGCACGATTACATCAAAACACTAAGGCTTTCTGCTGTGGTTCTGAATTAGATGGATCTAAAAGTACTGTGGTAACAATGAAACATAACTCTTTTGCCTGAACTCATTTGGACATGTTCTATTATAATAGGCTTTGGGTGGTGAGGGATGAATCTTACCTTTAGTGATGACTGTTATGAAATGAACTTGATTAGTAATTGGAACTTGATCATTTCTTGGCTTGATTTCAGCTGGTAAATTAATCTGAGGCCAGAATAAGTGGACAGTTGACAACCACTATTGTCATGTTGTGAATATTTCTGTATGTTGAGAACAGAAAGATTTTACAGAGTCATTTTTCTGACTGGATGAAATGTTTGTATGCATATTCTGAGAAAATGGTGACGACATGAAGAGTCCTGGATAGTATTTTACTGAGTGATGGCTTAATTAGTGGGAACTAATATGTAAAATGTGCATTAAAAAATGAAGAATGCCATCATCTAGATAACTTCTAAAGCTGTAGCGAGATACTAATTATAATTACAACTTTAAGCATATTTGTATTTTACACTGCCAAAAGAATATTCTGAAAGGTAGAATTTATCATATAAAGTATTCATTTTAAGAATGGGAATGGTCAACATAAAAAGAGCATCAAATTGCTTTTCATACTAATATTCTTCTACTCTCTATTTTTCCTTAATTATAAAAATCCATTGTTATTACCTAATATAGTGGTTGGCACATAATATGTACTTGGCAAATGTTTGTGAGTCATTCTTTCAATAAATATTGTGTAGTAGACACTGTACTAGGCTGTAGCGATACATCACTGAACAAGAAAGATAAGGTCCCAGCTCTGAGGGAGCTTACATTCTAGTGAGGACGAAGCTGTCTGTAAGTAAACCAACAACAAGAGAATTCACCTGGTAAGTACTGTGAAAACAAAGAAACTGGGTGAGATGGGAGAGGATGGGTAGGGCTGGTCAGGGAAGGCCTTTCTAAGGAGGTAACGTTGAGAGCAGAATGATGAGAAGGAGCCGGACATGAGGGAAGAGTGTTGCGGCACAGGGCACACAGAAAGCTCCAAGGTAGAAATGAGTTTGAGGAATATCAAGAGCCAGTGAACCTGGAGCATGGAGATCGATCAGGGATGTGAGGTGAGGGAGACCAGATAATATAAGGCATTGTAAGAACTTTGGAGTCTCTTCTTTGTGAGGGGAATCTAGATCTAAAAAGAGTAGGAGAGATGACTTCATTTCATTCATTCACTGGGGAGTGCCTGCTATGAGGCAGACACTTCTAGTATTGGGGAAACAGAATAGACATTCTCTATTTTTGGTGTTTATGGATCACTCCTGGCTGTTCTGTGGGGAAGAACTGTGGAGGGATGGGGAAAGAAGAGCAGTAGGGAAGCCAGTTAATAGATCATTGCAGTTAATAGGTTACTTAAAATAGATGGGCTGGGATCACAATGGTTAAGATTGGATTTGGGGAGAAGAAAATGGGTTTGGAATATACTCGAGAAAGCTGAGAGGATTTACTAATGGTTTGGGATGACAAAGGAGGGAAAGAGGGATCAAAAATGATATCTTAGTTTTGGCTTCAGATTGTGGCTGGTGGTGCTATTTCCTGAGGTGAGGGGGAAGAGTGAGGAAGGCAAATGGAATCAAGAGCTCTCGTTTTGGCCATATGAAGTATGAGATGCTTTTTAGAGATGCAGGCACCATGTTGAGTAGGAAGCTGGATACGCAAGTTGAACTCAGTGCAGAGATAGGAGAGGTAGAAGTAGGAATTTCGACAGATACCTGTGTATAAATGGTTTTTAAAGGTGTTCACATGGAGAGAATATAGTGAATACAGCAGAGGATCAAGCTCTGGGTTGTTTCATGTTTCCTGTCCGGTAGAGGAAGAGGAACAATCCAAAGAAACTGAGAGGGAGCAGCCGGTGAATTAGGAATAAAACCACAGTGTGATGTTCTAGAAGAGAGGAGGCTGAGGGGAGGAGTGATCACTAAAGTCTTATAGTTCCAAGAGGTCATATAAAATGAGCCAGAATAGATCAGTGTACCTGAGCAGTTTCTGTGAGAAACTCTTAAAAATTTGAAAATTGGCCAGAATTAGAGAATCTCTAATCCACTCAATTCTTTTTTTTTTTTTTAATTTATTTTTTGAGAGAGAGAGTGGTGTGCAGAGAGAGAGAGAGAGAGAGAGAGAGAGAGAGATGAGGAGAGGGAGGGAGAGGGAGGGAGACAGGAACCCAAGCTGGTCCACCCAGACAGCAGATAACCCAGCATGGGTGCAAACTCACAAACCAAGAGATCATGATCTGAGCTGAAGTCTGACACCCAACCAACTGAGCCACCTAGGCGCCCCTTCACTCAGTTGCATAGAGATTGATACCTAAGTGTTAAATAAAAGTTTGGATTGCCTTTTCCTTACTACTTCTCAAGCTAGGGTGATTAACTGTCTGGGTTTGCCTGGGATGTTCGGTTTCAAAACTAAGGGAGGGGAAGTGTCTCCTGGGATGCCATACGTTGAACAGTGGCTGAACCTTGACTCAAGTCATCTGAAATAGTGTAAGTGTTCTTCCCACCAGAGTAGATTTTCTTAATCCAGGGTACCAGACTTTGGTATTTAGTTTTATTTCATTCTGTGGCCTGAGAATCTGCCTCAAAATAGTGACTCTCTATTTTTGTCTTTTCTCCTGTGATAAATGGTTTTAAGACTTCATTACATAGTGCTAAAATAATTCAAGTTGTAAAGTTTTTAAATTCCTTTAAAGAATGAGTTTGATATCAGGACTTTTGTTCTGTGCCTTTTCAATATAGTAGATGTTTAGTGAGTAAACTTCATTGCTTTATTGATGCTATTTTCAGTACTAAAATTCAGAGTTACAGATGAACTATAGTTCTTAGTTATCCTGCAGGAGAATGGGATGAAAGAATTGGACTAAATTTTGTGTAAAGTTCAAAGTTTCCCACAAGGTGGGTACATTGCAGACAGATTGTGTGTTTTTTGATAAGAAATCTATATGGCCTTACTCTGGCATTACAGAAGCTTTTTTGAAGCTTTCTAAGTAGTACTGAGCATTCTGTCTTGTTTTAGGTACGATGTACTGAAAACTTTGACTAGAAATTAAGTTCTTTAATTTTGGGGAGATATTTATTAATTTTCTCAAAACTTTATTGTGAAATGTTTTAGTACTAAAGTTTTGTTTTAGTTTTGGCACTTTAAATGTGTTGTGTGTGACACTTAGGTTCCTAAGTATGAGTAAACAAAAGGCTAATTGAGAAATGATTAGCCTACTCAGCTTTCTTTGGAGGTTAATGGCTAGGTAAATAAAAGTAACATTTATTAGGTCTGGCAGTTTACTTGGGAAAATTTATTTTGATTGGAATTTTTATTTTCTTCTGGATGCTGTTGATCCTTCTAAGTTTTGGCATAATTTGCTACCATGGAGAATGTTTTTTCTAGTGGTACTATGAAATAGTTACAGGCAAACACAAAGGTAGGCCTCTGGAATACTGCTTGTTATACTTTGTCCACATGTGTAGTAGTTTTATTCAAAACTTCTCATTTTTACCAGTTTATAAACTGGAACAAAGGCTTATGGGAGATTAAATGTGGTCCTCATTCCAGTTAACTGCCAATATACTTTTTTTTTTTTTGAATACAGCATTTCAAGTAACCAGAATATAAGCTAGGACTTCCACCTGTTTATGTATTGAAATCAACATGCATGTAATTTTTTCATTGGAGGAGGTAGACTTGTCCATGTTGTTTGCTGCCCTAACCCTCTTGAATGCCTTTCTTTATATAATAAGTACTTGGCATATATTTATTGGTCTGAATTCATACTTTTTCTATGAAAGGCAAGCCACTTATTTATCTGATCATCGTTCTTAATTGAGGTAATTTTAATCTCAGCCTGAACCAATGAAAGTTTTTCCTTTTTACGCTATAATTGAGAATAAGAAAGTTACAGAATCACATTGAAGGAATATAGTCTTATACCTTTTGTAGTAATGTGTTTAAAATTATTCATAGTAGTTAATGAATGAACTTCCCTATTTATGTTTAGAAAGCAGAGAATACTAGTTTTTGATTATTTTATTTATTTATTTATTTATTTATTTATTTATTTATTTATTTATATTTTTGTTTATTTCTAGGAGAGAGAGAGAGAGAGACAGCGTGAGCAGGGGAGGGTCAGAGAGAGGGAGACACAGACTCTGAAACAGGCTCCAGGCTCCGAGCTGGCAGTCAGCACAGAGCCTGACCTGGGGCTCGAACCCACGAACTGCGAGATCATGACCTAAGCGAAAGTCGGACACTTAACTGACTAAGCCACCCAGGTGCCCCTAGTTTTTGATTTTTTAAATTCAGTTTTAATTTACAATCCTACCAGCAGTGCACAAGGGTTCCCTTTTCTCCACATCCTTACAATATTTATTTTTAGTTTTTATTTTTTGATAATAGCCATTCTAATGGGTGTGAGAGAGTATCTCATTGTGCTTTTGATTTTCATTTTCCTGATGGTTAGTGATGTTGATGTTGAGCACCTTTTCATGTATCTGTAGGCCATTTTTATGTCTTTTTTGGAAAAATACCCATTTAGGTTTTCAGCCCATTTAAAAAATCTAATTTGTTGTTATTGCTGTTGCTGTTGAGTTGTAGGAGTTTCTTTTATATTTTGGATATTAACCCCCTGTCAGATATATGGTTTGGAAATACTTTTTCCCATTCCATAGTTTGCCTTTTCCTTTTGTTGATGGTTTCCTTTGTGGCACAGAAGCTTTTTTAGTTTAATATAGTCCCACTTGTTTATTTTTGCTTATGTTGCCTTTGCTTTTGGTGTCAAATAAAAACAAAAACAAAACATTGCCAAGATTGATGTCAAAGAGTTTACCCTCCATTTTCTTCTAGGAGTTTCATGGTTTCAAATATTTAACCAACTATGTTCAAATATTTAACCCGTTTTGAGTTCATCTTTGTCTATGGTATTAAGATAGGGGCTCAGTTTTATTCTTTGGCATGTGGCTGCCCAATTATCCCAGCACCATGTATTGAAGAGACCATCATTTTCCCATTGAGTATTGTTGGCTCCTTTGTAGTAAATTAATACAGCATATATGTGTGGGTTTGTGTCTGGGCCTTTTCTTTTGGTTTATTTTTGAGAGAGAAAGAGAGAGAGTACTGTCAGCACAGTGCCTGATGCAGGGCTTGGACTCAAGAACTGTGAGATCATGACCTGAGGCAAAACCAGGAGTTGAATGCTTAACTGACTGAGCCATCCAGATACCCCTAATTCTGGGCCATTTATTCGGTTCCATTGATTTGTGTGTTTGTTTTTATGCCTGGCACTTTAAAAAACTGTTTTTTCATATTCATTCAATTATCACAAACCCCTATAAGAGAGATACTTTAATTCGTTTTCTCTTTTTACATGTGAAGAAACTGAGGGACAGATTAGATAAGTGACTGAAGGTCTCACTGCTAATAAGAGGTGAAATAAATCTTGAGTCCAGGCAGCCTGGTTTCACAGTCCATTTTTTACCACAGGCGCCCCGGTTTTTTTTTTTTTAAAACAAACCACTTGTGGGGTGCCTGGGTGGCTTAGTCGGTTAAGCGTCCGACTTTGCTTAGGTCATGATCTCGCGGTTCGTGGGTTCGAGCCCTACGTCGGGCTCTGTGCTGACTGCCAGCTCAGAGCCTGGAGCCTGTTTCAGTCTGTGACTCCCTCTCTCTCTGACCCTCCCCTGCTCACGCTGTCTCTCTCTCTAGAAATAAATAAAACATTAAAAAAAATAAAATAAAATAAAACAAACCACTTGTGTGTGATAGGTTGATATGCAGTTTTCTTCAGTTACAAGAGAAGGGGACATATACAGTAATGTAATTCTTGGAAAGCATAGTTATAAAACAGTAAGAAAACTTAAACAGTATTAATTTTGTATTAAATATTACTCATTTTATGCCTATGTGAAAATAGACTCTCCACTACCATTCAGGTTTTGCACAGGATGTTGTACATGGTGAATACTTAGTAGGTGGTGGTAATGATGATGATGATGGCATAAAAATATCTCACACAGGTCTTGCCATACAGTTACTAGATTTTCATGCAAAGACACACATGTACAACAGGTAAGTTTTTTTTTTTTTAACTGTATGGCGTGATGATTATTTCGATTTATTCAGTGGAAGTGAATCATCATAAAGGTCTTCATCCATGTTGGATTTCATGTTGAATAGGCTGAGGAGGAGAAAAAGGAGGGATTGGTCTTGCTTTCTCAGGAGTGGTAGGTAGAGGTGGAAGAGGTGGAAGGGAGGGCAGTAGAAGCAGGCACACTCGTTATAACTTCACATACATGCATCGTAATTTCAGTCTGACTTTTTCTCTTTCTCAAAAATGTTTCTGTACAGTACCAGTCATTCTTCTACCATTTGCTTTAGTTTTTAGTGCTTGGATCATGGAAAGGTCCACGTTGGAAAAGAAAGCAGGCTTAAGTAATCAGAACCCTTCTGCCAGATTGTTTAATGTCAGTTTGTTTTCTGACACTGCTTCTCTGTCTTATTTTCATTGTCTGGCATTGGCTCAGAAGCACTCCTCTCCATCAAGCCATCTTCTGTTAATTTCTCTGTTGTGGTATCTATTAGCTCTTGAATTTCTTCAAGATCTGTATCTTGAAAGCCTTAATTTCCCACCTATTTTATCTGTTTCGTGATTTCTGTAATTTCTTTGACTGGCTCTGTCGTTAATCCTGTGACAGAATTATGCATAACATCTTGACACAGTTTTCTCCAGCGAGAATTTATTGTTTCTGGGTTGATGGTTTTCATAGTTTTTTTCTGTAACAATGATGGTGTGTTCAGTGGTGTAATCCTCTACACTTTCATCATGTTCTTTCTTTTAGAGTTCTGTTCCTTTATATTTACAATGCTTTCATAGAGAACCATGAAAAATGAGTCTTAAAGATCCTTTTGACCTCTCGATCTAGAGGCCGATTTAGAGACATTGTATTGGGGGCAGGTAAGCCACTTTGATATCTTTGGTGTCCCAACTCATAAGGTTCTAGGTGGTCAGGAGCATTGTCCAATATCAAAAGCACTTTGAAAAGCAGTCCCTTACTGGCAAGGTACTTCCTGACTTCAGGGACAAAGCATCGATGCAACCAGTATAGAAAAAGCATTCTGTTGTTCAGCCTGTTCTACAACCAGAAGTCTGGCTGCTGATGGTTACCTTTTTCCTTCAAGGCTTGGGGGTTAGCAGCCTTACAGATAAGGACAGTTCTGATCATACACCTGATTGCATTTGCACAAAACAATAGTCAGCCTATCCCTTCCTGCATTAAATTTGGTGCTCGTTCCTCTTCCTTACTAATAAATATCCTGTGTGGCAATTTTTTTCCAGAGTAGGATACATTTGTCTGCTTGTTCAGGCAGATATCCTTTCTTGTCAGTGATTTTCCTGATGGTGCTTGGGAACTCATCTGCTGCCTCTCGGTTGTCAGAAGCTGCTTCTCCTGTTATCTTGACATTTTTAAAGCCAAAGCTCTTTCTAAAATTATCAAACCATCCTGTGCTGGCATTAAATTCTTCAGCTTTATATCCTTCATCTTCCTTTGCTTTAAGTTGTCATGTACCATAATGAGACTTTACTTTTTCTCAAATCAATCTAGAGTCTATAGGTAGGCCATTCTTATGACCATTTTGCACCCACATACACGGTGTATTTTCAAATCCAGAAAGAAAGATATTTCACAAGAAGTTTGAACTTTTTGCTCTCCTGCTGGTGTAGCTGCAGCAATAGCTTGGCAAATTTGCTTTTTCTTCTCTTCTCTTCTCTTCTCTTCTCTTCTCTTCTCTTCTCTTCTCTTCTCTTCTCTTCTCTTCTCTCTTTCACAACGGTCCTAATGCTGAATTCATTTATCTAGAAATAGAAGGCAACTACAGGTAGAGACCTCAAACTATAGTACTTATCAAGCATTCAACTTTTTCTTTCTTTTTTTTTTTTAAATATTTTTATTTATTTCTAGGAGAGAGAGAGAGAGCGTGAGCAGGGAGGGTCAGAGAGAGAGGGAGTCACAGACTGAAACAGGCTCCAGGCTCGAGCTGGCAGTCAGCACAGAGCCCGACGCGGGGCTCGAACCCACGAACCGCGAGATCATGACCTAAGTGAAAGTCAGATGCTTAACCGACTAAGCCACCCAGGCGCCCCTCAACTTTTTCTTTCTAATGTCCTGACTTTTTGCTGCTTCTTGGGGATCATTTCCAGAATCACCAGTGATACTTCATATAGGTCCCATGGTGTGGGAAGTTTATGTTACTGCACAAAACATGGTGGGAAAATATGTAAGAACCACGAGAGATCAGTTTTTACTGTGCTACACAACTTTCTGGAGATGATTACCTTCAAATGATTTTTTAAGTGGATGCTCGCAACACTTGAGCTCACTGTAATAGCAAGAAGTGGCTGCAAAATCATTACAGTAGTATACTGTGTACTATAGTTAATTTATGCAGTTATGATTTATTATTACATCTTTGCATTTGTTTACATTTCTCTTGACTCTGAGTGGCACCGTGTATGGTGTGGAAGTGTTTGTAAGTTTTGATAAATTGTAACTTTTTGTAATAAGATTTTTATATATTTTATAGGAGTAAATAAAATTGGACTAACATCTATATTTATTTTATGTGTTCATGACAGGCCTAACTTTTTCTCAAATTTTTTTTGTTATTTTTAGGCTACTTGGTTGGTCTGCAAGGTTTTTCATACTGTCACAAATCTCCAAGAAGCTTTCTAATACGCTTTCTTAAAAAATTCCATGTATAAGGGGAGTCGCTCAGTTCAAACCCGTTGTTGTTCAAGGACCAACCATAATTTAAAAAATCTAAAAACTTTATTTTTTAATTTCTCTGATAGTAAGATTGGACATTGTTTCATATCTTTATTTTTCATTTACATGTACCCCCAGCCTGTTTATGCTATTTACTGGGTACTCCTAAAAAAATATTTCTCCAATAGGTTTGCACATGGGAGAGGAAGTAGTGGGCTGGTTACCCTTTTGGATAATGGTTTAGATAGGACTTTGAGTTCTTATACAGGGGATATTACCTGAGGAGCCAATTGAAGAAACATTATGGTATAGATTGTAGGCAGATCAGAGTTAGAGCAGGCCTGGTTACAGAATACTTTCACATGGTGCTTTAATATGTGAGTAATCAAGTGAATTAAAGTAAGACCCATTCTTTTTTTTTTTTTTTTTTACAAATAGTTTATTGTCAAATTAGTTTCCACATAACACCCAGTGCTCATCCCCACAAGTGTCCTCCTCCATGCCCACCCCTCTTCCCCCCCACATCCACCAGTCCTCAGTTTTTGTCAGCATTCAAGAGTCTCTCATGGTTTGCCTCTCTCCCTTTCCCCCACCATTTCCGCCCTTCTTCTCCCCCTTGGTCCTCTGTTAAGTTCCTCCTAATCCTCCTATACGTGCACACATATGATATGTGTCCTTCTCTGCCTGACTTATTTCGCTCAGCATAACACCCTCAAGGTCCATCCATGTTGCTACACATGGCCAGATTTCATTGTTTCTCATTGCCATGTAGTATTCCATGGTATAGATAAACCACATCTTGATCCATTCATATGTTGATGGACACTTAGGCTCTTTCCATGTTTTAGCTGTTGCGGAGAGTGCTGCTATGAACATTGGGGTACATGTGCTCCTATGCATCAGCATTTCTGTATCCCTTGGGTAAATTCCTAGCAGTGCTATTGCTGGGTGATAGGGGAGTTCTATTGTTAGTTTCCTGAGGAACCTCCACACTGTTTTCCAGAGGGGCTGTACCAGTTTACATGCCCACCAACAGTGTAGGAGGGTGCCCGTTTCTCCACATCCTCGTCAGCATCTAGAGTTCTCTGATTGGCTCATTTTAGCCACTCTGACTGGCGTGAGGTGGTATCTCAGTGTGGTTTTGATTTGTATTTCCCTGATGAGGAGCGATGCTGAGCATCGTTTCATGTGTCTGTTGGCCATCTGGATGAAAGTAAGACCTATTCTGAGAGAGGTCTAGACTCCACAAGGTTTTAAGTGCTTGTTCTGGGCATAGAACTCCTAGAAGTGTTTCGTAGGTCGATATTTTTAAATTTTGAGTTAATGTATATGGTTTTTAAGGCTACTTATTTGTTTTATACATCTATAGAATCAAAACATTTAATTTATAAATTACATTTAAATTTTGATTTTTTAATATAGAGAATGGCTATTCCTGAAAGTATGGTAAAATGATTTAATTCATTTTATGGACATGTTTATCTTTCTGTGATACTTATGTTGAAATCTAAGAAGGCACTTGCATGTGAGTTTCAATAGTGTGTCACTTTGTAATTCTGTGAAGATGTCTTGTTTCATATTATGATGATAAGTGCCCCATGTGTTATTTGCTCTTTACTTACAAGCAACTGTACTTGTGAACACAAAACACAAATGTGGGCTTTAAAATTATTCTGATCATCTATAATGTGCTTATTAACTTTTTAAGTATGTATTGAAATGAAAGCCCAAAAATCTTGTATAGAACTTGTTAACTTCCACAAGTAAGTCTTCAGGCTCCAATTTGAGAATCACTGTTACCCATCAATAAAGATATGTGTTTCTATAGCTTTTATATAAAATTCAACAGATTTAAAATTGCTCTTTTAGATCATAGTAACTTTTATAAACTAGTAATAAATAGTTCACAGACTGTTAACTGGTTGATGGATATACTTTGTATATCCAATAGATAGTAATTTAAGAATGAAGTATGCAGAAAAGTAAAATGATAGAGGAATCCGAAAAAGGAAAATACAAATGGATAAGATAAGCAAAAATAAAGACTGAGAGAACATTGAAAAGTGATGTTAGCTGAAAAATAAAGAATTACTATAACTCATGGGAAAATATAGCAAAGAGCCAAAAAGAAGATGCTATGGTGTTTAACTTTTAGTAAAATGTAACTGAAGAAATAAATACACAATAATTTTAAATGTTAAGTGATAAGGATATAGTAGAAAAAAGATTTATTTTCCATCAGCATATTCCACTTAAATTATCATGCAGTATGATTCAATTAGACTTTCCTGGGACCTTCATTCTCCGCTAATGCCTCTGTGTGGAATCACAGATGCCTACATATCAGATATTCCAGAGCACAGTGTTGACATTTACACAGATAGATTTGACTTTTTTTTTTAAATTTAAATTTAAATTTTTAATTTTAGAGCATGAACAGGGGATCAGGGTAGAGGGAGAGAGAGAGAATTCTAAGTAGGGTCCACGCTTAGTGCGAAGCTACATGTGGGGCTTGATCCCATGATCCTGGGATCATGACCTGAGCCAAAGTAGTCAGACGCTCAGTTGACTGAGCCATGCAGGCTTCCTGATTTGACATTTTATTTTTTATATTTTTTAAATGTTTGTTTATTTTTGAGAGAAAACATGAGTGGGAGAGGGGCAGAGAGGGAAAAAGAGAATTCGAAGCAAGCTCTGTGCTAATTGCACAAACCTCGAGGTGGGGCTCCAGCTCACAAAGTATGAGCAGAAGTAGGATACTCAACTGACTGAGCCACCCAGGTGCCCCCTGATTTGACATTTAACAAGGCAGCAGTATGTTTTTAGAAGTTCAGTACTTGTAAACAGAAATCAGAGTCCTTCAGCAAAGGATGCTTCTAAATCAGGATTGAATTTTTAGGTGTTTGATATGTAAGTTTACATGATGAATCTTAGATATCACTGATCTATTTTAATTATTTGGGACAGAAAACCTTTTTTTTCTTTTTTTTACTTTATGTGTATTTTTTCTAAGGTCAAAAAAGATCTTTTCTGTCTACTCCTAGACATTGTAAATATGCTAACTTTTGCGTATTTTTCTTTGTAGGCCCAGATTATTCCTCATCAGCATGGTTACCTGGTAATGAATCATTGTGGCAGGCCACAACCGTTCCCTCTAACCATCGAAATAGTCATATCAGGAGACATAGTATAACTTCTGACAGTGGTGACACCGGCATTGGAACTTCCTGTTCTGACAGCGTGGAAGGTGAGCTGAAATTCTTAGTGTTTAGACACGAGCCTTCAGAGAATGGTTGTGATTGAGTATATTTAAGGGGTGTATTCTGTTCTAAAATAAGAAATTATAAAGTAGTGTTTGAATATTTAATAATGTTCAGTGTTATTATACATCAAATAAAATTCTTTCTCTGCTCATATAAGTTTTTTGCTTGGTTACTTTTAAACTATTTATTTTGAGGTAATTGCAGATTCACATCCAATTTTAAGAAATAGTACAGTGTTTTTGTGCATTCTTTATTCAGTACCTCCAACCCCTACCCATGGTAGTATCTTGCAGAACTCTACAGTATGGTCTCACAGCCAGGATATTGATACAATTAAAGTACAGACCGTTTCTATCACCACAGTATACACCGCATGTTGCTCATGCTCCCTCTATCCCACTTAACTCTTGGAAACCACTAATCTAGTCTCTGTTTTTATAATTTTATCATTTCAAGAATGCTGTATAAGAGGAATCCTACAGTTTGTAATCCTTTAATATTGGCTTTTTAGTTTTTTGATGATTTGTCCAGGTTGTTGTGTACATCAGTAGTTCATTTCTTTTATTGCTAAGTAGTATTCAGCATTGGTGGTAGTAGACCACATTTTGCTTAACCGTTTACCCACTGAAGGATATTTGGATTGTTTCAGTTTTGGCTATTGGGAATAAAGCTGCTGTAAGCATTCATGTACAGGTTTTGGTATAAACATATGTCTTCATTTCTCTGTGGTAAACATTTAGGAACGCAGTAGCTGGTTATATGGAAGTTGTATGTTTCATTTTTAAAGAAATTGTTACACTGTTTTTCAGAGTGATTATTTCAGACAGCAGTGGAAATAAGGAACATTGTGAATGATCTAGTTTTTTCTTCATTCTACTTAGTTTTGGTGGTTTTTTTAAAAGTATTTTTCTTTTAATTTTTTTCATGTTTTATTTACTTTTGAGAGAGAGAGAGAGAATGTGAGTGGGGGAGGGACAAAAAGAGGGAGATAAAGAATCTGAAGCAGGGTCAAGGCTCTGAGCTGTCAGCACAGAGGCTCACACTGGGCTTGAACTCATGAACCGTGAGATCATGACCTGGGCTGAAGTCAGACACAACCTATTGAGCCACCCAGGTGCCCTGCTGATGGTTTTTAAATTCTAGCCTTTCCGATGAGAATGCAGTGGTATCTCACTGTGGCTTTAATTTTCATTTCCTTAAAGATTAATTATGTTGGACAATTTCTTCACAAGCTTATTTTCCATCTGTCTTTTGCCCATGTTTTCATCAGATTATTCCTTTTATTTTACTGTTGAGTTGTGAGAGTTCTTAATATATTTTGGATACTAATCCTTTGCTGGTTATATGGTTTGCAAATATATTTATTCTTCCACTCTGTTGTTTGTCTTTTCATCCTCTAACAGTGTCTTTGCAGAGCAGGAATTTTAAAATTTGACGTTTAGTGTATAGTATCTTCCTACATGGATTGTGCTTTTGGAGTCAAGACTGAGAACTCTTTGCCTAGTCCCAGATTTTGAAGATTTTCTCTTTTTTCCTTAAATTTTTACCATTTTTTCTTTTCCATTTAATTCTATGATCCATTTTTGAGTTAAATTTTTATAGAGTAAGTGTGTTTGGGTGTCCCCAAGACCACCCTTCATCTCAGTAATTTGCTTTAAAGGAATCACAGAACTCAGTAGAGCTGTCATACTAATAGAATCAGCAATAGAAAAAGCAGCAAAGGGCAGGGTCTAGGAGACACTAGGCCCCAACTTCCAGTTGTCTTCTCCCAGTGGAGTTGAGTGTTTAATTCTTCCAGCAATGATTTGTGATAGCACATACAGAATATTGCTAACCAGGCAAGGGTCCATCCAAGCCTCGGTGTACCGGATTTTTTTATGGGTTGATTATGTTGGCATGGTTAATTCCCTGTGTGGATTACCTTACTCTCTAGCCCTTGAGAGATCAAGCTGGTATCACAAGATTCAAGCCTCTCTCCATAAATCACATTATTAGCATAGACTATATGAAGTGACCCAAGCTCCCCAGGTAAACAAAGACACTCTTATTAAGCAGGATATTCCAAGGGTTTAGAGGTTACCTCTTAGGAGCCAAAAAACGGGGGTCAACCTGTCTTGGAATGTACAAGATGTTGAAAACTGAGACATCTTGACTTAATCCTTTTGTACAACTAAGATTGAAGTTCATTATTTCCAGTTCATTTTTTCCAATTTTAGGATATGTGCTGCTGAAGCGAGCACATATTTTCTTCTTTTTCAAAACTGTTTTAGCTGTTTTCCTTTGCTTTTCTATGTAAGTTTTAATAATTTTGTCTATATCTATCAAAAATTTTGCTGAGAATTTTATAGGAATTGTGTTATCCATATATCAGCTTGGGCAGAATTGACGTATTTACTCTCTTCAGTCTTAAAGTCCGTTAATGTGGTATAGTTCTCCATTTATTTCAATTTTAACTTTATTCACCAGTGTTGTACATGTTTTTGTAGATTTATACCTGAATATTTCATTTTTTCTTTCTTTTTTTTTTGAGCGATTGTCAGTGGCATTGTATTTCCAATTTGGTGTCCATATGTTGTTATTACATACAAATAAAATAAAATAGATTTTTGTATCTTTATTTTGTGACATTGCTGAACTCACTCTTTAATTCTACAAGGTATTTTTGGGTAGATCTCTTGGAATTTACTCTATACACAATCATGCCATCAGTAAATAGGACTGTTCTTACTTTCCAGTCTGTATGCCATTTATTTTCTTTCCTTTACTTACTACAGTGACCAGACCATCCAGAATAGTGTGTGTTGAAGATTAGTAGTAGGAGTGGACAGTCTGGTCTTTTTCCTGATCTTACAGATAAAGGGCTTAGTCTTCAACTGCTAAGTAGCTGTGTATCAACTGTTAGCTGTAGGTTTTTCGTAGATGCCGTTTATCAATTTGAGAAAATTTCCCTCTAGTCTTACTTTACTGAGATTTTTTTTTTTTTGGATGGATGATTATTAATTAGATTTTGCAAATGCTTTTTCTGCATCACTTGATAAATGATATTCTTCTTTAGCTTGTTGATATGGTGGCAGGTTTCATTGCTTGATTTTTCAAATATTGAGCCAGCTTTTTATCCCTGGAATAAACTTCACTTGGAATTTTTCTGTTTACCCATAGGAATATTGGTCTGTAGTTTTCTCTTTTGGGGAGAACTATCTTGTCCTGTTTTGATGTTAGAATAATACCAGCTTTATAAAATGAATTGGAAAGTATTCTCTTCTGTTTTCTGGAAGAGGAATGTATGGAGTGATATTAATTCTGTAGATGTTTGGTAGAATTCTTTAGTGAAATAATCTGGGACTAGAGATTTCTTTTTTCATAGTTTTAACATAATGAATTCAGTTTCCTTAATAGTTATAGGGTTATTCAAATTATCTCTTTCAAGTTGAATGAATTATGATAGTACCTGCTCAGTCTCCAGGGAAGTGGTCTTTTGTGTTTTAGTTGTCAAATTTATGTGTGTAGAATTGTTTATAGCATTTCCTTACTATCTCTTGATGTCTGCAGCCTCTGTTGTGATATACCTTGTTCCATTTCTGGTATTGGTAATTTGTGTCACCTTTTCTTTATTTTTTAGTCTTGGTAGCAGTTTTTCAATTTTATTGATCTTTCAAAGGATCAGTTCTTTGTTTCATTAACTTTTTTGTTGTCTGCTTTCGGTTCAGTGATTTCTTTTTTTTATTATTTCTTTGCTTTGGGTTTATTTCTCTTCTTTTCTAAATAGGTGGTTAGTGAGATTATTTCTAAATAAGGTGAGATTAAGCTGGTTAGTGATTTGAAACTTCCCTCTTTTAGATGTATGTATTTGGTGCTATACATTTTTCTGAGCACTGTTTTGGCTTTGTCCCACAAATTTTGGTATGTTATGTTTTCACTTCTTTTCTTTTCTTTTCTTTTCTTAATTTACTTTGAGATTTCCTTTTCACCTCAGTTATTTAGCAGTTTGTTGTTTAGTTTCAAAGTGGTGTTTTTCTGCTGTCCTTCTATTAATTCAAGTTTTTTTTCATTGTAGTCAGAAGCACTATGATTTCAATTCTTTTAAATCTTTTGAAGTTTCTTTTGAGGTTTCTCAGCCAATGTTTATTTGGTATATCTTTTGTGGGCACTTGAAAATAATGTGTATTTTGCTGTTGTTGGGTTAAGTGTTGTATAAACGTTGATTAGATCCCATTGATGGATGGTGTTTTTTCCTATATCTTTGATTTTCTATCTAGTTATTCAGTCATTTGTTGAGAGAGCAGATTTTTAAAGTCTCAGCTATAATTGTGGATTTGTGTTCCTTGGTTGGTTCTTTAAATTTTTGCTTTATATATTGTAGCTCTGGTGCTTGGTGCATACACATTTAGGATTGCTATGTATTCTTGGTGGATGGGCCTTTTTAACATTATATAGCATTCCTCTCTCTCTGATAATTTTCTTGTACTGAAGTCTGCTTTATCTGATATTTATACAGGTACTCTGGCTTTCCTTTGATTAATGTTTAAGTGGTAAATGTTTTCTACATTTTTACTTTCAACCACTGTATCTTTTTAGTTGAAGTTAGTTTTGACAGCATGTAGTTGGATCATGATTTACAATTCACTCTGCTGATCTCTGTCTTTTAATTGTTATATTTAGACTATTTACATTTAATGTAATTGCTAATTTATTGATATGTAAATTCTCTGTCCTCTTTCTGTTTTCATATTCCTGCTTTCCTTTGCATTACTGGAACATTTTTAGAATTCCACTTGGATTTATCTATAATTTTTTTTTTTAGAAAGTTTTTTAGAGTACATGTGCATATGCACGTGTGAACAGGGAAGGGCAGAGAGAGAGGAAGATTGAGAGAATCCCAAGCAGGCTCTGCCCTGTCAGTGCAGAGTCCAGTGTGGGACTCGAATCCATGAACCATGAGATCATGAGTCAGATGCCTAACTGACTGAGCCACTCAGGTGCCCCTATAGTATTTTTAAGTGTAATCTCTGTATAGCTCTTCTTGTGATTGCTCTAGATATACATATGTAATATAAATAACTTTAACATTTGAGTGGAGTATAGAATCCCTTTACCATCCCCTACTTATAATAGATTTTTTTCAAATATTATCTCTATATATTAATAACTATATTACTGTTATAATTTTTACTTCAACCATCAAACGTAATTTAGTAAACTCAAGAGGAAATAGCCTGTTTTTGCTTTCTGTGTTTTCTTCCTTTGTGTTTTAAGGTTCTTTATATTGTTCCTTTTCAGTTTAGCCATTTTTTAAGGATACATCTACTCATGACAAATTACCAAAGTTTCTTTTCAATCGAGAATGTCTTGATTTCCTCTTGATTCCTGAAGGATAATTTCATTGGGTATTCAATTCTTGTTTGAAATTTTAAAAAATTTTTTAAGTACTTGAAAAGTATTGTGCCACTTTTTTCAGGCCTCCATGGTTTCTGATAACAAATCTCTTGTCATTTTTCTCTGGCTACTCTAAGGATTATTTTCTTTCTCTTCAGTTTTCAGAAATTGAGTATCACATGTCTTTGGGTGGATTTCTTTGGATTTTTCTCATTTGGGCTTTGTACAGCCTCGTGAATCTGAACGTCCTGCCCCATTTCAGAAGTTTCCTACCATTATTTTCTTTGAGCACATGGAACCTTTCCCTTTTTCCTTACAGGATTTTGATGGAACAAATCATAAATCTTTTGTTATTGTCCTATAGGCTTCTGATGCTCTGTTCCTCCCCGCCCCCTCCCATTTTTTGTTTGTTATTTAGACTGGGTAGTTTTTATTGTTTTGTCTTCTAGTTCACTGATTTTGGTGGGGGAGTGGTTCTGCTCCTTTCTAATGGTGAGCCCACCACTGAGCTTCTTATTTTTGTCGTTGTATTTTTCATTTCTAAAATCTTTTATTTATTTATTTATTTATTTATATTTTATTTCTTAGATGATGCTGTTTTGTGATTTGTTTCAGGCGTGCCTATGTTGTTCATCAAAGCAATTTTATAATGATTTCTTTAACATTCTTACCAGAGAGTTCTTAACATTTCTGTTATCTTGGTGTTGGCATATTTATTTCTTTTTTCATTCATTTTTGGAATTTATTCTTTGTATGACAAATGATTTTCAACTGAAGTTTGGAGTGTTTTGTACAGTTAAGAGATTCTAGATTTAATTTATTTACTACAAACAAGTATTGTTACATTTATACTTTTATCATATATCTTGTATTTATAAAGCATTTACACATAAGTAAATAAAAAAATTATTGTAAATGTTTATTTGTATGTTTAAACCTTTCTTGTTAGCTGATTTTGTAAGGTACTACTCTGGCATGTGAAATGGGGAGAGGTACTACCTCCTTACTGCCAGATGGAGTTAGAAGTCTGTGTTCCCCACTTGGCCTCTATTGATACCTGATGAGTTTGGGGAGGAGTGCCTAGTTACTGCTGGAGGTGGGTAGAAGTCCAGGGTTTTCAGGTCATCATTACTGACACCATTTGTGGGTGACCTCTGTATTGCTGGGAGATCGTGAATGTCCAGACTGTTAGGCAGGCCCCTCTGACATAACCTAAGAATGTACGTGTGCATAGTGGGTATCCATACTGCCAGACAGGGATGAAAGTCTTGTCTCCCTACTTGCCCTTCTTTGACACTACCCTGGTGAGGCTATTTTGGTGAACTTTGTTATAGCGTGGCAAGATTGGAAGTCTAGGCTCTCCACTTGATTTTGTTGGTGTATGTGGAGGTAGGGCTGTAGTTTTTGTATGGTGTTTGGCTGAAGAGGAATGTTTACTGTCTGAAAAATTTCTGTCATTATAGGCTTCCTCTTTCCTGGTCCATTGGCTAGGGAGAACCAGCTTTTCTGGGACTTTTTTGGACCATGCCCTTTGGTTCTTTTGGGTGGCTGTTTTTTTTTCAGCTCCAAAGTTAGGTGGCAAAAAGAAAACTCAAGGAGCTCACCACTGTCTTGTTCTTTGGGTCCTGAGTTTCTTAACTGGTGTGCCATCTTTTCTCCAACTTTCAGTCTTATGTTTGTTTTACATATAATGTCTAGGGCTTTTAGTTGCGTTTCGTGGGAAGTATAGGGAAGAGTGTATGCTTTCCATGATCTCACCAGTGTTTTCTTACAGATGTTAATAAAAATCTTAACTACTACTGTTTGCTATAACTTTGCTAGCAGTCGCATTGGATATTGGTTTTATTATGGTCTTGCATCTAATATTAGTTGACTCTTTAAAACATGTAACTCAAGGAAAGGAAGGAAATACATACAAGGTGGTGAAGGGGCAGATAAATAGAAGTATGAATTGTAAAAATTAATAATTGTAGAGACAAGTATTTTGCTAAATTGAAAGATAACTTAAGTACATAGTGCTTCTATTTCCTTAACTTTCTATTTTACCTTCCCTAAATACAAGGTTTTATATCCCGTTTCACAGCCTTATTTGGCTTATAAATGAATACTCTTAGAACTGCTGATTTTATTGTAAGTTTGTTTAAGTATTTATATTTTTATCTCTTGAACTGAAGTTGACAGGGTATATTGATAGTTGTATAATAGAGTCTATTTGATTGATCTGAAATAGCATTTTAATATATTATTCTATGTGTACTACTGTTGACATTTATTTTAGAGTCCTTCAGTGGGAGGCTGGTGATATTCCTGAAGTATTAAAGAAAATGTCCCATTATAGAGACTTTTTTTCAAGCTTTCAGCATACTAATGGACTATTATCTTAAGCTGTAAATGATAAGTAGGATTATTTTCTTTTGGTATTGGTCACAGTGTTAGAATTGAATGGGTCTTTAGAGAAAATATAATTAATTAGACCATTATATAAATGAGTAAATTAATTCCCAAAAGATTTAATGACTGCTCTTACTAATATGGTGGTTAAGAGCTTATGCTGTGTTTAAACCTGTTGTCACATAATTATCTCTGCAACCTTGAATAATTTCTCATTTCAGCCTTATTTTTTTTTCAGCTCTCATTTGGAGATAACTCATTTTTATGTATTATGAAGATTTTACAGCGTGGCTCTTAAATTGCTTTGTGCAGGTCTCTGCATTTACCATCACAGATTTAAAAATGATTTGTGTTCTCCTTCCTTGATCTCTTATTTTTTTGTGTGTTTCTTTCCTCAAATTTCTCTTTCTGAGGAAGTTCACCACCTGGCTTATCTAAAACAGTGTTGCTTCTGCTGCTACCCTCACAGTTTTGTACCCACACCCTTGCTTTATTTTGGATTTGTTTATTCTGTCATAGAATAGGGACTGGTATTTACTGGATGCTCAATTTTGTTCAACGAGATGGTACATATATAGATTTTTAGTTAAGGTTCTTGTTTTTAGCCTGCTTTTGTACCTGATATTTCTGAGGTTAAACCCTCTTTGATGTTCTCTCAGACAAATGAACTCCCTGTGCTACATTTCCAGACTTGTATTTTATGCCCTGTATTCTGTCCTGTTTCAATAATTCATGCTTTATTTTCCACCTTCTGGGATTTTCTTGCCATTTTTTTCTCTGGTGATCCTGTATTTTTCATTGCCATGAGTTTCTCTGTCATTTCATTGGGTCTTGAAAGGGAGAGAATATAGCTTTTGCATCCAGGCAGTGATCTTGAACCAGAAAATCTATGAGACAGATATAAATGAAAAACAAAGAGAGGGGCACTGAGGAGGCTCAGTCGGTTAAATGTCCGACTCTTGGTTTGGTCATGATCTTGCAGTTGTGAATTTAAGCCCCGTGTTGGGCTCTGGGCTGCTAGTGTGGAGCCTGCTTGGGGTTCTTTCTCTCCTTCTCTCTCTGGCCCTCCCCTGCTCTCTCTCTCAAAATAAACAAATAAACTTAAAAAAAAAAAGAGCAAAAAAGAGCAAAAGGACTTAAAAAAAACAAACAAGCTTATACAACTTTTCCTTAATGTCATTTATTCTGTGTATTTCTTCTACTTTCCCATTTAAAAAAAGTAATAAATGCACATTTAAAAGGCATAAAGATGAATGTAATTTTAAAAGCAATTATATTTTAAATATTATTAAATTTGTGTTCTTTGAAAAATTTGAACCTGTATAGAATTAAACAGAGCAAAAAGTGAAATCTCCCTTTAATTTCCCTCAATTCTTGCTTTATTTTCAGAGGTAACATATTAGTGTGTTGCATAATCTGCCAGATCTTTTGCTGACATTTATTTACCTATACACAGGTTTTAAAATAAACCTAAAACTGAATCATTCCATGTATGTTTGTGATTTGCTTTCTCTTTTTCTGTCTTATTTATATTGGATTTTTTTAAGAAAATAATTTTCATTGTAAATGAGTTACATGACCTAATCCACATCAACTCCTAGAATTTCCTTTTTCCAAATCCTTTCTTTTTTTTTTCTTAGTTTATTGTGAAGTTGGTTTCCATGTAACACCCAGTGCACATCCCAAAAAGTGCCCTCCTCCATGCTCATCATCCCCATTACCCTCTCCCCATCCCTATCAGCTCTCAGTTTGTTCTCAGCATTCACCAATCTCTCATGGTTTGCCTCCCTCCCTTTCCCCAACTATTTTTCCCCGCGAATATTGAACCAGCCCTGTAACCCAGGAATGAATCCCACTTGATCATGGTGGATAAGTTGTTTATGTGCTGTTGAATTCGATTTGCAAGTGTCTTGTTGAGGATTTTTGCATCCGTATTCATCAAAGATATTGGCCTATAGTTCTCTTTTTCTTCTGGGTCTCTGTCTGGCTTGGGAATCAAAGTGATGCTGGCTTCATAGAATGAGTCTGGAAGTTTTCCTTTGATTTCTGTTTTTTGAATAGCTTGAGAAGATTGGGTATTAATTCTGTTTTAAATGTCTGCTAGAATTCCCCAGAGAAGCCATCTGGCCCAGGGCTCTTATTTGTTGGGAGATTTTTGATAACTGATTCAATTTCTTCACTAGTTATGGGTCTGTTCAGATTTTCTGTCTCTTCCCACAGTGAGTGTGTGTTTAGAAATTTGTCCAGCTCTTCTCAGTTGTCTAGTTTGTTGGCATATAATCTTTCATAGTATTCCTTGATAATTGCTTGCATTTTTGTGGGGTTGGTTGTAATAAGTCCATTTTCATTCATGATTTTTGTCCATTTGGGTACTCTCTCTTTTCTTTTTGAGAATTCTGGCTAGAGGTTTGTCAATTTATTTTTTCAAAAAAATAACTCTTGGTTTCATTGATCTGTTCCCTGTTTTTTTTGGATTTTATATTGTTTATTTTTGCCCTCATTTTTATTTTTTCTCTTCTCCTGCTGCATTTGGGATGTTCTTGTTGCTCTCCTTTTAGTTCCTTTAGGGATGCTGTTAGATTTTCCACTTGCCCTTTTTCTAATTTCTTGAAATAGGCCTGGAGTGCAGTGTACTTTCCTCTTAGGGCTGCCTTTGCCACATCCCATAGAGTTTGAATTGTTGTATTTTCATTTTCATTTATTTCCATATATTTTTTGATTTCTTCTCTAATTGCCTGATTGGCTTATTTGTTCTTTAGTAGGGTGTTCTTTTTTTAAAAGAAATTTTAATGTTTTTATTTATTTCTGAGAGAGAGAGACAGTGCAAGCAGGGGAGGGTCAGAGAGAGAGGGAGACAAAGAATCTGAAAGAGGCTCCAGGCTCTGAGCCAGCTGTCAGCACAGAGCCCGACGCGGGGCTTGAACCTATGAACCGCGAGATCATGACCTGAGCTGAAGTAGGCTGCTTAACCAACTGAGCTACCCAGGCACTCCAGTAGGATGTTCTTTAACCTCCATGGTTTTAGAGGTTTTGCAGACTTCTTCCTGTGATTGATTTCAAGTTTCATAGCATTGTGATCTGAAAGTGTGCACGATATGATCTCACTTCTTTTATACTTATTGAGGGCTTCTTTATGTTCCAGTATGTGATCTATTTTGGAGAATGGGCCATTCACTTGAGAAGAAAGTGAATTCCGTGGCCTCGGGATGTAGAATTCTAAATATATCTGTCAAATCCATTTGGTCCAATGTGTTATTCAAGTCCATTGTTTCTTTTGTGATTTTCTATCTAGTTGATCTATCCATTGTTGTAAATGGAGTATTAAAGTCCCCTGCTGTTAGCACATTCTAGTCCATAATATTGTTTCTGTTTGTGATTGTTTTATGTATTTGGGTGCTCCCGTATTCGGTGTGTAGACATTTAAAATTGTTATCTCTTCCTGACTCTGTAATTATTATATAATGCCCTTCTTCATCCCTTGTTACTGTCTTTACTTTAAAGTCCAGCTTATCTGATATAAATATAGCTAGTCCAGCTTTCTTTCGACTTCCAGTAGGATGATAGATATTTCTCCATCCCCTTACTTTCAGTCTGAAGGTGTCCTCAGGTTTAAAATGAGTTTCTTGTAGACAGCAAATAGATGGATTTGTCTTTTTATCCATTTTGCTACCCCATGTCTTTTGCTTAGAGCATTTAGTCCATTTACATTCAGTGTTATTATTGAAATATATGGGTTTAGAGTCTTTGTATCTTTTGTAGGGTTCATGCTTGTGGTGGTGTCTCTGGTACCTTGCATTCCTTGCAACATTTCCCCCATAGAATCCGCCTCAGGATTTCTTGTAGGGCTGGTTTAGTGGTGATGAATTCTTTAAGTTGTCGTTTATTTGGGAAGGCTTTTATCTCTCCTTCTATTCAGAATGACAGGCTTCCTGGATAGAGGATTCTTGGCTGCATATTTTTTCTGTTCATCACATTGAAGATTTCCTGCTATTCCTTTTTGGCCTGCCAGGTTTCAGTAGATAAATCTGTCACCACTCTGATAGGTTTCCCTTTGTATGTTAGGGCCCTTTTATCCCTAGCTGCTTTCAGAATTCTCTCTTTGTCCTTATATTTTGCCAGTTTCACTATGCTATGTCATACAGAAGATCGATTCATGTTACATCTGAGGGGTGTTCTCTGTGCCTCTTGGATTTCAGTGTCTGTTTCCTTCCCCAGATCGGGTAAGTTCTCTGCTATTATTTGTTCAAGGACTCCTTCAGCACCTTTCCCTCTCTTCCTCTTTTGGAATTACTGTGATATGGATATTGTTCCATTTGATTGTATTGCTCAGCTCTTGAACCATCCTTTCATGCTCCTGGATCAGTTTATCTGTCTTTTTCTCAGCTTCCTCTTTTTCTATAATTGTGTCTTCTAATTCACCTATCCTCCTCTCTGCCTCTTGAATCCGTGCATTGGACACCTCCATTTTATTATGCATCTCATTTGTAGCATTTTTTAATTCATCACAACTATTTTTAAGCTCCATAGTCTTTGTAGCAATAGTTTCTCTGATGTCTTCCATGCCTTTTTCAAGCCCAGTGATTAATTTTATAACTGTTGTTCTAAATTCTTGTTCAGCTATGTTGCTTATATCTGTTTTGAGCAGTTCTTTAGCTGTCATTTCTTCCTGGAATTTCTTTAGAGGAGAGTTCTTCTGTTTTGTCATTTTGGTTAGCTTTCTGTCTCTTGTTAGTTTTAAAAGCTTGTTATGCACTCTGCAACTGCGAGTATTGCCATATTAAAGAAGGCTGTTTGACTGTCCAGGGCCTGTCTGTTCAGGAAGTGTTCTTTGAATGATGTCTCTTGGTCTCTCTTGTTGAGACTTTGGTTATTTCATTTCCCTACTAGTAGTGGTATTTGGGACTCTGCACCATCTGTACTTTGGCTTGTTTCTTGAGGTAGCCCTGGAAAAGAAAACAGATAAACACACAGGGAAAAAAGGCAGCAAGCACACAAATTTGACAAACATGCAAACTGAAAGGGAAAAAGAAAAAAAAGAAGGAAAAAAGAGGATGGAGAAAAATAATAAAAATTTTAAAAAAAGAAATAAAAAAGAAGATAAAAGAAAAAAGAAAAACTCAAAAGACAAAGGACAGTCTAAAGGCATAAAACCAGAATTCCCAGCTATAAGTAAAGAGCTGGGTGTATGCAGTGTTGATGGAAGAGCATATACAAAGAGAGAGGCTCAATTCAGAGAGAAAAAGAGGAGAATATGGTAAGAGGCGAGGAGAAAGAGATGAAGATAATGTTACTCAGAGAAACTATATAGCCTGATTACTCCAGAGAGAGAGAGAGAGAAAGGTAGTGGTAGAGGTGTAGAGTATACATCTAGAGAATGGATTAAATGTGACTGTTTAAGCAAACCAATGACCAGAATGCCCAGCCCAGCAGAGGGGAGGGATACGAATGAGACAAGGGAAAATATATCTGAATAGAAAGAATTGATCTAGAATTAATCACAGTAGTGCATCCATTGATCTTGCCCTGGGCTGGGAGGGGGGTAGAAGGGGAAGCAGATCTCTAGCAAGGATGGGGTGTTTTGGTATAGGTGGGTCATAGCCTCCACTGCTACTTCAGGCCACTCCCTAAGGTTCCACGTTGGTGGTTGTGGGGAGAAAAATGGCCGGGTCCCAGTCCCCTCTCCAACCAAGTGTTGAACCTCCCTCTTTTGGGTCTGATCTCTCTGTGCTTCAGGGCATTGCTGAGGTGGGCAGTGCTCTGTGTCCCAAGTCACGCCTCATTTCAGCTCGCGCCCCATTGATACCGCCAGAAATATAAACCCGCAGGCCAGTCCCTTAGAGCAGTTTCAAGCCTCTTGCCTCCCCACTGGCAATCTAGCAGAGCCAGAAGAGCTGCCGAGTGGCTTTAGGTGCGCTGCTTCCCCTCCAGGTTGAGCTGGCGAGCAGAGGAGCGGTTTCTCCTGGCGTCGCCTGGAGCACTGCATCCAGCTCAAGGTCAGCTGGACAGCTGGAAACCGGATCCCTCTGTGTCCCAAGCCGAGGTTTCTCTCTTCTCTCTTCTTGAGTAGTTTCAGCCTCTCTTCCTTTTCTCCTCGACTTACCGAGGCTTCCCACAAATGGGGCTCCCTCCCAAAGGGTCTCCAAGGACTTTCAAACATTCATATGTTCAGATAAGACTGGGACTGGGTTTGGCCTCCTGAGCATTTAAGAGTAACATAGAATTCTTTGGGTGGGGTGGAGGGGGATGTTTTTTGATGTATTCAAAGGAACAATCAGAATGAATAAAAGTCGTGCCAGTTTACAACAGGTGAGCCAAATCACAAGTCAGAATAAAATAAAAGACTAGAATATCTGTTGTATGGATAGCGTTTCTCTAGCAAACATATCAACTTAAGTACTATTTAGAAACATGTTTGATTTAGTGAAAATTCAAAAGTTCTGAACACTGATAAAATAGTAAATTTGAGAAATGACACATTGTGAATAAATATTTGAAATAAAACTAACATGGAAATAATAATTCATGTTATTTAACAAGCTTCTATAAATAAGGACAATGCCCCCAAATTCATTTACAAAATTTAAAATGTTATATTACTTAAAATATTTTATAGATGAAAGATGCAAGTAAACAATTCATGGGAAAAGTACAGATGCTCAATAAACATTAAAAAGATGATCAAATTCATAGTGAAATAAAAATCTGGGTGATGAGATACTGCTTTTCACTAACAGGGGAAAATTGTCCTTCTCCCCCAAAATAGACTCTAATATCCAGGGTCTGAGCATAGATGGAAAAAGTAGTACTCTCATAACAAGTACATATATTCAGCCTTTATAGAGGACAATTTGACATTGATAACTAATAGCTATCTAGTTGTCACTAGGTCTTAGGCACCTTATACAATAATTCATTTAATCCTCACAATAACTCTCTAATGGAGGAAGTGAGAACACAAAGAGGTCAATTACCTGTAAATATCCTATGTTTAATATAAATATTCTTGATTTCAGCACACACACAGGTGAACAAAGATCATACGTACAAATATAGTCACTGTAATACTGTTTAGTAAAATTTAGAGACAACTTTAAGTATATTTAACAGAGACATGATTAAGTATTTCACTGCATATCGAGTTAAAATAATTAGATAGCTCTGTTTGTGCTAACCTAGAAATTCAAGCAAGTATCTACCTTAAGACAATAAATTGAACACTCTTCTTTAATTTAACTAACTCCTTTTTGAAATCCCTCTAAAACTCAGGGAAAAATGAACAAACAACACTATGATGACAAGGAGAACAAGAGAAAATGAATGAAATTATGGTAGCTATAATTCAGAACAACAAGTAAAAAAAATTTTCTAGCAGATCCCAAAGAGCTGAATCCTAAACCAACAAAAATTCAGGAGCAAGCTATCAGTATTTATTATTAAAACTCCTCCGTAAGGTCCTGGAACTGGTAGTACCAAGATTACCAGGTTTCTCCACTGGTTAGTAATTCTTCCACTTTTTTTTTTCAAGTTTATTTATTTTGAGAGGGAACGTGCGCTTGAACGCAAATTTGGGGGGAAGGGGCAAATAGAGGGAGAAGGAGAGAATCCCAAGCAACCTCCGCGGTACTGTCAGTGTGGAGCTTGTGGGCTCCATCCCATGACCCGTAATATCATGATCTGAGCCAAAATCAAGAGTCAGGCACTTAACCAACTGAGCCACCCAGGCGCCCCTTCTCCTTTCTACCATATTTTGTTATTTGGATGCAGTCTTAGGGGAAGGATTAAACTCCACCTCCTGGAAGAGGAAGTACCTGAATTTAATATTTAGAATTGTTCTTTAAAATGTATTTGTCTTTTCTTTTCCATTTATATATTCACTTGTTTATGCCAATGTGGGCTCATGTATATATACGTACTTTTAAGAAAAAATTAAACTGCAGACTTTATTAGAATTTCCCAGTTTTTATTAATGTCCTCCTCCTGCTTCTAGTTCCTTTCCAGGATCCCATATTACTTTTAGTTGTGACGTCTTCCTTAATCTCCTTTGGTCTGTTACAGTGCCTCATGCTTTCCTTTTTTATAACCATAAGAGTGTTGAGGAAGACTGGTTAGGCATTTTATAGGATGTCTCTCAGATTGGATTTGTCTGATGTTTTTTCATGATTAGATTGAGATTATGCTTTCTGGGAAGAATAGTACAGAGATTCAAGTGTCATATATCAGGGGGTACGTGATATTTATCTGATACCAGTGGTGATGCTAATGTTGGTAGCTTGGTTAAAATGTATTTGCTGTGTTTCTTCACTATAAAACAATTGTTTTGCCCTTTCATAGTCTATTCTTTGGAAGGAAATTACTAAGTCCAGCCCAAACTCACAGTTGGTGTGGGGTACTGAGTTCTATATCCTGGAGGGGAAAATATGTATATAATTTGGAATTAGTTTTTTTGTTTTTTAAGTGGGCATCATGCCCAGCATGGAGCCCAATGTGGGGCTTAAACTCATGACCCTGAGATCAAGAGTTGGGCAGTTAATGATGGGCTGAGCCACCCAGAAGCCCCTAATTGGAATTCTTTTATAAGAAAGATTCATCCTTATCTCCCTTATTTATATTAGTATGGACTATACATATATATTTTATTTTTTGGTTTATGAGTCAATGATAATTATTTTGTTGCTCAAATTATTACAGCTTTGGCCATTAGGAACTCTTTCATGTTGGCTCCTATGACACTTTCTGACCCACACCCATCCTTTTGTTTTTGAGCATTTCCCTACTTTTGGGTACTATAAAGTGTCCCATTCTCATTTTATAGTTTCTCTACACTCACTCTGGAATCAGTGATTTCTCCAAAGAGCCCTGGTTCCTTTTATTGGAGAATAGTATTTAGAAATCAAGATCTAGGTGCTGAGAATGCTTGTTACTGCTGGGATGTCATGGTTTCTAGGCTGTTGCATAGGACAGAGCTAGGCTATGCAGGTATGTCTACTAACTTGTGTATACACAGATATCTATAATTATTTCTGTGTGTATATATCAGTATTTATATTAAGATGAACATGTGTTTCATGCTGATGGCTCTTGACTGTAATCCAGTGAACCAGAGCTTATTTTTTAGCCTTTTCCTTACTTGTCTATTTATAACTTCCCTCTCCCAACAGTGAGATACCTCCCACCATCTATGATCCATTTACTTATTTGTTCAACCCCTAGTGTACAAATAAAACAGGCTCAGAACCCTTAACCCATACTTCTCTGTGTTTTCTAGGGCTTCCATAACCAATTACCACACACTAGTTGGCTTAAAACAATAGAAATATATTTACTCATACTTTTGGAGACCACAGTCCAAAGTCAAGGGGTCTACAGGGTCATGCTGTCTTCAGAGGCTCTTTAAATGAATTGTCTTTCCTTACCTCCTCTAGCTTCTGGTGGTTACCAGCAGTCCTCTTTACATGGCTTTCTTTGGTTCTCCTCTGTGTCTTCAGATCTCTGTCTCCCGTTATAAGAACACCTGTCACTGGATTTAGGGCCCACCCTAATTCAGCATGACCTCATCTTTTGTAAATTACATTTGCACAGACCCTATTTCCAAAGGAGGCCACATTAGCAGGTTCTGGGTGTTTTACTGTATCTTTAGGGGGGACACAGTTCATTCCAGAACACTCTATTATGGAATGTGTGGTTAAACAGAAAGGCATAAAATAAACTTGAAGAGTAATTTGAGCTAAATTTAATTGAAAATAAAACAGAACTGGCTTGAGGGCTTTATAAATTTTAATTAGCCATTCTCATCAATGAACTTTAAAAATTAACTTCTTTTTTGAGGAGAGAATGATGTGGGAAAGATAACAGACCTGAGGATTTAAAAGTTGCTGAGTGGATGCCCTGGAATTTTCTTAATGTTACTGTAAAGCTTTTTGCTTTAATCAAATCATACTTTCTTAACTTGAGCCCTATGTTACGACTTTCCAAAAATTTACTTGAGATCCAGAAATGAGATACATTCAATAATATTTTTTTTCATATAGTTACTTCAACCTCCATTGAATATTATGGTATTAACATGGATCTAGCTGGAAATTTTTCTTCCTCAGTTTGGCTAAGGAGAGCTTAAAAATAATATCCCTTCCTCTCCTCAGACTAGGCTACGCAATATCAGGGCTGGTATGCTACCTTTTCATAATGATTGGCTGGCGAACTGAAAATACCTCATTGAGAATGTTACTGATGATAGTTTCTTTTTCATAATCTCCAGAAACTCTGATCCTGCTGTGTGTTATTATATAATTATTCATCTTTTCTATTGCTATTTAGAAAATGACCTTTTCTCCTGTCTTATCTCTTCAGTTAGTTAATTGAAACTAATTTATTTGTTTTAACAGTAGCAAATATCATGACTTTTTCTTGCTAATTCATCAGGTGTTAAATACAAGTTCCTTTAATCTTTTAGGGATGAAGAGCATGATTCTACTTTCTCCTTGAATTGGGCCAGTATGAAGATGTTTTATTTTTTGGACTTGCATTATTTTTTACTTTTACCTCCAAGCTGAGCTCCCAACTCCTTTCCCTGTTGGTTTTTTAGTAACACATGAAGCAATGACTGATTTAAAAATTTTTTTTAATGTTTTTTATTTATTTCTGAGAGAGAGACAGCATGAGTAGGGGAGGGTCAGAGAGAGAGGGAGACACAGAATCAGAAGCAGTCTCCAGGCTCTGAGCTAGCTGTCAGCACAGAACCTGATGCGAGGCTCGAACCCATGTACAGTGAGATCATGACCTAAGCCGAAGTCAGATGCTTAACCAACTGAGCCACCCAGGCACCCCTAGCAATGAGTGATTTTAGTGGTATATATTACACAGAACTATATAGAGTATCCTAATGGCCAAATAATCCGTTGAGTTTAAGGCATGATAACAATAGGTAGTGTTACTTGGAGGCTATTATATATGGATAAAGCATGAGGGCAAATAGGATGAGAGTTTTAGGAAAGGATAAGGAAGGAGTGTGAAGAATGGTGGATGAAAGTAAGATGGAGTAGTAGAACTCTGGAAGACTGACAATAACAGAAATTTGGGACTTCTGTGGAAAACAAATCAGAATTATGGTTTGAGTGATTGGTGCTGGTGAAGAATGATCTTGATTGTGTTTATGATGGACTATCTGGAGAGGTGAAGTGTACTGTTTAAAAAAAGTCACCTGTTTAAAAATGTTACCTAAATATAAGAATTAGTTTTAGGAAGTATATTTAAGTAGGCACATATAGTAGGCATATTCTGTTTAGTTAGAAGGAAAGCTTTGTGTGTTTGCTTATGAAATACTGGATTCCATTTAGGATATGTTTTCCCTTTTCATGATATCCATTTCATGGGAGCTATTTTTTTTGCTCTTTACCTTCTCTGTTCTTTGGTAATTGTAATTGTCCCGAGTCTTCTAACTCAAAGTTTTGTTTTTCATTGTTGGATTTGTTTCATGACATAACTGTTTTATGTTAAGGGATCAGGAAAATAACCACTGTGGAGGATTATTGAATATTAAGAATAGCCTTGCATTAGAACATAACTCACAGGTTGAGATTTATAATATGATATCAGCTTTATAAACTAAACATGCTTTGTGTTAGTTTATTTTATGTGAATGTCATGTGGATGTGCTTTACTTACTTTGGCCTTGTCTTTTTGTTATTCACTAACCATAGATCTATAAAGTGTTTTTTTTTTCTTATTTATAAAATTAAGTCTGTCCTTATGAAATCCCAAACATTATAGAATAATTCAAAAGTGTTCATCTCCTTTGTTCTGTAACTCCCATGTGAGAATTACCGTGGTGTATACTTAATATTAATTTCTAAAGAATATGCATGAAATTTGGACCAGTGTTACCAAGTATAATTGAGTTTGTTTTAGAGTGTGTCTACCGAATATTTTATTTAGCTGCCTTTAACTCTGGTACTGTTCTTGTTTGTCTTGGAGGAGAGTATATCTTCCTTTATGATTTCCAGTGCTGTGGCATGAAGTGCTGCATTATTTTGGTTTGTTGTGACAATTTTTAGGTGAAATGTGTAAATGCATATGAATTCTTGGAGGATTGATTATTGTAAAAATCTCAACATACATATTAAATAACTACATGATTTACATACCACATGGAGCTGACTGTTAAACAAAAACTGTTGATTTAACTCAAAAATTTAACGTACTATATTTGATATCAATATATATACTTAACACAATTGTAGATTACAGTCAGTTTTTTTTCTGGAGATATTTAAAGTAGTTTATTGAAAGCAGTAATAGAGTTGTGTGGTCCAGTATGGTAGCCACTAGCAATATCTGGCTCACTGAGTGCTTAAACTGTGCCTCATCCAAACTGAGATGTAAAATGCACACTGGACTTTGAATACTTTGTGTAAAAAAATGTAAAATATCTTGACGATACTTTTTAATACTGATCACATGATGACATGATAGTATTGGATTTGTTGGGTTAAATCAAGGTATTCTTGAAGCTAATTTTACCTTTTTACTATTTTCAGATGTGGTTACTATAAAACTTAAAATTACAAGTGCAGCCTGTGTTATATTTCTGTTGGACACATTGGGCATACTGGTATTGACAGTGTATAATTTGTAAATGGTTTACTTTCAAAGATTTTATTAGTGTATATGTTTATATATTTCCAAGTAGAAACAACATTGGCTTCTCAAAGCAGCTCCTGTAAGCCCACTTAATATTTAATGTGAAAAAATTTATATTGATAGCATTATGTCTATGATAAGTTATATTCTGCTGTCAGTCTTGGAGTACCAAGAGTACACCCCTTTTATCATTTTGACAGTGATAAGAGCTTCACTGCAGTGGGATTGCCCTAGTTCCTTTAACAAAAAGAAGTCAGTTGATTATGGTGGGGTGGAAAGGATAAGGTAGGGAAGATTTTAAATTGGAGAATTGCTAAACTTCTGAAGAGTTCTGTTCAGTTGGGAAATGGGAAAAAGGAATAATATCAATAATTCCTGCTTGAATTCCCCTTTCTTGGGTCTGAGATATAGGCACTTCCTCAATTAGGAGGAAGGAAGGAACACTCATTCCCCTGTAGTCTCAGAGCATAGTTTGCTGCGAGGCCAGTAGGCACACACATGAAGGTGAGCAGGTAGAAGAGTATGAATGCACCACTCTGATAATATAACATTTGGTTGGAAATTGAGTATTTAGGAGAAAAGAGCCAATCTTGCTACAGGCTTCTTAAGTTTGGCTGCTCTTTGCAAATAATAATTACGTTACATAATTTAAGTATTTAACTTGTGATAGTAAATTTTGAGTTCTTATTTACCTCAGTAATTATTTCTCTTTATCTATAGAACAATTGTGGTTGAATAGATATACCTCTGTATACTAAATGTAAACTTAATTTATTGGGTATAGATCAAAGTACATAGAATCATTTTTATTCAGCTCCATGGTTCATTGCTTTAAGTAAACAGTATATCTGTGTAGCAAGTTGTCAGACTTTAAACTGAATAGGCCTGTATAATCAGACCCCTAACCTGCCTTTTATCATTGGTTTTAACTCTTGTTCCAACTGATGCTCTTTGGCCACTGTCACATCCTCCAAGTATCCTGTGTGAATCATCTGAAAAATAACTTGCATTCTTTTTTATTTGAGTTCTTTAAAAACTTAAAATCTATACCAGTATAGAGTAATTGAATACAGAATATAAGTGCTCTATGAATGACAGATATCCAGTTTTATAAACGATTGTTATATATATGGAACTACCTTCTCTTTTTTCCCCTCTTCAACATGTAGCTGTTAGAGGTTCATTTCCTTTTTACTTAATAAATATTTATTGAAAACTTAATGTCTTTCAAGAACTGGAAAACTGAAAAAGATTAAAATGGAGGGAGAGGATTACATCAGAATCTTAGCAGGAATGGAACTCTGGTACAGAACTATATTCTAAATTAAGATTGAATGATTTGCTTTTAGCCATGGTATTTTGAGATTTCAAATATAACTAAAAAGAGTGACTTTTTTTTTCTATTTAGCAAGAAGTTGAAGTACTAATTTAACAATAGCGGTATGACCTTTTACACGTGGTAATTTGTTTGTGAGGTATCCAATTCAGATTGGTAGGAAAATATATCTGTGACTATAGATGCATCTTCAAGACCACCAAATAGTAACATGGACCACACTGGTAGATCATCAGTTTCTTCCAAGGTTTTCTTGCCAAGACCTGGAGGCTGTAAATAGCTGCTGTTACCATAAAAATTAGTTTGAAAGAGAGTTGTTTTTGAAGTATGCAGCACTTGTGTAAATGTGGGGCCAGAACTGAGTGATTAATGAGGAAAGAAACAATAGGAAATTGGGAGTATAGCACCCTGTGGCAATAAAAGAACTTAATTTTATTTAAAAAAGGCACAGATAGAGTTAAATAATTTTTTGCTTTCATAATTTTCAACTGCTAACTTGTATTAGAGATAATTTTCTTATCTAATTAACCTCATTTATTTCAAAAGGAGGGAGTGATAAAAATGGAATTCAGTTTAATCATATCTTCATTAGTTGTTTTTACTAAGAAATAATAGGGCTGTTTAATAATGTAAATTTTGAGGTCATCCTGTGAATATATATCAGAAAGGAAGAAAATCAGAAAAGTTATGATTTGGTGCATTATTGTTATCATATGAAAGGTAAGGACTTGTTCAGTCATTTATTCAATAGCCAATATTTATTGAGTGTCTGCTATGTGTGAGATACTGTGCTACGGGTTAGGATTAAACAGACATTTCCCCTGTTCTGTGTGCATAAAGTCTAGTGGAGGAGACAGATAGGAAATAATTATCATAAAATAAGAACAGGACGATGGATGAAATACAAAGGAGATATATCAAAATCCACTGGATTAGGTAAAGGAACCCTAGCAGAAGTGATGTTTAAGCTGAGGCCCAAAAAGTTAAGTCGGAACTGGCAGGGCACAAGGCAGGAGAGTAGGCTGAGAGAACAGCATGGCCAGTGACTAGAAGGTGAGAGATTCTGGGGATGGAGAAGAGAGCCAAGCTGGATGCAAGGAGACCACTTGTGTTGCAGGTGACTTGTTCATAAAACCGAGAGTGGGAAAGGAGAAAATGAGGTCACTGAGGAGACATTTAGGAGATGAAAACAGTACATTATTTCTTTTTAAGCAGCTTTATTTAGATGGAATTCATATACTCTACATGCAGTTCAGCCATTTCAAGGGTACAATTCAAGGATGCCTGGCTGGCTCAGTTGGTAGAACATTCAACTCTTGGGCTCAGGGTTGTGAGTTTGAGCCCCACGTTGGGCATGGGGCCTACATGTGCATAATTCAGTACCATTTGGTATATTCAGAGTTGTATTATCTATTGCCAGTATCACTTTTCATTAGCCCCCCAATAAGCCCCACTCCCTTTAGCCATCATCCTGAACACTCTAATCCCCCAGCCCTAGGCAGCCACTAATTTTGGAGGATGTCGTAAAAATTTCCCAGGGCTTTTTCTTTTCTTTGCTTATGTATTTTATTACAGTGAATAGGTTTTATTGGTTTTATTTGCCAAATGTTTTCTCTAAACTCCCTCATTTTAAAATAAAATATTCTCTTGCTCTTAGTTTTTTCTTTTTTTACAATTCCAAATATATGCCAAAATAGAAAGTAAAATGGTAAAACCCACATGCACACAGCTCCAAATTTATACAATCAGAAATTATTCTTCAAATCTAACTCCACAGGTCTGCCTAACCCCATTGTTTAAGGTATTTGTATTCAGAAGGGAGAAACTAGAGGGAAAGAAGCCAGAGAGGTGTAATTTGGGATAGTATAGGTAACACTGGACTGAGAAACAGGAGACCAGCATTCTATTTTGAGATTTGTACTTGGTCAACTAATTTAACCTTTATGGACTTTAGTTCTTCATTTGCATATGGGTGTAGGTCAGAGGTTATGCACAGAACTTTTTTTTTTTGGCTTGTGAAATTAAATCCCTTCATGGCAGCATTCAAACAATTATGATTTACATTCTTTTTTTTTTTCTTTTTTTTTAAATTTATTTCTAGAGAGAGAGAGAGTGAGCAGGGGAGGGTCAGAGAGAGAGGGAGTCACAGACTGAAACAGGCTCCAGGCTCTGAGCTGGCAGTCAGCACAGAGCCCGACGCGGGGCTCGAACCCACGAACCGCGAGATCATGACCTAAGCGAAAGTCAGACGCTTAACCGACTAAGCCACCCAGGTGCTCCAATTATGATTTACATTCTTTTGAAGACGACACACACTTTTCCTTTGCCTCTCATCTCTACTTAGTTTTCTTGTTGATCTACATTGTTTCTTAAAATGAAATATTTGAATTTTAAATTCTTAAACATGGCATATAATGGCATCATAGATCTAGTGGGTTTGCAGGAGATTTGTTTGCTGGAGGTATATTTTGTATCTTTATGGACTTTCATTTTTACCTTTAGTGTTACTTATCCATCCTTCCACTCATATTTTCACTGAATTTTTATTATTTTGTTTCTTGGCCTTGTAAAATATGAATGCTTGAAACCGATGACCAAGCTGAGCTGGATTTAGTTCATTTTAGTTCCCTGTGATGAGCCTATGTATTTTGGCCTGGAAAGGCTGTTCACATGGCCATGGCTGTAGGGAGATTAATGACTTCATATCTCCTCAGACTTGCAGATAGAGGATAGATGGATGGATAGATGGATAATTTGTTGTCTGTTCTGTCATAGTACACCCATACTTAAATTAGGTCGTTTGTGTTTTTATGGAGTTTAAGAGTTTTTAATATAATCTAGATATGTTCCAAAGAGATAAATAATTTGCAAAAATTCTCTCCTATTTTATGGGTAGTCTTTTTATGTTCTTGTTAGTCTCATTGGCAGCAAATTTTAAAAATTTTGATAAACTCGAATTTATCTTTACTTTTTTTTGTTGCTTGGGCTTTTGGTATTGTTTTAAAAGACCACTGTCTGACTTAACATCATGAAGATTTACACCTATGGTTTCTTCTAAGAGTTTTATAGTTTTAGCTGTTGCATTTAGGCTTATGATTCATTTTGAATTACTACTGATGGATCATACAAAGTAGGGGTCCAACTTTAGCTGCACAGTTGTCCCAAGTCTACCTATTCTTTTAGTTGTTAATGTAACATTACAATGTGCAACCCTTAACTTGACTGTCTAGATTGGTGATTAGAACCTTTGTCTTCCTCTCACAAATAAAAGGACCTTAAAACATAGGAATGCTGATCTACCCCCGTTTTTTTTTTTTTTAATATTTTTTAATTTATTTCTAGGAGAGAGAGAGAGAGACAGCGTGAGCTGGGGAGGGTCAGAGAAAGAGGGACACACAGACTCTGAAACAGGCTCCAGGCTCTGAGCTGGCAGTCAGCACAGAGCCCGACGCGGGGCTTGAACCCACAAACTGCGAGATCATGACCTAAGCGAAAGTCGGACGCTTAACCGACTAAGCCACCCAGGCGCCCCTGATCTACCCCCGTTTTGAGTTATATGTCATAGTTGCCAAATATTTTGATTCTATTTTTACCCCACAAATTAGATACTGTTTTTATTATTTTATGCAGTTGTCCTTCATTTTTTTAGATTTAATTGTGTTTACTTAAAAAAAACTTCCAATGAAAAAAATTTTTTTAATTTTTATTTATTTTTTAAAATTTTTATTTATTTCTAGGAGAGAGAGAGAGAGAGAGACAGCATGAGCAGGGGAGGGTCAGAGAGAGAGGGAGACACAGACTCTGAAATAAGCTCCAGGCTCTGAGCTGGCAGTCAGCACAGAGCCCGACGCAGGGCTCGAACACACGAACCGCGAGATCATGACCTAAGCAAAAGTCAGGACGCTTAACCAACTAAGCCACCCAGGCACCCCGTTAAATGTTTATTTTTGAAAGAGAGAGAGAGAGAGAGAGAGAGAGAGAGAGAGAGCTTAACCAAGGGAGGGGCAGACAGAAAGGGAGGCAGAGGATCTGAATTGGGCTCTGTGCTGACAGCAGAGAGTCTGATGCGGGGTTCAGACTCACAAACCACTAGATCATGGCCTGAGCCAAAGTCAGACGCTTAAGCCTGAGCCACTCAGGCGCCCCTTATTTTTATTTTTTATTTTAGTTTTAGCAGCCCAGGGGTCAGTTGTTTTCTATGTGAAAGAAACTAAAGGAATCTTACTAGTTCTTTTGGTGAGTCTGTTAATAAGCTCCATTTTTGTTAGCTGAAAATATATTTTGCCCTTACTCATGAAAGATAGCTTGCCTTTCCAAACAGTTCTTGGGTGCCAGTTATTTACTGTTAACCCTTTGAAGGTAATATTTCCCAGTGTTGTGGATTTCATTATTGCTGTTGAGCAGTTGGCTATCATCCTGAGAGTTCTTTTATGAATATTCTGCCTTTTCTCTCTGGCTCACTTCTCATTGTCTGGTGTTCTTTAGTTTCCTAATGACAAACTTTAGTCTTGCTCTGCAGCTGTGTATGTAATGGTGAAGTATGAACCCTGAGGGAAGGGCTATTTTCATTTTTTTTTTTAATGTTTTTATTTATTTTTAGGAGAGAGATAGAGACAGCGTGAGCAGGGGGGAGGGTCAGAGAGAGAGGGAGTCACAGACTGAAACAGGCTCCAGGCTCTGAACTGGCAGTCAGCACAGAGCCCAACGCGGGGCTCGAACCCACAACCGTTGAGATCATGACCCAAGCGAAAGTCGGACGCTCAACCGACTAAGCCACTCAGGCGCCCTTATTTTCATATTTTTGTGAATAATGTATTTTCATTGTCTTTTCTACCTAGTACAATTGGTTGTACAGAAATAATTCCTAGGAGATTCTTTGGTTTAATTATTGTTGAGTTTCTTTTGATAGCTCTTTTTCTACCAGAATGTAGTTTAGAATATTTAAAAATATTTATAAAAATATAGGAAATGCCTAGAAATGTTCATCTGTGTTAGGAAGGGAAAAAAGTATCATGGTGGTATATAAAACTTAATTATTTCCTTTGGGTTAAAGTTTTTATTTAAAAATTTATTTGGTATTTCATTGAATGATAAATATATTAAGTGGTTATATTAAATAAAATATTTTGATATGGGGTTATATAGTTTCCTGATTAATTTTTTAACTATGAAGACTTGTGATTTATTGTAATCTAGGTCTGGAGGGTTTGATCTTTTTTGAATTCATTTCCTTTTTACTGTAAGAAACATAGAGCAGAGAGAGAGACTACATATATACAGGAGAAGATAGAATCAGTGTATTCATCTATTGCCAGATAACAGTAACATGACAGTGAAACAGAAGGCTGAGATTTTGTTTAGTATTCAGAATATATTATTTTAAATATTATTTACTTGTATTATCAGGTTACAGTGAAGTCTTCCTCTTCTATTTTTCCCTTGCAAGCTGAAATCTATCTGAAACCATTAGCTGTACTATGCTCTCTGTGAATGCTATAGACCCAGTCCTCTGGCTTTTAAAAGGACTACACTCTGCTGGTTTCAGATTTCATTGTGGTAACTTAGATGTGGCCCAGATGCCATTGTAATAACTTGAATTTGAGATTTGTTTCTACAATCAGATAGTATAGTAAAGCACATTAGGAAGTACATTGTGTCTACCCCTAATTGCCTGTGTTTCATTAGGGCAAAATAACATTTTTAAGCCGTTAAAATTATTATTTTCTGGACTCATCTCTGAGAAATGATTGTCCTTTTTCTAGATAGTCATACTCTAAAATTTTTAATTTTTTTCTTCATTATTTCATGTTGTATGTGCATGTGTATGTAAGTGCATATGTGTGTGAACAGACTAAGCTTTAATCCTTAGTTTTGGCAGTACTGAATTCTGAAAATTACAGTCAATAAGTTTTTGTACTAGAACTCAGATATTGATGATGGTTCGACTTGGGGTATATAAACTTGAAGGCTTGAGAATGGGAATCAGACCCGGATGGAATGATATTGTAGTGAATAGAACAGAGAATCACTAAGCAGTAATATTTCCTGGACCCCTCCTTATCTTAACTGAATCAGGATCTCTTAGAATAGGGCTTCAGATCCCAGGTAACTTTTTTAGTATGTTAAAGTTTGAGAACTTCAGATAGTGACTTTTAGGTATAAATTCTATCTTCTGTGTAATTTTCTTTGAATAGAATATATCATTTTTTTTCATATTTGTAGGACTAAATACTAGTCTGATATAGAATTTGTTTTTATCACCAGTTGTTGATTTTCTCTGCAGTTGGAAAATACTGAGCTAGCACAGGAAGACAGAAAAGTAGCACATTATCAGACATAAGTAACAGCCAAGACAGTGATCTCTGGTATCAGAGGTTTCAGCTGTGACATGGAAAGTGAGACAGTCACCTGATACATTATACATACTTAAGTAACAGTGTTATTTGAGATATTTTAAACTCTTTGAGGTCACAAAACAAAACATCTTTGCAGTAGTTTGACCAAATCGTAAAGTTATGCTCCTTGAAAAGAAATTAAAATAAGACATTGTATGTTCTCTTTCCATGATGAAGGGGTGTATCTTTGTTAAGTTTGGGGTGTATTCTTTCATACCATTTCCCTGCTTGTGAATAAATACATATTTACATACATTCACTTACATGCTGGCATATTTTAAATATTGATATATACAGATTGCCCCTCTTCTCTCAAAGGCTATAACAATTTATGTTCCCATGATTGTAGGATATTATAGCCTTTAATACTTTTATGAATAGGATAAGGAACACACTTTAATTATTAATGAGTTTGAACATCTGTTTTTTTTTAACATTTATTTTCATTTCTTCTGATTTGCTTTCTATATTCCTTTGCCTATTTTAAAATTGGTTTATTAGGTTTTGTTTTGTTTTAATTTATTGGTGTTCCTTATATAGTATGGATATTTACTCTTTTGTCTGCTATATGATGGAATAATGTTTACTTAGCTATTTCAATGATGTGATAATAATTAACATTTTGCATTGTATGGGAATTCTTCTGAGTCCTTTGTGTGTATTTTTTCTTTTAATCTTCACGGTTGTCATGTCTACGTTATGGATGAGGTGACCATGATCCAAGAAGGTTAAGTAAGTTGTTTGAACACGTGTGACTAAGTGGGAGAGTCAGGATTTGAATCTAAAAAGACTAGTTTTAAAACTGTTAACATTTAACCTTACACTTGATCTTATTTTTTTCATTGTAAATAACTGAAAATTAAAAATAAATTTTTTAAAGTTTTAAAGATATTCAGGGCACCTGGGTGACTCAGTCAGTTAAGCATTTGGCTCAGGTCATAGATCTCATGGTTCATGACATTGAACCCCAGGAGCCCTACTATGGACTTGAGCAGACAGCCTAGAGCCTGCTCGAGATTCTGTCTTTGCCCCTCTCTGCTCTTGCTTTTTTTTTCTCTCTCAAAAATTAATAAACTTAAAAAAAATTTAATAAAAATAATCATTTAGAAATAGTGACACAAACATGTATATGTTTGTATATCTATATACACACTGGCATAGTTGGTAAATAGATGTAATACTATAATAATACAGATATTTTATAGACGTTTAGTGACATTTGTCTTATTTCCATTTAGAACTGACCTTCAGTAGCATACTCCCATTCTTTTCTCTATTGATTACCATAATAATCTGTTAATCTTCATGTTGCTAATCATTTTGCTTTAATCTTTCCTCAACAGTGTTTTTGGAATAATCATTTTAAGTATGGTTTTGATCATGTTTATTCCTTTGGAAACCTTTCAGTGGTATTACATTTCTTGCTTAATGAAAGCCAGGCTCTTTCTTACCTTGACATTTGAAGACTTCCATAACTGTTTCACCCTTACCTTTCAGGAATTACCATGAGTGATTTTTTTTTTCTGTTTATAAAATTTAGTTTGCTTGCTGTAGTGCAATATGTAGTATACTAATCTTTGAATCTAATGGTTCAAGTGCAGATTTCCATGACACTTTATCTTGTTTGCATGCAGTACTACATAATGCAAAGCACTGTCGTTTCTAGAATTTCTGTATAGGTATGACCTAAGATGTGGCAGACTGATTGGAAAGGGGGTGAGGGATTCAAGCACATTTTTCTGAAGCAGAGTTTACATAACAAACAAAAGATTTTTCTTTCTTTAGATTGTGTATTGGGTTGATGGGAGATAGTGTGTAGGGGGCAGGACTAAAGTCCACCCCAGCCACCCTAGGGTACAGCCACTGGTGTTAGCTGCAAGCTTACAGTGTCTGGGAGACCCTCCTTACTGTGTGATATTGAACAATATGCTTAACTTCTCTAAATGTTCACTTTCTCCCTTGAGCAGCCTTTCTTGACATTGCATACAGCAGATAAATGGGATAATTTGTTTTTTGGGAGTTAATATTCTTCTAGCTTTATACTTTAATCAGTTAGTGTTCTTTTTTTTTTTTTTTAAATATTTTTATTTATTTCTAGGGGAGAGAGAGAGAGAGACAGCGTGAGCAGGGGAGGGTCAGAGAGAGAGGGAGACACAGACTCTGAAACAGGCTCCAGGCTCTGAGGTGGCAATCAGCACAGAGCCCGACGCGGGGCTCGAACCCACAGACCGCGAGATCATGACCTAAGCGAAAGTCGGACGCTTAACCAACTAAGCCACCCAGGTGCCCCAGAATCAGTTAGTGTTCTTAATCAGCAAAAGAAGTTTGCTGACCTGATTGAGCAGATGAATTTATTTAAGAGTGCCTGGTTCATAGAATTTGGAGTGGGGGGAGGCTGGAGAACCAGGCTTCAGGTTAAACTTATAGCTAATATGCCTCAAATCGTTTCTGCGAACTGTCACTTCACCAGCCCCACCAAGCACCAGTGCTGCCCAGTTGTTGCCCCTTTTGGGCTGGTGCTCCCATTGTGGAAGGCTGATGCCTCTGCTATTGCCTACACCAGCCAAAAATGAAAGGTCCATCTAGAGCCCATTTTTTAATGTGACTCCATTCCAAACTGAAATATTGTGTCGATGCTTCTGATGTCTGCATCGTAGTTGCAGAATATATTGGGAATTTGAGGTCTAAAATTAACTTAGGGAGATTCGACTTATAATAATGTGGGAATTTTCCTGAGTATAAAAGGATTCTGCAGAAGCTGATGAAAAGTTGAACATGATAAATAAATGTTCACTATAATACTTTTGCTTGTATTCACTCATCTGTATTATTTTTTCTTCTTCATCTCCAAGTGAATAGGTTTGTGTAAAGACCTACTGGAATTTAATTATTTGAATTAGTCTGCCTAGCTCTTTCTCATGTGAATTTTCTTATGATCTTTTTATCATTTCTTTTTGCATTATTTTATTTCTTTTAAACAATATCAATGATAACAAGTAATACTAAATATATTCTAGTATGTAATATGGAAAAATATAGAATAAACTCTGAAAGTTGCCTTTTTCCACTCACCTCTTCTCCCTTCATACTTTCAATTGCTTTCCTCTTTTGAAGCGTCCTCTAATAAAATTATAATCTTTAATTTTAAGTTGACACATTTGATAATAATTTGGAACTTGATGGTAAGTTTATGGAATATAGAGGTCTTTATTTGTGCTTTGAGTTTCCATGGAGCCTACTAAAACTGTTACTTGTGTGTAGAACAATAATACAGGAAGACTTGACCTAAGGCAATAGCTGTGTAACCATTTTGGAAGTGAAGGTTTACAACTTAGGGATTTAGTGAATGTGCAGAGAAAGGTAGCCCTTTCAAGTAGACTCCAGGAGTTCTAGCTTGGGAATCATACCATTGATGATACCACTTAAGGGAAGACCGGAATGGAGGAATTACTCTGCATCTACAAATATATTGCTGGAATGCTTTCTGATTATGTTCCATTATTTATTTTGAGCGAGTTCATGTGACGGGGGAAGTGCGAGGGAAGAGAGAGAATCCCAAGAAGACTCCCAGCCTCCAGTGCAGAGGCCGATACAGGGCTTGAACTCAAAAAGTGCGAGATCATGACCTCAGCCGGAATCAGGAGTTGGACGTTTAACCGATTGAGGCACCCTACCCATATTTCTGATTTGAATTAGAGTTTGGGGAGGTGCTAGAATGTTTAAGTGTGGCATAGATTTCCACAGTTTAGGAAAGACCGTGAAAAATACCATTTTCTAGTTATTTCTGAGGCTAGATGATGAATAAGACCTCTCAGTGAGGAGATGGATTTTTCTTTTAAAAAAGCCAAAACAGTTAAATAAGGTCACTATAAACGTGTTTTCTAATCCTTTGTCATCTGTAAGTTGATGGTAAATGGGCATATATTCCATTGTGTATACATTTTTAGAAAATAGTATTTGAAATATGGTTTGTTTCAGATAAACATAATGATAATAAACTCATTTTGCTAAAAGTGTCTCTGAAAAACTTGTGCTAGGAAACCATATTCAGATATTTGTTTTGGCATTTTGTATTTAGCCTCATTTCCCCCCTATTAATTATAACTAATTTGACATTCTTTTCTTCTTCCAGATCATTCAACTTCGAGTGGCACATTATCTTTTAAGCCTAGTCGGTCGTTGGTTACCCTTCCTACTGCCCATGTCATGCCGTCTAACTCCAGCACTTCAGTTTCCAAACATAGTGAATCATTGACGTCAGATGGCTCAAAATGGAGTACAAGCCTCATGCAAGCATTGGGAGACCACAGTAGGGGAGAACAGGACTCTTCACTAGATATGAAGGACTTCCGGCCCCTCCGGAAATGGTCATCTTTATCCAGACTCACTGCCCCGGATAATTGCAGCCAGGGTGGCATTGTTCACACTGGAGAGTCCAGGAGTGGTTTGGAAAAGACAGGGAGAGGCAAGGTTTTAACATCACAACTAAGAACAATTGGGCCTAGCTGCTTACATGATAGTATGGAGATGCTTAAACTAGAAGACAAGGAAATAAATAAAAAACGATCGTCAACTCTGGACTGCAAATATAAATTTGAGAGCTGTAGCAAAGAGGACTTTAGAGCTTCTTCCTCCACCCTTAGGAGGCAGACCTTAGACATGACATACAGTGCCTTACCTGAAAGCAAGCCCATTACGACAAATGCAGAGGCTTTTGAACCTACGAAATATTTAATGCTTGGTCAGCAGGCAGTAGGTGGAGTTCCCATTCAGCCTTCTGTGAGGACACAGATGTGGCTTACGGAGCAGTTGCGGACAAACCCTTTGGAAAATAGAACTACAGAGGACACTTACAGTTTAGCTCCTTGGCAACAGCATCAAATTGAAGAATTTCGACAAGAAAATGAAACACCAATGCAGGTACGGCTCAGAGTTTAGAGTTTGGTTCCCTCCAGTGGATGTTATGAGCACAGTAGCACGCTTGCAGTAAGCACGTGACCATGTGTCCACAGACATGGATGGTTTTGTTTTTCCTCCTGCTTACAAGTTACTAAGCATAAAACTCCCAAAATATTATTTGGATAAACAAAAGTTAAAAAATAGTTGAGGCTGATTAAGATGGAAAATTTAAAATCTTGTACCTAACTTAGTTTTTACTTCCCTTCGCATTTGTTAAGTAGGCGAAAAAATAAAGAAAAACATACTTAATTTAAAGAAGCTTGAAACAGAAATGGGGACTGGCACAGTATAATTGGAAGAACATTATTTCTGGAGTATGAGGTCTTGGATTTTATTTCTGGTTCTATCAGTTTCAGAACTTGGATAATTTTCTACCTGTCACTTAATACTTCATTTCTTTGGGCCTCAGTTTCTTTTCCCTTCTTTTTAAAATTTAGATATAATTGACATATTACATTAGTTTAAATCCTACATCGTAATGATCTGCTATATATGTTTTGTGACTTGATCATCGCAATAAGTCTAAGTCTGGTTAATGTCCCTCACTATGCATAGTTTCAATTTTTTTTCCTGCTTTTGAGAACTTGTTCTCTCTTAGCAACTTTCAAATATATAATACAGTATTATTAATTATAGTCATCATGCTGTATATTATATATTATATTCTCATGACTTGTTTATTTTGTAACTGGAAATTTGTCTTTTGATTCTCTTCACCCATTTTGCTCACCCTCAGCCCGTGGCAACCACCAGTCAGTTCTCTGTATCTGTGGTTTTTCTAAGATTCTACATATAATTGAGATCATGTGATATTTGTCTTTGACTGACTTAATTCACTTAGCATAATGCCCTTAAGGTACATTCACATCACAAATGGCAAGATCTAATTTTTTTTAAATGACTCAGTAATATTGTGTTGTATATGTACCACATTTTCTTTATCCATTCAATCATCAGTGAGCATTTAAGGTTGCTTTCATGTCTTGGCTATCGAAATGAGAGCTGCAGTGGATGTGGGAGTGCATACATTTTTGGGGGTTAGTGTTTCCATTTCTTTCAGATAAATACCCAGAAGGGGAATTGCTGGATCATATGATAGCTCTATTTTTAATTTTTTGAGGAACCACCCACACTCTTTCCCATAGTGTCTGCATCAGTCTACATTCCCACCAGCACTACACAAGGATTCTCTTCTCTCCACACCTTTGCCAACACTTGTTAACTCTTGTCTTTTTGATAACCATTCTAACAGGTGTGAGGTGATACCTCATTGTGGTTTTGTTTTGTGTTTTAATTTTTTTAAATGTTTTATTTATTACTGAGAGAGAGAGAGAGAGAGAGAGAGCATGAGCAGGGGAGGGCAGAGAGAGAGGGAGACACAGAATCTGAAATAGGCTCCAGGCTCTGAGCTAGCTGTCAGCACAGAGCCCGACGCGGGGCTCGAACCCACAAACTACGAGATCATGACCAGAGCCGAAGCTCAACCGACTGAGCTACCCAGGCACCCTGCATTTACCTGATAGTGATGTTGAGCACCTTTTCATGTGTATAATCGCCATCTACATGTCTTTTCATTTCTTCGTCTGTGAAATGAGAAAGTGGAAGTAAAGTTATTTATAAAATTTTGGTGGTATATGAAAAATATTTAGGTTTATAAAATAGAAGTGTGCTCATTTTAAAAAGATTAAGTTGGATATCAAGATTTATTAATCAGTTTGAGGAAAGTACTTAATAAAATATCACATACAAAGAAAACAGGTGTGTATCCCCTACAGTAACATGTAAATGTGTTGTCTATTCGAAGGTAATTTCCATAGCTCATTTTTTTTTTAATGTTTTATTTTATTTCTAGGAGAGAGAGAGAGAGACAGCGTGAGCAGGGGAGGGTCAGAGAGAGAGGGAGTCACAGACTGAAATAGGCTCCAGGCTCTGAACTGGCAGTCAGCACAGAGCCTGATGCGGGGCTCGAACCCACGAACCGCGAGATCATGACCCGAGCAAAAGTCGGACGCTTAACCAACTAAGCCACCCGGGCGCCCCTCCATAGCTCATTTTAACTGGGAAAGCAATTATCTGTAGAATTTTTTGTGAATGCTATCATCCATTTTTTATTAACAGTATTTTCTGAGACCAATTAATTCTATCAGAAATAGTAAACTTTCCCTAGAGAAAACATTAAAATATCTGTTCATTACAGCTACTAATAAAAACATAATAAAGATTGAAGGAATATATTCTATGAAAAGATAAGGAGATCACTTAACTAGGAACCTCACAGATCTGAGAACAGTTCCAAAACAAAGACCCACCCTAATGTGCTACATTCACAGGAGAATCCTTAACATGTCCCATGTGCCTTCCTTACTCTTGTTTTGGGCAAGACTGCGTATAGTCTTGATTATGTATATTCAAACCACATACTCAAGCAAGCATTATTATGATGTCTGAACTACAAATCAGAAAAGAACAATTTAACTAGACTTGTGATTTATCAGTTCAAGATACTGAAAGATAGAAAATGCAATTTTTAAAAGACTTTTATTTTTTTAATTGAAAAAAAATTTTAATGTTTATTTTTGAGAGACAGAGAGACAGAGCACCAGGGGTGAGGGCCAGAGAGAGGGAAACAGAATCTGAAGCAGGCTTCAGGCTCTGAGCTTTCAGCACAGTGCCTAACTCAGAGCTTGAGCTCATGAACCATGAGATCATGGTTTTAGCTGAAGTTGGATACTTAAGTGACTCAACCATCCAGGCGCCCCTGTTAATATTTTAGTTCTTAAATGCTTTGTGATTATCAGAGAACAGAGATCAACAGGGATCAGGCATATACTTCTCCAGCTGGAATTTTTGTACAGAATTGTTGTTGTCCAGGGCGTACTGAGTATTTCTCTTCCAACCTTTAGTAGGTTGTGATGACCTCATTTAAGTCAGTAGGCAACTGAGAAAATTGGATGAATTGAAAGCAGTAAGTACTAATTCACTGCTTTCATTCTGCTCAGAGAAACCTCTGCTGTAAACTAGTTTTTTTCCCAGAATCTTGAAGCAATGCAGAGAGGCTAGGGAGCTTGCAGGTGCACTGCAGAGCCAGACTTCTTTTTAATTCTTCTCCCTAATACATGTAAAGGAAGAAGACTACAAAAGGACAAAAGTTGCATGCGCCCTGGAATGTCCTGAATTTTGGTTAACCATATTTGGGATGGTCTCTTTGTAGTGTTCTTAAGTTTTGTAGTAGAAAGATGAAGCCAGGTAAAGAACACTTAGACACTTCATTCAGTTGCTGTGTTTAAATGATCACTTCTCTTATTCCCTTCTTGGAGTACTACAGAAAACAAGTCTTCAGTGCCTTCTCCTTGGAGACTCCAAGTGCTGTCTTTATTATAAAAGTTCTCATCTTAGTTGTTTCTTAAAAAAATTGACTTCCTTATAGTCTAATTTTTATATAAAGGAAAGAGCCATAATAAGGATTGGTCCATCTGATAAATTGTGAGAATGTGTATGATTTTCAAGCACAACTGCTTAAACACCCACCATGAAAAGACCCTCTTTTTACACCTAAGGAGAGGAATTTGGCCAAGGGTCACAATCTAATACCACCATAGATATATGTAGCACTTTAGCTTATCTCATTTGATATTCACAGTTTATTTTCCTGCTTTTCTCCCTCAAGAGCTTACTATTGTAATGTGGAAGTTTTGCTTTTCTTAGGGATAATCATTGAGTCAGCCTCGCAATCTAATACTCCTGATGTTCTTTGCTTCCCATGATTTCCTGCTACATCAGCTAGAGTGCAGGTAGTGTGTAGTACTCTGAAACGTGTTCCTTTGTGAATGAAGAGAAGCCATCTGTGCCTTCGGGTGGTTAGAACACAGACCTCCAGGTGGAAGCTGTCTTTGGGTCTTTTCTCTGTACTATGTTGTCCCTCTCCTGTTACCTTCCCCAAAATCTCTCTGACCCTACAAGGACCATAACAGAAGAGAAAAACAGACAACAAAATCTTGTCTTCTCTTTGGAAAGAATGTATCCCGTACTATGTCCCTCTTGTATTTCTTTTGTGGGGAGCAGGGGAATGGGTTGGGAATGGAAGGTGTATACCTCTATCCATTGGATGCCTATAAGCTCACAGTGCATCTCTTAGGCAGTAGTGAAGAAATGGTCTCTTCGTTGACAAAGTTGTTTATCCTTTTTTCTCTTATATTCCCTAGGATGTTTCTAAGTTCTGGGTTGCAATTATTAAAAAGAGGAAGATAAGAATTTCTGCCTAATTAAATCATGAAGGGGCTTGATCAGCCAAGATCTTGACACCTAATAATTTCAACATTTTTTGCTGGAAAATTTATATAAGTAAAAAATGTAAATAAAAATTGGATCAAATGACTTAAATTAAATGACTTGGTTTTTGTCTCACATGATAAGAGATTGCAAAGAGTTTTATTTTTCTTTTAATGTGTATTATTATTATTATTTATTATTATTTTTTTTTAGAGAGAGACAGAGACAGCACAAGTCGGGAAGGGGCAGAGAGAGAGGGAGACAGGATCCCAAGTAAGCTCTGTGTTGACAGTAGCGAGCCTGATGTGGGGCTCAAACTCAGGACAGGCGAGATCATGACCTGAGCTGAAGTTGGAGGCTTAACTGACTGAGCCACCCAGGCGCTCCTGAAAAAATTTTATTTTTAACAAGAGAGTGTTTTCTTATTTTTTTATTTTTGTATTGTTTGTCTTTTATTTTTTGTTTGTTTTTACTGGTTAAAAAAATATAACTGCGCATTGAAAGATGTGGACCCTATGATATTCTAAATAGTAAGGATGTGAGATTGTGATACATTCACTAGGTAGCTAAAAAACATAATTAGGTTTTGTATACATGCTATATAGTAAATTAGTAATGTGTTTGATCTTTCAACTTTTCAGCATAGAATTGACATATAATATTATGCATTTTAAAGTTGTTCTGTTACTTAGCAGCAGAGCAAATATTTTTTGAAAATTTATCATTTTACCACTTTGCCAGAAGTCTAAAAATAATCAAAAGGAAAAGTAAAAAATCTAGATAGTAAATTCATTATTTTATGTAAGTCTGCCCTCTTGTGGCTGAATGAGGAAATCTTGATCTTATTTTATTTGAGAAAAGTCACTGAAAACAACCTACAAAATCAAAACTGCTTATAATTAATATGGATGGACCTTGAGGGTGTTATGCTGAGCAAAATAAGTCAGGCAGAGAAGGACAGATACCATATGTTTGCACGTATAGGAGGATTAGGAGGAACTTAACTGAGGACCGCGGGGGAGAAGAAGGGAAAAAATAGTTGGGGAGAGGGAGGGAGGCAAACCATGAGAGACTCTTGAATGCTGAGAACAAACTGAGGACTGATGGGTGTATGGGAGGGGTAGAGGGGAGGTGGGCATGGAGGAGAGCACTTGTGGGGATGAGCACTGGGTGTTATATGGAAACCAACTTGACAATAAACTATTTGTAAAAAAAAAAACTGCTTATAATTAGATTGTTATCGATAAACTCGATTATGAGTTTATTAAAGAGAGATTTCACTGAGTTCAGAAAAGTTCTTTTTATTGTAGGTCATTTTCATTAAATAAACATTTTGAACCAACTAAAGTATAAAAGGCAACAGTAAACATTTAAAAATTAGTTCATTTTTAGTGCCCTGTAAATTAAGAGTAGAATTTATCCTACAAGAGAAAGAACATTAGATATTTAAACATTTTAAAATACATTGTTTTATTATGTCTTACTTTTTACATATCATGATAAACAGAATAAATAAGTTCCATTTAAAGAATAGGTTTTTGTTCTACATTATAATCTGAGTTACAGTGTTCTGTAATCTTCAAGAAAAAGGTTTTAATTTCTATTAAGGGCAGAATGAAAACAAAAACTTATTTATTCCTATTTTACTTAAGAAAAACCCCGTAACTTCACATTTTATAGTTTGATGTTCATGTTATAGTGAACAATATAATGGAAGGCATACAATTTAGCATTTCAAATTTTCCACTTTTCTAAGATCAGTGCAGCTAATAATAGAACTTGGTTACTTTTTTCACAAGTAATTACTGACACCGGTGAGGTGAATGTATTGCTTGTTATTTATAAGCTTTTTAATTGATATTAGGGATTTTTCCCACCTATAGATGAGGCTTTGCTGAAGAAATCTCCCTGTCAGTATAAGATCCCTTTTTCTTCTTTTCTTAAATATCAGTGAACCAAAACTGTCTCCCTCCCCATCTCCAGAAACTCTCACATACCCATGAAAAAGCATTGTCTTCTTTACGATACTGTTAGTGGCACTTGTGCTACAAACCAGAGTTGGTATACTGACTTTTCAAATTCTTTTAGTAAACACATTTTGGAAGGTCAGTAAATTATGTGTCCTCTACTCTTTTAATAATTGCTGTATTAGTAATATTCTTGAATTGAAGTTAAAATTATTAGATTATGCAGTATAGGTATAAATTACTTTAGACCTAATTTTATTTAAAATATTTTTTTAATGTTTATTCATTTTTGAGAGTTAGAGACAGGGAGCTAGTAGGGGAGGGTCAGAGAGAGAGAAGGAGACACAGAATCTGAAGCAGGCTCCAGGCTCCGTGCTGTCAGCACAGAGCCCAATGTGGGGCTCGACCTCACTAACTGAGACCATTAATAGCCGAAGTTGTTCACTCAATCGACTGAGCCACCCATGCACCCCATTTTACGGAGTCAAGTTAAATTATGACATTTTGGTGAATATATTTTCCAACAATTTTTTTTTACTTCCATTAGGAGTTGGAAGGTATTTCTAAATGATCACAGGGGAAATTGAGAATGTATTCAGCAAGAAAATAATTATATATTAACATTGCTGGATTTATAATTTAGCGTGGTAGAATGGCCTACCAAATAGGTAGGTATTGACCATCTGGTTGATAGATTAAGGAAAATAGCTATATCCTGTTAATAAACAGTAAGACAAAAAGTTGATGTCAGAATGTGATCAAATAATTTGAGGGAATCCAAATGCATTTTTTAAATGCTTGAAATGATATACGTTTCTTTTATTCTTTTTAAAATTCTTTTCCTTGCCTACATTGAGTATGAGGTTAGAATAGAAGACAATTTATAAAATCATTCTAAAGTCTTGAGCTTTCATGATTCAAAAGACAGAGTGTAGTAAGTTATGTATTCAGATGATCAACTGCAGTGCCTTAAATTAAGGTTAGATTCTAGTAGTGTATTAATAATTATGGCTAATTATACTATCTCCTGTTAAATTAACCAGTAGTTCTTGTCTGCTGATCATAATGTGCTAGAGAGGACAGATTTATTGTTTGCCTATGTATACTAGAAATTTTGTAATTCTTTGAAAGAATTAGTTAAGAGAAATTTTATTTATGTAACAGTATGGCCTTGTTTTTTCATGCTTGTTTCTCATAAACCTTAAAAATGTTAGTGTAGTACAGAGAAAGAATACAATTTCTATTTTAAAATGTAGGTTTTGATAGTTACTACAAAGACTTCTGAATGATAATAACAAAGGTAATGGATGTGAGGAATCAGTAGGCTATTTCAAATGATGACACTTCATTTGAATATTTTGGTATAAACTTGGTGAAAACCTGAAAAATACTTAAACATTAAAGAGGCTTTTACAGTACAATATACATTTACCCCAAAAAGTGAAGCTAATGCTTTATAGGTGAAGTGAACTGGTTAGCAGTGCAGTTGCAAAACTAAACTTCTAGTTCATCCTCATAAGAAATTTGGGATAGAAACTTACAAGCTCTGTAGAGGAATTTGATAGTTACATTATACACACTTATAGTCATTTTGAAGTTAATTTTTGAAAATAAAGCTCTTTTCATGTTTACAAGATCCCACAGATGGATACATTTGGTAACAATTGTTTTGTTCTGAATCTTGACCTTTTCACAAAGAAATTCTTCTACTTAGGAAGTGGTCTGGTATGTAGTATTTCCCCCTCTTCATGGGATGACAGATTTTAAGTTGATGGTGACAAGTTGCATCACTGGGGATTGCAGCAGAACTTCAGAGAAGCATCACAATGATGCAGATCAACAAGAGACATATTAAAATGAGACAGAAATTTATAAATAGGTTCTGGAGATTTTGACGTGCTTGTTGAGGCATTTCAATGGTTGAAGCTCTTCTTATAGCAGAGCGAGTGAGGTATTGGACTTTCTCCATGATACCAGGAAGGCAGGGAGTCTGAAGTTGTAAATGGTGAAGAGAAAGGTAAAAAGTTGGCAGCCAGTTGTGAGCTCAATCCCTCTCTTCTGTTAGGTATCCTGGAATGTTAAAATAGTGAATGGATTAGGATCATGTGTGTAACCTATTCTCTGAACAGGTATAAACACAATTTTGTGATTAATTCATCGTCCTCATTGTTATTTGTATTTATGACATCAAATATGCATGTATTGATATGACATCAAACATGCATGTATGCACACGCACGCACACATACGTGTTTCGCTGTGTCTCTCCCGAGTGTCTGTCTTTTTTGGTGAGGGTCACCGTGATGTCTCATTCGTTTTGTGTTTGGAGTGTTAATAACTTCAGTTTTTGCCTTCTTCTCTCAAAATGACTGGCAGTATAGGTAGGTTTAGGGCGCAGCTCATTTTCTACTATTCCCTTGAGCAAAAGTTCTCACATACAGTTTCATTAAGACTGTTTCTCTGCGACCATAATTATGAACAATTAGTGCATTGATGGCTTCAGATAAAATCTCATAAACAGAAATGCATACAATAAATTATTTTCCAGATGTTGATTTTACTCCAAGATAAAATAGTTAAATGAGAAGTCTTTTATCAGAACTATAGATTCAAATGTTTGTCGTTCCTTTTTATGATTTTATAGTTTTGTAGCATATGCTATTTTGAGTTACATTTTAACAAGACTTGATATTAAATACTGGAGACCTTCAGGCTCAGAAGGCATAGTAATAAAACTCTCATTATCTCACTGTGTACCACAGACAGTTCTTACTTAGAAATGGCCTGTACTCAAGAGCAGTGGTTTCCATTTGCTTTTTTTCAGAGCTTCCATAAATTCTGCCTAATTAATTGATTAGTTTCTGCCTAAGTAATTGTAATTAATAAATGAGACAATATAAAACTTAATGCATTATTATAAAATAATTAGAGATTAGAAACTGAAGATAATAGTTACAAAGATTTGGGGATATTTTATTGTCAGGATATTTCAATATAAATTTTGAAATAAGAACAATTTAGAAAATGAATAAAAAGTATAATCATAATCAACTGTCCAGAGACCATGGCTGTTAACACTTGTTATGTTGTTGTTGATCAAGATATTACCACCTTCTCCAGCTTCCAGATTTCATTTTCTCCCTAAACTCTATATATCATGTGAAAACCCATCTCAACCAGTCATCTCAGTTTCTGAGAGAGACTAGTGCTAAAGAGAGCAGAGGGAAGAACTAAAAGAATGGGAGAGGGGAATATATATTTTAGGTATGATCAGGGAGGAGGCATTTAGTGTTACAGAGAAACCATGGGGTGTATATATGTTTACATTATGTAGTTTTGGTACCTCATCTTGGCTCTGTTAAGTTTGAATTATATATTAGACGGGGCTTTTGTTTGGCTGGAGGCTCTGGCCTCCTTTCTGGTATTGGTCTGTAGTGAGGAGATCCAAACAACTTACTTCCATCAAACTTTATGTATGTTTGTAGTATATATTCTTCGTTGTCTAACACCAGTGGCTGTTAATTTATAACACCCTCTACTTAGTAGATAGCAGCTTAAATATGTTTATTTAATTTAATTACTTTTGTTTGAATTCCTCAGATTAAATATTTTAGGAATCAAGGCTTTAAGAAGATGCATTTTAAAGTTTTTTTCTGCTTATATTTATTTGCGTGTTATAGATAAACAGTGAATTTATACTATTCAGTATTTGTGGGGAGGATCCCATGATTCATTCTTTTATTTGACTAGTCTATAAGAAGATACATAACAGTATATATAGTTAAGAAAGGAATAAGAACTAGCATTGGTCATTCCTATTTGAACTTACATTTTTGTGAAGTTTCATAACTTAAATGGTCTAAAAATTTTGAATTTAAATTATTTTGAGATAAAACATGGACAAGGAAGAAGCTGTCTAGTTGTTCATCATGAAATGTATATACAAGAGTCATTCCCTACCCTGACACTTTGATGAGTGGTAGTTCAGTCACATGAAACATGTCACCTTTCCATAAATACTTCATTGCCTTTTTTGATTCTGTCTTTTGCACATGTTGTTCTGGCTCTGCCTGGAATGTCTCCCCTCCACCCCCTGCTCTACCTTTGATTCTTTGCCAGGCAAACTTCAGTTGATCCTTAAGGCCCAGTTTAAATATCACTTCCTAATGAAACTTTTCATTACTCATTAAGGTAAAATTGGTTATCACCTCTGCTGGTTTTCAGTTGGGTTTTAGTGTTAACCTGTTTCAGGAGTGCTATAATTTTTATTTACATGTCCTTGCCACAAGTAGACTTCTAGTTCACGAGTATAGGGAACCACATGTTTATTTTGTATTCTAGTATGCAGTGTGTGATTGTTATTACTTGAATAAATCAATGAAGTTGATCAAGGGATTCTTACGGCTTACTTTACTATTTCCAGAAGATTGTTAATTTTCTAGTGCTATGGCTAACAGATTAACCAGTTAGAATAACAGAATTTGATAGTTGAACACATAATCTCCTCTCTTCCTCTCAAGTCTCTATTACATATGAAGGAAATGAAGCTCAGAGGATTACAGTTTATAAATTGTTGTTAATATTAACAACATTAACCTGAATGAGGCTTTGTTCAGATGGGTATTTGGTGTTTGTGAAATATGAAGAGGTAGTCCTAGGAAGATGAACTCTGCTGATGAAAGTATGACGAATACACTTTAAAGATGATGTCATGGTACTTCAGCAGGCAACTGTGTTCCTGGAAACAAATTGAGTGTAAAGGCAACAATGAAAAATAGTGTCGTTTCTTGTCAAACTTAGAAATACGTTATTATTCTAAACTGATTTGTAGCCACTTAGGATCTTATGCTAAAGCCAAAACCAAATATGCTTTATATACTGAAATGTTAGTTGTATGCCTTCAGTTTATTGGGCCCAATTTAGTTTACAGTGCACAATCTGAAATGTGTTGAGTCCTGATTCTACTGAACTTCCAAAATCTGTATGATGATAATTAAGAATTCACCCATACAGGAAGATGGGTCTTTGTGTCATACGTTGAGAATTGAAAAGCTGTGTGTGGGAACACAACAGTGCTGTCTTTGGAGTTGTCTGTGACCTTCACTGCATTATAATTTATGACATAGTTGTCAGGAGTTTACCATTCTTTTCTCTGCACTCACAACATCCTATGAGTTTAGAACTCCTACAGTCTTTTCCCCCCTCCATTCCGTAGAGGCATCCTGGTAATAAAGTAATACTTGATGGAAGGCCTAGAAAAAGTAGTTTCACTTAATTTTCATTTTATCTGATGATATTAGAGCATTCTTTTAGAATAATCAGAAAGAGATTGTATTGGGAAGTTCTGAACTTGCATCTGGCACCAGTAACAGTGGAGATAGACATTAGTCCTGCTCCCTTTGTTAAATTTTTTTTTTAATGTTTTATTTATTTCTGAGAGAGAGAGAGAGAGACAGCGTGAGCAGGGGAGGGTCAGAGAGAGAGGGAGTCACAGACTGAAACAGGCTCCAGGCTCTGAGCTGGCAGTCAGCACAGAGCCCGACGCGGGGCTCGAACCCACGAACCGCGAGATCATGACCTAAGCGAAAGTCGGACGCTTAACCGACTAAGCCACCCAGGCACCCCACTGCTCCCCTTTTTAAAAGAAATGTGTGGATTAGTTGTTTGGTAAAGGAGGAGTAGGATACTTTAAATGTTAATTCATCACCCAGACCTTGGAATCAGAATATTCAAACTATGAAACACCCTTTGATAGGAGTCTGGTTGTAGAAATGCCAGGTCCCTGTCTCTTCAGTTACAAGAGGCAGAAGATTACCCACAGAGTATGTTGTTGTATGTATGTGGAATCTATTCTAATTTTGGGAGGAATGGGAAGGCTAACTCTACTATTCTTTGTAGGATTTATAAAGTTTTTGGTTGTCTACTTTTACTCATTAGCTCAAACAAGTGAAATTGGGAAGTAAATACTGTCAAGTTCAAGATAATACTCTGTTTCTTTGAAGTGGAAAAAGGAGAGACAAACCACAGGGGATGCTAATCTTTCAACTAATATGCCATGGTATGCAACATTTTGGATGGAAGGTACTGTATTCGCGTCTGCAGGGATCCTCACTTTGTCTGTAGTGTTTCCTATTTCTTAATATATGAGATACAGTCTTGTGCAAAACAATCCTTAGTCTCAGTAGACTTTGGAAAACTTTTGGTTGTCTGCCTTATGACTTGCTAGGACATTGAAGCCTTAACAGTGCTGCATATGGTAAGCAGTCATCATCACCTATAATTTAAGCACTTTCAGTTCTTTGAATAACTTTCTGAACTTCAGTTTTTTGGGGGTGCTTTCTCTGCTAAAACTATAAATTCTTGAGATTCTTTATATTTGTGGAATTCAAAATTTTGCTCCCTTTTTGACTACTTATTCATTCTTTTAGTAAATCTGGGCATATTTTCCAAGTAAATTCAAGTATTGCAACACTACAATTCAACAGATACTTTTAAAGAATTTTTTTCCATGTAATTGGTTCAGAAGATTAGACCTATCTATATTAAGATTATTTTGGGGTTTTATTTTGTCCTACTAGTCGCTGTCATTTTCACAGGTAATCTGGAAGTGATTGTGTATCCATATTTTTGACTTGTTGAATGAAATCAGGACAGTTCATCATTAGATTTGTAATTAATCTGTTGGCATCCAGAAGTTCACTTTGGTAGAATAGTTTTCCTTTTGAGATTGCCTAACTTGGAGGTTCTATTTGAAGTTACTTTGTGGCAGCAGTATTCCACAACTTTGTTGATCCACACTGGCTATCTGAAATAATCTTCTGGCTGCTTCTGCCTATTTATGAAAAGAATTGTGTAAATATAAAAATCAGTATGTTCTCAACCTCTAAATTGACCCCATAATGACATTATCACTGTAAAGCTCTGCCTTGAGGAAGATACTTTAGACAACAGCATAGAGAGATTTTCTCTTTGATATTGTCACATTGCTGTTGCTATTTTGTCTGTAGGCTGTCCTTTCATGTTTATTATGTTTAATTTATTCACAGTTAAAGTGTTCTTTTTAACCCTGTAGTAGTTGAGACTTCAGATTCTTCTCTTGGAGGGTAAAGATGCATTAAGGGAATGTAGGGAGAAGTTTTAAGGAAAAATGAATGCCAGTTAAATACACCCCCACTAATCTAAGTGAATTGATTGGTCTTTTTTTTTTTTTTTTTTTTTAAGCCCTTAAGGTGGAGTACATTTAAAAAAGCACTAGAGGTCCTCAGTTGACCATGAATATACTTGAGTGGCAATGTAGGCCCAGACTTCATTTTCACATATTTATTTGGTAATATATGCTTCAGAATTATGTAGGGTAAGAATATTGAAGCAAAATATCTAGAAATGTTCAAAGAGACTATGTAATATCTGATTTAGGTAATTGTAATTTAGATAGATTATTTCCTTGATTTTTAACCTTTATGTTTATTCCTTTGCTGCTCTGACCAGCAGTGTTGATTCACTGTTTAGATGAAAGTTAGTCATTTTCATAGCCTAAATAACCAGGCAAGATCCCTCTGTTCAAGCACTTCACAATAAGAGGGGTGGAATACTTTAAATGGTAGAATGTGAGGTCAGAAATGAAATTGAAGAAAGATAAGGATTTAATATTGAAACTGGAATATAGTACAGAATTGTGGTTTTTGTGAAAAGCTTTGAGAAATTATAACTTAGTTTTTAGGTGTATAGGCTAAATTGATTAAAAGAATCTTTAATCTATTTAAATTTTTTTTAGGAATGAAACAAATTAAATACAATGAAGCATTGATTGATTGTAGCATGTTATATTGTTTTTAAAGCCTGTGGAGTTATTTTGAATTTTGCCTTCCATGGTTTATTGCCTAATAACACGGATATCTATAACTTTCTAATATCCCTAGCTTTAAAAGTGATTAGGAGGATGTTATATAGGTTTTTAAGGATATAATGCCTCATGTGTAAATTAGCTTTAAATGAAATGGAGCGGTTTCAAATTGAAATAGAAGTTTGTGTCCTCTCACTTTACAATTTAGAGTACCATTAACAGTATTTGAAGACTTTAAGTTTAGGGGTGCCTGGCTGGCTCATGATCTCACGGATCGTGGGTTCGAGCCCTGCGTCGGGCTCTGTGCAGACAGCTAGCTCAGAGCCTGGAGCCTGTTTCGGAATCTGTGTCTCCCTCTCCCTCTGACCCTTCCCTGTTCATGCTGTCTCAAAGAAATGGATAAAACATTAAAAAAAATAAAAAGTGAAGACTTTTTATTTTGCTTTGCCAATGTCATGATGTATTTTTAAGCCTTGTTGATCAGTGGATGTGATGTGCATGTGGTTTAGAGTTCTAAAATTTTGGCTCCTGCCAAAGTACCACCATTTCCTAGCTCTGTGACCTTGTGATTCACCCTTTGCATCTGTTTCCTAATTTGTAAAATAGAGATGCAGCACCAAAACATATGGGGAGTTAAAAGGATCAAATGAAATATTTGTATACAGCAGTACATTTAGATGTTTGTTCAAGAGTAAAGAAAGAAGTTTTGATTGGACCCTCTTTATTTCCAGGATTAGTAATAAATATACAGTCTAACCTAGAGAGTTAATCTAAGCTTTACATTTTTTACTTAAAAACTTAATGTATTAAATAATTTAATACATTACATAATACATTTAATATGTTGAAATGTTTATTTTTATACAATTTTTTATACAAACATTTTGTTTATACAGATGGTCTGTTTCCAGTTAGATTAAGAAATAATGTGTAGAAGTATATAACCAAATGTACCTTTTTCCTGGAATATTATTTTCCTTTATGTCCACTAAAATTCTGTCACAATAATTTTGATATTTGCGTTTTAGGAAATCATAGTGACTAACTTCTTAGTAAAGCAAGTTACTTTAACTTTTTCACATTTTTAAAACATTTTTCATAATTTAAACATCCTTTGTATTTCTTCTATCTTATTCCATGTGATACTTTTATTTTTAGAACTTAGTTTTAAAACTCCTGTCTGTATCAATAAAGACAGTACTTAAATTTCACCTTATGATAGAGATAAATTAATTGGGACAAAATGTCTGGCAGGTAGGCATTTATGTTTGAAATTTGAACAACAGTCACAGTAACAGTGTGATTTCTATTAACCTGTACACATTTTTAATCTAAGGGTAGCGTTAATAGCATAATTTGTGCTCTTTCTAGAAATTATTAACTTTTTGGAGTAATATGTGATGAAATTCTGGTACCCGAAAAGAGCTCATAAATATCTCATTTGAAGTGTGAGAATATAATTTGATAGGTATTTGAATAAAACTGCATAGAAATATTTATAACATCAGCACCAAGTGACTTTTATGTGATACCAAAGGAAAAACATTTATGAGTATAAAGATAATAAGAGATAATTAGTGTATCTCAGTGGTAGGTTTTGCATGTCTTACGGACAACTGTTTGTGGAATTACAAATTCTTTTCTGTAAAAAGCAATAGAGTTAATATTTGTCATAAGAACTTAGAATTCTAGAGGTAAATTTTATTTTGTGGCATACATATGAAAATAAAAGAGATAAAATTAATTTAATACTCCTTGTGTCCTGGCAGAGACTTAAAGTTTTTATGTATTAAACTGAGGAATGTAATATCAAGAGTAAGTGGAATTCAAATAAAAATCATAAAATTTATTGTATCATCTTAATTTCCGGGCCTTTTTAAAATTTCTTTCTCCCTTGTCATTCCCCTTCTAATTGCAGGGGAGAATAATGAGAAACCATGGAGGATGGTAACTTGCTAACAGTATATTCATTATAAATAGGCAGCATAAACATTTTATCAAATTAACTCAAATGACATATTTAGGAATGTTCTACCAAAGTAATGTTTCTTTACTTTTAAAAAGTGCTAAATTAGTATTCTCTAATTTTACATGTGTTTTTGATGGGTGTTTCAAATTTTCCAAACTTGTTTTTATGATATAATACTGGATTTCATGTAAGTAACTGAATTTATTAAATCTTGGAATTCTTTTTAGAAGTGTTAACAGTTTAGTGGACTTTATAGAGAGGGGAAAAGTGCTTAAATGCATTTTAGAAGTAGTTTGTTTTATATTTTTTGAAACTCTATTAAATATTTACCCTAAGGAATCATAATATTGAAATAGTCATGCCAGCAATATCCATGTTTTACATTCATGCGACTGTTCATACTATCACAGATGCAAACAGAAGCCCAGTTCTATCCTGTTTTTCAGCACAGTAACATAAGATGAAGTCATTGTTTTTGCTTGAAGAAGTAAAATATCCACTACCACCATATAGGGTATCATAATTGAAAGATATTTTAATTGGCAGAAATTCATTTTTGAAAAGCAGAATAAAAATGAGAGTCAAAGTAAAATGATAATCCAATAACCAGGGTCAAAGATGATGCAACCCTTATTATTTTAAAGTTAAATCTTGTTCTTATTGTTGCTGAACAGATATGCATTTATTTAGAAGTTTAAGTTTTTGTCATATTAAACATTTTATTTAACTTTGAATTTCAATATAAATTTGAAAAAGTTCAGTAATTTTGAATTATAGAAAGCAAGAATGACCAAAATCAATGAAATCTCTTTCTTACCTTGGCTGTTTTGATGATCACAGTATAGAATATTGTGAGTTGTATGAAGTCTTATCGGCGTTCAGTTAGAAAGTTTTCTGACTCTGTTACCAGACTTATGGGAACAATTGAAGTAGGTGTAGGAGGAAAAGTATTCTAGGGAGGTCTTTATGATGTCACACAAGAATTCTGAAGTTATGATTGGTTAGCCATAGTCTTATCACAACCAAACATTTTAGAATGTCATTTGTCTTACTTTAGGTGTGGAAAGGTCATTAACACTTTCTGCCACATTTTTTGCATGTAGTTTAAAAAAGTATACAGGAGATAAATTAAACAAAACAAAACAAATAAACCCCTAGGTTTTCAGTTGTATACAGCTCCCTTTATAGATTCTTGAATCTTTAGGCTTAGAAATAATTGTGTACTAAGGGTAATAATGTTGAAGAACTAAAAAAGATATCTAGGAATTTTAATGAGCAAGAATATTACTAGCTTAAGTCAAACAAACTTTCATTGTGGTGTTGTTGCTATTGCGCTAATACTATAGTTTCATAATGTTAGGTCCTAATAATACAGTGATTACATAATGTATTTTCACAGGATGAAATTTTATGCCTTTTACTATCTTGTTCTCTTTCTTCCTATCACTGTGTATATATGGGATGGAGTGTGTGTGAGAAACCCAGACTACTAACTGATTTCAGTTTAAAAAATTAGCTTTATCATATAAAGTAAGAATTAATACATGTATTTAATCTGTTTTCTTCAGTTAGAGCTTTCACGGTATATTTATGAACAATAATTATCATATTTAAACTGATGTATATTACCCCAAGAAAAGTTACAGTTTACAGATTTCAGAATTTAAGATCTTTTAACAGCTGCATTTAACTACCATAAAATATTATTAAATTTTAATAAGCAGAGGCAGTATCAAGAGTAACTTTCTAGTAAAACTGAAATAATCATAGATTCCCAATCAGTGGCATCCTAGTTAATGATACTTTATTGAAAATAGATGTGCATTTTGTTAGACATTTGGGTTGTGTAGTTTTTCTGAAAGGAAGGAATGCCTCATTTAATGTAGGAATTATTTTCATGAAAATTACTGTACAAATAAAATTATAGTAAATGGAATGATATATGAACTTCCTAGGACAGTTTATCTAAGAATAGAACTGGGAAATAATTCTTTTGAAAAGCTATACATCATTTTCCTGTTCGCTTAAATTTTTGCTTATATCACATATTAGATTTACTTAAATCACCACATCTGCAAGTTCCAGTTATTAAATCTCTTCTGTAACTCTGGAGGAGTTATCTGTTAATTTTTTTTTAATATATATTTATAGCAGAGTGAACTCAGCCTGCTTCACTTTCTTATGGGTAACTAAAATGTGTTGCAGCAGCTGCGTATGTGTCCTTAAATGGAGATGGTTTTGGCTTCTTCCAAAGAAAGATAAAATCCTTCTCTAGAGCAGATCTCTTGTTATTTAGGGAATCAGCTAAAACTAATAGAAAAATAATATTTCGAAAGACCCTCTGTTGAACATTGCTAAGGGAGAATTTACAACTTAAAAATAAAACTCAAAATTAGAGAAATTGCATGACTAATGTTTGACATTTTGCTCAAAATGCTATGAGCATTTTTTTCTTTCAGTCCTTGTGTATTAAGGATCTCTTATTAATATCATCAATTGCCAGTGATAACTGAAATACAAAACCTAGGTTTGAAATACAAGCCTAAAGGTGTTTATAGTAGTTTGTCACAGATGACGATGCTGTTAAGGAACAGATTGAGGATTCAAATCTGGATTCGTTTAGTTATAATTCCTTGATAGATGGGTATGTTGGAAGGATGGAATCATAATTTGAATATAGATTCACAGAGTAGTATACATCAACTAAGAAATTTTAAGATGGTGATAGGTGAATTATTGAAAAACTGTTACTGTTTTTAAAAGTCTACTTTAAGCTTGTCTGCCAGTTATGCATTCGTTTGAAAATGAAGCTTAGGGGATAGATCATTATAGTATGAGAACTTCTAATTCTAAGAAAATACAGTTAGTAATACTTAGATAAACATGTTGGCAGATTTGCTTAAAAAGCACACACACCCAACTTAGAAGGAATGGGAACTATTCGTGTCATAGTTGGAAAGTGGAGACAAAAACTTACTTTTTAGATTTGTACATAGGTGTGGAGCTTCTGGGTTTACTCTTTTCATTTTGGTTAGCTACTGTTGCTGCTTGTTATTAGTCCAAATGCAGCTCTAGAAAGTATTACCCTTGACTTGTAGCTTGATTGCTGAAATAAAAAGTTGTTTATACAAGGAGCATTGGTGAACTACAGTATAATCAGTAGAGTGTTCCTCAAAATTCCACAAATAGGGGCTGGGAAAATGTTTTCCAGGTGCTTTTTCAGAGTTTTCATTTGGAGTCAGACTATAGTTTAAATCCATTTCTGGTCACATGACTTACACCAGTAACTTCTCTAAGCTGTCTTATCTTTGGAAAGGATTTGTTGTGAGAATTTAGTAAGATGAAGCATATGTCCTGACTATTAGAGATCCTGCAATAGAGTGTGCATTTAGTGTTGTGTTACAGTTGACCATTGAACACAGGGAGCAGGTCCGGGGGAGGAAGGGGTGCCAACTCTCTCTCACACGTAGTTGAAAATTCACGGATAACTTTTGACTCCACCAAAACTTAACTACTAATAGCCTACTGTTGACTAGAGACCTTATCAATAATATAAACAGAACACATACTTTTGAAAAAAAAATTTATGTCTTTGTTTTATTTTAAGAGGGAGACAGAGTGTGGGCAGGAGGAGGGGCAGAGTGGGAGGGAGACACAGAATCTGAAGCAGGCTCCAGGCTCTGAGCTCTCAGCACAGAGCCTCATGTGGGGCGCCAACTCACGAATCAGGACATCATGACCTGAGCTGAAGTCAGATGCTTAACCTGCTGAGCCACTCAGGTGCCCCAGAACACATATTTTGTATGTGTATTATATACTGTATTTTTTTTTTAATAAAGTAAGCTAGAGAAGAGAAAATGTTAATAAAATCATAAGGGAAATACATTACTTGCATATATTTATTTTTAAAAAATCCACACTTAAGTGGACCTGTACAGTTCAAACTGTGTTGTTCAAGAGTCCGCTGTTCTTATTTTCTCTTTTTCTTTAGAAGATGATTCTTGGGTAGCTAAGTAGGTTAAGCAAGTTTTGTCATGCATGATCTCACGGTTCGTGGGATTGAGTCCCACGTTGGGCTCTATGCTGACAGGACAGAGCCTGCTTGGGATTCTTTCTCCTTCTCTTTCTGTCCCTCCTCCACCTGTGCCAGCTGTCCCTCTCTACAAATAAGTAAATAAATATTTAAAAGACTTTTAAGAAGATGTTTCTTAACCTGCAGTCCAGGGATAGAATTCAATGGTCTTGAACTTGGATAGGAAAAAATTACATCTTTAGTTTTACTAAACTCCAAATGAGATTTAGCGTATCTCCAGTTCTGACTGTAGACTACAGACTGCAGAAGGATTAGCCATGCATTTGACTGTCACTATAAGATTCTTGGGTAATTTCATGTATTTGTTTTCAGAAAGCTTAAAGTACTGCTTACATTCATCACAGAAATTACCACAATTAGGCTTGCCTGGAAATATTGTTATTTATTGCATTAATAAAGAAGCACAAATATTACATCACAAATTTGCTTTTTAAAAATAATTTTTCACTGTAAGTCATTTCCTTTCTAATCCTATGCATCTTATTTGTTTTTTAAAGAAAGTTTTATTTTAACACAGTTTTAACTGTACAGAATTATTACACATATGGTACAGAGAGTTCCTGGATACTTCACAACTGATTTCCCCTGTTGTTAACATCCTGTATTAGTATGCTACATTTGTCATAACAGTTGCAACAGTATTTTAACTAAAGCCCATACTTTATTGAGATTTCCTCAGCTTTCTCTAGTGTCCTTTTTCTTTTCCAGGACCCTATCCAGAACACTAGGTTACATTTACTAGTCATGGTTCCTTTGGTTTCATTGATTTTGACAATTTCTGAGACTTTGCTGTTTTTGGATTACCCTGACCATTTTGAAGAGTGCTGGTCAGATATTTTGTGAAATGTTCCCCAGTTGGGACATGTCTGATGTTTCTCTCATGGTTAGACTGGTTAATGTGTTTTTGAGAGGAAAACCAGAGAGGTAAAGTACCATTTTCATCACATATCAAGAGTACGTACTATCAACATGACTTTACTCTTGCTGACCTTGAATCACCTTGCTGAAGTGTGGGGTTCATCATCATTCTTTGTTAAAAACTTACTCCCCACCCCTTCCTTACCGTGTTCTTTAGAAGAAAATAACTATGCACCGCCCACACTTGGGCTTCACTGTCTTAGGAATGATGTGCCTATAAAATTATTTGGAATCCTATGTATTTGATGGGTATAGAAACATTCCAAGAACAGGTCAGTAGGCTTCGGCACTCTGCCATAAAACGTGGCACACAAAAAGTTAAGAATTCCTGTGTGTCTGTAGTTTGTATGGGCAGCCACTTTTGAAACAGGAGGACTGAGTTTTCAAACAAGCTGAAATCCAGACCTCTTTGTTTGTTTTTTTAGGCTCTGTCTTTCTAGCTTTGTCTCTTATCACATTCCTTTGTATCCTGTGCTCTGACCCTGTGCTGTGGCCCTCTCAACAGTCCATTGTTCTATTTTAAGCCTCCCTCCTTACCAACCTTTATTCTTAGCAAAGGGTTGTTTCAGTTTACATCAGTGCAACCCTCCCTGCTTTGTGCCAATTTTGCATGTTTCTCTACTGTCTCTTTTTATTGTGTTTGTTAGTGGTATCTGCCTAGACTTGAGCCTGTAGGCTCCTTGAGAAGCTGATCCAATAACTCATATTTATACCACTACTTACTCTCTACGGTACTGTTACCTAGTATAGAGCCTGGCTCATTGTAACTCTTAAATACTGATTGAATAATTGGACAAGTGAATTAAAAAAACAGGAAAGATTGCAAAGTGGTAGTGAATGAGTAATTCTGAAGAAGGAAATGTTAAGGACAATCTAAAAACCTTTCACAATTTCAAAGCTCACTGTGGGGGAGGAGGAGAAGGATGTGAATGATTGAGACAGTTGGGGCAAGAGTAGAATAACAGAAATTTTCTTTTTTGTCATTTAAAATTGTTGAGCATATATTTAGAGGGTAAGAGCCAAGGAAGGTCACACCATAAGCTCATGCTTCCCAAATTGAGCCTTTTAAGAATTAAAAAAACCTTTCTCTTCTCATTGGATTCATAGCAATCTATGGTACTTTATATACTCCATATATTGTGTGGCCTGCTTTTATTTATGTAGTTTCTCAGCTTTTACTCTAATAGTAGTTATTTTTTTAATTTTAGTTATATGCACCTTTAAGATTACTACCTAAAACAAAGGCAGGATATTAATAATAACCCCTGTCTAACCATGTTGTCCTGCTATGTTTCCTTTTCCCCAACCAAGCAAATGATTATTATGGATCCTGGGTACATTTCTTTGCATTCATTCTTAAATAGTTTTGTGACCTTTTTAATGCATTCCTTGAAAGTATTTTTTTTTGTTTTAGTTAACTTTATGTAAAGAAAACATGATATTTGTAATCTTCTACACGGAATATTTAAATTGCAACTTGTAGAGTGATGTGTCAGTGGCAAATAAAGTTTCAAGGTAGACCAGTTTCAGGAGACTCATGTGAGGATGAAATTAAAGCAAAATATACTATTGTACAAAAATAGTAACAGCAAAATGCACACTTTGCACAAGTTTTTGTAATACATACAACATTCTGTTTTTCTTTTCAAATTTATTTATTGTGAGAGAGAGCAAGCGAGCGAGCGAGAGCTATGGCGAGGTGGAGAAAGAGAGAATCCTAATCCCAATGCAGGAATCGAACCCATAGATCATGAGATCATAACCTGAGCCAAAATCATGATGCTTAACCGACTGAGCCACCCAGGTGCCCTGAGACATACATTTCAAAGATAGGGAGCTTGCTTCCGTTAGACCTGCTAGACAATCCAGGAGAAAAATTTTATCTAACTCTTAAGGGCACTTTTCTATTAAAAGTTTGAGAATTACTGCCTTAAAATTTAAAACTACCTAAGAATTAGTTGAAAAAACATCTAAGAACAAAGAGAATGAGAATAGTATCCCTAGACTGAAGGGATAAGGAAGTGCCTACGGCAGTAAGAAAGAGAATAGACATTAATTAGTGGGGAAAAAAGAAAGACCAATTCTTTTTTTTTAATTTAACATTTACTTATTTTTGAAAGAGAGAAAGAGCGAGCGGGTGATTGGGGGAGGAGCAGAGAGAGAGAGAGAGAGAGAGGGACACACAGAATTTGAAGCAGGCTCTGAGCTGACAGCACAGAGTCCTACGGGGGACTCGAATTCACAAACCGTGAGATCATGACCTGTGCCCATCCAGGCTCCCCAGTTCCTAATTTTTAGTTGCACAAGTAATATCTTTTATAATTCAGGTAAATCAAATCAATAGTTGGAAGGGGATTTTATATATTTTATAGATATATTTGTTTTCTTTGCCATGAACTTCATGAATAGAGGTTGATTTATTTTTTATATCCTCCTTATACTGCTTATCCCTTAAAAGTTGTATTTAATGGATATTTAGAATATTACTTTACCATTATTATAAGTGAGCTTATTAAAAGGATAAGTTGAAGGAACAGAGAAGTGAGAGTAGAGACTCTCTGAGGTTTCAGATGGACTGATTTCTTTGTCTGTAATGATTGCTTCTGAAAATTTAAGATTTTACTTGCACTTGATTTTTTTTGTTTAACTTGTTTACCCTTTGACATATGTGTGTAACATACCAGTTTGTGGAGTGGCTTGTGTGTTGGTCATGGCTTATTAATGAGGAGCTGTGCAACTTGAGCTGTCATTCTTGTCCTTTACTACCTTCCTTTGTGATTTTCAAAAAATGAATCTTTCTGTACTCCAGCTTTCTCATAAAAGGAAAGCAGATTGAATTAATTTCAAATGTATCTTTGAAGCTCAAATGTTAAAGGATTATACTAAGCTAGCTTCAAAATATATATTTTTTTCTTTTTTGAGAGAGAAAAAGAGCATGTGCGTGTGCTTGCACAAGTGGGAGAGGAGCAGAGGGAGAGAGAGTGAGAATCTGAAGCAGGCTCCACACTGGGTGTGGAGCTCGATCTTAGGACCATGCATGGGATTGTGCATGACCTGAGCTGAAATCAAGAGCCACCCAAACGCCCTCCCCAAAATGTGGTTATTTTTACAGGCCATTTATATCAGTTCTGTTAAAATAATTAAACCTGTAAATTTTACATATCAGTTCCTAATTCATTCCATTAGTCAAACCACAGGTTTACTGGTTCCCAGACACTGTGTATTAGGTAAAGGATGTTTATATGCATCTTGTATTTTAAAAATCTCATAAAATAAGAAATCAGTACATACTCATTAAAGAATAATTTTTATTAATATGTTTGGCCATTTTTGATGTGATTATATATTAAAATATATATTATAAACTTGAATGACTTTATTATTTTTGGTATATAAATATGCTATAATTTATTGAATTAGTCTCTTTTTAGTTATTAGTGATTTATAATTTTTGCCATTGTAAACCATAAAAACAGTGTGATGAACATCTTTATAAATAAATCTGATAATCTTTCTTTGTCTTTTTCGGACTCCTGGCTCTGTAAACATGTTACAACTGTTGGTCTATTCAAGGATGACCAAGCTCTTAAATGAATTTGATTTATGTGAAATCCAGTTTAATAATTTTCAACAGTTAGGTAGTTAGTTGATAGCATTTCCTTTTAGTTAGATGACCTTCTTTGAGAAAATGACCTAAGAACGTGAATTTTTTGGTTGAGGGTTAGACTCTGAAACTGGTAAATATTCAGAGTGATGTGAATGGCAACCCTAACAACTGAAAGAGTTAACACTTTTAGTTTAGCTCAAGTGGCCTCTTGAACTATGCTCCTGCACTAAGGATGAGAGAGATAACCTTACCCAATTTAGGTCTGAGCTTTCATAGAAAGACATTAATAATATCAACATTTAAGAGAAGTCTTTGCCTCAGGTGAGAATCTCTAAAATATGATAGCTTCTGTCTTTTAGTTACATACTAAAGCCTCTTGAAGTTGTTGAAATACAAATGCAATTAGCCCTTGGTTTTTCAGCAGGATGCATTCTTGAAAAGGTTATGTAAAATGGATTTTGATAAATGGAATTCATGTTTACCTTATAAAGCAAGAGATGTATAAAGTGTCCCAGTGGAAAAGATTAATCTATATTATATATATTAATGTATATATAATATATATAATGTATTAAGTGCCCCAGATGTATAAAGTGTCCCAGTGGAAAAGATTAATACATATTTTATATGTTAATATATATTAAACTTCCTAATATGTAGGCATTGTAACTTTTTTTAAGGAGAAAAATCTTTAAGTTTATTTATTTTGAGAGAGCAAGAGCAATTGAGTGGGGGAGGGGCAGAGAGGGAGAGGGAAAGAGAGAAAGTTCCAAGCAAGCTCTGCACTGTCCGCACAGAGTCCCAAGTAGGGCTTGAACTTATGACTCAGGGCTCGAACTCATGAACCATGAGATCATGACCTGATCCAAAATCAAGAGTCAGCTGCTCAACTGACTGAGCCACCCAGGTGCCACTAGGCACTGTGACTTTTTATCTGCAATTTAATGTACTAAGAGCTGTGCACTGGTTTTGATATAACTCAGTACATCTGTACTTCTTTAAACCTGTCTCCAAATTGAAGGCTTATGTAACAAGGCAAAAGGATGCAAATATCTTATCATCTGGTGTTTTCATTTGCCTTTGAATTACTGATCAAAGGTGATAAGTGGGTTTTAGGACCAGCCCTCTATTGTTATCAAGAGGATAAATTTGGCACAGTTGTTCATGAGCCTCTCTTTTTAATGTATTCATTTTTATAGGTTTATTGCTTAGTTGGGATCATGGATATTTGAAGAATTGATTATTGACTCCAGCATTAATATATTGATGTTTTTAAATCTAGCTTGAAAAAATATCTTTAAAATATTTTGTAGTAAATATCTAAAAATATTTTTATAAATGTAAATCTGTGTAATAAATGTTAGAGAACCAAAAAGACTTCACGTTAGGACTATTAAGACTTCACATCTCCAACATAGAATGCAATATGGCCACTGAAGACTGTCTTTCAAATTTATCTCTAAAATGCAAAATAAAACAAAATTAGTTATGTAGATTATTCAGAGATTGCTAGGTCTGAAAGAAATTAGTCTAGACATCAAGGGCAGGAAAATATGATTTTTATTCACATGTAAGTTTATGAGCTGATCTTTGAACTATAATCTTTAAAGTGTATATATTTTTATTATGCATATAATTGCTATAAAAATGAGATTTTAAGTAGTCATAATTTGAGAGATGGTAACTTTCTGTAATTATTAATTTTTTTAATGTTTGATTATTTTTGAGAGAGTTTGAGCAGGGGAGGGGCAAAGAGATAGGGAGACACAGAATCCAAAGTAGGCTCCGGGCTTTGAGCTATCAGCACAGAGCCCGAGACGAGGCTAGAACTCACAAACCCGTTAGATCATGACCTGAGCTGGTCAGCTGACGTCAGCCGCTTGACTGACTGAGCCATCCAGGTGCCCCAAGTAATTATAAATTTTTAGATCGCTCCATATTTAGCACAGATGCTGTGCTGAGTATGAGGGATTGTAAAAGAATAGGGCCTGGCTTATGATACAGCTTAAACTGGGAAAGGAACCACTGTCATAATTACTTTTGTGTTACTCTAATTACAATACCTGTTTGTGCTGTTGGAAATAATTTAGAAATTTTTTTGATGTCTGAAAAATACACTTGAGGGACTGTAGTTATTCATATTCTTTTGACTGATTATATGCTACGGGCCAGGTGTTGAACTAGACTCAGGATTAAAAAAAATTGTAACATTTCTGATTCTAATAATTTTTTTGAAAACTACGTGAAGGGATATTTAAATTGAATAGCAATCAACTAGCTTACGTTTTATGCTCTAACATAGAGAGGACTCTCTCATTCCTCTCAACAATTTTGCCTTGAAAAGATTTTCCATTGTTGACACTTGAAATCTTTTTTAAAAAACACTATTTTTAACATATAGGGAAAAAAAAACATAATGGCCCGTATCTGTACTGTTAGAAAAGAAAAAGTATATGGATGGTAAGAAAAGTCAAATAGTCCAAGTGATATAAAGTAAAAGCCTACTTCCTCTCTTCCCGCAAGATAATCATCATTAATAGTTCCTTTTGGCCTTTTAGAAAAATCCTTTCATACATTTTAAAATATGTAGACAGTGCTTTGGTCCTAAAACACATTTATTATGTATTTTTCTTTTACCTCTTGATAGTAAAATATGATAACTTGAATAAAACATTTTGGTAATCTGCTTTTAAAAATAAATGAAATATGTTAGTGTTTGTGTTACAGCTCTGTTTTAGTAGAATCTGGTTCTATAGTGTGGTACATTTGTTATCTGTACCCTTGGCTAAGATCCCAGATAGACCCACATTATTAAATGTCTCATTTTGATAGGCTTCTCTCCATTTCCATTTCATACAGTATCCTTTTCATAAATTGTGAGTTGTATATATATTTTTTGGTTTGGTTACCAGTAAAAGCTGTCAGTTTTGTTAATTACAATTAACAAATTAAATTTATTAAATTCTGTTAATATATTTCATTTTAAATTGTAAAAAACTAAATTATAACCACAAAGGGTTTGGATAAGGCTACATTCTGTTTTATAAGTAAAATTAATGATTAAATTTGAAGAAGTTGTTTGAATTCTATGTAATATATAGGTTTTTTTCATCTTCCTTACTGAGTTTTTTGAATTTACTTTTGGGTGAAGTAAGGGGAGGGGCAGAAAGAGAGGGGTGGTCAGAGGATCCGAAGAGAGCTCTGCACTGACAGGCCAACAACAGTGGGCCCGGCGTGGGGCTAGAACGGGGGACCTGTGAGATCATGACCTGAGCAGAAGTCAGACGCTCAGTCGACTAAACCACTCAGTTGGCAGTTTTCAAAAACAAATATAAGGCTAACAGAGAATGTATATAAAACAGATTGATCTTTGAGAGGAAAAAGATCCCTTCTTCTAAAAGAGGTAATTTAATAGTAATTTAGTTGTTTAGTAAGGGGGAAATAGGTACTATTTTTAGGATTCTCGTTATTTTCGGGCACATGTATTTTTAACACATAAAATATAGGTGTGTATTCCTTTCATCAGTTTCTTTTTATAATTTTTTTCAGGGTTTTTACCCTTGAAGTAACTCAGTATCCCTGCATTATTATTTAGTAAAGCATATTAGGATGACAAAGATAGCTGGCATATTGAGGAATATTGAGAAATTGAAATAATGAGATCATTAAAACACAGTTCTTTCTATAATTTAAATTTCAGAATTCAAGATGCAGACTTTATAATTGGTCACTAGGAAAGGTTATAGATAGAATGCTTTTTAAAAATTTCTTAATTTTTTATTAATTTTTTTATTTCTGAGAGAGAGTGTGAGCAGGAAAGGGTGAGAGAGAGAAAGAGAGATACAGAATTGGAAGCAGGCTCTGGGCTCTGAGCTAGCTGTCAGCACAGAGCCCTACATGAGGCTCGAACCCATGAACCATGCAATCATGGTCTGAGCTGAAATCGGATGCTTAACTGACTGAGCCACCCAGGTGCCCCAGATAGAATGATTTTTAATAAGTATGGTCTTTTGGTTTGATTTTTGTTAGAGAAAATTTGTAGTAATACACTCTATAAATAATTACATGGGTGGGCTTAAGATAATAGGTTTTTAAATAAGTGTACATTTCTTTTAGTAATAATAATATAATATGTAATATATTGATTTTTATTTTAATGTACAGGTTTTTTTTTAAAGTAATCATATAATCTATGTTTTTCCTACTCTGGGTGAATAGAAGTTGTTTGAATTCTATGTAATATATAGGTTTTTTTCATCTTCCTTACTGAGTTTTTTGAATTTACTTTTGGGTGAACTATCATGATTCTTTTACCAAAAAGCACTCTTAGGATATTGCTTCAGATAGACCATTCCAGGAAACAGGAAGATTGCTGTGTTGTCTGGCATGTTGTGAGTGATGAACAAACGAGCTAAGGAACAAAGGCAAATGAAGGAGAGATAATAAGCTTGAAGAATTGCAGAGGCTGTATTGCAGTTAAGTGTGGTAGCACTAGATTATCTAAATTTAAACAGTGTTTGTCCAAGCTGAGGCCAAAGAATTTTGAGCTATTTTCAGCTGCAATATGGTAAGCTTATTTTAGAAGCATGTTTGACCATTAAGTGACATATTTTGGCAAGTTTTCACGGCATCTGGGTCTCATCTAAGTAGTGTGTATTTGGGGTTGTGGATGCCTGCTATCTCTATTCAATTATGAGAGTGGGATTGGCTGTTTACAGTAAGAAATGCTGATACATGTATTATGGGTCTATAAATTTGGGTGGTTGGGGTCTAGATGCAGAAGAGTAATGATTTTTCTTTGGCCAGGAAATTACTGTTTTCTTATGTAAAGCACAATTGCAATAATGTATCTTAAGTATTTGTAGATAAATCCACTCTTTCCTTGACTTTGGTGATTTGAATATAAAATACTTTTTAATCCCAAATATGTTTGAAAAATGTTCACTTGTGGAAAGTGTCCTTGTTTGACCCGCACAGATTTTGAAATGTTCATTACTTTGATGACATCCTTTCTTTTCTATATTTCAAATTAGCTCACACAGTTACATGCCTTTATAATTATCTTTTAGATTTCATCTTTATGTCTAGTTAAAAATTTATGATTATTCATAGACTATAAATATAAATTATATATTAAGTTATCAGTGTCTCCTAGATTACTCATATTGGCTACAGTCATGTAGAAACATGACTGACTACTTGAAATTCTAATTAGAACAATATCACAACAGTAATTTTCTATTTTATTGATATGTGAATTTGGATATTTTTTTCCTAGAAATATTCAAAACTCTTCAGCATGTCTTATTCACCTTCTGTCAAAGCAGTACCTATGTCTTCTGGAATATGGTAAAAGTGTATATTTTACTAACAATATATAATTGCCACAAAATACTGTTCCTCTCATGTCCAGTTATGATTTTATAGAACAGAAATTCTTAATTGTTTTCTAACTACTTGGGGTAAAAATGTGTTACTAATGGGCAATAGGGGAGAGGTTGTTTGAATATAAAATATTTTCTTGTCTTCATATCAGGGAGCAGGGTTGTCCTCTGTCTTACATGAAGCCTTCTTTGTTGTAGAGTATTAACAACTCTTAAGAATCCATTTGTAGGTTGTTATAGGGGAGGAAAGATAATTTTTCCTCCACCTTTCTGAGTTCTTGGCTGAGACTGTTGTAGTAATAGAATAACAAGAGAGAAACAGGTTGATCAATATGTATACATCATATACCCATGGAAGATACACAGGGGAAAATGAGAAAGTCGAGACAGATTTAGAATTCAGGATTAAATATCATTTTAATGAGGAAAGTGAGGTAGGACATAGGCCTCTAAGGGGAAAGTAAATGACTTTAGGAAAGATTTGTGTTCCCTATGAAGAATAGATGGGAGCTATGATAGTCTGTGAGAAAGTTTGTCTGAGTGCAGTCAGTGTCTGTTACAGGTGTCATCTTCTGTGATAAGTGTCTGCCTTCCCTGATTGATGAAGTTTCCAGGGAGGGGATTTATGGTAATTAAGATCCTTTTGGATCTGTCTTTAGGCAGATAGTGGAGTTCAGAGAAAACCTTGCAACATTTGCCATTTTTCAAGTGCACGTGGCTCAAAATATTTCAAAGTGGCATATTTTGGGGTGGCATATCCTGAATTCCTACAGCCATATTTTGGGGTGGCATACTCTGCTACCCTTCATTATCAGTTTTGTTCTTGCCTTCTTGGTGTGCTGTATTTACTTCATCTGGTGTTTTATCTCTTGATTATTTGTAGGTGTAAGATAGCCCCAAAGTGAAGAAGAGATATGAAATTATACTCAGGATATTGTATTATATGCTCTGCAGTGTACCTTTGAGTACTTAAGTTTTCTCCCCTAGTTAACAAGGCCTTCATTTCCCCTTAGCTCTACTTTTAGAGAGAGAGGGAAATAAAATGTAGGTAATGTCTATGGTTATTATGTATATATGTGTTTCTGTTGAAGCCTAACATACATACAATGAAGTAAGTGGTCTTACTGTAATTGGTCTTACATGTAATACTAGCTTCATTCTGTTTAATAACGTATATACCCTTATATACACCACTCAAGTCAAGATATAAAAATTTCCAGTGCTCAATAAATTTAACATGACCCTCTTTGTATAGTATAGTAGCATCGCATGCATTTTCACTGTTCTGGCTTTTATTATCATTGAATAGGTATGGTTCTTCATCTGGATTCTTTGATCTTGTATAATGTCTCTGAATCTCATCCATGTGCTGAGTATCTGTTTTATTGCTGTGTAGTGTTATGTTCTATACTTATGCTATACTGAGTATTTGTTGATACATATTTGGATTGTTTCAAATTTATGATAAATTCTTTTTACTTCTAGTATTGTTGAATGGGATATATGTAAATATTATAACTTTTTAGAAAAATCAATTTTATTGAGATTTTTTTAAGAAACAAAATATACCTATTTTTTAAATAGAATTATGAGATATAACTTAAATACAGTAAAACTGAACCTTTAAAAATGTATAGTTTGAGTCTTGAAAAATGTGTTTAGACTGTATACCATGTAAATAGCGTGCAATATTTCTGTCACCACAGAAACTTACCTTTTTCCCTTTTGTAGTCAACACCCAATCCCAGCTCTTCCAACCAGTGGTCTGATTCCTGTCTCCATAGATTTGCCCTTTCTAGATGTCATATAAATAAAACCCGCTGGTGTAACCTTTTGAGTATGCCTTCTTTCACTCAGTGTAATGTTTTTGAGATTCATCCACGTGTTGTGCGTATCACTTATTTTATTGTTGAGTCATATGCATTTTATAGATGTAGAACAGTTTGTTCATACCATTTAGCAATCTAATGGACATACAGATTGTTTCTTGTTTGGGGTGATTGTCAATACACATTTGCCTACAGGTCTTTGTAGACCTATGGTTCACTTCTTTTGGTTAAATACCAAATAAATACTTTATGATGTCATTTCTATGTGTAATCTAAAAAAGCCAAATTCATAGAAACAGACTAGAATGGTGGTTACCAAAGACTGAGGGGTGGGGAAGTGAGGAGATGTTGGCCAAAAAGTATACACTTCCAGTTATAAGACGAATTGATACTAGAAATCTGATGTGCAGCGTGGTGATTATAGTGAATAATACTGTATGATATACTTGAAACTTCCTAAAAGAGTAGATCTTAAATGTTCTCCCCACAAGGAAAAAAACATGGTAATTATGTTAGGTGATGAAGGTGTTAGCTAACTCTGTTGGGGTCATTGTCTTACAGAATATTTAAGTTTATCAATTCAGCAGTTGTATGTCATAAACCTACGCAATGTTAAATATCAGTTATCTCTATAAAGCTGGTGGCGGGGGTATGGGGAAGGCCAATGAGAAGAATTCTTGTGATGGAAATGTTTTGCATCTTGACCATGTCAGTATTCTGGTGGTGATATAGTATAGTTTTGCAAGACATTATCATTAGAGAAGCTGGGAAAGTATACATGAGAGCTCACTGCGCTATTGCTTATAACGTGTGTGTCCCTATAATTATCTCAAAAAGTTTAATTTAAAAAAGGAGAAAAGATCACTTGACTAATATGGTTAGGTCTATTTGTGGATCTTGATTCTGTTCCGTTCGTCTATCTTTATGTTGATACCACACCCTCATTAATATTGCAGCTTTATAATAAGTCTTGAAATCAAATATTATAAGTTCTTTACTTTCTGAAATCTCCATGAGAATTTTAGAATCAGCTTGTCAACCTCTAAAAACACCTGCTTGGATTTTAATTTGGATTGTGATTAATATATAAATCAGTGTAGGGACAAATGATATCTAAATACTGAAGTACATCTCTCTTTTTTTTAAAAAAAATAGTTTTTGTAATTTCTTAGTGATATTTCATAATTTTTAGTGTACAGATCTTACCATATGTATTGTTAAATTTTTGTCTCTCTTATCTTCTATGGATATAAATTATATTAAAATTTTAATTTATAATTGTTTATATGCTTCACATAGAATTATTATTTTTATGTTGATCTTGAATTGTGCAACCTTGGTAAAGTTACTTATTTTAGTAGGTTTTTGAAATTATTCTGTTAATGTGGTAAGTTGCATTCCTGTGGTAAACCTGGGTCATATTATCAATCCATGTCTATTTTAATTGATTTTGTTAGAATTTTTGTGTTTATGAGGGATGATGATCTGTAGTTTTCTTTTTCCTGTTTTATCTGGTTTGATATCAGAGTAATATTGCTGGTGTCATAAAATGAGTTGGGAAATACTCACTTTTCTGAGTTTGTTAATTCTTTAAACATTCCATAGAATTCTACAATGAAACTGTTTGCTTAGAGATTTCTTTTTCAGGAGTTTTGTTGTTTTTAATGTCTACATTCAGTTACTCTTATAGTTACAGGGCTATTCAAATGATCTAATTCATGCTGGATGAATCTTGCTAGTTTACACTTTTTAAGAAGTTTGCATATTTCACTAGGTTGTTCAATTTGTGTGTAGAGTTGCTCCTAATAATTCCCATATTGGTTTTTTATTTTTCATATCTACAGTATCTGTACTGATATCTTTCATTTCATCCCCATTGACTTTCGTGTATTTGTTTTATGTTTTAAACCTAGTGGATATCTGGGCATCTGAGTAGTTCAGTGGGTTAAGTGTCAGATTTCAGCTCAGGTCATGATAAAAAATGCAGTTTGCAAGTTTGAGCACTGGGCTCTGTGCTGACAGCTCAGAGCCTGGAGACTGTTTCAGATTTTCTGTCTCTGCCTCTGTCCGTCTCTCTCTCTCTCTTCTCTCTCTCTCTCTCTGCCCCTCCCCCACTCACACTCTGTCTCTGTTTCTCAAAAATGAATGTTAAAAAATAAAAATTTAAAAAAAAAAACCTAGTGGATTTCTGTTCTTACCCTTACTTTTTTCCATCTGTTTGCTTTGGTTTATATTTTGTAGCTTCTAAAGATGAGAGTTTAGATTATTGAGTTGATACATTTTCTCTTCTCTAATGATTTAGTGCTGTAAATTCTTTTCTTCGTCCTATGTTAGCTGCATCTCACAAGTTCTGATATATTTTCAGTTTCACTCAGTCAACCTATGTATTACTTAGAAGCATATTTTTAAAATGGTGATATTGTTTTAATGTGAATTTCTGTATTTGCTGCAAAGTGTATTTTAAATTTTCTTGGTTTATAACATGCTTTATTATTATTCTTTATTATTATTAGTCTTTCCTTACTGTCTTTCTCAAAAATTTTTCTCTTGCACTGTTTTATCTTTTGTTAACATTTAGGTAGAAACTACCTGTAAAATTATTAGCTAATTTAATAAGTAGTAAGACTTACTTTTGGTAATTGATAATTTTTTAGAAAGTTCTCAATTTCATGTAAAATTTTAAATTTATTGATATGCTGAATATTATAATACAGTTTAAAATATTCTTTGTTTATACATATATATGTATGTATGTGTGTGAGAGAGAGAGAGGCAGTCTCTTTGGCAACTACCCAGCTTTGATGGAGAAAGCAGCCATAGATAATATATAAAAGAATGAACATGGCTATGTTCCAGTAAAACTTTAATTATGGGCTCTGATTTTCAAATTTCACATAATTTTCCTGTATCATAAAATGTTTTTGTTTATATCCTTATCACTAAAAATGACAATTATGAAGACTGTTTTCATCTCTTTTATAACAAAGTTGTATCATTATATAATAAAACCATATTAAACAAAGTTTTAAAATTCAACCTGAAGTATATTGTGAAGTGTCAGATAGCAAGGCAGCCACTGTACCTTTATGATTTTTAAAATTTCATTTCATTCATCCATCTTAAGAGAAAGTGCAAGCGTGAGATTTTCCTGATGCAGGGCTAATGTATAGATGTATATGAGTAGCGTGTATACACACACACACACACACACACACACACACACACACATATATTTATGAGATTATAAATACTTAAGACTAGGGCTTGATCTCATGAATGAGGAGATCATGACCGGAGCCAAAATCAAGAGTCAGACACTTAACCGACTGAGTCCCCCAGGATCCCCTGTACCTTGATGATTTCGCATAGAATAGCCAGTAAAGCCAGTAAAATGCTTTACTACTGAAGATACACAGAAAAGGAACAATTGATGAAATTTTAAAAATTACCATTAAGTTCACCTATAGCATTTGGTTTTGTGTCAGATTTTTTTCTCCTCTTTAAACTTTTATGAATTAGGGTTGAGATTTATTTATAAGGAAGACTATCATGCTGCTGATTTGGTAATTCTTTGCATGTTACATTTTTTTTTTAAAAATTGAGGTATAATTGACATTTAACATATTAGTTTCAAGTGTATAACATAATGATTTTATTTGTATATGCTATTAAATAATCACCACTATGTCTAGTTACCATCCATCACCATACAAGTGATAAAAATTTATTTTTATCATAACTTACAGCAGATCAGACTTCACTCTTGGCAAGGCTAAAAGAGAATCTGACAGAAATAGCATAGGATTGTTTTGTACTACATTTATTTTGAGAGAGAGAGAGAGGGTGAGCACAGAAGGGGCAAAAAGAGGAAGAAAGAGAATCTCAAGCAGACTGCACTGCCTAGAGCCTGACACAGGACTTGATCTCATGAATCATGAGATCATAACCTGAGTCAAAATCAAGAATTGGTCACTTAACCAGCTAAGCTAGCCAGGCATCCTGTTACAAAACTTTTAATATTTATTCTCAGCAGTTTTTAAATATTAGTGCATCTTTATTACAAGGGAAGCCTTTCTTTTTTTCTTTATTCTCATTTACTGAGTTTTATAGCTCAATTTTGATTTGTTTTCCAAAGACTTTAGATCAAGGGAGCTACAAATCAGAAGAATAAATTTTCATATTGTTTTATGTATATTCATAGAAGTATTTGGTAAGTGCTTTAACTGTCTGTTCTGTCAGTGATTCATGTGCTATAAGCCATATGGTATTGTTATTTGGTTTTCTCTTGCAAACTACTGTTATTTGCTTTTCTCTTGCAAATATACTTTTTCATACAATTTACTCTCTCTCTTGAATGCCAAGAAGTGTTTCAAACCAAGAAAAGCCTACTCATTAGGAAGTTGTCAGCTATAGGGAAATTCTTTAGCAGAAGATGTATGAAGAGTAGAACAGTTCCTCACAAGATCATCATCTGTTGCCTGGGCTCTTGTGTTGTTTGTGTTGTTGTTGTTGTTCTTGCTATTTTGACTTTTTTTTTTTTTTTAAAGCTGCGAGTATTTGCTTATTGAAATAGGAACAAGATATAGAAGGTAAAATATAGCTTCAGTATTATGGTATCAGTCATTCCTGATGTGTGGTAATCAGAAATGGAGAAACCTTTCTTAGGTCTTTGCAAGAGGTGACTAGTACCTGAGAAGGTTTTTTGTTAGGCATGATAGCAATATACAAAACCCATTATTTAAAATACCTGTCAACTGGCATCAGGATATTAATATATAATTCAATGTATATAAAGTGTATAATCATTTTTAGTCATCAAATAAATGAAATATTTAGTATTATAGCACAAATAGTTTACCAAGTCATTAATTTGATAATTTCCAGATCTTACATTGAGTTTGGGAATTGTTGGTATGGTTTTTTATTTTGCTTATTAGCTTTTACTAGTTTTAATGAATTCCTGTTTGAGCTATAATTTGACAAAATAAATTTAGTCAAGCACTTAACCCACTAAATTGGTAGTCATTAAGCAACATGGAGTTGCAGTAAGTAGAGACTTTCTCGTAATATCAACAATATTATGTATGGTGCTGAATTCTCTTTTAGCTCCTGAGAGCAGTTACTATCAAAAATGTTTTCAACTCTTGTGATTATAGAAAACTTTGTGAATACCTTATTTAGGCCATACTAGAAGCAGTCTAACAATTTCCTTAAGAATACATGCTTTTTGTTGGGGTGCCCAAGTTTGAATCTCAGTGCTGCCAACTAAATACAAGCTGGTAGGTAGTTCTGAGATGGGAGAATTTTGGAGGGTTGGCTAGTGCAGGGAACCAACCAGTCAGAAAGGATGCCATTTTATGGATGGACATCTTTAAATGTCAAGAAGTAACTCTTCATTCGTTGGATGATGGAGAGTTCTGAGGAGTGGCCTGGAGAGTGGAGAGGACCTTTGGGGATTTGGACAACAGCTAGTTACCGACCACAGGAAAAACACTTCAGTATTGTAGCAGCTGATGTATCTTTACTAGGGCATATGGCTGAGTATCAGTCTGGGTTGTATGTTAGGCAAAGGAAAGAATGAAATTCAGAGAAGGATCTCTGACTAACCTGCCCATATAATAGTAAATGTCACTTACACTCCAAATATCTGCCCATCTGACAAGGTTATGTTCCTTCTTATCTCCTAGTTTCTGTCCTTCCTACTCTGTTCATCTTTTTCTGTCTTCTGCCTGAAACATCGCATCCTAGTATTAATTGAAAATCATCTTAATTTAAAGGGTTAATCCAGGACTAGTTGATATAACACAATTAGTGGTTTTCAGAAATAGGTCTTGCCAGCAGCGTCTTTGGAAAACAAAGGATAAAAATATCATAGCAGCTTTGAATTCTCCTAAAGTTGCTTTGGAGTGTTTCTATAGGATCATTTATCCTGCCAAAGAATTTATGTTCCTACATGATTTATCAACTGTATTAGTGTCCTAGAGCTGCACAAAGGACACAAACTGGGTAGCTTACACAACAAATTTGTTGTCTCACAGTTCTAAAAGTTAGAAGTCCAGAATCAACTTGTCGGCCGAGTTGGTTCCTTCTGAGGGCTGTGAAGAAGAATCTGTTCCAAGCTGGGTTCTAGTGGTTTGCTGGCAATTTTTATGTTGCTGTCACTTAGGTGCATCACTGCAATCTCTGCTTTCATCTTCAAATGGTGTTTTTTCTGTATCTCTTTACATAGTCTGCCTCTGTGTGGATGTGTTCAAATTTTGCCATTACACAGGACACCAGTCATAATTGGATTAGGGCCCATCCCACTGATTTCATCTTTTAAAATAAATTTTTTTTGATGTTTGTTTATTTTTGAGAGAGAGAGACAGAGTGTGAGCAGGAGATGGGTAGAGAGAGGGAGATACAGAATCTGAAGCAGGCTCCAGGTTCTGAACTGTCAGCAAAGAGCCTGATTTGGGGCTTGAACCCATGAGCCATGAGATCATCACCTGAGCTGAAGCTGGACACTTACTAAGCCACCCAGATGTCCTGCCTCCCCTCTGAGACTTCATCTTAACTTGACTATTCTAAAGACCCTGTTTCTAAATAAGGTTACCTTTTGAGGTACTTGGTGATTAGGACTTAAACATATCCTTTTGAGGAGATACAGTTCATTCTATGACTATATGAAGCATACCCACTAAGGTTTTCTTTCTTTTTGTTTGTTTCTATCATAGAAATTTGAGGGTATCTGTCATATTGGCTTTTATCAGTATTGATTTGTTTTAAATATTTGAAATTTCTCTTAAATTCTAAGCAGATTTTTTCTAAATTATGTACTTTATATTGGAGACCTGCAATCACCCAAATTATACCTGCTTAAGTCATATTTTCCTTAAATATGTTTACTATTTTGTGAAAATGTTTTTACTTTTGAAATTTTAATGTAATTAAATGCGATATGATGGATGACAGTTTGAAGTCTGCACACTACAGACTTGTGGAACCTTTTTGGTAATATTTGTCTCGTCTAACCATAGTACATTGTCTTATTGTACTTCTTCCTTAGGCAGTGAGTGATTGATCTCTCACTTCCAGAAAGCTTCCATAAGATGAGTATAAGATCTTATATATGTAGTGTTGTAATAAGCCAGATTCAATATTCTTTATCACTAATTCATTAGACTTGTACTTTTACTTCAGAACTTCCTTGAAATTCCTCGAGTTATGTTGTACTCACAGGTGTGATTTCAGACAGTCTTTTAAAAAAAAAATCAAAGGGAGAGTTTTCTCATTTTTTAATGAAAGTCATTGGGAAAATATTAGATGACACATAAATATTTCTTTTAAACACTTTCAGTGTACTAATAGCGCAAATATATTTGTGCAGGTTTTTACTGGATCGTCTCGTCAGAGTTACTCACCTTCTGGCTATCAGGATTTCAGTAAGTGGGAATCAGTGCTGAAGATAAAAGAAGGACTGCTAAGGCAGAAAGAAATTGTGATTGATCGGTGAGTCTGTTTTTTTTTTTTTATTTACTAAATATTTCAGGCACACAGAAATGTGGACTACTAAAACAAATACCATTTGTATCTACTACTTAGAGTTTAAGAAATACAGTCTTACAAATACATTGTCTCCTTTCTGTCCCTCCCGCATCCCATGCCCTTTAAGAATCCCTCTCAGAACTGAGGGTTGGTCTGTTGTTCTGTTTTCCACCATCCTTCCATTCACATTACAGTAACTCATTTGGAAACTCCTCTTCTTTTTTCTATATGTAGAAAGTTAACTGCAGTGCTAATGAACTACCAGAGCTATAAGCTGTATGTTTGTGTTTTATACTTGGAAACTATTAAATTGGAAAGCTACTTTAAAGTGCTAATACTTAAAACATTTAAAAAAAAAAGGAGGGGGGGCGCCTGGGTGGCTTAGTCGGTTAAGCGACCAATTTTTGCTTAGGTCATGATCTCGCGGTTCGTGGGTTCGAGCCCTGCGTCGGGCTCTGTGCTGACTGCCAGCTCAGAGCCTGGAGCCTGTTTCATTCTGTGATTTCCTCTCTCTCTGACCCTTCCCTGCTCACGCTGTCTCTCTCTCTCCTAGAAATAAATAAATCATTTAAAAATAAATAAATAAAGTGCTAATACTTGAACCAATATATGTTAGATCTGAAGGTGAAGAAACTGAAAATCATGAATGTTTAAAATCAAATGCCTTACAAATAAGAATTTTGGAAATTTGGGGAGACAGTTAAAAAATTTTGCATTTTTGAGTACCAAAGCTCTGAAAAATTTTTTGTGCTTAATAGACAGTCTCTTGATTATTTTGAGCAATAAACATTGATATTACTTAATTATATTATTCTTGATGTATATTCAGTCTATATAGTTTATGTATACTTTAGAGATAATTAAACCTGTGTGTATAGTAATGGGGAAATTGAGGAGACATTTTTTTCTTAATGCTAGTTATTACTTATTGTCATGTGCTTTATTTGAGATAAAGCAGTAGACATTTTATTAACCTTAGAATTAAATACCAATTAAAATCTTTAAATATATTTAGGGGCGCCTGGTTGGCTCAGTTGGTTAAGTGTCTGACTCTTGATTTCCGCTCAGGTCATGATCTCATAGTTGTGGGTGCCAGCCCCACTTCGGGCTGTGTGCTATCAGCACAGAGCCTGTTTGGGATTTTCTCTCTCCCCATCTCTCTCTGACCCTCCCCCACCAGCATCGCACACGCTCTCAAAATAAATAAACTTAAAAAAAAAAAGTATATTTAATAGCTGAAGTTTCAAAAGATTTTGCTTAGAAATTTACCATTATTAAACAGTATCTTACTGGAGTGTAACTGGAACACGGATATCTGAACTTTTTGTTCTGCACCATGTTCCCAACATCTTGAACAAAGCCTGGCTCTTAGTATATGCTTAATGTTTGATACTTGTGAGGCAGGAGGAAAGAAAGACTTGAGAGACAAGTTGGCCAGAATAAAGCCATTTTGATTTTAGGCTGACCCTTAACCTGAAAGTCAGCAAGTCATAAAAAGAGTCACAAGATCTGACTCCTAGAAAACCACAAGACCCCACTCCCTGTGGCAGTAAAAGCCACCTAGGCTGGGCATTCTTAAAATTGTACCCTGTGGGTAATTCCAGAACTCTAAAACAGTGGAAAAACTAACTGCCGAATGTAAATGATAAACCCAAAGGTAAAGAGTACACTTCTTTCTGTATGGTTAGCTAATTTTAAAACAAACTTGTACAACCCTTTGTTAGAGGCAAAGAGGAGCCATATTCCTCACCTTGGAGGAGAGACCACTAACTTTTTATGTGAAGTAGCAAGCAGCTTTCTTATTTCTATACTTAATAAATCCTTGCCACTTTCCCTAAATGGCTAGCTCTTAAATTCTTTCTCACACGAAGTCGAGAACCCTCTTGGCAATGAGCCTGATGCCCTCCCTCTTGAGACCTTGCCCGTCTGGCATCACTTACGTGTTTGATAAGTGAATGAAGATTCTAGAAGATAGATTGACTTTTGATTGGCTTTATGAAAAGATTGTATAAAATAATAGATATTTTTAGTACAAGTGAATTTTATATGTGGGTAATTATAGACCCCAGTGGACATATATTTTGTACACGTAACAATTTAATTCACTGTACATATTTGAAATTAATATTTTTTTATGCAGGCTGAAATTCAGACTTTTATTAATATGAGTGTACTCTCCCTCAAAACAATCAGAATCAATCAACTTTTATTATTTTTTGAACACCATTATAATTACCATTACATTGGGTATAAATAAGTTAATAGGTGTCTTAGTTCATTTGGACCGCTTTAATAAAACACCATAGACTGGGTGGCTTATAAACAACAGAAATTTATTTCTCCTCGTTCTGGAGACTAAGAAGTCTAAGTTCAAGGCACCAGCAGATTCACTGTCTGGTGAGGGTCATCTTCCTGTTTTATAGATGGCTGTCTTTTTGCTGCAACCTCACATGATAAAAGGAGTGAGGGAGTCCCTTGGGGCCTCTTCTGTAAAGGCACTAATCCTGTTCATGGGGACTCTGCCCACCTGACCTAATCATTTCCCATAGGCCCCTAGTCTCCTTATACCATCCCATTGGGCTTTAGGATTTAATATATAAATTTGGGGGGGGGCACAAACATTCAGTGCATGACAGTAGGAAATGCATGTAATTATCAGCATAATCTATTAAAATATATTTTTTTCCCAACTCTTTATCCTATAAAGGGTGCTAAGGAAATAATCCAAAATAATTCAAGTTGCTCAATTTTGCATTTTTTTAATCTAGTCCCATTCAGCTATGCAGCTCCCTTCTTATACCTAGTTTTAAGGCATGAGAGAGGCTTAAATGAGTGAATGTATTTAAAAGTCTTAATACTGCCAGATGCATGGGTACTGTTAGCAGATAGTAGCCACATATTCATGATTTGTATATAGTAGTTATGTTTCTGTGCTTGTTTCTCCTCAGTAGACTTCAGCCCTCTCACAGAAGAGACTGTTTCTTGTACATTTTATTACTCGTAATAAGTACTCACCAAACATTCATTAAGGGGAAATAACTTCATTTTTCTGGAAAAGAGAGGTTAAGGTTGCTGGTAGCCTGTGCTGTTACTGATGCTGGTTAGCCTGTGCTGTTACTGATACTAGTAGTTCTTATAATTGCTCAGCTTTTGCTACTGGATTGATCAGATAATATTTAGTCATTGTACTTGAGACTGACCCAAAGAGGCAAACCTTAAACCTTCTGCAATGAGACAATGAGTTAATGTTCTTAGTAAATGACACTGGTAGGGTAGAGGGGAATTCTCATTTTGTCATTACTTGCAATTTGCAGTATGTTTACTATTTAATTGTTTGTGGAAGTAAAAATCACATAATTGTATCAGTAAGCTTTTAAAAATCAGTAGTGCATTCTTTGGTATAGTGTGGATACTTTTTTATTGAAATCATAGAATCCTTTTAATTGCTTTACAAGCTAAGACTTATGATCAGATTTCTTAAAGCAAGGCCTAGATGTACATACCATGGTTATCATATATTATTGGAACTCCATCCTTATGTATTTGATCAATTAACATGTGAGATTTTGTTCATGGCAATTTGTAGTACATGTCTTTTACTTTGAGAGAGACTCCATAATGCAAAAATAGTTATTTTCCTTCACAAGTGTTGAAGTGGGATTTGATTATTTTTATCAGCTGATTTAAACATTTAAATACAGTTTTAATAGCTCATTTCTAGCCAAGTTATTTTGGTTGTTTATACCTAAGCATATAGTATTATAGAATCAATTTCTAAATTTACAGTTTACCTTGAACAGCATGGTGATTAGGGACTGTGATCCCTGCACAGTTGAAAATCCACGTATAACTGTTGACTTCCCCCAAACCTAAGTGCTAATAACCTACTGTTGACCTGAAGCCTTCCTGATAACATAGTCAATCAACACATATATTGTATGTATTATATACTATACTCTTAAAACAAACTAGAGAAAAGAAAATGTTATTAAAAAAATCATAAGGAAGAAGAAATACATTTAACAATATTATACTCTATTCATTAAAGAATCCGGGTATCAGTGGATCTGCACATTTCAAACTTTGGTTGTTCCAAGAGTCATGTGTATTGTATTTCAGTCCCACCTACTGTACTGTAATTCAGGTTTGACACTAAATACCCTAAGTTAGCATCAGACTCCACAGCTTTAAGGGCACACAGTCCCCAAAAGACTGACTGCCTATCTTCAGATGCCAGTCTTAAGGTGGCATCACTAGGCTACCCACACTTCTAACCAACTGGCTACAAATCTGGTGAGTTCCCAGAATTTTCATTGGAGTTTCATTGTGTGGGCACAATTGATTGACCATGTGATTGAACTTAGTCTCCAGCCTCCTCTCCCTGGAGGTTAGATTGGCTTATAGTCACAGACTTCAGTCACATGGTTGGCTTTCTGGTGAATAGTCCCCATCCTAAAGTTGGTATTTAGGTACTGTGAGTCACCTTGTCTCAAATACAAGAGTTTTCCAGGGGGCTCATTAATAAACACTCCATGGATTTAGAGTCTCCTTCCCAGGAACCAGGAACAAAGGCTGTTTCCTTATTATTCTTTATTATTGATTATCTATTTATTTGTAAAATCTTAAGATTTGTAGATAAATGTGTAAGAACTCTTTTAATATACCTTGGGAGTATTTTGAAGCTATATACACTTAGCTTTGTTTGACAGGCCCAGCTTTGGAGAAATTGAAAATTCTGACTAGCCCAAGAAAAATTAATACAATCCATCCTTTTTCTATCTAATTAAAAAACACTAACAAAGTATATTTAGAAGTATATTTCAAAACTAAAGCCCAGGACCTTATTTCATGTCCCAAAATGTATGAAAGTTGATTTTGGAAGCCAAGGGTGAGGAGACAAGTTCTTCAAAAACTGTTTTATCCCTTGTTTACAGTACTAGAGGTAGTTGGAATCATGTGAACAAGTGAAATAGAAGATACACTTCTACATGGTTTTAGTTTTTTTCCTTTTATGTCCCCTCTTTTGAAACAGATTGGGAAAAAGGAAATGCATGGGAAATTAAAAGAATAAAATCTCAGGGTGCATAGGTGGCTCAGTTGGTTAAGTGTCCAGTTATTGATTTCAGCTCAGGTCATGATCATTCTTAGAGTCGTGACATCAAGTCTCTCATTGCACTCTTGCTGACCATGGAGCCTCCTTGGGATTCTCTTTCTCTTTTTCTCTCTTTTCTCTCCCCCACCCCTAAAAATAAATAAATAAAACTTACAAAAAGAATAAAATCTTATCAGTCTTTCTCATTCCATCCTTGATCTTTGGCTACCTGTGACTTGATTTCAGTCCTCCTCTCTCCTTTTATTTTGGTAATGCATGAAGATGTCTCTTGGATAACCATTTCTGATAAATTATTTAAGATGGTTGGGCGTAATTGATTTGGTGGTAGTATCCATAATGTCTTCAAAAAACATTAATGGTTTTAAAACTAACAATGGAAACTATTTTCAGAAACCAAATTTAATTAGGAAAGGAAAGGAACTTTCTGAAAAGGTAACAGATACATATTTTTGCTTTTCTGTATTTTCTCAACTAGAGACTGAGTATTGTGCATATTCTTACTTGTTCCCTGGGTCAGGGACAGGATCATTGGATCCAGTATTTCTTTTAGTAACATATAGTTCTTATAGCAGCTCCTTGATTTCACAGTTTTGACCCAAAATTTTAAAATGTATTTTCTGATTTATAAAGGCCATATTTATTAAGTATTCTACCTGATTCTTTTTTTTTGTTCTGTTGTAATGACAGTCCCCACTATGGTCAGGACCTTACCATCTGTTTCAGTCAATTCTTGGCAAAAGAAAGGACTGGGACTCAGTGAGTACCAGCTCTCACTTTTTTTTTTTACCGTGAAGAAAAAAAATCACATAACATGAAGTGTGTTGTTGTAAAACATCTTTAAGTATGCAGTAGAGTTTTAGTTTTATACATAATTTTTTACAGTAGAGTTCAGGTCTTTTTCAGGTTGCATGACTGAAACTGTACCCATTCAGCAACAACTCCTCAGGTCTTCCTAACCCCAGCCCATGGAAACCATCATTATACTTTCTGCTTCTATAAGTTTGCCCACTTTTTTTTTGATACTATAGGGGAGGAAAAAGTTTTTCTTGACCATTTAGGGTTCCCTGGCTAGATCTGGAAATTAAACCGACAAAGATAAATTAATAGTGGAGAAGCGTGCAAATTTATTTCATACAAGTTTTATGTGACATGGGAGCCTTTATAAGGAAGTGAAGACCCATAGTGACAGACCTGATTATTTTATGCTAAGCTTGTTGAAGAGTGGATAGTCTTGGAGGGATATGATAGGTTAAGGAATATGAGGTAATTGTATACTAAACTGGGGGAAATTTAGCAAGGCATGCTTGGTAGGATTCTTCTTTGGGTCCTTGAATCTTCAGAGATGGGGATGCACCTTTCCTCTGGGTTTTGGCGGTGGGGGGCACCTCCTACTTGAGTGTTTTGTGACCTGTTTGGGGAAGAAGGGCAAAGGTGGGGAGGAGGCCAGAGTGACCTTGCTTTTGTTATTTTCTCAAACTCCTTTGGCTTAAAACATTCAGTATACCAAAGTGCCATATTTTGGGGTAGCATCTCCTAAGCCCAGTCAAATCCTTGGAAGAAGTGGGAAGATGCAGTATTTGTCCTTTTGTGCCTGCTTATTGCACCTAGTATGACATCCTCAAGGTTCATCCATGCTGTAGCATATGATAGAATTTTCTTCTGTTTTTAGACATTGTGTATATATATATATATGAATATACATATATACATATATATATGAATTTTTTATTTACCCATAGATGGACAGTGAGGACGTTTTCATCTCTTGTCTATTATGAATGTCGCCTTTGTTTTTAAAAGATATTTTTGGTTGTTATGTAATGCCTTGATTGGCAGTATTTTCTTTCAGCACTCTGGGATATTATTCTATTGCTCTCTGGTTTCTCTTAAGTCATCCACAGATCTTCCTGCTGCCATATTGAATGTACTCTTTTGTTATTTTTTTGGATTAATTATTTTTTCTTTATGTTCTCAGCAGTTTTGCTACAGTGTGCCTATGGTGGTTTTCATCATATTTGGTATTTTTGGAGACTGAAGTACTTCTGATTCCATTTGATGTTTTTCATCAGTTTTGGAAAATTCTTGGTCTTTATCTCTTCAAATATTCTATTGCTTTCTCTTTATATTTTTACTAGGACTGCAAAATATCTGTGCTAGACTATTATCACCATTTCTCATGTCTTTCTCTTTTATTAAGAAAAGGAGAGAAAAGGAAGGAAGCAAGGGAGGAAAGAGAATTAATTGTTTAACTTAAGAAGACCAGTAAAAGAATAGTAAACACAAAAGAGAACAAAGGAAATAATAAAAATAAGAGCAGAAATTAATCAAATAGATAAATCTATAGTTCTACTAATCAAGGAAAAAGAAAGACTCAAAATGTTAGTAATTAAAAATTATAAAGATTTTAAATCAGTGTTATAAACTTATATCAACAAATCTGAACACATAAAAGAACATGAATAATTTTAAAGGAATACCAAAATTGACTTGAAAAGAAATGGAAAACTTGCATAAATCAATAATGTTCAAAAAATATAATCAGATGATATTAACTAGATGTACTGAGGTGATTATTTCATAATATAAACACATTGATGTGTTATACTCATTGTTATGCATTTGAAACTAATGTTATATGTCAATTATACTTCACTTAAAAAAAAGTATAATCGGCAATCATAAGTCTTCTAGATCTAGATAGTTTTAGAAATAAGATTTGCTAGTTTGTGTCTTTAAAGTTTTTGGGGTTGTTTTTCCCATTGAAAGAAAGGGGGAAGGTGCCTGAGTGGCTTAGTTGTTTAAGTATTGAACTTTTGATTTCGGCTCAGATCATGATCTCATGGTTCATGAGATCCAGCCCTGTGTTGGGCTATGCACTGATAGAGCCAGCGTGGGATTCATAGTGTATCTCTCTCTCTCTCTCTCTCTCTCTCTCTTTCTCCTTCTCCCCAGCTCCCTCTCTCTCTGCCCCTTCCCCACTTGCCTGCTTTCTCTCTCTCAAAATAAATAAATTGTCTTCTTGTTTGTATTATTTTAGATGAGACATCTGCTGTCCTTTTTACCTTGTCTTTGTGAATGAATTTATCTTTTTTTCACAGCCTACTTTTAAGATTTTTATCACTGATTTTAAGCCATTTGATTAAAATGTACCTTGGTTTAGTTTTCTTCATGTAATTTGTGCTTGAGGTTCACTGATATTCTTAGATTTGTGGATGTATAGTTCTCATTAACTCTGGAAACATTTTGGCCAGTTTTCTACAAATATTTTCCCTGCCTATACCCTCCTTTAGGGATTCTAATAATACATATATTTGACTCTTAAAGAAATCCCACAGCTCAGTGAAGCTCAGGTCATGACCTTGTGGTTCATGGGTTCAAGCCCCGCATCTGGGCTCTGCGCTGACAGTGGAGAGTCTGCTTGAGTTTGTCTCCTTCTCTTTCTGCCTTTCTCCCATGCTCTCTCTCAAAATAAACAAATACACTTAAAAAATAAAAATATAGGTTATATTTTCCTGCTTCTTTGAAGTTCCTGGTAATTTTTGATCAAGTTCCAGGCATTACAAATTTTAACATTTTTTGGATGTCACATGTTTTTGTATTCCTGAAACTTTGTTGTGGAGTCAGAATTGATCTTTGTTGAAAATTGCTGCTAAATGATGCCTTGTGAATTATGTTTTCCACTGTGGCATTTGAAAACAAGCACACTTACAGGACCTGTGTAAGCCTCAGGCACTGTTCATTCTTATCTTTTTGGTTGACCACCACCCGCCATCCTCCCCCACGTATGCACTTTAGGTAGTTCCTCATGTATTTATTCATTAGTACTCAACTAAATATTCAGGGTGACTGCACTGTGATCTCTGAATCCCTTGGTTTCTCCAGCATTCCAGCATTGTCTTTTCAGCTCAGAGAGAGGCTTCTTTCCCTGTATTGGGTGGGGCCTGCAGCAGTAGGCTCTGGCAGTCATAGAGCTCACCTCATTTGTTTGCCCATCTCCCAGAAGTCACTGTTCCTGATTAACCGATATTCAGTGTTTTGAGAGTCATCGTTCACTGTATTTTGTTCTGTTTTGTAATTGTGTCAGGTAGAAATGCACAGCTGGTGTCTGTTACTCTTTCTTGGCCAGAAAAGGAAGTTTAGTTTTCCTGGTAAAGCTTGAAATTCTTTCACAAGTGTCATGACTCTCCTATCTGTTTAGTATTTTTTTAACATTTATTTATTTTTGAGAGACAGAGTGTGAGCCGAGGTCAGGGGCCAGAGAGGGAGACACAGAATCCGAAGCAGGCTCCAGGCTCTGAGCTGTTAGCACAGAGCCTGAGGTGGGGCTCAAACCCACGAACAGCAAGATTATGACCTGAGCCAAAGTCGGTTGCTTACCCGACTGAGCCACTCAGGTGCCCCTATCTGTTTACTATTTGATGTTTTCTATTTGAATTTTCTTTAAAGATAGTATATCTAAAAAATTAAATGGCTCAGAGTAGAATAAAATCTCTGATTCAGTTTGAAACTTAAAACGTAACTTGCACCAAAAGTTACTTTGTGGGTAATTTTGGAAAATGCCAAGCTATTTGCTTACCCACATGCATCCTTACTTTTTCTTAAAATCCTTTCTTTCTCATAACTTTATAATGAGACTTGTTATTAAGGGATTTTTGAAGATTATTAATAACACATATAAAGCTCTTAACATGATACTGGCTGTGTAACAGCTTTCAAACACAGTTGACCCTGAACAACACAGGTTGAACTACATAGGTCCACTTACATGTGGATTTTTTTTCGAGCAAATACAATACTGTAAATATATTTTCTGTTTCTTATGATTTTCTTAATAACAGTTCTCTAGCTTTATTATAAGAATATAGTATATAATACATAGAACATACAAAATGTGTGTTAGTCAACTGTTTACATTATTGGTAGGGCTTCCAGTCAACAGCAGGCTTTTAGTAGTTAACTTGTTGGGGAGTCAAATATTATATGCCAATTTTAACTGCATGACAGGGCAGGAAGGGTCAGTGCCTGTAACGCTCACATTGTTCAGGCATCAACTGTATGTAAGGGTACATACTCACAAAAGTTAAATGACTTGATTAAAGTAAGCTATGAGTTGCTGAGGAAAGATTTGAACTTCCGTGTGTCTGCTTCCAACATGAAGTTATGTTAAAATGAAACGTCTGAGCTATCCAAAAATGCAGTTCTGTCACCAAGTGAGTTCTCCAGCTTTGGTGATGGTTATGTGTAGACTCTGTAACCTAGGATGTTGTTGAGAAGACACAGGCATAGAACAGCAGTTAGGCTAGTTGATGTTAATGAAAATACCTTTCATCTCTGACAGTGAGATTCTCAGTATTGTCAGGGGATATTTAAGTGTTAAACAGAATTTGAATGGATGAAAATAATGGATTTTAAGGTAAAGGCATTCTAAACTGGGGACATAACATTTAATATATGAGGTGACAAGAAGAAAGGGAGCAAAACATGACTTTGTTATTACTAAGAAGATAGTCTACAAAACACTATATTTTATAAAATGCAAGAAGTATTCTACAGTATAAATAAACCCTTTCTGTATTCTGCATAACCCATGGTATGGTGATATGTTTTTTTAAATTTTGCTATTATGAATGTTAAGGTTGATAATACTTTTAACTCTTACATGAAATCACTACTTTTAATGGTCTCTTAGAAAAGCCTATTCTTTATAATGTCACCTCAATTTATGTTTTCCAGGCAGAAGCAGCAAATTAGCCACCTACACGAGAGGATAAGGGATAATGAATTACGGGCACAACATGCCATGTTAGGACACTATGTAAACTGTGAAGATTCTTACGTGGCTAGTTTGCAGGTAAGGTGTAGAGAATTTTGTAGTTGTTGTTTATTAATAAATCATGTGTTAATTATATGCTGACCTTGTAATATTTGGATGCTTTTTAATTAATCACTGTTTATGTTTATATATATAGTAAAAGATGTCTAAAAATTATCTTCCAGATGTCAAGTTCACATCCCCTTCCCACACACATACAGGAATTGCTGTTACCAGTTTATAGTGTATCCTTCTAGAGTTAGTATGTATCACTAGCAGATATAAATGGATTTTATTCCTCTATCTTCACAAAAAGTATCAAAATATATACATTATCCATTCAACTTGCTTTTTTTCCTTTATATTACATAAAATTATGTAAAATGCAGTGATTAAAAAAGCAGAGACAGACTCAGAAATACAGAGAACAAACTGATGGCTGCCTGGAAGAATGGGCAGAACAGGTGAAGGGGAGTGGGAGTTATAGGCTTCCAGCTATGGAATGAATCAGGCATGGGGGTTAAAAGGTAGTCATTGGTATTGTAATAGTGTTGTACGGTGACAGATGTGTAGCTACGCTTGTGGTGAGCACAGCATAACACATAGAGTTGTTGAATCACTATGTTGTACACCTGAAACTAAAGTAATGTGGGTCAGCTGTACTTCTGTTAAAAAAAATTCAGTGATCATTTCTATGTCATTACAATGACAGTATTCTTTTCCTTTGCTTTTACGACTGATTGGTTTCTCATTTTATGGAGATAGCATCATTTATTCATCTTGTCCCTACTAGTCAGAATTTGGGTTGTTTCTTGTTTGGGGCTACTGTAAATAATGTTGTGAAGAATAACTTTTTAGACACTGTTTGGCTCTTGTGAATATTTTTTAACTTAAATTCTCTGAAATGAAATTTATAGGTGTTTATAAGAGCTGGTAATTTTCATTGATATTGTCAAATTGCTATTGTATTAACATAGTGTGAAATTTTTGCCCTTCTAGTGGATTTGTATAAAGGATGGGGCAGTGGAGTTATCTCCATGGTTTAAAGAAAAAGTTAGAATTATGTTAAAATACATAATTTCTACCATCATAGGAACATAACATCATAGAATATAATATCTACCATCATAACCATTTTTTTCACCCTAACCATTTTTTAAGTACACAGTTCAGTAGTGTCAAATACATTTATGATATTTTGTAACCATCACCACCATCCATTTCCATACCTCTTAACATCTTATAAAACTGAAACTTTGTACCCATTAAACAATAACTCTGGATTTGCCTCCCCAACCCCTGACAACTATTGTTCTACTTTCTGTCTCTATGATTTTGATGACTCTAATTATCTTAGGCAAAATAAATCATACAGTATTTGTCTTTTTTGACTGGCTTATTGCACTTAGCATAGTTTCCTCAGGGTTCATTGATACCCTAGCATGTGTCAGAATTTCCTTCCTTTTAAATGCTGAATAATATTCCATCATTTGTATATCACATTTTATTTTATCCGCTTATTTTTCTTTAGCTTTTCTCTTTTTTCTCTTCTTTTTCTTTTCTTTTCTTGTTTTAGGTCTTATGTTTAGGTCTTTGACCTACTGTGAGTAATTTTTGTTTGTGGTATTAGGTAAAGGTTCAGCTTCATTCTTTGCATGAGGATAATCCTGTTTTCCCAGCACAATAAACAATTCCATCATTTGTATATCACATTTTATTTTATCCACTCATCTGCTGACAGGCATTTTGTTTGCTTCCACATATTAGCTCTAGAGAGTATTACTGCCATGAACATTTTTATATTTATTTGAACATGGGTATATAAATATCTCTTAAAGACCCTGCCTCAAAGTCCTTTTTAGTATATACCCAGAAATAGAATTGCTGGATCATATAGTAATTCTATTTTTAAGGTTTTGAGGAGGCATCATACTGTTTTCCATAGTGACTATACCATTTTGCATTTCCACCAATAGTACACGGGGTTCCAGTTTGTCCACATGGTCACCAACGCTTGTTATTTTTTGTTTTCTTTTTTGATAGAAGCCATCTCAATGAATATGAGGTGATATCTCATTGTAGTTTTGATATGCATTTTCTTAAAGATTAGTGGTGCGAGCATCTTTTTATGGTTTACTAGCTCTTTGTAAATGTAAATGTTTATTTTTGAGAGGGAGAGAGAGGGAGGGAGGGAGGGAGGGGTAGGGTGAAGGGGGAAGAGAGAAAAATCCTAAGCTCTGTTGGCAATGTCTTCTCATGCACAACATTTTTTTGTATTTTTTTTAATGTTTATTTTTGAGAGAGAGAGAAAGAGAGACAACATGAGCAGGGGAGGGGCAGAGAGAAGGAGACACAGAATCTGAAGCAGGTTCCCAATGCAGGGCTTGAACACATGGACTGTGAGATTATGACCTGAGCCAAGTCAGACAGATGCTTAACCAACTGAGCCACCCAGGTGTCCCAATGCACAAATTTTTTATTTTTCAAGTCCAGTTTGACTACTTTTTCTTTTATTGCCTATGCTTTTGGTGTCATATCAAAAAATATTACAAAATTCATTGTCTTGAAGCTTTTGCCACATGTTTCCTTTTAGGAGTTTTATAGTTTCAGGTCTTATGTTTAGGTCTTTGACCTACTGTGAGTAATTTTTGTATATGGTATTAGGTAAAGGTTCAACTTCATTCTTTGCATGAGGATAATCCTGTTTTCCCAGCACAATTTGTTGAAAAGACTCTTTCGCCACTGAATGGTCTTGGCACCTGGTCCAAAAATCATTGACCATGTATGCCAGGGTTAATTTTTAGGCTCTATATTTTATTCCATTGGTCTCTGTATATCTTTCATTATCCACATATTATTCCTAACAGTGCCACACTGTTTTGATTACTGTGGCTTTTTATTAAGTTTTGAAATCTGGTAATGTGAGTCCCCTAGGTTTTTCTTCTTTTTAAGATTCTTTAGGCTATTTGTGGTTCCTTGAGTTTCTTTATGAACTTTAGGGTAGATTTTTCTATTTTGCAAAATAATGTGATTTTGATAGGGATTGCACTGAATCTGTAGATCATTAGATCACTTTGAGTAGTATTAACATCTTAACAATGTTAAGTTTTCCAGTCCATGAACATGAAATGTATTTCCTTTTGTTTATGTTTTCTTCAATTTCTTTCAGAGGTGTTTTTTAGTTTTTATAATATTAGTCTTTTACAAACCTCCTTGGTTAATTTCTAGGTATTCTTTTGGATACTGTTGTAAATAGGATTGTTTTCATAATTTCCTTTTCAGATTGTTCATTGTTAATGCATCATAGAAATGCAACAGATTTTTGTGTGTTGACTTTATATCCTAATACATTGCTAAATTTGCTCATTAGTTATAACAAGTTTTTTGGTGGAATTTTTAGGATTTTATACACATAAGATTATATCATCTGTGAACAGAGATAGTTTTTACCTCTTCCTTTCCAATGTGGATGCCTTGTATGTCTTTTCCTTGCCTAATTCCTCTGGCTGTAACTTCCAATATTCTGTTGAATAGAAGTAGTGAAGGAATCCTTGTCTTTTTCCTGATCTTAGAGGAAAAGCTTTCAGTCTTTCACCATTGAATATGTTTGCTATCAGTTTTTACTGTATAGCTTTTATTATGTTGAGATAGTTTTCTTCCAATAGTTGAATTTCATTCCTAGTTTTTTTGTGTTTTAATCTTGAAAGATACTGAATTTTGTCTTGTGCTTTTTCGGCATCAGTTGAGATGATTATGGGTGTTTTCCTTTATTCTGTTAATGTGGTGTATTATATTGATCAGTTTTCATATACAGAGCCATGCTTGCATTCCAGGAATAAATTCTACATGGTCATAGATTATAATCCTTTTAAAATACTATTGCATTCAGTTCGTCACTATCATGTTGAGGATTTTTGCATCAAAGATACTGGCCTTTAGTTTTCTTGTAGTGTCTGTCTGGCTTTGGTATCAAATAATGCTGACTTCATAGAATGACTTAGGAAGGGTAGTTTCTTCTCTTTAAGTGTTTGGAAAAGTTTGAAAGGGATTGGTGTTAGGTGTTTTTTTTTTTGTTTGTTTTGTTTTTTGTTTTTTATTTAACGTGTTTGGTAGAATTCGCCAGTGAAGCCATCAGGTCCAGGGCAAGGGCTTTTTTGAGGCAGAGAGTTTTGATTAGTGATTCAATCTCTTATTGATAGGTCTGCTCAGATTTTCTGTTAATTCATGATTTAGTCTTGATAGGTTTTATGTTTTTAAGAATTTATCCATTGCTTTTGTTTATCCAATTTGTTGGCATACATTTAATCACAGTGCTCTTTTATAATCCTTTTTATTTCTGCAGAATAGATATTGATGTCCCCATTTTCATTTCTTTTTTTTTTTTAACAAATCGTTTATTGTCAAATTAGTTTCCACATAACACCCAGTGCTCATCCCCACAAGTGTCCTCCTCCATGCCCATCCCCCACTCCCACCCACATCCATCAGTCCTCAGTTTTTGTCAGCATTCAAGAGTCTCTCATGGTTTGCCTCTCTCCCTTTCCCCCACCATTTCCGCCCTTCTTCTCCCCCTTGTTCCTCTGTCAAGTTCCTCCTAATCCTCCTATACGTGCACACATATGATATTTGTCCTTCTCTGCCTGACTTATTTCGCTCAGCATAACACCCTCAAGGTCCATCCATGTTGCTCCACATGGCCAGGTTTCATTCTTTCTGATTTCTGATATTAGTAATTTGAGCCTTCTTTTTCCCTGATCCATCTAGATGAAGATTTGTCAGTTTTGTTGTTGTTTTTTTAGAGAACCAGATTTTGGTTTCATTAATTTTCTCTATTTTTATTTTCTCTAGTTCATTTATCTCTGTTTTAATCCTTATTATTTCATTCCTTCTGATAGTTTTGGATTTAGTATATTCTCCATTTTCTCATCCCTTAGGTTGTTAAGTTAGGTTGTTGATTTAAGATCTTTCTTGTTTTCTTCATATGGTTTTAATGTTTTTCTCCTGAGTGATGTTGAATTTCTTTTTATATATCTAATGCCCCATTTATATGTCTATGAAATGTCATTTCATATCCTTTGCTTCTTTTTGTTAGGTATTGGTTTTTTTGCTTATTGATTTTACAAGCCCTTTACATATAAAAATTAGCTTTTTGTCTTGTAATTTGATATGAAAATATATTTTCTGAATTTGTCACAATATCTTCTATTTATATTGTTTTATTTCTTTTCCCTGTTTCTATTATTTTCTATCATGAATTCTCTATAATTCTAATGAGCATTTTACAGACAAGTTCCATCTTCACTAATGGATCCATTTAACAGAACAGTTGTGAGACATCTACTGTGTTAAATTATGAGGCCACAAAGGTAAAAAATAGTTCCTACCTTGATGAATCTGAAGCTACAGAGGGAGAAACTATATAGGTAAACATGTTTACCCACTCCTTTAAAATATGTGTTCACTATGGTTAAAGCAATGTGTAGGTGCACGGAATAGAAATGTTAATGAAGTTAATTTTGCCATTGAGAGTACAGCCTAACTGGAACATAGACAAAAGGTCTATAAGACCTTGTAACAAAATTTATATGGCTGAAGGGTGACTTTCCCCAGTTACTACTTTTTTAAAAGAATTTGTCTTAAGAATTGTATGTTTTTGGGGCTCCTGGGTGGGTCAGTCGGTTAAGCATCTGACTGCGGCTCAGGTCATCATCTCATGGTTAATACGTTCAAGCCCTGCGTCGGGCTCTGTGCTGACAGCTAGCTCAGAGCCTGGAGCCTGTTTCAGATTCTGTGTCCCCCTCTCTCTCTGACCCTCCCCTGCTCATGCTGTCTGTCTGTCTGTCTCTCAGAAATAAATAAAACATTTAAAAAAATTAAGAAAAAAGAATTGTATGTTTTTCTGTGTCAACTTTATGATTGCCTTATTTCCCAAAGCATATAAACTATTGGCATTTTTATTAGGGTCAAAAGTGAGGATTCATAACTTTATAGAGATATATACTTCTATTAATGGAAATTTTTTTATCTTCCTAATTAAGGTCTTTATTTCTGGAATTAAATCATTTTAAGTGGGATTTTGTTTTCTTCCATTATATTTTCAAACTTGTTTATATATTTTAAAGGAACTGGTATATTAACATCAGGAAATACTGAAGACCAGCTAATGGTCAGACTTACATGAGACAGAAGCATTTTATAGATTCCAACCTGTTTACCATACTTTAGTTACTAATGCATCAGAATACCTCATTGCAATGCAGTCTTATCTGTTCTACCCAATGATAGTAAGGCTCTATGGAACTGAGATTAATAGTGTACAGTTATTTTAAAGGGGTATTTCTGTACTGCGTAAGTAGTATAATTTGTTCTGAAAACAGTTCTGTAGAACCATGCAGTTTTTCCTTGTAATTTTATTATTCTGAATAAAGGGTTAGCTTGAATTACACAATTATATTACCAAAGGCATGTGTATCTTAGTATGCATCTGAAAGCTGAAGAAAACGTTTTTTGACACAGTATCAGGCCAGTAGAGGGCTCTCCAAGTCAGTCTACAAGGACATATAGATATAGCTGGAGGGATATAGAAATGGGGTTGCTACAAATATTAGAAGGATTTAAAATTATGTGGGGAATTAAAATATTGTTGAGAAATTAGACTTCAAAAGATAAGGGAAATTAATAAAAGGGAATCAGGGAAAGCCAAAAGTACTAAATGGATGTCATAAATATAGGACATGAATTTCTCTTTATTAGATAGATATATGGAGCTAATAAATGGCAAGGGTTTAAAAGAAACATAATAATAAAAAAATTTCTTAGCAAATAAAATTTTTTGTTGTTTTAACAGTGCTTTTCTTCTTAGTTTTTTATTGATTAATTTGACACACAATGTAGAAGTTTAAGGTGTACAGCACCCTATTTTGACACACATATATTATGTTTGCTAAAATAGCAATATTTTTACCTTACATAATTGTGGTACATCTTATTGTCTATATTCATTACACTTTGCATTAAATTTCTGTGGCTTATTTACTATTCCTTAGTACCCTTATACAAGTTTATACGCTATTACTCAAATTTCTATCCCACCCCCCCCAGCCCAATCCTCTGGTAACCACCATTTTCTCTCTGTTTTTTACAGGTTTAACTTTTTGTAGATTCTATGTATAAGTAATATCATATAGCACTTAATATTTCTCCTTCTGACTTATATTGCTGAGCATAATGTGCTTAAGGTCCATTCATGTCATTATAAATGATAGGATATCTTCCTTTCTCATGGCTGGATAATATTCCACTGTGTACATGTACCACATCTTTTTTATCAATTGATAGACTTTTGGGTTGTTTCCATATCTGAGCCATTATGAATAATGCTGTGATAAACATGAGAGGGTATATATTTCTCAGAATCCTGTTTGCATTTCCTTTGGGAATATACCCAGAAATGGGATGGCTAGATTACATTGTAGATCTGTTTTATTGCTCTATAGTGGCTATACCAATTAACCTCCCCACCAGTCTTGTGTAAGAGTTCTTTTTTTACCACATCCTCACTTGCATCTGCTATTTCTTGTCTTCTTGATGATAATCATTCTAACAGGTGTAACATGGTATCTCACCATGGTTTTGATTTGCATTTTCCTGATGATTAATGAAGTGGAGAATTCTCCCATGTGTCTGTTGGCCATTGTGATGCCCTCTTTGAAAAAATGTCTATTTAGTTCTTTTGCCCATTTTTAATCGGATTGTTTATTTTTTTATTATCAAATTGACTTGTGTTCTTTTTATATTATAGATATTAATCCTTTTCTGATAGTTTTCTGAAATACTTTTTTATTCTATAGATTTTCTTTTCATTTTGTTAAGTATTAGATCTTCTACTATGCAGAAGCATTGAGTTTGAAGTAGTTCCATTTGATTTTTGCTTTTGTTGTTTGTGCTTTTGGCATCATGTCCAAAAAACAAGTCATTGTTGAGACCAATATTGATGAATTTTCCCCCTATGTTTCATTCTAGTTTTATGGTAAGAGATTTTTTGTTTCAGTCTTGTATACATTTCAAGTTAGTTCTTGTGAGTAGTGTGAGATAGGGGCTCAATTTCATTGTTTTGCATGTGCTTGTACAGTTTCCTTCCCAGCATGTGTCAAAGAGACTGTCCTTTCCCCCTAGTGTATTCTTGGTTCTCTTGTCAAGTATCAGTTGACTATATATGTTAGGAGTTAATTCTGAGCTCTGCATTCCATTCCATTGATTGATATGTCTTTTTTGTACCAGTATCTTACTGCTTTTATTACTATGGCTTTTTAGTATCGTTCGAAATCCAGAAGCATTATACCTCTGACTTTACTCCCCCCCCACCCCCACCCCAGGATTGCTTTGGCTATTTGGGGTCTTTTGTGGTTCCACACAGATTTTAGAGTTATTTCTTCAATTTTTGTGAAGAATAGCAAAGGAATTTTTATCTTAGCTGTATGAACAGTGTTATTTTTTATATATAGCATTTTATATATGCACAATTTTGGTCACATAGCTTGTTCATCCTAATTCCATAGCACATTAAACAAAGAAAAATATACTTTGCATATTCTATATATTCTAGGTTAAAGAAAACGTAAATTTATGACATAAAATAACATTCTTTTATGAATTTTTAGATGTGAAACATATTTTTGGGAAATAAATCTATTTGACTATTAAAAACTTTGAACGGCCTTACGATCAAGATGATTTGAGAGTTAAACACCAGCAAATCTCATAGATGTAAAATGAGAACTATGTCTTTATCCTAAAATTTACACTTCCTGGGTTATTTTAGTAGTAAAATAGCTGGAAGGGAAGAGTGATTTATCTTTATAATACCTTACACCAAAATTTTAACCTGTGGTTAACAGGCCTTCTTAGGGGGCAAAAAAAATATGAAGGATCCCTTTTATCTTTTGATAAAAACTGAAGAAGAGATGTCTTCTTTTATATAGATATGAACCTTGGAAAAGACCAACCAAATAATATTTAATTACACTTCACTGGTGCATTATTTCTTGTTTTCTTTCCATTTTATCTTTTTTCTATTTCATTTTTCTTCAGCTTTTTTTTTCTACTACCAGATTTTGTGGTTTTAATGAGCATTTTATGAGTCCCACCTTTACAAATGAGCTCATTCAACAAAACATAAACATCAAATGTGTTAAATGCTGGAGCTGCAAAAGTGAAGGATACTTTCTGTATTCATGACCTTGAATCCCACAGAGAGATACTATATCAAAAAACATGTTTACTGTGGATAAGGCACCATGTAGGCTCTAGTAATATAAATATGAATGAAGTTGGTGTTTTCATCAAAGAGTGTCCAATCTAGTAAGGAAGACAGATAAACAAGAGATAAATTGTAGTGAGTTGGAGGTGCCCAAATGGGATATATATGAAGTACTATGGGAATCCCTACTAAGAATATATATATAAACCAGCCTTGCAGAGGTAGGCTCAAGATTCTGTCGGGATATCTGACCTGAGAACCTTATGAAGTAAAAGAATTTAGGCAGTTTAAGGAAATGGAGGAGTAGTGCTTCAGGCATGATATATGGTGTGTGAAGAGGCCCAAAGGCAAGAGAGGAGATCATGCATTTGGAAAACTACACATTATTCTGTATGGATGAAGTGCAAAATGAGAGAAGGGTAGTGGTAAGAGGTGTGCTTCAAGAGGTAAGACAGGGATAAAGTTGTATCAGGGGTTCAAAAAGTTAGGGAACCATTTGTCCCTGTTTTAGGTACAGTTCCAGTTAATGCATGTACTTTCATAATGTACATATGTACTTTCATAATGTTTAAGAGCACCCTCTTCCATTCTCCCAAATATCCTAGTTTGGTCACCCCAGGGGCATAGTAGAGACTGGTTTAAGATGGGAGGTATTGGGGCAGAAACCAGCCAGGAGGCTATATGAGTAGTCCAAAGGTTAAATGGACATCTGAATTTAACAGCAATGTTGGTTAGGACAAAAGGAAAAGCATTTATTAAACATCTGTGTGACCAAGTATGGGCTTGATTTGATGACTTCAATGTGGTGAGAGAAGTCATTGCCTAGTTTCAGATGGGTGAAATTGATTGGCTTATATTGCCAAAGACCAGGATAGAGACAACTACATCAGGAGTAAGTTCTATTGGAGGAGAAAAATAATGAGTTATGCTTATATATTGTATTGTAAATTTGGGACTGAGATGAAGAATGAGGCTGATATTCATAGGTAGGTCTAAGGGAGAGATTAGAAATATAGGACTCGTCAGTCCACCTTGGTGATGGTTGAAGCTTGGCATGATCACATGTTCCAGGGAGTGAGGAAAATGAGACCCATAGGTAAAGATAGGGAACAGCAGTATTTTAGAAGGCAGTAGAAGATCATGGTGGAGGGGCATGGTGTGGGGCGGGGGATTGCGTATCATTATATAAATGAAAGGAAGACAGGCTTTCTTCACAGGCTCAGTGGTTGTAGGACACTCAGGCTGCAAAAGCAATTTAAAGGCTTAAAGCAGTTCTGGCTTCAGGCTTTTCTCTTTCTGTCTGCTCAATTTCATCTAGAAGTTCTACAGTTTGTCTTGTTATGACACAAATTTCTGTAGTACAGATTGGTGCACACACGAATGGTAGAATGATGTCAGTATAGTTTTCAAGTCTTATTGGTTCATATGTAGTTTTTGTTTTGTTTTCCGGGCAAGGAGAATTAGAATAGTGTGAGTAAAATTAGAATCGTCAACAGGCTGCAGAACAGGCTGCATTGGCAGCAGAAGCCTCTTCAAGCTTCATTTTCAGAAAGTTGTACTGTACTGCCTTGAGAAATGCACTCCTTCCTTCAGTAGCTTCAGTTCCTGGCAGGTTGTGTTGCCTTTTACCCACCTGAATATAGTCCCCATGTGGCAGAGTTGTACCTCTATCATCTTTAATCAAAGTGACACCAGTGTTTTGACCGTTTGTGTGCATGTGGTCGTTTAATATTAACTGTGACTGCCTGCCCAAGATGTTCAGCTCTTCTCCCTAGTTAGTTTTGATTAGTAATCTGGTTTAAGTTGCATAGTCTTTGAGTGGACTGTTACTTTTCCTTTAAGCTCTACTATTTTTAGTGCTTGCTCTTTGAGTGGTTTTCAAGGAATATTTCATTGTGCTAGAGACACCTGTAGTAAGTTATTTGTAAAACTAATAAATTTTATATTTGAGAACAGTTTTAGGTTCACAGCAAAATTGAGCAGAATGTACAAAGTTCTCATATATCCTATGCCCCCGTATACCTACCTGCAAGTTTCTCCACTGTTGGCATCCTCTGTCACAGGATATCTTTGTTACAGTTGAACCTATATTGATCCATTGTTATCACCCACAGGCCATAGTTTCCATTGAGGTTCACACGTGGTGTTATAATTCTGTGAATTTGGACAAATGTATAATGACCTGTATCCATTATTGCAGCATCATACAGAATAGTTTCATTGCCCTAAAACTCTGTGCTCTGCCTATTCATTCCCACCTCTCCTTTAGCTTCTGGCAACAGCCAGTCTTTTTCCTGCCTCCATAGTTTTGCCTTTCAGAATGTGATATAGTTGGAATTATAGTTGGAATCACACAGCATATCACCTTTCAGGTTGGCTTCTTTCACTTTATAATACACATTTAAATTTCCTCTATGTTTTTTTTTTTGGGGGGGGGAGAGACAGAGTGCAGGCATGCATGGACATGAGTAAGCAAGGTGGGGTCAGGGCAGAGAGAGAGAGAGAGAGAGAGAGAGAGAGAGAGAGAGAGAGAATCCCAAGCAGCCCCAGGCTCAGCATGGAGCCTGTGGTGCGAGGCTTGATTCCACAACCCTGGCATTATGTCCTGAGCCAAATTCAAGAATCAGATTCTCAACCACTGAACCACCCAGGTGCCCCATCGTCATATCGATAGCTTATTTCTTTTTAGTGCTGAATAATATTCCATTGTCTATATGTACCATAGTTTATTTATCCACTCACCCACTGAAGCAAATTTCAGTTATTTCTAAGTTTTGGCAGATATGAATAAAGCTGCTATAAACTTTCATGTGAAGCTTTTTGTGTAGCATATTTTCTGTTCATTTGGGTAAATACCAAGGAACACAATTGCTGGATCATATGGTAAGAGTATGTTTAGTTTAAGTAGTTGCCAAAATGTCTTTCAAAGTGGCTGAATTACTTTGCATTCCCTCCAATAATGAACAAAAGTTTCTGTTGCATATCCTCACCAGCATTTCGTGTGCAGAGTTCTGGATTTTGGCCATTGTAACAAGTATATAGTGGTAGGTAGCTCATTGTTTTAATTTGCAATACCCTAAACACATTTGATGTTGAGCATCTTTTCATATGTTTATTTGTCCTCTGCATATTTTCTTCAGTGAGGTATTTGTTTGTTCATGTCATTCCCCCATTTAAAAAATTTGTGTTGTTTTTTATTGTTTAGTTTCAGGAGTTCTTTGTATAGTTTGGATACAAATCCTTTATCAGATGTGTCTTTTGCAAATAGTTTCTGCCAGTATGTGGCTTATCTTCTTATTTTCTTGAGAATATCTTCTGCAGACCAGAAATTTGTAATGAAATCCAGCTTATCATTTTTTCTTTTTCTTAAGCACTTTTAAAAAATGATTGTTTTGAGCTAGAGGGCAAGAGTACAAGCAGGGGAGGGGCAGAGAGAGAATCCAGGCAGGCTCCATGCTGTCGACACAGCCCAATGCGGGACTAAACCTGAGTCAAAATCAAGAGTTGGATGCTTAACCGACTAACCACCCAGGTGCCCCTCTTTGTTTCTTTTATGGATCTTACCTCTTTGGTATTGTATCTAAAAGTTATTGTCATATTCAAAGTCATCTAAGTTTTTTCCTATGTTATCTTCTAGGGGTTTTATAGTTTTGCATTTTCCATTTAGGTCTGTAGTCCATTGTAAGCTAATTTTTGTGAAGATGTAAAGCCTGTGTCTAGATTCATTTTCAGATTACATGAAGACGTTCCATTGTTGCAGCATTATTTGTTGAAAAGACTTCTTTGCTCCATTGTACTGCTTTTGTTCCTTTGTCAAATATCAGTTGATTATATTTATGTGGATCTACTTCTCGACTTTCAGTTCTGTTCCAGTGAGCTGTTTGTTTTTTTCCTCAATGCTATACACTCCAGATTACAGTAGGTTACTGTAAGTCTTGACAACAAGTGATCAGTCCTCCATCTTTGTTCTTTTCCTTCAGTATTATGTTGCTATTCTGGGTCTTTTGTTTTTTCATAGAAACTTTACAATCAGTTTGTTGCTACCCACAAAATAAGTCACTTGGATTTGCCTGAGATTGCATTGACTCTATGGATTAAATTGGGTAAAACCTAACATCTTGACAATATTGAGTCTTCCATGGACATGGAATATCTGTTTAGTCCTTCTTTGGTGTCTTTGATCAGAGTTTTGTAACTTTCCTTATATCTTGTACCTATTTTGTTATATTTATACATACGTTATTTTGGGGGGTGCTAATGTAGATGCAAATGTGTTTTAAATTTCAAATTCCACTTGTTCATTGCTAGTATATAGGAAAACAACTGATTTTCATATATGAGCCTTGTCTCTTGCAACGTTGGTATTATTTTTCTATTAGTTTCAGGAGGTGGGTTTTTGTTTTTTTGTCTGTTTTCTTGGATTTTCTATATAGGTGTTTATATCATCTGTGAATGAAACTATTTTATTTCTTTCTTCTGTCCAACTGGCATACATTTTATTTCCTTCTCTTGTTTTATTGCATTCTCTAGGAATTCCAGTACGGTATGGAAAATCAGTGGTGGGAGGAACATCTTTGCCTTGTTCCTGATGAAGCTTCAAGCTACTTACCATTACCTCTGTTGCTAGCTGTAGTTTTTTTGTTTTTTGTTTTTTGTAAATGTTCTTTATCAAGTTTAGTAAGTTTGCCTCTATTTCAAGTTTGGTTAGAGTTTTTATCATAAATGAGTGTTGAATTTTCTCAGAATTCTTTTCTGCATTTAATTGATATGGTCATAATGTTTTTTTCTGTAGCTTGTTGATATGATGGATTACATTAATTGAGTTTTGAATGTTGAACCAGCCTAAATTACTGGGATAAATTTCAGTTGGTCACCTTGAACAATTGTTTTTATATATTGTTAGGTCCAGTTTGCTAATTTTTTTGAGGGGCCATTTATGTAAAATACTGGTCTGTAACTTTGTGCTTTTAAAAATTAAAAAAAATTTTTTTTTAGTAATCTCTACACCCAACGTGGGGCTTTAACTCATGACCCTGAGATCAAGAGTCACATGCTCTTCCCAAGTGAGCCAGGCAGAAGCCCTTGTAGTTTTCTTGTGATGTCTTTGTCTCATTTGGTATTAGGGTAATTGTGGTCTCATGAAATGAGTTAGAAGTATTCCTTCTGCTTTTGTATCTGGAAGAGAATGTAGGATGTTGGTATAATTTCTTCTGTAAATTCTTGGTAGAATTCACCAGTAAACCCATCTGGGCCTTGTGCTTTCTCTTTTAGAAGGCTATTAATTATTGATTCCATTTCTTTAATAGGCCTATTCAGATTATTTATTTCTTGTATGAGTTTTGACAGGTGTGGTTTTTAAGAAAGTAGTCTGTTTCATCTAGGTCATCAGATTTATAGGCATAAAGTTGTTCATAATACTCCTTTATTATATTTTTTAATGTCCGTGGGGTCTGTAGTGATGTTTGCCTTTAAAATCTGATATTAGTAAATTTATATATTTTCTTTTTTCTTAGTTAGCCTGACCTAGATAAGGTTACTGATTTTATAGATCTTCTCCAGAACAAGTTTTGTTTTTGCTGACTTTCTGTATTGATTTCTTGTTTTCAGTTTCATTGATTTATGTTCTAATTTTTATTCTTCTACCTACTTTGAATTTGATTTATTCTTCTGTGTCTAGTTTCTAAGGTGGAAGCTACATAATTGATTTTAAATCTTTCTTGTTTTCTAACATATGCAATTGACATTATAACTTTCCCTCAAAGCACTGCTTTCACTACATCCCACACATTTTAGATGATCTGTATTTTTATTTCCTTTTAGTACATAATATTTTAAAATTTATCTTGAGACTTCTTCTTTGACCCATATATTATTTAGAAATGTATTGTTCAGTCTTCAAGCATTTTGGGATTTTCATAGATACCTTTCTGTTGATTTTTAGTTTAATTTCATTATGGTTTGATCTCTCTTCTTTTAAATTTGTTAAGACCTGTTTTATCACCCAAAATGTGGTCTATTTTGGTAAATGTTCTGTGTGAGCTTGAGAAGAATGTGTAAACTGAAGTAGTCTATACATGTCAATTACATCCAGTCAGTTGTTGATGCTGTTAAGTTCAGCTGTGTTCTTACTAATTTTCTTCTGATAGAGAATTGTTAAAATCTCCAGGTATTATAGGATTCATTTGTTTCTCCTTGTAGTTCTCTCAGTTTTTACCTCATGTATTTTGCTACTCTGTTGTTAAGTACATACACATTAACGATTGTTAAGTCTTCTTGGAGTATTGACCTTTTTATGTGATGCTCATTTTGGTTCCTGTTAACTTTCCTGGCTGTAAAGTCTGCTTTTTTCTGAAATTAATACAGCAATTCTACTTTCTTCTGATAAAAGTTAGCATGATGTATCTTTTTCCATCCCTTTACTTTTAACCTGTATGTGTTATCATTTTTAGTGTGGGTTTCTTGTAGGGAGCATATGGTCAGGTCTTGATTTTGGACCCACTCAGGCACTCTCTGTCTTTCAGTTGATGCATTTATACTGTTTACATTTGAAGTGATTATTGATAAAGTTGGGTTAAAACCAGCCATGTTTGTTACTGTTTTGTTGCCCTTGTTCTTTGTTCCCATTTTTGTCTTCCATACTTTTCCTTTTGTGCTTTTACTTGGGCATTTTATATGATTCCATTTTCTCTCCTTTCTTAGAATATAGATTATACTTTGTTTTTAGTGGTTGCCCCAAGGTTTGCAATATACACTTAAAATGAATCCAAGTCTGCTTACAGATAACACTGCCTTTCATGAGTAATTTAAATTCCTGTAATAATTAAATACTGCTAAATCTTCCCTCCTCTTTCTTGTATCATTGCTGTTATTCATTTCACTTAAACATACACATGAAAACACACTACATGAACACATTGTTGCCATTTTTGTTTTGTATAAACCTATCTGTTAGAATAAGACAAAAGCTTTCATTTTATTTAAACTTTTATCTTATCTGATGTTTTTTCTTCCTATATGTAGATCTGAGTTTCTGACCTATATTATTTTCCTTCTTTCTGAAGAACTTCCTTTTACATTTTTTGCAAGCCAAGTCTACTGGCAACAAATTCCCCCAACTTTGTCTGAGAAAACCTTCATTTCTCCTTCAGCTTTGAAGAATAACTTCATAGGGTATAGAACTCTAGGTTGGTGGTGTTTTTTCCCTCTCAACACTAAATATTTCCGTGTACTTTCTTCTTCTTTGCATGGTTTCTGAGAAGTTAGATATAACTGTTATGTTAGCCTATCTAGAGTTAATATGTTTTTTCCTCTGGATTATTTCGAGGTTTTCTTATCTTTGATTTTCAGAAATTTAAATATTATATGCCTCAATGTATTTTTTAAAAATTTATTCTGCTTGGTGTTCTCTGAGCTTCCTGAATCTGAGATGTGGTAGCTGACACTTTGGGGAAATTCTCAGTCATTATTATTTCAAATGTTGTTTTCATTCTTTTTTCTCCTTGTATTGTTATACCTTTTCTAGTTATATCACACTTCTTAGATATTCTGTTGTATTTTTTCTAGTCTTTTTTTCTTTGTTATTTAGGTTTGGAAGTTTTTTTTGTCATATCCTCAAGCTCTGAGATTGTTTCCTGAGCTATGTTCAGTCAACTGATGAGCCCATCAAAGACATTCTTTATTTCTGTTACAGCATTTTTGATCTTTAAAATTTCTTTTTTATTCTAAGAATATCCACCTCTGTGCTTATTATGTTAACCATATACTTTTGCCTGTCTTCTGCCTTAGCATTAATGCCCTATGTTGATGAAATAGTCTTACAAATTTTTTGGTCTGATAATTCTAGCATTCCTTTCATATCTGACTCTGCTTCTGATACTTGTTCAGTCTCTCCAACAGTGATTTTGCCTTTTAGTGTGCCTTGTAATTTTTTGTTGAAAGTTAGATCTGGTGTGCTAGGTGAAAGGAAATGTGGTAAATAATAATATAATGGTAAGGTGTAGGGGGAGAAGTATTCTGTAGTATTTTGATTAGGTCTTAGTCTTTTTGTGAGCCTGTGCTTCTGGACTCTGAATTTTACAGATGCTTCTGTTTTTTTCTTTCCCACCCTAAAGTGAGACAGGATGGCTAGAGGCAACTGGAAATGAGTATTTCTCTTCTAGGTAGGCTAGTTTCCTTCTAGGTAGGTTAGTCTCTAGTTAGTTTCTACTGAAGACAGATCTTGTTAAGAAGAATGTAGTGTTCTGGCATATTTCCAAATGGTTCCTTTTCTCTTCTTCCTGCTAGAAACATGAAGAGATTTTCCTCTGATAATTAATCACTGTGAGGACTTGATGAAGCTCATGGCAGTAAAACTCAAAAAAGTTAAGTGTCTTCTATGACTAGATCTCCCTTTGAGTTTTTGACTCTAAGTATTGTCCCTTCTGAACCTCCAGCAATTCATCAATTTCAGTTCTGTTTTTCCTACTCCAGCATTGGTTGCAAGGAGGATTTTGTTCTAGTAAGTGTGGCTTTCTATATTCACCTGTCTTTCCAATTTGGGGGGCACAAGTTTACCCTGTGTCCTTACTTATATCTAAGAGGAATTGTTGATTTTTCAATGTGTTCAGCTCTTTCTCTTGTTAGTAAAACAGATGGAATGGAAATTTCTGATTTCTGAGCTCATTACATGCCAGATTATAAACTATAAGTCTGTATTTTTTTTTTTTAGTTTCATATTCTAGCCTACCCATCTTTCTAAGTTCTAAACCCACCTCTCTAATTTCCTATTTGTATGGTCAAATGATATCTTCATAAGCTCTAATTGTAATTAAGTACATCTGCTTAGAGCTGTTCTCCTGTATGACCTCCTTACCTTGGCTCAGAATATGATCATCCCTGTTACTTGACTAAAACTCCAACCTTGGTTATCTAACATTAGCCGTCTATTCACTTCTTAAAAAATGATTTTCTCTAAATCTTCTCAATTCCATTTCCAGACTTCCTTCATTCTGTTGTCTGTGCTCTTGTTTAGCTCCTCTTTTTTGTCAGCTAAGTAGGTTACAATAGTTTCTGAAAGTGACATATTCATATCCATTCTCAGTATCCTCTAATTCCTGTTTTCCACTGCTTCCAGTTGGTGTAGCACTCTCTTGTCCTCTTTACTCTTCTTTCCCCTCAACCAAAAGTTACTGAGAGTTGGGGCGCCTGAGTGGCTCAGTCAGTTGAGCGTCCGACTTTGGCTCACGTCAGGATCTCATGGCTTGTCACTTGGAGCCCTGTGTCAGGCTCTGTGCTGACAGCTCAGAGCCTGGAACCTGCTTTGGGTTCTCTGTCCTTCTCCCACTCTGCTCCTCTCCTGCTCATGCTCTGTCTCTCTCAAGAATAAATAAACATTAAAAAAAAGTTACTGAGAGTCTACCTGCTGGGCAAAATGCCAGGGAATACAGAGATTTACAAAACAGAGTTCACAGTGTTCTTAAATCATGTTACTTTGTTGTTACAAAACCATCACTGGTTTCCCATTTCCTATGAATTAAGATCTAACCCTGAACCTTGTGATTATACAGTATGGTCCTACTTAGATTTTCAAATCTTCCCTTATATCCATCCTCCCTCTTATAATCCATACTTTTAAAAACATTTTTTAATGTTTGTTTATTTCTGAGAGAGAGAGCATGTGAGCAGAAGGACAGAGAGAGAGGGAGACACAGAATGAGAAGCAGGCTTCAGGCTCTGAGCTGTCAACACAAAGCCCGATTCAGGGCTTGAACCCACAAACCATAAGATCAAGACCTGAGCTGAAGTTGGATGCTTAACTGACTGAATACCCAGGCACCCTTTATAATCCATACTTTAAAGAGATGTGGGTACTCTCTGCATATATCCCATTTATTCTTTTTTTTTTTACGTTTTATTTATTTTGAGAGAGAAAGTAGGAGAGGGGAAGAGAGAGAGGGAAAGAAAATCCTAACCAGGCTCAGCATGGTCAGCACAGAGCCTGATGTAGGGCTCCATCTCATGAACCATGAGATCATGACCTGAGCTCTTCCTTTCTCCATTCCTCCCAGAACCTTTATTTTCAAAATGTATCTTAAAAGTCACCTTCCAATAAAGCCTTTTTCCTCATTTTCCCAATGGTGTCTTCATTTATCCTCCCACTTCCCCATGCTTTGTACTTAAAATGACTTTTCTGTGGCTACTGTATTATATGGTGCCGTATATATATATAATCATCTGAGGGTTTCTCTGATGTGTCTGATTAGAATTTGAGTTTTTAAAGGACAGTGGTAGAGTCTGTCATCTTTGAAATACCTAGCACACAATAAATACTGTTTATATAATTTTTGAATTGTAACTCCACCTTTGGTGAAGTATGAGTTCTTCAGGTCTAATTCAAATTCACTTCCTGTAAAATCTTCCCATAGGTACTATAGTACAACTGTCTTAGCACTTAGACAATTTTTATTGTCTTTCTTTGTGTGGCACTTCATTAAACTCCTGAGGCCTTGCTTTATACTGTTGAATGAATCCCTAGTACACAATTCCTAACATATTTGCTTAGTAAATATTTGTTGAATAAGTGGAAAAATATTCTGCCTCTTTACTTTCAATTACTGTATTGGTATCTCTTGCAGTACTTATGTCATTCTAATTTTTTTAGGAAATATTTGTATTTTCTGTCTGTCCTTTCCTGGTTGTAATGCTGCATGGTAGGGCAAAGATCTAACTTGAATTCCTTGTAAAACCCCACTCAGGGAAACAAGAATATATTTGTTCAATCAGCAATTATTTTTTCAACTCTTATTTTATGTCAGTGATTATTCTAGGAAATAGTGATATAAGAGCAACTAAGATGGACAGTAATTCCTACTTTCATAGACTTTACATTCTAGTTGGGGGGAAGCTCGATTAATACTTATTGATAAGGGACCTGGGTGACTCAGTTGGTTGAGTGTCCGACTCTTGATTTCAACTCAGGTCATGATCTCATGTTATCATGGGTTATTGAGCCTGTGTCAGGTTCTGTTGGGCATGGAGCCTGCTTGAAATTCTCTCTCCCTCCTTCCTTTGCCCACTCCTCTCCCCCTCCCCCTGCCCATGCTTGTGTGCATGCATTATTTTTGTCTTTCTCAAAAAAATACTTAACTGAGTTTAATATTAGGTGGAAATGCTAACCTGTGAAGAATTAGGTCTTTAGTTTTTATTTCCATAGACCTTTTACTTCTATTTAATGTATTATTTATGTCTCTATACTTTTTAACCAAAAAACTCGCTTTTATTAAGTTTTTCTTTATGTGTTAGGAACTTTACATATTTTATCTCTGTTCTTCAAAAAAAAAAAAAGCCACCACCAAAAAACACTGCAAGGTAGACATTATTATTTCTGCTTTATAGATGGGAAGATTGAGGTTTGGCATTGGTAAGTAAGTAACGTGATTTAATCATGGCACATACCTAGGAAGTAGGAGAGCTGTGGGATTCAAGCCAAGGGCTGTCTATTACAGGAGCCTATATACACTTTCGGTATGATACCTTATTTCCAATTTCTTTCCATTTTTCAGAACAAGTAAATTTTTAACCTATTTTTTTTCTTTCCTGATAGCCACAATATGAGAACAGTTCACTCCAGACTCCATTTTGTGATCAACCAGTGTCCCATTCCCAGCAAGAAGAACTTGAGCAAAAGCTTGCATCTACTGAAAAAGAGGTTTTACAGCTCAACCAGTTTCTCAAACAAAGAATAAGCCAATTTAGTGAAGAGAAGAAGAAACTGGAGGAAAAGGTAGATATTTTTAATAAAGTTGAATTAGGTCAATAATACTGCTTTAACATATAATTCTTTGTCACCTACTATATTTGACCATTTCTCTTGATTAGTTTTGTAGTAACTTTTAGGAAAGCCTGTGCTATCTACAAAAATCTAGAGATTTTCTTGAGGGATTAAAAATGCCACAGTATACTATATCTTGCTATCTAGTAGTGAAACATTTTTTTAAGTTAATTTCCCAAACTGGGATGTGACACAAATTAACTTTTTCTTTTCTTTTTTTGGGTCGCTGTTTCTTTGTCATGTTGAGTATGAAGGATTGGTAAATGAAATAAGGGTGGTCTTTTTTCCATAAGGACATGACTTCATGTTATTTAAGCTGAAACCCTTAATTCAGAACAAGTAGTGAAAAATAAAATCTTTATGCACGTGATATATTCTTATATTTATTTGACCCTTCTTCCTTCATATGAGTGTTTTCACATTTCATTTCTTTCCATTATAGCATCATCAGAGATTAGGTAGATTACCTGCTGGCCCTAACTTACTGAAGAAGCATAGATCCTTAAGCTGCTACTTAGTTGCAGAACTGGTTTTAGACTCTTGATATACCCAGCTTATTATTCTATTAACTGAATCTTCCATTCAGATGATCTTGAAACAGACACATGATTTCTGCAGGCATGTTTAGAGTTATTAAGAGAGCACTCAGTCAACATTTTTGTGTGTGTATATATACATGTTAGATAAGTTTTTGATCTCCCAAAACCTGACAAAAATGTACATGCTTTCTCTATGTATATGATGTATTTATGTTGGCTAATTTGAAAATAACTTCAGTACTTGTTTCTTGTTTCTTTTCTGTATTTTGGCAGGCTCCATACAATACCATAATCTGGAGGGAGCTAAGGAAATATTTATTGGTTCTATAGATGTGGGAGGGATTAAAATATTTTCTCACCTGAGATTTGTTAATTGAAAGATTGTGTGGAAATTATGATGACTCAGCACATACAATCTTGAAAATATATTTTTATGTTTTATATAGATTTGTCTCATCTTGTGTTTCTTTAAAAATATCTCAAACTGTTCATGTCCAAAACGCAATTCTTGTTTTGCCTGCTGAGTGCTCTCTTCTTAAACAATATAAAACAAAATTTTCTTCAGTGTTCATTACTGTATGTTCAGTTACTGATGCATGTTGGAAACCTTACCAACTTGATTAAGCTGGTATCCTACATGTATATATAGTCTAACACTACCAGAGTGGTCCAAGTTATCATCTCTTGACAAAAGCTTTTGTTAAGAACCTCTTCAGTTGGTGTCTCTGAATCTAATCTTTTCCTGACTGTCTGCTTTCCCTTCTATCTACAATTACTTTTTTTGGTTATTGTTACAATTCCATGTATTTTATTTATTATTACATATTTTAAAAATTGAAGCATAATTTATATATAGTCAAATCACAACATCTCAATGACCAGGAGTGCCTGGCTGGCTCAGTCAGTAGAACATGTGACTCTTGATCTCTGGGTCGTGAGTTTGAGCCCCATGTTGGGAATAGAGTTTACTTAACAAAAACAAACATTTCAGTCACCCAAGAAGTTCTTTGTGCTTCTTTCTAGTCCAGTTTGCTTCCTGTTTCTGAATCACTGTTATCACTACAGATTAGTTTTGAATCTTGTTGGACTTCATAGAAATGGAGTCATACTGTATGTATTCTTTTGTGTTGGTTTTCTTTCACTTAATATCTTTGATATTTATTTATATTGTTGCATGTATTGGTAGTTTGTTCCTATCTACTGCTCAGTTGCATTGTATTATATAGATAGGTCATAGTGTATCTACTCTGTTGTTAATGGATATTTGAATTGTTTGCATTTGGGGGAAATTATGAACAAGGCTGCTGTAAACCTTCTTATAACAGACATTTTATATATAAATATTTTCATTTTTTCTGGGTAAATTCCTAAGAGTGAAATTTCTGAGTCATACATTTCATACAGTAGATGTTTAACTTACAGGAAACTACCTGAGTTCTGCACTCTCAATGACCTTTCTGGGGCATTCAGTCATGGACTGGGGCATCCTGAGCTGATGGTCCAGTGCTGAGATGCTTCGAAGCCTTTTAAAAATGCTAAATCCCCACGAAGCGTTACTATACCTAAGTTTAGCAAGGGTAGGAATGAGGTTAATGGGCTTCATCATTTGTAAAATCAGAGTGCTAATAAAAGAAGGCTTTGAAAGCTTCCAGTCCTGTACCTGCTTATGGTCCTCATTAAACAGCTTTATGTGGAATACAAATCAGATGGAAGCTAGTCGGGCTGGCTTTAAATTTCAGCAAGCTCTGTTAGATGGGAACACAGAACATCAGTATACACTTGTAGCAAAACAAAACAAACAAAACCCAAAAACATATATACCAGAGAAATTCAGAAGGGGGTTGGTGTTAGAGGCCATGGAGATGATGTGAATTTTTGAAGCGAATATAGAAGCTAGTAAACAGACTCATGGGTAATGCATGAACTAAACAGTGCTTGAGGCCCACGTGAGATTCGATTGTATTGTTTCCTTCTGTATTTTCTCTCTGTTATTCTGATTAAGACTGATATTACAACAGAAAAACGTTCAGTGTGATAGTAACAAAAATAGAAGTTTCTTCTTAAAATTTTTTTTAAAGTTTATTTTTGAGAAAGAGAGCACAATCAGGCAGGGGGTAGAGAGACAGAGACACAGGGTCTGAAGCAATCTTCAGGCTCTGAGCTTTGAGCACAGAGCCTGATGTAGGGCTCAAAATCGTAAGCCATGAGATCATAACTGGAGCCATAGTCAGACACCTAACCAACTGAGATGCCCAGGTACCCCAGAAATAGCTTTTTGATAAGCTTTCTTGTATATGCCAAACAGCATGTTAAGTTGCATCAAATGCATTTTCTCATTTAATATTAACCAATCTTCACAAAAATCATAGTGACACATACTATAACCCCATTTAAAAAGTGAGCAAATTGAAGCTTTGAGAGAAGTTGAAAAATTTGTCCAGTTGGATGCAGGTAGAAATTGTTGAAAAGCAGGAGTAAAATTCAAGACAGTTGAAATCTATAGCTGATGCTTTGTTCTATTAATAATTTATTTTAAAAAGTAGAGGAAAACATTTCCTCAGTAATCTACTTGGTTTTAACAATTATATTTAAAATAAAGAAAAATATGTTTGTTTGTAAACCTCGTCTGAAAACAGAGCCCTCCTTATTGCCCTCTAGGAATATTTCAGCGCTAAATAATATTTCCTTGAAGAAAAGTAACCTTTTATAAATAGAATAGGGAAGATTTATTAGTGATACTTCATTTACCTGGAGGTAATTACTGGAGTTCAGATTTTAGTAACCAACACCAAACTTGTAAGTTAAAAAAAGAAAACAAAAGAGCTTCTCAGCAGTGAACAGTGCTAAGGAAAAAAAAAAAACAAAACAAAACAACCCAAGACTCAGTGATTATATGTAATTAGCTTCTGGTCAGCAAATAGCATAAATAGTATCCAGTAGGAGAGTGTTGGCAGACATTTGTGATCAAGGGCAGCAAGCTTGACACAACAGCAAAGAAGACAGTTGTCCAGCCAAAGAAAAAAAGAAAACCTTGATATCTTTGTATAGTAGAAGATAACAAGACTAACCTATTCCATTGGCTGCTCTTTGAGGACATCATTATGTCACACTCAAGACACTTAAAAAATTAAGTATAAGCATGAATCCTACAAAGAACACAATGACTCTAAACTCATATTTTTCAGTAATAACATTGATTGTAAGTGGACTAAATGCTCCATAGGGTAGCAAAATGGATAAAAAAACCAAAATCCATTGTTTGCTGTCTACAAGAGACTCATTTTAGACCTGAGGACACCTTCAGATTGAACGTAAGGGGATGGAGAAATAGCTATCATGCTACTGGAAGTCAAAAGAAAGCTAGAGTAGCTATACTTATATCAGACAAGCTGGACTTTAAAGTAAAGGCAGTAACAAGGGAAAAGAAGGGTATTATATAATAATTACAGGGTCTATCCATCATGAAGAGCTAACAATTACAGATGTCTACACACCGAATATGGGAGCACCCAAATACGTAAAACAATCACAAACAGAAACAATCTTATGGACAAGGAATGTGCTAATAGCAGGGGACTTTAATACTCCATTTACAGCAGTGGGTAGATCAACTAGATAGAAAGTCACTAAAGAAACAATGGACTTGAATGACACTTTGGACCAGATGGATTTAACAGATATATTTAGAACTCTACATCCCAAGGCCCTGGAATTCACTTTCTTCTCAAGTGCACATGGCACATTCTCCGAGATAGATCACATACTGGGACATAAAGGAGCCTTCCAATAAATTTGAAAGAATTGAGATCATACTGTGCACACTTTCAGATCACAATGCTATGAAACTTGAAATCAACCACAGGAAGAAGTCTGGAAAACCTCCAAAAGCATGGAAGTTACTTTAACACCCATGGAAGTTAAATGGGCCAATCAGAAAATTAGAGAAGAAATTAAAAATTATATGCAAACAAATGAAAATGAAAACATAACAATTCAAACTCTGTGGGATGCGGCAAAGGCAGACCTAAGAGGAAAGTACATTGCACTCCAGGACTATTTCAAGAAATTAGAAAAAGCGCGAGTACAAAATCTAACAGCACTAGATGAGAATAACAAGAGCACCCCAAACCCAGTAGGAGAGAAGAGGAAATAAATAAATAAATAAGTAAATAAGTAAATAAATAAAAATTAGGGCAGAAATAAACAACATAGAGACCAAAGAAACGATTGAACAGATCAATGAAACCAAAAGTTGGTTTTTTGAAAAAATTAACAAAATTGACAAACTTCTAGCCAGGCTTCTCAAAAAGAAAAGAGAGAGCACCCAAATGGACAAAATCATGAATGAAAACGGACTTATTACAACCAACCCCTCAGAAATACAAACAATTATCAAGGAATACTATGAAAAATTATATACCAATAGCCTAGACAGCTTAGAAGGAATGAACAAATTGCCAAACACATGTGAATTTTGGTAAAAATTTTACCAAATTTTGGTAAAAATTCACATGGGAAGAGATAGAAAATCTGAACAGACCCATAACTAGTGAGGAAATTGATCAGTTATCAAAAATCTCCCAACAAATAAGAGCCCTGGAGAATTCTACCAGACATTTAAATCAGTTAATACCCATTCTTCTCAAGCTATTCCAAAAACAGAAATCCAAGGAAAACTTCTGGACTCATTTTACAAAGCAAGCATTACTTTGATTCCCCAGCCAGACACAAACCCAGCAAAAAAAAAAAAGAGACCTACAGGCCAATATCCTTGATGAATATGGATGCAAAAATCCTCAAAAAGATAATTGCAAATTGAATTCAACAGCACATAAAAAGACTTATATACCATGATCAAATGGGATTCATTCCTGGGTTACAGGGCTGGTTCACTATTTGCAAATCAATCAATGTGATACATCATATCAACAAAAGAAAAGATAAAAACCATATGATCCTATCGATAGATGCTGAAAAAGCATTTGACAAAATACAGCATCCCTTCTTAATAAAGACCCTCCAGAAAGTCGGGGTAGAAGGAACTTATTTAAACATCATAAAAGCCATTTGTGAGAAGCCCTCAGCTAACATCATCCTCAGTGGGGAAAAACTGAGAGTTTCCCCCCTGAGATCAGGAACATGACAGGGATGTCCATTCTCACCACTGTTGTTTAACATAGTGTTGGAAGTCCTAGCATCAGCCATCAGACAACAAAAGGAAATAAAAGGCATCAGAATTGGCAAAGAAGTCAAACTATCACTTTTTGAAGATGACATGATACTCTACATAGAAAACCCAACAGACTCCACCAGAAGGCCTGCTAGAACTGATCCATGAATTCAGCAAAGTTGCAGAGTACAAAATCAACGTACAGAAATCGGTTGCATTTTTATACACCAATAATGAAGCAACAGGAAGAGAAATCAAGAAACTGATCCCATTCAGAATTGCACAAAAAAACATAAAATACCTAGGAATAAACATAACCAAAGATACAAGAGATCTATATGATAAAAACTATAGAAAGCTTATGAAGGAAATTGAAGAATGCACAAAGAAATGGAACAACATTCCATGCTCATGGATCAGAAGAATAAATATCGTTAAAATGTCATTACTACCCAAAGCAATCTACACATTTAGTGCAATCCCAATAAAAACTGCACCAGCATTCTTCTCAAAGCTAGAACAAACAATTCTAAAATTTGTATGGAACCACAAAAGACCCAAATAGCCTAAGTAATATTGAAGAAGAAAACCAAAACGAGAAGCATCACCATCCCAGACATTAGCCTTTACTACAAAGCTGTAACCATCAAGACAGTATGGTATTGGCACAAAAACAGACACATAGACCAATGGAGTAGAATAGAGAACTCAGAATTGAACCCACAAATGTATGGCCAACTAATTTTTGACAAAGTGGGAAAGAGGATCCAATGGAAAAAAAGACAGCCCCTTTAACAGATGGTGCTGGGAGAACTGGACAGCAACATTCAGAAGAATGAAATTAGATCACTTTCTTACACCATACACAAAAATGAACTCAAAATGGACGGACCTGACTGTGAGACAGGAAACCATCAAAACCCTAAAGAAGAAGGCAGGAAACAACTTCCTTGACCTCAACCGCAGCAATTTCTTTCTTGACACATCCCCAAAGGCAAGGGAATCAAGAGCAAAAATGAACTATTGGGACTTCATCAAGATAAAAAACTTCTGCACGGCAAAGGAAACAACCAATAAAACTAAGAGGCAACTGACAAAATGGGAAAAGATAGTTGCAAATGACGTATCAGATAAAGGGCTAGTATCCAAAATCTATAAGGAACTCACCAAACTCCACACCCGAGAAACAGATAATTCAGTGAAGAAATGGGCAGAAAACATGAACAGACACTTCTCCAAACAGGACATCCAAATGGCCAACAGACACATGAAATGATGCTCAGTGTTCCTCATCCTCATGGAAATGCAGATCAAAACCACACTGAGATACCACCTCATGCCAGAGTGGCTAAAATGAACAAATCAGGAGACTCTAGATGCTGGCGAGGATGTGGAGAAACAGGCACCCTCCTTCACTGTTGGTGGGAATGTAAACTGGTACAGTCCCTCTGGAAAACATTGTGGATGTTCCTCAAAGAATTAACAATAGAACTCCCCTATGACCCAGCAATAGCACTGCTAGGAATTTACCCAAGGGATACAGGAGTGCTGATGCATAGGAACACATGTACCCCAATGTTCATAGCAGCACTCTCAACAATAGCCAAAACATGGAAAGAGCCTAAGTGTCCATCAACGGATGAATGGATCAAGAAGATGTGGTTTATCTATACAATGGAATACTACATGGCAATGAGAAAGAATGAAATCTGGCCATGTGTAGCAACATGGATGGAACTTGAGGGTGTTATGCTGAGCAAAATAAGTCAGGCAGAAAAGGACAGATACCATATGTTTTCACTTATAGGTGGATTAGGAGAAACTTAACGGAGGACCATGGGGAGAAGAAGGGAAAATAGTTGGGGAGAGGGAGGAGGCAAACCATGAGAGACTCTTGAATGCTGAGAACAAACTGAGGGCTGATGGGGATGGGGGGAAGGGGTGATGGGCATGGAGGAGGGCACTTGTGGGATGAGCACTGGGTGTTATATGGAAACCAACTTGACAGTAAACTATGAAAGAAAAAAAGAATGAGAAATAAAAGGTATACAGATGGAAAAGGAAAAAATTTAAATATAAATTACGGAGGCGTTAGTAAAAATAGGGTGGTTATTTTTATTTTGTAACTTAGGCTTATTTGCTAAGGCAAGAATAGGCTTTGTTGATGGGAATCCAGGCAAAACTGGTTGTTAGAATTTGGGAGGAATTTGGTTTTGTGGAGTGTGAAAGAACTGAAAGAACATTGACTTTTCAGTCAGATGATTTACATTTTTTTAATGTTTTATTTATTTCTAGGAGAGAGAGAGAGAGACAACGTGAGCAGGGGAGGGTCAGAGGAGAGAGGGAGTCACAGACTGAAACAGGCTCCAGGCTCTGAGCTGGCAGTCAGCACAGAGCCTGACGCGGGGCTCGAACCCACGAACCGCGAGATCATGACCTGAGCCGAAGTCGGACGCTTAACCGACTAAGCTACCCAGGCGCCCCAGATGATTTACATTTAAATCCCACCTCTGTCTCACTGACTTGTCCTTAAGTCACTAAAGGTCTCTGGACTTCATTTTCAAAAAAGGAATAATTGTATGTCATTTTTGGAAAAATATCTATTTACGTCCTCTGCTTATTTTTTAATCATATTATTTGGTTTTTGGTGTTGGGTTGTATTACGATATATTTTGGATATTCCTTATCGGATATATCATTTGTAAGAGACCCATGAAAACATGCTAAATATCACTAATCAGAGAAATTCAAAACTACAATATCACCTTACACCTGTCAGAATAGTTAAAAAACATAAGAAATAACAAATGTTGATGAAGAGAAAAAGGAACCCTTATTTACTGTAGGTGGGAATGCAATTTGGTGCAGTCTCTGGGAAAAACAGTATGGAAGTCCCTTAAAAATTAAAAATAGAATTACCATATGATCCAGTAATTCCAGTACTAGGTATTTACCCAAAGAAAATGAAAACACTAATTCAAAAAGATATATGTACTCCTATGTTTATTGCAGCATTACTTATGATAGCCAAGATATGGAAGCAAACAAAGTGTTTGTTGTTAAATGAATGGACAAAGAAGATGTGGCATATATACACAACCAGATATTACTCAGCTGCAAAAATAATGGGATCTTGCTGTTTGCAAAAACATGGATGTATGTAGGGAATATAATGCTAATAAGTGAAATAACTCAGAGAAAGATAGATACCATATGATTTCACTCATACATGGTATTTAAGAAACAAAACACATGAACAAAGAGAAAAAAGAGAGAAACCAAAATCAGACTCTTAAATACAGAATACAGACTGGTTACCAGAGAGGCAGAGTGTGTGTTGGGTGGGTGAGGGGTAAAATAGATTAAGGAGATAAAGAGTACACTTATTTTATAAGCATTGAGTAATGTATACATTTGTTGAATTGTTATACACCTGAAACTAAAATAACACTGTATAGTAATTATTCTCCAATAAAGAAAATGGGAGAAAAAGGGGAATTGCATTTTGTGGTCTTTCAGGTCATTACCAGTCTCAACAATCTGTGGGTTCTGAAAGATCACAAATTGTCACACAAGCACACTTGCCTTTAATCGTGAGAAACCCCCAGTGAATAATAGAACTTATCTGTTTTACCAATGTTGCTCTTCACCCAAAGTAATAAATAGATCCTGATGTTATTGATGGAATGAATAGATGAAAGGAGATGCGATTTGTTTTTCCAATTGAAGTTGTTTTAATAAAAGTTGTTATACAGTGGACTTAAAGGAAATGAGATAAGATATGAAAGAAACTAGATTGTGCACAAGTGTTAGCTTTAATAAAATTTGGGAACGTAAACCATTATACTACTAATTTCTGGCACTTATTTCCCTGGTGAATATGGGAAAAGGGTGTGAAAATATTTTAGAACCCTGTAAATTTTTGGAAGATTAATAACTTAAGGTAAATAAGAGTCTGGAGTTTACTTTTTAGGTAACTATTTGTGTACACATGTTATTTGTAATTGATCTGATATATTAACTTTGAATATATGATATGAAATTTAAAGATCATATATTTCAGGTGGAAAGGGAAAAAATTAGTGCATGAAAATCTGAGTTTCAGCCTTCACAAATGGAGATTTACTGGAATCATGTACTATATGATATGTATTCAATTATTAACATATTGTGTCAATCCTAAAATGACATCATTGGTACGGCAAACCTTTATTATAGGCAATTTTGAGAAAGAAAATATGTTACAAGGTCAATTATGACATAATAAATACCTTAACAGTAGTCTGGGCTTGAGGTATGGATCGGTCTCATTAGTGCCCATATCTCTTTCGAAGTCTCTGGTGATTTTGGTAGGTTCCTATGGCTTTGATTGCATTTCTTGAGTACGTGATAGGCAATTTCTTTGCAAGTCAGTAACAAAACAGCTTTAATTACTTTTAGATATCTTATTTTCTTTTCTTTTTTTTTTAGCTTATTTATTTTAATAGAGAGATCATGCATGCAAGGTGGGGTAGGGGCAGAGAGAGAGAGAGAGGAGGAGAGAGGAAATCTCAAGTAGGCTTCACACTGACCTGAGCTAAAGTTGCTAACCCAACTGAGCCACCCAGGCACCTCAGGTATCTTTTCTAATTCACATGAAACATTTGGATATAGCTTAAGAAATAAGAAATTGAAGCCATCCCTCCAGTGATGAATATTTGCTTCACTGATTTTCAAATTCAAATTTTAAAATTTTAAATTAAACCCTGCGGTTCTGTTCCTTTGTCTTTGCAGATACTCAGTAACTTTTTTCAATGCCAGATTATAATGTAACATTTTTAAGGTGTTTTAAATATCATTTAAACTCAGCACATAGTTGCAACATGTATAGTGTTGAAATGACAGATATGAATAGTTTTGACTAAGTCTGCACATGTGCAGGCAATAAAAGCTATGTCATTACTGCTACCTGGCTGGCTGCAGTTTATAGGATACCATCATATGCAAAAGCAAACAAACAAAAGTTTCAAAGCTCTTGACTTCAGTGATATGAAAGCTTGTAAAAATGTGACTCTTAGAATTGAGGAAGTGAATTCTTACCTGAGTTGGTGGTAGTCTTAACTACAACCTGGAACTGCTGGTTCTGTTATTATTTTTTTTAATGCCGCAAAGTCTCTGAAGATCCGTAATCTTTTTTCTTTAGCTTAAAACCAGAGATAGATACATCAGTAGTCTGAAAAAGAAATGTCAGAAGGAATCTGAACAAAACAAAGAAAAGCAAAGAAGAATTGAGACCTTGGAAAAGTATTTGGCTGATCTTCCAACTCTAGATGATGTACAGAGTCAGAGTCTTCAGGTAACATGAAATAAAATGTTCATCTTTAAATGACTTGAAAACATACTACTTTCTTAGGTTGACTCTTTAGAAATTTCATAATTTTTATAATTTTGGTTCTGTATTTGACTAATTATGTTAAATATGTGTTTAATTGCTGCTGTTAGCATTAACTTTAATATGAAACTTTAAGCATGAGCATATCTTTTTTGTTGTTAATTAACATGTGGTTACCTTCCTAAGAAAACTGTATGTTAACTCTCTTACTTAACATTTTACTCTAAAAGGTAGTTTTTGAACCAGTCAGACAGCCCCATCCCGTACATCCATGCATGCACCATATGTTCTTTGGCTTTACCCAATATTCTCTTGCTCAGTCAATGCTCAAGACATTTTTTACTATCTTTCCAGGCATTTGATTTGTTTTCCTCATTCTTCTTAACCTTTCCATAAATTCTTCCACCTTTGTCTGTGGTCTTCATTCACTCCCCTGACCTCTTCTGACCATTTTTCTTTTTTACAAGTACTTTATCCAGAGTCTTTCTATCAACACTGGTGAAGCCTGTCTTCTCAATCTGTTAAATCTACTCTTCAGTCTTTCTTCTCAGTTTTTCTAATCATGGAATCCTCAACCTCAGTGCTATTGATATTCAAGGGTAGATAAATTTTTGTTCTAAGATTTTGTCCTGTGCATTAAAGTATGCTTAATGGCATTTCTGGCTTCTACCTACTGGATGCCAAGAGTACTGCTCCTTCTCTCTTCCCTCCCCGAAACCAAAAATGTCTGCAAAGATTTCCAAATATCTCCTTGGGGGAGAAATCACTCTCAGTTGAGAATCATTGGTTTAATCCATGGAGGGTTATTATTTTACAGACTCTAGACCTACAAGGGATTCTCTGTATAAGACTAAGAGAGGATAATGTCAGGATGGAACTGAAGAAGTACCACAGGAGTTTGCATCAGCAGGAACAGAAGGGAATATAGATGTAAAAGCACGTGTTTGTGCCATTTGACACCAGTAGGTTGGCTCATATAAGAAAAAAAAGAAAATAACAAGTATTGGTGAGAATGCAAGGAAATTAGAATCCTTGTGCACTGTTGATGGGAATATAAAATGGTGTAGCCACTATGGAAAACCATATGATATGTTTCATCAAACAATAACCATCAGTTCCCCTTCTGGATATATATCCAAAAGAATTGAAAGCAGAGTCACAAACAGATATTTGTACATATATATGTTCATAATAACATTATTTGCAATAGCCAAAAGATGGAAGCAACCCAATCACTGATGGATGAATGGATAAAATGTCACATATACATATAATTCATGTATAAAAAAACGGAATTCTGAAACATGGCTAAACCAAAGGACATTGTGTTAAGTGAAATAAGCCAAACATAAAAAGATAAATACAGAATGAGTACCTAAAATAGTCAAATTCATAGGAATAGAAAGTCAAAGTGGTTGCTGGAGATTGAGAGCAGATCTGAAAGGGAAGTTGTTAATGAGTATAGAGCTTGTTTTGCAAGATGAAAAGAGTTCTGGTGATTAGTTGTACAAAAGTTTGAATGTACTAATACTATTGTATATTGAAACATGGTTAAGATGATAAATTTGTGTTCTGCGTAAAATATAGTGTTATTTTAACCAGAAGCTTGTTACTAATTGAGAACACAGTTACAGTTTCTAGCAGAAACACATTTAATATTCTATGTGTTATAAACTTTAAGACTTGCTCCTTAGCTTCAGATTCTAGAAGAAAAAAATAAGAATTTGCAAGAGACTCTGCTGGATGTGGAAAAAAAGCTTGAAGATATCAAAAAACAGTGTCAAGAAAAAGAGGCACAGATAATATGCCAGAAAAAGAAAGAAAAGGAGTTGGTAACTACAGTTCAGAGGTAAGAAAACCTTTAATAATTTTTGTTTATTTTTATTATATTTTTCATAAGGCATTTCACTTAAATACATTAATTTATAATTATTACTATATTCTTTTTTTAAAATTTTTTTTTAATGTTTTATTTATTTCTAGGAGAGAGAGAGAGACAGCGTGAGCAGGGGAGGGTCAGGAAGAGAGGGAGTCACAGACTGAAACAGGCTCCAGGCTCTGAGCTGGCAGTCAGCACAGAGCCCGACGCGGGGCTCGAACCCACGAACCGCGAGATCATGACCCAAGTGAAAGTCGGACGCTTAACCGACTAAGCCACCCAGGCGCCCCTATAATTATTACTATATTCTTAAAGATGAACTCTTAGGAACTGTATTATATCATTGAAACAAGTTATCTTGGCTGTGATTTCACATTTTAATGCAGCATTAAATTTGACATCTTGCCAAAGACTTTAGATGAGAATAGTGAAAATCTACTTCCCTCCCTGCCCAAAAAAAAAAACCCAATTGGAAACTGAAAGTATTAACACAGTCTGATGGCTTTGCCAAAAAGTAAGTAAACAAAGAGAGACAGTCAAATACTCAGATTTTACTCCTTAATGAGATATATCAAAGTGAAATCATTGACTCCCATTTTCCTGTAGAACAACAGGTATGGCCATTTTGTCATGTATCTTCCAAGTTTACTCATATACCTTGGCTCATGGGACTCTCCTCTTTTAAATTAATACAGTCAGAAAGACAAGGAATATCATTTATTAGTATATTTAGCTAATATATTTAATCTGAAAAATTAGTACTGGATTCCTGAAAAACCTATAGAGCTATGTTATATATGCAACTACATGCATTCTCTGTTTTATAAAACTTAAACCTTAATAGATGATCAACTATAAATAGATAAAACCATATGAAAGAATAAGACAACAAAGCAACAAAAACTAAATTTAAGAAATACACTCTTTGTGTTTTACCAATTATATGTAACTCTAATCAAAATCCATCTGATAGTTCCATGTTAATATTGCCTTACTACTTTCAAAGCCTTAAATATGCCTAGTCTACGTTTTTCTTAGATATCAGTGCAGAAAACATCTGATTATGGTCTTCAATGTTTCTAATCTCTGCTTCAAAAAATTCGTATATTGTTTAATGTTTATTTATTTTGAGAAAGAGAGTGAGTGGAGAAGAGGCAAAGAGAGAGGGAGAGAGAATCCCAGGCAGGCTCCACACTGTCAGTAGAGTCCACGCAGGACTTGATCTCACAAATCATGAGATCATGACCTGAGCTGAAATCAAGAGTCCATAACTTAACTGCCTGAGCCACCCAAAGTTCATATACTTTTAAGTTTACATTTATTTTCCCCTTAGTTTTTGCTTTCTTGCTGTTTAATTTTCCTTTCTATAACTCCACATCTTATAGTCTGTTCTCTAGTCTCAAAACAGCTTCCTGACCTCCACTGATTCAACCGTATGTTCTTTTTCTTTCATCTTAGATAAAATGAGAAGAGGTTTTATAGGGCATTTAGATCACAAACACAAGCTTTGCCATTTTATGAATAAAATTAGAAAAGCTTGAAAATAATTTGTTTTGTTCCATGTGTGCTTTTACATATTTAATATGATAGTATACCTTCTCTTTTATTTAGATTTTCTCTTTTATTAGGTTTTTGGAGAACATTGATCCTAGTCTCATTGATCAGAAAGACTTAGTGCAGTGCATTTCAGAATCCATGTTTCATTTTTTTATGGATACTCTCTGAGATGATAGCATCCTGGAAATTTTCTCTTAATTTCAAGTAGATAGAAAGGACCAAATAAGGTCTTCTGTAATTCTTAAGTACTTGTATATCCACGGTGTCACTTGACTTTGGAGGTAGGGGTGTTCGTTTCCTCAGCTATATGTTAAACTAAAGTTCTTGTTTCCACAAGAATTTCAAATGTGTGACTATGAATTATATCATTACATTTATCTGTGCCTGTGTAATATCTCCAAGTTTTCCATGTATGAATATTTGAGAACTTTTGGTATTTAAAAATCTGATAAAAAATTTTCATTAGAAGTGAACTATAGCTTTTATATATAAATATAGTGAAATAATGCAATTTATTTTTCTCAGAATATTGTAACTGCATACAAGCAGTGTCTTGACACTTATTTGTAGGGAGAAAACTCATTCTGAAATAAAAATAATACATTTTTCACTTTTAGACTGAAAAAGCAAATAGTTTTATTACAAGCAACAATGTATTACAAAGCAGTGCACTGCATTCATAATACATAAAAACTTGTCTGGTGCCATTATTTATTAACATATTGAAACATATTGGAAGCCCTTATTGCACCATGTAGGACTGTCAATTCTTTGTCCAGAATCTAGGTATGGCATTTCTTTCACCTCTTTATTTTTAAAAGAGAGAGAAAACACGGGAAAGCCATATACTTGAAAGAAGAAAAATAATGAAAATACCAAAACCAAACTATAAGAAGTCTGTTTTTTTAGTGCTCTGCTACTCTTAACGCCTGATTATAAACTGGAGCGGAACTACTCCAAGGTGTCTTTCTGTTTTGATTTTGGTCATTATTTTTAATGGTGTGGTTCCTTTTACCCAAAACATGACTTGTTCTTTCTGTTCTCAAGATTAGCATCTTTTTTCTCTTAATCTTTTATTCTTAATACACCAGAGGGGCTTCCTTTTGTTGTTTCCTCTTCTGCAATGCAAGTCTCTCCCATGAATAGCATGAGAAACTGTTAGGTCAAATAATAAACACATTGCTGCTCTTATTAATGGAGGAGAAATGTAATTCTACTGGTGTTGGCAACAACTATCCTTACAAACAAACTTTGGCTGAGCTCACAATGAAGGTAAAAGATGTATATCCATATTCTTAGGCTCCCAAACAAAATCGTCTTAATCAAAGAATTCTGCTTTTGCAGGAGAGGAAAGAACAGGATTTAGGTTGCAGAGCTCAGATTAGGATCATAAGGAACTTCATTAAGGCCTAAGGATGTCACACACTAAGCAGCTTTCCAGTCTCAAATCTGCCATTTTGAAAAAGATAATCAGCCTCCGCTGTATTTTTTTACTTCTGTGAAATATCGGTGTTCATTCTTATTCACATGTAGTCTGTAGGTCTTGATTATTGCTTGATTAAAAAATACAGACTGTAAGAAGGGACCATCATTTATGTTGAAGTCATCTACCAAAATCAACACATAGAGTGGATTTTCTTTATGTAATTATCTTTCTAAAACATACAGCTTACAGCAAAAAGTAGAAAGATGCCTTGAAGATGGAATTCGTCTTCCCATGTTAGATGCAAAACAGCTTCAGAATGAAAATGATAACCTGAGAGAACAAAATGAGAATGCTAGTAAGGTCAGTTCATGTCTTTGATAATAAATACGAAATCTGTGTTCTGTTGGTTATCGGTGTATGGATATATAAGTTACAGCTATTTTATATTTTTGCTGATACTTAACAACAACTTTAGTTTGAATGTTTTTATTTAGAAAGAACATCTTTTTATTTTTTTAAAACGTATATTTAATGTGTGCATTAAACGTATATTTAATGTGGAGGGGTAGAGGTGGGCAGAGAGAGAAAGGGAGAGAGAGAATCCTAAGCAGGCTCCATGCCTTCAGTGTGAAGCCTGATGCAGAGCTGTGAGATCATGACCTGTAGCCAAAATAAAGAATAAGGTGCCTAACTGACTGAGCCACCCAGGTACCCCTATTTAGTTTTTTTGAGAGTGAGAGAGCAGGGGAGAGGTAGAGAGGAGGAAAGAGAATCTTATGGAAGCTCAAATCCCAGTGCAGAGCCTGATGGCAGGCTCAGTATCATGACCTTGAGATCATGACCCTGAATTAAAATCAAGAGTTGGATGCTTAATAACTGAGCCACTCAGGCTCCCCATGTTTTTTTAAGTATGTTCCACACTCAATGTGGGGCTTGAGCTCACAACTCAGAGATCTAGAGTCACATGTTCTACTGACTGAGCCAGCCAGTCTCCCCCAAAATGACAATTTAAGTAAATTTAAATAATTCAAATTTTAGTAAAAACCAAACTAAGGAGAACTTAAATTGCTTTTTAGCAAAACAAAAGGGTATATTTTCCTTCCTAAAGTATTCAATATCTGTCTCAAAGTTATTTTTATAAATTGCAGAGTTTTATCAAGAACTAGAGGAAGATGTGTGCAGTTATATGTATGTGTGATCCAAATCATATGTCTATTTAAAGGATACTTGGTATGAATAATTTTGTAAAAAAAAAATCATACCCTGATTTAGGAAAAATAAATTCATTATTTCCTGTGGTTTTTGTTGTTGTTGTTTTCTTGAACTATTGGTACTTTCTAAAAGTAGTAGGAAAAATATCAATTAACACTGATAATATTTTCTGTATTTTAGATTATAGACAGCCAACAAGATGAGATTGAAAGAATGATTTTAGAAATTCAGGTAAGGAGTGTTTTGGGTATATTTTAATTTAGCTATATACTAACTTACTCCTATGGCTCTATAAACTAAAAATATTAAAGCATATATGTATTTATATGAAAAGGTTAATAGCACTTAAAGTGAAGTTACAAATTCTTTAATATTAATCTTTCACTTCTTTAGAATGAAAATGCTATTTGTTAAATCAGTCAAAAAAATTATGAAGATTGTTCTCTATTCCTTACCTTTCCTGCTTTTAATTGGGTGTAGTCTCCTACTGAGAACACATTTGGCTAATGTGTGATCAGGTTATCAGTGATCTACTTATTCAAGATCATGGACTATTTTCAGTCCATTGTGACTGGCCAACATTTCTCTTCCTTCTTATATTATTCCTTCTATATTATCAAAGTATAACACGTTCTTCACATATTTGTGGTTTTACCTCAGGCTTAGTTTCTTAAGAGACTGTGGTAGCTCATTTACATATCTAGAGCTTAGAGTGTCTGATTCATAATACATAATCCAAAATTTGTGGATTAAATGAATTTTCATCTTTTTTTATTGATTTGCCAAATACTTACTGAGCACCTACATCTGTGTCAGGCACTGTTCTTGGCACTGGGGATTCATCAGTGAACAAAGCAAGTCCTGGCTATTCTAGTGGGGTGAATGGACAAAATGGACATATAATATAATGTGAAGGAATGATATGTACCATTAGAAGAGTAGGGTAGAGAACAGTGATAGTGCTGCATTAATTACAGTAGTAATGAATTTTCTCCTGAAGAAGAAATATTTGTACAGAGTTCTAGATGAAGACAACCAGAGCATTTAGTGCCTGAAGGTGTCTGGTGTGCTCCAGGATCAGCAAAAAGACTGCTAGTCTGGAGTAGTGCAGTGGTTACGAGGAAGAGTCATGAGCGGTGATGGTGAAAAGTAGCCTGCGGCTAGATTACTTAGGGCTAGATGTCTTTGTATTTTATTCTATGTATGATGAAAAGCCGTTGGACATATTTTGCTGAATAATTTTCTTATTTTTATACCTTCTAATTGTTTTACTTCTTAAAAAATGGAAGTAAAAAAATAAACAGATAAATGGTTTAAGTGTCAGAATTATAGATGGTATACTTTGTCTTTTGCGTATGTTAGGTTCATTTATCATTTTATAAAACACTCAATAAGTGTGTGGGCCTGCTGGATTGGTTCACAGAGTTATACTCTTTCATCTGTATTCCTATAGACATAACTTCAATTGTTCTACAAACCATTCAAATCATAAAATGTTTACGTTCCTTCAGCCATTATTATCTGATTTATTATAGGCCATAATAAAAGGAATTTATATTTCACTCGGTAACATTTTCCAAGAAATCAAGTAAAAGTTATCTCAGTCCAAATTAAGGACACTGAGCATTGTCCTTTGACACTGAAATTTTGGTGGCTAAGACTTGTAAGAGTTTATTCATCACATGCTATCTCACATTATATATTATCAAGATATATTCATTGAAATATGCCTTTTCCTTATTTGTGGTGGCATCTTAATACAATTTATTCTTACACATCAACCAAGTCTTTTAGTCACATTTAAATGTCATGACCATATATAAATGAATATGTAGAAAAATGTGTAATTATATGGCACTCTATTCTTTGATCTTAAAATGCTTGAGTAAACATTTATTTTTTTAAACTAATTAATGAATAGAAATCAAATTACTGAGATGCATTTATTTCCAGATATTGGGGGCCAGACAATATACTCATTAATTCTATTGTCTTCTCTTTTGAAGCAATGAGTAAGTCATTCTGGCCATCTAGATCAGTAGCTCTAGTATATAATGGGCTAAGAAAGACAGATAGCAAATGTTGATGACTGTCCAATGCAGCTATATATATCAACATACTTAAATAGAAAATTATAGAGGATGACAAATATGCTTAAAATGATGAGAAAATTTTTTGTCTTGTGTTCCTTGTTAAAACTTTTTAGTTTTTATTCTCTTATAGTTAAAAATGCTAGTTTTTTTATTTGGTGGTTTGTGATGAGTATAAAAGATGTGTACTCTGTGAACATCTAAAATATTTCTTATTCCAAAAAAAAATGGATACTAGTTATTTCCCTAGCATTGTAAATCACAGAATCTTTTTTATTATTTTAAAAATATTTTTATTTATTTATTTATTTTTGAGACTGAGAGAACACAAGTGTGAGAGAGTGGCAGAGAGAGAGGGAGACAAAGAATCTGAAGCAGGCTCTAGTCTCTAAGCTGTCAGCTCAGAGTCTCATGTGGGGCTTGAACCCATGAACCATGAGATCATGACCTGAGCTGAAGTGAAGAGTTGGTCCCTTAAGCCAACGAGGCGCCCTGCCCTGAATTATGCATTAAGCTATCAGTACAGTATTAAATTTATCATAAAATTTCACTGCTGTTGTAATTTGCATATTCTTTGTTCCTCCACAATGCCAGGGAGTTCTTCCATTTTAGAGCGTTTAGTAGACAAAACCAATGTAGTATTACTAGAATTTCATGTTTTACTACTTCTTTATGTCCCTGCAAACTACTGAGATGACCAAATTTGTTCAAATTTCACATGTCTGACTTTTGGAGTATCGCATTGCCTTGGGTATAAGCAAGTTATTCTTACAGTTTAAATTTTATGGCAAAAGAGAAAAATGAAATCCCTTGCCAGTTCATTTTATGTCCAATTTATAGGAGATAAAAATAAGGTATTGTTACAAAGTTCTATATTTAAAATACAGCTGTGGTTTACCACCATGTACCCAAAATCAAATAAATATGTAGCTGGTTTAGGTCAGTAGCAGATTTATTGATTCTGATGTTGAGGAGAAATCAGTCTCCTACTATTTTTATCTGTTGTTGAATGTAGAAAGGTAATACTTTATGTAAAAATATACTGATTTTGAAACTGAGTTTACTGCTATAAAAATAGATTTATCTACTATTTTGTTCACCTGTCAAGATGATATCATTAACTGGCATGAGTTAACTTGTTTATTCATTGATCCACTGATCCTTTAGAAATAATGCCTTTGTTTACATTTATGAAATCAATATAGCTAAACTGGCTTCTTCCTCTACAAGTTTTTCTTCTGTCATTATACAATATAAAAAGATACTTTGTAATAGAACATTTCCCCTCATTTCCATAAATGTGACTTCAGTTTGAATGTGAATTAGTTCTTCATTGGACATTGGCTTCCCTCCTATTTATTCCTTAAAAGCACATTTCACCTGCATAAATAATCCTGTTTCCAGTGAACTGTTATCATTTTGTGTAACTATTTTAAGCTTTTGGCAGAGGAGTTACGGAATAAAAAAGTTTGTTAGGTATACTTGTTTTTCCTAGCATTCTAAAATTGTTTCTTCATTGAAAGAATTTTCGCATTTAAATTGACTTTCTGAGTTGACATCTATCAACAAACATAATATCATAAAAGATACAGTGATGCTTTAAGGTCCCTTAAGACTGTTCACTTTTAAAGGCATGGTTGGAACCACCAATCAATCTCAAAACTTAACAGTCTGTTCTATTTATAACACTTCAAGAGATGTTTTCAGAGCCTCCAAAGATTTTATTCTAGTTTTTAGCACATCTCTATATACATGCAGTGAGACTCAGGAAAATGCATAAGAATATCACAGCAGCCAAAAACTGGAAACAAATTAAATGTCCATCCCACGAACAGAAATGCTGAGGCATAGGAGCACATGTACCCCAATGTTCATAGCAGCACTCTCCACAATAGCTAAAACATGGAAAGAGCCTAAGTGTCCATCAACAGATGAATGGATCAAGAAGATGTGGTATATCTATACCATGGAATACTACATGGCAATGAGAAACAATGAAATCTGGCCATGTGTAGCAACATGGATGGACCTTGAGGGTGTTATGCTGAGCGAAATAAGTCAGGCAGAGAAGGACAAATATCATATGTGTGCACGTATAGGAGGATTAGGAGGAACTTAACAGAGGACCAAGGGGGAGAAGAAGGGCGGAAATGGTGGGGAAAGGGAGAGAGGCAAACCATGAGAGACTCTTGAATGCTGACAAAAACTGAGGACTGGTGGATGTGGGGGGGAGGAGGGGTGGGCATGGAGGAGGGCACTTGTGGGGATGAGCACTGGGTGTTATGTGGAAACTAATTTGAGAATAAACTATTTGTAAAAAAAAAAAAAAACTAATAAAAAAAAGTAATGAACAGCAAAAACAATAAAAATTTAAAAAATAAGTAAATAAAAATGCTTTCTCTTCCATGTTTATATTTTTAAAGATAACAGTCCTTAATGTACGCACAGGCCTGTCATATTTACACTATAGTTGTTGTTTAATTAAAATGTTAAAAAATATAATAGGTGGTTGTAACTTGTAAAAAATTCTTTGTGTCTAAGGTAGAGAATTCTGAGGCAGAAAGAGAGCTCATTTGAATCAAGAAAGAATGTTCTTGAGCTTGTTGTGTGCTATGAGTGGTCACCAAAGCTGTATGAACATTCAAATTATTTAGGTCCCTGGGCCCCAGTGGGAACCTGATGACTCAGTATCTTTGAGGTAACCCCGAGGCAGTTCTTCCTTGGCCTGGCAGCGTCCTCATCTGGGTGCCAGTAGGTAATGTGGTCACCATCCTCGGGGTGACTGGGAAGACTGGGGCAGATGTAGTTCTGAGAGACCTGGATGTATTCTGAGCACATTTAAGCTGCTTTCGTAGTTCTTGCTTATAAGCCTAAAAGCAGATCGAGAGCTAAAAAGAAGTGAAACCTGGGCAGGTTGTTTTTTCTTTATATTGTGTTGATTTTTAAATAACAGTTTTATTGAGATAGAATTCACATTGCCTGCAATTCACCCATTTGAGTATAATTCAGGAATATTTAGTATGCTCAGATATATGGAACCAAGACCTCAATCAATTCTGGAACCTTTTTATCACCTCATAACCCCCTTACCCTTTAGCTGTCACTGTCTCAAACCCTGTTCTCCCCCCACCCCCCCATCCATTGCAATCACGAATCTACTTCCTGTCTTAATAGATTTGCCTGTTCTAGACATCTCATATAAATGTAATATGTGATCTTTTGTGACTCTTGCCCTGACCACACCAGCAAGATTAATTGCCAGCTGATAACTCTGTTTCCTCTTTTGCTTTCAGTAATGTCCTGTGATATAAATTGTTTCACAAACATGTGTATTCTGGTTCCTTTGAAGGAAGAGCTCCTTAGGTTAATGTTTGAGACTTTTTTCTGTTCCCAGGAGTGCTTTTCCCAAGTGGTTCTTTCACTTTTTCTCTGGAAGAATCTCGCCAGCCAGTAGTGGCCTGTACCTTCAATGAATCTAACAGTTTCCCTCAACTCCTTTTGCCACAGCCCCCACTGATTTTGAGAGTGCCCTTAGGCCTGCACTTCACAGGCGGCTGCACTTGATTTCAGTTCCTTTAGGGAGACATTTAGAGCGCCCTAGTCTGTGGCTTGCTTCTCCCCAGGCAAAATCTTTGAGCCAGGTCAGTGCTTTTGGCAACAATGTCTAACTTCTGAGTGACTCCAGAAAGTAAACATTCAGTGGAAGGAGAGTGGGCAGTAGCTCTAGATCTCAGCTTGCTCCTCCCAGTGTGGAACCCCTTCCCTAGAAGTGAAGGCAAGGACAGTCAGGTCCCCTCTGGTCTCCTCAAAATGTTGTACCCAAGGTAAAGTAAAGCCTCTATCCCATGAGGGGGCCTGGGCAGAAGAAGGGAGTCTCCACCTTTGGCTGCACTTGCCTGGAACTTAGCCTCAGGTGCAGGTAGCTGAGGGCAGGAGGAGAAAGGCTGATGTCAGCCCCTCCTGGGAAGATAGCTGTCCATTAAGGAGCTGGGGGCTGAGCGCCCAATGTGTTACTGGCTGTCTGAGTCTGGAGTGAAATTTCCATCTCACAGAGAGCTGAGAGCTTAAAGATGGAGTGGATTTTGTTTCAAATATTATAGACTTTGCTGCTCTTTCAGTAGGTTTTCTTGAATATATGTTTATTCATTTGTTGTGTGCTCTTAGGACCATTTCCAGAAACTTTAAAGGTGTTCTTTTATAATTTTCATTGAAGAGTGGGTCTGAGGGGCTCCTCATACTGTCATGCTGGAAGCAGAATTCTCAGGCAGATTTTTTTTAAAGTAAAATCAGATAATAGTTAAAGGAATTTGAGCTATATACATGGTCTTGGATTATTATAAACAAAAACCTAAAATATAGTAATTTGTGTTGTGTTTGCATATTTCTTATTTTTTTATCTTAGAGTTTATCAGTATTTTGAAAATTCTTAATTTTTTTGTTATTTTTTTAATAGTTTATTGTCAAGTTGGTTTCCATATAACACACAGTGCTCAGCCCCACAAGTGCCCTCCTACATGCCCATCATCCCCCCTTCCCTTCTTCCCCACCCCCATCAGCCCTCAGTTTGTTCTCAGCATTCAAGAGTCTCTCATGGCTTGTCTCCCTTCCTCCTCCCACGTATAGGTGGATTAGGAGGAAGCTAATGGAGGGCCATGCGGGAGGAGAAGGGTAAAAATAATGAAAATTCTTAATTTTTTAAAATGTTTATTTGAGAGAGAGAGAGACACACACACACACACAGAATCTGAAGCAGGCTCCAGGCTCTGAGCTGTCAGCACAAAGCCCTACATGAGGCTTGAACCCACAAACCATGAGATCATGACCTGGGCTTAAGTTGGATGCTTAACTGGCTGAGCCACCCAGGCGCCCCTGAAAATTCTTTTTTATTAGTATGTAGGAAGGAGGAAAAGGGATTTAATATTTCCCCACAATTAGGCTAAAGTGGGAAATGGAGCCCCTGATAAGTGCAGAGGCGTCAGTGATGATGCTGATGAGGATGATATTACGTGGCCCAGGAACTGTGCCTTCTGATTAAATTTATTATTTCTAAACCTCAGTAGTAAGCTTACAAGGTTAGACGGAGCATCTTTTTACATATGAAAGAGAATTGAAGCTGAGACCTTAGGCACGTCTTTTATATGCCTAAGGTCTCAGCTTCCATCCTCATTCCTGGCTGACCTCAGAGTTTGTGCTCTTGGCGTTGCTCCTGGCTGCCTCAAAATTCAAAGTCCCAAGAGACAGACAGAAACGGCTCAAGAGAGGTGTTAGTCTGAGCTCTTCTTATGTCAGCCTTAGGGGAAAGATTTGTTTTAAGGGTCTTCTCTTGGAATGAAAGATCTTAAACTAGAGCACGTCAGAAAACTAGCCTTGTGGAAGGCACCTTGTGTTCGGTTGCCTAGAAGTTGAATTTGGAAATCTTGTCTCCAAAGTGAAATTTTTAGTATATTACACTCTACAATATGGTAGTGTTATTAGCTTCTTGAGATTAAGTAAAATGCCCGGTTTTGTTTTCTGATAGATTTTTATTTAAGAGTTTTGTGATAGGGGCACTAGGCTCTTTGAACACTCCTTCTCCAAATCAACTTTTAGCACAGTGCTTTGTGTATGAAAGACGCTCATTAACTATTTTTGAATGAACGTAGCCTTTTAGTTAAAAGCTAAATTAGGTTTTAGTTATTTCCTCATTGTTTTCATTCAGTAACTTTAACTACATTTCTGCCATGGGCCAGGTACTCTTCTAGGGGGTAACTAGTGAACAAAGACCAAGAAGCTGTGCCCACAAGAAAATTAAACCCACGGTGCTGAGTCGTAATGTGTTCTTATTTTTTCCAGCTTTATTGAAGTATAATTGAAAAAGTTGTAAGATGTTTAAAGTGTACATCATGATGATTTAAGAAATGGGCTCTTTAATATTTAGTGTAAGAAGAAAGGAATTAATAATGGCTGTTGCATAAATATTTTGTACCGGGTGAAAGTCATTTATTTAGGCTTTGGTTATAAGCAACAAAACCAATACACTTTAGCCTAAGCAAAAACAGAATGCAGAGATACTGTGGAACCCACAAGTAGGAATAAAACCAGGCTTCAGGAAAGAAGAGGCTTTGTTCCTTCGCTCATTGCAGTGTGTCTCATTCTCTTCTCTCTGTGCACACTGACTTCCTTTATTCTTTAGCTCACACAGCAGAATACATAGCTGTCCGTAGCCCATACATTCTGTAGTTCATTTCCTGTCATGCAGAGACGAACTCTTAGACTCTGCATCCCAGGTTCTCAGGTGTAGTTAAGTGTTCACCGTGCTTGATTCAGTGAGCTGTATGCAAGAAGTGCAGAATTCTTACAGATATGGTCGCTTGTGACTTGTGGGATCTGAGAATAGGAAGACACCCAAATGCCTGTATACAAACTGCATAATCTTCACTGTATCTCACGAGGTTGGAGATTCTTTCTGATGATCTTGGAACCTATGAAGGTTGAATAACTTACGCATGGTTGCATAGCACATAAGGTATGGACCCAGAACCTAGTTTTGTCTTACTACAAGATCTTACACTGTTACCATTAACTCTATACTTCTTTCTTTGCCTGTTAACTTATTTTTTATTGAGATATAATTGACATATATTAGTTTCAGGAGTACTATCTAATGATTTGATATTTTGTATATTGTGAAAAGATCACAGTAATCTAGTTTATGTCCATCACCACATAGTTTATTTTTCTTGTGATAAGACGTTTAAGATCTACTCTCCTGGCAATTTTCAGATATAACTGTAGATACCATGCATGACAGTACGTCCCCAGGGCTTATTTTATAACTGGAAGTTTATACCTCTCTACCCACTTCCCCTAATTCCGCTCCCCACCCTGCCCCAACCACTAATTTATTCTCTATTATCTCTGAGGATTTTTTTTTTTTTAATTTCACAGGTGAGTGAGATTACATAGTATTTGCCTTTCTCTGTCTGACTTATCTCACTTAGCATAATGCCCTCAGGGTCCATCCACATTGTTGCAAGTGACAAGAGTTTCTTTTTTTGTATTGTTGATTAATATTCTATTTGCATAAACCAGATTATATATAACACATATTCTAAATCCATTGATCTATCAGTAGTTTGTTTTCATGTGTTGGCTATTAGAAATAATGCTGCAGTGAACATGGAGGTACAGAGATCTTTCTGAGGTAGTGTTTTTTAGAAGTAGAATTGCTGAATCGTATAATAATTATATTCTTAGTTTTCTGAGGAACCTCCATGCTTTTTTCCTTTGTGGCTGCACCAGTTCACATTCCCACCAGCAGTGCACAGCGTTCCCTTTTCTCCGCATCCTCACTAGCACTTGTTATCTCTTGTCTTTGATAATGGCCATTCTAACTATGTGAGGTGATATCTCATTGTGGCTGTGATTTGTATTTCTCTGACAATTAGTAACATTAAGCATTTTTTCATGTATCTGCTGACCATCTGTATATTTTCTTTGAAAAATGTGTATTTAGAATCTCTGCCCATTTTTTTTCTTTCACTGTTTGTTGTCAAGTTGGTTTCCATATAACACCCAGTACTCATTCCAACAAGTGCCCTCCTCCATGCCCATCACCCCCCACCCCTCTACCCCACTCCCAAAAGCCCTCAGTTTGTTACTGCCCATTTTTTAAGTTAAAAAATTTGAGAGAAAGGGAGAGGAGGAACGGCAAGGGAGGGGCAGAAAGAGAGGGAAAGAGAATCCCAGACAGACTCCATGCTGTCGGCGCAGAGCCGGATGCAGAGCCCAAACTCACAAACCAAGAGTCAGAGGCTTGACTAACTGAGCTACCCAGGTACCCCCATTTTATTTCATTTTTTATCAGATTTTTTAAATTTTTGTTTGCTAATTAGGTTCTGTGAGTTCTTTATATATTTTGGATATTAACCACTTAACAGATATGATTTGCAGTTATTTTCTCTGATGTGTTACGTTGTCTTTTCATTGTTTTTGGTGTATCTGCGTGTTGCTATGCAGCAGCTTTTTAGTTTGATGCAGTCCTCCCTTCCTTTTATATTTTTGATGCCACTATTTCTTTTTATCTTATGTATCCATTAACAAACTGTCACAGTTAGTTGTTTCTACTACTTTTACCAGTAGTGAGATTTATACTTTCACATGTTTTCCTGTTACTAATTAGCACCCTTTCATTTCAGCCTAAAGAAGTCCCTTGAACATTTCTTGTAAAACTAGTCTAGTGGTGATAAACTCTTTCAGCTTTTGCTTGTCTGGAAAACTTTTTTTTTTTTTTTTAAGGTTTATTTTTGAGAGGAAGAGAGTGTGTGAGAGCTGGGGAGGGGTAGAGAGAGAGGAGAGAAGTGGGGACAGAGGATCTGAAGTGGGCTCTCTGCTGCCAGCACAGATGCAGGGCTCAAACCCATGAGCCATGAGATCATGTCCTGACCCGAAGTCAGATGCTTAACCGACAGCTACCCAGGTGCCCCCGGGAAATTCTTTATCTCTCCCTCATTTCTGAAGGATGTCTTTGTGGGGTTAACTATTCTTTGTTGACAGTACTTTAAGCTCTTTGAACAGATTTTGCCACACTCTTCTGGCCTATACAGTTTCTGCTCCAAATCTGCTGAAAATTTTGTAGGGGTTCCCTTGTATGTAGCAAGTTGTTTTCCTCTTGCTGCTTTTAGGATTCTCTCTCTCCTTGTCTTTAAGTTTTGAATTTAATCATAATGTGCCTCTTTGGGTCTTATTGGGTTTATTGTATTTGGAAGTCTCTTGGTTTCCTAGCTCTTGTCTCTTTCCTTTCCCAGGTTAGGGAAATTTTCAGCCATTATTTTTTCTCATAAGTTTTGTGGCCCTTTCTCTCTCTCTTCTTTCTGGGACCCTGTAATGCAAATATTGATTTGCTTGGGATTGTCCTCACAGTCCTTAAGCTATCTTCATTCTTTTACTTGTTGCTGCTCTGATTGAATGAAATCTGCCCTGAGTTCACTGATCCTTTCTTCTGCTTCATTTAGTCTACTGTAGAACCTGTTATATTTTTAGTTCAGTTATTCTACTCTTCAGCTCTATGACTTCTACTTGGTATTTTTTTATATTTTCTATTTGTTGAAATTCTCAGTTTGCTCATGCATTGTTTTGCTGACCTTGGTGAGAATCTTTATGACTGCTATTTTGAACTTACTTGTCTTTGTTGCATTAAGGCCTTTCTCTGAGGTTTTCTTATTCTTTAATTTGGAATATATTCCTCTGGTTCTTTTTGACTCTGTGTGTTTGTTTCTATGCAGCCACTTCTCCCAGTCTTTAAGGAGTGACCTCATGTAGGAAATGAACTTTCTTTTAAAAGATGTTGACAGGGACCCTGGGTGGCCCAGTCAGTTAAGTGTCCGACTCTTGATTTAGGCTCAGGTCATGATCTCATGGTTTGTGAGATCGAGCTCTGCATCCGGCTCTGCGCTGACAATGTAGAGCATGCTTGGGATTCTCTGCCTCTCCCCAACTTGGTTGTGCATACTCGCACTCACTCTCAAAATAAATAAACATTAAAACAAAACAAAAAAAAAAACTATTTAAAAATAAAAGATTTGATAAAAAAAAAATGCACTCAATTCCATTCAAAGAATGCATTCCCCTTGTTAATGCTTTGTAGATGCCATTATTACCCTTCTGTTAAGTATGCATGCTTCTTGCTATTTCTAATGCTAGGAGCACTATGATCTTACCTTTCATGTATAGTTACATATACTATTGCAAGAATAGTGGTATTATATTAATAGAATCATAACAGTATGAAACTTTTTATCTGTTCTCAGTAATTCAAAGTGATTGACTTATGCTTTGTTTCTAGATTATTGAAATACATACACTAAAATTTTAAACGAAAAAATTCTAGAAGAACTTTCTTTTTAAAAGTTTTGTTGTTACTTTCGTATTTGATTTATTTAACTATACACAATAAATTTAACATCTGTAGCATAAATCCTGTTGTAATAAAGATATAGGCAGGCTAGTGTATAAAAATTGGACAAGGTACCTTATTAGAAATTTTTCTGTCTTGTAATTTATGGGGATACGTTTAATTGCATTTGTGATATTTAAATTAAAGTTTATTTTGAAGACATGTAAAATGCTTTCAAAAAATTGTACTGTATTTCAAAAAAGGGGGTCTTTTTTTACCCTAGAATTCTGTACCTGTACTTGTCTTAGTGATCTTGCCCAGTCCCATGGTTTTGCATGTAATGAGTATGCTCACTAATCCCTAACTTCTTTCAGCTCATAATTCTTCCCTGACCATACAACCTATATTTCCAATTGCCTACTCAACCATACTACTTGGCATATCAGACCTAATATATCCAAATTGAATATCTTACCCTCCCCAAACAGAAATTGGTAAAACCTGCTCTACCTTCCATGTTCAGACACTTCTCTATAATGGCAAATCTGTCCTTCCATTTGCTCAGTCCAGAAACCTTAGGCTTCTCCTTGACTTCTCTTCTGCATCATATTTGTAAACAAGTCTTATCGCCTTCAGAATATATCTAGCATCTGACTTCTCCTGACTTCTATTGTGTTGCCACCCTGGTCCAACTCATCGTTACTTTTTTTGTGGATTATTTCTGCCTGCTTCCATTCTTGGTTGCCTACAATCTTCTTTCATCAGCTCAGGTGACCTGTTAAACAAAAACCAGATCATGTCATGTCTCTTCTTGGAATCTTTCAGTGGTTGGTTCCTCATTTTTCCCAAAATAAAAATCAAAGGTTTTTCACTGGCTCAGTGGCCTTACACAGTATGTTCCCTATACTGCCTGCCTTTTCTGACTTCATCTTTTACTACTTTCTGCCACCTTGGCTCTCTTGCTTTTTCTCACAGAAGACACCATCTGCCTCAGAACCTTTGCACTGACTGAAACAACTGTGGATGTCTATGAGATACAATCTTTCACCTCCTTCAAGCCATTGCTCAAGTATCACCTTTTTTCCATGACTCTGTACTCTGCTTCATTTGAGATCTCAGCCTCCTCTCCATTACCATGCTGAATTTGTTCTCCAAAGCACTAGTCAAATTCTAATATACAATATTGTGTAACCTACATGTTATGCTTACTTGATCTTTTACCTCCTAGTAAAAGTTATATGAAAAGACCTGGTTTTTTTTTACTGATTCATCATTATCCAGTGCACAAACTGTGCTTGGTTATAATTTTTGCTACATGAATGATTGCATGAAAAAGTGTTATTTGTGAAACTCCTGTATAGTGTTTGTGTGTGTGTGCATGCATGCAAGTGCTTTTTGGGGGGGATAGAGTTGTGTGTGTCTGCTAACATAACTTTTTAATCAAAACACTTTCTCTTAAATTGGGTTTGTGGAATATATGATATATATTGGTGAAGTCACAGCTGTCTTTTCTTCATTTGAACTATTTTGTATATGGGACAAAAGACAGCATTTCTAGATATTTAGATAAAAACAACAAATGTTTTTAAAGCCATTTTTCAACTTTAAGAATGATTGTGATAGGGGTTCCTGGGTGGCTCAGTTAAGCGGTTCAGGTCATGATATCACAGTCTGAGTTCTAGTCCCCCGTCAGGCTCTGGGCTGACAGCTCAGAGCCTGGAGCTGCCTCAGATTCTGTCTCCCTCTCTCTCTGCCCCTCCCCCACTCATGTTCACTTGCTCTCTTTCTCTCAAAAATGAATAAACATTAAAAAATCTTTTTAAAAAGAAAGATTGTGATAAATATCTATAGGTTAGTAACTTGGAATTTTTTAGAGACAATTATTACCTGGAAATGTATAGAGATATTGTGGACTTTGAAAATTAAAGTGTTTAATGTTAGTAATCCCATTCTAAGCATATAGAAATTTTCCTTACTCCTTTTTTCTAAAAGTTTAAACATAATGCTTTTTCATACAATTTAGGATAGAGAAATAATCTGCTGGATGGAATGTTGTGTCAGACAGCTATGGCACTCATACCCTCATATTAGTCTAGAGATTGTACAACATACGGTCCTTATAGGATAAACTTATCCTTAATTCTTTCCCCTATTAAAGGACTATTTCATAAGTACCCTGAACCCAATGAACTAATGTCTTAAGCTTAATATATCTCCCAAATCCAGATTTTTTTCTTCTGACACATAGTACTACTCCCAAACATTTATTTATTCTTTTGTAGAAAATTGCCTGTTTCTTCACTGATTTAAATTTAGTCTTACATAGGAACATATTAATCAGATTTGCTAGCTAATTATTAGTCACATTCAATATGGCCAAATTGGTAAAAATAGAAAACACCAGAATTTTGTAAAGAATGATATTATAGTATTGTGAAAATACCTCTCAGGGTCAGTTATCATTGTTAAAATGCTAGATCTAGAGTAGCTTAATCTGTGTTGCCTTTCCTCCACAATTCTAATAAGATAAGCAGTCACAAATCTTAAGAAAATTTAGGATGAATTCTGGATTCCAGTTACATAATCTCGTTATGCCTGTAAGCATAGATCTTCAGCCAGATAAAGATGTTATCATTCAAATGGTTTTTTGATTCATTCACATGCAGTTACAAAGGAATTTCAGAAACCATGTGACTTTCTGCGAGATTAAATTTTGTAGGATATAAAGTTTTCCCTGGAAGGAAATACACTTGTTGTAGAGCTTAAATTCACTTTTCTTTTTTAAGTTTATTTTTGAGAGAGAGACAGTACACAGTGTGGGGTAGGGACAGAGATAGAGGGAGACACAGAATCTGAAGCAGGCTCCAAGCTCCAAGCTGTCATCATAGAGCCCAACATGATACTCAAACCCATGAACTGCAAGATCATGACCTGAGCCGAAGTCGGATGGGTAACCAAATGAGCTGCCAGGCACCCCAGACCTTAATTCATTTGTAACCAGCTTGTGAGTTATTAAATATAAATAGATTTTTTTAGAGTTTATCAAACAAATTCAGGTAGAAAGCTACAGTGTTGAATATCTGTTACTAAGGAAACTGCTTTATATTTATTTACAGAGTCTTATCTGAACCCATGGTAACAGCAATCTTCTTTTATTCTAGCCATAGATAATATGGGGGTGGGGGAAGGACCTTCATAGTGCATTGTATACTATTTAAGCAGTCAGCATGCTGAAGTAGTTTCCGAATTGAGACTAAATAAATGTAGTTTTAAGGGGGAGAAAAAAAAAGAATCTCTTCTAGTCATATGTTTATTGATCTTGTGATTTCACAAAAGGAAAAAGTGTTAATTAAAACACCTAGATGTCACTGATAACTACAGAGTTTATGGCAAGTTTTTGTTTTGTTGTGTTGTGTAGCTAAAAATCTGACTTATAAGCTGAAGTGACCCAGGTACTATTAAAATATCCTATATACTCTTGGTGCACTCAGAATTTTCTTACAATGAATATTTTGTAATTTTATAATAAATTTAGGAAAGAGGTTTATTTATCAAAGTCACATCATAGACTTTTGGCTTGAATTCATCATATTCACTGCTTGGAATACCATACACTGAGAGAAGTGTGTTTAGCTATGTTTCAAATGACAGAAAGTGGGGATGGACTTATGATCTTATTATCTTGTGTTTTATTAACCACAAGAAAAATGGGGTATGGGCATGAGAGGTATAGATTTGCTAATACACTCTGAGTACATCAACAAAAATTGATGCATCAACCATAAAGCAGCTGCTTTAGATTTACCATGTTTTACCCCAACTATCAACTTTCTTAGTAAAGATGATATTTGTTTTTTCCTTTGTTGTCATCCACTCTAGATGCAGTATGGGTTGTTTTAAAATAAAGACTTCACCTTCCAAGGGTTGGGGAAGGACAGATCCAAAGTATTCAGAGCCTGTATTCCTGGGTACCTACCTGACTGCATTTTGCTTTTAGCATTAACAACATTCTCTGCTTTCTAATTCTCTTTATTCTAGTCTATGCAAGGGAAGCTTTCTAAAGAAAAATTGACTACTCAAAAGATGATGGAAGAGTTGGAAAAGAAAGAAAGAAACCTACAGAGATTAACAAAAACATTGCTTGATGTGAGTAAAAAAAAATTCAAATTGCTCTCAAAGAATGATTCAGTACTTAAAGCATGTGCTTATTTTGTACATATTCATGGAATGTTTTTAGTTGAAGACTAGATTAGGTTTCTTACAAAATTATAACCAAAAAGGTAAACTTTTTTTTTCTTATGTCTGAGAATACAACTTCACATACTTAACTACAACAGTAAAATGTTATATAGAGCATAAATTGAATATAAATAAAATTGTCCTTGAAAATCCTTAAGGAAGGTGCAATATTAACACTTCATCATTGGAACAGATTATACTTTCTTCATTTAATTATAAGCTGGTATACATGGCTCGCATTTAAGGACATGTTATACAGAAAATACTTACTGTAGGTTTTTAACTCTAATCATGACAATTTGCCTCTAAATACCCAAGAATGCATCTTCAAAAATTAGGGACATTTCCTGTATAAACATACTACAGTTGTCACACCCAATAAGAATAATGTTCCTCCATATTGGATGATACCTACTTTATACTAAAATTTCCCCATTTCTTTGGGAAATTCAAATGCTTTTTATAATGATAGTTGAAACCAGCATACAGTCAAAAAGGCCATGACTTGTGTTTCATTTTATCTTATAAACCTAAAGTTTCTCACTTTGTCCATGTTAGTGGCTTGCTGACAAACCTGGGCCTGTTGTCTTAAGAGTTATAGATTGTCAGACCTTCTAGATTTGTGTGATTGCTTCCTCATGGTGTCATTTATCTTCTTGTCTACCCTTAGAAGCTAGAAGTAAGAGTGAAAGATGTCAGTTAAGTCAAGCCAAACATTTGATTCTTCATATCATCAAATTATATATGTTTTGTTATCCCACTGTAAGTGACAGAAATACTGAGCTCAGTGGGTTAAAATGGTAACAGACTGATTCTTTCCTTTGTTACATTATAGCCTCTGCAAACAGCAGGTAGTGTGGAGTGCTACTTAGGTAACTGTGTGAATATGCAATTTATTAGCACCATTTTCCTTGATAGTTTTTATATTCACTGATGATAATTGTCTGGATCATTACATGATTAAAATCATATTTTTTCCTAATTATTTGTATATTGATTAGCTGGCATTCATCTTTTAAAAAATCTTTTCCTCATCATTACAGGCTATTTGGTTCTTTTGAAATAGAGTTCCAATTGGAAAGTTTTGTATCACCTCTAATTAGCAGTTTTCAGGATGAATAGATAGATGTTGATAGTTTTGGGGATAAGGTGAAGGTAGCTTTTTCTGAGCATGATAATTTATGAGTTCATATTGATATATTCAAGATTTCACAGTTCAAGCTTATTAAGGGTTTGTTTCCGTTCATGATTTTATACTTGTATTTCTTTTTCTCTTTTGCTGAAACTTTTGCTACTTGTCAACATTAACAAAACATAAAAACTTTTTCCTTCAATAAAAGCTATGCAGTAGTTTCAAAGTAACTAAATCATGATCACTACTAATAATAAAACTATAAAATGAGGTTTAAAATTTCTTCGTAATTCTTTTTGTTCTTGGAATAAATCTCATTATTAAAAAAAAAAAAAAGTACACAACCCAGATGCTTATCAGGCGACATTATATGGTGTGAGATGCTCCTAGAAACTGATTCTGGATTTGTTGCCTCGCTCAGGTTTACCCTAGGGCATGAGATGGCACAGAGGAACCACTGAATCATTTCCACTGTTTACATTCTTTTTTTTTCTTTCTGACTGTGTGTATGCAGTTAACCTTGGTTATTGTGAATGTAATAAGACTCTACCATTTTGTTTATAGATGGTGGAAAGTGTTAACCTGTATGGCTTTGAATACCTTAAGGCCTCTGTTCTAACAACCTGATTTTTGTTTCCTTTATGCATTGCAGAACCAAAGACAAACAGAAGAGACGTGTTCTTTATTGGATCAGGGCCAGGAAGGAGACCAATGCAGGCAGCAGACAGTACTCACTAAATGGCCACTATCTGATTTGAGTGTGATTGATCAGCTGTTCAAGGAAATGTCCTATTGTTTGTTTGACTTGAAGGCATTGTGTAGTATTCTGAATCAGCGTGCTCAGGGCAAGGAGCCTAATCTTTCATTATTACTGGGAATCAGATGTAAGTGGCTGATGCCTTGTCCTTACTGTATTGCTTAGCAGTTAGAGACCTGTCTTCATAAATCAGGAATTTCTGCCTTTTCTCTATTTGTTTTTATGTCCTTTCCTACTTAGATTTATAAATCTCTGAATAAATCTGTAAGCGTGTGAATACCTGTTATTACTTCATTATGGTTATAGAAGTGAGCAGGGCCATAGTTGATTTGTACTGCCTCTTGGCATACTGTCTGCAAATCTGCCTGAGTGGATGAGCTCTGCTGAATCTGTTACTATGTGACTGGAGTGGCAGTTAGGGGTGCCTGGTTACTCTTCTAAAAGTAATGATTCTGTTTGCTTTCATGTGGTCATTCTCTTAAGTTAATGACCCAGCCATCTGTGTGCCATAAACTGTTTGAGAGAAGATACTCATTTGCTTTCCTTTGCAGTGTATGTTCTATGGCAGTGACTTAATACAAGTACCAGTGCTGTCACCAGAGCTACTTTTCATGGCCCATGTTTCATAGCCCTTGTCATGCATACATTCTGGCTTTGTCCCTTTCGGTGTGTCACCACCCATTGTCCCTCAGTTCCATCTTCCTCCACACATAGTTGTGAGAGAGTAGCCCCAGCAATATCCTGGAGTCCGTCTGTGCTGCTTTTGCAGAAGCACTCATCTCTGCTTGTGGCTCTGTATCATTAAGATATTGACATATGTTGGTCTGTTTTTAATACAGAAGAAATGGACATAAGGGCATATGAATGGAGTAGGGCCTTAAGTTTTACACACCTACTGTGTTGTACTGAACAATTATCTAATAATATGGTTAATATATGACTAGACGGAACTGGTTTTATTTGTAGTTTCATCAAAAAGATTCCACCACCTGCCATCATGATAGTTATTTTGGCAAACCAAGTAATACTTTTGATCAAAGTATATCCCTTTTTAAATGAAGCAGTAACTTTGCTCAGAGATGTCAGCAGAGTTTTTCCTTCCACTTCATACATGTGTATATACATACATGAGTGTGGGTATGTAAAAATCACTTGAAAGTTTAAGTATATTCACTCACCCAATAAGCAATTTTTATATGCCTCATATAGTCCAGGTACTAGGATGCTGATAATGCAATTGGATGCCGCCCTTGCCCACACATAAACTACGAGAGCATTGTGATAGGAGCTATACTTGAGATACGGACGGAGGACAGTGCGGGCCCGAAGGGAAAACTGATCGAGTCTAGCTGGGAAGACTCTGTGGGTAGCTGGTGTTTGGCTTGAATCTTAGAGGAGAGTTTGCCAGGTGAACAGGGGGTAGTTAAGTTAGCAGTGATCTCTCGAGCAAGAACCAAAAGGTCACACACAAAAGACTCATTTTCTTCACCATATTAGAGCTGGTCGTCCCTCCAGTTATTTTGTAACCTCTACATTTGTATTCTCCTGTACAGCACTGGTCAGCTTTTCCAGTTACCATATTAAGAGAGCTTTCCAAACGTGAGTGAAAGGGAGACTCAAGACGTTTGCCACATTCGCCTCCCAGCGTATACCCCTCCCAGTGTTTAAAGTTTAACCCTCTTCTCCTTACCTTATAGTTTAGTTCTGTGAAAATCTGACCAGCCAGTTCATTTGTCAAAACCAATGGATTATTTTGAATCCTTATCTCCTCACTCCATCCACTGTCCGTTGACACCGTTCATTCCACCCTACTTTTTTGTAAATGTGCTGCTACCATGGATTCCATGACTTTCCTCTCTGAGGTCTGTTTCTCCCTTTATGACTGCCGAGTCCCTTCTTCTGTGGAATTCTCTGCCACTTAAATATTGGTGTCTCCCATAAATCTTCTGTTGTTGATTTTTTGTTTTGATTGTGGGGTTTGGTACTGAGTTGTATAAGTTCTTTATATATTTTGATACTAACCCTTAATCAAATATATCATTTGCAAGTGTCTTCTCCCATCCAGTAGATTGTCTTTTGTTTTATTGGTGGTTTTTGTTTTGCTGTGCAAAGGTTTTTGTTTTGGTGTAGTCCCAATAGTTTGATTTTGCTTTTGCTTCCCTTGCCTGAGAATACATATTTAGAAAAATGTTTCTGTGGCCGATGTCAAAGAAATTATTGCCTGTGTTTTCTTTCAGGAGTTTTATGGTTTCGGGTCTCACATTTAGGTCTTTAATCCATTTTGAGTTTCTTTTTGTGTGTGGTCTAAAAAAGCAGTCCAGTTTCATTCTTTTGCATGTAGCTGTTCAGTTTTCCTGACAACATTTGTTGAAAAGACTGTTCTTCTTCCCCATTATATATTTTTGCTTCTGTTGTCAAAGATTAATTGACCACATAATCATAGATTTATATCTGGGCTCTCTGTTCTGTTGATCTATGTGTCTGTTTTTGTGCCAGTACCATACATACTGTTTTGATTACTTTGATTAGCTTTGTAGTAATACACCTTGAAATCTAGGATTGTGATACCTCAATCTTTGTTGTTCTTTCTTAAGATTGCTTTGGCTATTTGGGATCTTTTGTAGTTCCATACAAATTTTAGTATTGTTCTAATTCTGTGAAAAATGCTGGCATTTTGACAGGGATTACGTTAGATCTGTAGATTGCTTTCAGTAGTTTGGACATTTAGTTCTTCCAATTTATGAGTTGGAAGTCATCTTTCCATTTGTTGGGGTCATCTTTAATATCTTTCATCCATGTTTTATAGTTTTTGGTGTACAGTTTTCACCTCCTGGATTAAGTATATTCCTAGACACTTTATTCTTTTTGGTGCAATTGTAAATGAGATTGTTTTCTTAATTTCTCTTTCTGCTGTCTCATTATTGGTATATAGCCTTCAACATATTTCTCTATATTTCTGTTATTTTGTATCCTGTGACTTTATTGAATTCATTTATCAATTCTTTGGTAGTCTTCAGGACTTTCTGCAAAAAGTGTCATCTGCAAATAATGAGCATTTTACTTCTTCCTCAACAATTTGGATGCTTTTGTTTCTCTTTTTATATATTTTTCTCTGAGTAATCTTATCCATGTTCTTTAGTTTTCTGTTTGCACCTTACCTTTGACCCATATGGACATTTATCTCTTACCCTGCCTAGAATGTTCCTACTGGGCTCCTGACTATACTAACCTTACATTAGAACCAACCTATGGAAGCATAGGCATCATAGACTCACTACATCTAAAGCAGACCTATCTTTCTTCCTTCCCTAAACCTGCTCCTCCTCTCAGTGAGTACCACCACCATCTACCTGTCCTAGAATTTTATCTTGCATCCTACACTTTCCTTTAGCTGTGTGTGTCCTGTGCCCAGTCCCTATCCCAACCCAACTCATGATGGTTGAGCTCCATCGTTTCTGCCAGTCCCTTCCTAGCATTCATTTCTACCATTACATCTCCATTGCACTACTGCCTTCAGTAAAGCTTTCAGGGTCCTTTATCTGCACTGGTTTCTTTGTCAATCGTCTAGCCCATTTTCCCCCACGAATCCATTTTTTCACATTGCTGCCAGAGTTAATCTAACCTAATGGTGATTCTGATTTCCTAATTCTTATAACCCCTAAAATAGAGATGGGCAACTCCCTCCTGCTGCTTCTAGCCTTTATTTCTTGGTACTTTCCTCTCATAATTTGTACTCTGCCATTTTAGAGCTGGTTACTGACCTTTTTTTGAAGTTTCTTAGATTCTTTGGTTTTCTGCTTTTATACATGCCTTTGTTCATTCTGCTTCCTTGGCTCATCCAGTGAACCTGTATCTTTTCCAGTTACGCTGGTTATCCTCTCCCTTCTGCCACTGTAGCGAGGAACTGATGAAAATAATTAAAAGCTAGCTGACTCAGGACCTCACCTTCAGTTACTCAGCCATTGGGCAACTAGCCATCAGTTCAAGTCAATTGTGTGGGGCTGTAGGGTTTCAACTTAATATATATATATATATATATTATACTTAGCATATATTTTGAAAATTTATGTTTCCATGCCAATAAACCCACTTTGCAGTCTACAAAACTTTAAGCTATAACCCCTCAAAACATAAGTGATTTTCAGATTTTTGTCAAGTCAGAAGAAATGAATGCTATCGTTGAGCTTGACGAGAGCTATTAGAGCATATTTTTTCCTACTTTGGGAATATTGTCATCCTTTAAACATGTTGAACAGTTGTAATACTGTATGGGTTTAATGCAATTTAATTAGCAAAATTTTTAAAGGACTAAGTAGTAAGATCTATTTAATATTGGATGACACATCATTTAAACACGAGCCGGTCAGGTGTTCAGCATATAGCATTATATTTCTAATTATAATTAAGTTTAAAAATCCTAAAATTTTTTATTCAGAAGAGTGTGAGACATTCTCTATTTTCTTTCCACAGCAATGAACTGTTCAGCTGAAGAGACTGAGAATGACTACAGCCCAGAAACACTCACTAAAAAATTATCAGATGTATGCCAGTTACGGAGAGACATTGATGAATTAAGGACTACAATATCAGACCGCTATGCTCAGGACATGGGAGACAACTGCATTACCCAGTGATCAACTATTGGTCCCACAGCAATAATGACCCATTGTTAAATGCTGCTGTGTTACAGTTCTTCATATGTCTTTTTAGAAGCCATAATGGAAAGTCTCAAGTGACATATCACTTACACATAGGATTTTTTTTTCTGTAAATTTGTTTTATTGGGGGGAGAAAAGGAATTTGATGATGTTTCAAAGGGGCTTATCTAATCAGGCCAAAAAAAAGTGAATTACTATTTGAAAAATGTGATAAAATGTTTAAGAAAAAAAAATTTGTATTCTCAAACTACTGATTGTAGGACCAAGCTGTGAAGAATGCCCTTCAGGTAATGGGGTAGGATTTCTTTATATCTGTAGTTGTGTGTGTGTGTGTGTGTGTGTGTGTGTGTGTGTGTGTGTGTTGCGCGCGCGTGTGCGCACATGTGCATGTGTGTTTATTCACAAAATTATAAGGCTTTCTAAGGTCAAAGCAAAGCTTCTGAGAAAGGCACACACTGTTTCTTCTTGTATTTCTTTTCTTTCATGTAGAAGTTTGTGTTGTACTTTGGGGTTTTCAAGGGCTGGCTGAACAAGAGTTCTGACAGCAGGCAAGTGTGGCAGTAGTACAGCTGGCAAAACCGTTTGTATTTTGAACAACCACTGTGCTGAGATGATGAGGTTGTGGGATTCGGTTGATTTTAGTACTGTAGATAAGTCAGCTATTTTTCCAGAGTGAATGTGGATGGCATTAGAGGTATGAAATCTCAATGCGATGATCTTTTTCATTAGCATTGTTAATTTATATGTCACAAGGCATTTTAACATCATCTAAACTACTTTTAACATGTCCCTTACTATTTACAATTTTTCACTTATATTTATCAATGTAAACAAAGCCATAAAGAATTAGTACAAACCTTCTAAGGCTGTTGTAAAAGAAGGATTAACTGAAAAGTCACTCTGGAACAATAGTTTATTTATCCAATTCTTAAACGTTTACATTTAAGAGTTTTGTATATGTTTTCAAGTTAAAACTACTTTAAGAAAAAGCCAGCCTGTATTCTTTATACCTGAATTATCACTAACATAAAATCTAAACCAAGTGATGTTTCAATTCCATTTATTAGGTAAAGTACATTAAAAACAGGGTTTTTCATAGATTACAAACTTGACCAGGTTAGTTCTTCTTCAGGAATACAGGATATTGCTAAGAAATGCAACTGATTGTTAAGGAGACACACACAGTTATTTAAACCTCCAAATGAGTATATTCCTTTTTTAGTTGATATTTTGGAAGGACTATATATTTTACTACCTTCAGAGCATTTATTGCATTCTCTTGAATACACTCATAGGAGTCATTGTCCTTTACAAACTGATTTGTTTTCTTGATGCAACCAGATCTCATGTAGGTCAAGACTAAATAAGAGTAGAAGGAATAAGGGGTTTGAATCAAGCAGGATAATACTGTTTTGGGCAAGAACAGATCATATGTCTGGGTTGTTTTGTTTTGTTTTGTTTCTGTTATTGCCAGACTTAAACACTGCTCCTAGAGAAGACTTTTCTTAAATATGTTCAGCAGTGAAAACATATGTGGGATAAGAACTTTAAGGAAACTACCTAGGAAGACATTCAGTTCAGGATTTGGCTTATATGCAGTGCTCAGTAAGTTATTTTAAGGTTATGTTGCAACAGTCAGTTATAATACATTGTAAGGACATCAGACTTTCCTTCTGTTCAGTGCCTGAGTTTTCCTTGCTCTTACTTCTTAGGATCTGGGCACTAAGAAATCAGTGCATTATAGTGATTCTGCATCCCAAGGTCCCTACCTTAATAAGTAAAAGTCACTGGTAAGAACGTGGCATTCTAATGTGTTCATTTGTTTTTTTAATGTTGGTGGTTTGAAGACAATCAGGGAGTGGTAAATTTATACCAAAAATCTGATGCAAAGAATCCTGCCTTGTAAAAATATCTGTAAAAATGGACCTTTACAGTAAAGTAGATAATAATATCTGAAAGAGATAAGAGATGTGCAGCACACATTTTTACATTCTCTCTGAATAGAAATCCTTACCCTTATCCCCCAACCTCCACGGTTTTGGAAATAAAGGCACCCGTAGGTGATAGTACTAATGCACATAAATAATCACTGATCTGGGTCACTAGGTTCTTACTTAATGTTGTTGAGGTTTTTTAGTGTATGTTTCAGGTTTTATGGTTATTGTTGTTTTAAACAAACTTTTGGCCATTTGTTTTAATAAACTGTGGATCCATTTTTGTTTTCTGGCTTAGGATAAAATAATTTGATTTTATAAACAAGTTTTCTAAAAATTACTGAATTTGACTTAATTAACTTGTCTTGAGATAAAAATATTTTAACATAGTAGAAAACTGACTAATACTGATGTATTTCAGTCTCCAACATGTATAGTCCTCCACAAATAAAAAAGGGAAATAAGGTGTGATAGTTCAGGTATAACCCTGAATTACAAAATGCCATCTCTTGGAGTCTGGAGTTTGTGAAAGGACCTAGGTAATAAGGAGAAAGCCTTGGATGGAATTTTAGGGGAGAAGGGAGTGAAACTAGTCTAGTGGTAGTCTTAATTTGTCAGCATTTAATTTTGATTTTGTTTTTCAGAAAATTGCCCTCTCCCAAGATAACCTCTTGTGTTAGAATGCAGTAATAGTGATATCTCATTGAAAGCAAAGATTTTACTGTTAAGTCAAGTAAGATGGGCAGATAGAAACACTGTAGTGTCTTATCCTAGTTTAAACTGGGGTATTCTTAGAAGTTATTATACTGATATATATCTCAGATGAAAATTAACCTAAATTTTAAAGTTAAATCTATTTGAGAATTTCCTTATATGTGAAAAAATTTTAATTATGCTTTTGTGTGAATTAAATGCTTATCTTCTTAGGAAATGTCTTATGCAGTGTTAACATTTATTATTGATCTTCTGGGTTTTGAACTTGAGTTTATTCTGCCACAGTCACACTAAAGCAAGGATAAAGTAACAGTATCTCAATAAAAGACCCAATTACCTATGCAGATAAAATTAACTGAATCAAAGGCACAGTAGTTGTCTTTTCATTTGATGTCCGAAAAGGATGACTTTAGTAAAACTTAGTAAATTTTCAGTAGCCTCTAATTTTAAAGCTTAAGTGTTGACTGGATAAGTCATGCCTGATTTTTTTTTAAGTGTGGCCCCTTTTTATGTTTGAAATGGGGTTCAATATTTACTATTAACAATATTATTTTTTAGTGAAATTTATTTTGGTCATGACAGTTTATTAAACTGAATTAGACTACTTTCAGTAGCTTGTTAGAGACAATCTCAAGGGCTGTAAAGTGTTGCTAAAATGGGTATTGTACATTTTTGACTCACCAATGAGCTTATAAATTAATTTTGTCATAGTTCAAGACATTAATAGAAATCTCTTAGAGGAACTTCTGTATTGGGAAAATGTTCTTTCAATATCAGTAATAGTTCATTGAATAACTTAGCAGCTGAGAACTTGGACTATATTTTTACATAGCATAGTTCAGCTCCAAGCACACCTTTAGTTTGGATTATTGGCATTCTCTTATGTAAATTTCTATCATTGTAGATATGTAATTATATTAAGAAGCAGTTCTCATAACCATGCTCAGACTATATCATTTGAAACTGCCAGTAGCTATAGCTCTCAGAGCCAAAGTTGATTCATTTTGTTTCCATTTTGGACAAATTTCGGTGTTCAGAAAACAAGTAATATGGTTTCCTATTTGATATAAAGAGTATAATTTCTAACTTACCCCAAGATCCATGGTGGTATCTTAACTGTATGATAATATTATACATTTAATCATGAAGGGGGAAAGCTTTTGGATTTTTAGAATTTTCTTATTTAAAAGTATTGAGTATATTAACGTAGTTTCAAGCCAATAATTCTTTAACAACACTTGCAGTTGCATACAGAGAGAACCTTTTGTGCCTTTTTGCCTGCAGTAAGCATTCATTTCTATTTTACATGAGTTATAAGAATGTTGATGATTATTGCACCTTGTTCTTCTGTAAATAGACCTGATTAAGGATTTTTCTTTTTTCTTAAGCAAGGAGCAGTTTTTCATTACTAGGTTAAATACTTTAGGAAACTTGAGAGGAGGGTATTGGATATGTCTTTGGAGCCCAGCCCTTTCCCAGTGTAGTGAACAGGAAACTCCTTCAGAATGTAGTTATTTGTGTGTATATGTGTGTACATATTTGTATAAATATTTAAATACAGAAACATAATATCTGGCGTCACATTGATGTGATGACAAGAAGTAGTAAGGTGCTAGGTGGTTACATTAAAAGCACAGCAGAGTGTATAATCAGTCACTATGACTGGTGGTTTTTGTAAACTAGGTTCAGTTTTTGAACCACCCAGAATACCTCATGTGTAAATACAATGGTCATGACCTAATTGGAATACAGTTATTGTAAAAAGAATGTGAAGCCACTGGTTGGCTTATGCCTTCTGATCTATCATTCTTGCCTCTTTTTTTGTAAAGGGGTTTTTTTGTTTTTGTTTTTTAATAGGGTTTACAGCTAGAATTTTGAATGCCAAAGTTCTATTTATTAAATTAAAAAAAAGTTTTCAATGTTAATGGCTAAGTATTTTTCCACTGGACTATTGTTTGTGATGTTGGAATTTGTATTTACAGAGAAATAAATTTTTTATAAAAAGATGAATGTCTTCCAAGTGCCTAATGTTAATATAAGAATGTATTGGAAACTGGAGACTCTACTGAATTCTCAATGATAAAAATATGCTGACTTGACTTTTAGGTAAAATCTTCCTATAAATACACAAGAGAATCTTTGACTAGAGCCTGAATTTTTCTGCTTTCAGTCTCTCTTACGATTCCTTTTTAGTTAACTGAGGAAAAGTTTTTTCTCAGGGCCTTGCCATGAAGGGTACTGAGATTTTCTGATGACAGGTGCCATAAATACCAAAGCATGCCTAGATTTATTTTAGCTAATAGTGCTGTGTCCTCCTTTTGAATTTTAAAATCTCCATTTAAATCAACAGTCTTCCTTCTACTTTTCCAACAGACACAATTCATTTCAGTTTTCCCTGTTGCTGAAAGGTTGGACTGTCAAGTTAAATCTTTTTTTTCCCTTCCTCTTTGATCATAGGTTGAAACCTTACTGAAATATACACAAATACAACCTCATTAAAAGGTACCTCTGCAGGGGTCTTGACATCTCAGTTCGATGGTTTGCTAGCCCAGGCCCAGAGATGCCCTGTGGATGGCACCCTCGGTCCTTGTTGGTCCTTGTTCTAACGCATACGGACAGCAGCCTCAGTGTCTCTCAGAAGCTGGTTGATATTTGGATTAGCAGTATCTGTTTTCAGTCCAGCTAACTTGGTATTGCTGCCAGTCTTTGACCTGGCATCTACTTCACTTAGCAGGAGAAGGACCACTTTGGAAATCATGTATCACAGACCATTGAGGTTGCAAGCAAATGTCTCAGGAATACAAGCAGAGTGGATCAAATCCTAGAATACACTTAAGGTGATTTGTGAAGAGGTTTCTCCTCAGAATGAAAGATAACAATGATTTTTTATCTGGTTTTAAGAAAAGTGTTTTGATGAGGGGAGTCAACAAAGAGCTTTTGATCGTGTATATCCCAGTGATTTTCCCAATAGTTTGAGCTTCTTTTTATGCCAATTTCCCCAACCAAACAGAACCATTCTGTGTGGGAACACAGGGGACTCCATTTAAAAGAGGTGAGATACATTATTAGTCATGGCATAAAATGGCGGAGCGTGGCTCCAGGAGAGCAAACACTTAAAAAACTGATAGCACTCTTAACACCTTGTCAGTTAAGATATTCTCCTTGATTTGAAGGAGTTCCAGTTTGAGATTTGAACTTAGGATAGAAGATTTCCAAATTATTTAAATAACACTGCTGTCCTGAGAAAAATTTAATGTGATCACAAGAAGAAAAATATTTTTTAGCCAACCCGTATTTACTTGGACTGTCTAGCTTCATGATCACTGCTGATTCCCTCGTAAGAAAAGGTTTAAACTAAACCCACATCTACCTTGTAATCCAGAAATTCTACTCTAGGTGTTTGAGATAAATATAAACATATACCTAAAAAGCAACTTGTAAATGAATGTTCATAGCAATTTTATTCATAATAGCCCAAAACTAGATATAGTCCAGAGGTCTATTAGGAAGGGTTCTCAGAGTTTATAACAGTGTTCTTTTACAATCCTGTGTTCTAATTGATTGTAGCTTATCTTCTACATGGTTTTTTTGTTTGTTTTAATTTCTTTTAAGGTTTTATTTTTGAGAGAGAGAACATGAGCAGAGCATGAGCAGGGGAAAGGCAGAGAAAGGGAGACACAGAATACAAAGCAGGTTCCAGGCTCCAAGCTGTCAGCACAGAGCCTGATGTAGGTTTCGAACCCACAAAGTGTGAGACCATGACCTGAGCTGAAGTCAGATACTTAACCAACTGAGCCACCCAGGAGCCCTTTATATATGCTTTTTGGAAAGCAGAGTAAAGTTTAATGCACAACAAGACAGTAGAGAGTTAGAGATGGAAAACAGACTTTCTATTTACTAGACGCACTTTACACTTTTTTAAAAAAGTTTTTTTAATGTTTTTATTTCTGAGAGAGAGAGAGTGAGCAGGGGACGGTCAGAGAGAGAGGGAGACACAGAATCTGAAACAGGCTCCAGGCTCTGAGCTGTCGGCACAGATCCTGACGCAGGGCTCAAACCCATGATCTGTGAGATCATGACCTGAGCCGAAGTCGAACACCCAACCAACTGAGCCTCCCAGGCGCCCCACTTTTCACTTTGTTTGTCATACTGCCACCTATGTTCCATGAATGTCCCCATTTCCTGGGAAGTACTTGGTCTCATCCCTCCTAAAACAAAGACAGTTTTTTTGTTTTTTGCTATTGTGTCTTGTATGGGTGCTGGTTTCCCACCAGACTTGAGCTCCTCTAGAGTAGGCACTTGGACTTAACAAACTTGGTGTTTTGTGAGCAAATAGGATACACTAACAGAGATGTATAAATACCTGTCATTGGCCCCAGGAAGGAAGAACTTCGTCTCCAAGGAGAAAACATGATCTTTAAAGCATAGGTCGTTCTAGCTGAGTATGGAGCTTTAAATGGAAGGGGGATGAAGTGATAATAAATCCTATTTAGCCAAGTTCTGTTCTGTCTCTTGGATCTCTTGTCAATTACAGCATTGTCAACTGTGACTATATTCTTTCTACCCTTCTGTGGGTCCAGGCCACAGGATTAAGACACAGTTATTTCCCAGCCCCAGCACTCCTGGAGCATAGCAATCTCATCAGGCTTTTGGCCAGCTGTGTAGGTTTTATAAGGGCAAATCTAAGGGGTGGCTTTAAAAGGAACAAAATATCAACCTAGAAAATGGATGCAGTTGCATCGAACTTAAAGTTTGAGAGTACATACGTGAAAAGTAGAGAATAATAATTTAAACAGAAATAGTACATACAGCTGGCTTCCCTTCTAAACAAGAAAGCAAGGTAAGGTAATTTGATTTACATTTTTATTCCTACACTGATCATTTAGTCATAAAGCAAGTGGTTAAGCTTGTTTAATGGCCCGTGATAACTAAAAAGCAATGCACAGGAAGTACCTTCTGTGTGATCACCATCATCATAATTCTCAATGACCAACATTTGAGCACATGCCAGCCAACTACAACAAAGACCTTGTATAAATTATCCACTTACTTCTCTTTGTAATAGTCTGTAATGTAGGTGCTATTGTTATCCCCACTTAGGAAAAAGGTGGAGGCATAGGAAAGCTTAATATCTTGATGAAGTTGGAACAGCTTGTAAAAGGCAGAGCCATTATAAGAGCCAGGCCTCTTTACTTCCAAAGCCTGACTCTAAACCATTCACTGGACTTCTGTTATAGTTTAGTGCTCAAAATTAAGCAGCCCCTTCCCAAAGCTGCTTCCTGGTTGAGTGTCTCCATTTCTGTAAGTTACACCTTCATTCCAACAATCATTTTTGGTGATTTCTTCCCTACATACCTATCCATATTAGTTTCCTATTCCTTCTGTGACAAATTTCCACAAACTTCCTGGTGTATTGCAACACTATCTTCTTACAATTCTGGAGGTCATACATCCAAAATGGTTCTCACTGAGCTACAATTGAGGTGTTGACAGGGCTGTATTCCTTCCTGGAGACTCTGGGAGAATCTGTTTCTTTGGCCTCTTTTTTGTTTGTTTGTTCTTGGCTTCTAGAGGTTTACATTCTTTGGCTTATGGCCCCATCCTTCTCTCTTCAAAGCCAGCAAAGTCAGCCACACCCATCTCACACTGCCATCTAACTGGTTTAAGAAACCCTACGATTAGATTTGGCCTTCCCAAATAATCCAGGATAATCTCCCTATTTTAGAATCAGTTGATTAACAATCTTCATTCTATTTGCATCTTTAATTCCTATTTGCCATGTAATTTAATATGTAATTTCATAGATTCCAGAGAATATGGTGTAGACATCTTTATGAGGGCTATTACTATTATACCTTCCACATCATTTCCAAAACAAATCATTAGTCAAATCTTTAAGATTCTATTTTTCCATTCTTTCACATTTCACATTTGTCTTGGGTACTTCAATTTCTATTTCCTTGCTTTTTTAAACTGAGACCCAAATTACTACATAATAGATGTCAGATACTTGAGTTTTACAAAAATTAAATTAGAGCTTCCAAAGTCTCTTTTTAAGCTATGTCATTCATGATTCAGGTATTTGCTTAACTCAAGAAAATACATGTAAGTCTCCTGTTTCAACCTCTTAAAAAAAAAAAAAAAACCCAAACAAACACAACACTATCTTTTCAGAAAATTTCTGAATTCCGGGGTGCCTGGGTGGCTTATTCGGTTAAGCGTCTGACTTTCGCTTAGGTCATGATCTCGCGGTTCGTGGGTTCGAGCCCCACGTCGGGCTCTGTGCTGACTGCCAGCTCAGAACCTGGAGCCTGTTTCAGTCTGTGACTCCCTCTCTCTCTGGCCCTCACCTGCTCACGCTGTCTCTCTCTCTCTCCTAGAAATAAATAAAAATATTTAAAAAAATTTCTTAATTTTTATTTTTTTAAGTTTATTTTGAGAGAGAGGGAGGGATGCAGGGAGGGGCAGAGAAAGAAGGACAGAGAGAACCCCAAGCAGGTTCCGCATGGTCAACATAGAGCCCAACACAAGGCTGGATTCCACAAACCATGAGATCATGACCTGAGCCAAAATCGAGAGTCTAATGCTTAACTGTGCCACAGTCTGAATTTTTCAGATTCTTTTTGATGACTAAATTGAGGCCAAACATTTTTGTTAAAGATACTACATGAATTATGTATATTTTCATCACATTTGGAGTTTCATGATGTACCATTATTGGCATGCTAACTTAGATTAAGTGGTTGTCCTAAATAATCACCCTCAATTTTAGCAGTCAAATGGAGGACAGGTGACAAACTTTAGTCCATGTTAGGTGGAGAGATAGAACTAAGATCTTTATATAAGGCCAAAATCCCCCTAAGATCACATATTCAAATGAAAGAAGAGATGGAGGAAAATCTGACCTCCAGCAAAAGGAGGTTAAAATATACTTGTTTTCAAAGATTTAGTTCCAGGTAAGTGGATAAAAATATGTCTCCCAGAAAATTTGCAGCCGAATCCTACATTCACATAGATTGAGGTTTGAACTTTTTCTACATATATATATCAAGTAATGTTAAGGGCAGAAGTTGACTTAAAGAGTTCTGAATTAATAACTCCCTGGAATCCTGGACAAAACAAATCTTCCCTTAGGGAAGCATTTTGAATCAGTCCCCACAGAATTCTCATGGATTTGTCTCTCTGAATGTAAGCTCAAAATTGAAAATTATAAATGATGAAAACATAAATACAGAACCAACAAGTAGCAGAGGCCCTAAATGTTTCAGATAATATAATTATCACAGAAATAGAAAATGCTATGTGATTAAGTTTATACAAAGTTTATCCATGCAAAACTCATCTATGAAATAGTGAGTAAAAGAGGCAGAAAGTAGGGCACCTGGGTGGCTCAGTTGGCTAAGTCTTGATTTTGGCTCAGGTGATGATCTCACAGTCGTGAAATCAAGTCCCAAGTTGGGCTATGTGCTGGGGGTGGAGCCTGCTTAAGATTTTCTCTCTCTTTTTCCTCTGCCTCTGCTTCATGCATTCTGTCTCTCTTTCCCTTTCTCTCTCTCTCTCTCTTTCTCTCAAAATAAAAATATTTCAAAAAAAGAGAGACACAAGGGAAATTCTGGGTTTCTGGGGGTATTCCATTTCTTGATCTGGGTGATGTTTACACAGATGTGTTCACTTTGTGAAAATTCATCAAGATGTACCCTTAGAATTTGTGTACTTTTTTTATATGTATAATTAAGTAAAAAAATTTTACAGTAAAAAAAGTAAGGAACTTTGGGAAAAGTCAAAAAGAATTTTTAGAAAGGACAAATATAATTAAAAATTAAATGAAACAAATAGCATATTAGAGACAGACAAAGAGAGAATTTGTAAACTGGAGTATAGTCAAGAAGAAATCATTCAGAAAAGGAGGTTGAAAAACATGAAAGATGTAATGAGATGGTCTAATAAATTTAATCAGAGTTTCAAAAGGAGAAGACTGAGAAAATGGAGAATATGAAACATTTAAAGATCATATTTACCCTAACTGGTAAACTTTTCAGGATTGTGTTACATTGATTTTTGTATACTGAACTGTCCTTACCTTTCAGAAACAAATCCTACTTGGTCATGGTGTATAATCCTTTTTTTTTTTTTTTTTTTGTAGTAGTAATAGTTTTGCTATAATGCACCTAGGAGTGGATTTACTTATATTTTCCTTGTTTAGGTTTGATAGGGCTTTTTGAATCTGTAAGTTGATATATTTCATTACATTTGGAAAGTTCTCAGCTGTTATTTCTTTACATATTATTTCTGCCTTGCTTACTCTCTCCTCTCAATTTATGACTCTCAATTATATGTATCTTCTTTTTTGTCCCCCTGTCTCTTATTTTCTTTACTATTTTATTTCTCTTCTTCTTGAATGTTCTGATGTATCTTTCAATTCACTATTTCTGCTTTTATCTATTTTATCTACAAAATCCATCCATTGAGTTCTCAATATCTGGTATTGTATTTCTCAGTACTAGAATTTCCATTTGGTCCTTCCTTAGAATTTTCAATTTTCTGTTAGTATTCTCTATTATGTCATTTATTTTTTTGAGCATATTAAGTATAAATATTTTAAAGCCCATCTATCATCTATTGCTTGTCTTAATTTTATAACGTCTTATTTCTTAATATGCCTGATAATATTTATTGAGAGCTGAATATTTTACATATTTTACAGGGGCACCTGGGTGACTCAGTTAAGAGTCTAACTTCAGCTCAGGACATGATCTCACAGTTTGTGAGTTTGAGCCCCACGTCGGGCCCTGCACTGACAGTGCATAGTCTGCTTCAGATCCTGTCTCCCTCTCTCTCTGCCTTTCTCCTACTTGTACTCTTACTCTTTCAAAATTAAACATTTAAAAAAATATATAGACAAAATTTGAGGCTCTTAATAGTATTTCTTCAGACAGGATTTAAATTTTCTAGGTCTCTAGGGGCACTAATCACCTTAATCAACTCAAGGATTCAGATGATTTAAAGCAAGAGTTTGAGCCCCTGGGAGAGCCACTCTCTGTCCAACTCAACTTGCAGAATCCCAACCCAAAGCCAAGGGCACTTTCCCAGGGCCTTGAAGCCTAAGAGGGTTATGGTTTCCAATTTTTACCTCTAGACCAGGAATTAGTGAGTTATGACCCATAGGCCAAATTTAGCCTACGACCTGCTTTTGTAAATAAATTTTTATTGGAAGACACTTATGCCCAGTCATTAACATATTGCCTAAGGCAACTTCTATGCAATAAAGGCAACATTGAGTCGTTTTTAGAGACAAATGGCCCCCAAAGCCACAATTACTTATTATATGGCTTGCTATAGGAAATTTCACTGAACCCTGTCCTAGGTCCCTAAGTGTAAGGAAAGCTCTATCTTGCTTCTCTGCCTCTTAGCAATCTCTTCCAGAAATGGCAGGTAGTCCTGAAGGAAAAATAGCCCCAAAAGCAAGAGTAACCTCTCTTAGCTTCTTTTTCTACTGCCTCATGGGCCTACAATTAAAAAAAAAAATTTTTTAATGTTTATTTTTGAAAGAGAGAGAGAGAGAGAGAGAGAGTGTCTGTGTGTGTGTGTGTGTGATGGAAAGGGGCAGAGAGAGAGGGAGACACAGAATCCGAAGAAGGCTCCAGGCTCTGAGCTGTCAGCACAGAGCATGACATGGGGCTCAAACTCATAAATGGTGAGATCATGACCTGGGCTGAAGTTAGACACTTAACTGACTGAGCCATCCAGGCACCCTGCTACAATATTTTTTTTTTTAGTGTATCATCTGATGTCTTCAAGTAGTTGTTTGTTTTTTCAGCATTTCCTAATTGTTCACTGTGGGAGGGTTGATCTGAATTTCATGGTTTGCCAGGAAGCAGAAATCTTTGTTTCTTGTAAGACATCTGTACAGCCAGTTTTAAACAAATTCAGGCTGACAGTAAGTATCTCACCACCCCATTTTGTTGGTTAAAGTTTTGTTTGTTTTCCAGGAATATTGTCCTTTGTTACCTTTGATCTCTTCTAGTTGTTTGCTATCGTGACGTATGCTGCAGTTATTCAAGAGTTGATCCTTATACTAATAAGAACTGCTATCAACACACAAAGTGAATCCCTTTCTGTACTATTTCATAATATATTTACTTTGCTAAGTTTCTTCCCCTTTCTAATCAATCCTTCATTTTTGCTTCTGGATAATTTTCAAAATGGCAGCCCTGATTAAGTTCTCAAAAACCTTCTATTATTATTATTATCTATTAAAGGAATTCTTTTTTTTTAATTTTTTTTTTATTTATTTCTAGAGGAGAGAGAGAGACAGCGTGAGCAGGGGAGGGTCAGAGAGAGAGGGAGTCACAGACTGAAACAGGCTCCAGGCTCTGAGCTGGCAGTCAGCACAGAGCCCGACGCGGGGCTCGAACCCACGAACCGCGAGATCATGACCTAAGCGAAAGTCGGACGACCAACCGACTAAGCCACCCAGGCGCCCCTCTATTAAAGGAATTCTTAACCTGACATTCCATGTCCTTTTTGTTTTGTTTTTCCTTATCCTATTTTTCAGGCTTTTCCTTCTTGCTGATCTGGTGTACATAACATTGGTCAAAACAGACACTCAGCTCTGCTCAATAAATACCAAATTGCGTGCACCTGGGTGGCTCATTTGGTTAAGTATCGAACTCTTTATTTTGGCCCCGGTCAAGATCCCACAATTGTGAGATCAAGCCTCATGTTGGGCTTTGCACTGAGCATGGAGTCTGTTTAAGATTCTCTGTCTCTCTCTCTCTGCCCTTCTCCCTCTCTTTCTCTAAAATAATTTTTTTAAACAAATTATTTCCAGCCAACTTAATACCTCTTTTTCCTTTAGAATGAACTTCTCTCCATTTCTACTTTCCAAATTCAACTCAGATGGAATTATGTCTTACCACATCTTTCTTATTCTTGTGTGCCTCACAGTGGCAGGTATCTCGTGCACAATACTCATAATGTTTCTCACTGGAAATAAGAGTTGGGTTCTAGAATATTTGCTTCAGATAATTTCTCTTTTTAAACATTTTGGCTATATAAGCAGAGATAAAATTTTTTATTGGGGAGTACTGTCAGTAGTTTATTTTTTCTAAGGTATTTGAATTATTAAAGTCATTGCTAAAATTAATAAAGTTATTTGTAGCATTAAAGTGATTAGATGATAATCATTAAATAAGGACTCTCATCAGATATGGTGTCATCAGATTTCTTAAAACTTTTAAATGGTTGGTAACAGTCGAATAATTTGAACCTACTGATTCCTATTTTAAATAACAAGGTAAAACATGTAATCAGTACCTTAAAAATCCTAATATTTTATTTATTATTATTTTTTTATGTTTATTTTTGAGAGAGACAGAGCCTGAGCAGGAGAGGGGCAGAGAGAGAGGGAGACACAGAACCCAAAGCAGAATCCAGGCTCTGAGCTGTCAGCACAGAGCCCGATGTGGGGCTGGAACTCACAAACCGCAAGATCATGACCTGAGTGGAAGTTGGATGCTTAACCGACTGAGCCACCCAGGTGCACATAAAAATCCTAATATTTTAAACATTTAGACCCCTTTTTAAAAATTCTGTTCATCTTAGGTCTCTGGGTAATTTTATGAAAGAATCATCAAAAGTACACATAGGTTAATTAATGAAGAATCCAGAGGATGATACATGAATAATCTATTTGAAAAGGTATGAATTTTAAAACTTTCAGAGCTAGACTAAATATCCAGTTCCCTAATGTTACCTTTCCATAAATTATCAGTCCTTTCCATAAATGTTACCTTTGTGCAGTATTCAAATCTGTGATTAAAAGTCATTAAATTCTGTTTGTATCTTGAATAGTTGCTCTCAGTAGTTAAGTCATGCTGGCAAGGGGCAGACAGTATGAAAAACAATAACTAGAAACGTCAGGTACTCCCTGGGGCAGAGCTGGAAAAGGTGCCTAGAATAAATATTGTAGTGGAGAATGAAGAGTGGTGTAATGAAATGCTGACTATGAAGAAGACACCATGATTGGTGAATGCTCCAGCTGGGACAGAAACTGTCTTTATCTGGCTTTTGAGTTCAGAATGAAAGCGATAGTACCTTTTATTTGCGGGCAGCAAAGAAAGCAGTGAAATATGTATGATTTAAGACTCAGTGCTCGTATTTGACCATCAGTGAGTCTAGAGCAGGAGTAGACAAAAAGAACGGTGCTGGAGAAGAAAGAATGAGGCAAAATCCCTCCATAGTTTTCAGGAAGGCCAAATTAGTGATAGAAAGAATGCTCACTTTTATTTGATGTGATTGAAGAGCTACTGGGGGAATTTCTTATAACAAAATATCGCCTAATATTTCACAACCAGTGATTCACACTTTTGTGTTAGACATTTTATTCATCAATTTTATTTTAATAGGTTATGTTTTTAGAGCACTTACAGGTTTATAGGAAAATTACACAGAAAACATACCTAGTCTCCCTCCACCTATACACAGTCTCACCTATTATTAACATCTTGCATTAGTATGCTACATTTCTTATCTTGATTAACTAATGCTGATACATTATTATTAACTAAAGTCCACAGTTTACATTAGGGCTCATCTTTGAACAGCTTTATGGGTTTTGACAAATACATGGTGTCACGTATCTACCATTGTAGTAGTTTATAAAATAGTTTGGCTGCACTAAAAATCCTCTGTGCTCTACATATTCTTCCCTCTCTGCAAACTCCTGGCAGCCATTGATTTTTTTTTTTTTTTACTGTTTTTATTGTATTGACTTTTCCAAAATGTTGGAATCATACTGTATGTAAGCTTTTCAGATTGGTTTCTTAGCAATATGCATGTATGGTTCCTCTGTATCTTTTCACAGCTTGATAGCTTATTTCCTCTTAGCATTGACTGTTCCATTCTATGGATATATCGCATTTTATCCATTCATTTATTGAGGGACAATTGGTTGTTTTCAGGGTTTGACAATTATAAATAAAGCTTCTATAAACATTTGTGTGCAGGTTTTTTGTGTGGACAAAAGTTTTCAACTCCTTGGGATATATACCTAGGAGTGTAATTGCAGGATCATATGGTACGACCATGTTTAGCTCTTTAAAACACCGCCAGCCTGTTTTCCAAAGTGACTTCCCATTTTGCATTCCTACTTACTGCTCTATGGTTTTGTCAATATTGGTATTATCATTGTTTTCGATTTTAATCAGTCTAATAGGTATGAGGTATGAAGTGGCATCTCATTATTTTAATTTGCATTTCCCTACTGAAATATGATGTTGAGCATCTTATGCTTATTTGCCATCTGTTTATCTTCTCTGATGGGTTATCTATTCAGATCTTCTGCCTATTTTTAAATTGGATTGTTTGGTTTATTATTGTTGAATTTTAAAAGTTCTTCATATATTTTAGATACAAGTCTTTTATCAGATATATGTTTGGCAAACATTTTCTCCCAGTCTTTGACTTATCTTTTCATTCTCTTGACAGTGTCTTTTTCAAAACAGAAGTTTTTAATTATAATGAAGTCTGACTTTTCAATTTTTCTTTGATGGACTATGTTTTTGATGGAGTTATCTAAAACGTCATTACCAAACCAAAGTCACGTAGATTTTTTTGTGTTGTCTTCTAGGAATTTTATAGTTTCTTGTTTTCAATTTCTCCCAACCCTTTATGGCTACCTCAACAGTCAATACTCTCTAACACAGTCTCTGCTGTCAATAGAAGATTTTTGAATAACTCTTTCAAACTAGAGTATTAATAACTTTCAACATGCTTTCTTTTCTAGGAGGAGCTTTATTTTAAAAGAGAATCACAGTCCACACACATATAGTCAACTGATATCTGACAAATAGCAAAGGCACTTCAATGGAGAAAGAGTCGTTTCAACAACAAATGGTGCTAGAGCTGTGGGACGTCCACATGCAAAAAAAAATGAATCTGGATACAGACCTTAAAACTTTCACAAAAATTAACCCCAAGTGGATCACACACCTAAATGTAAAACCAATCTTAACAATGGGATGTTTGTTTCAATGCTGGTTTACCTTAGGTAAAACAACAAAGGACTGAAACAGGGATGTTTGTAAAATGCAGCTGGAAATATGTTATATTAAAGTTTTTTAAGAAACATATCTTCATTTGGCTCTCTCTCTTCTCCTTATCCTCCACCTCCTTCTTGAAGCACAATTCCTGTATTTCTCTCTCCTTATTATTGACTGTATAGTTTTTATCTTTTTTTCATCATGATATATTTACTCTTTAGTCCCCATCCCTCTATTCCCCCATCTCCCCACCCACCTCTCCTCTGTTGATCATCAGCTTGTTCTCTATCATTAAGAGTCTGTTTCTTGGTTTGCCTCTCTCTCTTTTTCTTTCCTTTGCTCATTTGTTTTGTTTCTTAAGTTCCATTATGAGTGAAATCATATGTTATTTGTCTTTCTCTGACTGACTTATTTAGCTTAGCATTATCCTCTCAGGTTCTATCTGTGTTGTTGCAAATGGCAAGATACCATTCTTTTTATGGCTGAATAATATTCCATTGTGTATATACATATATACATATACAAAACGATGTGCGTATATATATATACATACATATACAAAACGATGTGCGTATATATATACACACATGCAATAATAGTCCATTATATATATATATATATATACACACATAATATATATACACATATACATACATATATATACAAAAAGATGTGTGTATATATATATATACACATGCAATAATATATATACATATATATACAAAAAGATGTGCATATATATACACATGCAGTAATATACACACATGTATATACATGCACCACATCTTTTTTTTTATCTATTTATCTATTAATGGGCTGCTTCCATATCCTGACTATTATAAATAATCCTGCAATAAACATAGAGGTGCATATATCCCTTTGAATTTGTGGTTTTGTATTTTTTAGTAAATACTCAGTAGTGTGATTACTGAGTCGTAGAGTAGTTCTATTTTTAATTTTTTAAGGAACCCCCATCCTGTTTTCCAAGTGGCTGCACCAGTTTGCATTCCCACCAAGAGTGCACAAGGGTTCCTTTTTCTCCACACCCTCACCAGCACTTGTTGTTTCTAGTGCCTTTGATTTTAGCCATTCTTCTGCTCATTTTATAATTGGATTATTTGGTTTTGGGGTATTGAGTTATATCAGCTTTTTATATATTTTGGATACTAACCCTTAATTGGATATGTCATTTGCAAATATCTTCTCCCATTCAGTAGATTGCTTTTAGTTTTATTGTTTGTTTCTTTTTGAGAGAGAGTGAGACAGAGCACGAGCAGAGGAGGAGCGGAGAGAGAGGAAGACACAGAATCTGAAACAGGCTCCAGGGTTCGTGCTGTCGGCACAGAGCCTGACGTGAGGCCCGACCGATGAACCGTGAGATCATGATCTGAGCAGAAGTCAGACGCTTAACCAACTGAGCCACCCAGGCACCCCCGCTTTTAGTTTTGTTGACTGTTTCCTTCACTGTGTAGAAACTTTTTATTTTGATGTAGTCCCAATCATTTATTTTGGCTTTCATTGCCTCTGCCTCATGAGACATGTCTGGAAAAATACTGCTATGACCAGTGTCTGAGAAACTGCTGCCCGTGCTCTCTTCTAGGATTTTTATGGATTCAAGTCTCACATATAGGTCTTTAATACCCTTTGAGCTTACTTTTGTATATGGTATATGTACGGTTTTATTTTGCATTTGACTGTCCAGTTTTCCCAACACTATTTGTTGAAGAGATGGTCTTTTCTACTATTGAATAGTCATTCCTTCTTTGTCAAAGATTAGTGATCATATAATTGTGTGGGTTTATTTCTGGGTTTTCTGTTCTATTCCATTGATCCATGTGTCTATTCTTGACTGTATAGTTTTGTAGCTTATGATCCACTTTTTTTCAGCTTGTATAACTGATATTTAGGCAATGAGTATGTGAGAACTCTCAGTACTGTGGTGAGGCAATACTTTTTATTATTAATATATTAATTAGTATTTGGTGTTTCCTCTGGATTCTTTCTTCCTACAGGTCTAAATGTTTAGAGAGGGCATCCCTAAAGGAACCTGCAGAAATAGGTCTCTGCTATCCCTCCCTCTCATTCTGGTTTAGGTACTATTTAATGGATTTTTATTCCAAAGCTTTAAATGGTACTCTGGCGAGTGTGTTTCAAAGGAATGAAGGTTTGTGGTGTCCTGTCAGCACCTGGGCTAGGAAGGCTCTTAGGGCCTTAGGAAGTATAATCTTCCTAGAAGTCATAGAAGAACTTCCTTTCTCTCTGGAGTAAGGGCTTTCATATAAACAGGAGCTATAGCTCTCCTTCTGCCTTAGAACACATCCAAGGAACGGACACGCGAACTTCTACACAGCCTGCCCTCACTGATAGAGCTTGCATAGGCACGCCCTCCTCTCAGATCAGAGGGTCCATGGCACTCAGCGTCAGCCTCACATTTGCACTTACTGTGCTGCCCTTGGGTCTCCTGAGTATTTTTTCTATGTAGCAGGATATTCAAACTCACAGTTATAATGTATAGTGCAGTCAGCACACAGATGAAATTTGCTAAGGTTTACTCAACATCATCAACATCCATGCTCCTAATCCCTGCATGGAACTTGGTTGAGGGAATGCTGGCTCCTCACTTTGCCTGCAGTAAACACAAAGAAAACTACAACTAAATCCATTTCACTAGCTTAGGGTACAAATATGATTATGTTTTCCATACCAGCGACTACGTTTCAGAAGAGTATAGCATCTTCCTTTTGAGCTCTCTTCTCCCTTCAGATCGGTCTGGAATTGTGGAACTAATTTGAATTAGTTCAGAAAAGGTGAGTTCTGCCTTTGGATTAAGCAGGACACCAACAGACTGGCCAGGTGTGGAAGTATTTGCAGCCACAGGCATGTGCTCTGTTAGGCCTTGAGTGTCTCACACACCTATGTGCCTGATGTTGAGATGAAACCAAAGTCCATTGTCCCTGGTACTGCAGGTAAATTCCCCTCTGGGGTGTGTGGTATCTTCTCTGACCAGCAGGCTTTGGTCTAAGCCATTCTGGCCCATTCTATCCATTAGAAAAAACCTTGGAGTTTTAGGAAAGGAGTTTAGACTGGAGCATTCCTTCTCTTCAGAAGTATACAAATTATCATGCCACTTCCCAGAACTCCAAGGGGGAGAGAGGGGACCTTTATTCACCCACAGAAAGTAAAAAGGTCCATTTGTGCTTTGTTCTTAGGCTAATGGGTATTTATTCAATTTTCTGAAATAAAAAGATGACTTACGGTCTCCCCCTTTAGCTAAAAAAAGCAAACTTTTTAAAAAATTTCACCTCACTTCATTTCATACAAAGAGTAACCACACTTTCTCGGTCATCATCAACCACACTTTCTCAATCATTTATTTTATTTTAAAAATGCTTCTAAGTTTATGAAAATAGCATGTGCCAATTGTAGAATATTTGAAGAAAGATCACGCATTTTCTTTTTTTAAATTTTTAAAATGTTTTTATTTATTTCTGAGAGAGAGAGAGAGAGAGAGACAGTGTGAGCAAGGGAGGGTCAGAGAGAGAGAGGGAGACACAGAATCCAAAGCAGACTCCAGGCTCTGAGCTGTCAGCACAGAGCCCAACACGGGGCTCGAACCTATAAACCGTGAGATCATGACCTGAGCTGAGGTTGGACACTTAACCGACTGAGCCACCCATGTGCCCCAGATCATGTATTTTCAAAGTGAAAAAAGCCAGGTGACACTTGTCAGCCTGACTTCCAAACTACTACCAGGATGACATCTCCTACTTACTTTTCTATTTGGACTGAGCCCAAAGTAGGGGGAACGTCCAACATCTTAAATGTCCAAACTTGGAAAGAACCTGCTCTGGTCCTCAAGGAGAAAATTAAATCCGTAGCGGCTCCCTGATGGCAAGGGAGACAACAGAGCAGCAAATCTCAGGAAGCATGGGGCTAATGCAATCATCAACCAGAGGGAAAGTCACGACGTTCGCATATAATAAATAATTGGGAAACTCCAGGGGGTAAAAATCTTTGATTGTGGCAAGCATTCTCATAAATTTCAATCTTCAAATGATTCTTTCTGGTAAGGATGCAGTGGCCATGCAAAATTGTGACCCATTTACCTTATCCATTTCTGTTTTGTGTGAAAAGTGGACTTCTGCTTTCTGAGAACTCCAGGTTAAGACAAGCACTTACTATGTGCAGGGAAAAAAGACTACTGAAGTTTGTCACCCAAAGGCTGATTTTGTGACTTGCATTAGGAATGCAGGAACACAAACTGTAGCATGTGTTTACCTGCAGCTATTTTATTTTTTCTATTTTTTTCCAATGGTATCTGCTGACAGAAGAATTGAGAAGAAAAGTATTAGAATAGAGCATTAAATAAGCTATATAATATAGAATTAGGGCATGTGGAGCTATGTGATAAAGGAGAAATGGCAAACAAGGGTAATGGTTTTTAGGGGATAATCCTAGGTACGGAGGCCATAAGTTTTTCCCAGAATGTATTTTATTTCTCAGTTTTTGTTTCAGTTGTAGATGTTTCTTTCTGGATCCCTATGCCAAATCTCAACTCATCTTCCCATAATAATCAGTTATTTTTTCTCATAAAATGCCAACTGGTATGTGTTTGCATGACACTATCACCTTCACAGACATATCATCAGCATATCAGGCTTTCTGATAATTGGAGGATGTTTAAGGAAGACTGAACACCCACTCAAAGTTAAATCTCAAAATTGAATGTCACTTTCACATATTTTTGATACTTGGTGGCTTAGATTTCAGAATTCCTATGCTAATGGCATTATAAAATGTCCTTTAAGCTGGGGATTTGACAAAGAAGCAACTGGTTTCATTACTGAAGACTTTGAAGATAGTTCAAGGGAAGATAATTAACTTTTATTTTATTAGTCATTTTATTTTGTAAGTTTATTTATTTATTTATTTTAAGAGAGAGTGTATGTGTGCAGCAGGGACAGAGAAAGAGGCATAGAGAGAGAATCCCAAGCATGCTCCATGCTGTCATCCCAGAGCCTGATGCAGGACTCTAACTCACAAACATCAGATCATGAACCTGAACTGAAGGAGCCACCCAGGCAACCCTATTTTATTTTATTTGAGAGAGAGAGTATGAGCAAAAGGAGGGCAGAGGCAAAGAGAATCTTTGGCAGGCTCCATACTCAGTATGGAGCCTGAATTGGGGCTCGATCCCACGACCCTGAGCTGAAATCAAGAGTCTGACACTCAACCAACCGAGCCACCCCAGCACCCCTTATTAGTCATTTTAAAGCACTCCATGATGAAGAATAAGTGCCATTATTTTCAGTATTCCTGAAGAATCTTCCCAGCCTGCATGCCTATTTTGATCTGAATGTTTTAAAAATACAGCATCTCATCTCCCCTGACTCCACCATTTCCATCCCCAACTTTGCCTTCTCAAACAAGAACCTCTTCTACATCCTCCTTGGCAAGTTTCCGCCTCAACATGGGCAGTCATGTGGATCTCCATGTAAGTACATGTTTTCCCAGATGCATCGACCTGGGGTCTATTTGTCACCATTAAAGAGAAGACCATGGAAACAGTTAACTGGGCTGCTCTTGGTGGAAGCAGGCCCTGGTGACTATTCCTAATAATCCCCAATGCTATCCAGTCATGCTCTTACAGAGGCAAGTGAAAAGTCACAAGACACAGCATAGGGAATATGGTCAATAATATATTAATAGCTTTATATGATGACAGATAATAACTACACTTATCGTGGTGAGCATTTTGTAAGATATGTAATTGTCAAAGCACTGTGTTGTACACCTGAAATGAATATAATATTGTATGGCAACTATACTTCAATAAAAAGTAAAAATAGGGGTGCCTGAGTGGCTCAGTCGGTTAACCGTCTGATTCTTGATTTTCAACTCAGGTCATGATCTCATGGTTGTGGGATCAAGCCCCCACTGAGTGCGGCACCTGCTTGGGATTCTCTCCCTCTCTCTCTGCTCCTATGCTGCTTGTATGCACATGCTCTCTCTATCTCTCAAATAAATATTTTAAAAAAATAAATATATATAAATAAAAAATGAAAATTTTTAAATAAAAAGGAAAACAAGGAAAGTCACAAGATAGGAGATATTTGTGCAACCAGACTTCCTTAATTTGTTCTCAGGCAAACGTGGCATTGATCTATCAAAAATGTGAATGGCTCATCTCTAGGCACCCCAAAAAATGAAAATTTTTAAATAAAAAGGAAAACAAGGAAAGTCACAAGATAGGAGATATTTGTGCAACCATACTTCCTTAATTTGTTCTCAGGCAAACGTGGCATTGATCTATCAAAAATGTGAATGGCTCATCTCTAGATAAAATAACCCGTGTAAACTTTCTTCTCCCAGGCTGCACGTTGGCTGGGTGTTGATGCCAGTTTTAAATTCTGGCTTTTGTCAAAAAACAATTTTTTTTGGATCACCTTGCAAACAGAAATGCTTCCACATCTTAGAAAATAGCAGAGGATTCTGCTTGGAAAGGGAAGGATCCTAAAAGACTATATTGTGGTGGCCACCACAATTTAGCAGGATTTAGTACTTAATACAATAATTTTTGGCAAGAGTTGGACTCATTTCTTTCCTGCCCCTGGCTGTTATTTGCTCAGCCTGCTTTATTCTTAGCTGCATTTTCAAAGCAGAACGCCTGCTGGGTTTTGCATCACCCGGAAGGCAGGGGTCCTATTCTTTCAGCTTCTTGAACTGAACTGGAATTTGTGGTCTGGTACCAGGAAATATGTTTTCTTCAATTTTTTCTTTCTGGGCAGTATAACAAGAATTGCAAATTGATGTTGAAGTCTTAGTTGATTTATAGTACCACGTGAACAGTTCTGTGGAAGAAATGTATGGAATTACTGGGGACTCATTGTTCCCTAAATGCCAGATTTTTGCATAATACAGACTTCAGGGCAAACTTGATTAAGAAGCCACATTTTTAGGGGTTTGGGGTGATTGGGGAAGAGCTATCTAATTTTCAACTGATAAGGGTTGGAGACCCCTTAGGAAATTTCTGCTTATGGAATAGAGATTGCGTTGAAATTACTTCTGTGGCCCTATATACCATAAATTATGGTGGTAACTTCATGTATCCATGAGTCATTTGAACCTTCCCTTTCAAAATGACTCTACATTGTACACGTTGTATTACAAGTGAGACTTGAGTGCTGTCACCTAGCTCCCCCCGGGGACAGGAGCTCTAGTAAAGTGCAGGTCACTTGGCAGGGTGGCAACCTGCCGGGGTGTGTCACCCTGTCCTGCCTTTGTGCTCTGGACTATTGTTCTCCCCTGTGAAACACTTAGACTCTGTCTTTTGAGCTAATCCAACTCCTTTTCTGTCATGAAGTCTTATTAGGAGTCATTTCCACATAAGAAGAAATTTGTCCCCTTTTCTTAGTAGAATGAGGGTTATGATGGGAACCTGCTTCTCTCCTCCATCTTCTCCCCTCTCCTGGTGGGAGAAGAAGGGAGAAGTCTGGCTAGAACTTGACACCTGTTGAGTTTGAGTCAAATTGGCTTGTGGGAGAATAACTGGGCCCTGGACACAAGATTCAGGCCCTGCCCATTCATTTTCTTTCATTCCATCTGTTTGGATTCAGGGCATTTCTTCTCTCCCCTTCACTTCTGGATCCAGGGATAGGAGATGCTCCTGTGCTTTCTGTCCTCAAACCATAAGCACATCTGGATGGGGTCAGGTTCCATGGCAGATGGTCCTTCGCTTTGCAGCATTCAGACTCTCTTCAAATGTTCTCCTGTTGCTTCAGGCAGTGCTGAGAGTGTGCAAATTCTTTTAACTCAATTCAGAACATCACAAGAAAGCCCACGTAAGCCCCAACTAATACGATGTCTTCCAACCTCGCTTTTCTCAGAGTCCTGCCTTCGTTTGTATGAGGCTTGCACAGATTGGGAAAAAAATGATACTCGTTTCCTATACAGCTAGCGATATTTGGGTTGTACACTCTGTTGGCCAGATGCTTAATATCGTCTTTGGCTTGATCCCTCTTTAGGATATCATAGCTCCACTGAGGTTTTTTACTACTCTCAACTGAAAAGTCAGTATATACTCATAAAGGGCCCATACTTCTTTCTTTATCGAAAACATAAACTTTTCCTGACCATAGAAAGTGTACAGTCATGTCCAGGGCTTATAACTAATTCAGGGCCAAATTGAAGCAAGACGGTAGCAGTAATTCTAAATGCCTGTGGTTAAGCCATTTCAGCCTACTTCCTTAAAGCCTCGTCTCCGTCCTTGGTTCTATAGTTCAAAGTAAAGTAAAGGCAGAACAGAATCTGGTCTTGCCATTGAAACTCAGAAGTCCCAAACAGCAGCCCCAACAACTGTAACACTACTGCTTTGTTTATCATGTGCTCACATAAAGGCCATTTGTTTTAGAGCTACATTCCTGGTTAACCAATGAAATTTAAAAATAATTTTACTAAAACTTATTTTTCATGTTTATGCCTATCTTCAGAGGCTCTTATGGCCCTAGGACAAGCCTTGCCAAGACGCAGTGGGGACCTCTGAGGCCCCTACAGAAATCAAGCCACCACTCTGGTCTGAGATCCCAGAAAGACTTTTCTCTCAAATACAGGAGTGGATCTCTCTACACACAAGAACATTCCCTCTGACCTAGTTTTAGATTCTAGAAAAATCTATCCTGATTCCAAAATGAATCCTCTTCTCTCTAAACAAACTGAACCTGTTTGTGCCTTAAGTTACTAGGCAAAGCCGTGATTCATACTCAAACACTAAAGCTTGTGGGGCTAACCCATTTTGTCACCAAAACCTCAAGGTCACCAGCTGCAGGAGGCACTCTAAAATGCTAGGCTCCCCATATGGTTCTTTGCCCTCCAAATACTATCCTCTGTCTAGGTAGAAGTTTCTTTGCCCAAAAAGTTCCTATGTTGGTATTCAGTGTCTAGAATGCTAATCACACACAGACACTACTTCTGGGTCCTGAACCAATGAACACAGGCAAAAGGAAGTCAAACGCACCTTGCACTAGAGTCAGCCTTGCAGGCTTGGTAGCCCCTTGTAAACAATGTTAGATGGTGGAGTTAAGGCTTCAGTGAAGGTGAAGGTCAGAATTTCCTCCTTTCTTTCTGTCTGGGCCTTGTTCTTTACCTGTAGGGAGAACTATTTCCACAGAGCACACATTTTCCCCAACTATCCTTTGAGCGAATTATGACATTAATAACCCAGTGACCAGTAGAATGGAGAGAGCCAGCTGAAAGACAGACTGGTGTATTGCTGGCATTTCAATGCTGTGCCTCATCCCCACCCTGGTGAGCTTCGCAAATATATGCCAGATTATTCGCTGTCTTGCCAGACAGATCTGTTTATCTGTTTTTATTCCAATGAGGAAGAATGAATAAAGGGACAGAGAGAAGATCCGGAAGTATTCCCCCCAGTTCTGCTCCTTCATCTTTACAGAAACGTGAAGGGGAAGCAAGTCCCTGCCCCCAACAGACTCGAACCACAAAGAAGACACGACTCTTGTTTTTGGACCAAATCATTCTTGTCAGTTGTAGCTGTGGATATATATGAGACATATTAGAAAAATATTTCTGAAACTTCAAAAGCTTAGTTTTTAGCTTTAAATTACTTTGCAAATAGCCAATGGATTAACCTTTTTTTTTGTCTTTGCTTGTTATAAAACAGGATGGGATGTTTCTCTTGCTTGGTTCCTTGGAGCCCAGAGACCTAGAAATGGGAAATCTGGTTTATACAGAAAGAACTCCAACTCTTAAGGTCAAACAGCATATTGATGAGCTAGAATTTCTTTATTGAATCTGCTTACTCTGCCTCATATCAAACAGTGTTGTCCATATGCTTTTCTCACAAAGAAAGCGGCAGGGTGTTGCATAAAACTGCTGAATCATCGCCATGGTATGGCTGAATGCACAGTCTTCGGGAGAGAGCTCTTCTCTCAACAAAGACTTCCTGAGACACTTCTTACTATATGCCACATGAGGCTTGCGAGGATGTAATGAGAGATGTTGCCTTTTCCTTAGCTTTCATGAACTTAAGACAAATACAACAGTTAGTCTTTTAAATACAATCTCATAAATCTCATAAATTTATACAAAATTCTTGTTGACAAATACAATAAGAACCCTTTTAAAGAATGTCCTGTTGGTTTAAAGATCTGGTTACTAGGTGGATCAAGTTGTACCCCTCAGTGCGTCTCTGTCACTGTAACCCCAAAGTACCAACAGTGCTCTCCGTACGAATATGTCATATTTATTATATGGCATTTTACCAATCAGAGTTACTCCAAGATAAAAAAAATATATATATTGGTCATACAAGAAAGCCTCAGGTACCTCAAAAGTCTAAGGGACATCTATCAGGCTTCAAACAAATTTCAAATAGTGTCCCCAGGGCCCTGCTTCTGCCTATGTATCATCACCTATGGGAAAGATAGCCAGCGGTGGCCTCAAGCCTACATTCGCAGCTTCTAATCCCAGCCAGCATCCATCAATTATATTTTAAGGAGAACTCTGTCCCAGCTCAGCTCATATGTTTATGCCAGAACTAGTCATTGTAGCCAGTGCTCTAGAATACCATGATTGGTCTCATTAAGTCCTGAGCCTATTCCTGAGGCTAGGGAGGGCTGAGGTCTTTGGAGCCCCACCCTTTGGCCCAACTGCATAGAATAAGAAAGAGACAATTCCACAAAGAAAGGAATGATGGTACAGGATGAAGGAGAAAAAGGAGCTAAATAAAAAAATAGAAAGTATTTACAGCAATCAAGTCTCCAGATTGGACCTTCAGATCTACTTACATTTTGAAATATAAGACTTTTAGCTGTTAGGTAGTATTGTGCTATGTAAATGTTTGAAAACCTGGAGGTCCAGAGAGAAATAAAATGCCGATTCGTACCATATGACAACATTTAAAGTATAATTACTCCAACAAGGCCAATTTCAAGCTACCAAGCTCACATAAGCACGTGCTGTGTCGCACTATATGGTATTTCTACCACACAGATAAGACACATGTCAATTACGTGTTGAGAGCATAGTTAACTGTAGTAAAATGATTAGGCAATGATGAGTGTTTATTATATTTGGTTTTGATATATTTAATTGCAAGTTTATATTGTATCATTTTTAATAATGGTTTTAATAATCCATCTTGTATTGCCCAGCTTTCCTGCTTTCAAATCTATGTTCATCAGTCACTCTTTACCTTGGGTAACTTGTATTATTTGTCTGGACTCAAAAGGCCCCCACCAAGAACTTGATTATCCACATTCTACTTTTGGTAGGACAAATTGCTTCTACCTCTTTTCTATTTTTATTTTATTTTAATTATTTAATTTTTTAAAATAGGCTCCCTTCCCAATGTGGGGCTTAAACTCATGACCCTGAGACTTTGAGTCACATGCTCAACTGACTGTGTCAGCCAGGTGCCCCCTTCTTTTCAATTTTTAAATACAAAGTATGGAGCTATGCTCTGAATTCATTAACAACTCATTTTCTTTGACTATTGGTTTAGCTACACTGAAATAGGAAAGAAGATTTGTTCATAATTTATCTTCTTTTAGTTTAACTTTAAAAAATCCATACCAAATTTATTCCCACAGTAGATCAAACACAAACCACATCGCATTAAATTAATAATATATGGTTGTAGAGGAACAAAAAAATAATAAAGTCACATCACCAGTTAAAACCAAGAACTCAAATAGGTATGTCAATTAAATAAAAATCAAAGCAGCTTGCTACAGAATGACTGTTCAAAATTCAAAGAAAGATAATACAAAAGTTCAAAGACTTGCTAATAAGCAAATCCTCTTCTACTTGCAGGGAGAAGGCCAGAACGAGGTCAGAAAGATGTCATTTCATGTTTGATCTACCTCTGAGATATCTTGCTCTATAATTATTGTGGCCCAAATGGATAGATTGGAAGAACTCAGACAACTGCAAGTAGTCAGGGAAAGAAGAGCCAATGTTGTCAAGTGAGTTGTTTATAACTAATGTGTGTTGGGAAGAAGGGTGTGCAGGGAAACCAAAGCAAGAATGAGAGCTCTGTTCTAGAGAGAATTCTCATCTCTCCATTGCATCCACATGAGTTGCAAGTTACACCAAATGATTCTCGTAGGCAAATAGGAAGCTTCTCCTTGTCAGTAACCAGTAATTTCCTGAGGGGAAAAATTAATAAATCATCATCTTACTGTGGGAGTCAGTTGCTATTATCTGGAAGAAATGTTCGTTAAGCAGCAGAATAACACTAAAAGCAATGGAAATATTTCTCTTTAATTAATTTTCACTGTGGTCATATTTTTGACCGTGACTATAGACCAAAGTTTAATCCAATTTCCCTACCAGTTGTGTGGGTTTGACTTTCCCTAATGTTCTGTTTATAGCTGCTGAGTATGTTGCTTGGAAAATGATGATGAAGTTACAAAGATAGCATAGTGACTTCACCCAAGATAGGAGGAAACAAAGGTGGCTCATGAATTAGCAAATCCTTTTGAAATACAGATGCCCTTTTAGAAGTAAAATGGCAACCCCATGAAACGAGCTGGCCCTCTGATCACAAGGGGACAATTAGCTTGTTCAAATGAATTTGTCAGTTTCAATCTGATGGATTATAAATACTCCTCATCTCTGTACACTTGCTCAGTATGTATAAAAAGTCCCCATGGTTCATTAGGTCTTTATTCTGGGCTGCAAGAAATCAGTGGGAAATTAGGGTACAATGAAAACGAAAAGATGACTGTTTCTGACACCAAAAATTTATTCTTAAACATCCCAGAGCATCCTTATTCAGAAGAATGTGTCTGGATGGAAGTTATTTTTTATTTCACAGTTCTGGGATGTCTCAGCTATTCCACCAAAGTATGCAAGATGTTATTTTTGAAAACACTACAAGGTTGAGGAAAGTGTGCCTCTTGCCAACTTTAAGTAGGGGCTTTACTCTGTGATGAGCTCGGCACTGGCCTTCATGGTCTCTGGGCATCAATTAGGTGCAGCCTAGACAAAGCAAGGAAAGAAGTGGGGCCATGTGAGGAAAGAGGACAGGGCTGTCATCTGATAGAGGAACTTCATATCCTGTGACTTCAAGGGCAAGGAAGAAGATCTAAAAGAGTAGAGGAAGCAGGGCTACATCAAGCTGTGTAAGAGAGTGCAAGGAGGTGACCCAAGGTGGATCCCTGGATTCAGTTCTGTAACCTTGTCTTCTGTTCTCATAGGTCATGAGAACAATAGTCCAGTGTGCTGGTTTCCTTCTTTCTTCTTTCTTGCTCAGATTAGCCTGAGGCCAGTCTAGGGAGGAGTGTTATCAGGGATGCCTGGGCCTCAAGGTCACAGGAATCAGGCAGTGAGCCCATGCATGTTAGGAGGCCATTTGTTCAAGAATACTATCTGATTCTACTTTAGGAATGACAGGAAGAAGGGGAACCATTTGTAGGTGTTTTAGAATGGGTGAGCTTAGATTCAGGAGCGTACCACAGTGAGTAGTGAGAAGGCTGTGTGCTACACTATGGGATTGGTGGTTTGTCTACAGCCAGGCAATAAATAGGAAACAGAAGTGCATACCTACCTACCATGCAGCAAGATGTTTCATGAGTTAATAGGGTGAATCATTGACTACTGACAGCAAAAAGGGCTAGGCTCTTGTGACCTAATGAGGTCCTTTCTCTACAGATGCTGGAGTTCACACAAATGTTTAGGGGGGGGTCTCCATGAGGAATGAGGGACATCAGGAACCATTTTCACTCATATCAGTTTATTAATAGATGCAAAAGAACCTCCTGTGTGTCAGGCACTGTTCAAGGCACCAGAAATATAGAAGTAAGCAAAAAGATAAAAATCCCTGCCCTCTGAGAATTTCTGTCTGGCAGGGGAAGAGAGACAACAAACAAAATAAGTAAACCTAGTGTAAAGATAAGCAATTATAGGGGCACCTGGATGGCTCAGTCGGTTGAGCCTCTGGCTCTTGATTTTGGCTCAGGTCATGATCTCATGGTTCATGAGTTCAAGCCCCAAGACAGGCTGTGGGCTGATAGTGCAGAACCTGCCTGAGATTCTCTCTTTCCCTCTCCCACTCGCTGTCTCTCAAAATAAATGTTCTTTAAAAAAGATAAGCAATTATAATCTTTTTGTTCAGGTATATGTGTACCTGTGGTAAAACCATAAAGTAGAACAAGAGAACACTAAACATAAAAGTGCTGGTTTTGTAGTAAACTGAAGTAAATGTGACCCTTGATCTGTCTGGAGATCACTCTAAAACTTCACGGGTCTGAGACCAGCCCTTTGTGGTCTAGCCCAGCTCAGAAACATTTCAGTTCTGTATAGTGCTTAGAACATTATCAGCCCAGAGAAGGATTGTGGTTGGATTTTGGTAATGGAAAAAGTCTTCCTAGTTAGAGAATTTGTATATGCAGGAGATGGGAATAGACTGTCTACAAAATAGTCCAATGGTCTAGCCTCTGCCCTGGGTGCCCCTGATAAAGCATCCTGTTGCTGTGAATAAGACTCCTGCTTGGGTGCTCAGTGCGGGGGTGGGAGGCACATCCTGGGTACTTTTGCTTTTGCTGCCTGTGCTCTGAGTGCTTGCTTAAAGTCCGCCAAGAGCTATATGAAGCCGTGCAACAGTTTCCCCACAGACCAACAAGGTAAAGCTGACAGTTTGACCATGTTCCTTGCTTTCTGTCCTTGTTAGGAAACTCCATCAATCTGCTACTAGACTCCCTTTCAATAGGATGATTTATTAGCTATTTTTCTTAATTTTATTTTGTACTAGACTACAACTAGTCAGAATTGGATTAATCATTTCTGTTCATAATGCTCTTAACACTGCTCCATGAATAGCCTCTTTTATTTCCTTCTTTGTTGGTGAGTTTCCTTTAATAATGTCATCAGCAAGTGGGATTACATTAACAAGTGTCTATATAGCAAGAGAAATAATCAACAAAACAAAGTGGAAAGTCTATCTATAGAATGAGAGAAAATATTTGCAAGCCACATATCTGATAAGGGGTTACTTTCCAAAATATATAAAGAACTCATACAACTCAAGAGCAAGTAAAACTGACAATCCAATTTTAAAATGGGAAAGGACCTAAATAGACATTTTTCCAAAGAAGAAATCCAAATAGCCAATAGGCACATGAAAAGGTGCTCAACATCACTAATAATCAGGGAAATTCAGATCTAAACCACAATGAGGTATCACCTCACACTTGTCAGAATGGCAGTTATCAAAAGGACAAGAGATAACAAGTTCTGGTGAGGATGTGGAGAAAGAGGAATCTTTGTGCACTGTTGGTGGGAATGCAAACTGGTATAGCTACTATGGAAAATAGTATGGAGAGTCCTCAAAAATTTTTAAAAAAAGAACTACAGAACTAGCATCTATGATCTAGCAGTTCTGCTTCTGGGAATTTATCTGAAGGAAATTAAAACATTAACTTGAAGATATATCTGCACCCCTGTGTCCATTGCAGTGGTATTTACAATAGCCTAGACCTGGAAAGAGCACAAGTGTCCATCAGTGGATGAATGATAAAGATATGGTGTACATATAATGGAATATTATTCAGGCATGAGACACAAGAGCATGCTGCCACTTGTGACAACACAGATGGACCTTGAGGGCATTATGCTAAGTGAAAGAAGCCAGACAGAGGAAGACAAATACTGTTTGATCTCACTTATGGGTGGAGTTAAAAATAGAAAACAAGTTCATCGAAACTGAGAACAGACAGGTGGTTGCCAGGGACAGAGACTAGAGAGTGGGGGAAATGAGTGAAGGTGGCCAAAGGGTACAAACTTCCAGTTATAAAATAAATAAATCCTGGGGATGTGATATAAAGCACAGTGACTGTAGTTAACAGTACTGTGTTGTATGGTGAAAGGGGAACCCTCGTGCACTGTTGGTGGGAATGCAAACTGGTACAGACACTGTGGAAAACAGTACGGAGTTTCCTCACAAGGTTAAAAATAGAACTACCCTACGATCCAGAAATCACACTACTGGGTATTTACCCAAAGAATCCAAAACAAACAAACAAACAAACAAACAAAACCCACTAATTCAAAGGGATACATGCACCCTTATGTTTATAACAGCATTATTTACAACAGCCAAGATATGGAAACACCTCAAATGTCCATATATATATGTGTGTGTGTGTGTGTGTGTGTGTGTGTGTGTGTGTGTGTGTGCATGTATATATGTATGTATCTATATATCTGTGATATATGTATCATATATCATACATATATCATATAATGTATCATACTCATATCATATATATGTAGATACATACATACATACACACAATGTATATGTATATAGATAGACAGCTATAGATATAGGTACATATACATATCTATACAATGTTTGTGTGTATGTATCTATCTATAGATGGATGTATGTATCTATCTGTAGATATATCTATCTGTAGATAGATACACACAACCACATACACAATTGAATATTATTTAGCCATAAAAAAGAATGAAATCTTGACATTTACAACGACTTGGATGGAGCTAGAGAATATAACGCTAAGCAAAATAAGTCATAGAAAAGACATGATTTCACTCATATGTGGAAGTTAAGAAACAAAACAAATGAACAAAGGGGAAATAAAGAGAAAGACAAATCAAGAAACAGATTCTTAACTACAGAGAACAAACTACAGCTACTAGAGGGTAGGTGGATGGATTAAACAGGTGATGGGGATTAAAGAGTGCACTTGTTGTGATGAGCACTGGGTGATGTATGAAGTGTTGAATCACTGTATTATACACCTGAAACTAATATAACAACAAATGCTAACTGGAATTAAAACAAAAACTGAAAAAAAAAAAAAAACCCAATACGATGTTGCATATATTTGCTAAGAGAGTAAATATTAAAAGTTCTCATTACAAGAAAAAAATTGTAACTATGTGCAGGGATAGATGTTAACTAACTTATTGTGGCAATCACTTCACTCTGTGTAACATAGCAAATCCCAATACTAAATGTTTTCTAAAAAAATTCATGTTAAATCTGTGGAACAATCTTAGGAGTTATCTCTGTATTACAGTTGAGAAAGTTCAGGCTCTTTTGCCCAAGATCAAACAATTAGTTGATCTGAGAATAAAATAAAGAACATTTTTTTTAAGTTTATTTATTTTTGAGAGAGAGAGAAAGAGACAGAATCTGTTTCTTTTTAAAATTTTTGACATTTATTTATTTTTGAGACAGATAAAGACAGAGCACAAGCTGGGGAGGGGCATAGAGAGAGGGAGACACAGAATCTGAAACAGACTTCAGGCTCTGAGCTGTCAGCACAGAGCCCTATACGGGGCTCGAACCCATTGATCGCGAGATCATGACCTGAGCCGAAGTCGGATGCTTAACTGACTGAGTCACAAAACCAAGAGCTTTTAAACTCCAACATACATTTCCCTCTGCTGTACTACATTTTACAAGGGTATAAATTACTGTGAGGGAATGTTGAAGAAAATCAAAGAATGTTATGAAGTAGTATACTCCAATCCAATAATATGTTCATGTCATTTAAAAATAAAGTTGTCTATAGGCAACAGGATTTTTTCTTTGAAGAGTGAAGATTTAATTTTATAGACTGCTGCTGATGGTGATGGTTTGCTTCTGAAATTCTCCAAATATCTTTTCACATACAACACAAAATATAGATGAACTTAGAGAATGGAAGAAGAGCTAAATTAGTCATTTAAATGTCAATTCTGTGAATGTCATTTTAATCCAAGTATTTGAAATCCCCTTATGATTTTTCACAGCATCTTGCATAATTAGGAAGAGCTTTGAGCCATTACTATGGTGTTAGAAAAATTTGTAATTGACAGTATATAACTGAAATATCATCAGTATAAATACCAGACTGTAAAATCATTGAGAAAGGTAGCCTTCTAGCAAGTTGGCTTCCATAAACAAATCTCCATAGAGATTTTATTTTTTATCCCAGGCTTCATTTGATCTACTGGCAACCACAGGACTTTGAGTTAAGGTTGAAGACATCACAATAGGGATTTTTTTTTTTCTTCATGAGATGATTCTTCTCATCATTGTACCAAATTCTCACAGACTGTTCTTCGTCAAAGGTCTGGTGCTTGAGATCACCAAGCTTTCAGAAGGAACCCCCAAATGAAGCCAAATGTGTTGGAATGGAAAGCAAAGTTTCCTCTTTCAGCTTTGGCCAACTGCATTTCATATCTAAGCATCAGTGTTTCTATGAGAAGAGCCCCTTTTCAAGGACAGCAGAAGGTAGCCATCCCACATGATCACTGAGTCTCCTGCTTCAAGGAGAAACTGATGTTCACTGGTGCATTTGCTTTCTATAGGGTGGACTTCTGTATGCTATTTCATTCATCCAGGATGACTGCTCCTCTCTTATAGCCAGGAAATCGAGGCTTAAAGCTGTTAAGTAACTTACACAGCTAGTTAGTTGAGCAGACAAGATCAGAACTGATTAAAGACTGGCCCCTCAAACCTAGGCTGCTTTTTTAACATTATGCTGCCTCTCAGAGAAATACACTGGCAAAGCAAGGAAAAACATGAACATGAGTATGACATAATTCTTGTTCTACAATATGATTCTAGGATGGGAATTTAAGGACATGCTGAAGAATTATTCTATTCTAAAATTAAAGATATTCCTTTTGTATAGCTTGATAATCCTGATAGAAATTTCTTTATTTGTCCAAGAAAAAACTGCTGGTTCTTCTCTTCCATTTGATTCTCATTCTCATTCTTCCCCAAGGAAAGAGGATGACCATCAGGAGGTAGCTGAGAGCATCACATCTGGTGGCCCTCCCTGCAGTAGCCTGATGAATGGGACACAAGCATGTCCCCATCTGAGGCCCTGGACCTGCTGATGCCTCTACCCAAACATACCTTCGCTAGACATCTATATATACCCAGGTCGTTCACCTCCATGCCTTTGCTCAAATGGTACCTTTTCAGTGAGGGGTACCTGGACCATCGTATTCAAAATTACAGTCTCTTCATCACCACCCCCAAACCTTTCTATCCTCCACTATTTTCTTTTCCAAAGCACTTGTGGCTTTCTAGCATATACAATTTATTTATTATAACTGTTGTTCATTGTATACCTCACCAACTGGAAAATAAGCTTTCTGTGTGTTTATTCCATGTGCCAGGCACATAATTGAGTAATGAATGAACAGATAAATGAATGTGAAACCATACATTTCCATACTTTTTCTGTGTCCTTCCATCTTTGCTTGCAAACCAATTATTTACTGAGTTCTATGTTTTTAAGCCATGCTAAAAACAGCAAGGCCCACGGAGCCTTCAGTTCTCCAAGCACAGTCCTTAGCTCTACTGATGAATGTTTTGCATGGTGTACAAGTGTCTCCAGCTTTCTAGCCTATAATACTTCTTTCCTTTCCTCTATACTATAGTGAAATCAGGAAAGATAGACAAATTTAAGTGTTTCTGTTAAGAATGTTCACCTGTGCCTTATATTTGATGATGCCTGAACAGGCTAATGCCAGAAAAAGAAAAATAGGTCTAGAAGAGATTTGGAGAAATGATCATCTAGTACAGTCCTCTTTTCAGTCCTGAAGTTTTTTTCAAACCCACCCCCAAGGAAACAAGAGTCACATTTTTAAAAATGTTTTATTTGTGTGTGAGAGAGAGAGAAAGAGAGAGAGAGAGACAGAGAGAGAGGATTCAAAGCAGACCCTTCCTGAGAGCAGAGAGCCCAATGTGGTGCTCGAACTCACCAACTGTGAGATAAGACCTGAGCCAGAGTCAGACACTTAAGTGACTGAGCCTCTCATGCACCCAAAGAGTCTCATCTTCCTTTAAGGTCATCTAGACAAGGAAACTCTACAGTCCTCTTCAATAGCTCTTTCCTATCCTCTCTTCACCTCTAATTTCTGATGTCCATGTGCAAGTCCTTCTGTTTTCCAATCTAAAATCCTCATGCTGCATTTTAAATCTACTGGATTTGTCATTAGTTCACATAGAGGGTGTTGTTGACAGCTTACTGTTTGTGTACACCTACACTTACGATTCCAGCTAAAACAGCAACAACCACCACCACAGAGTTGGCCTAATAACCCTAATGTATTGATTTTTTAAAAATCTTCACATAGGTAAGATAGATGTTGCTACAGTTCCTTCATCCATTTTCCAGATGAAGAAACACAACTTCAGAGAGGTTAAATGATTCACCTCCAGGTACCCCCACCATTGAATTGATGTACCACGACTCAAACTCTGTTGGTCTGACTCCAAGTGCAGTGCTTCTGTTTGCTACAGCAGACCTTTCCAGCTTCCCACCCAAATCCACTCCTCCTCTCATCCACTCACTATGTTCGAAGTGCCAGGGGAGCCTCTGACTAGCTGGGTATAGATAGGACATATGTCCCAGCCCTCCGTGCAGTTGGTCATGGCCAATGCTATCAGAGTGGTGGGGAGTGGGTCACTTCCCCTGTGTGGTTCCTCATGCTCTTTCCCTTTCCTGGACACTGGGATGCTGACATCTAGGACAACCTTGGAATGCTAGAATACTCATCAGCCTGTGTCCCTTATTACTGCCTTGAATTATTACATGAAGAAACAAAAACAGAAACAAAAAAACCTTGTTCTTCAAGTCATTGAATCTTTCGGGTGTGTGTGTGTGTTGCTTCTGCTTAGCTAATTTATACAACTCATTTGCCATTTTGCTTAAACATTTCCAGTGCTGGGAGGTTTAGTACTTTTCAGGGTAGTAAAGACTGGCTTTTTTTTACATTGAGTCAAAATATTTATTCTTTTTCTTCTAATTCTTTCCCTTTGGAGTAACCAGAATTTCAGTATACTTCAGAATAAGCCTATAAATATCCGACCACAGCTTAAGGGCAACCACAACATCTTTTCTTCAGGACTTGCATATAAACAGTTGTGTTTTGTAAGCACAAAACAATCACTAAAATTAGAAAGTACCTTTCTCCTAAAATGTGCTATATGATATGGCGTTCGGTATCACTATTTTCTTCTGCCACTTCTTTTAAGGGCAGGGAGCCATGGAAGAAATTCTTTTCAGAGAATTTTGGTTTAGTCCTCTCTCCAATTTAACCTTGATGTCCACCAGACTCAGGGAGATCTGATGACATGGAGGTATTTGGGTGTCACAGGGTCTAAGCTGACTTTATATTACAGGTGCACCTTGAAGAAAAAGAAAGCAAGTAAGGGAGGGTGAGCACATGGCCCCGGGTATATATGTAGAAAATGGGAGCTTTAGGAAGATGCGTGAGAAGAGAAGGTGATAGCAGATTGAAAAGGCAGCAAATGGTTGGAAAGCTTCCAAGAAGGCATTAAATGTCTTTCCTTGTCCTGTGCCTTCCTCAATACCACTTGGAACATCGACACTTAGCAGGCCCCTTTCTATTGGTGAGATCACTTTTCCCTTTTCAGTTTTCCAAACACAACTTCTAACCAGGACTTACCCACTTCTCCACAGTCAGGATATGCCCACCTAAACATGTTTGGCGACCCGTTCATTCTCTCCAAATTTTAAACACTTTGGATAAACACCTTCTTTTTAAAGTTTATTTATTTATTTTGGAGGAGAGAGAGCACACAAGTCGGGGAGGGGCAGAGAGAGAGAATTCCAAACAGGCTCCACACTGTCAGCATGGAGCCCAATGTGGGGCTTGAACCCACAAACCATGACATCATGACCTGAGCCAAAATCAAGAGTCAGGCACTTAACCGGCTGAGCCATCCAGGCACCCCTGGTTAAGTACCTTTAATGTGACTGATACAAATGTGTCCCCTGACTGCCCCAGTCAGATCAGAGATGTTCTTGCTGGCTTGATTTCTATCATGAAAGGCTTGATGAAGTATACTGATGACTTGAAGTTCTTAAAACACACAATATTAAAATAGAGACTTGTGCTCAGGCTTGAAATCTCATCCTAAATTGACAGACAGGCAAGATCCACCAAAATGCCTCCTAAAAGCAGACATGATCTTTAATGTTGATACAGTGATGATTTCAGGCAGTAAAACTGACTAAACGGTCAAGGCAAGTCATCTTTTGCTCAAGGAAAAAGATTGTGGGGGAACAATAAAGTAGCAGAGAGAGGCTGGACTGGCTGAACTGCTGACCTCACCCATGACCATCAGCAGAATGTCTGAAGTTGAAAATATGGGCAAGGCTTATGGCTCTGTTGGCTGGGGTGATTGTCCTCTTTCCTAATTTCACCTCTCTTCTATCCCCATGGGCTTGCTTTGTTCATCTTGCCTTGATTCACTTTTCTTCTGACTATGTAGGTCCTTGGCCAGATACTCCGAAAAACACATCACCAGCAGAAAGCACCTGAGTTCTCTCTTTCCACCAGAACTGTGTTACTCAAAGCGAAAGTGCAATTTTCTCTAATGTCTGTCTTGCTTTCATTAGTGACAGTAAAAGGACATTTTGTGACTAGAAAGCACGCACACACACACACGCGTGCACACACAGACACACACATACACACACACACACAAATGTGGAAGAAAAGCTAGAATGTGTTTCTTAACAAAAAGCCAGGGCTAAGCTACAACCAGTTCCTTTACTCAAAAGGTCAGTAATCGAAAGCAAAAGGTTATCACTGACCTCTGCTATAACTGAAGTCATCTTCAAAGATGATATCGACTTCCTTCCATGAGCCAGGCGTCACCCCTCCTTCCCCCTGCCCTGCCTCTGTGAGATCTGAAATAACCTATTGGTCTTCATTAGGGCAGTAACAAGAGGTCAGAGGCAGTAGAAGAATGCAGAATTTGATCCTCTTTCAGGAAACCACAGCTTGTCCCAGGTGTACTGGCCCCTTCCTTATAAAGCACAGCCACAGGTGCAGGGAAGCCTTCCGAGATGTGGGAAACAAACACCCCCCCTCGCCCCCCGCCAGGATGCAGGTCTCTCTCTTTCGCTCCTTTTATAGTCACTCAGGTAACAGACTGGCATTAATTTCTGCACCCTCCTTCACATTATTTTCAATAACCAGTCCTCTCCCATTCTTAGTTTCTATTTTTTAAGTGTTTCATTTATTTTTGAGAGAGAGCAAATGGGACAGAGGCAGAGAGGCAGAGAGGGGCAGAGGCAGAGGGAGACAGAGAATCCCAAGCAGGCTCTACAGTCTCTGCATCAGCACAGAGCCTGGTGTGGGGTTGAACTAATAAACTGCAAGTTTATGACCTGAGCTGAAATCAAGAGTCAGATGCATAACCAACTGAGCCACCCAGGCGCCCCTGGGTTATTTTCTATTTTTTAAGCCTATGTAGAAAAGTTCCTTTAATTCACATTTAAACCCATTCTTGCCATCAAAAAGTTCCCCCAGTGGTGTATTATGCCTATGGCACGTGCTTTGAAAACTTCCTACAGACATCTCCTCTCTGTGCTCTCAAAAGAAAGAACCCATTTGCCTTTTGATGTCCAATTTTTCCTTTCCTGAAAAAAGGAAGGTATGCATCTGTGATTAAATGGGGTGAATGCTGTAGCCTGAAAAGGTGGGCCATGAGTTTGACTCTCGGTTCTACATGTTCTGTTATTATTTGAATAACCAAGTAAATCATTTAACTTCTGAGAGGCTGCCATCTATATTAAAAGATTTTAAAAATGACAACCTTTAGGCTCAATGGGGTGAGTCCAGGGAGAAAACTGTGATGGTTATTGAGGTGGGAAATAAGATGATGTAGGGGCAACTACCTGGCCCACAAGAAGTACTCGATAGGTTTATTAAATATTAATGGACAACAAAGGAAAATATGTCACAGTGTCCATCCCTAGCTCCCCATAAGATTCTGAGATAATCTCTCATGGTGTCCTAGACTCATGACTCATTGGGTAGAACACCATCATTTATGAGAAAAGACATGAGCTCCTGAGAGGTTAACTGATTTGGTCATCAAATAGTTTGTGCAAGGCTGGACATGTGCCTCGGGTTCCTGAGACCATGGCCCCAGCAGTCTTTGCCTCGTGCTGCCTCTACCCTAACCAGAGAGGTCTTTTTCTCTACAAGATTTATCTTTTCTTGACTCTAACTTTCTTTTTCATTGAATCTAACACTTTCAAGTATTCCAAGTCTTTTTAAGTTTCTGTGGCTTTTTGAAGGAGCCAAACTTTTCTTTCGAAACTTCCTGAAAGATATTTTAAAAAGAAACACATTTTTAAAAAGAAACAAACACATCATCTCAGCTTTCCTCTTTATAAGAGTGTTACGCATGCTCCCACCAAACACATATATAACTTGATCACCAGGAGATATATCCCCTTCGCAGGGGCTTGCAATCTGTAACCCATGGGCCAAAATTGTTTGCCATCTGGTTTTGTAAATAAAGTTTTATTAGAACACAGCTATGCTCATTGTTTGGTGTGTATTGTCTAGGGCCACTTTCTTGTAACACTGTTAGAGTCCAGTAGTTATGACAGAGACCATGTGGCCCACAAAGCTTAAAATACTTTACTCTGTGGTCTTTTACAGGAAAAGTTTTCTGAGCCCACACACTTAGCATCATTTTCAGCTTCTGTCAAATCCCTTTACAAATATCTTCCAAGAAACTGTTTTCCACAAAAGCCTAGACGGGGCGCCTGGGTGGCTTAGTCGGTTAAGCGTCCGACTTTCGCTTAGGTCATGATCTCGCGGTTCGTGGGTTCGAGCCCTGCATCGGGCTCTGTGCTGATTGCCAGCTCAGAGCCTGGAGCCTGTTTCAGTCTGTGACTCCCTCTCTCTGACCCTCCGCTGCTCATGCTGTCTCTCTCTCTCTCTCTCCTAGAAATAAATAAAACATTTAAAAAAATTTTTAAAAAAGCCTAGATTTATTTTCCCAAAACATTTTTATATTTTATTTTTTAATATTTTTTATTTTTGAGAAAGAGAGAGCATGTGTGTGCATGAGTGGGGGAGGGGCAGAAGGAATTAGAGATAGAGAATCCAAAGCAGCCTCCAGACTCTGAGCTGTCAGCACAGAGCCTGACACAGGGCTCGAACTCACAAACCATTAGATCATGACCTGAGCTGAAGTCAGACACTTAACCGACTGAGCCAGAGTCATCAGTTCCCAAAACAGTTCGACTGAGCCACAGTCATCAGTTCCCAAAACAGTTTTAACACATTTGATTATTTTTACCTACATAAAAAGAATGCTATAAAATTTGAAAACTATGAAAAAGCACAGAGAAGAACATTGCAATCAACTGTAATCTTAGGAGGCAGATAGCTACTGCTAGTCCTTAGTCATTGCCTGTGGCTTTGGGTCACAGCTGAAGGAGAGTCAGGCCATACCTGGGCATCGGAACCTCCTCAGAGTCTTGGGTAAACAATGTAGTTTGAAGCTGAGTTTCAAGGGAAAGGATGGAGATAGTGAATTATTCTGTATATCATGATGGAGAATTCTCAAAATTCTCCATCACATTAATTTATTTTAATTCTGAGTTTTTTAAGCTCCTGGGAAGAGGATGGAAATGAAAAAGAAAAGAGACAAGAAGGATGAGTAAGAGAATGGAGAGGACCAGGGACTTTCAAGAAGACAGGGAAAGATCATTTAGCTTTAAAGCTTGTATGAGCTGGTCTGGCATAAACCTGCCATCATTTTCCCCAAACCTTTAGTAAAGTTACCTTCACATCCAAAGACCTGAGTGAGTGGTTTGGTTGGCAACTCTCTGAAACTAGAAGAAATCAATAGCTAGTTTCACATGGTGTGGGCCAGGTTCCCCACATTCAGGGCAGTGACTCAATAAATAAAACAGTCTAGACAAAGCAAGAGATTAAATAAGGAGGTAACCATATTAACCTAATGCCCTCAGAAATTCAGATCACCCTTGGCAAGGCCATTGGACTTCCCATAATTGTGGAGTCAGGACATTTGACTGGATCATAAGGCACAGGAAACATCATATGTAAGGTATTTTAAAAAACACATGCACATCCCCAGAATATATAAGTACATGTGTGTGCATGTGTGTATATATATGCATACATACACATTAATATATATGGAGCCTTTGTACATGTAGACTAGTTTCTTTACACCCTCCCCCTAGAATAATGAAATGACTTAGAGTTCTAGCTGGTTATTTCTGGAAACCTCTACAAGAGGATACAGTTGCTTAGCTGTTTTCTGAAAGACAGGAAGTGGGAATGAATCAATAGGACAGAATGATGACAAGCTACATTGATCACCTTCCCTACCCTAAAAGCCAGTAGAAGAAAGCCACCCTGGAAAAGTCTTTTCTCCCTCTTGAAAATCAACACAACATTGTCATCATCCTCTGTGCCCCTTTTAGGGCCTGCCACGCTCCCTTGTGCACAATCTACTTAGATGTCTTATTGTATATTATGTAAGCCACACCACACACTTACTCCCTATGGTGTAGGACAAATGCCTCAATGCCAACACACACACACACACACACACACACACACACACACACACGTCAAAATGTACATAGTCTTAACAGATGATCCTTTACATCATGTTTGTTTAAATCTTAACACTTTGTTCAAATTTGATAAAACATTTGCAGATTCTCCATGTTTCTGAAATATCTTAAGTAAAAGCTTTCCTTTTGTGACTCTCAAAGGCTGAGACTGGCCAGAAATCCCCTGTTTCCAGGCTGGTCTTAAGTGACAGAGGAGTAGTTAGCCTTTTGTGGGATGGGATCTGAGAGATGTCTGCACCAGCACTCTTTGCACAGGCTTGTGACCTATTGGTGCATTTCTACCAAATGGACGAATTTGCTGAAGTTGAAGGATCATTCGCTGTTGAAGTCTCCTGGGAAGGAGAAGCGCAGGAAAAGTTCACTGTGCGCCTCCTTGAATTCAAGCTACCTAGCGACTCTCCGGCCTCTCAGGCAGAGGCAGCCAGGGCGGGCCTGTTCTTCCGCTGCCCAGCCCCCGCACCACCTGGCCCGGGGCTCAGGAACTGGAAAGAACCCACTGAGTGGCCCCCTTTCAAGCCTGTGCCAGCTCCTGGCACTTGTCCCTCCCTCCCTGACAGCAGGGCCATCTCTGCCTCCAGGAGATTAAACACAGCTCAGCCCAGACCTGTGTGTTTTTACTCATCCCGCCCATGTCCGTCCCCTCTTCCTTTATGAAGAAGCCTGCAACCAGCACATCACACCTTCCGCACACCACACCCACGATTTTCTATTAATCCCAGCTATTAACAGCCACCTTCCCCTCCACAGCGTGGCCTTCAGCCACAGGGCATTCTGTGGGTCCCAGGATGTGGGTCCCTGCCCCCATGCACATGTGCATGTTTTCTTTGCCTGGAATGCCCAACCCACCCTTGTCTGTATGGAAAACTCCTTCTCAACCCTTCAGGCTCTGCTAAAACACTATCTCTGGATTTCCTGGGCATCGTTAATTATTTCTGCTTCTGTGTTGCTGTTAGCACCTTGAACAAATTCTTGCAGCATTTATAGCATTGGAGATTTTGTTGTTGCTGATTTTCTGTCTTCTTCTCCAGATCTAGGCACCTACTACAAGGTTTTCTTTTTTTTTTTTAATTTTTTATTTATTTCTAGGAGAGAGAGAGAGACAGCATGAGCAGGGGAGGGTCAGAGAGAGAGGGAGTCACAGACTGAAGCAGGCTCCAGGCTCTGAGCTGGCAGTCAGCACAGAGCCCGACACGGGGCTCGAACCCACGAGCCGCGAGATCATGACCTAAGTGAAAGTCGGACGCTTAACCGACTAAGCCACCCAGGCGCCCCTATATATCTTTATATCCCCCAGAACCTATAATAGTGCCTGGTACCTAATAAATAAGTACTGGCTGAAACAATAAAATATAATGGTTCCTAACACTCTATAATAAAGAAATGCTTTATTATAGCCTTTATGGGTGATGACTAACTATAATTAAGATCTTCACTTCAAAATTGAAGTTAGAAAACATCCAACCTAGAATTTTCTCTAAACTCCACATTCCTAGATCTGATTGTGCTAATATCATTCTTGAAGGTCTTGTAGAGTTTTCAAACAATATTCCTCAAAGAGAATTCCAAAATTTATCCCTCAATCCTTACCTTTGTTTTTTTCCTGCTTCAGTGTCCTAGTGGCAATTGGATTCTTTCACTTGCTATACTTGAAGAAGCCAAATATTCTGGAGGCGTTACCTGACTCATCCTTTCTCTTACATTCACATACGGTGCCCTAGTGAATCCTGTTGGCTCGTCTTTCAAAGTGTCATTCATTCCAGCGGCACCTTGGTGCAAGCCACGGTGTTTGTTCATCTTTATTGCAAAGCCTCCTAACTGTTTTCCTGCTTCTACACTTGCAGTCCTCTCACCTCTGCCTCATGGCCTATTTTCAACAGGGCAACTTGACTGGCCCTTTAAAATTGTAAGTCAGATCAATTCAGTTCTCTGTGCAAAACTCTCCAACAGCCATTTGTTCCCAGTTTCCCACCCGCACCCCGCACCCCCAGCATCTGAATAGTGCCTGACACAAAACAGGTACTAAATATTTGCTGAATAAATAAATTAATGTTTATATCTTAGTATGAAAAACCAGAGGACAGGACAGCTGGGTGGCTCAGTCAGTTAAACGTCCAACTCTTGATTTTGGCTCAGGTCGTGATCTCATGGTTTGTGAGATGGAGCCCCGAGTGGGGCTCTGCACCAAATGTGGAGCCTGCTTGGGATGTTCTCTCTCCTCTCTCTCTGCCCTCCCCAACCCAACTAAATAAATAAATTAAATTAAAATTAAAATTAAAAAACCACAGATATCAAGAAATTGCCACTTAAATTATCTTTTCCTAATAAGGTATATACTATGAAATTACTATATTTTTGATATAATCATACTTTCAGTATCACCAAAATGTTCCAGAAATATCTGGGTACAGAAGGTATTTTTTTTTTTCTGACTAGCAATAAAGTGGCTACAAAATAACATTCAGTTCTGGCCAGTCACAGGGAGCTGATTTCTTCAGCTTTGAAGGAAGGAAATTGAATTCAAAGATTTTCATAATCCCCTGCAATTTGAAATGTCTGTGACCTTTTCATGAACGTACACCCTTTCCCTTTCTCAGAACATACATGGACTTGCCCTTCCTGAATAACCCTTCATCCCTTTCCTGAATAACCCTTCATTTGATCTGTTTTTTTCAATGTACTCATTTCACAGAAGAAACCTGCAGAGGTGCTGGGAGATTTCAGGCCTTGCAGGTGGGGCCCCCCAACAGAAATAGACCCAACTTCCTGGCCAAATGGGACAGAGGAAAGTGTGCAAGAGCGTGGCCCTGAGGACAAACCTTGTCTGCTGCCAATCTGTGCCCTTTTGTCTCCTGAGATCAGGGTCAGGGAGCTTAGTGAAGTGTCCTTGACTTTGGAAAGTAACGACAGGGACTGAATTTTCAAGTGCAGCTCATTCACACTTGTTTGAGATTGCGTTTGTTCACAAAGCTGTTTTAGCACTGAGGTTGTCTGCAATAATTTGTTTGGAGGTATATTTAGATAGGAAGCTAATAAAAGATGAAGTCATTGGTGTGAACTCTAACAGGGTTTTAAGTGATGGGGTGGAAAGGGTGCTCACCCAGCCTTTGGGTGGAAAATTATGAAAAGAAATCAGCTATGAAAATTGTTTTTAAAAAACTTCATCTTTCACTATCTTAAGATTAAATTTAATTCACTTTTCAAAATATTTATAGTGTAGGTTTTGGATACAGCTCCTTATAATCTGCAATTATTTGTGTGTGACATTTAAATTCATCATTTAAGAGTGGGGAAAATTGCCTGCTTATAAAATTTTAGACTTTAATAGTGCCACCTCTCACTTATAAAGAGAAGATAGCAAATGGCATACAAAAGCAAGGCAGTTCAACTTCCTCAGCTTCAGCCCAGCCGCCAGCCTTCATCGCGAATTGTTCAGAACAATTTTCCAACTCATTGACAACATTCTCCAGTTTCTGCTCAATGATTTTGCAAATTGCTTCCATCATCCCAGCTCCCATGTTTCCCCAAACAATGTGCTTTCACTGAGTAGACATTCTCTACTTGCTTATGTTATGCCCAAACCCAAAGTGAATAAAACTTGAGTGTGCACTAGAGCTTGTAAAGACCAGAACTAGATAGAATCGCTTATACGATTATCTTTAATTACTAATGTAATATATAATAACAGCTGTTAAAAGTATAAAGAATTACAGAAATGAATGTGTAAGTAATAAAATCTATTCTTCTCCTTCTTCTAATTACCCCTAGGCTCACACCTGAGGTAACCAGAGTCATCAGTTCAGTATCTTGGAGAAATTCTTTTCTATTCACAAGACCTAACCATACATACTCAAATATACACACTAAAAATAAGTATGAATTTTCCTTCCTTCCTTTCTTCCTTTCTTTTGCTTTCCTTCCAAAAATGTGATCTTACCCTAGTCTTTATCTTGCCAATTCCTTTTTTTTTTTTAACCCAGTAATTATCTTAGAGATATTTCTAGATGCACATTTACAAGTTGGCCCTATTTTAAAAATTGCCTCTTGGCATTCCAAAGCACAAACATACTATAATTTGTTTAACTATTCTCCTATTGTTGGCATTTAAGTGGTCATCTATAACATTGCAGATGTGGAAGGAAGTGGGGAAGAAAGCAAGGATACAGAAAAAGGGCAATACGAGCATCAATCTATGCTATTCTATCATCTAAGACCTAGATGTCACAGCATAGTCAGAATCATGTTCAGTCAGGCCTTTGATAACTGAGAGCTGACCTCAGGCCACTATACTTCAGAAAATATCTTGGCAGGTGCACTTGCTGGCTGAAGCTCACTGCCTTGTGGGTAATCAGAAGCTATGTCCTACTCAAGTGGGCAAAAAAGGTGATGGTGCCTCCAAACTCATTGTCCCTTGACGAACATATAAGAAAGCCTATTTCTGAGCCTGCCTAGAGTTCCATTCAGAGCCTTGGGGTCAGTTTATTCCTCGGCTTCTCATTCTTGTGACTGATACAGCCCTAAATGCAAGCCCCTCTGTCACCCGGTTTTCATGTTCTGCCTCTGATTTCATCCTTCCATGGCTGTCCTCCTAACCAGTCCATCCCATGGGTCTTCCTGCGCCCATACAAATTGCAATTAGAGTCCTCTGCACCCTCCATTTCTTCACAGAGCATCTCCTCCTACTTTCTCTTTCCATCCTCACCTCTGACTATGTGAAGAAAGGAAGTGTCATTAGCCTGTAGTGCTTTCAGGGTCATGGGGAGGCTGCTATCTGTGTTCATATTTACCATCTTTCGGATTGAGTCTGAAGATGGGATGAGGAAGAAGAGATCACAAGTGAAAGGAGAGTGGGCATTCCAAATAACATTTTTTTTTGAGAGAGTGAGAGAGATGGAGAGCAAGTGGTGGAGGGGCAGAGAGAGATAGAGACAGAATCCCAAGCAGGTTCCATGCTATCAGTACAGAGCCTAGTGCAGGGTTCAAACTCATGAATCATGAGATCATGACCTGAGCCGAAATCAAGAGTCAGATGGTCAACTGACTCAGCCACCCAGCCATCCCCCAAATAGTATTCTTATTCTTTTATATAAGGGCCCCTGTTTTGGGGCTGTCCCATTGACTTCCCTTCCTTGTTACTCTTCTCTTCTAAACCATTGGTCACTCATCCAAATTTATGGAAAACTTTGGTTCCATGTTCATCATAACCGTAAGTCCCACCTTCATCCTGGAAGACTCCAGCCACGATACAGGGTCTCAGCAGAGACTCTGGTCCTACAAGCCCTTGACTTCCTCCACTTCAGAGATTGTCATCTCCACTCCCTTATTTATGTCCTCCAAACCCATGCACGCACTCTCACCAACCAGAGTTCTCCTCTCAAAGCTCAAGTTCCCACATCTTAATCTCCACCCAGCCCTCACTCCATGCCCACTACACCTGCTATGCAGCCTCGTCCTGATCCTCACATTGAAGTCCTGAGCCCAGAGTTTCTGCCTCATCCTCATTTTATTTTTCAGTCTGAAGATTCTTTGTTTAGTTCATCCTTTTACTTTCTATCCTACCCTTCTTATCTTCTTCCTCAGCCTGTGTTCAGTCCATGCCCAAATATCAGCTACCTTCCTCCTCAACTGTTGTAGTATGCTTTAGAAGGTCCTTCCCACTTCCGGTTTTGCTTTGCACATTCACCTTAAGCTAATTCCCCAACATGCCTTAAACATTCTCTTCCATGGCAGGAAGACCTTTCTCTTTCCCTTTCTCCTGTGTGATTGAAGACACTTTCTAGGTCACTGACATCTACCGTCCACTTGTCCTCTGATTGTCTTCAGCCCAGCCTTTGGCCTTTTCCTCACTTTCATGGAGATTTAGAGCTGTCATCCTGGAACATCTTCATTTCTTAGGTCTGTGGTAACATTAGAGGATATGCCTAAATTCTTCTGTAATATTTCATGTTGAACACTGAAATTAAAATGAGACAAAATGACTTCGGGAGTTACAGTTGTTAAACAAAGCAGTATTGTACACAAAATAGAAAATGTAGGAATATGAATAATAATTACAATATTCATATACTGCTTTTATTATTTACAAAGAAATTTTGATCTATTATCCTATTTGATCCTTTTACTTTTTCTAGGAAGTAGCATCCTTTCCTTTTTATAGATGAAACACTGAAGCATGGTGATATAACTGACTTCTGTTTGTTTACATATCTAGTTTAGGAGCAGAAGCTTCCTATTAGAACACAAGATCCCTAAATGTAAATCTTATGTTTTCTTTTATACCTTATGTGCTTTTTCAAAAAATATGTAAGTGTACTGCAAAGAGAAAAGAAGATCAGCATGGCTTGAATTAAATCCTAAGGCTTTGTGACCCAGAAAACCCCTGTCCTTGGAAGTAATAGTCTAGGGACATCATGATTTTCCACTATCCTTGAACCATCCTAAAGTTCAAGCAAGGGCATGGATATCAAAATACCAGCTCTAATTTTAGAAGGGATGAGAGGGGGAACAGGCAGAGATGTGAAGTTTAATCAAAAGTGCTATCATTTAGGGATGTTAATAAGCCAGTTATCAGGCTCCCGGCAGGTCTGGCACATTTGACCTCATTATCTGGGCAGCACATGATGTTGGATCCCAACTTCTGGTCACCGGGCAGATGACTCAGAGCCACGGCTGCTGAAAGCCTGTTGGAAACAGAATTCCAGGATTCAATAAGAGCCAAGGAATCCATCTACACGCTCTCTAAATAGCATGTGATAACTACTTATATCAAACCAGAACAGCACCTGGGTTTTTTTTCCTGACCCATTAAGTTTAGGAGAGCAGAGGATGGAGTAAATGACTTATCAAGAAAATATAACATTTATCCTGTTTTTCAGAGTCTTTTCTAAACGTAACTTTATAAAGCAGAGTCTATCCAGTTTTTAGGGTGAACTTTGTTACAAAAGTCCAGGGTGGGAGTAAAGACAGCTTAATAGCCTAATTGAGTAACTGGGCCTTGGTCTGAATAATAGGATAGACAATCATTTCCTTATGTCTGACATCAAAGACCACGGTGACTCTTGGCCAGAGCTATTGAATTAATAACCTTTGGCTCCTTGTGCCAGAGACCTAGTCGGTCAGAGGATTCCAGATGGCTTCCACCACAAATTCTCACTGACAGGAGATTTAACCACAACAGTGCAGAAAAAAATTCATTCTCAACAAACATGACCATTTCTTTGGATTGTTTTGGACATATATTACTAGCCCTGAAAATGTGGATCCAAGCTCAGGAAGTCTTGAGGTCTTCTTCAGCTCTGAGAAGGCTGAGAAGCCTAGATCCAAACTGGAGAATACTATAAGAAACTGGACTAATTTTTGATCATCTTGGTGGGTGGTTTCTGCATCATGGTTTAGATAGTCACTACCTTATTTCTCTGTTCCTGAGGATTTCTCTGGCTCTTGGGAAACTGAGCCTTTTCTCCAGAATGACTTCGGGGGTGCTTTAGCACTGCTGGGGATTGAGAGAGGCACAAAAGGACCAGAATGGAATTGGATTCAGTGGATCTGAGGGGGACTGAGATTCTCATAATGCTGATACTCACTCCCTTGGCTGTCCCCTCTGGGTTGACTTGTGCCTTAGTCATTGAAGACCAAAGTTCTTGTACCCTTTCATCACTCAGTAGAAAGATGGATACTTTCAAGAATTCTTGAAGCCATCCAAAGGCCTTAGTAGGTTGATTTTAAACAATGATAAAATATTACTTGAGTAAACATTGTTAACTGGAGAGGTCTATGAGCATTAGCCATACTTCTCTGGGTCTTGACCAAGTAAAACTATTCATCTTAATGGGAAATAAGTACCCCCAGATGCCATTGCCATCAGCAGCATGTCTAAAAGAGTGGCTATAGTGGTGAGAAAATCTATCTTCAGATTAGACCTTCCTTCTGAAAGCTCAGATATATACATGATACATGATTGGTTGCTGCATTTTCTCTGAGGGACAGCCTTCTACAGCTCTCTGAGAGCCTAAAATAGCCTCAGGCATGTGTCATTCTTTATCTGCTCAAGAGCATGGGCCAAGAAACTCAATACAAAACAGAATCCAGTCCATCTTGCTCGGAATATTGGCTTCTAGTTTCTAGTCGTCAAGAAAGCACATGGTGGAAAAGATTAAAGCATTAGTTGACTAAGGGCAGAGCACAGTGACTTCCCTCTGCCTTGGCAATGTGAACTGTCAGGACCTTTTTCTCCAAATGCCAGAGGGATAAAGGAGTAGGGCTTGGATAGGAACAACTAGGAGATTGGTGCTTACTTCTGATCTCTCTGGCTTATTGCACTTTATACTATAACTACTTATTGATGTGTATACCTATGGATGACCTCTAGGTATTTGATAGCCTAATAGTTTCACAGGGCTATTTGAGGAGATTAAAGGTGGAGTTTAAAAGGTAAAACCATCTGGAAAAGCCATTTGGCAGTTTCTTAAAAAGTTAAACACACATCTATCCTGTGACCCCCACATTCCACTCCAAGGTATATACCCAAGAATAAACACATATGTCCACTAGAAGCCTTGTATAAGAATATTTCTAGAACCTTTACTTGTTATAGACAAACCTAAAAAGAGCCTAGATGTCTTTCAGTAGGAGAATGGGTAAGCAAATAGTGACAAAGCCATACCATGGAATACTGCTCAGAAACAAAAAGAGATGAACTACTGGTACTTGTAACATGGAGGAATCCCCAGAATATGTTGAGTAAAAATTGGACACATAAAAGGATGACTTCTTTTATTCTTTTCTTCCTTTCTTCCTTCCTTCCTTCCTTCCTTCCTTCCTTCCTTCCTTCCTTCCTTCCTTCCTTGCTTCCTTCCTTTCTCTCTCTCTCTCTCTCTCTCTTTCTTTCTTTCTTTCTTTCGAGAGTGAGCACATGAGTAGGGGGGAAAGGCAGAGGGACAGAGAGAGAGAGAGGGAGAAAGAGAGAATCCTAAGCAAGATCCGTACTCAGTGCACAGCCTGACACAGGGCTCAACCTCACAACCGTGAGATCATGACCTGAGCCTAAATCAAGAGTTGAACACTCAACTCACTGAGCCACACGGGCACCTCAAGAATGACTCCATTTATATGAAATTCTAGGCAAAACAAACTGATGGTGATAAAAATCATATCAACACTTGTTTGGAGCAAGGGTGACTGGGAAGGGGAACAGAGGAACTCTCTGGGGTGATGGAAATGTCCTGTGCCTTCATATGGGTTGCCAAAACTGCTTCAATGGTGCACTTAAGATATGACCCCTTCAGATCTTATACTAGTGTATTTCAGATCTACCTGGAGAAAAAGGAAATGTGAATTTAAGGGAGGGAGACTGCTCTGAAAAGTTGCTTAGAATTGGCTGCTGCAAGAGTCAGTGTTTCTTTGAGAACATCAAAAGTCATGCTTTAGATACAAGGGGGGCACCTTATGATTCCAGGATTAATTCATCCCTGCGTTTTATAGATATATCTATTAGCACCTGCTCTGTTCCAGGCACTGTATCCAGCAGGACAAAAAAGGCAAGGTTCTTGCTCTAACGGAGCTTACATTCTAGTGGGAGGAGATGATAAAGAAACAAGTAAAGAAAAACAAGCCCAGTTGGTTTTAGATAGTGAAAATTGTGACCCCCCCAAAAAAAACCCCAAAACAGAAACAAAAACAAAAAAACAAAAACCATAAGATAGGGTGATGTGGTGGAGAGTGGCTGGAATGAAGGAGGGCACATTTAGTCAGGGTGTGAGGAATGTCTCCATAAGGAGGTGATACTGTGAAGGATCATGAGCCAGTCATGCAAAGATGGGAGGCAGAACATGGGAGATGGCGACTAGCAGAGCGACTCTAATATCCCAGGAGCAACTGGCCCAATTGGTTCAATTTCTATCAAATCCTCACCAACACTTATTATCTTTTGTTTTGCTTTGCTTTACTTTGTTTTGTTTTGTTTTGTTTTGTTTTGTAGCCATCCCCACAGACGTGAGGTCAATGCGTGTAAAGTTTCAGTTATACAAAGGTAAGTTCTAGTCCATACAGTGCTGTCCATACAGTGCCAATAGTTGATGACACTGTAATATTGTCCACTGAAAACTTTGTTGAGAGTCTATCTCAAATTAAATGTTCTTACCACACACATACACAAAAGGGAAGATAGGAGGAAACTCTTACAGGTGAGGATATGTTTATTACTTTGATTGTGGTGATGGTTTCATAAGTGTGTGCTTATGTTCAAGTCCCTCCAATTGTATACATTAAATGTGGGCCATTTTTGGTATATAAGTTCACCTCAGTGAAGATTTTTTTTTAATGAAGAGAAAGAGAGAGAGAGAGAGGAAGGGAGAAGGAGAGAAAGGGAGGAAAAGAGAGGGATAGAGAGACAGTGAGGTGAGGGGTGGAAGAATAAGAGGGAGAGAGAGAAGGAAGAAGGTAGAGAGAGAAGGGAAAGCAGAGGCTTTGAAAACAGACTACTTTGGGTCCAAATTAATCTTTGCCATTTATTCCATCATAGACCAGTTTGGGAAAATAAATTCCCTTGATCTCAGTTTGCACATCTACAAAGTAAGGATAATTAGTACCTCACATAAGGATATTGTATGGATTGTGATTATTACTTATAGAATTTTTAGTAGAATGCCATATACTTAATAATTGTTCAAAAATGATGATGTTATATATCATCAAAGAGTATACTTAAAAGGTATTGACATTTGGATTCATAGTTTTTGTATCTTGACCAAGATGATACAGCAAAATTTATAACTGATTCTTGAAGAGGTTCTTGCCTGAATGGTGAACTTTCTGGAGGCAAGATACCCCTCAGAGTTCTGAAGTCATTTTTTGGCACATTCTGATCTGAGGAAGAATGTTAGGTCTGCAAGGATGTTGCAAATGAGACCACTGGAAATTCTTCTATCTGGTCACCATCTATTTACTCCATCAGGAAATGACCAGACTTCTTTTGACTTCTTGAAAGAAGCCTCTTTAAAAATATCCAGCAATATATATGTGTGTATATATATATATGTATGTATGTATGTATATGTATATATGTGTATATATATCCACACATATGACCAGATCTCACATCTTTGGGAAACGTCAGTTGGCCTCAGGACATGATATGATACTTTACATTGGGTGTTCAAAGGCTGGGACAAAATCTCCAGGGATTTTCTGGACAACACTTTTCTAATATTTTAAAATATTTATTTATTTAGAGAGAGAGTGAGTGTGTGTGAGCAAGGGAGGGATAGAGAGAGTAGGAGAGGGAGAATCCCAACTAGGCTCTGGGCATCAGTGTGGAGCCCATCACAGGGCTCAAACTCACAAACCATGAGATCATGACCTGAGCTGAAATCAAGAGTTGGAAGTTTAACTGACTGAGCCACCCGGGCTTCCCTGGACAGCACTTTTCTGATTTCTCTCTTCTGATTGATGTGTTCCAATTCATGGAAAGACCATTATAGGTTTGATCAGGGAGTCTGAGTTTTCATCAATGGTTTTTCTGTGTGTTAATTAGAGGATAAGGCAGAGAATTTTGAAACCATTGATAGAATAGTTTCTAATTAAGTGGTACACCATCTGCAATACAATCTTTGCAAGGGAGTAGCCAGATTCCTGTGAAATACTCAGTGCATTTTAGAAAAAGCTGCCAGAAGCTTTCCTAGACATCGTTTCCTTAACCCTCTCAATCTGTCAGTCTCAACAGCTCCCTCCAGGAACCACCCTCAACCTTGTCTCAAATCTCAATCTTTGCAGAGAGCTGGCTCGCTAAACACTTTCCCTTTGATATTCTTTTTACAAGTCACTACATTTTGTGCACATCCTATGCTAGGAAAAACAGTGTCCAACCAATTGTTTAATTCCATTTACTTAACTTATCTTTATTTTATTTTATTAATTTACTTTTATTTTATTAACTTACTACTTATTTTTATAAGTGTACTTTATAAAATACTTTATAAAATGGTATATAAATACCTATAGATACACTTTTTTTCACTTCTTTTTGTCCTTAAGACAGAGCCTTCTCTCTTTTTCTGTGTTGTAATGTTTGGGATAAGGAAGAAAAACTGTCACAGTTTCATTACTATTGGTGATATAGTCCTTATTCACTAACGGCAAGGTGGAATCTAGCTTGTGAATCAAACCGTAACTGACTTTGTGGGCTCAGACATCTCTAATTGTTCCAATGGCTAGTTTTTCTTCTCCAGAAACTTAGAGCAGGTTCAATGAATGGTAGAGAGATTTACTAGCTGTTGAATATAGATGTGACACTGTGGAATTTAGTATCAGTGTAAAAATGAGTGACTGCATCATACTCCCTGTCTAGACAGAGCAAGGCTTCTGAGGTCCATCTCCTCTTTCTCTTATTTCCTTGAAAGATCTGAAGGCAGGTCTTCAGGGTACAACTTCACAAGAGAGGGCTGAGGCTGTGGTCCCCCTGGGAAGGCAAATGGAAAAGTACTTGCCTCTGAAAGACTAAAGACTAAAGACATCCATCCCATCTTTCCTCTCGCCCTCCCTCCCTCCCTTTCTTCTTTCCTTCCATTTCTCTATCTCTTTCTCTTTCTTTTTCAGAACCTAATCAAAATAACTTTGGGGGAAAAAGTGCCCAACAGATAGCTTTTGAGTGACTATAGAGTGAAAGTACTTTCCTGGGCAAATGGAGACCTGGTGAGGAATAACACTGGTTTCAACTTGAATGCCAACTTCTTTCAGTTGATACAGTTCTGTTTTAGAAAGGGTTTTAACATTGTCTCCAGACTCAGTAAGAAAGAGAGCCTAAACCAATCTGAGCTGTCAGCACAGAGCCTGACACGGGGCTTAAACTCACCAACCCAAGATCCTGACCTGAGCCTAAGTCAGATGCTTAACCAACTGAGCCACACAGGCTCCCCCATTCCCCATTTTCCAAGAAGGTAAGAGGGAAGTGATGCCAAGGGAGGAGGAGGCCATATTGGAAGGAAGATCAGCACTACGCTGGGAAGTGCAATGAAGGTGCAACGGTTACTGATGTAACCGCTGGGGCCAGAGGCCAGGGCTCACATCCCAAGTAGATAGATCATTTCATAGTTGTGGCTTTGAACAGGTCAAATTTTCTGTAGTTCAGATGGTTGGCCTGTCTAGAGGTTTGTCACCCTTTTTTTGATCTTTGCAAAGAAATAGCTTTTGGTTTCATTGATTTCCCTTGCTTTCCTCTTTGTAATTTCATTGATTTCTGCTCTAATTTTTATTATTTTCCTCTCTGCTTGCTTTAGGTTATTTTTGCTCTTCCTTCTCTAGTTTCCTAAGGTGGAGGCTTAGATTATTGATTTTAGATCTTTCTTCTAATATATACATCCAGTACTATAAATTTTCCTGTAAGCACTGCTTTTACTGCATCCCACTAACTGATAAGTTGTATTTTTTAGTTAAAAATCTGTTAAAACTTCATTTTGAGAGTTCTTTCACCTGTTTGTTATTTAGAGTTCTGTTGTTTAATGTTCAAATACTTAGGGGTTTTCCTGATATATTTCTGTTTTGATTCCTAATTTACTTCCATTGTGAACTGAGAACATACTTTATATGATTTCTATACTTTTAAATTTGTTAAGTATGCTTTATGGTCCAGGGTGTGGTCTATCTTGGTGACTGTTCCATGTGTGCTTGAAAAGAATGTCTATGGTGCTTTTGGTGGATGAAGTTGTCTATAAATGTCATTTAGATCCAGTTAATTGATGGTGCTGTTTGATCCAACCGTATCTTTACTGATTTTCTGACTGTTGGACCTCAATTATTAATAGAGGGCTGTTGAAGTCTCTGACTGTAACAGTGGATTCTTTTATTCTCATAGTTCTGTCAGTGTTTGTCTCTTTTATTTTGACCCTCTGTTATTAGGCACATTCATAGTAAGGATTGGTATGTTTTCTTTGAGAATTGACCCCTTTGTCATTATATAATGCTTTTCTTTATCCCTCATACATTTTCTTGCTCTGAAGTGTGGTTTGTCTGAAATTAATATAGCTACTTTATTTTGATTCGTGTTATCATCTTTCTCCATCCTTTTACTTTTAATCTATCTGTGTCTTCATATGTAAAGTGGACTTCTTTCAGCACAGAGCCTGCTTCCCATCCTCTATCTCCCTCTCTCTCTGCCCCTCCCCCCCCGTGTCTTTCAAAAACAAATAAACATTAAAAAAAAGATTTGGGGCATCTGGGTGGCTCAGTCAGTGAAGTGTTGGACTTCAGACTCCTGGTTTCCACTCTCACAGTTGGAGAGTGGAAATGATCTCACAGTTAGGTAAGCTGGATTTCCATGCCCGTAGTGCAAAACCTGCCTGGGATTCTTCTCTCTGCCCCCTCCCCCCCATGTACTCTCTCTCTCTATGTCTCTCAAAATAAATAAACAAACTTTAAAAAAAGGAGTAAAAAAAGATTTTATCTTACTTTTATTTAATTCCTTTTCTAATGCTCCTTTTCTTTATGTAGATCTGACTTCTGACCTATATCATTTTCATTCCTCTGAAGAACTTTTTACTTTTTTTTTTTTTTTACATTTCATACAAGGCAGGTCTACTGGCAACAAAATCCCTCAATTTTTGCTTGTCTGGGACAGTCTTTATTCATTTCTTCATTTTGAATTCTGTCTTGACACAGAATTCTAGGTTGTTGGGTTTTTTTCTTTAAGCATTTTTAATATTCACTCCACATTCTTCTTGCTGAATGGTTTCTCAAGATAAGTATGATATATCTCTTATTCTTATTCCTCTGTAAGTAAGGTGTTTTTATTCTCTGGCTTCTTCCAAAATTTTCTTTGTTTTGTATATTTTGCAGTTTTATTTTTATTTTAATGATATTCCTAGATGGGGATTTTTTAAAAAATTCTCCTGCTTGATGTTCTCTGAGCTGACTGAATCTAGGTCTTGGTGTCTGTCACTAATCTTGGAAAACTCTTAGCCATTATTAATTTAACTATTTCTTCTGTTCTTTTTTCTCTTTCTTTTCCTTCTGGTATTCCCTTACACATTTGTAAGTGTCCCACGACTCCTGTATATTTTGATCCCTTTTTTGCCATTCTTTTTTTTAAAATTTTTTTTAATTTTTATTTTTCAGTTTGGGACGTTTCTATGGACCTATCTTCAAGCTCAGTGATTCATTTTGTAGTTATTTGTACTCTTCCAATAAGCCTGATGAAGGCATTTTTCATTTTTGTTAGATTAGGTTTATTTTCTGCTTTGGTTTTATTGTGGAAAAAATATACATAACATAAAACTTACCATTTTAACCATTTTTAAGTGGGCATTTCAGTGACATAAGTATTTCACAATGCTGTGTAATAATCACCATTATCACTTTCCAGAAATTTTTCATCTCCCAACAGAAACTCTGTAATCATTAAATAATAATTTTATCTTCCCTTCCTCTCAGGCCCTAGTAATCTCTATTCTATTTCCTGTCTGTTTGAATCTGAGTTCTAGATATCTGATATAATGGAATCATACAATTTTTCTTCTTTTGTGTTTTGGTAACTTTGGATTCTATCCTGGATACTGTGAGTGCTATGTTGCTGAGACTCTGAATTTGATTAAAGTCCTCTAAAGGATGTTGATGATTTTGTTCTAGCTGCTAATTTAGACTCTTGGAAGACACTCCAGTCTTCATTCAGTCCTTTTATCCTTGGCTGGTTTGCTTGCAGACCACGCTACTCATGCATTATTTGAGGCTTAGCGAGAGATGTGGACAAAAATTTGTACATAGAACTTGTGGCTCTTTCCCTCTGGGTCTCTACTTTCTATCATATTCTCCTCTCACATTCTAGTGGCTGTGGTTCCCCTGAACTCTATCCTCTATGATTTCTGGATTTTTTGGGTGGGGTTTTTGCTACCCTGCATAGTGCTGACTTCAGTGTGACTGATCTAAGGCTAAATGCCATAAAGTGAAAAAGTAACCCTTAAGTAAATGTCAACTCCCCTCCAGAATCGATTTGCTTTTGTTATTTTCCAGAATCGTCAAGTACTTATTTGTTCTATTTTGTCCAGGGGTATAGTTATTTGAGGGAGGGTCAGTCTGATAAGAGCTTATTTAGTGATTCCTTCATTACTTTGACTAGAGACACAATAAGAAATAGTATCTGAGTTACTCCTTGGTTTACTGAGTCTCCTTGATACTCAACCACAATGCTCGTTGTATATGCAGATTACCATCCTCCCTACATAGACATTTTGATTCAGCAGGTATGAATTCGGAACTAGTAATATGTTCTTAGTTCCTCAGAGGCTCCAGGTGATTCTAATCTTCAGGCAAGTTTAAGCAAACACTCCATTAGGTTCTTGCTATGCAAAGTATGGGAGCATATTAGTGGTATAGAATCTCAACCTTCTCCCAAGGCATAATGAAGCTGAATCCACAATTTTACAAGACTCCTGGTGATTCATATCAACATTGAAGTGTGAGAAGCACTGGTTTAGGGTATTGTGATATTTTAATATAGAATATGATATGGTTTTCCTTTCTATTATGCAGTCATCAAATAGTTTTGGTGATGAATGAAATTAACATCGATCCCATCTTATAGCAAAGAGCCAGTAAATAATAAACAAGTGCATTTCACTATTATAGCTGCAAACTGCTATAAAGGAAACAGACATGGTGATGAGATATAGGCCAGTGGTTCTCCATCTTTCATACAAATTAGGATCACCTCAAAGGCTTTTAAAACATCTCAAACGCCAAGGCTACACTTCCAAGCAAATTAAATCAGAATCTTTGGGCTGGAGCCCAGGCATCAATAGTTTAAAATAACCCCAGATGACCACAATGCACACATAAGGTTGAGACCTGATTATTCAGGCTAATTGAAGATAACTTAGAGGTCAAGAAAGGTCTCATTTAGTCTGAGACCTGAGGGATTTGTAAGTATCCAAGGACTCCAGGGAATGACATTCCTGGGGGGTGGGATCAGCATATACATCAATACTGAGGAAGGAATAAGCTTGATGTATTTGAAGAACTAAAAGAGAGCTAGTGTGGGTCAGTATAATGAATAAAAATTAGAAAGATATAAAGCTGAGCAAGTGCCAGGCTGTAAGTCTGTGTCCATAGGCCATTTAATGGGTGTTTGGTACATTTGGGACTATAAATTTTAGGTATGCTAAACATTGTCACAAACATTTCAGGAATTTTAAATTAATATCAACAGTTGCAATGTGTTGACTTTCATCTAAGGGCCTCTATCTGGCCCAGTGAGACATCATCTAAGCTGTGGTCTCTGCATTCAGGTAGTTTCTTCTCTTACACTTTATTTTTACTTAATTGGAAAATCCTGACTTGTCACCAGGAACGGCAGCAAGCGTCTAAATGGTTCAGATAGATGTTTTGGGATATTCTGATGGACCATGGACAAATTATAGGATAACTGTCCAATAAAGATAACTTTTGCAGTTTCATTAGACTCTAAGTCAACAAGTCTCATCTGGGTTGTTTGCTGTCCATATGCTATGCTGGTCTGGCAACTGGGCTTTCTTTCTTGTTGCCCATAACTCCCTGTTGTTAATAAGCAACTAATCAAAGTTCATGTTTTGTTACCTCTATTGTTCAAACCCACACAAATATGTAACGGGCTGAAACTTTCACAATTTTTACTCTGTGAACTGTCTGCTATGTCCACAGAGACACAGAATGTGGAATATCAAAAGACAGTGTCCCTTGGCACTACAGAGAATCGCCAGCACATCTGGGCCTTCAACAGTCACCCACCTCCCCTTCCAACACTTCCTACATTTGATAGTCTGTGAATTCCGTGGGACATGTCTCACTTTTGCTCCAGCAATTGACCATTGAGGCTACTTCACATTATCCTACATTTTTTTTCTCTCGTGTTGTAGTCTCTCTTATTATCGTTGGGTCTATTTTTTTTTTTTTTTACAAAATCATTTCGTGAGTAAAGAAGTTAGTATTAAAACCATTTGGTCAAAGGGCATGGATTTTAGTCAATATTCAAATCAAATCACAGAATATCTTTTGGAGAGTTTTTTGCAAATTTTCACACCCATCAGAGGTATAGAGTCTCTCTGTCATTCATTTACAAATCATTTGCCAAGTTAACAGAAAAAAGTGACATTCATTTTGTTTCATTGATTTTTAATTCCTTATGTTTTAGTAAGGTTACTCATTTTTCATATACTTGTTGTACACTTATACTTTTTTCTCATCCTTTGACAATTTTTTTCTGTGTTATCTCTTATTTTGTAAAAACTATTTTATGCTGAAAATATCAAGGAGATGCCACATGAGTTATGAATATTTTCTTTTTTGCTATTATGTTTAAAATTTTTATGGCATTTTCAGCATATTAAATTTAAAAAATTTATATAATAAACAGTATTCTCCCCCTATTTTTTTATGTATTATCACATAAGGAATCGATTTGTCTTATAGCGAATGTTTTATACTTGTCTCTATATAGGACCTGTACATGTAAAGTACATCTCTAGTAATTTGTGTAGTTATTATGAATGGCGTCTTTTTTCTGTGTGTGTGTGTATATATAATATTTAATTTTTACTGCTATAAAGAAAGAGGATTTTTTTTAATTTAGCTGTTTTACTGAACTCTTTAACTAGTTCAGATAGTTTTTTTAATAGAGCTCAGATATAATAAGTAACTACTCATAATTTACAAATAATTGTGATGTCATATCCTTATATCTAATAATTGTACCTCCCAGTGTGGAGCCCTTGAACTTGTGACCCTGAGTTCAAGACCTGAGCTCAGACCAAGAGTCAGAGGCTTAACTTACTGAGCCACCCAGGCACCCCTAATAACTGTACCTCCTTTTCTCATTTTCCTTTTATTTGTGTGGACTAAAGCTTCCTGAACAGATAAAATAAATATAAAAAGAGTGTCCAGCCTTGTCCTGTTTCTCCTTTTTAATATCATGCTTCTAGTCTTTCAGTCATTAAAAAATTTTTTTTTAATGTTTATTTATTTTGGAGAGAGAGAGATACACACACAGAGTGTGAGCAGGGGAGAGGCAGAGAGAGAGGGAGACACAGAATCTGAAGCAGGCTCCAGGCTCTGAGCTGTCAACAGAGTCTGATATGGGGCTCGAACTCATAGACCAGGATATCATGACCTGTGCCGAAGTCAGACGTTTAACTAACTGACACACAGGCACCCCTCACCATCATTTAAAATGTTGGCCGTTTATATCTTTTTTATGCTGTTAAGATATTTTTATTGCTACTCTTTAGGAGTTGTTTATTTATTTATTTATTTATTTATTTATTTATTTGTCAGGAATGAGTGTTGGTGTCTTACTACAGACTTAATTTAGGATGCTTAAGATAAGTTAATCAAACCAACTCTGTTTTACCTTATTTCACTTGTTGAAGATGAATTAATACATTTCTTAAACACTTATCCTTTCCGGGTTAAATACTACTTGATTTTAGATTAGATTTAGATTATATTTCAAAATATATATTTGAATTTGTTTTCCTAGTAGTTTATTAAAGATATTTCTACACCTACTTAAAACATGTGAAGGATCACATCTTACAAAGAAAACTAGATCAATCCCAGGTTTTAGAATTCAGGATATGCTAATTTTGTACTATGTGCTGGGTACATTTTCATCGTTTTGTTTGCCCTGTATCAGATATGGCATGGGAATGAGTGATTCTGTGAAAATCTGGAAAAAGTTGTTTGTAAACTAACCGTAGCATGGAGCTTTTGAGGAGTAATTCCTTGATTGCTTTTTTTCTCTTTCTTGTCATTGACCAGTTCAAGTTTCCTATCTCTTGACTCACTATTGGTGGCTTACAATTTCCATGAAATACTCTTTTCATCACGATATTTAAAACGTGTAGCATTAGACTGTGCACAGTGTGCCCTTATAATCGCAAACTATGCACACTCATTGTTATACAGTCATTATCCTTTTTTTTAAAGTTTATTTATTTATTTGAGAGAGAGAACCCCAAGCAGGCCCCATACTGTTAGTGTGGATTCTGACATGGGGCTCAAACTCACAAACCGTGAGATCCTGACCCAAGCTGAAATCATGAGGTAGCCACTTAACCCACTGAGCACTCAGGCACCCCAACAGTCATTATCCTTTCTAGCTTCATTTGGGGGCTTTCTCTTTTGTAAGCAAAAGGATTTATTATATATTTCTCTATTTTGTCTTGTTATTCTTTTTTTTTAATGTTTTATTTATTTCTAGGAGAGAGAGAGAGAGAGAGACAGCGTGAGCAGGGGAGGGTCAGAGAGAGAGGGAGTCACAGACTGAAACAGGCTCCAGGCTCTGAGCTGGCAGTCAGCACAGAGCCCGCCGCGGGGCTCGAACCCACGAACCGCGAGATCATGACCTAAGTGAAAGTCGGATGCTTAACCGACTAAGCCACCCAGGCGCCCCTTGTCTTGTTATTCTTAATTCAAGTCATATTTATTTGACAACTATGTTATTTCTGATTTTAATTTTTATCACTATCTGCAGTTATCTTTATCTTTTTGTCCCAGTAGAGTTAATCACTGATTCTCCTGCCTTCCCCTCATTATTCTTCATTTTAGCAATTTCCCAGGATATTCCAGCTTGTGATTTTTTCTTAGAATATTGTTTCTAGTTAAAAGCATCCTTTAAGTATTTGCATTGAGATCACTTTAAATATGTAGATACCAGGAGCATGTCATGATTTTCCCATATCCAAGTTTTCCTTTGTGTTCCCCAGGAATGTTTTTTAAATTATCTTCTTAAAGATTTTATACATAACCTCTTTACTCCCTTTTTATCTTTTTTAAAATTTCTATTATCATGTTTATTATTACTATTGCAAATGAAGGCTTTTTCACCCCATGATATCTCCTACTCAGTTTTTCCTGTGTATGTTAAAACCACTGATTTATTAGTCTTGTCCATTAATCTCATAGTTTCCTTTTTATTTGCAAGTTGATATTTCTTTTAGGTTTTTTGGAGATATAATCGCATCATCAGTCAATGTTGATTATTTCCAACTTTTATAACTATCATTGATCTGTCCATCATCCATTTATCCACCCATCCATCTCTCCATCTACTTATCAACCATCTATATTTTTACCTAATCCCAGGATATCTCAACATCCAGAACAATGTTAAATAACAGACATAACTTGCTCATCATTCCTGATGGTAATGGGAATACTTCACCTCTAGTCTTTTCCCATTTAACCTGATGATAGCTTGTGGATTGCGGTAGCCATATTTTAATTCATGGACATTTTAATGCCGGGGGTGATTCAGTTATATTTCGTTCACTGCCAGTTTAATCCAGGCACCTGATGGATTTAAATGTATACAAGGGCTCTTCCCTTGATTTATAGACTGCCTTCATTTCTGAACATAATTTTGAAAAACATGCTTTTTAGGGGAGAAAAAAGGACATACAAGCAAAGTAGATAGTCATGAAATACAAATATAAATGGAAAAGGAAGAAGCTTTTTTTTTTTTTACTGCTATAAAGAAGGTCTCTTGGGATGTAGCCAGGTGAAGTTACTCAGGCTAATGGATAAGAAGCTAAATTGCTGTTTTCATGTTTAAGCTGCCTAATAAATAGCACTATACAAAGCATATCAACTCTGGTGATCTGACCCATTTTGAGCAGGCTATTAGAAAAATGATTGTTAATGACATATGCATTTATTTGAACTTGGAGTTCATGCTGTAGTCTTAAATTGAACTACAGTTCATGCTGTAGTCTTAAATCAATTCAAAACTAGCAGCTACCTTGCTGTCTTCATCCTTATGAACAGTGATCTTGTTATGGACTGAATGTTTTCTAAGAAAAGTGAAGCAGAGGACATGTTTTATAGTGTTATGATTACACATGTCATATTCTAGCTGGTCATTGCCTTGGGAGTAGTCATTTTACATTTGAGGACATTCCCACTTGAGTCCTGCCTCCCTAATGTGGGAATCTGGGTCCTGTTTTTCCCAGTCTTTCTTGAACTAGGATTGCGGCATGTGACCCAGCCTATGCCAATGAACTCATTCACACGAGCCTTCTGTTTAAAGTGGCTAAGGTGTGGAATTGCTTTCCATCAAGAAAGAGGCAGCAGCTTTCAGAGGCATCAGTGGGGCCTTGCACCCAGGGCTGTGACTATGTCAGTCTACGGTTCCCATTCTCTCATCTCTCCAGGAATTCTAATATCCTCTAAGAAACTGTGTTTCTGTTCAAGCTCATTATGGTGGACTTTATAACCAAGAACCCTAATCAGCAGCTGGTCCAGAAGGAGAAAGAGCACTGAGATCACAGTCCATCAAAAGAGTAGTGGGAAGCTGAATTTTAAACACTGAGTATTTTTGCCTGTTAGGTAGAAACTCTAGGAGCATGCCTATCTCTGTAATTCCTGAATAAGTAAAAAGAAACCCCAGTTGCCTAGTTCTACCTTGGTTGGAACATAGTCTGTGATGTATATGATGTTTAGCTGATTTGTTTATGATCATTAAATCTGTCCTTTTTTGGGGCACCTAGGCAACACAGTTTACAACTTAGAGCACACTGCAGATTCCTAATGAGCCTTTGAATTTGGGCCAGGATAAATTTTATAAATGTAGATAAACAAAGCTCATCTATTTAGAATTTGCTAAGTAAATACTTCTGCCTGAGTGTTCCTGACGTTTTACATATTGAATGTGCCTTTTATGCTTCCTCATTATGGATGTGGCGGAGGAGAAGCACGGGACTATATTTATGATACAACATACAGTTTCCAAAATATAACCCTCTTAGCATCTCCTGGGGTTAGAACCCTTCCTTTATCTCCTCACTTTAAACAGGTCACACCAGTGATTTTCCAATTTATTTAGTGAGGTTTTGATATGAGAGTAGAGAGTAGATCAACTAGGATTAGAATTCCCAAAGGCTTCCTACCTGTTGGAAGATAAAAATCTTCTCTGGTAGAATTCGTTACATAAAATGCTATCTGTAAAATTGTACATCTTACTACACCAAATTGCTTCTAACATCAAATACAGTAGCATGTGTATCAATTTGGGGGGCCTGTAGGGAAAAGGGACCAGACCTTTTGTCAGTAAGGAAGTATTAGCTCCATTTTGACTAGATAAAGAGCAGTTCCATTGAAGTTTAATAAGGGGGGGGTGTGTAATATTGACAAGCTAAAAGCTTAGCAAGTGGCAGAAGCAGGTCTCAGACCCAGGTCTATCTGCTCGCAGAGCCCATGCTCTTCTCTGGGGCTACCTTCTACCTCCCACCCCTTTCTAACCCTCATCCCAGGTCTCTGCTGTTGGCGCTTGCCATGCTGGTTATGGGAAGGGCCTTGCTGGCCTCGATATGAGCACTGCCTTCCCACAGCCACTGGTGGCCTACTGAACCCATGGCATGGCAGCTGGGAGCAGATTCAGCGCTCTGCACTGCTAAATACGAATCTGACTCATATCTTTAAGGCTTTCTCTGAATTTCCAGGAAATTCATTTACGTGGGATAGAGGTATCCCCAGAACAGGCTTCTTAGAGAAATACATCCTCTGGGTTTTGAATAACCAGAAATGACAAGTTAACTTCTCTAATTCAATTTCTTTCTCCAATTTCTACTACAGGCTACCTCCTCATAATTTTCTGAGCATTAGGACAATGAAAAAGTGGTGGCTCAAGCATCATAGAAAGTGAGCTCTTAAAACACAGCAAACCTTTTCTTCCTTTCCTTTTTAGTTAAATGAATTCTTTCCCCTTCTTTCCAGTTTTTAATTTTAATTTCTAACTGTCAGCAGGCAGAGATGCTGTACAACTTTGACAAGAAACAGCACAGTTTCAAATGCATTGGACTCTGAAGTCCAGAGGACTCCAAATTAAATAAACTAACTTTTAAATTACTTAATCAAATCACAAGTCACTTAATCAAATCGCAGCCTAACAAAAATGTGGTTATTAATGAGAACGGGGCTTGTGTATCTAGGCAAATCAGTGCCATTATGTCTTTTTTTTCCCTAGAGCTAAACATTGCCAGATTTCTGAGTTAGTGGCTGAGCTATGCAGCTATTTCTTCCCCCGAGGATTTTCATCCATCAGATTTCAAGAGAGGCAGTCACTCTCTCTGAGGTCAGAGAGAGTCAGTGCCTCTGTTGCCCTGACTAAAGAATATTACCAAATCTTCCTTTATGTCTTCACAGATTTGGACAGAGACCATTTCCACTCACTTTTCAATCTAACTTTGCCCTTTGATGTCTGCGCTTTGCTATTTACCTTCTGCCTCCCTGGATAACTTGAGCCTCTCACCTCAGAGGTTCTATTTAGCAGCCCCTGGATGCAAACAGTCCGGGGCCCTGTAAATTCTGCCTTCACGTGTGTGTAATCCCTTCTTCTGCTCCGTCACTGCCTTGGTTCAGGCCTTTATCATTTCTCACCTGTATGTCTTAAAGACCTCATAATGGTCCCCTTCTTCCTGCTCTCTCTTTAACTCCTGCTCCTCACTGCTGCCAGGGTGTTCCTTTGGGCCAGACCTCTGCTGAAATGCCTTTAAAGGCTGTTTATAACTTTAAGGATAAAATGCAAACTCCTTAACATACTCCTCCCCCAAAAAATAAAAACAAAAGATCTTGCCCTGGCTGCTGCATTCTCACTGAGGGCACCATGCCTTGCCCTTTGGTCACTCTTACCAGCCCTCCAGTCATGTGAGCATGTTCCCTCTTATTTCCATCACCCCCCCACCCCCATCCCTGCCACCTAGCCAACACACACTTGGCTTGGTGGCAGCTCAGCTCAGTGTCAGCTGCTTGGGAGGCTGTCAGGAGCCGTGTCCTTCTACCCAAGAGCCCTTCCTCCGTGCCCCAATCTACCTCCTATCATATGACATACTTATCTTCCCCTTGTTGGACCTTGAAGAGCTAGAGGCCAGTGTCCTTCTCACCCTTGAACTCCAGAGGAAGCACAAGGCCTGGCATGTAGTCGGTACTGAATATATGTATGAAGGCACACTGACCACGGGATGCTCAAAAGACTCCTTGCAGCTGGGACTCTGATCCCCGGCTCCTCAGCCTCCAGATCCCAGCCCCGGGCAAAGTTAGTCACCCCCATTCTCTCACTTACCCATGTGAAGAGAGGACTTACAACTCCACTTGTGGGCTTTCCCTTTCCTCTTGTTTTTAGTCCTCGTCCCAGGTGACACCCTTCATTCAGACATTTCCAGCCTGTTGTCTATTTCAGGGACTTTATCAAATCTTGTTTGTATCTCGAGTGCCTAGCACAGGATTCGCTCATGGAAGATACTCATTCAGAGGTAAAGTACATTTCCATATCCCAGATGAAGAGATTACAGTCCAGAGAGGCTACTCACTTACCCCCCAATGATAGCAGCAGCTGCTGGTGTGAACCTACATATTCTGACCTGAGCCCTCTGCTCTGCTCCCTAGAGCACCCTGCACTGTTGGGTGTGTGATACGCTTCATAATACTAACATTCATCTCTGACAGAAGATCCGTGATTTTGCATGGTAGCCATGAGCTGCATTTGTATGAGGATCAGCCTCTTTGACCTCTTTCCTTTCATTCATTCTCCTGAAATTCCATCCTCCTTGCAAACACTTTCCCAGAAAGCAAGCATGTGTATTTTAGGTGCCCTTGTCTTAATGTTACAGTAGTTTGTAAAATCTCTATAATTTTAACTCAGTTTGTAGGGTAACTGTGTTAGTAGGGGGAGGCTAAGTTACTATCAGAACAGGCCCCACAAGTAATGGGTCAAACATAATAGAATATTTTTTTCATTCATGTGAGGTCGATGATAGATGTTTCAGATCAGTGGGGAGATAGTAACTACTCAGGCTGACATTTGGCTTTTCCAGCTTTAAAACACAGCTTCCAAGCTTGCCATGTTTATGATACCTCTTTATCTAAGAAGCTAGAAGAAGAAAAAATACATGAAAGAGATGTGCGAGAGATCTTATGGTTTAGGCCAGGAAGTAAGGTGATCAACTTGACCTGATTTTCCCTGAACTATACTGGTTTTAAAACAGAAAGCCCCATATCCACAGAAACCTCCCTGTTCTAAGCAAACCAGGGCAGCCTGTCACCCTCCATGGAAGTGGCACATCTAACTCTACTGACATTCCAATGGCTATGGTCATCAGATGGTCACCACAGACCGACTGCAGGGGATGCTGGAAACACAGTCCACCCATGTGCCCAAGAAGCAGCCTCATGGGCAGCTTTCTGCATTGACATTTAGTGAATATTTCTTATAAATACTGAACCCCAGGGGCCAAAGAATTAGTTTATAAAAGAAAATAACACAGGGGAGTGGGAAAAGGACTCAAAATCTAGAGCAGGCGTTGATACCTGAATAAAGCCTTTGTTGATTGATGTTTACTAACCACATGAGGAGTAATCCCTGCATTTCCTACCACAAACTTACCTGGGGTTTAGAGCTGGGATGTGTGTGACTCAGAGGAAATATACTCGTATTTCAAAATCTCTCCTGTTTTCACCACTTGTAGGTTATTGAGAATTCATTTGTGGTGACAAAATAGAACAACCTCCACTGGACTAGATCTACATACAACTTTCAGGAATACACTTACTACATCCATTCCTGGAGACCCTTCTCACGGGCATGTTTTGACTCACTGTATATTTAAATCCACCCCTGAGTAACCATAGCATCATTTGCCATAAGCTTTCTATACCCTAGAAATCATACTAAATGCTTTTACTTACATTATCTTGTTTTATCATCATGGCAACACCAAGGGACTTTAATTTTCCCTCTGTTACAAAAGATGAACCTGAAGCTGATAGAGGTTAAAGGACTGGTACGTCACTACTTAGCTCTATGTTGTAGAATTAGGATTTAAGCCCAGTTCATTCTTCCTCCAATGCCTGTTTACATGCACTGAACTAGAGCTTCTAAGAGAGGATTCTATTATTAATTTTGGGACAAGCTAGAATGTGCCCCCAAGGAGACTATCTTTCTCTAGGATGAGACAAAAGGAGAGATTAGAAATGCATATTCCAATAATATGCAAATTATAGAATTCCTGTGTTATAATATATTGTCTTATTTCTAGAAATGCCCTGATATTATCAAAATGTGCATGTGTATGTGTGTGTAGGGGGGTGGCAAAGCCAAAATCAATTATTAAGGCTTTATCAAGCACTCACACATATATTTATATATATAGACACTGAGGTGTGATGTCTTGGTCCCCACTTTCTAGAACTCAGGTATTCATTTCCTCAGCTTCTGGGAATGTTGGCCACTAACAGCTCTTTACTCAGTTCCTCTCTTGGGCTTTCCTCAGCTAACAAGAGATTCCTTGTCCAAGATCTTTGCCCCTTCCTGAGGATACCCCATGCCCAGTATGATCATTTGATGGCAAGAGTACAAATGCCCTGTCTCCTTGCCCTAATTTAAGACAATTCTGTGATGGTTAATTTTGTGTCAGCTTGATTGGGCCAAGGGAAACCCAGATTGCTGCTTAAACATTATTTTTGGGTATGCCTGTGGGTGTTTCTGGAAGCGATTAGCATTTGAATTGGGGGACTGAGTAAAACAGGTGGCCCTCCCCGACGTGGGAGGGCATCATCCAATCTGTCGAGGGCCTGAATGGAACAAACACGCAGAGAGGGGCTTAATTTGCTCTCTGCCTGCTGCTTGAGCAGAGACATCCATCTTCTCCTGCCCTTGGTGTTAGTTTTCAAGCCTTCAGATCTGCACGTTGGCTCTCTGGTTCTTAGGCCATGTGCTTTACCACGTGCTTTCCTGGGTCTCCAGCTTTGAGACAGCAGAGTGTGGAACCTCTCAGCTTCATAATTATATGAGCCAATACTTTACATATATAATATCCCGTTGGTTCCGTTCCTCTGAAAAACCCTAATATATCTTGCAACTTCAGACTTCTGTGTAGGATTGGCTGAACTCTGTTGCACTGAAGATCAATTTCTCCCTCTGACTAATTATACTTCCTTCATGCCTCTATAGGGGATGCCTCTTAGTGAAATCTCCCCAAGTAAGCTTTTCCATGCACCAAGCTCCATCTCAGAGTTATCTTCCTGGGAAACCCCTGTGCAGTCTTCGTAATCTACATAGTCTTTAGGATAAAGACTAGCACACAGAACCTTAAACACACACACACACACACACACACACACACACACACACACACACACAGAGACACACGCAGAAGTATTCCTTACATAAGCACAGGTTATTCACAAATGCATTATTTGTTGCACCCTCACTCTGATGCTCCATCTGCAGGGGGACGATGGAGAGAGGAGAATCCGGGGTCTGGTGTGTGCCTTTCTGAGAGAGAGTGTGTGAATCTGCAAAACAGTGTTCCATTTGAATTTTCTTTTTTTAAATATTAGTTCTATCTCTTCCCTCCTGCCTCCTTTAATATTTATTATTATGAGGTGAGTATAAACACAGACACAGAGTTAGGGACAGAGTTGAAATAGGCCAGCAAATACATGGTTAGGTAGGTGGAGGGCTGTACTTGAGCAGAGAGAGCCTCCTATAGATTGCATCTTCTGAATGGTTCCTGGTTCCACCCACCTCCCTCCTTCCTTGCCATTTTCTCCTGTGTGTCCACTAGCCTTACTGATATTACTACTACAGGAGATCCCTGGCTTCTTGCCTATCTCCTGTCTTATCCTTTCCAAACAAATGTCCATATTGCAGCCAGTGATCTGAAAATGAATCTGACCCGTTATGCTACGTGTTTAAGTCTCTGATGGGCTGCCTCTGCTCCAAAGGTTATGCTTTTTTCCATAGGATGGATTTTATAATTAGGAAACAGGGGTTATGTTTGACAGGCTCTTTTGTTTCTGGGTGTGACCATGTGGTTAGCTTTTGTCAGTGAAATGTTAACAAAAATGGTGTAGGTCATCTCCAGGCTATGGATTTTAAGAAGTCAATGCAGTTTGCTATGCTCTCTTTTCATCCCTTTTTGGCTAGAAGCAAGCAAATACCTAGATTGATGGAGCTACAGGACAGAAGGAGCCTTAGCTCCTGATTCAGCATGTGTAAGAAAGCTGCCTACTGAATCTTCTGCTTCAAACAATTATATGAGCAAGGGATAATTTTCTGTTAAGTATAAGCCAATATATATATTAAGACCTAACTGGTAAGGTAGTTAGCCTACCCAAATGAATAGACTACTTATCACTCATATGGTAAAATTAAAACTCTGTAACATGGCTTACAAGGTCCTGTGTGATTTACCTCCATCTTGCTTCTTCAGCCTCATCGTTGCTATTAAGACTAGAGACTGGAATTTGTCCACATGGGTCCATATTCTAGCTTCCTTGATAGGGCCTTGAATAAAGTACTTAACTTCTCTGAGTTTCCAATTCCCTTGTGGAAGAAAGAGATCACATTTATCAAGAGTTCTAAAGAACCTGAGGTTTTACTCTGCTTGCAGGCCAGCTTTCTATGGATGCTGGCAGAATGCATGGGACTCTGTTCAGAGAAAAAAGACTTTATCACTCACAGCACAGCAGATGGAACAAACTTCATGTTTGTCTTGCTTCCTCTTGTCCTCCAGGATCCCCCTGAAGATGGGGATGGAATGCTGCCTACACAATGGGTCTGCATCTTGGCTAATAAATCCTGAGCTTGGGAATTCCAACTCTTTAAAACAATCTCTTTAATGCTTATCCATTTTTGAGAGAGAGAGACACAGAGCATGGGCAAGGGGAGGGGCAGAGAGTGAGGGAGGCACAGAATCCAAACAGGCTCCAGACTCTGAGCAGTCGGCACAGAGCCCAATGTGGGTCTCGAACCCACAAACCGTGAGATCATGACCTAGGCTGAAGTTGGATGCTTAACTGACTGAGCCACCCAGAATCCCTGGGATTCCAACTCTTTTAAATGGGCTATGAAAAAATCTGCCCGAACTTGGTTCCAGCAGGAAATACTATCTTTATTAGCACAGACATGTATGATTTAGTGATCTGTCCTTATCTTTCCAAGGAGAGACATCTCCCAACCAACCACATTACCTCCTCATTGGATCATTGCAAGGGCTAAATTAGTTACCACCTATAACGGCTTATAACCATGCCTGGTACAAAAGAAACCCTCATTAATGAGCTGTTGTAATCATGTCTCCCTGTTTTACCTACTTTATATGAATCATTCCAGGTTGCTTTCATTTGCCGCAGCATGCTATGCTTTCTTTTTCCTGGGTCCTTCAACTTGATCACTGTGTCTGAAATATTTGACCTCCACTCCTTCCCCCCTTCCTGCTTCTCCCTTACTTTTGGTCCCAACCCATGAGTTTAGGTGCTCCTGCTCTGTGCTCACACAGTTCACTGGCTCTGTAAGAATTCTTTGTCTTAGAACACTTAGCAACCCTAAGTGTTGATGTTGTTGATGTTTCTTAGACTCCCCTGGAATGTAAACTCTGGGAAGTTAGAGAAATTATGAAGTAAAAGAAAGTGGCTCTGGCTAGCTTAAGGAAGGAGAATTTATCAGAAGATTTCTGGATTATCTAATGGAATCAAAGTTGGAATTGAATAATCAAGAGCATGGAGGGGCATCTGGGGAGCTTAGTAGGTTAATGTCCAACTCTTGATTTCAGCTCAGGTCATGATCTCATGGTGGCGAGATCCAGCCCTGCACTGGGCTCTGTGCTGGGTGTGGAGCCTGTTTGGGATTCTCTCTCTTCTTCTCCGTCTGACCCTCCCCTACTTGGACACACATGCCCTTTCTCTCTCTCTCTCTTTAAGAAAAAGAGCATAGGAAGGGAAGGAATAGGTATGCTCTAGCAATCTCAGAAGGAGGTGGCTGAAGATCTATTATTGGACTCAGATCTAATGATCCAAGATTTTAAGTGCATCTTTTCAAATTTCACAGACCAGAAAGAGAATCTGAACTCAGCTTGGGTTAGGTGATCACCCTGTGTAAATCAGTTATGGTAAGTGAATGCAGCTACATAATACAGGCAATACTTTTGGGAACTATTCTCAATGTAGGGACAGCAAACTGAGCCAGTCACCTCCAAAGATTGCCTGTCACCATGTACTTTATTACTGACTCCAGGCTTGCCTTCTCCAGTTTTCCCGTCATTGCTGTAGGACTATTATATTATTATTTCTTCCCTACACTAGGGCTGGAGTCCTGCAAACCACATTCCTGCTCAGGTAGATGGATCCCTGTCAGGATCTGGCAATGGGGGCACCAGAAGAAGCATGCAAGGTTGGAGGTGGGAGAAGGGATTTGCTCCTTCCTGGCAGCTTCCTGTTTTTGTTAGTATGACTCCCCCATCTTACTTCTTCCCCTAGCAGTGCCAGCTCATTCCAGTAGCAGCACTTGAGTCCAGTTTGTAGTCTCTCCAATACTTACACACCCACTCAGAGACACTAGCAATGGCCAAGCAATGCCCCCATCAGTGTGTGGGGTCCCGGCCACATGGGCCCTCCCTTCTGAGTTTGGAGACACCAACAGCAGCTGAACAGTACTTCTCCTCAGTGTTAGGGGGTCCAATACCAGAAGGTTCCTCCTCAAAGCTCAGAGACATCAGTGCTAGTCAAACAGCACCCTCTTCTCAGAGTGTGGAGTTTCAGCCCCTGCGAACCTCCCTTCTGAGCCGGTAGACATCAGAACCAGCTGAGCAACAAGCACTCTTTCCTCAAGGAGAGTTTCAGCTCTCAAGAGAGTATCTGAGTTTCAACTTCATGGAGCCTCTTCTCTAGGCTTTTCATCTTTGCAACCCTCTCCCTGCGTGCCTGACTCTAGAGCTAGCAGCTGCTTTCCTCAGCTCCTGCCCCTGTGAGAATGTGTTTTTCTCCTCCTGGTTTTCATTTATCTGGTCAATAATCCTTTACAGTGTATTCTCTTTATTGCATAACTGCTGTGATATCTGCTTCCTGACTGTGCCCTGACTGATGGAAGGGGTGATTTTCCTAAAATAGAAATCAGATCATGTTACCCCTTTGCTTCACATGCTTTAGTGGTTACACCAATATACATAGCAACACTATTCACAAAAGCGACAAAGTAGAAACAAATGTCCTCAACTGATGAATGGGATAAACTAAATGTGGTATATCCATCCATAATGGGTTATTATTCAGCCTTAAAAAGGAATGAAATTCTGATACATGCTGCCACATAGAGGAACTTGGAAAACATTATGTTACATGAAATAAGCCAGGCACAAAAGGACAAATATTGCATGAATCCACTTATATGAGGTACCTATGATAGGCAAATTCATAGAGACAAAGTAGAATTGGGTTTCCTAGGGGTTATGGGGCTGGGGAAATAGGGAGGATCTGTTTAGTGGGTACAGAGTTTCTATTTGAAATGATGAAAAAATTCTTGAAATTGGTGGTGATGATAGTTGCGCAACATTGTGAATGAACTCAATGCCACTGAATTCACTGAATTGTACACTTAAAAATGGTTTAATTGGTAAACTTTATGTTATGTACATTTTACTACAATGAGAAAAATCACCCAAAAAAATGGCTTCAGTGGCTCCCATTGACTAAATATTAGTTCAGTGAGGAAAAAGATGCCCTGAACTTTCCCTGAGCAATCTCCAGGTGTGGTGGTATCTTGGCTTGTGCCTTTGGCCCTCATAATAGATAGGATGCCTACTTTCATTCTGGGGGCATTACACTATATTTGGATGATATCTACTGCTACCATATGGGGCTTTGTCAGCGGGTCTGGTTTTCTCCCTCAAAAAAAAAAAAAATTTGAGCAGTGTTTTTAAGATCTCCTGAGATTACGTTGCTCAATGACTTCCCACCTGGCAGGATATTGAATGCAATTGTTTCTTTTTACATTGGCCTCAAACTGGACTTTAGCATAGACATCTTAGACTTTTTGATTCAAGATGGCTGTCCATTTGGTGTTTCTCTTTTTGTCACATTGTTGAAATCCTAAGTTTCTCTGGTCAAAAATCTCCTGACCACAATATGAAGAAGCAGGAAACATGAGGACAGTGTAGGTGAAATATCTCTAGCCTAGTGCTTTACTTACCTTTTGAGAGTTACATTTAACATGTAGGATTTGGCACCACAGTGTAACTAATACCCTCAAATGACTGAAGATAATGGGGTGATAATAGATAGATTCAGGCCCACAAGATTTCCCCTCTATTATCAATTCAATTTCAGTGAAAGAAGTTTCAGTGGTAATCATATTTCTCCCTCTCTTTCTCTATCAAGGAATGAGTATAACTTAGATAGGTTGCCTAAGAGTAAAATAATATCAACAAATGTGAAACCAGCGTGATACTTTCATTTTCTTGGCAAGGCTTATCAAGATATGCTAGTGAACTGTCAGAGGCTATGAATCTAGCTAATCTCCCTCGGTAGCTCTTTCTAATCTCTCTGTTCAGCTCACAGAAGACCTACGTCCCCTGCTAATTCTATGTTAGGTTAATTGGATTAGCTGTATAATATTCAATTGAGATTATCTCCATAAAATTTATTATAAATTTTATTTCCTAAGCAGTGATGGAGTGAGATAGTACTTTATTTAGCGACTGCTGTAGTTAACATTGCCCTAAAGAAGAAAATGTATTTAAGGCATTTTGATTTATTAAGGAAAGGAAAATATAGTCACAAAACAGAAAAGATGGGTGGGGGGGAGAGGGAGAGGGAGAGATAGAAGCAACATCTTTTAACTTCTCCTTCTTCTCCTTTTTTTTTTTTTTTTAACAACTTTTAACTTCTAAAGTGAGGGTTGAATTTTGGATGACCTGTGAGGAAACTACTTCCTGAATCTTTTTATCACAGATTTCTAGTGCCTCAAGACATGCTGAATGGTTGGGGCACCTGGGTGGCTTAGTCGGTTAAGCGTCCGACTTTCGCTTGGGTCATGATCTCGCAGTTCGTTGGTTCGAGCCCCGCGTCGGGCTCTGTGCTGACTGCCAGCTCAGAGCCTGGAGCCTGTTTCAGTCTGTGACTCCCTCTCTCTCTGACCCTCCCCTGCTCACGCTGTCTCTCTCTCTCTTTCTCTCTCTCCTAGAAATAAGTAAAAAAAAATTTAAAAAAAATGAAGACATGCTGAATGGCAAGAATGACACAGAGTAATAAGGAGTTCCATTTTTAACATCATATCCATAGCCATTTTCAAGTTCCTCTCACATTTATAACCATATGGTTCATTTTCACTAGGCAGAGTTTCCTCTTCTTTCTTCCTTTCCTCTATTTCCCTCTTTGCGAAACACATTAAACATTCACCAATGAATCATGTACACGCACTTGTGTACACATTTCTAGAATTTGAAATCCAAACTCAAAGTAATTCAGAAATACTATTACATTGGTGAATGTTGAAGAAGAATGGTGAAGAAGACAACTAGAGGGGTTCATGCAATGACTCTGGGGAGGAGTTGGCACATTATCCTCCAGCCTGGGGACACAGTGGCAGGGACTGTGTGACATTTCTGGTGTGGGAGGGAGCAACATGATTCCCTGCAGCAGCCCTGTTGCAATACCTGGTGGATATGAGCCCAGACACTGGAACCAGACTCTAGTTCCAGAAGTCAGCAAGGTCTTGGGCAATATATATAGTCTTCTTGAGTCTCTGTTTTCCTATCTATACAGTGCAGACAAAAATATACTTGCTTCATAGGATTATTTTGAAAATTACATGAGATAATACACAATTAGACTAGTGCCTACGATATATTAAGCATTCAATAATTGTTAACTATTTTCGCTGGTACTCTTCTCTGAAACTCAGTCTCAGGGGACTGGTGTTGGAGATGGCTACAAATAGTATCATGAGAAAGGAAAAGGGAGTGAATGCTGGGGCCTTGAAGAGGAAGAGAGCACCATTGTTGCCCCTTTGGATGGGTTTGCACTGGCCATTTAAACTAGGCAAGCATGCTCACTTGCCAACTAATTTCTATCTCTAAACTCTCCACACAGTGGAATCTAATGTTTAAAATGTGGTTAGAGCTGGTGTAGTTGGGGAAGGAAAGGCATCATTTTCACCTTACTTGTGTAGGTGTGGTGATGGCATAGAGAAGAGCCTAAGGGAACAGACTTTGAAGCCAAACTAACTTTTTTTTTAATGTTTTTTTTTTTAAATTTATTTCTAGGAGAGAGAGAGAAAGAGACAGCGTGAGCAGGGGAGGGTCAGAGAGAGGGGCCACAGACTCTGAAACAGGCTCCAGGCTCTGAGCTGGCAGTCAGCACAGAGCCCGACGCAGGGCTCGAACCCATGAACCGCGAGATCATGACTTAAGCGAAAGTCGGACGCTTAACCAACTAAGCCACCCAGGCGCCCCAAACTGTCTAACTTTATAACCAGCTCCACCAAGTTCATTGGGAAGTTACAGAACATCTCTGTGCAATGGTTTCCTCTTCTGAAAAATGGGGATAATAATAGCATCTGCCTTGTAGTGTTGTTATGAGGAATTAAATGAATTTATAATTGAGAGCATTGCAAATATTTTTTGGAACATGGTGCTATATAAACATCTGTAATAGTTGTTATTTCCATGTGAGTTTAACTCTGTTATCTACCTGAAATCTCAAGTCTTTGGAGGAATTTAGGGTGGAAATACTCACCAATGTAAGTATTTCTGAATTACTTTGAGTTTGGATTTCAAATTCTAGAAATATGTACACAAGTGCGTGTACACGATTCATTGGTGAATGTTTAATGTGTTTTGCAAAGAGGGAAATAGAGGAAAAGAAGAAAGAAGAGGCAACTCTGCCTACTGAAAATGAACCATATGATTATAAAAAGCATAAAGCACAATTAGGAGGCAGAAAAAAGGAAAATTTAGAAAAGGATCAGTAGGAGGGAGCATGGGTCCCATAACTGGGCAAGGGAGCTATTTGGTGAAACAGCTTAAACCAGTTTTGGATGCTACAAGACAGAGCTGCTAATGAGGTGGTAGCATACACAGCAAGGCATATGCTTGCCCCCTTTCCCACTGCTCCCTCCCATGATGCCTTTGTATTTTTAGCCTGTGGGGTTGGAGTGATGAAAGCCCAAGTGGAATTAATGTTGGAAGGAGGATTTTCTTGGCCAAATGGCAGTAAGGACTGCCAAGTATTTTCTAAGATGTAAACAAATCATTCACCTTCATCAGGGAAAGATTAACACATATTATTCCAGAGTCAGTGTGGGATTTTCGCCTTCTGCAGTTTGCAATTTGAATTCTCCCCCATCATCATGAGTTTTTACAACCTGATGTGCATTAAGCACTCCATTACTCTGAGAAATCTTTGGTGTTCTAGCCGTTGGAATCAAATAATCAGGCACAAGTCAGGAAATAAAAATCTCCTACTCAATATAAACAAGTTTTGAGTACAGTAGAGTGGTACTGACCTGGGGTTTGGATTTTGTCTCGATTATGCCACCAACTGCTCCTCTGAGCGTCTCTACTTTTACAGCAATGAAAGTGTGGGGTTAAATGATATTTAAGATTCTTTCCAGCTCTGAATGCTATGATCTTGTGTTCTGTGCGATTCTAGGCTTCTTTGGGCAGAAAGTAGCTCTGTCATTATATTCATGACAAAAACCATCCAGAATATCAGCACCCTCTCCCACTTTTTGGAGTGTCCTTTTCTCTCAGGGTCACACTGTAAACGCTTTTACCATGCCTTCTAGAAGCTCATGGCTTTCCACTAGAGTGTTTGGATTCTCCCTCCAACCAGACTTTGTAGGCTTGTTATGTTCTAGAATGTACCCTCTTTGAAATACCGACTCCATTTCTCTTTCTAACTTCAGCTTCAACCCAAATTCATCTGTTTGGGAGATCCCTTCCCCAGAGTCACATCTTAGTTAGATAGTTTTAAAAATGACACATTCAAAAATATTTCTCTTTTTAGATAAGATATCTGCCTTTTAATATGGGTTCAACCCAAAGGAATAGTAGGAAATTCAGTTAGTACGAATGATAGGGGAATACTTACAACAGAACCTTTGGGAATCCCAAATCACACTCACAAGCAACTGCCTACAAGTAATGTCTACTTATATCTTCCGGAAACTCAATTTAAGAAGCATATCAAACACTGGATATGTACATTTTATTATTGAAGGCCATGGTGGGGAATAAAGTTTCATCAGAAAGATAAATAAGACAGTTGTTTCTTTTATTTGTTTATTTATTTATTTATTTTACAAATAGTTTATTGTCAAGTTGGTTTCCATATAACACCCAGTGCTCATCCCCACAAGTGCCCTCCTCCATGCCTGTATCCCTTCTTTCCCCCCCAACACCCATCAGTCCTCAGTTTGTTCTCAGCATTCAAGAGTCTTTCATGGTTTGCCTCTCTCCCTCTCCCCCACCATTTCCCTTCTTCTCCCCCATGGTCCTCTGTTAAGTTCCTCCTAATCCTCCTATATGTGCAAACATATGGTATTTGTCCTTCTCTGCCTGACTTATTTCACTCAGCATAACACCCTCAAGGTCCATCCGTGTTGCTAAACATGGCCAGATTTCATCTTTCTCATTACCATGTAGTATTCCATTGTATAGATAAACCACATTTTCTTGATCCATTCATCCGTTGATGGACACTTAGGCTCTTTCCAAGTTTTGGCTATTGTTGAAAGTGCTGCTATGAACATTAGGGTACATGTGTTCCTATGCATCAGCATTCCTATATCCCTTGGGTAAATTCTTAACTGTGCTATTGCTGGGTCATAGGGGAGTTCTATTGTTAATTTTTTGAGGAACCTCCACTGTTTTCCAGAGGGGCTGCACCAGTTTACATTCCCACCAACAGTGTAGGAGGGTGCCCGTTTCTCCACATCCTCGCCAGCATCTAGAGTTCTTTGATTTATTCATTTTAGCCACTCTGACTGGCGTGAGGTGGAATCTCAGTGTGGTTTTGATTTGTATTTCCCTGATGAGGAGGGATGCTGAGCATTGTTTCATGTGTCCGTTGGCCATCTGGATGTCCTCTTTGGAGAAGTGTCTGTTCATCTCTTCTGCCCATTTCTTCACTGGGCTGTTTGTTTTTCGGGTGTGGAGTTTGGTGAGTTCCTTATAGATTTTGGGTATTAACCCTTTGTCTGATATGTCATTTGCAACTATCTTTTCCCATTCCGTTGGTTGCCTATTAGTTTTATGGATTGTTTCCTTTGCCGTGCAGAAGCTTTTAATCTTGATGAGGTCCCAATAGTTTATTTTTGCTCCTGATTCCTTTGCCTTTGGGGTTGTGTCAAGTAAGAAGTTGCTGCGGTGGAGGACAAGGAGGTTGTTTCCTGCTTTCTATTCTAGGGTTTTGATGGTTTCCTGTCTCACGTTCAGGTCCTTTATCCATTTTGAGTTTATTTTTGTATATGGTATGAGAGATAGACAGTTGTTTCTTTTAAGAAGCTTAAGATTTAGTAGAACTACAGGGCATTTTTAAAAATCTTGACAGATAACTTTTAAAATGTTTTATTGTGGTAAAATATACATAGCATAAAACATCATTTTATCCACTTTTAAGTACACAATTTTAGTAGCATTAAGTGCAGTCACATTGTTGTGGTAATATTTTTATCTACAATAACTTATTTATTTATTGAGAGCCATATGTTTAAGTGTATATGTAAGTAAGTCATAGTTTGTACCTTGGAGATCTTACCTTTTAGGTGTGATAGGTGAATATACAGACAGTCTGCCTACTTTTTTTCTTTCCTTTTTTCCTTTCTTCTCTTTTTCTCATCTTTTCATTTCCACTTACTTTCTAAAATGATCCAAAGTGAATTATAAAAATACATGTGATATAACAGGCTGAAGTAAATGAAAATTTGTCAGGATACATAAGGATAGGAAAGCGAGCTGGAGCCATGTGTGAGGTTAGTACCAAAACACATGCCTTGGAGTCCTATAAACATGTTAGAGACAGGCTTCACATTTTATTCTAACCCTCCCAGAGCCAGTTTAGCAGAGAAATTTGATCTATTACAAGATTTACAGTGTCCGGTCTGTGGCATAAACCAAAAAACAGGTGCTTAAGAGCACACAGCTTTTCTTGATACTGAGATCAGAGAGAAAGTTCTCCTGTGGGCTGTTATTGAGAAGATATATGTGGTTTAATGAGCAAAAGCCATCTGTACAGTCTATACAGTGATGAATCACTATCAACTGTCTCTTATTAACAACCTTCAGTATATACTAATGGCATTGCCTGAAAGATTAATTCAATAAAAATAGTGTGGTTCCAGTGCTCAGGTCTCTGGCTAACCAAGCTGAGTCCAGGGATAGATATTAGAGGGTCTAGAGTGAACTAAGGTGTTGATGTGCACAGTTGTTAAGGTGGCTTCAGACAGCCGGGGCACCTGGGCACATCCCCAGATTGAATGCATGTAACCCAACATCTGCATCTGTTTACCTTAATGTGCCTTTACAAATTTCATCATTGTCTATGTGTGTCTGTGACATGAGAAAGCAAAGAAGTGCTGTTTAGGACCACTCTAGTTTGTGGTTGTGAAGCCTCATTATAAGCATCTAAGAGACTTCTCAGCTCTGCTTATGTAAGTGGGAATGCTTTGTGGTGTGGTGTGCTCTTTCTAAAGAGATGTTAAGCATAAGCTAAAAGGAGAAACAGATTATATGGCTTTATAGCTATATACAAGTATATATATATTTATAGCTTGATTGAAGTCTTCATCCAATCTATTTCTTCCAATTCTGAGTCTCAATATACATGCTATTTAAGTGCTAGATAGATAGAAGTGACCAGGATCTGTATAGAACCCATGAAGATTAGCCCATTTGTTATGATTTTTGCTGTGGAGAAATCCCTCATTGTACAAGTCTTGGTGAGTGACAGGAATCGCTGGAGAAGCCATGAGTTAGGGGAATTCCATTCTTCCTGGCACATGACTTGACTAAGTGTACATTCAAACTTTGAATCTAAGTATATGGTATGCAGATGAGTCGACTGTGAGATTTGTTTCTCAGTAGCTAAGGAGTGGTTTAGCAGCATTGTCTATACTGGTGACAGTGTCCAATGGCAACTGAGTTGAGTGGCCAGAGAAGTGTTCAGCAATGACAGCAGTAGCTGCTATTTGACTCTGTCTTTATCTTGGGTTTTGCATCTTTTACAAGCCCAATTCTCCAACTTCTTTATTGGGCTTCTGAGTTACCTAATATTTTTTCCAATAATTCATTTTTTGCTTAAGGTATCCTGGTTGTAATGAAGAATCTTGATGACACATTTGTAAAGCACAACAGATTCCTCCTCATGGAAACTATAATAAACAATAAAAACTATGCAATAGATTACTTTAGTATGGACCAATTTTTCCAGAAAGTGATACAGAGGTCAGCCACTAACCAGGAGTTTATACCAAATTACCCATGCCCATCATGCCTACTCATACCATACAAACCAGAGAATCTTGTAATAGGGCAAGGAACAGTTGAAATAGAACATTTAGTTAGCCAGTAGGTCTTAAACTTATGGATCTTTAAAAAATTGGGTATCCTAGGGCCACCTTGGTGGCTCAGTCGGTTGAGCGTCTAACTTCGGCTCAGGTCATGATCTCGCAGTTTGTGAATTTGAGTCCCTCATTGTGCTTGCTGCTGTCAGCCTGTCAGCACAGAGCTGACTTCAGATCCTCTGTCTCCTTCTTTCTGCCCCTCCTCTGCTTATGCTCTCTCAAAAATAAATAAATATTTTAAAATAATAATAAATACATAATTGGATAACTTCTACTTGTATGTAATTTGAGAAGCCCACATCTGTAGAGTTGATAGAGGCAGAACAAATGATCAAAATCAAGTCCACACTGACAGTGGTCCTTGAACACTTTTTGGGGGGAAGAAACTTGTCCTCCAAAGGAGAACAATCAGATTGAGCTTACTAATCAAATAGAAGCTCCTGGACTAGAGAACAAGAATCCTAATAATCTAATGGTGTTCAGGACATGCTAACCATAAAATATGTCACCTTGACATAGTGGATATTTCAAGCTGAAAGAATTTGAGAAATAATGGCTTATGCAGGAAGGGCTATCTGATCTTCCCCTGAAGTAAGCCCTAAAACTCTCACGTAAGAGGTACACTCCACTCATCATCAAATTTAGCGTTAAAAAAGCACTCAGGTTGATGGGTGCCTGGGTGGCTCAGTCACTTAAGTTTCTGAGTCTTAATTTCCATTTAATTCCATTAAATTCCATTAATTTCCACAGATCATGATCTCAAGGTTCATGAGTTTGAGCCCCACATAGGGCTCTGTGCTGATAGCATGGAGACTGCCTGGGCTCTGTTCTCCCTCTCTCTCTCTCTGTCCCTCTCCTGCTTGTGTTTTCTCTCTTTCAAATTAAATAAATAAACAATAAGAAAAGCACTCAGGTTGAGCTTCTTTATTTCCTTATGAAGGCTTCTATGTCATGTAAAATTTATATTAAATAAATTTGTATATGTTTTTCTCTTATTAATCTGTCTTTTGTTATGGGGTCCCAGTCAAGAACTTAGGAGGGTGAAGAAAAAAGCTACTTTCCCTCCCCTACAAATCATAGCATCCAGCCAGTTGGCTTCAAACTGTGAAGATGAACAAGCAGTCCTACCAAGTATAAACTTAGGCCTGAATTTCTAGAACTTACATACCATATTTACAGATATGGCTGTGGCTTTGACTCCAAATGAAGCCTCCATTTTCACACAGCCCTCTCCTTTGTCTTCTCTTCTGTCTCCTGTGAGGACATTTGTCATTGGATTTAGGGCCTACCTGGGTAGCGCAGGATGAACGTATCTCAAGGTCCTTTATTATGTCTTCAATGACCCTTTTAACCAAATAAGTTCACAGTCACAGGTCCTGGGTGGATGTATCTTTTTGGGGGGAGTTCTTATTCTACCTACTACTACAGGCCTACAGGCCCAGACCTCCATATGAGCACAAGATGGAGTCAACTTGAGCTTTCTGGAAAAGAAATGAATGTCAGTGCACATGTCTGTTGGCATCCATGCTGACCTGAGAACTGACTCTCCTGCTGTTGGCTGTTCACGTTCAATGGTGGTTGTGGGAGGTTGCTCTTTTCCCTCTCTCTACAGTCCTCACTGTAGAAATGGCCAGGCTGAGGCAGAGCCCTGGGAGCGGGTGGCTCATCCTGCTTTCACTCCCAATGGGGGCTTTTGATTCTCAACTCCCTGCATGGCAAAATGGAAGCAGAAGCTCCCAGTGTCCTTATTTCCTAAAGGCTCCAATTCCTGTTTTATTTACAGCATTAAAAATAAACTTCTATTAGCTTTTTATTTGTACAGTTGTTTATTTTAGAGGTTCTCCGCATTTATAGAATGCAGGAAATTTATAGAATGCACAGGAAGAAATTTTTTCAGTAACTCCAGCATTTTAGAATTTAATACCAACCTGACACTATTATTTTGTTTTCCATTATTTCTGAGCCCAGTCCCTTTTTGACTTTTAAGCATGATGCTGCCCAGCTCTGTTTCTCCTCCATCCCTAGGTCATCTTTCTTTTTTCTCTTGGAAGTAACCGTTAAAAAATGAGATTGACTGTAATGTGCACTGACATTCACTTCTTTTCCAGAGGAAATTGCAATATCTGATGTCTTAATATGCAATATGAAGTATTCTTTAAAGTATTCTCTCAAGAGACAGAAGAGGATGAGGAAATTTTAGAGAGCTCTTGACCACCTGCCTGTGTTTCCTGATCTCTAGAAACTGTCAGGGGTAGGTTGAAGAAGGGAAAGGAATCAAAACTCTTTATCAGCCAAATTTGCTGCTTGCTAGGTTCTTTGGAAAAAGATCTTATGAGGAAAAGCTTAAAGTTCTTGACTACCATGAAATTTTTACTGTGGTCTGTGAATTTTCACTCTTCCTGTTCCATTCATATCCCATATCTCAGATGACAGGAAGTTAAGCATCATTTTGATATTGTAATTTTGAAAATTCCCAAAGGATCTCAAAGTCAAAACATGGGGACATTGTGAAGGACATTTGAAATTATGAACGGTTTGCCTATTATTTATCTCCATGCATTCCTGGTTTTCATGACATTTATTACTTTCCTTTTTATTCTGGAAGATGGTTATCTCCTGGCCTGATGTCAGAGTCTCTGGGGGTAAAACTGATGAATCACACAGTAATGGAAATGCTTTTCAAAATTTGTATTTTTGGATTTTTATTAAATATTTTATAGAATCTTGTTTTCCATGTAAGGTGCATGTATTTTATAATGTAAGTCAAGCTGACACCCCTCAACTGCTTTCCATCAGTACTGCTAGAGGGTAATCACTTGGCTCATAGAACTAGGAAATCCTGTTTCTTTGAGCTTTTTCCCCCAGACTTTGTCTTTAAGGAAAAGATTCAGTCCCAGCCTATCAGATCTCAAACCTTCTATGGCAGGACGGTAATAATTGGTCTTTGGTATAAAAGTTTATTTGTGTTTCAGACGTTATGGTTTCCAGAAAGTCTACTGTACTGAATATCAAGATGATCTGGAAAGAGCTATTAAATAAGGAAGTTTCATATCATGTCCAGGAGAAACCCTTACTATTTCAATTAAATTTTACATTTTTTATTTGAAAGTAAATTGCAAGTTTGGCATTGACAGGGTTCAGAACATGTTTCCCCCAAACATGGCACCTCTGTATATTGAATAATTTAAGTTGAAGAAGCCTGGGAAAATGTGAGAAGCAATAGGTCTCTCTGACCCTCCCCTGCACTTCTCCTCTGAAGCAGTTTGCAAGAACCTCTCATGAGAAGTGCCCTCCCTCTACGTGGAGGAAAGACGTAGCCTTATCTCTAAGATGGAGGGAGAAGAAGAATCCAAATAAAAAGGCCTACTGCATTCCTCCAGCTTATTACATTTAGCACATGCCTCCTTTGTCCTGTATTTCTCCATGATTATCCACTCTTCATCAACCTGGCATAAAAACACTCAGGTTTAACCATTTCTGTGATTCTTCCTTTATGAAGGCTTCTGTGTCAAATAAAACTTAGACTAAGTAAATTTGCATACTTTTCTCCTATTAACCTATCTTTGTCAGTTTAATTTTTTGACCCAGCCAGGGTCCCATCCCTGAAAGTCAGGAAAAAGTTTTTCTTCCCCTACAATAGCAAGGGTTACTTCATGTTTTATTACATCAAAGCTTAGAGTCCATTGCCACCAGGACCAAGGTAAATAATTTTCTGATTTTTCTTCATTTTGGAGTCTAATTTTCTGGCTGAATAATTTATTTAAGAGACAATGTTCATAATCATTGTTGTCTTCATATTTTTTACAGAGGAATTGTTATTCTTTCCCTAAAGATTGTTCTTTTTTTGCCCAGATTTGGATAAATGTCCATGAGTCTTAAGGTCTTAAGTCACTCATATACCCCTCTATATATTTGCGAAGGGGCTGAATGTTTTTTAAAATGATATTTATCACTTTAAAAAATGCTTCTTGGTGATTGTATGTCATGTTTTTTTTTCAAAGATATGTCAGATGGTACTAGGAACATAAATGCTATTCACATTCCACCTCAAAGAGTCAGAGCCTTCTCAACAAATTCCTTTCTCCTTAGTCTGGTCAGAGCCAGTTTCTGTTGCTTCAAGCAAAAACAACTACCTAATATTCTTTCCAGCCTTACAGAGTTTATACTCTAACCATATTCTCTTTTTTTTAAATGTTTATTTATTTTTTGAGAGAGAAGGAAACAGAGTGTGAGTGTGGGAGAGTCAAAAAGAGAGGGAGACACAGAACCTGAAGCAGATTCCAGGTTCTGAGCTGTCAGCACAGAGCCCGACATGGGGCTCAAATCAATGAACCAGGATTTCATGACCTGAGCTGAAGCCGGATGTTTAACCGACTGAGCCACTGACTGAATTTATACTCTAGTGGAGACTATGGTAATGAAACAAATACATTAAGGGGTTATTTTAAATAACAAGCAGAGCCAAGAAGAAACTAAATCGGGTAATAGCAACGAGTGAGCCTGGGGTAAGGCTCACCAAGAGGCCTTTGGAGAGGGAGCATCTAAACTGAAACCAAATGAGATATACCAGAGCCGTGCTGCTTAAGGAGACACTCATCCTGGGCTGGTGGCCATCAGGGCCTCACTTGGTCTGTGAGAAGAGATGGTACCTGTGTGGTCAATGAATGAGGGGAGGGTAGAAAAAATGCAGTTGTAAATCTCAGTGGGATCCAGGTCCCAGGGTCTTAAGAACCATGAAAAAACATTTGAATTTTATTTTATTTTATTTTTTAAGTTTATTTACTTTGAGAGAGACAGAGACAGCAAGAGCAGGGAAGAGGCAGAGAGAGAGGGAGAGAGATAAAATCCCAAGCAGGCTCTGTGCTGCCAGTGCAGAGCCAGACATGGGGCTTGAAGTCACGAAACTGTGAGATCATGATCTGAGCTGAAACCAAGAGCTGGACATTTAAACAACTGAGCCACCCAGGAGCCCTGAATTTTATTCTAATAGCCACCGACAGAGACTTGGGTTTCTGCAGGAAAAAGATAGGATGTAAGGTACATTTTTAGATAGACTTCACTGGGCAGAAATGGATTGTAGGATGGTAGAAATGGGAGAGCACTAGGAGGCAGTTTCCATAGTTCAGAATAGAGAGGAAGGTGGCCTGGACCTGGGTGGCTGAAGTGCTGCACAAGTAGTCAGACTCAGGACACAAGCCATAGAACAAGACTAATCAGTGGATTGGACGTGGATGCTGATGTAGGGAACAGAATCGAGCATGAATCTGAGGTGTTTGGCTCAAGTAATCAAGTAGATGATGGTCCTCTGAAGTGAGATGGGTAGGTCTGGAGGAGAAGCAGATTTGGGGGTGAGTCATGGACTCTGTCTCAGACAAGTTAGGGTTTGAGAGTCCCAATGGATGTCCAAGTGGAGATGTGGGGTAGGCAGGGAGAGGGCCAGGCTGGAGACACAAGTGTGCCATCAGCATAAAACAGTGTTTAAAGCAGTGCTATTGAGTGTAAAGGACAAGCAGAGAGAGAGCAGAGCCATAGGGACTCCCAATGTCTATAGTTGTGGATGAGAAGGAGGATCCAATAAAACACACCAAGAAGGAGTGACCTGCAAAGTTCCATGCATTTCAGGGGAAAGAAGTGTTTCATGAAGGAAGGCATGGCAGGCTCTGCCAAAGGCTGCTGCAAAGTTAAGCAGCATGCAGATAAAGCGATGATTGTAGGATGTGGCCTGTGTAAGATGTCTGTGTGGGGGAGGGTGCTTGGGGGGAGACTCGCTCCTTCGGCAGGCAGGACATTGCCCCAACTACATCTTTCTACTCCCAGAGCAAGTCAGTATTTCTTCTGTTGGCTGATGGAACTGTTTCTTTCCTTCAGACCATCTGTTGCTGTGGATACAGCACAAAGGAGAATCTGCTTGTCATTTCCCATGAAAAAAAGATGAGCTATGAGTGTGGTTGGCATCAGTTTCTTATGTCAACTCATCTAATCATTACAATATAGCTGTTTCTCTCTGTGGATGCAAGAGTCACTTTATATCTCTCCCACATGTTCATCACTCCATTTTTGTGGCCAGTTCCTCAAAGGTTTTGTTAACTAGATCCTTTTCTGAGGTATCATGAGACATCATGTCCAATAGTGTATTCTCATGTCTTTGGCATCAGGCACACCTATTATATCTTGGCCTCATAATCACTTGCTCATCATATAAACTTGGCCATTTTATAAAATTTATCTATGCCTCCATTAACTAATTAAAATAATTAAGATATATTTTACAATCCTCCCCATAGGATTGTTTTCAGGATTAAATGAGACAATTGCTACAATTCTCAGTGCCCAGCATACAGTACAATAAATGATAGTGGTCATACATGTAGTTACATAGAAATGTGTAATAGATTCAAAGAAGATGCTTTGACTCCTCTAAAGACTTGAACGAGGATGCTCCAAGATTGGCAGTGAGTAAAAAAGTATCTAAGGAAAGAAACTTTGAAGTCTGGCATTCATTGCTGAGCTTCATCCTCCCCTTGATTTTACACTCATTACTGCAGCTCTATGTCACCCCCCAAGGGACAGGAAAGTGTCCATCCATTGTCAATTGTCAATATCAGAGGACCAGAGCTTGATTTCATAAAGGGAGCAACTGGAGACACAACTGGAAAAGTTAGGTATGGCTTGTTTCAAAGCTTCATTTGTCTACCTGAAAGGGGCTTTCAAGTGGAATCAAATCCTAAGCATAGTTATAATTGCATCCAGGAAGGAGAAATTTAACTTGACTATTTTGTTCTCAGCCATTTATCTCATTCTGAGCCACATGTGCGATGGGATGCTGGGCAAAACCAATATCTTTGGTCTTTTTAATAATTGCCTTGGGCTTCCCAGGAAAATCTTGAAGACCTGAGTTCACAAGTTTGCTGGAGATTGACAGGTGGAATAAGATGTTCAAGTAATGAACATGAAGAGAAACAAATCCCTTGAAGGTAAAAATACACCCAGCTACCAGATCAAGTTGCAAAGCAGTAGAGGTGGAAAAATTTTTAGTTTCCTTTCCTGAATAAAATTGTCATTTAGTGTCCATAACGCAAATAGAACTTAATCTATAAGCAAGTGACTGAAAGATGGTCTCAAATCCTCACAATGAGGTAGGTTTTAGAATCTCCTACAGTGAGTCCAGATAGGAGCAGGATCAAGAGTATCCCTGGCTAATGGAAGGTGCCCTGGATAATTTCAGTGAACTTGGGTTCTCTTCTCACATCTTGACTTTGCCTCTGTGTGGTACATAGCTTTGCCAGCACTTGTCTTACTGCATTACTGAGCATGTAAACTGAATGGAGTCTGTCAGAACTCCTGTCTACACCTGTCTATTTGCTGGAAATAGACCAGTCAAGGACAGAAGCTGGTTGCTGAAAAACATCTGACTGTAACCAAAACTCTCTTTAGTTTGGTTTGGAGGCTTAATTTCAATGCCTTTTTTTAGATTTTCATCTCTAAAATTAATACTGTCTGTTCTGAGGATAAAGCATGTAAGAGAAAAGAAAAGCTTTCGGTTAATTACAATCAGGGTAGCAGTGAGTTATTTGCTCTACGTATTATCTCCACATTATTCTACCTGGTCATAACTTCTTCTCAAGAACGTTTCTTTGGATGAATGGAGCAATGGTGTAAAAAAAAATTTGTTTGCAACTTTGGGAATAAAAATGCAAGAGAAAGAAGAGGTAAATTAGCTAATACTCCCATTGAAGAAAATCAGTTTATTCTGCAGGATGGATGGCATGAATCAGCTCCACCCACAGTAAGACATTTCACAGTGTTTAACTAATGTGGGAATCTTGAAGCACAGCGTTGACAGGTAAAGATGTTGGAAAATATAATGATTTTTAATTTTTTTAAAACCATGATTTGATTTTAAAGTAACTGTTATTTAGGACCCAGAGTGTTATCATAAATATGCAGTGTAATGTTCAAAAATCTAATTCTATTCCTTTTTTTAAAACAAATGCTCATACAGCCTAGGGGCAGTATCTGAGATATGATCATTCATGCTCAGTAAGGTTTTCTCCTCTTCTTAAATGGCTTTAAAAACAAGAGATCAAATATCGTTAAGTTATAAAGAAAAAAAAATGTTTTGTGAAGTGCTCTGAGAAGCAGTTCTCAAGAATGAACTAACGAAGTAGGAAAACCAAGCTGAGAAGATGGCAGCAGATGTGGAATGCTGCAGCTAGGTCAATCATCTCAGGAAGATTAGACAGAAATAATATGATTCCCGAAAGCAGATGCTAGCAATGCTAGTATCTTTCTCATTAGAAACAGGAAGTATGTATTACCCTGTGGAAGACATTCTACTTTATCATGATAATGTAATTAATAATATTGCATTAATGCGTACAAGTCTATTGCTTCACATTGCCAAGAATCAAGGGGCACCTGGCTGGCTCAGTTGGTGCAGCATACAATTCTTGATCTCAGGGTTGTGAGTTCAGGCCCCATGTTGGGCATAGAAATTACTTTAAAAAAAAAGAATCAAGAAGAGAAGACTGCATTAGAAGCAGAAGCAATACATTCAAGCAACCACAGGAGAAATAGTAGAAGGGTGCTTTCACCAAAAGCCCTGGTAACCCAGTAGTAGGTGCTGGTGGCCCAGTAGAACTCCCAGGGCTCTAAGAGACTGAGGTCACAGCATGAACATCTACATGCATCCTTCACGGAAGGCAGGGGCAGCTTTTGCTTTTAAATTTTCAAAGCTCCAATATCATGATCTCTTCTTTGATGACTTATTTCCCCACATCCTTGTCTCACAAGGGCCACTTGACTGAGTGGTTTATGTTGCTCCAGTAGTCCGGAGGAACAGAGAAGCTCCTTCCAAGTCTGGCCTTCATTCAAGGGCAGGCGACTTGGTTCTCAAGGGCAGCAGCCTCATTAGTGATGCAAACCTGCCACAGGTCATCGAAGAATAAGGGGTGACAGCTAGTGGGCATCCTGAGGTAAGAAGTCTCCCCATGGAAGAGCTCTGAGCCCTGAGACAGCACTTAGAGGTGGGCTATTGCAGTTTTTAGTAGCTTGTCTTCTTTTGGGAGTCTCATGGGCAATACCCATCCCAAAGGGCCCTCTTACACTTGTGTTTCAAGTAGGAGTATCAGAGGAACAACTTCCCAGCTGCAAAATGGCAAATTTTAACTGTGGTTAAATCCATTTACCTTTGACAAATGCTCTTTTGCTTTCTTTTCTCTTTGGGATTGAAAAGAGAGTTGAGTGGAAATAGGGATCCTCCGAAGGACCAAGTTGCCTGAGCCCTGAATGGGAAGGATCTGCGTTAGCTCTATGACTGGTTTCCAGTGATCTCAGAGCAGCCTCTCTAACTAGGGAATCCTACGCTGCGGTGCTCTCCGCAGGACTGTGATGACAAGGCCACACAGCTTCTCAGGCTGAAACATCTTTCCTTCAGCTCATCCATCCCCACACTTACATGTCATAAAGTGACTTGACATTTTGAACAAAATGACTTTCTGTACTCCTTCCAGGTCTCCGATTCTGCATCTAAGCTTTCGACCAAAATGAAAATGAACTCCAGGGTTGTTTGGAAGTCATGATTGTGAGTTGCAAACTAAATGCCAAGTCAAGTCTCAGCCTTCAACTCTGACACCAAACTCCCTCACATTAAGTTGTCCTCTATCTCTGACAATTTTCCTTTTAATTAAAATGCAGCCTGATAGGCAGAATCTTGGGGCACATAAAGCAGTTTTGTGATTCACTCAACCATTTGTATGCATGTGTGACCTATTTAGCTTTTAAAATCCTATTTAATGCCAAAAACTACATTAGAGAATTCAAACAAAAGTTCACAGGGAGTCCCATAATGAGACTGCTTTGATTATTCCAGTGATTAGCCCATTGCCTCTCTCTTAGGTAATTTCATTTGGAAAAGTAGTCATTTTAAGAACAAGTAGATTTTCTTTATTGCTTTTCTGGTTTGCTGTGAAATTGGCAAGTGGCCAACCATCTGTGAAACTGCAATTATTACTATTACTTAAAATTTATCAAACCTCTTCAGGTGCTAAGGAAATAATTCTCCTTGTCTAGAAAGGCAAGGCCCAGAAAGACATGAACAAGACTCAGCCTTTCTAAAACATGACAAAAATAATATCTGTGGACACCATTGGAAAACTTGGTGCCAGACAGCTGGAGGGGTCTGATCCACTGCCGCAAGGCATCTGTTCTTCAGGACCTGGGAATCTACCTCTTCCTCCCATGAGGAGTATGCGTTCATTCATGCATGCATTTATTTGTCATTGAGCACTTCTCGAAACATATGGGCATGTCAGCTTCTAATGTAATTTCTTGTGAATAATTCCGGCAGTACTGCCTCCTTTAGTCCTTGTGTGTTTCTTTATTGCTCTTTTACTTTATATAGCTAGCAATGAAGAAGGGGTGAAGATGTTGGAGATGGTACGATTGAACTCATCTCACCTCTCCACCACACCTGGCCACAGATGTTTCCAAGGAGGAGGCCTGAACAGTCAGCTGGGGGCCCAGGCCAGTGCCGCCCTCTAGGAATGGGGACCCAGGAACACCCTCGCCATCCCAGGGAAGGTGGTGGGCTTCACCCTGGAGTTTTACCTTAGACAGTGACATCTAGTGGCAAAAAGACATGGCTATCCACCACACTGCCAGCTTCCCACAGTGAGGGACGTGCGGGTGTTATCTCTTAAAGCCAGGGTGAACACACATTCAGGTCTGCCTGGGACACACTGGATCCAATACCTATTGTCTAGGCATAATTATTAATAGTGTCTGCTTTCACTCTTGAAAGCGTTAACAGATTGGATAATGAATTACACAGCCTACTTAATGCCTTATTGTAGCTCTTCCATCTATTAGGTGACTTAACGTATCACTTTGAGGTAATGAGTTCAGGAAGATTACTCCCCGTTGTGTAAAGTAATATTTATCTTTATCTATCCTGAAATTATCCTTCAAGCATTATGGGATTGTCTCCAGCTCTAATGGTGATGCCTGGTGAACAAGCTCATTTGATAGATTTTAGTCTTACCCACACCAGGCCTTTGTCTATCCAGATGGAAGCCCCTAATTTTAGTCTATTCCCAGAGACCTGCTCCCTCTGATCATTAGTTTTCCCTGTTAATCAGGCTGCAGTAGTGTTTGGACGCGCCTTGTCTGGCTGTCTGAAAAGTGACACACATGGCTTGTCCTTTCAGGCCTTGATGTAAGGCCATCTGGTAGGTGCAGGATTTCCCAGCTGTATTATAATTTTTTCGAATTAAACATTTTTGACCACAGAGAGAATAAAGGGCAGAGACACTGCCTAGCGTGGTCCATAGCAATCCCTCTGTTTATTCTTGCAGAAAGAAAAAGCCAGAAAAAGAAAAAAAGAAAAAAGAAATCAAAGAAAAAGGAAGAAAGGAAGAAAAAAAGAAAGATCGCTGTGCATAATTAGGAAGCAGTGTTATAAATTCCAAAACACTATTTGCAAGTAAAAAAAGAACTTCACTTTGCTGTGTTGCTTTTTTTTTTTTTTTATCCTGGGGCCCACCCAAAGGGGTAAACATTTTAAGAGTTTGTAAAAAACACCCTAAAATGTTGCATTTAAGTGGACCAGTGATTTCTTCCCTTCTAAGAACGGGAATTTTATAGAAAAAAGTACTCAAGTAGTAGAAAAGGGAACATTTTGTAATAGAAATATTTTTCTTATATTTTCTATTTTGGGTGAAGAAGTTAGATTCCATTAAAAAAATGTACAAGTGCCTTCCTTGTGCAAGATGTTTTGCTAGGCCTGAAATGGATTTGGTTTCAGATCGTGTTATTTCGATATTACGATTTGTTTTCCTATGCACCGTCAAAACAATATAGTATATTAGAGCTCTCCTGCTGAATTTTAGTTGTTTCTCTTTTTTCTTCATGCTAGTAGTCACAAAAATCATCCAAGTGCTGCCTTATCTTACCTTTGCAAGAACTTCCAAGCATTTAGAAAACCGAATTCTTTCTCTTAAGAATATTATAACTCACTGGGGAGACAGAGTATTCATGTTGTATGCATTTATCATGTATACTCTTTGGGCTCCAATAATTTTGAATTGCTGGGCATTTGGACATAAGCTGGCTTGAAATTCAAATGTATTTCATCTTTGATGAAAAGACTCCTAAATAAGCAACATATTAGAGAAATATTTACATTTTTCAAGGAAAAAACTTTTTTTTAAAACTAAGTCACATTTTTGAAGCAAATTGTGTAAAGTACAAACTGTTCTATTTATAAAGGAGGATCATAATGACTCTCACTCAACTTAACAATACTTTAAAAGGGAGGTGCGTGGGTGGCTCAGTTGGTTAAGTGTCTGACTTTGGCTCAGGTCATGATCTCATGGTTCTTGAGTTTGAGCCCTGAGCTGACAGCTTCAGAGCCTGGAGCCTGCTTCAGATTCTGTGTCTCCCTGTCTCTCTGCCCCTCCCCTACTCATGTTCTGTCTCTCTCTCTCCCTCAAAAATAAATACACATTTTTAAAAAAGAATACTTTAAAAGGATCAGAGTGCTGCTATTCCTGTTATCCTAAAAAGATGGATGTTTTTCTTTTAAAACTATTTTAATATAGAACTCACATACACACTCTTTGCAGTTCTTTGATTTCTGAGATCTGATTGTGAACATACATGACAAGAACACGTGAATTTATATATACATCATCCTGAAGCACTTAAGGGGTTGCTGGTGGCTACAGTTAGTGGATGAGGGACAGTGACAAGATACTGTGTCAGCCCAGAGTAGAGACACAAACAGTCCTGCTTAACAAACGCTGTGTTCTGGAAGAGTGCTCATCTCTTAAGTCTGGCATTGTGCCAAGGGAAGGACACACAGAACTTTGTCCTTTGTAAGAAACTGATTATTGGGGGAAGTTGATACTGTTCTATGTGTGTTTTAAACGTGGACGTGGAGGCTATAGCTCCCAGCACCTTCTTAAGTATGCAGGTAAATAATTAATTTTGCAAATTACAAACCTGCTCACTGTGGCTTTTCAAAGCCCCAGCTCTGACACCAACCGAGCCCTTCCTAATTTGGAAATATTTTCTTTCTGGTTTTTATTTTGACATGTGCCCTGTTATCTACTCTCATAGCTATTTCTGGCATCCCCTGGGAGCTCCTTCCGTGGTTGTCATAGCGCAGGCAAACACTCAAGAAAACCAAGAACTCAGTGCTTTCATAAAGCATTTATTTTTATTTGAAAACATACAGGCATTACATTGCCACAGCCAGTCCATAGGGGAGCATGCAAATATCAAAAATGGAAAGTTTGTTCAACTTATCAGTGTAAATTTCCTTTTTGGTTCATATTTTCCATTTGCAGTGTCTGGATTAGTGTGCTTTGTTATGTGGCCTGACAATAGAATCCTACCCATGGGGTAAAATCTGTACTGGGAGCTAGCCGGGGACTACTAAATGGTTATTAACTCAAAAACAAACCCAAAACAAACAATACTACACGCTTGTCAAAAGGTTAATAGCACGAGTTAGCAATATCTAAACTAAACATTGAAACATTTTCATGGGACACAGTGGTGCAAATGTTTCCATTGCTTGGTCTACCTGGTTGTGTAGTCCAGAGTTTGGAGCTGTGTGACCGAGGCAAGCGCTGTCCCCAGTGCAAGTTTTCATCGAGGAAGTGAGAACAAGCACTTTTCACGAGCGCTGGTGGGGTGACGGGGAGCTGTGGTCTGCCTACCCAAGCCAATTCTATACAAGCTGCTGAAATCTCACTTGTGGAGGAGTGCGTGGTGCGTCAGAAAGCTGAGATTTTTGCTGGTGTCTACTGAGGTTATGATATTTCAGAAATGAAAACAACTAGAGTTAATGTTCTACTCGCGCTTCCCGCCCCACTCCTGAAGGACCGACCAGTGTAGTTACATGTGTTCTTTGCTATTTTCTTTTGTTTTCCAAAGGGCCGATCTGGAACTCCTGATCTCGGATGGTTCAATATGTTATCAGCCTTTCTAAATGGAGACGAACCAACACAGTGAAGGACCCCAGTGACATTAAAGTCTTGTGCACAAGGACACTGGATGATAAAGTGTATACAGTGAGTTCACCTTAACATTCACACTTGATTTCCATACAATGGAGTCAACTAAAATATCCTAGAAAATAATCCAGATGGCTACTTATAGCCATCTGTTGGTCGCAAACCTTTTTGAAATTTAAGTTTTTAAAAAAATTCCCAGTCCACTAAGTCGACTTGGAATATTTTCATCCACTTATTTCTCATAAGACTTTACTAAGTGTCTACGAATTAGTGTCATAAAAAAATGAATAAAAAACACTAAAACATTTGGCTTTAAAATAAATACTAAAAATGCAATAAATCAAGCAAATTATGCCAACCAAAGGAATGTAAACACAAAAATAAAACCACAGTCTTCAAAGGTCTTCAGATCTGAATGGACAAAATATTCAGAGAAAGGTATTTAATTGGTTTAAAAGGTAGCAGAGAGCAGACATTGGCAAGTTGTTTTGACTTGATGTAACTTTAACATTGATATTTTTTTTCCAAAAATAAAACGTCTTTCTGAGGGGGCTGAACAAGATGGCCATAAAATCTGCATATCCGAGGAGATAATTTTTCTTCGCCATCTCCAAGGGCAGGAGTACACCCTCTGGGTAGAAGGCAGACAGAGGGGCCGCCTGGTGCTGAACTGCCAGCAGGGGGCGCGTTTGCCTGCCTAGTAGTTAGGCCTTGTGCAGGGTGTACTGGAATCCTGACTGCGCTGCAACCCGTCCTCCTTAGAGGCACCCCTCTGGCGTTTTGCTTTGTTTGCCTAAGATGTACTGATGTGAATTGCCCACAGTTTCATAAGCATTTATTTCCCCTTTACAAACCCTGTCCTCCGTCGCGTATCTTTTTGAATGATATTGAAGCCAGGCAGACTTAAAGAGCATTTCACATACTGACACATAGAATCTATTCCAAATTGTAGAGGTCTATAGTGTTTCTTGATTTTTGTGTGTACGTGTTTGAAAAAAGAGCTACTTTAAGGGCAACAAAATTAGAACAGTGACATATTCCCTCAAAGCCTTATCAGGGTCCTGCAATATTCTCTGTATCCCTAAGAATATGGTGTTGCTGTATTCTGCTATTGAAGGGATGCCTGATACAACCCAAATGCCAAACTTTTTCATTCACGACATCTTTATCGCTACCAAATGGTCAAATCAATCAAGCTATTGTCAGAGAGCTCCACATCAGCACCTGGACCTTGTTAGGAGGCTACACAACCAGAGATACTCCACGATAAATGTAATTTCCATGCTGGTAATATTTTAAAAAGGGTGTCACCCAATGAAGAGGGCAGAGGGCCATGGCTTTATCCAATGCCTTGAACAATTTCCATATTATCACTCAAAAAATCTAGGAATTAAAGGTAAAATCAATACATTTTTGGAAGAGAGGATATAGTGAGGGGCAGAAAGATTTAAAATATGTAGATGTATACATATTATCCTAAACGCACATGATATTATTTCTAGGGTTTCCTATAAGCCACAGGAATGAAACATTTCTTACCCGGTTATTACAGGGACTTCGTTAGCAGAATCACGTGGCACAACAGAAAGGCAATGGCCTGGAGTAGTCAGAGATTGAAATATAAAAAGGCTAAAGTGTTTGTTTTATATCTATTCCTAGAATAGAGAATTATATGGTCAGTTGCTCCTCCCCACAAGGGTCACAGCACAAAATACTTATTGAGCAGGCAATCCAACAGGTAACAGAGGAAACCATTAGCCACCAGGTCCCTAGGATAAGGAAACTTCTCAGGGGTGGAGCTCCTGTGGCATGCAGCTCTCATATAGACTGTGCAAAAAAATAAAGTATGATTCTTAAAAAGTGACTTGCCATAGAAAAGTGGGATTTATGTTAACTACATGTGGGTCTGGCAATAGTTCTCATCAGGAGTACAAAACAGTCTCCTGAAAGTTAGTGTAATAACAGTAACAATAATAATACAAATAATAATACTTGCTTTTAATTCAAAAGTTTTCACAGTAATTAATGCAGGAGGGTTGTGATCAGGATACACACTAGCTAAGCATCTCTCTAAGTCAGGTGGATCGGAGCCCATATCTGCGGCGATGTTCAGCTCCTGCCTTTTACAGGCTTTCAGATTTGCTACCTTGCAGTCCACCTGTGTAAACCGCACCTAATAAATACCTTTCTCTATGTACAATACAGAGATGAAGGGCGAACGCACGGCCGCTGAGTTGACCGCAGTGGGCAGGGAGGGCCTCGCCCTAGGCCACGCGAATGTGGGGCTCCTCTTCAGTCTCCTGGCCCAGGCTGGTGTAGGTGACCGAAGGCTCCACCTGAGCTGTGGCAGGTAAGTCCACAACGGGTCCCGAGGGATTGCGGAACTGCTTGTACACTCGGGGGTCCTGGGCTATGTACGTGGAGGTGGAGGAGTAGAGCACCAGCCCGATGAGGATGGTGAAGAAGGACAGGAGGTACAGTCCTGAAAACTGGGTAACATGACAGCAAAGTCACTGAGCAGTCAGAGCAGAACCATTTCCACATTAATGAGGCACAGAGGGAGGAGGGCAGAGCATTCTCTCCCGGGCCGGGAAGCTTGATGAGGTAGCCAATGCTCTTGATGGAGAGTGAATGTTCTCTTCCTAAACTGGCTTGGTCTTATTGATTCTCCTTATCTTTTTCCTCGGCTCTGTGGTGAACACAGAGGAACACTTAGCTAATTGTCCCTAAAGTGCCAGTCTGAGTACCTGATGTTAGAGAGCTAGTTAAGCACAAATTAAAATAAGTCAAATTAAAAGCAAAAAAATATCCCCCAAAACAAACAAAAAACCCCCCACAAAAGCCTCCCAAACTCCAACATCACTCAACAAAGAGGTTTTTGTGGCTTCATTAAACCCAGTTGAAATAGAGATATTCCATTTAAGGTTGTAATGAAGCCATAAATACCAAACTCCTTCCCGGCATAACTGTGTCGGGCACTCTTATTGTGCCTTAATCTGATTCAGACACTATTTGTCTTCCCCGTAGGAATGGTTATTGACTTTTGTAACTATCTTTGCAAGAATAGATTATCCTTGGATGGGAAAAAACACTATAGCATTCCATTCTTGCTCTACTAATCTGGAAACAAGCAAGCATCATCCTGTTTATGTAGCATCGTGCTTCCTAAAGTATTTGCTTGCCAGTTCACAGCGATTTGAGAGAAAAAAAGAAAATACACGCATATACAAGTGCCCGAGAATTTATACATGCTTTTGAAAAATTACAACTTCTGGACCTTCTTGAGGAGCAACACTGGAAGTAGTTTGAGTAATTATGGGGGTAGAGGAAGGTAACAATACAGGTGTGGCCCTTTCTGTTTGATTCCTTCCTTCATTCATTTGTTCAGCTAAGTTTTTTGTATGCCCTTCTATATCACACATGAAACTATACGTTGGGGAAAGAGAAATGAAAACATACGGTTGAGGACTTAATCGTCTCAGTGGAGACACAGAGGTACTGGCAGACAAAATACAATGTGGCTGTGAATGCCAAATCTCATTTTAGTCCAGAACTATTGTCGCCTCCTTGACCATGGACTGTATGCAATTCATCAACAAAAGACCAATTGATTGAATTTCCTATTTTATTATTAATGCTCATACTCTAAAAAAAACCTAAAAACTGGCAAAAATACAAAAATTAATTGGAAGCTGGGAGAAGAACAGGAAGAGGATCCAGAGAGTCTATAAAGTAAGTTGCAAGGCAAGTTGTAACCTTAAAAGGCAGCTACAAGAGAAAAGTCAGTCAGGAAAATGGCTCCTGGAAGACAGCCCTCAGGCTAAGAGCTGAAACCACCTGCTACAGTGGTGGCTTTTTCTTTTTGTTTCAACTTTTCCTCCTCCCTGCTATTGTTCTTCCTCGCCTCTTCCTCCTTCCTTCCCTTCTCCATCTCCTCCTCCTCCTCCTTCTGTTTCCCTCCTTTCGTCCACGCCCCTCCTTCTCTCTCTCTTTAGCAACACCACGGTAGCTAAGATTACAGACCGTTTTCTTTTCTTTTTAAAAAATGTTTATTTATTTATTTATTTTGAGAGAGAGTGCACGTGGGGGAGAGGCAGAAAGAGAGGGAGACACAGAGTCTGATGCAGGCTCCAGGCTTCGAGCTGTCAGTGCAGAGCCAGACATGGGAGTTGAACTCCTGAACTTCAAGATCATGACCTGAGCAGAAGTCAGATGCTTAACCGACTGAGCCACCAGGTGCTCCCAGACCATTTTCTGATTGTCTTCCTAGATCTTTCCTCACTCTGTCTTTTAATTCCTTTATTCTTCATGTTTAAACCATATCATAATCCCTCCTCAGATGGATTTATAGACTAGACTCAGCTTGTAACAGCTTCACTTAATTAACTTAAAATAATCAATTCTGTTTTTCCCAAGGAAAAGAAATGTGCTTTATTCTTTGATTCACAAATTTGTTGGCAAAATGAAATGGGAGGAAAAGAAGACCACTCAGGGCTATTGTAGGTGATCTCAGAGAACTCATTTACCCCCAAACTTGCTTCCTGAAATTCTACATTCGAGATCTGCAGTCTTTACCTGAAATTGGTTTGTTCCCAACTTTAAATCACTCCAAATATTTTGCTAATGACTTCCATTTTCAAACTCCACTCGTGTGTCCCTAGTTTCAAGTGAAGAGCCTTGCAGGTCTCAGGTGTGAGCTGGCCTCTTCTGTGGCAGACGGAGGCAAGAGATTATCAAAGGGACCTCTGAGGTTAGAACTGCTTTCTAACCACAGACGGGATTCCAATCCTAGCTCTGCAACTTTCTAGCTTCATTTTGGACAGGTATGTTAACCCTCTCAGGTCCAAGTTTCCTTATCAGTAAAGTGGGGATAATAATTGTACCACCCATATAGAGTGGCTGTAAAGATTAAACTAGATAAAGCATATAAAGCACTTATCTGATGCCTGCCTTGCAACAAACATTCAGTTCATACTACTGTTTTGTCATTATTGTTTACAGCATTATCTTATATTCAATGATCATATATGTAACCCTCTTATGTAATCATTGATTTAATTGCCTTTCTCCCTTAACTACGGGGCTGTGTCTTTCTTGACCAGTGTCTAGTGAAGAGCCTGGCACAGTATAGGCACCCACTAAGTGTTATTTGTTCTTTTGTTTTTATTTGAATCAATGAATGAATTTAATTATTCATTGATTAAAGTGTCAGAGTAAAGAAACAAACAATAAAAAGCCAGCTTTTTCCAGTGGTCTACTTCACATTTTTTAACTTTAAACTTGATAATCCAATGTCCTTTTCTTTTTTTCTTGAAAAGAAGAGAGGGTGAGAGAGAGCAGCGAGGGAGACAGAATCCCAAGCAAACTGCACTGTCAGTACACAGCATCTGACACGGAGCTCTATCTCACAAACCGTGACATCATGACCTGAGCCGAAATCAAGAGTTGGATGCTCAACCAACTGATCCACCCAGGTGCCTTTCCAGTGTCATCTCTCATGCATAAAATGGCTAGCAGAAACTCGTTGAAAGGAAAGTCATAGGATTGATACTTAATCATTAACTCCAAAAGTCATCTTCAAATCTGGGGTCAGTCGGGGGAGAGCAATAAGACAACTATTTGGGAGGGACAATGCAAGAGTCTGCATAGAGGAGGGGGTGCTGCTGATCGGTGGACTAGCACAAAAGGTTTCATAGACTTGGGGTGGAAAAGACTTGGCAATGCAGGGGAGGGACAGGAAAGGATCTCATGCAGGGTATCCTGCAAGAAGGATTCGAATTCCTCTCAACTTCCAGTTTCAGTTTCCCAGTCTGACTTGATCCATATGACAAATACTTAAACATTCCTCTTTGTAGAGCTGATGCTTTTGCCTTTGTGGGAACGAACACGCAAATCATCCCTTTTTTGCACATGGAGCCATCAAGTGGAATGATAAATCCCCTCCACAGAGTTTTCCTGGGACACAGCTTTAGAACGACAGTGTGTATTTTTCTTTCAAAGCATTTCCATTTAATTCATGCAGAATTCATCCTAAAATTGTTCAAAATAGAGATAGCATGGGATTTTATATGACAGAGGCACCTTGGAAGGCACCCAAGAAATTTTATTAATAGAGGAAGTCTTATTTAGCACACAAGCCCAAAACGAGAACGGAAAGACGTGCATTATGATTAATCTGGATAAATACTGAATATTAGAAACAATGACAAAGGTTAAAAGTAAGAAAAAAGTTCATTTTTTTTTCTCTTTATAGATTGACAGAAAAAAGGAAATGGATTAGGGGGTACCTAACAGGCTGATTCCCAGGTTTGGATGCTACACGGATCCTGAGACAACATTCTTTTAAAGAAACCAATCAGTCAGACAAAGATTCTGTATATTCTAGGCTGCTTAACTCATTGGCTGCAAAGAAATACTCATGCCTAGTTGCCTAGGCGAAGAGAACTAGGACTGCCCTGGGCACCAGAGGCGGCCTGAAAGCCATCTGCGAGTTACACACAGGGCAAGGTTCAGGGGAGGTTTGCTGTCCCCATTGAAGAGCACAGGCTGCTGTCTCAAGTGTACTTCGTGGTCCTTCCTCAGCCAGCTGCAACCCAGCAGAAGATGCTTTATTTTCTGTGCTGCAGACACACTTTCATTTGCATTTTATCTCACCTGGAGCACTGAGAAGCTGAGAAAGGACGGGCCTGCAACAAAGTCCTTGTGCTGCACACAGTGTTTACTTTGCTGCTGTCTTTTTCCCATCCTGCTGTGTCTCTGCACTAACAAGGGTCAGAAAGCACTCATGGTACACCACGAGAATGCCCGTGTGTTGCTTAAAGCAATTTGACTGGGACACAAGCCATTGTCCAGAAGGGGGTGGCTTAGAAGACTGATGGTAAAACTGTACAAAGTTACTCAACCTACAACTAGGGATTAAGTCTACCTCCAGCCAGCTGGCATCTCAGTATGAATACTATTCAGCTAATGGGACCTTCAACAATAAATTTTCATTTTGGCTGTGGTATTAAACATCTAAGCAGAGTTTAAGTAACTAATGACTAATGCGTCTTAGGTCTATACTAGTAGAAAACCACATGGTTTGAAAGCCATTTCAAAGTACATTTATAAATATACCAACTAGAATAGGTGAGGAAGATGGCAATTTTCAAGAGCATCTTTCCTTTTTCAGCTTGACCAAAAAGATGGCAGGGGTGAGCAGAGAAGAACATGGGCAATCCTCTGAGAGGCATAAGGTTTCAAGGATGAAGAGACTCTGGACTGAAGCTCTACTTTTACTGAATTAATGTAACCAACCTTTTCTATATAACAGGCCTGCCTTTTCCTTCTTTCCTGGGGAGTGCACTTATGGTGCATGCTTCTATGTAATGTGGCTTCTGTAAGGTTCCTGATGTGGAGCTCTGGTCATTTTTGCTCAATGACTGCACTTGGGCCTATAGATGATCAGAACTAATTTTTATTTAATAGATAATGCAAAGTTAAAAGATTCCTTTAGTTCTTACAGGGAGATGTGCGGCACTTCTAGCTTCAGGAAAAAACAAAGATTCAGTGGAAATATGAAAATGTGTCACTTGTGATTTGTAGAAGAAAGACCTGGAAAAGAGTAGCTAGTGAGGTTTCCTAGGAAACTGGGGTACAGGGAAATGAGATTTGGGTAAAGCTCCTGGAGTTATCTGACAAAAAAAGGAGATTTAAATTTACATCCAATTTAGATCCAACTTGGATAGCCAAGGAACCTCAGAGAAATTCACCTAGATGGAGGGAGAAAATAAGGCCAAACTAGAAAGAAAAGAGATACAGGTAAAGAAAATTTCTCAACAGCCAGGAAGAAAGAGGGCTGCGTATAATTGGACACCCTAAAAAGTAGTAATTCTTTTCTAAATTATCCACCCAGCATGTATTCTTTCTCTCTACATCTCTCATTTTTTGTACGTGCGCGTGCGCACGCACACACACACACACACACCCCTGTGAGCCATTACTGTTGACCTGATAGGACCTGCCTTGGGAATTTTGCTTGAAAGAAGCTGAGTAGGTGAGAGAACACTATTCCTGAAACCTCCTCATGTGTGGTCAGTGAGCAAAGGACAACATTTTCAAACCCTCATGTGTTCCCAAGGCTATCTATAAAATACAGAGGGAGGAAATACCAATATGTCAGGTCATGCCTTATCTCGAAGGGATTGCTAAAATTTATTTATTTGTTTATTTAATTTTTTTTAAATGTTTTATTTATTTCTGAGAGAGAGAGGCAGCTGAGCAGGGGAGGGTCAAAAAGAGAGGGAGACATAGAATCCAAAACAGGCTGCAGGCTCCAAGCCAGCTATCAGCACAGAGCCCTACGCATGGGCTTGAACCCACAAACCATGAGATCATGACCCGAGCCAAAGTCGGACACCCAACCGACTGAGCCACCCAGCTGTCCTGCTAAAATTTAAAAAGACCTGTTGTCTTGCCCCAGCTGGATGCAAGTCTGCTGTTGAAAGAGGCATTCCATTTGGAAGCATGATAATGGTAAGAGTTGAAAGTGGTTTGGAACTGTTTAAGGAAGCTGCTTACAGATGAATTCAAGGATATTTCTAAGTGTCCTTACACATGGCTTTTCACATACACAAAGGATAACCAAAGATATATGGCTACAATAATGACTTCCTTTCTAGTTCTTATTTAAGTTTATTCTTTTTTTAAAGTGTGTTTATTTATTTTGAGGGATGGGGGAGGGGGGCGGGGGAGGAGAAGCAGAGACAGAAAGGGAGAGAGAGAATCCCAAGCAGACTCCATGTTCAACCTGGAGCCCAATCAGGGGCTCAATGTCACGACTGTGAGATTATGACCTGATCCAAAATCAAGGGTCAGATGCTTACCCAACTGAGCCACACAGGCACCCCCAAGTTTATTCTTTTAAACAGATACAGATGTAATTAAACCTTTCCACATTTTTTTAACTCTTTAGCAGAAAATACCTAGGAAGGTGGTCAGGGGATGTGCAAACTTAGTTGCTTCAGAAGTCAATGCAACCAGGGGTAAGTGGAACAATAAAGGGCACTGACTGGCCATTCCCAAGGTTAGACAACACAGGCTGGTGTGAGGTTCAAAAGCTGTCAGGAAGAGTTTCCATGTAGGGAGATGGCCTGGGAATTTCAGCAGAAAGTCATGCCTGGGAAAAATGAGACTTTTAACTTTGTGAAAACCTCCTGAATGATCTGCAATGTAGAACAGTATACTTTCCCCTGTACTTCTATACTCTATGATATAAAATGCACATATAAAGTTAGATCAACTGGCACCTCTAATCATGATTCTAGACTGAGAACAAATAAAACAGCCCATTTTGTTCCCAACAGAAAACCAGATTACACAGTTTGGAGGTTCTAGGTTCCACACTAGTTTAAAGATTCACCTGTGACTCAGCAATGCAAAATGCTAGTTACGAGTGAATCACAATGAAATACAATGCTGCCATAGTCAAGTTTTTAAATCCAAATATTACAGGTTGAGAAAATTGGCTTTTATAACTAAAAGGGGAGTTCAGGGTCTCTTGGGTTCCCACTTGATATGTGAATTGAAGGGTGGACCCTTTGGGTAGCGACCAATCTGCTGGGTGTCCTGGGGTGGAAGCTGTCCTCACAGCTCACCAACAACAACTCATCTCTCAGCTGCTGTGTGTGTCTCCGTGGGTTGTGGGTCATACCTTGAACTTGGGAGTGCCATGGTGGGGGCAGAAGCACAGGAGAGGCTGGTCCTGCCTGGGCAGGTGATTAGCCGTGGCGTTGTTGGGTTCCTGCAAAGAAAGGCTCTCCCCCGTTCCTGATTTATTGCTGCTGGGTCTGAGCCAGTTGCTACTCAGGGCAAGGCGACTAGACAGACCTGGCTCCACCGAAATGCCAACGTAAACAAGTTGATGCTTGACCTCCTAATTTTGGCTCTGCACTAAACTAACAAGATCATTTTTATTATTATTAAGAGGTTTGAAAATGCAAAAGTTTGTCTTCTGCATTTACTGAACTGGAAATAAATTGCCTGGAGAGGCCAGAGCTTTTTCAAATTCTTTAGAACTGCCCTGTTGTTGCTTTGTCTCCTACCTTTGCCTCTTCTTCTTCCTCCTTGTTCTCTTTTTTCCTCATCCCAGGGCCAAATCTCTCTGGCTAAATATTGCACTATTTCTTTCTTCTAAGTCATAAGTCATAGCATGGGAAAATACCAAATGTGGGCATGGCACACAATCTACTGACAAACGCCAAAATCGGTTTTTTCCAGAGACCAACAGTACTGACCTCAATCCCTCCTTCCCCATTTCTTCTCCAGAGGAGATAGAAAATAATCTCAAATTCATGCTAATCTAATCAAGACAGAAAATAAATCAATGAGTGCCTCAGTCAAAATGCCAAAGTCTCCTGCTATCTATTTCAGCAAACCAAGGAATTGCAAAGACTTACATACTTGGAGAACAACTTATCTTCCAAACATCATGTTGTTAAGGAAAGAAGCAGCAAACAAGGCCCTGACACTGTCACAGGGCAAGGCTGTGCCCCTCACTGAGATCCCAGTTCAGTTTATGAGGCCTTCTGTTTGATTTGCAAAACCAATTCATCTGGCAGTATAATTTGTGCAGCCAATCACATCTAAGGCCAATGAGGGTTCTTTTATGTGCATATATCTTCCCCTGTGAGTAATTTCACACATGAGTACAGCAACAGGGAGCTAAAAATGGATTTCTGACATTATCTTTTATGTGACAAACAGACATTTTCACTTGGTTTGATGAACTGATAGAAATCCTCATTCATGCAGATTTCTATTCTCTGTAGTCCAGCAAAAGACTAGAATAGCCAAGCCAGAAGGGGAATATTCTGTGGGAGTGTGTAATTATAGGCTCAGTTACAAGAAGGGCCATTAGATGCCTCATTTATGTCACCTTTCTGCATTTCCTCCTTCTTATCACTAGTCAAAAAGGAATTACATTTGTGTGTGCGGGACACAGAGCAGTGGCCTTCACTCCCACATTCCTTCGGACGTTTTCATCATCAGACATCTATTTTCCCTCCACACGACATAGGGCTGCCCATGGGGCTGGAGTGATTTTACAGAAGACTGAATTTGAAAGCCAGTGAAACATAGTTTATAGAAGTGGTAGTGTTGCACCTCAACTTATGTCAAAGGACTATTCCATCACAGTGGAATCTAGAGGCGGAAATGGGAGTGGCACCCTGTCCTATTTCCCCTAGTGACCCACTAGTAAAAATTTTTTTCCTGTTTCTGCACTATTTTGCTCTACTGATCTAAAAGCCTTAGTTCCAAAGGGAGGAATGTTTCTACCTGGAGACACAACAATGATTCCATTGAATTAAAAGTGCTTCAGGCTCTTTGTGCTTCTCAAATTAACAAAGAAGGGAGTTCTCCTCACTGTGCTGGCTGCGGTGATTGATCTGGGTTTCCCAGGGGAATTGGGCTGCTACTTCATGATGAAGGTGAGGAATAATAAGTCTGGAATACAGGGGATCGCTAGGCATTCCTTAGTATCACCATGGCCTGTGATTACAGTCAATGGGAAACTTCAACAACCCAGTCCAGGCACTCACGGACCCAGGCCCTTCAGGATCGAAGGTTGGATCACTCCACCCCAGCCTGCCCTGCCCTTCCAAGAGATAGAGATAGAAAAAGATACACAAACAGGCACATGTCCCATTGGTTCTATATCTTTAGAGAACCCTAACACAACTAACAAAAGGCAAATCTGTTATGCTAAAGGTCTGAACGCTGATGTAAACCTTTCATCACAATTTCTCTCCATGCACATTTTAGAAAGGGGGTGTTTAATGATATTTTTCAGGGACTATTGAGCAGTGCCTCACAGAATGAGCTCTCATCAGAATGGTGACGAGACTCTGTTTGCAACTTTCTTGCTCTGTGGTCTTGGAAAAGTTCCTTACCTCTCCAGACCTCTAGTCATTCATTCATCTGTTAACTAAAGTTGATAATACTTGTCATATGGTGCTATTGTGAGCATTAAGTTAAGTGTGTGTGTATGTGTGTGTATGAACCTTTTCATAATATGTATATTTCATAATATATATTTCATAAATATATTTTTCATATATATTATATAAAATTTTAGTACAGTTCTTGGTACATAGTAAATGTTCAATAAATGTCAGCTATTGTTAGCTTTATATCACAAAGAGTAAATGCTAAAGCACAGATAGGTTTGAAAATTTTCCTAAATAGTTCTTTCTGAAAAGGTCAGCATGAATCAAATTGAATTGCAAATGCATTTATGGAATTGGCAACTTAAAAGAAGAGCACGGCAAGTGGAAGGCTTTTTTGTCAAGGCAAATAATAAACCCTTGGTTTATAGGCTCAGTGTTTGAACTTATTTTCATGTTGAGCTTTCCTACAATGATGTATAATTACATAAGTCACAGGAATCCTCATAAGTTTCTATTCTGCTTTATTAATTTAGAGCAACCACTGCTTGTCAGCATAAGCCATCTTTGAGAATCCACAAATATATGTAAGTTTGGCAATTTGCTTTCCTTCCTCAGTGTTGTAGGCTGGAAAGTGGCTCCCAAATGTACATCCATACTATAATACCTGGAACCTTTGAATGTTAATGACTTCATTTGAAAAGGGGCCTTTGCAGATATGATTAAGGCTTTTGAGGTGATAGATTAAATCCTGGGTACTATAGACTGAATATGTCCACCCCTCTAAATATGTATTTTGAAGCCATAACCTCAATGTGTCTTATATTTAGAGATGGAGCCTCTATGGAAGTAATTAAGGTTAAATGAGGTCGGAAAGGTGAATTAGTGAATTAGTGTCCTTATAAGACACAGGAGGACTCTCTCCCTCACTTCTCTCTCTATATATATAGATACACATGGAGAAACTGCCAAATGAGGACATAATGAGAAGGTGGACTTCTACAAGCCAAGAAGAGAGCTTTCATCAGAAACTGAACCCTGCTGGACCCTGATCTTGGATTTCCAGCTTCCAGATGTGAGAAATAAATTCATGTTGTTTAAGTCACCCAGCTTGTGGTATTTTGTTATGGTAGTCTGAGCACATGCTAATATAGCTGGGTTCGGGTGGGCCTATCTTATGAGAGAGAGGTAGAGGGAGATGTTAGACTCACAGAGAAGAAGGGTTTTTGAAGACGGAGCAAAGAGAGATTTGAAGAGGCTTCCTTTAAAGACTGTAGTGATGTGTAGCCATAAGCCAAGGAAAGAAGGCAGTCACAGCAGCTGGCAGAGGTAGCGAACAGATTCTTCCCAAGATGGAGCATAACTGCTGAATTTTGGCCAGGTAAGTGGTACATGCTGGATGGCTAGTTGGTGCTAGCACATTCTGAATGTCCCTATTAATCACTATCTTGAAAATGTAGAGGTCTTATCTTCCCTCTATATTCCCAGCAAGCAGAATGTGTTGTTCAGGGTTCAAGGTCAGGGACTTTGGAGGTGGCTAACCTGGAGCATACCCTCAGGAATGAAGAGTATCCAGGTGGTACGCCTTGATGTTTTGGAAATGCTAGCCATGCAAGGAGGGAAAGGGCTACTGATAGTTGCTGGGTTAAGTTGCTGTGATACAAAAACTTGCTGCATGTGGATCCCAGCAGCAGATGCTCCCTGTGCACAGTTTCCCCCAACAAACCTACCTCTTGATCACTGTCTCTGGGTCTTTCTTTGGCCTCACTGGACCATCACCCACCCTAGGCTTAGAGTCTGCTGGGGTGCAGCTGCACACCCTTTGAAATGGATTTTGGTCTTCTGATCCTCAGAACTGTGAGAGAATAAATTTCAGTTGTTTTAAGCCACAAAGTTTGTGGTAATCTGTTACAGCAGATTTAAAGAACTAACAGACCCAGCAATGAATTATTCATGCAGTAACTTAGCTTAACTGTGAGCCAAGACCCTAGTTATCACCGTGCTGTCCATCCATACAGTTACTACCACTTCGTGAGCTGGGGATATAATGGTAAATGTGATGGATATAATGCCATTCCTAGATTCTAGTCTGTTGTGGGAGACAAGACTGACAACATTAGAAGGAATTCATCTGTAATGTGATTTTGGGCAACACTATGAAGGAAACAAACAGGCAACGGGGTGATGTGAGAGTCTGGTGGAAGCTACACAGATAGTGAGGGAAGTGTTTTCTACAGATGAGGCACTGAAGTTGAGACTGAAGCAGCCAGGGGAAGGGCTGGAGAAGAGCAAGTCCAGGCAGGGGGACATCAAGAGCAAAGGCCCGAGGAGGAAAGGGTACATTTATATAACAAGAAGGACAGCCAACATCGCCAATGTCCAACACTTAGTAGCAATTCGCAGTTGAGTGCATCCTCTGTACCAGGCACTGTTTAGTGGGATTTACATTATTTGGCTTCTTAATAACTCATGAGAAAGCTATGATTATTTCCCTGTTTCTTTTTAAAAATTTTTAAACATTTATTATTTATTTCTTTATTCATTTATTATTATTTTTTTTAACTTCTCTAGTCTTTATTTATTTTTGAGAGACAGAGACAGGGCGTGAGCAGGGGAGGAGCAGAGAGAGGGAGACACAGAATCTGAAGCAGGCTCCAGGCTCTGAGCTATCAGCACCAAGCCTGATACAGGGCTTGAAAATGCGAACCATGAGATCATGACCTGAGCTGAAGTTGGACATTTAAATGACTGAGCCACCCAGGCACCCATTTCCCCCTTTCTAAGGGAAAAAAGTATGGTATGCAAGTGTCAAGAGTGGAGGTTGGAGCCATAAAAGCATAGGCTACTTAGGAACTGTGTAAATGTTTTATACATTTATATTTTGCTCAAAATGCAATGAGAAAGAAGGGTGTTCAGCAGAGGAGAGTATTATCTAATTGGTATTTTAAAAGGGTCACTCTGGGGGGCGCCTGGGTGCCTTAGTCGGTTAAGTGTCCACTCTTGATTTTGGCTCAGATCGTGATCTCACAATTTTTGGGATGGAGCCCTGTGTCAGACTCTGTGCTGACAGCGTGGAGTTCACCTGGGATTCTCTTTCTCCCTCTCTCTTTGCCCCATCCCTCCCTCCACCTGCATGCATGCACGTACTCTCTCTCAAAATAAATAAATAAACTTAAAAAAAAAATAAAAGGGTCACTCTGGCTGCTGGTGGGTGATTAACTGTAGAGATGAATAAGTGGAAGCAGGCAGACCAGGAGACTATTGCAATGGTCTAAATGAGACATGTTGGTGTTTGAACTAAGATGATTGCAGTAGAAAGAGAATATATTTTATTTTATTTATTTATTTTTTTTAATGTTTTATTTCTAGGAGAGAGAGAGAGAGAGACAGCGTGAGCAGGGGAGGGTCAGAGAGAGAGGGAGTCACAGACTGAAACAGGCTCCAGGCTCTGAGCTGGCAGTCAGCACAGAGCCCGACGCGGGGCCCGAACCCAGGAACCGTGAGATCATGACCTAAGCGAAAGTCGGACGCTTAACCGACTAAGCCACCCAGGCGCCCCGAAAGAGAATATATTTTAACAGAGGATCAGCAAGGAGAAATAAAGTCTGAATCTCAGTTACTGAAGGTGAATATTCTGAGGGTATGTGATTCTTTCTGAAGCATTTCTCATGGTGCATTTAATCCCTTGTTTTCACATATCATCTCTTTAAACAGAGAGGATGTACACTTAACATCTTCTATGATACTCGCATTAACTCTTTGTGTTGTAGGTATAATTCCGGCCAGTATTTAATCTATAAAGTTCTCCCATTTCTCCAATAGTCTCCATTCTTGCAACCTGAGAAGCATTCTAAGAAAAGAACCATATTTAGGAAAGCACAATTAATAACAACACTACTGAAGCATGATAATCTTAGCAAACAAAGCTGCTGTCAACTCCTCTAAAGTATTTTCATCTCATATCAGTTTTTAACAACCAACCTTCAGAGAAGTACAGAGTACTATGATGAACATCTTGGAGCTGAGGCAGGTTCAGTAGAATGCTTAGGGCACCATCTTATAGTGATGCTGATATAATCTCCAAGGCCTTGCTTGACCCTTCACCCAATCCTCTTCCCATCTCCTAATTGCTTCATTAACTGCATTGCAGCATAATTCTTTTTGCTCTTCTATTCCTCATATTCAAGTTTCTAAAAGCAATCCATATCTTTATGCATATGGGAAGGATTCAACTTTAATTCAACGTATCTTGGAATAACCTTAATGGATTATTGATGAAGTTGGATGCTATTCTTCCTCAATTCATAGAAATGAACAATCATCAAGAAATATTATCATGGCTGTGGAAGGGGGAAATGTTTGACAAAATGCAAAGTGGGCTTCTCTTACAACCACATTGGAATTCTTTATTTCTTTCACATGTACCTGGTAATGTCAGGAAAGACAGAAAAATGAAATAAATGGATGAGTAATTGTAAAGAATGTCATGATGTGGCAGATGTCAAGGAGAAGTCACATTATGGTTTTAATAGTTAGTAATTTTTTTCTAAATAAGTTTGGTACCTGATGAATAGCTTCCACCTTCTCTTAAGTAATCCTCAACACTCACTTTCTAATTCCAAAATATCACTAAAAGGTATTGGCATCAGGCCCAGAATATTTGGTTATTCCATAATAAAATCTTACAACATCATTATCACTACATTTCCACAGTATGGTATAATCCTCAAAATCCATGAAGTGCTATCTATCATAAATGCGACAGACATTCAACAACAGTGTTAGTTTCTTATCCCCCTTTTAAACTAAATTTTTTACTTGTTATAAAAATAGTTTCAAACAGAGGGAGGAAAACCATAAGAGACTCTTAAATGCAGAGAGCAAACTGAGGGTTGATGCAAGGGGGGGGGAGCCAAAATGGGTGGTGGGCATTGAGGAGGGCACTTGCTGCAATGAGCACTGGGTGTTGCAAGGAAGCAATGAATCACGGGAATCTATTCCCGAAGCCAAGAGCACACTGTGTCCATTATATGTTAGGTAAGTTGACAATAAATTATGTTTTAAAAAAAGACTAAAAAAATAAAATTATCTAATGTCTTAAGGCTTAAAAATATTTTGAACTTTGAGTTTGTTACTATTATACAAACACATTTTAAAAAGTCAGAATCTAGAGCTGACTTCTAAATTTGACATCCATGAACTGATATGATCATAACCATCTATGATGTCTCTGACTATAGTTTTGAGGGAGATGGGCACAGTGAGATAATACCAAAATGTAAAGAGATTTGTCACTTGGAAATGGCCTCCTTTATTGTCTAGCCTGGGTGTATAAGGGCCTCTTTTCTCTGCACATGTGATTCTGGGAAAGCTAATTTGATAATATTATTGTTATCTGATATTGCCGGTTCTTCTGAGGCACATTATATAGATAAAACTTTTGGAATGCGCTCCATCTCTACAGATGCCTTTACTTCATCCTTTTCTGTAAGTGGTGACTTTAATATCCCTTCCCTTTCACATCTTCACTCAGGGCTGCCGGTTTGCATTGGCACCCCACTCATTCCACTCATATGTAAAATGCAAATAATAAACCAATAAACTGAAGACATTTCACTGGACTGCATGGATGTCATGAGTATCCTTATAACAAAACTCACAGATATGGCCTTAGATGCCACGAAGAGCTAAAACAGAAGCCGCATACACCACTTATGCTAAAACTAAGTAGAAATTATTTCAATTAGCTTTAAAAGCAAGTCTGTACACTTGAAGTGCAAAGAGATTTGTAACATTTTGTGTATAGCTTTCTGTAGCTCTATTAATGACACACTTTTCAGAGGAGATGGCTGTTTTCTGGTGCTGAAGATTAGCAAAACGTTTGCAAGGACAGTTAGTGTTTACATCAGGTGTTAGTAAGCTAGCAAATCTAGCAGCTACCTAGTTTTGTAAAGTTTTATTGGAAGATAGCCGTGTCGATGGCAGAGTTGAGTAGACGTGAGAGAGACCGCCTGGCTTGCAGAGCCTGAACTATGTATAATCTGATCTCTTACCAGTTTGCTGACCTCTGTGCCTGTAGACAATATAAATACAGATATGGGAATATAGTATGTGATAATGACTCAATTCACAATTTCAGTGTGGGATGTCTTATGAATAAAAGTCTGAATGTTAGATATGATTTTTCCTATTCAAAGAAAACATTTCTCAGCAAATTTTCAATCCCTGCTGTGAGCTCCATTCTTCCACTCCCCCACAATACTGTAATAGTTACTATGACATTGAACTGGTTTTCGAAGCTCCATGTTACCTGAAGATGTTCTCTAAGCAATCCACCAATTCAATCAAAGAATGAATCAAAATCGTGGCTTGCTATTGTGGACGCTATTTTTTTTTCTTTACTTTTCAGCTGGCCGCTTCTACTTGAGATGTAAAGAGTTCATATCAATCAATAGCTTTTTGCTTCTCATGTGAAAATTCCTAGATAATGTTCAGCCTAGAAAATTGAGGTGTAACCTCTAATGTTTCTTGTAGAGATAAGCCCTGCCTTGAATAAATAATTGCTGACCACGTACTGTGCCAGGCACTGTACTGGACACCAGGGATTCAGCAGAGAGGGAGCTCTGTCATCAGGCGCTTTGTACTTCCTTCTTACATAAGGTCAGTCCTTTTATCTAAAGGTGGAGCTGGTTAGTATACAAAGGAAACACCAGTACAATCAATAATTGCTGACACAGAGCTCCACAGAGCAATGTGAAGCAGGTACTCTTCTGCACACTAATGCCTGGTTCCACACAGCATCAAAAAAGAACTGGACAGAAAGCCACTCACCAAATTTACATTCAAGCTCATCTGAGTTACCTTGCTGAATTTGAGGCTCCACAGAATAGTTTACAGTGTATTTATTTTAAAAATAAAATGACATCCCCAAATAGATTTAAATGTGAAAGAGACTGGCATATGACTACATTAGTGCTTAGCAATGTAGTGAGTGCACTTTTAGTTACGTGAAAGTGATGAGGAAAACAGACACAAAAAAACACTTTCCCTTTGTGTTCATGCTTGTCTGTTAAAACTTAGAATGAACCATTTAGAACCTTCTAATCAGTTTCTGGTTGCAATTCTGGTCCATTTTGCAATGGCAGAGATTCGTATTTAGACCTCCTTTTTATTAGAAGATATTCCTAGCTTTATGTATTTTCAGGATAAAAACAACTTTATTGTTTTATGATTATAAAAATAATGTATGCATATGGTTTCAGTAATACATAATTTATGCAATATTTAAAAGTGTGCAGAACATAAACTACAAGCACTCAAAATTGTTCCATGCTTAATAATGGCATTATTTACTGAGTGTTCACTGAGCCAGCCAATGCAGCCAGTGATTTACATTTCTATACTGGGAACTCTGATGCTCCCAGTTACACAGTATCTACTATTAGGACCCCCATTTGCAGATGGAGAAACTATAGATGAAAGTAGTTAAGTAACTTTTGCACAAGGCTGTATAACTGGTTAGCATCAGGGGTTCCTGTATAGAATTCAGGGGTACTGTAAACCTAGACAAAAACCTTGGATTTTTATTTACCCTGATTTCTGACATTTAGCATTTCTTCATTATAAATGGAAGAAATGAGCTGCATTAGTATGAGCAGTGCCTTGGACTTTTTGCCAACAGAAATCACATATATTTTCATATCACATGACAATTGCTGCAGATCTTTCCAGATGTACATTCATCACTGCTTTGACATGACAGTAGTTATTAGGTGTGCTTCTAGAACCTGTGATTTGTATATTACTATATCATCACATTTAAAAATATTTTGATGACTTTATTTTAATATAATCAGCCTGCTTTGTAATGGCTATGTATTTTATTTTAGACATAAAATAAACATAAAATCATAAAAACATTGTGATAGGGATCTCTAGGCTTTACCAGACCAACAAAGGGGTGTATAGTCCGGAAAATGTTAGGAACCCTTTGGTAGAGTGAGCTGAAATTAACACCCAGAGAGTCTGACTCTGGACCCTGGCATGCAACAATGCTGCTGTTCCATCTGCCCTTGGCCTCATGTTCACATTTGGGTGAGTACACTTACTTTCAGATCTCTCTCTAATTTGGAAGGAATAGATTAAGTGGTGATTAGGGAAACTCAGGGGAAAGTCAAGGAAACATTCCCAGGAACAGAAACCCTTTCCTACTGCCTCATATTCTCAACTAGGCAGGGTGGGGATGCATTGGAATCTACCATTATTTGAGGCTCTGTGGTAAACTGCGGGGGGCGAGAGTGGGGGGTGGGAGGTGTTCAAGGCCACCAAGGAATTATACTCCTGGGAGTGAGACAGGCCATGGACCAAGCTGACCTATATACAAGTGTAAAGACATGACAGACATTCTCAAACAGAAAGAAGAGATCTGACACTTGTAGGCTCTTTTTTGGGAAACCCTCAAACTACTGAATGATAAAATCCACTCAAATGATTGAAAAGGGTTGGGTATAGTTCTCAATTTTTCATTCCAATTTTAGTATATGTGCCGCCGAAGCGAGCACATAGTTCTCAATTTTTCAAACAAAGCAAAACAAATCTCAAAAATTATAAAGTTCTGAGAAAAAGAAAATGTAACCTAGGAAAATTATCCTTTGAATATAAATAAACATAAGAAATGTTTTCAAGGAAGTAAAGACTTGGGAGATAGAGCCCCTATGAACACTTCCTGACAGACACGCTGCCAGCCCAATGGCACTTTTCCAGTGACTGTGAACTCTTTCTTTCTTCAAGGCATTTGACTACCATCTGCTGGAAAATATTCCCTAGAAATGGACAAATTACACTGTAGACAGATTGTACAACCATACATAGCCACCCTGCTTCCTAACAACACCAGCCGTGATGAAATCTAAGACATAAAGGAAAATAAAGAATGCAGAAACAAGAGCCTGCATTTCAGGGACTGGCGATATATATAAGAAATGTAGTAAGTATGGAAATACGGCTTAAAAACCATAAGGACTATGTTGATTAAAATCCACTGTTAAAATCATCGATAATATAAAAACAGTACAACAGTAGTCAGGAAATGAAGGAGGGACAGTATTATCTTTCATAGAAGGGAGTACATAAAAACTCACCACACCTTAGATATATAGTTGAAAATTAGTCTTAGTAGCTCCTGAAGATATGTGGAGGGGTGGCTCTGTTTTAGCCTTTATGTTTGAGCCAACCTTTGTTCTTTACCTTAGCAAGCTGATGCTCTGCTTTCTGTGAGCTTGGGTCATTTATCTTCTAGTCCACGGAAGATGGACACATACAGGTCAGATGACAAAATTAGGTGTCTGAGTATTAGGAAGGCGCTGGACTGTGCACCTGGTGACAAACACATCGCATGCATTCTCCTGGGAGGCAACTAGCTGGTTTTTCCTGGCTACGCTCCAGTGTAACCACAAGCCTTTCCATTTGAAACTTCTGCAACCTTTCTAGCTCATTCTGTTTTTCCCTACAGCTTGTCCTGATAATGTGAGTTCAAAATATTTGTGATGTGTAGTTTATGAATAGATTCATGTATAAGGAATTTATACTTCCAGCTATGGTTCTGGACCTGCCTCACAATTTATCCCAACTTATCTAATCCTTCCAATATTTCTAATAAATAGGAATTGCTAATGTGTCAGAGACTGGCTACTTATTCACTGAACCTATATTCTTTCCTTACTGTACAAATAGCTTAACTACATTTCCCAGCCTCCCTTGCAATTAGGTGTGGCCACATGACTGAGTTCCAGCCGAAAGCATGAGGAGGAGATTATGCATACTACTCTAGACACAGCCATAAAAGTCTCCAAGCTGTCTCAATAGAGATAGGGACTGGCAAACATTTCCTTAAAGGGCTAGATAGTAAATATTTTAGGCTTGTGGGTCACACAGTCTCTGTCACAACTACTCAGTGGTGTTGTTGTAAGGCAGGAGCAGCCATGGTTAACACATAAAGAAATGAGCATGAATGTGCTCCGGTGAAACTTTATATTCACAAAAACAAGTGGCTGGCTTGCAGATCCCAGTGTGTTAATACTGTCCCAGAGGATGGCAGAGCCACAAGATGGAAGGAGTCTGGGCTTCTGAATGGCTACACGGGAAGCACTGTCTCCCATCCACAGAGGCTAGCAACACATACCCTAATAAATTTAGGAAGATGGAGCTCTCAAAAGACTTTACTGAGTTTTCAGGCAGGGGGAACCAAGTTCAAACATTCATTGCTCTATCACCTCACCATTTCATGTGAAAAGCTTTGGGGCCTCAATGATGCTGATTTCTCCAATTCTTTACTCACCAGGGACAGTTTAGGAAATATGAAAAGAGTCATAAAAGGTAAGTATTAATTTAAAATCCTCCCATTTAGGGGCATCTGGGTGGCTCAGTCTGTTGAACATCCTGCTCTTAATTTTGGCTTAGGTCACGGTCCCTGGGTTGTGGAATCGAGCCCTGCGTCAGGCTCTCTGCTGAGCATGGTGCCTGCTTAAAATTCTCTCTCTCTCCTCTTCTCTCCCCCTCTCCCCTGCTTGGACTCTTTCTCTCTAAAATTAAAAAAGTAATAATAAAAAAATAAAAATCTCCCATTTATAATTAGTACTGTACACTTAAAAATCATAACCTTTGAAGATGCCATTCTTCTTGAAGGAAATATAACAAACTGCTTATGAGGGTGTTTTTATAAGTAAGATGTGCACTATTGCTTTTATGCCCATTGACTGCCGCAGGCAGAGGCTGCCTGCCTTGGTTGCTCAAGTACAGGTCCATTACTCAAACTGCTTGCCACCTCAGAGGATCAGCGCTTGCTTGGCTCCAGGTTCTGATCCACAGCTAATGAAAGATTCTACTGTTAATGCAATCTCTGCAAACTCTCTGGCATCAGCACTCAGATATTAAGGATGCTTGAGATTGTTGGTCTATTCAAGTGTCAGTGGTTTGGAATCTCAGCCTTCGCATTAATCCACTTGGTGATTTTTAGTATTCTTGTCATCTTTATTTATAAATGAAAAGTTAAGCACCCAAACAGTGCTTGGCACATAGCAGGCATAGAATAAATAAATATTTGCTTAACGAAGTTCTTTGAGATTTAGTGTATAATCATATATTATTAAGTTATACCCACATCCGGGGTTATTAAACTTTTCTTGCCAAATCTCTTATAACAACAACAACAACAAGATGAACAACAAAACCAGTATGAGAAACTGGCACATGTGAGATGAAATATTTAGTGGCTGACAGAACAGGTCAGGGAGGATCATGGGACTCTACACCTGTCCTCACAGGATGTAATGTGGATTGCTAGACTAGGCAGTTGACAATGTAAGACACTTTTATGATTAATCATCAAAAACAACTCGCAACAATTATAAACAATAGATCAGGTATAAAGATGAGGCTAAACATGCAGAATGTTTTCTAATGAACCCATACAGATGAAATTCTAAAAAATTCACACGAACACATTACCCAGAACATTGGAAGTAGCCTTCTTGGACAGATGATTTTGAAATTACTCTCTCCCCATTTTTTAGCAGAGAATATCTGGACGATAAAAACCTATTTCCCGATGTAGGAGTATAAGTTTTATGGAGCCTTTACTTTCCTAAAATGTTACTCTTTGAATAAGATCACCTGGGGTTTCAGGCTGCTCGGTGTGGGGAGCCATATAGACTAGTGCCAAGGGAGAGCATTTAAAGGGAATTTAGAAAGAATTTACAATGTTCATTTCTTCTCTATCAATTTCCTGTTTATTCTGATGCAGCTACAAAAAAATAATCACTACTTATGCAACTACTCTCAACTTTATTACAGCTATTCTGTGACAATATTAAACCTTGAAAAGGTAATAGCAAAATGTGTGAAGTAAGCCATTTTCTATTTTAAATGTAAAGCAAAAAGGAATATTCTGCATATTCAACACTGGCTGCTATTTTCCTGAAGAATGTTCAACCTATGATGGCATATCATAAAAGAATTTATTGGCATTTTATTTTAACAGCACCTGAATGTTTTGTATTTATGGCTGTCACCTAAAAATCTTATTGTAAGCAATGAAGGAGTTCTGCAGAAAATGACTGATATAATATTTTCTAGGTTTGTATGATTAGACCCAGTTTCACCTTTTCAAACAAGGAATAGGAGAAAACTCACAAAAAATAGTTAAAAGCTACACCTTGTTACAAACTCTTAAAATAACTTAGTATCCTAAAAGTGGAATGAGATGGGGATTACTAATTCTGAAGCATATATTTAATCAGAGTAATGAATCACTACTGGTTGCCATTTATAATTGATCTACTCCCTTCAAAAACTCCATAAAGCAGGTCTCGTCACTCTGAAGTTGGGAAAGAATAAATAACTGGTCCAAAGTAAGTAAAGAGTAAAAAGAAGCCACACTTTACATCTAGGCTCCTTTGACTTGGCAGTCTGTGTTCTGCTTACCACACCATGTTTCTGAATTCATACTTCACCCAGGAGACATTCAGTAGCCCTCTGGCCCTAATCCATTTTCTCTATGCATGACTGAGTGTTCTCTTTGTTAAAGTCACACAAGAGTGGGTAATCAGAACGACTCTAAAAATCAGTTGGGAAACTCAACAGAGGGCAGTGTCTACCTAGGTGGAGAATATGTCTTCATTGACCAGATGCAGCTTCTAAAAAGAGCACAGCCATATGTGCCAGCGCGTCCGGCTTGGAACCAATGTACCCTCACTTATCTTGGTGTAATTATTAACAGTCCTCTTGTGGCAAGTGAAATAATGGCCCCCAAAGGTGTTCACATCTAGTCTCTGGAAACTGTGAATAGGTTACTTCATGTGGTAAAAGGGATTCTGCAGATATGATTAAATTAAGGAGCTGGGCTCTTTAACAGATGGCGTTAGGAGAACTGGACAGCAACATGCAGAAGAATGAAACTAGATCATTTTCTCACACCATGCACAACAATAAACTCAAAATGGATAAAAGACCTGAACGTGAGACAGGAAACCATCAAAACCCTAGAGGAGAAAGCAGGAAACAACTTCCTTGACCTCCACCACAGCAACTTCTTACTTGACACATCCCCAAAAGCAAGGGAATCAAGAGCAAAAATAAACTATTGGGACCTCATCAAGATTAAAAGCTTCTGCATGGCAAAGGAAACAACCAATAAAACTAATAGGCAACCAACGCAATGGTAAAAGATAGTTGCAAATGACATATCAAAGGGTTAATATCCAGAATCTATAAGGAACTCACCAAACTCCACACCCGAAAAACAAACAACCAAATGAAGAAATGGGCAGAAGATATGAACAGACACTTCTCCCAAGAGGACATCCAGATGGCCAACAGACACATGAAACACTGCTCAGCATCCCTCATCAGGGAAATACAAATCAAAACCACACTGAGCTACCACCTCACGCCAGTCAGAGTGGCTAAAATGAATAAATCAGAGAACTCTAGATGCTGGCGAGGATGTGGAGAAACGGGCACCCTCCTACACTGTTGGTGGGAATGTAAACTGGTACAGCCCCTCTGGAAAACAGTGTGGAGGTTCCTCAAGGAAACTAACAATAGAACTCCCCTATGACCCAGCAATAGCACTGCTAGGAATTTACCCAAGGGATACAGAAATGCTGAGGCATAGGAGCACATGTACCCCAATGTTCATAGCAGCACTCTCACAATAGCTAAAACATGGAAAGAGCCTAAGTGTCCATCAACAGACGAATGGATCAAGAAGATGGTGGAATACTACATGGCAATGAGAAACAATGAAATCTGGCCATGTGTAGCAACATGGATGGACCTTGAGGGTGTTATGCTGAGTGAAATAAGTCAGGCAGAGAAGGACAAATATCATATGTTTGCACGTATAGGAGGACTAGGAGGAACTTAACAGAGGACCATGGGGGAGAAGAAGGGGGGAAGTAGAGGGGGAGAGAGAGAGAGACAAACCATGAGAGACTCTTGAATGCTGAGAACAAACTGAGGACTGATGGGTGTGAGGGGGAGGGAGGTGATGGGTATGGAGGAGGGACGAGCACTGGGTGTTATATGGAAACCAACTTGACAATAAACTATTTGTAAAAAAATAAAAATAAAAATAAATTAAGGAGCTGGGAAGATTACCCTCGATTATCTGGGCAGACCCCATATGATCTCACCAAGGTCAGACTTGAAGATGCTATACTGCTGGCCTTCCAAATAGAGATTGGGGTCATGAGCCAAGGACTGCAAACAGCCTCTAGAAGGTGAGAAGAGCAAGGAAACTGAGTCTCCGCTAGAGCCTCCAGAAGCCACACGCCCTGTTAACAACTTTAGCCCAGTGAGACTTCTGACCTCCAATGCTGTAAGATAATAAATCTATGTTGGTTTAAGTCACTAAATATGTGGTAATTTGTTACAGCAGTCATAGGAATCTGATCCTTTCATTTCAAAACCATCCTGTTTGTACAATAAGTATACGGGGGTAGAGTTCATAACTGATCAAGCTCTAACCTTGAAAAGCCAACACACCATCAAATTGTAAATCTCTAGTGTAAATCTCTTCCTGGGTTTGGTTATGGGGGCTTCTGAGGCCCAATAATGCTCATTTTCTGTACTTTCCATGGATTGTTATAGATTGAGTGTTCTGGACTCAATAATGTTGTCAGGTAATAAAGAATAGACATATAACCACTTCTCAAAAGTCTTGTAAAATCGGAGTTTGCAAGAGCATTATATCATGCAGGTTGTCTAATTCAGAATTAGGTCATTTGCTTCCCTGGGACACGGGGCTTTATTGCCCAGTCAGCATGGCAGTCAGCATAAGAGGAGGAGAAGGTGCAGACTGTGGACTAATGGGTGGGGAAGGGAATGAATTTCTCCCAAAGGTGGAAAGCAAGAAAAAGCAAATAATCAATGTTGGGCAGGAGAAGTTCATTTAATCATTTAGTTTTGTCCAGGTAAGCAACATCTGTGAGCAAATAGCCCTCCCTTTTCAACTTGCAGGTATTTATAACCAGGCCAGAAGGTTATTTATAGTAAAGACATCATGATTAAGTGAGGGAATAAACTATAAGTGCAGACTGTAGCCAATCCAAATGCAATCCCAGAGGACACTGGTCAGTCTCAGTACTGAAGTGGGAGGTCCCTCCACATGGTCCCTCCCACATTTGCATCCGGCTTCCTCCAGTGAAAGAAACTCCCAAGGCAGTCTCTTCCACTTTTGGATGGCTAATAGCTGTATATTTAGCTATCATCTTATAATCTTCGCCCTTTGGTCCCATTTGCACATGCCTGCAGCCACATAAAGTCAGTGGCTCTCAATTCTAGCTGCATCAGATGACCATCTCAGGAGCCTTCAAAAATATAACACCCAGGCTGTACTGCAGACTGCAGAAATTGGGATCAGGGGGAGGGGGACCCAAGCGTCAGAGTTTTTAAAACTCTTCTGAGGATTCCAATGTGCAGCCAAAGTTGAGGGTTACTGGCTTAAACTCTCTTCCCGACTACAGTCTTTATAGTTAAAAGTTACCCTCATCTGAACTGAATTTTCTCTTCCTTAGGCTGACTTTCATCCATCCCCTTAAAGGAGGTGATCTGAGGCAACTGGCAATCATTACTGAGCAACCCTGGAGAGGAGAATTGTTGGGGACCCCTGGGAAAGACTTGTGGCCTGGGGTCCATGGTGGAATTGACTTGGTGCCCTTCATGTTTTTAAAAAAGTATCACTAGTTTGGGGCGCCTGGGTGGCTTAGTCGGTTAAGCGTCCGACTTTCGCTTGGGTCATGATGTCGCGGTGTGTGGGTTCGAGCCCCGCGTCGGGCTCTGTGCTGACTGCCAGCTCAGAGCCTGGAGCCTGTTTCACAGTCTGTGTGTCTCTCTCTCTCTCTGACCCTCCCCTGTTCACGCTGTCTCTCTCTCCTAGAAATAAATAAAAAAATATTTAAAAAAAAAAATAAAAGTATCACTAGTTAAATAAATTGCACTGCATCAAATTAAACTTTTTATGTTTCAAGGGATACTAACAAGAAAGAGAAAAGACAACCAACCACAGTGTGGGAGAAAATATTCACAAATCAAGTATTTGGTAAGTGTATATACTACCCAGCATATATAAAGAAATATTACAATCAATGATAAAAAACCAAACAACCCAATTAAAATGGTCAAGGCATTTCAGTAGACATTTCTCCAAAGAAGATATATGAAAATATAACTACCTTCTCTCTGCTCCCAAATACACACACACACACACACACACACACACACACACCATCACATGACATCATCATTTTTGAACTTTGCAAAATTTGCCAAGATTTCACATTGACCATAAATTGCTCATGATGATAAGAGTACCTTCAATAAGCATATTTAAAAATCAATTTTCTGACATGGCCCATCTGGCTCTAGTGGGAAACCTACAAGCCACTCAGACCCACCGTTCCCCCTAGCTCTAGACAGCCTTCCATCTGGGAAGCCCAAGGCCAATTTCTTGCCTGGGAAGCCCAGGCAAGCTGGGCCAGGGTAAAAAAGTTGTGAATTTTCCAAACAATGTCTATTTGCTTGAAAATTCAGGCATTGCTTGGGAGATTCTTTTAGAAAAGAGGCAAAGGAAAGGTTTGTGTTTTTTTTTAATTTCTAGATTTAAATTGAGTATTCAACTTATTTCTTTGAAGATATTAAATACTATTCATAAAACAAGGAAAGAACAGTACAAGGCAGTATTTATTTAAGAACTCAGAGGTATAGGGTCAACTGTAGGTACGATGAAAGTGAAGGGGAAGGAGGGCTAGAGCATTGTCCGTGTTTTCATCCTGGCTACCATAATATTAACAGGGCTTTGCAAATACTGCCTTTTTGGAGGATTCCTGATTGGTCAAAAGGATTCTCAAACTATTTTAAAGATCTCTGTTTCAAAAGAGAAATTAAACAGACCAATTATAAGATTTATTTTAAAATGATTTAAAAAAAAATATTGAAACATTGAATGTGAGCAAAAATTTAGTATAAGCTAATTCCCCAAATTATTTCTTTAGTCCAAAAGAGGTATCACCTGAGTTCAATAATTAAGGATTATTAAATCAATGGTTCTCAAAAATTAGCAACATATGGAGACATTTTTGATACCACTACTGGAGCGATGCTATTGACATTGAGCAAAGACCAGAGATGCCACTAAACATCCTCTAATGCAAAGGACATGCCCCCTTTGCCCAACAGAGAATCACCTGGTCTAAAGTGTCAATAGTGCCATGGTCAAGAAATCCTGGGTTAAACAAACTAAAACCATTACATGGAAAACTATGTATCCATTAAAAATAATCTTGTGTGTGAGTGATTCTCAAGTGATGAATCACCTGTAGAGCTTCTAAAAGGCCCCATTCCTGACCAAACAGTATCCAACTCTCTGGAGTGGGACCTGGGCACAGCATATGTTTTATATTCTCTCCAAGCGATTGTAATGCATAGCCCGAGTTGAGAACCACCCATTCAGACTCACATACACATTATGTATAGATATTAAATGACAAGGAGATACATACATGCTAAGTTTACATAAAGCATGTAACAAAGTAGTTTTTATTAAATTTTATTTTATTTAATAAATTACATTCAATAGAAATGTATTTTATTAAATAGTTTTTTCATATTAAATAAAAACATATTTCATTAAATACAAATAAACTATAAAATACACATACACTATAAAATATATATATGTGTATATATACTATAAAACTGTATCAATTTGTGAAAGAATGTAACTGTATTTTCTGACTTTCTCACAATGAACATATATTCATAATAAAAGGCAATAGACCACTCTGGAAAACAATTTGAAAGTATCTTATAAAACTAAACGTCTTATGACCATATGTGTGGCACTAGGACTCTGGGCTGTTTATTGCAGAGCAATGAAAACTGTTCACACAAGAACCTGTACATGAATGTTCAGAGCAGCTCTATTTGTAATGGCCCTAACTGGAAAAAACAGATGTCCTTCACCAAGGGAATGGTTTAAATCATGGTACATCCATCTCATGGAAAAGTGCTCAGCAATAAAAAGGAATGGGCTACTGACATATGAAACAATCTGGATGAATCTCTAGAGAATTAACAGATCCCCAAAGGTTACATACTGGTTAATTCCATTTACATACCATTCCTGAAGTGACAAATCTAGAGAAGTGGAGAATAAACGAGAAGTTCTGCAGCATTATGGAGGTGGGAGAGAGGCATGCCGGCATGCTGTGAAGGGTAACATGAGCAGCCCTCGTGGGGATAAAATGTTCTGTGTGCCAATGGCACCAGTGTTAATATCTGGATATTGTGCTACAGCTTTGCAAGATGTTACCAAAGGGGAAAAATGAGGTAAAGGGGAAATGGGGATCTCTCTGTATTATTTCTTAAAGCTGCACATGAATCTATTATTACCTTGAAAGTTTACTTTAAAAATTTTTTTAATGTTTATTTATTTAGAGAGAGAGAGAGAGACAGAGAGAGAGAGCCAGTCCATGAGCAGGGAAGGGGCAGAGAGAGAGGGAGACACAGGATCTGAAGCTGAGCTGTCAGCACAGAGATGTGGGGCTCCAACTCATGAACTTCGAGATCATGACCTGAGCCGAAGTCGGACACTCAACTGACTGAGCCACCCAGGTGCCTCGAAAGTTGAATTTAAAAAAGACAGTAGAAATCAATTTTAACTAGAGAAAACACCTATTGTGTTGAACCAATCATTGCATGAAAGAAAGTTATCTGTTAAATAGTTACAAAATATATGTATATAGTGAAACATTGCTTTGAGAAATAAAAACATCCACTACATCTCCAAATTGGTGAACACAAGAACTCAGTTTTCAGATAACAAAGCCTTCCTTCTGATGGCATGATGGTTACTACATGGTTTCCTCTCCAGCAAACTTCCTCATCCCAAGTAAGTAATAACACACACACGCTGGGAGAGGAAGATGGACCGCAGAGAGTGAGAATTGAGCTGGTCATTAGCTTTCTCAGTTCCTGATGCTTGTTTACATGGAGAGTGCCAGGTCTAACCAAAGTCAGTGCAAGCACAGGAAGGGGCCCTGTTCACGTATCCCTCCTAGCTATCTTTTCTCAAAGTCAGAGGACATCAGCTTCCCAAGGGAGCCCATTAATAGCACAGACTCCTCCAGATACATCCCTAAATATGGATTCCAGTATCCACTCTGAGGTGTGGCCTATGGATCTGCATTGTTAGCAAGTCTCGCTGGTGACAGGAGACTTTCAGGAACATGGCCCTAAAGGATGCTGGGGGTCAGGCTGGATCTTGGCTGCCCAAGAAGTGCCTACAGTCCTCAGTCCAAACTACAGGTCTTTTCTTTTGTCTGTCTTTGTTTGGTCTTATCTGTCTGGATATTTCATCTGGTCCTTTTTCACCCTGTTCAGAGTCCCCACTGACCTTTATCTTACAGGACTCGTTAAGGAGTCAGCACTCGTTTAGTGGGTCTCCTCTCCTATACCAGTTCCAATCAACTGTTAATGTCTGAAGTGAGTGCAGCATTTAAAAAATAGCATCTGGGGTGTCTGGGTGGCTTAGTCGGTTAAGCGTCAGACTTTCGCTTAGGTCATGATCTCGCGGTTCGTGGGTTCGAACCCCGCATTGGGCTCTGTGCTGACTGCCAGCTCAGAGCCTGGAGCCTATTTCAGAGTCTGTATCTCCTCTCTCTCTCTGACCCTCCCCTGCTCATGCTGTCTCTCTCTCTCTCTCCTAGAAATAAATAAAAATATTAAAAAAAAAAAAAAAAGATAGCATCTGACTCCAGTGTGCTGTAACCGAGTAGTCTTGCCTACCCTGGGTGAGCATGTTGGTCATCTTGCATTTACAAAGACTGCCATGTTTGGACAAAATACTTTCTTCTTTTCTTTGGGCTGATATATTAATTGCAAATGCTTTAAAAGATCTCTCTGCATTCATTTAGTCCAAGCCCTAATCTTTGACTAAAAAAACAATATTTCAAGTGCATTAGCATTTTTCATTCATGCTTGCTATGAAAATGTCTGCAAAACAGAAATTGCAGGAATGGCATCTTTTCTCCAATGAGAACATAACTTGCCGGTGCCTTTGGTAGAATCCATTGTGTGGCTATAGTTTGGGAACTATACAAAACTTACTAGCTTTAGGCTGGAAAAAGAGTAGCTTCTGGGTTGAATGGTGTCAGAAAAACTGTCCCCCGTTATTCCAAAGCCCTTCCCTCCATGGCAGTTTCTTTCACCATCAAGTGCTTGCAGTTACTGGTCTCTTGTGACAAAATGTTGCCTCTGTTTTCTAGTGGAAAGGTGAATATCTGGGGGATTAGCACATGGAGCTGCACTCCTACTTCCCTACACAACACTGGAGCATTCCAGAGCAGGGCATTCCCACCTATGTGGGATTGTTTTCCCACCAAGTATGGTCTTCACAGAGGGGCGCTGACTCAACTTACCTTGTAGTGGAAGAGAAACAATCCGCAGAACAGGCTGTACAAATCTGCTGTGAGCAGGGAGAGGTTGACAGACGTGGCGCTGGTTTTCTTTATGACGACCGGCATGAAGCTGTAGAGACCAAACATGCAGGCACTAAAGCCAACGTAGAGCAGTCCTGTGAGGAGAGGAAAGAGAGGTGGCATGACATTCTCCTCCGGGGCCTCTGAGTACCCACAGTACATGGACCAAGGAGGCCAGTGCATGCCATTGATCGGTCACACAGGGAGTTTTTCTTCATTCTATGAACTGATTTTATTATTGGGTCATATATGGCTAAAACATAAGATAAAAAGTAAAAAATCTTCATGTGGAAAATGAACTTTCTGCTCCGCACCACATAGCTGATATTTTGCTTCTTCTGGGAAGGAGTGCCTCTTAGTGGCTAGAGTTGGAATATGGGGTCAAGGCTTCTGAATTGTTTCCAATGGTGCTGTACTTAACTTTTACTATCTAGGTCTTTTAAAACATTTTTAAAAATCTTTTTTTGGTTTGTAAAATTACTTGATCCAAGGTATTGTTCACAATGATGAATAACTACATAGTCCTCAAAATGGAAGGGCTTACATACCACAGAGATGCGGGCTAAGAGTACTGAACTGAAATCTTAACTGTGTGACCTGGGGGTGACCACTTCCTTCTCTGAGCACACCATGACCTGTGAATTTCTTCTAGATTTGTGAATCCTACTCCATCCCACCCTCAAACAAACTGAGTCCTATTTCCCCATCACTTTTCCTAGCATACTGAGGGTTCTCACATATAGACTCTGCTATTTTAGAGCAGTTAAGTAAATGCTTCACAGACTATCAGAGAACTAAGTTTTTTAAAACAGAAAAATTAAAAAAAGTTCTTGAATACTATATGGTCAGCCTCCCATCCTCTAAAATTCTCTCTCATTATAACTAGACACACAATTGTTAGTACTGATTCCATAAGTACACAATTTTGTTGAGTCTGAAGCAAGACCTTATGGCTAACTCTACAATCTGGTTCACCTCTTCCTAGATGGTGATATAATACAAAGGTACAAAACTAATGCTCATTTCTCTACCCTGTAAGAATAAAGCATAGAATAAACATAAGCAATATAATTCAGTGGATCTTTGGCCATTTTACTATAATAAATGAATCCAATCTGTCCAAAGAAATCCTTGATTAAATGTGTCCAATGAGGTCATGGGACAATTGCTTCATCTGAATTCTATGAATTTGGGAGGATTTGGTAGGTACTGGACACGTAGTCCCCTTGACTATGAAGACTGGTGATTCCTCTGAAGAGAAATTTGATTTTCTCATATGAAAAGTATTTAAGGGCACAAATCATCATACTATACATTTCTGATTCTCAGTTTAAGGAAAGCCACATCAAGTCTATATAAAAAGATTATTTTGAACATTAAGTGAGCAAACTCAGTACAACAGCCCCCTCTAGTGTGGTGGAAATGTCCTAAGAGGAAACTAGAATAACCGTTTTCCCAATTCAGCAAAATATATGTCCTTTTGCAGATATTAAGTCATAATAAAATCAGATAGCTTTTGACTCTCCATCAGAAGTTTTAATTCCCTAAAAGTGGTCAATTTTCCTGTAACTGGATATCATGCTACTAATAATTCATCCTCCTTTTAACCAAGCTACTAAAAGTGCAATACTAAATAATCTATGATCAATACATGGAAAGACATAAAGTTAATTCAGTATTTATTCAATGAATCTGAGATTAAAAGACTGGGAACAAGATACATCCTTAAATTAATCCACTAAAAATCCACTAAAAATAATCAAACTTGGTCAGAACATAGTCCAGGCACAAGAGTCTTTTTTTATTTTTTTAACCATCTCACTGATTTAGATTAAATATGACCGAGCTACCCTTCCATCACCTTACGTGGCACACTGTAGACTCTCACATGTGGGATCTGATGTTTTATATTCACGCAATTATTCAACCACATATTCACTGAGTGTCTACTCTGCCCTTGGTCAGCAAAGTAGTGGAAAACAGAATAGGTGAGAAGTTTAGAGCTGCTTCGGTGCTAAGAAGGAAGAAAATGGTTCTTTACAGGTAATGGCAGGGGGCTTGCTTTAGGAAGGGTAACTAGCTGAGGCTTCTGTGTGCAAGTAACATTTACCTTGAATGCTGAAGGACAAGAAAGAAGGGGCCATGGGAGGAGCCAGGACAGGAACCTGTCAGGTAGGGAAATCTGCAAATGAAAGACCCCAATGACAGGGCCTGATGTGTTTCAGGAGCTGCCAGGGCCAGAACAGTTGTGCAGGATGAACAGAATGGAGCAGTGGGAAGGGATGAGGGTAGAAGATTAGGCAGAGGACGTGCAAGGCCGCGTAGGTCTCAGAAAGAAATTGACATCCCATTCTAATTGTTAATAGGAAGCCATTGAGGAGTTGGTAGCAGGTGGCTAACACCTGATCCACATCGTTAGAAGATAGCTCTGGCTGCTGTGTGGAGAAGGGACTGGAAGGAGAAAGCATGGCAGACCAGCAAGAAGTGCAGTGTCCTAATCCAGGCAAGAGATGCTATTGGCTTTGCTCAAAATGGCAGTAGAGATAAAGGGATGTGGCCAGGTGTGTAGGGACTCGATAAGCCCTGGTGATAGACTGGATGTGGGTAGTGAGAGAAAAGAAAGTATTAAGGATATCCATGGGTTCCCATGGGTTCTGGTTAACTTAGAAACTGGGTGAATTATGGTGCCACTTACTGACATGGAAAGAACTGAGAGAGGACAGGTTTTCAGGGGAAGTAAAAAGCACCATTCAGAATATGTTAGTTTTAGATGCTGATGCATTATCCAAGAGCATCTGTCCAGTAGGGAGCTGGATATATAACTGGCAGGCTCAGAGAAGAGGAGACTGTATAATTGGCAGAGCCACGGAAAGTAGGAAAATAGATACATAGCAGAGTTTTGCTCTATTCATCAGGTTGTGTCAGGGCACTTCAAGCTTAAACATTCTAAACCTATTTTTAAAAGCTGCAGATAATAAATTTAGGGAGACAGGAATGGAATATATACACCATCATAGTTAACCACTTTGCTAGGTCAACCAATATTTTCATGTAGGAACATCCTGTTTTGTGTGCAAAGCCTCATCAGCCAAATGAACAAATAATTAGATTACAGTCAGAGTGCAGTTGTGCTATTCTTAGGTGGACATTAGCTAGTTAATAGATGCTAGCAGCACATTTGAAGACCTAACTTGCTGTCCATGCATGGTTTTCAAACAATCAATGGGATCAAACACGTGAACTGATTAGTATTTTTACTGACAGCTACATAATGGCTGTAACAGCTATGTTTATAGACAAGGTATGTGTACGACCATTTCTTATTCAAAATGCTTCCTCTCTCACAAAAGATAGCATTTGGTAGCTCCTGTCCTCATGCATTAGAGATTTAAAAAAAATTTTTTTAATGTTTATTTATTTTTGAGAGAGAGAGTGCGAGCTGGGGAGGGTCAAAGAGAGAGGGAGTCACAGAATCCGAAGCAAGCTTCAGGCTCTGAGCTGTCAGCACAGAGCCTGATGTGGGGCTCGAACTCATGAACCGCAGATCATGACCTGAGCTAAAGTCAGACGCTTAACTGACTGAGCCACCCAGGTGCCCCTAGAGATTTAAGTTAAAGAAATTAGAAAGAATACTGCGATCAGCCAATACTGATTGCATGCTTGCTATGTGCTAATTTATATATATTAATTAATATCTACAATTGTAGAACACCATTTCTATTATTACCCTCTTTATACAGGCAAGGAAATAGGCTAACAGAATGTATCAGTTCAGAAACACAGTCCAGTTCAGTAAAGGAAATTTAATATGGGGTGCAAGTCACAAAGTTGCTTGAATGGGTAATAGGACATAAAAGGATGATGAGGCACTCCGGAGACGGCAATAGCGGTCAGTTATCCACACTCCTGGAGCTGGAGACATCCAGAGAGGAGGCCATGTTGCCAGGGGTCAGAGATAGGAAAGCCTAGCAAAGATATAATCACAGAGGGCATTCAGCCATTTCTGGAGACCGGATCCCAAACAGAGAGAAACAGGGAGACACACCCTGGTTTCTTCCTTCCTTCCACCTCCAAACTCCTACTGCTTCCCATTGTCCAAGTCTAGTTGGAAGCCACCTAACAAGACAGCCTAGAAAGTATAGTTTTCATGAATCAGTCTCTGTAATATAGAGCAGAGTAAAGGTAAGAAACAGATTGATCTGTGAATAAACAGGAAAAACCAGCATACAGAGGTCGAGAAACTTGGCCTCAGGACACATGTTGTCTAACTTTAACTTCTGTGTACCCTCCAGCAATCTATATTGTTTAATTATTATGAAGAGAAAACAGGACTTTGATGGAGCATCCTATTTGATTCTAATAAGCATCTCAATGATTATACATTTATGATATATACATGGTGTATAATATATGGTGTATGTTTAAATATGTAGATATGGTAAGTTTAGATTTGATATACATATGTATGTAGCATGTGTGTGTGTATGTGCTGCATATTTTTATCTCATCACTTTGGGACCCCCCCTGATGTTCTGTCTTTCGTTTTCCTTTGAATATACTCTTAATCATCTTTAAAGTCCTTCCTGCTCTGTGGTCCCATCGCTCCCATCTTCAGGAAAAGGTCAAATCTTTGTTTTGGTCTCCAGGAGAAAACCAAAACCACAACCAAAACAAGCATCACCCACAAGGGCAGTGAAGAAGCCCCTGCATACCACAGACCTGAGCTAGCCGACCTACAGCACACTTTTTCTTTCCTTTGACGTTTCGCTTTCACATCAGCTTGTATTTGTTCACACATCCTTTAATACAATATGGCAAATGGGATAAAGGGAATATTGAAGCCATTTATTAGATTTCTGATGGTGATTTGAACACATCTGCTCCACTGGACATTTGAACTCTGTTAGGTCGTACATTTTACTGAAATTTACCGATTACATAACCAGACCCAGTCTTTCTGTTGAGTAGGGTAAGACAAAGAAATAAAACAAACAACCCCAGTTGTGTCTTCTCACTTTGAATTACTCTCTGTATCTTGCAAGTGTTATAAGAAAATAACAGAATCTGTTTTTTAAAATGTTACGAGTGCAGAAAATATAAAATACATTTATTATCCCATTTGCTTCATAGAAAAAACATGTCTTTACTTTGATAAAACATCTGCCATATGAACTATCCAAGAGACGGCAAGAGACGGACTGCTCATGTGAAGACAGGGAAGGCAGGGGAACACTTTGATAGGTGGTGGGAGATGAAGACAGTCTTGGTTTTTTGTCTCTTTAATAAGACCCTGTGAGTTTTCCACCAAACAGAACAATCATAGCTTGGCACTCTTGGGTGACTTCCCAAAGAGTGCAGGGGTATTCTGGGAGGACCCTGACCCCATGGCCTGATGTCTCCTTGGCCCTCCAGTCCCCAAGTTGCAGTAGCTGGTATGCTGTCTCCTGGTTCCCCAGAAAGAAAGGGCAATGTGAAGCCTACACCTCTCGCCCCACTATTTCCCTCTTATCTATATTGTGAAAGATGAGAGATGGCAGAACAGGCCCCATCTCCTTTGCTTGTCATTAACTCATTCAGTAAACATTTACACACTGAATGTTATGTGCCTAGAACTGAGTTAAACCAATGAAACCCTGTGGCTGGTCAGGATGAGGTAATGAGGATTAAGGCAGCCCTCGTGTAAAAAAAAAAAAAAAATCTAAAGCCCAACCTTATCGATTCTTTAGAAAGAAAAGGATGAATATCTGTTTCCCTTTCTGGACCATTTTGGCCTCATTTCCAATCAGGAATTAATCTGATGGCTCTATAATGTATTCCTTTTATACTGCCTTTCATCATCTTGGACTACAGGGGATTGACATTTTAATGGCAATAGGAGAGTTAAGAATAAAACTACCTTTTGATGACACATTTAACTAACACTGAATTATAACAGAACCTCAGTGGACATGCACATGCCATCCACATAATTAGATGACAAATTATTTTTTATTATTGCTGTTACTATTAATATAAAATTAATTTATACCACTGCCTGGGAAGTGTTACCAAGTACAGGTAACATCTTGTTTCCTGGCTCTGAGAGTCACAAAGGCAAACGCATCCATAACCTGCAGCCGGTTTCCTTCCCCAGCTGCCCCTACTCCCCTGCCTGCACCCCCTCCTCTATTGATTTTCATTTAATTGTAACATTCTAGAGCAAAACCCGAAAGAAAATAAACGGCAGAGTTCTGTGACAGCCACAAGGGCTTGTCAGTCCTTGAAGTCACTAGCTAAACCCCCCAGGGAGAGTCATGCAGAATTCTGTAGCTCACAATGTGCCTTCCGAGGGAATTATGTCAGTAGCGAGCCAGCCTTGGACGCTTCCGGGTTGGGAGTAGGTTAAGTGGCTCAGGGAAGCTCACGGCTTTGTCCTTGTTTGTGGAAGCAGAATTCCACTGAAGCTGTCAATCGCATCAGAGCTCACATAAGCTGGAGGTGGCTCAAGCAGCCAGCTTCTGTGTGGGAAATCTGGCTTCCCCTCCCATTCACATCCACAGTGCACATGTTTTCCAAGCACCTCGTAAGCCAAGCTCTGTGCTCACTGCTGCACCCATCCCACAAGTCTTGATACAGACATTGAAGGGTTATCTAGGCAGAAGGTTTTAAATGTCATTCCTTTCTAGGGCTTGCTGTGTGATCATTATAGCAATCACCTAGGATCTTAAATCCTTGTCCTAAATTTTTTTTTTTAGATAAAAGTGATTTTCGAAACAGGTGGGATCTGAGATGCCCTGAATGACTATTAACTAGCTCGAAACGTACCTGGTATTTTCTACCCAGTCCATTTGGAGATCAATTAACCATTTCTTATGTGCAAAGTGCTCCCTTCTGAAAAGGTTTTTATGGGTTCAAAATGCCCATTACATTGTTTTCTTTTATGCCTTTTTGCTCATTTTTCTTCCCTTTGCTGAAGTGCCACTTTTTAATGATCACATCAGTTTTGTGTTTCTTGGCTACAGAAAATTGCTGTCATTTATGTCCCACCACTGCCTCTGCGCATTTTTTCTTTCCCGTTGGTCTTTAACCTAATAACATACTTCTGCGTCTACACTAATGGCATCTTGACGATGATAATGGGCAGAAGCTGAATTAGGAAACATTATGAATCATAGAGTTCAGTCTCTTACTGTGTACAAAAATTCCTAAAATGACAAGGGATTTCATTTTCTATTGTCCCCCCCATTTTAAATCCTTTCGTGGTTCATGCCCCACTACCTCCCACATCACTCTTCAAACATATCCCTCAGGGTTTACTAAAAACAGCATTTTAGGTGAGCAAACCCCTTACCTATTTGCCAGTCCCAGGGCACCTTTAACAGCTCCTTGTGCTCCATTATAGCTCTGCAAATTTAAAGAAAGTAGACCTGATGAGTAAGATTATAAGGCGTCCTACTTCTTTCTTTTTTTTTCTTTCATTTACTAGATTTATACAAGTCATGAAACACCAACTGAATTTTTAAAATGACTTTGGGCCAGGGATAGGCAAGTCTAATTGGGTTTTACCCATGAAGGTTTACCTATGAAGGATCTTGCTAGGTTTGGCCAGCCACAGTGGTGAGGGGGTGCGAGCGGGCGTGGGGCAGCTCCCGCCATCCACTGGCTTTTTCACCAAATGTTCTAGAAAGTCAGTGGTGAGGTATGGAAAGTTTTTGCACTTGCAGCATTTATTATTTTCTCAAATCAGTTTTCTGATTGAGGATTATCCAGGGCAATGGTTCTCACACTTAAAGGCACAAAAAAAGCTGCGTGGGGGGCATGCTGAAACAGGCTCTCCTGCTCCTTTCCTTGAGATTTGTATTCAGTAGATCTGGGTGAGGCCCAGAGATGTGCATTTATGACAAGTTCTCATGTGGCACGGGTGCTGCCAGTCAGAGAAGTACACTTTGAGAACCACTGCTCTGGAAAAGACGACCAGGAGATGAAGCTGGCATCACTCCACTGCCTTTATGTTGGTTTCAGTGTGCCCTCAGGATACCCCATTTGCTGAACACACCCCCACGGCACTTCCGTTATTTTGGCAGCAGTGGCCGGGAGGGGCTCCGTTAGCTCCAATGGATTATAACTGAAGCAAATGAGTGTTAGATGTCTGATTATATATTTTGGATTCAAGAATAATAATCCATAAAATGAGCCATCGATCTACGAATGTTGGTTATGAATAGGTGAAGTAGGCAATTTCTTTTCCTCTCACAAAGCTGAAGCACTAAATTTAGGAGCTTTAAAATGCCATCGAACCTTCAACATGAATCAAAAAGAAATCATTTTTGGAGACTCTCCTTATCTCTGTCCCTTGTTTGCTATGGAGGTGTCCTCCTATATCTCAGGATACCAATCTCAGGAGTTTTGGAAATAGCCTATTTGCAAAACATGATTAAGGTGATGCCAAAATATCTTCCATAAATAATTTCAGATACTGAACCAATACAATTACACAGCACTTGCCTCATAGGAAGGGATTTGGTGAAATTAGACTGGAGGGTGTACTATATCATTTTATACCCCTTCTGTGACACTAAAACATCTGGTTCTTATTGACGGAAAATTATGCTTTGTTTGACACTTATTCTCACAATTCTGAGGCACTTGTCAGGGATGACTTATATGCTCCAATGAAGGATTATTGCAAAATTGATGCACTGGATTTTTTGATGCTTAGTGAATGTTTGTGTTATATCTTTATCTGTTTAAGGAAAGTAGAAACACTAAATTCCTAAGAGATGAATTCGAAAATACGGTTCATTCAGGCAAATCTATGGGCAATAAAAGAACACATTTATGAAAGGGCAAACTTATACTGTACATTTTCTAGTTTTCTACTCCTAGTAAACAGATGTCATTTTTTGAAGTACATCAAATCATGCCATTTACACTTACGCTATTTCTCTATGTAAAAACCCACTGGTTGGTTTGGGAGAATCAATGTACTTCTAATATTTTCTTGTAAATTCTCTACAAAGCCCACTAAGTGTTTTTCTAATAATTGACAATAAACTTGTTTAGTTTTGAAGAAGTTTACTGAGAAAGATAGTGAATTTTCAGATTTCATGTAGGAGTTTAGTGAAAGGTTTCCAGCCTGGATTTCTATAAAGTAAAATGACAAATCATACCTTAAGGAAAAGAATTAGAATAAGCCCTAAGAGGATCTGCTGTCTGAATTACTTGTTATTTTTTACTCACAATTGAATTCCACTGAAAAATGCCCCGAAGAGTCCAATCATTCCCAGAAATTCCACGCGGCTCAGGGTTCGGATGATGTATTCTTCCCAGACGTTAGAGATACCGTACAGTGTGGCCCCTCCTAGGACCAGAAGATCACCTAGCAGCTTATTCTCCCCTAGGAGTCAAAGCCACAAACATAGCTTCATTAACATTTTCTTAATGAGATTCTGGCACCAGCACATTGAGCTTCCTTTGTCTATTCCATTTTGATGTTTTTATCGAAATCCGGTAATTTGCCAATTGCAATTTAGTAAAGTTTGTTTATCTGTGCTCCAGGTATGTTGTTATTAAAAGGTTGCCTATGTCTGCCCAACCAGAAGTCTTCCTTAACCGAAAAAAAGGGATCAGCTGCTTCTCAATTGCAGTGTCTCTACAAAGTCCCATGTCTTCTGACTGGATATACATCTAGGAATATATGCTAATACATGCACATGTTATATTTGCTGCAGGGTGCTTTCCAACAGTTTGATGAACTTGGTGTAGAACAAACAGAATCAGTCTGAATCTCTACCTTTGGCTATACAGGGAGAGAAGCTATAACAGAAGTACCTGAGACTCTTTATTTTGACCATGGGCAAAATGTATACTTGCTTAGAAAACGAGACTGAAAGGGATTATGGGCTAAAGTTTTCAACTCCCCGAAAGTAAGTAATATCAGAGTGAAAACAGGGGCGCCTGGGTGGCTCAGTCGGTTAAGCGCCCGACTTTGGCTCAGGTCATGATCTCACAGTTCGTGGGTTCGAGCCCTGCGTCGGGCTCTGTGCTGACAGCTCAGAGCCTGGAGCCTGCTTCAGATTCTGTGTCTCCCTCTCTCTGTGACCCTCTCTTGCTCATGCTGTCTCTCTCTCTCAGAAATAAATAAAACATTTAAAAAAATTTAAAAAAATAAAAGAGTGAAAATATATGTGATTTACTCTTACATTAATGTTTTCTTTTTTTCTCCATGAAAACCTTTGTATTAAAATCAATTTTGGTTCATTTGAGTTGGTCCAATTTTTAAAAAAATTTTCAAAATATGTATATTTATTTTTTTATTATAAAGTGATATATACATGTTATAAAAATTTGAATATCACATAAACATTTCACATAGAAAATGAGTCCAATTTTTAATAAATGCTTTACCCATCTCTTTCCTATAATTAAGCAAATTCCACTCCAGGAAATGTGAAGCCAGGGAGAGTGGAAGTTAGCAGCTTACGTGGGCTTGTACCCAGGCAATCTCCAGCTCTGTCCTGTACAGGTCAGTACATGGGAGCTTGACAGGTATGCAGCTCTGAGGCACAAGAAATGCCAGAGGAGAAAGGTGCTCTCTCCAGCATGATTCTAGGGAAGGGACTCTCCTTAGAGTAGCTCTGGACTCCCATATTAGCTGGAACAATCTAAAACTGGAGAACCATAGGGGTGCCTGGGTGACTTAATCGGTTAAGTTTCTGACTTCGTCTCAGGTCACAATCTCACGGTTCGTAGGTTCGAGCCCCGTGTCGGGCTCTGTGCTGACATCTAGCTCAGAGCCTGGAGCCTGCTTCAGATTCTGTATCTCCCTCTCTCTCTGATTCTCCCCTGCTGAAGCTGTCTCTCTTTCTCAGAAATAAAAAATAAATAAATAAAAATAAAACTGGAGAGCCAGATTCTCTGGTTCAATTGGGAGCACTGAGTGTTCTCTAGGAAATGACTTCACATAAAAGAATCTGGGCTGGGCTAGGGGAAAGACCTCATTCCTACCTCTGTGATCACCTTGGGAGATTCTACATTTATAGCTGACCCTTGAACAAGGCAGGGGGTTAGGAGTGCTGACCTCCAATGCAGTCAAAAATCTGCATATACATTTTGACTCCTCAAAGACTTAAACTACTAATAGCCTACTGTTGACCAGAAGTCTTACCAATAATACAAATAACACATATTTTGTATATGTATTATATACAATATTCTTACAATAAAGTGAGCTAGAGAAAAGAAAATGTGAAATGTACTGTATTTATCAAAAAAAAAATCCATGTATGAGCAGACCCATGCATTTCAAAAGCATGCTGTTCAAGGGTCAACTGTACTTTAAAGGTGTCATTCTTTCTAAAGCCAGTTTCCCACTCCTAGTAAGGATTGGAAAGAGAGGAAGAGAGACCCCCAAAGGCAGGAGAACTTGGTGGCATCAACCTCCAGGGAGTGGGCTGAGAATCTGGATTTGCGAGGGTGGGGAACCTTCCATAGTTCATGGGGAAGAGATGAGCCAAGAGCATAAAGGAGAGCCGATGAACAACCAAAGCTCCAGAGAGGCCCCTGGGTGCGTCTCACGGGGGAATTAAAGTTGCTTTGATAGAGAAGGTCATCTTCAGCAATCCAACTAATCTTTTTCATGTGCCAAGTAGAAACTAATGACAAAGCTTTTAATTTTAAATAGTTCATTTGAGGAACAACCCATAAATTTTAAAAAGTATCCATTACTAAAATTATAACATTATAATGAATATAATTCAGTCATTTTTACTCAGGAGCCATTTCAGAATCTTGTGATGACATGGGGTCATTATTATGAATATCAATTATTGTTGTATTAGTGACGTGAGGAAGAGCTGCTCATACAGAATTCTTGGTTAATGAAATTATATGAATTGATTCAGAAAAGCTAAGTTATAATGACATATTTTAATAGAAATTAGCAGAACATCAGTTTATCTTTTATAAGTTCTAAAAAGAGGCCATACTGCTTTAATGAATAGTCTCACTAATCGTTTTTAAACTCCACATTTGTACAGTTTTGGCCTATTCTGTTAACAGGCCTTTGACCATAGAAATCTATTCCCCAGTAATTTGAGTTTTCACCAGGGCACTGATAATTGCTGTTAATAATAATACAGTTTTATGTAAGTGAAAGTTCAGAAATGTTTTCTAAATTGTCAACAACAAAAATTTGTTTATATTTATTAAATATTATTTATTAAAATTTCATGAGTAAGTGTATTTATCAGTTTTCAAAACTCTGAAAATGGATACATATACAGTATAACATGTATGACAATTTGGTTGATTAAATATAACTAAATTAACCAGGACATGATTTTATTCAACTGAATTTATTTATTTATTTATTTATTTATTCATCATTCATTCATATGTTCATTCATTTATTCATTTATTTATTTACATTTTTTTATTTTTTGAGAGATGGAGTGAGACAGAGCCTGAGCAGGGAGGGTCAGAGAGAGAAAGAGACACAGAATCTGAAGCAGGATCCAGGCTTAGCATTCAGCACAGAGCCCAACGCGGGCCTGGAACCCACCAACCGTGAGATCATGATCTGAGCCGAAGTTAGACACTTAACCAACTGAGCCACTCAGGTAGCCTTATTCAACTAAATTATATCATGTTTGATGTAAGTATCAGAAAGTTCTAGGACCAATAGTTTATATCTACAATTTGTATTCAGTTTCCTGGAGATTACAACATATTACTCCATGTTTTATGCACTTTCAATGCAATAGATAGCTGATGCGGTGGAATCAGTTTCTGTATGACATTCATGGGAAAATGAACCAGCAAATCTGTCACTAATGTATATATGAAACCATGATGAGTGATAATGTTTTGTAAATTTTGAGTAAATGGATGCTTTTGAGATTATGATAAGTCCATTCAACTGAGACCCTTCTCCCCTGTGTCTGAATTTCACCCAGTGCATTTTGCTCCATGTCTGTTATTTGTTAATTTGGGTGTCTTCCCTTTCATTCTGTTTCTTACGCAGTCGAGTTGAGGGGCATGGACAGTGACTGACTTAGCTTTATATTCTCTATAGTCCCTAGCATGGATCCTGGCACATGTATAACTTCTTATAACTTCTCAACAAATATTTAAGTGAAGTTAGTTGATTGAAAAGGTCTTAATTCATCCTATGCTAAAGGTTTTGAGTGGCAACAGCTTTCAATTCAGGTACACATGGGTTCTAATCACATGTATGTCACTTATTAACTATTGAACATTGGACAAGCTATACAATCTTGCAACACCTTAGTTTCCTTATTTTAAAATGAGGTTAGTTTGAGAATACAGCAAAACAATGTACACAAAATAATGTAAATAAAATGAAATGCTTAATGTATCATTGGGCACTTACTGAGAGTTCACTAAATGGTGTCTAAAAAGAATCAGTCATTCTCTTTGAAAAGCACCTGTCTCTCTGGGCTGGCCATTTCTCATTTTGGATTGCTTCTTGTTTCTAATCAACACAGTCGTAACTGCTTTGCAAGAATTGGTTTTCCTTATTAGATTTTTGTTTAAGTGCTAGAAGCGCCATGTTTGGGGGGACATTTGTGTCTGTGTGGCAGTGAAAGAAGAATAGGGAAGATTACTTAAAACTACTACTTATCATTCTTTCAAGAAACAAATGGTGGATTATGCTATTTTGGAGTGTTGAAAGACTATTAATGTGATTTATGAAAATGAACCCATCCCACTGAATATTTTTGAACTGTAAATGTAATCAACCACCTTATTTTCCTGGGACTGTCTTGTTTTTTGCACCAAATTCCCTCATCTGAGGAAACCCCTTCATTCTGGGCAATCTGGGGCAGTCATTTATCCTAATTTCCTATAATAGAACAGCTGTACATTTCTTACAAGGGTCACAATTATAGAAAAATAAGTAATAAATGGTGTAGAAGAAAGAATACTGGCTAGAGGGGTGCCTGGGTGGCTTAGTCGGTTAAGCGTCCAACTTTCGCTTAGATCATGATCTCGCGGTTCGTGGGTTCGAGCCCCGCGTCGGGCTCTGTGCTGACTGCCAGCTCAGAGCCTGGAGCCTGTTTCAGTCTGTGACTCCCTCTCTCTCTGACCCTCCCCTGCTCACGCTGTCTTCTCTCTCTCTCCTAGAAATAAATAAAACATTAAAAAAAATTAAAAAAAAAAAAAAAAAGAATACTGGCTAGAGTTCACATCTAGGCCACACCATTTAGTATTGATGTGCCCTGGTACACGCTTCTGATCTCTCTTAGCCTTGATTTCTTCAGCTGCAAAAGGAAGAATAAAAAGACTTTCTTTGCACAGTTAGGAGGATTAAATGAGATAATGCATGGAAAAGTGGATGGCACCAAAAAAATGGTCACTTTTCCTTGATTGTGTTTAAGTATCGAGCTCCTTGAAAATATTTTCTCTTCCTTGAAATAATTCTACAGTTTTGTCTAATAATCAGAAGAAAATGTTGCTATATGTATCATCTTTAATAAATGAACTATACGATGCAATACATGTATCATGGTAGAAAGATGATATTTTGAAGAGCAAGAAATATATTTTGTAATTAGTAGCTACTTGAGTTGGATTTTATCTTATTAATCTTCTGACTTTCTAACCTTCCTTTCCCACTCTGTGTAGCGCACCCTGCCGGCTGCAACGCTGCGTACACCCTCTCTCCACTTCCGTCTGTGGTGGGGAAACCTGCTGGCAAAGCTTCCTGAGAAGCACGATGCCTGGCACATCATTGTGTACTCTGACAGTTACAGTACATATCTGGAGAGACTGCGCCATCTGGGAAGCTTCCGTTAGCAAGGCTTAAATCAAAATGAGGAGTTCCTGGGTAGCTGACGAAGAAGCATTCTATCAAGGAGAATTAGAACAATTACTTTAATTATCATAAAGTCAAGGTAACTTTGAACAGTTCATTATCATTGTGCTTGAGGAAAGAATTTTCAAAATCCCAAGCTAAGGTGAACCATGGATTAACCTCGTACAAAAAGGACTGAGACAGACATTCTCTTTTCCTGTGAAAAGCTCTTGATAGGGTGATGATAATTTATATTGAATTGAACACCTGATTGAAGTTCTGGTGAGTGACTGACGTATTTTAGTAAAGTTTTGTCCCCTAAGTGATAAAATTGAAAGTTTTGTCCCCTACGTGATAAAGTTTTGGCTAAGTGATAAAATTGAACCAATTCTACCATAAAGGTGAAAACAAATGGAATATTTTGCATAATGATGCACACCATTTTTAAGATTATATTGTCCTTAAAGCTAACATGTCTTTTTCTTCTTTCAAAATATTTTATATGGTGGCTTAAGTTGGTGCCTAATATATTTTGTAAAATAAGCCCTTGGATCCTATATTTAGGCTGCCCTTAGAACATCATATCATGTACTTGGGCATGGAAGGTACTCCACGATGATAAATCATAATTCTGTTAACATGAATTCTGTTAACATGAGTACTTCATATCACAAAAAGGATGGTGCTATGAGTCTTACACAGATAAAATCCACTCTGGTATGTTTGAGCTACTCTGCATTGTTTTAAAAATGAGTACTTTTGGGGAGCCTGGGTGGTTCAGCCAGTTAAGTGTTGGACTGTCGGTTTCAGCTAAGGTCAGGATCTCACAGTTTTGTTCACCCTGCATTAGGCTCTGCACCGGCAGCATGGAGCCTGCTTGGGATTCTCTCTCTCCCTCTCTCTCTTGCTCCTCCCCCACTCGTGCTGTTTCTCTCTCTCTCAAAATAAGTAAATAACTTAAATAAAAAATGGCTACTTTTGAAAGACCCTCAAATGGACTTACTTTCTTTTCTTTAATAGTATTATTCCTTTCCTAACACCTCATTGGAAATCAAGAAAACACTTTTTTTTCAGGAGTAGTGAATACGCTCTAGTAAAATTAATTCAATTTAGTTTAACATTTTGGGCTTAAACATCCAGATTTATGAGGGCAATTGTCTTCTTTGACTAGGAAATGCCAGATGATGGCTGGGAGTCAATGGCTAAGGTTCAGCAAAGCAGAATTTTCATAAATAAGGGTACATGTTTCTGCTTAGTCTATGTTTACATCTTACAAGTAAAGCTGAGAAAATGTAATCAAATTATGACCTTAGAACAACTAGCTACATTGTGTCAGACAAAAATACTCTCTAATTGGTTCAAAGAGATTATTCATATGAGGATCACTATGGCCCTTTCATATGACATCTATTGATATCCCATAGAATCTGCATTTCCTAGAAGAGAATTTAGGAAAAGCTGGTGTAGGTATTTTTAGCCTATCTGTTGAGATGGAATTGATTATGTTTGTCAGGGCCAAGGCGGTCTCTCCTTTGCTCTGTGTTGTATCTCTAGTTCCCAGAGATGTAGAAAAAGAAAGGAGGCTGTCCCAGAGGTCAAGAGCTTTTGTCTTAGACCCAGCTTTCTCAGTTTTGTGACCTTGGGAACTCACTTGGCTTCCCTGTATCTTGCTGTTCTTCTGTGTCAAATATAAAGCTGCTGAACAAGGTCTGTTTCAGCTGTAATGTACTATGGTGCAACTTAAAAACATAAACTGTATTTATTTCAGGTACTTCTGACAACCTTGTCTCATTACAAGAAATGCCCCAATTTGACTATCATCTAAATCTCTAGAAGAAAAGCCAACTCCAAGAACTATAGAAGTGTAAATACTTTCTTTAAATTTATTTTTTTACATTTTATTTATTTTTGAGAGAGGCAGGACAGAGCATGAGTGGGGGAGGGGCAGAGAGAGAGGGAGACAGAATCCAAAGCTGGTTCCAGGCTCCAAGCTGTCAGCACAGAGCCCAACACAGGACTTGAATTCACGAACTGCGAGATCACGACCTGAGCTAAAGTCGATTACTTAAACTACTGAGCCACCCGGGTTCCCCAAAACATACTTTCTATCCCATTCTTGATGTTAAAAAAGGAGGTTATTTTTTCTGCCCTCCTAAACCTGATGTACCCTAAGAATTTTTGTACATTTTAAAGAACCAAAATACTTTAAAAAGGGTCCTCTGGAAACCATCCTCGGTCAGGGATCCCCATCAGATTCATAGCAATTTGATGAGTAGATCTTGAAGCTTTACCTTGCAGGTCTACAAGCTGTGATTGATAACCACAAATCCTCCCTGCCCCAAAACAAATAAACAAACAAAAAACCATGTACAAGGAGATTAAATTTAGCTCTCTTCCATAAAAGTATTAAGTATTCCCAATTTACTGTTCAAACTTCATATATCCACTCTTAACTTACATACCAACTTCCACCTAGTGGTTTGAAAGATCAGTCTTTCTCTGACCTGAGAAAGAAAGAGCTGGAGGGTGAGGTGTAGAGAAGGCCCCATGACCCACTGACACCATTTCTAATCAGCAGGTTTGGGCCAGCCAGCAATGGACTGCAAAATATCCTCCACATAGGTCCTGACTCAGCATTAACCACCATCTAAATGCTTCTGAATGCATGTAAAAAGGGCAGGAAAATCTGTATTTTGCTTCCTTCATTCACTTAAGAAACATGGATTAAGCACCTCCCATGTGTCATTGTTCTAGGTGTTGAGGAACAAACGTGAGTAAGACACAGACACTGAGAAGACCAGTTTCTTAGTTTCTACCCCACCACGAATATTCTGTGTCTTGTGTTGGCCTTACCCACACAGGCACATAATGTGGCAAACACCTGGAAAAAACTCACCTGCTCCCTGATGCCTTCCCACAAGCACATCCGCTCCTGCCATGCAGCCCATTCCCAGGATGCAGACAAAGATGCCGAGGAAATGCACAGCCTTGTACCGGATCAGCAGGAAGAACCAGGAGAGCAAGATCACCACCGGGATCACAAAACAGTCCAAGAGCTATAGGGAAGGAGGGAGGTAAACAAAAATGGGAGGTTCAGGGGGAAGCTTTCCATGTAATAAAGAAAAATTAACTTAGCCCTGTAGAAAGGCTACTTCCCCTGAACCTGGGTTTCTGTGTAGACCCAGAATAGACTCTGAAACAAGTACAAAGTAACTTTACTTAAACACCCTCTAAGTTTGCAGGGAAAGGGGAGAACGCCAATGGATAAGACAGGCTGGTGGTGAAGAGTCACCTGCCCTTACTGGGCCAGGGCAGCTCTGCCTTCCATCTTCCTCAGCGCCAGGACTTCACCCCTGGAACCGCTTACATGAGGGAGAGGATGCTGAGCCATTTTAGATGGCTCCACTATTTGAAGAGTAAATCTTGGAATAGGAGGTGAGGGGGCAGAGGTTTTATCATGTTTTATAAATTAGTGGAATTTAGACAACATTGAACTTAATGTCTCCCAAAGAACTATCTCCTCACCACTTATAAAACTATTTGTTCTAAATATAAATACAAATATTACTCTCAAGTTTACAAAGACTTTAAAAAATACTGTAGTAAAAACAGTAAAGAGAGTGAGAGAGGGAAGGATAAATGTGTAGTGTAGAAAAAAAATCTTTGATGTCATTTCTTATGTATTTTGTACTAATAATGGGATTCCACGTGAATGGAAACCCCAGGACTTGGTAGGGAGTTGGCCCCAATCTTGTAGCAAGTTAATGTGATGAAATGAGAAGACCCTTGTGCCCGGAGTCAGGAGATTTCAGTTTGATCTGGTGATCCTTACTTATAGTAGTGTCACCGCAGGCAAATCACAAACTCGGGAAGCCTCATTGTCCTGCTAGTATAATGAAGATAATAATCCACTGACTTCCCCCGAAGATCACTGTGAAGCTCTGACATAATACATGAGAAAACATTTTGTTAACTTACAAGGGCCTCAATGCTGGTCTGTCACCATTCTTCCCAACATGTGCTCTGGGCTCCACAGAGCGGGTTGTTTCTACTACACGCCAGTAAGATACAATGACCTTTGGATACCCCATATGAGGCAGGGTCTCCACTAGACAAACTGTATCTCATAGGACTTCAAACTCCATGTATTGAATGAGAAACTGGTGATCCTGGCCCACCACCTGGTTCTGCTTCTTTGTTGGAACCCTAAACAAGGAACACTATCACCCAGCAGTCAGATGCAGGGCAGGGATCCCTATATGCCTCCACTCTTACTGCCTGCGTCCTGTTGGTCATCAGGTTTTGTCAATTAAATCTTCTAAACATCTCTCAAATCCATTCATGCCACCCTCTCCCATTTTTTTAAATGTTTTATTTATTTCTGAGAGAGAGGGGCACCTGGGTGGCTTAGTCGGTTAAGCGTCCAACTTTCGCTTAGGTCATGATCTCGCGGTTCGTGGGTTCGAGCCCCACGTCGGGCTCTGTGCTGACTGCCAGCTCAGAGCCTGGAGCCTGTTCAGTCTGTGACTCCCTCTGTCTCTGACCCTCCCCTGCTCACGCTGTCTCTCTCTCTCTCTCTCCTAGAAATAAATAAAACATTAAAAAAATTTAAAAAAAAAGAATTTTATTTCTGAGAGAGAGAGAGGAGTGAGAGAGAAAGAGAGAGGCAGCGTGAGCAGGGGAGGGTCAGAGAGAGGGGGAGACACAGAATCAGAAGCGGGCTCCAGACTTTGAGCTAGATGTCAGCACAGAGCCTGATGCGGGGCTCAAACCCATGAACCATGAGATCATGACCTGAGCCAAAGTTGGATGCTTAGCCAACTGAGCCACCTAGGCGCCTCCACCCTCTCCAATTTTTGCCACCAGGACTAAGCTGGCATCCTCTCTTACTTGGAATAAGCCTTTCCTTCCTGCCTCAGGTTCTTCAATCATGCATCCTCCTCCATCTGGAATGTCCCACTCAATTCCTAAAATCCTGCCTACTTTTCCTTCAGGCCTGCACTTTTATAACTGCCTTCTCAAGAAAGCCTCTTGGGTCCCCCGGCTAGGTCAGGATCACTGATGCTTTCCTTATATCCTGTACTTTTCCTTTATAGTGTCAATTGCAATAATACTTAGTGAGGACAGAATTATTGGCACAATGTCTGACTTCCCCATGTGTCCAGAGGTCGATGAAAACAGGACTACATTCTCATTACTCAGACCCTGCTGTGCTCATGAGAAGTATCCAATGATAGTGATTGCACAAGTACATACAGGATTTTTAATGATCAATGACATCCAAAATTCATGAAAGGATGAAAAAGGCTTGTTTCTTTGCAAAGCATCCCTGACCATCAGTATGACTTTTTGGCTCTGTAAAGCAGCACTCAGAATGCCCTCTATCCCAAAAGATGTTTTGTGGTCAGGCAGACCCTCACCCTTCCTTGTGCATCAGTTTCCTTTGCACCGTAAGCAATCAGAATTGTAAGCTGTCTCTGGGGGTGCTGTGAGATAAGGTGATGGAAGGGCCATGTGAATGCTGAGTAACAGCGCGAAGGCTGGGGGCTGAGTCTAGAGGTCACAGCACTCCTGGAGGAACTCTGTATCAGGGAAGTGGCTGATAGGATTGCACTACTGCAAGCTTGCTCACTGCACAGTTAATTTGCAAGTTAATGATCCTACTTGATATGGTAAAATGCTCTGAGGCAGTTAGTACAACCGGCCTCAAATGCCATTTAAGCATATTAGGACATTTGAGTTTGCCAGGGAAAACTGTTCACTGGGCGTAAAACAGTGGTGTTTTGTTTAAAAATTAGAAATGATTGAATTGAAATATTTAGCTACTTACTCTATAATTTGGTTTCATTGTCTAGCTGGAAGCCCTTGGTCAGTGGGGCTGAAGACCTCCATTCCTGAATTATTATTTAAACATTTTTTAATATTTATTAATTTATTTGGAAAGAGAGACCTAGAGAATGAGCAAGAGAGAGGGAGAAAGACAGGGAGACAGAGAATCCCAAGCAGGCTCTGCAATGTCAGTGCAGAGCCTGATGTGGGGCTCTAACTCACAAACCGGAGATCACGACCTGAGCTGAAAGCAAGAGTCAGGAGCTTAACCAAGAGAGCCACCCAGGAGTCCCTCCCTTCATGAGTTATTAAAGGCAAACCAGGCCGTCATTCAATCTTTGGGGAGGACTGAATGAGCCTTTTTGGTTCTCAATGTCATTAGAAACCCCAAAGTACTTGATAAGTCCTGGGATCTATTGCCTTAATGGGTTGAGCTGAAAAAATCCTTATTTGTATAGGTCACATGGTACTACGGGTGGGGAAGACGTTTAAAAGGAAGGGGAAAAGATAAAGGAGGGGACAATTTAAGCCAGGGTTTCTAAAACATTCATCTAGGGAAGCTTGGTGCCCAGCATACAGTAGGGAATCAACAATGGGTGGCTGAATGAATTAATGAATGGACAGACACTTGGCATCACTGACTGTCAGAAGGGACATAAGGGAGAATTCAGGCTGCTTCTGACATTTTGGGTGGGGCAGTGTATTTTGCAGGAACGTCCCATGCTCTCTGCAGGGCATTTAGCATCACTGGCCACTGGCCTCTAAAAAAGTGCTCATACACATTTACAAGTGCCCCTCAGTTTAGAATCATCTTGACACCTCCACCCCTTTTATTTAAAAGCTGGAGACTCAGAAGTTTCAAGATGAAGCGATGTGGTCACGATCACTCAAACTATTGGTATCAGTGAGAGTTCTGTCATGTTTTTTTAAAAACACTATTTCGGGGGCTCCTGGGTGGCTTAGTTGGTTAAGCGTCCGACTTTCACTTAGGTCATGATCTCGCGGTTCGTGGTTTCGAGCCCCGTGTCGGGCTCTGTGCTGACTGCCAGCTCAGAGCCTGGAGCCTGTTTCAGAGCCTGTGACTTCCTCTCTCTCTCTGACCCTCCCCTGCTCACCCTGTCTCTCTTTCTCTCTCTCCTAGAAATAAATAAAAAACATTAAAAAAAAATTTTTAAGAACACTATTTTAATAAAGGTTAATGACAGAAATTACTATAGGTAGAGGTCTTATCACTGTGTCTGTAACTACAGAAAAAAAACATTTGGGAGTTTCTGTTAGTAAACAGGCTATTATTTTGTAGTGATTTTTGGCTCCAGCCTTTTCCCTGTGGTCATATAGTGTGAAACATACTGACCATATAATTTTCCAATAGTTTTCTGGTAGCTTACCTCCTGAGCAAAGTGGTTGTTGGAGTAATAAAAGAGAGAAGCATGATAATATATGCCCACCCTTATAGATGGGGACTGTTAAAAAACCCTTCTGATTCTGTCATTAATTTTTAGTAGATTTACTTTCTTTGCATACATTTCTATATCCAAAAAGAAATTATAAAATATCAACACCAAAAAAAACCCAAATGAATACTATTTCATAATTATCTTTTCCCTTTTCTGTTTATTTTTTTAAGTCTTTATTGAAATTCCAGTTGGTTAACATACATAGATTCAGGTGTACAATATAGTGATTCTACACTCCCGTACAACACCTGGTGGTCATCACAACAGGTGCTCTCCTTAGTCCCCATCACCTATTTAATCCATCCTCCAGCCCCCTCCCCTTTGATCATCATCAGTTTGTTCTTTATAGTTAAGAGTTTGCTTCTTGTTTTGCCTCTCTCTCTCCTTTTTCTTTGCTCATTTGTTTCATTTCTTAAATTTCACATATGAGTGAAATCATATGGTATTTGTGTTTGTCTGATTGACCTATTTCACTTAGCATTACATTCTCCGGCTCCATCCACGTATTGCAAATGGCAAGATTTCATTCTTCCTATGCTCTGAAAAATCTCAAAGAACATCAAGAATAATTTGGAAAGAAATGTGTTCATTACAACCTTAGATTTCCATCTTTTTTCTCCTAAAGATTTAAACGAATTCTTCCATGTCATTAGTCTTTAGATGATACCTACCAGAGAGGTGTCTGATCCTAAATTACCTGATTTTATTGGTCGAGGCACTGAGACATGCCATACTCAATGGCCAGGGCACATTCTCTGAAGCCAAGGTGATAGCTCCAGGATTATTATTTGAACTTGGTAGCTTTTAATAATGTTTACAGTAGACTGTATTAAGTTTATCCTTATAGTTGGCAAAACACACTATGTCTACTTTATTTCCAAAACAGCACTTTAAAAAAAATTTTTTTTAATGTTTTATTTATTTCTAGGAGAGAGAGAGAGAGAGAGAGAGCGTGAACAGGGGAGGGTCAGAGAGAGAGGGAGTCACAGACTGAAACAGGCTCCAGGCTCTGAGCTGGCAGTCAGCACAGAGCCCGCCGCGGGGCTCGAACCCACGAACCGCAAGATCATGACCTAAGCGAAAGTCAGACGCCCAACCGACTAAGCCACCCAGGCGCCCCTCCAAAACAGCACTTTAAGGGAGTTATGATTATACCCATTTCATGACTAAGAAAACTGAGCCTCCAATAATAGAGCAAGTTAATGCCAGGGTTGGGGCTAAAATACTAGTCCCTGGACTCCTAGTATCCATAGAGTTCAAGTGCAGTTTCCAAACACTATTTAATCATAAAAGAAGTCTGTATTGATATTGCTTTAGGACAACAGAGTCAATTACATTTTTTTAAAGTTCACATTGGAGGATCACAGCTTCACTTAGCTTTTTGCTCCTCTCTCTCCCCCTGTCTTTCTAGCTTCAATCTCTTACCAACGGATCTTCCCCTGCAGTTTTCAATCACATTTGGTTATGCTCTTTACTAAACACACATACACATATCCCAATATCCTCTTCTTATCAATACCTGCTCACTCAAGCTTTTCTCGTCCTTTCTGTGCTAACTCCATTTGCCAACAGTCCCCAGACCACTTCGATCTGGATGGAGACACACTCCATATAGTTTTCACATTTACTCATTAGTCCCTCCGCTTCTCGAACATGGTCACTCCTATCTTACAGTATTTTCCTCCACGGTCTCACTTAGAACTGGGAATTTAGTAGATATTCAATAATGTTTGCTGAATAAAAAATAATGAACTTTCTCTGGCCTTACTCTGTCTCTAATTCTGCTGCTCCCATGACTTAATCGCCTGTCATTCCACCAATTTTTAAACTTATTTCCTATACAAAATATGAATTTTACCCCTTCGACTTTACTTGATGTGTATCTATGCCTTTATGTGTGAGTATATTTAGTTGATGTGTGTCTATGTCTCTATAATGTCTTTGTGAATAAGTTCAAGTGGTAGAATATAGAGCCACTACATAACTGGACTAATTGAGGCCAATTGGTACTTGGACGATTGTAATGATACATCTCTGACTTACACAGAAATTCACTGCATAATCACCAGCATGGAATTATAAAGTTGTGATGGTTAAATGTAATTGTGCTACAGGACACTCAAAATCCATGCAAGGTGATTAAATAATGAAAAAAATATAAATCCTCCCCTTGACATATCTCATAACAATTTCACTTGTGATGTGATATCATAGTAGCCTGCCAATAATGTACTTACCATTGGATTGCTGCATCCTCTCTCTCAGTCTCTAGTTCTCTCTCACCTTTATGCAGTTGTTACTGCTAATGAAACATCTAGACAAAAGGTTTGGTACTGGTTGATGAAGAAATTCAGTTTTATTAGAATGAGTCCAGAATAATGTGCTTACTGCAAAATGGCCTGATATCTCCTCCATTTGTTCTTAGATTTGGGGTAATTTTAAACTAAGTCTTTTGGGGGTATTTCTGTATTTTTCTCCAAACTCTTATAGAACTTTAAATGAAATTTTGAATTTTTATTTATTTATTTATTTATTTATTTTTATTTATTCTTATTTTAGAGAGAGAGTGTGCATGTGAGAATGGGAGAGGGGCAGAGGAAGAGAGAGAATCTTAAGTAGGCTCCACACTCAGCATGGAGCCTGATGCGGGGCTTGATCCCACAACCTTTGGATCATGATTTGAGTTGAAATCAAGAATCGGATGCTCAAATGACTGAGCCACCCAGGTGGCCCACTGATTTTTGCATTTTTATTATAGTTGTTGGAAAATATCAGCTGGAGATAAATTATACATTTCAAAAACGGCATACCAACATTGATTTCAGGTAAATGTGGTAGGGTATTTATGTTTGTTTTAATCAAAACAGAAAATGTAGGCAGTCACACAGCACTTAAAATAAATGGTACATTTTAGACTATTAAGTTTTTTTCTTTGAGTTAGTTACACAGTTTCACCAAATTAATCGGAAGTATAAACAAAATTCATTTTATTTGAAAAGAGTGAGTAGCTTTGTCTAAAGGTACAGGAAAAGACCAGGAAGCTACTCCTTTCCATGAAAGCAGAAAGTGGTTTCTTCTAAAAGATCAAATTTGTGACTTAGATTTTATCTGTTTCAAAGAGCTACTTTAATTCATGAAAAGGAACAAATGCCAGGGCTTCATAAGTGTCATAAAGTTAGTCTATCTTGTTATTGTATGTCTTCTTACATGCTTTGGAACGTGATGAAGATGACAAAGCAGTGTAGGTACTTTGGATAGGAGAACTGCCCTGCAAATAAAAAATACGCCTATTTTTGGAGATTTCAGGAAATCTCCATAGCATCCCATGCTATGATCTAAAGATGCAATAGGGTTTGTCCTTTAGCTCTAGCTTATGGGCCTTAAATATCTTCAGAAAAACTGAGGATAGCATCATGTTTTCACTCTGATAAAATATCTGTATTTAGAGGCTGTCTTTTGTGTCTAAAATGCTACCTCTACTGTTTTTCTTTAATGGTGCATGTTTGTGGCTCTAATCACTTACTTCTGCTCTCCTCCAGATTCTACCTGGCATAAAATAGTAGCTTGATCCATTTGGATTGGCTATTTTTGTAGGGCACATTGGTTGAATATTGACAATTTCACTTGGTCACCTAAGGGACCAAAGAACCAAATGGAGATCAAGCACCAGCTGTATTAACATTAGACCTGATTTGCAGAAGACATTGTTGCCTCCTATCTCCCACATCAATTTTAACTTAGTCTAATCTTTCTTAGGCAGATAAACTGGAGACAATGGCCGGCCATCAAGCCATGGACCCTATCTTGGGGGTCCTTCTAGCAAGGGACAGTCCTTACCAATCCAGAAAACAGGCAGAAATGAAATATTTGGATGACATTTTTTCCTCCTTTTCCTTTCCTATTAAGGCATAATAACCCCACCAAGTGGTAAAGTCCTCTACTGGATACTGAATTAGCTATTTCCTCTTTGGGGTGAAGTAAGAAGGAATGGAGAAAAAGGAGAGTTTTCTTCTATTCTCTCAGTGTTTGGAAGGGAATGAACATTCCCCTTGGATTGGGTGGTTTTATGGGGAAAACTGGATTCCCTCCACCTTCCTTCTATCCTTCTATACCATGTTTGGTTTGGCTGATATGTGTGTGTGTGTGTGTGTGTGTGTGTGTGTGTATTCATGTAAAGGTTCATTTCTTTTTTTTTTTTTAATGTTTTATTTATTTCTGAGAGAGAAAGACAGTGTGAGCAGGGGACAGTCAGAGAGAGAGGGAGACACAGAATCTGAAGCAGGCTCCAGGCTCTGAGCTAGCTGTCAGCACAGAGCCTGATGCGGGGCTTGAACCCACAAACCATGAGATCATGACCTGAACTGAAGTCGCACGCTTAACCAACTGAGCCACCCAGGTGCCTCAAAAGTTCATTTCTTGATTAAAGATCTACATATCATAATATCAGCCATAAAATCTTTCAAGCTCTGGAAGGAGAAGAGCAGAATCTATAAGAATAAGACATTAACAATGGTCATCTTTGAGTAAGATAACTGAATCGTCACAACCCCATCACCCAAATTCTCTGTGGTTTCCAAATTTCCTCTCTAGAGCATATACTGCTTTCAAAATATATACAACAACACATGTTATGAGAGTGTAAAAAATCTACAAGAGTCAGATCAGTCTTTCTCAAGGGAAGCAGATGGTTTGTAAAAAAATTAAAACAAAACAAAAAACCGCTACCCAACTGCTCCCATTCCAGTAGAGCATAATGAGGAGGTGATCTCATCCCTCTTTTCTAACTGTCTGCCAAAAAGAGACTCCACACCAGCCTTCGGCTCCTCATTAGCGCTCCCCTCCGGCTATTCACAGGGAAAAAGCTCCCCTCACAAGGCCCAGCTGTCAGAGACTAAACCTGAGGCAACTAGAAGGTGATTCCAGGAAAAAGAACATTTCCCTACTTTCCCTTCCTCTGCTTCTAATTGGCAATTCTCCCGTGTTTCTAAAAGTGATATGTATTATAAATTCATCTCCGGTGAGTAAAACTGAAGCATTAATAGGGAAGGATCTTAAAAAAAAAAAAAAAAAAAAAAAGACAATCTTCAGTATCACAGACACAACAAAAGTCCTTTTTTGGCAGACAGTCCAGCTGAAGAGAGTGGAATATAATTTGGGAAATGCACATTCACATGCAATCAAGAACCATTTTAATTCAGTGGCCTGGACGTGTACCCATTCTAGAGGCATTTGAAAATCCAACTGGGAATATCTTTCATCAGAAACAGACTTTTCTGGTAGACACTGTCTTCACCTATCCAGATTTCTTTTTTCCTCTCAGAGTTATTCTTTCCGTGACACCTCCACCCCCACAACCCTACACCTTAGAACTTAATGTTTAGATTTTATTGTCTTAAAATATTCACGTTGGATGAAGTCATGCTTCCATCATGTTGCCCAAGAGAGCCAAACTAATAAAACATGTCATTGTGCTGATTTTATGACAGCCATTTTCCAGGAAATGTCCTATTTCTAGAACTTAAGAAAAAAAGATTTTCACCAAACTTTTTCTTGTTTCTACTGGTAAGGATTTAAAAGTGTGAATTTTCTGTCTTCTTATGCCAGCCCATCAGAACTTCCTAGTTGTTAAAATATATTCATTTGGGGTTTTGGGCTTCAACTCTCAGAGACAAAAAGAAAGAAAGGGGGAAAAAAAAGACACTACCATGCATTGAAAATCTGGGGCAAGTACCTTGAAATCTAGGTGACCACTGGAAGACAGATAATTAGGTTACACATACTCTCTAGCTCAGCTGCAGAGAAATCTGCCTCAGGTGATGGCAGAGCTATCCCAGAAGACAAATTCCTTCTGGGTGAGCATCACTAGCACTTTAATCAGGCTTAAGAACGAGCTCTGATTATCAGTAAACTGGATTTTAAAAGTAGAAAGCAAGGAATTCATAGTTACTGAATGTCTACAATATAAAACAGGCAGAATGCTAGATTCTTGTTTCTTCCGCTTTACAGATGATAAAACAGAGTATTGAAGATAACAAGTAACCTACTTTGGGTCACACAGTGGTTAAGTGTCAAAGCCAGAGGTGATCCTAGGTCTGCCGCTCTGCTCTTCTTTTACAAAGTATAAGCAGTCAAGGTCCAGGTGGGGTAGAAACTGTATAGGATCCAGTTATACCACACTGGTCGAGGCTGGGTCATTCTCTACTCAATCTAGCAGGCTCCTGTGCTCTTTCTACCAGTGAGAGCACTCTGGGAGAGTGAGCAGACTCCGAGGGTACTGAAAAAATAATCACTGGTTGCTGCATCTTTTATGTTAAATGAAGTGCAGGTTATGAGAAAAAGTGTACGAAAATTAGAATTGTACCATCAGAGTGGAAACTGCTGCTTTTCCGATCATTACAGCATAAAGTATGGTTATGTTTTGCTGAAAACATCTATTCATCAGCATCTACTCTGTGATATGATACCTCTTCCCAGGAAGACAATCACAAACCTATTAGAATGTTTTTTTTCCTTACATATCCAACGTTTTAGTCGAAGGAAAAAAGGAATTAGAATAGTTTGGTTTTAGCGATGGGTCTTTGATACTGTCTGACTATCTTTGAGTGTTTTTGGAGAAGTGGCTGCCTTAAGTCAGTCAAGCACTACTAACTCTTATTTCTCATTTATAAAATTCATTGAACATAAGAACATTAACAACAACATTAAAGAAAGTACACATTTCAAAGCACATATTGAAGGAAATGAAAGTTTTCTGATAAAATATTAATTCTACATTAATTTTGCATTACTTTTGATTCCTCCCAGCATTAAAATCAGCAGGGAGAAACAATTTCAAAAGCTACAGGAGAACATCTTGTACATGTTGGACTCTATTTCTAGGTTTAACGCAACCATTCCAGGTTTTGTTAAAAAAAGAAAAGACAAAATCAGATTTTCATCACCTTCTACTCGTCATTTATTTATTGATTCAACAGATGTTTGTTGAATGCCCACTGCATGTTCGGCATTGCTACAGATGCTTGAGATTCCACAGTGAGCAAAACGTTCTACATCTCTGTCCAAGGGGACAGATGCCAATGGACACGTATTTCTTCCCCTAGGTTCACAGCCAGTGGTACTCTAGGACATGCCTGGCCCGGAACCTTCTGTCCTCTGTTCTTTGGAACAGGATCTTCTGCTCCTCACAGGACCTTGCTTCTAGCAGCTAGCTCACATCTCTCTTGATCCTTCCTCTCTGTTGGCTATTCTCCTTTGCCATATAGCATTTTGAAATCTGTGCTGATTTCACCCTCGAGGCCCAGTTGCTCTGTAGCTATTTATTTTTCCATCTTCACAGCCAACTTTCTCAAAGATTCATCTACAGCAACCGCCTCTGGTATCTTGGCTCCATTCGTTCTTCAAGATACAGCAATACTGACACCTCTTTACCATGATCACCAAAGCTATAGGGCGCAGCTACTTTTGACTAAGCCTTCTGTAGCATTTGGCATTACTAATGATTCTCCTATTGGATCCTCTCCTCTCTTGATTTATCTTTTTTTTTTTTTTTTTTTTTGCCCACCTGCCTCTCTGGCCCTTCTGAGTTTTTTTCTGGACTCATTTTGTTCTTTTTGTCCCTCAGAGTTGTCATGTCTGAGGGCTCAGTCCTTGGCACTCTTCTTTTCACATTCTATATATGCCAGTCTTTGGCTGTCACCCACTTCTTACTTCCTTTCCTGCCAAACATCTTGCAAAGAGTTGCATTCAGCCACTGCTTTCATCTCCCTCAACATCATTCAACCACTCAGTGCAATCTAGGTTCTATTCCCCAAACACCATCAAAATTGCTCAAAAATATATTTCCTGTTTTTGAACCCAGCACAGATATTTTAGCACATACTCTGGTCAGCACAGCATCTGACACTCTCTCCTGCTGATGCTCTTACCTCCAAGCTTCCTGTCCATCACTTCATCCTTCTGAGACTCCTTAGTGAGTTCCTGGTCTATGGTTTCCCGGATCGACTCTTGTTTCTCATATGCTGTGCTTTCTGGACTTTGCCATACTGTGTCTTCTCATTTCTCCACACTTACCCTGAATGATGTTTCTTATGGCTTTAAAAGTTGTCTCTATGCTGAGAACTTCTAATCTACATCTCAAATCTGGACCCGTCTCTTAAACTCCAGAGTCTACTGATCTGCAATGGATGTACCAAAAATACCTATAGCTCAGCATGGCTCAAACATAGCTCATATCTTTGTCTCCAAACTGTCCCTCCTCATGTGGTTCTTTCCTTGCTGACTGGGACCACTGGAAACTCAGTTACTTAGGTCTCAAACCTGCACCCTGATATCCAACAGTCACTCCCTCCCTCTTGAAACACTTCCTTGACTTGCTTCCAGGGTCTAACATACTCTTTGGTTCTCCTCTTACCACAGTGGCCTCTCCCTAGCCTACTTTCCCTCCAGCCTCTGAATGCTGGCATGTCCCAGGGCTCAGCTTTCAGCTTCCTTCTCTTCTCCATTTATACTCACCCCATTGGTGATGTGATCACACCACAACTTTCAGCACCATCTATATGAAAATGATTCCAAATTAATAATCCCAGCTCCCACCTCTCCCTGGGCTCAAGATACATATCCCCGGCCACGTATACCAAAGTTTGCCTAGATGTCTAATGGGAAGCTCAAACCTCAAAACCCAAAGCAGAACCTTCATTTTCTGCTCTTCATCTACTCTTCTCCCGTTTTCCTAATCATGTTATCACATGGCACAAACCAGTGGTTCAGGCCAATAACTAAGGAGTCATTTCTGACTTTCTTTTTCTTTCACACTTCCCCCACACAAATACTCAGGATATCCTATTGGCTTTACCTTATAAATATATCCAACAACCTCTAGCTACCTCCACAGTTGGTGCCTGGCTTCAAGTCAATACATCTTTCAGTTAGGGGCCACCTCACTGTCTAACCATGACAGTTATACAGTCAGCTCTCCATGAGCAACCACAGCCACTGTGATCTAAAAGCACCAGTTAGGTCGCATCAATCCCTTGCTCTATACATTTTAATGATTTCCTTAGAACAAATCCAAACTGCTTTCCTTGGTCTCATGTAATAGCCTTATATAATATAATATATACTACCCTTATGCAATCTCACCCCTACCTCCTTCCTCAGTGTCATCTTTTACTGCCAGTAACTTCATCCAGTCTTTATGTGTCTTGAACATGCCATTCTCAGGGCCTTCACCCTTATACTGCCCCTTTGTTTAGAACTCTCTTCCTCGTATCTTTGTGCATCTTACTCATGATGCACAGAACCTCATATTCTGGTGGGAGAGAAAGAAAATAAAAACTAACTATAACTTGGAAGGGAAGCTTCATGAGGGTAAGAACATGATCTTCTTCACGCTGTACATCTAGAGCCCATATAAAGGTATATATAATAGATGCTCGATAAATATTTGCTGAGCACATGGGTGAATAAAACATGGATTGATCCTTCCTCACTCACACATCAAATAAGTCACCAAGTTCTCTTTTTAGCCACCTAATTTTCTCTAGAACCTCTTTACTTGCCCTATCCTGTCTGCCCCTTCCTTATCAGGCCATCCAAATAAACTTTCTAAACTATAAATTTTGTCACATCATTACTACTCTAGAAACTCTCAGGAAGAAGCCCAAATCCCTTTGTGATTTACAGTGTGGTCTGTCACCAGCTGCCCCTTCATTCTCTTCTTTGACCATTCCTCCTTCAAACTGCATGCAGAAGCATTTGTAGTTCCTTCCTGTTATGGTCCTTCTCAATTCATTTCTCTGCACCTGCTGTTCCTTCTGCCTAGAGTTCCCATGTCCATCTGTCTCACTACCCCTTGCCTGGCCTGCTCGGACTTATCTTTTGGAGCTCAGTTGAGACAACACTTCCTTCAGGAAGCCTTCTTTGGCTTCCTAAATCTGAATTAGGTGCCCCTTCAGGGGCTCCCACTGATCTCTATATTATCAAATTGTATTTAATTATGCTAAAGACAACTACCTTCCATAAGGGCAGGATTTTTTTTCTCCCTTGCACTCAGTTTTACTTCCTGAAGCTACAAGGTGCATGGCACACAGAAGGACCCCTTAAATATTTTATTAATTCACTCAAAAATATTTATGGAGTATCTACTACATGCCTGACACTAATCTAGGAAATAAGAAATCTAAGTAATAATAAATTCCCTACCTTTATGAAGTTTGTAATCTTATGTAGGAAGTGGCAATCAAGTAAAATATATAGTATGCCAATGGTGATAGAAACTATGGAGAAAACGAAAGGAGAGAAGGGAGGGAGTGCTGAATGGGGCAGGTGATTGTGATCCTAAACATGGTGGTCAGGGAAAGACTCATTGAGAAGGTAACATCAGAGCGAAGTCCAGAGGTGTTTATCTCATTCTCTGGCAATAGTAGATGCTGAATGATGAAAAAATTTCTGCTTCTCTGAACCATTTGTGGAGATTTGCTGTCCTTGAGGTAACTGGTACTGCCTAAAGCTGCTTACTGAGATGATTTTGGCTGAAGGAGCCAAAGGTGAGTGCTCTGTGCTGTCGCTAGTTCCTGTCCTCATTCTCTGGCCTACGTGGTGTCGCAACTCCGACATTGAGCCTAGAGTCCTCCACTTGGTGGCTCCAGAAAACGCTCAACTATATTCTGCCTTTCCGTTAAAGGAATCTTGAACTGGAAATGGCCTCTGACTCAGAAGATATAAGCAAGAGAGAGGACAGGAAGAAGGACAGAAATAATTCCTGCTCTTTTCTCATAGGTTAATGTTTTTATTTTTATTAAATCTTTAATGTTTACTTATTTGTGTGTGTGTGAGAGAGAGAGAGAGCGAGCGAGCATGAGCGGGGGAAGGGCAGCAAGAGAGGTAGACACAAACTCTGAAGCAGATTCCAGGCTTTGAGCTGTCAGCACAGAGCCCAACACAGGGCTCAAATTCATGAACTGTGAGATCATGACCTGAGTCGAAGTCAGGCGCTTAACCGACTGAGCCACCAGGCGTCCTGAGGTTGGTGTTTGTAGAATTCTCATAGTCTAAGTCTTAAGAAGTCTCAGCAACTATAAGATTGTACCCTTCATTCTTTTTTTTTTTTTAAATTTTTTTTTATGTTTTATTTATTTCTAGGAGAGAGAGAGAGAGACAGCGTGAGCAGGGGAGGGTCAGAGAGAGAGGGAGTCACAGACTGAAACAGGCTCCAGGCTCTGAGCCGGCAGTCAGCACAGAGCCCGACGCGGGGCCCGAACCCACAAACCGGGAGATCGTGACCTAAGCGAAAGTCGGACGCTTAACCGACTAAGCCACCCAGGCGCCCCTGTATGCTTCATTCTTAAATGAACCTCATAGGCTTTTACTGATTTATGATTTCTTAACAAACATATCTATTCAAATGCATTGCCAAAGTAAGCAGGCTACATGCACATTTTTTCTTTTTTAAAGTGCAAAAAAGCGTTTATTACGGGTGAATTTTGTGTAGTGATCGAGTCAAAATGAACACTTCTGTAGGAGAACCAGTCAGCCGTGATGCAGGAGTGTTTCCTGTGCATCTATCCATGGCAGACAGCATCAGAAGGCTCCCAAAAGGAGCCAGTGCAGGTGGCTTTGGGAGCCCTGGGATTTTAGGAACCACAGAGAAGGAATAGGTCCTTGGCAGGATCCTCTTCTCAAAAATGGAAACACCAACACAGACAGGCAAAAAAAGTCTGTTCTTGCTCCATGCATTTCTGCTTCCTTTTGGAGAGGGCCTTCAAAAGGTCCACACCTTCAAATCTTCCTGAGGGTGGGGAGGAATTCAATACTGTCTCCAACTATATTGTTTCCTATTGCTGCTGTAACAAATGACCACAAACTTAGTGGCTTAAAACAATATAAATTCATTACCTTACAGTTCTGGAGGTGGGAAGTCCTAAAATGAAGATCTATGTGCCCTCCAGAGGCTCTAGGAGAGAATCCCTTTCCTTGCCTTTTTCAGCTTCCAGGGCTATCTGCATTCCCTAGTTGGCAGTTCCTTCCTCCATCTTCAAAGCCAGGGGTGTAGCATCTTCACATACGTCTCTGACTCTTTGACCTCTGCTTCCACTGTCATATCTCCTGCCATCGCTGACTTTGGCTCCTCTTTTCAAAGGACCTTTGTGATTATATTGAGGTCACTCGGATGACCCAGGATAATCTCGTCATTTAAGCTACATTAATTTAATCACACCTGCAAGAGTCCCTCTGTCTAGTAAAGTAACATGTTACAGGGGTTAGGTCTCTGACAGCTTTGGAGGACCATTGTTCTGCCTATTGTACCAGCTATGTTCATGCATAATGAAAGGTGTGCCTTGAAAATGATGAACATTCTTTTAAGGGAAAGAAAATTGCCACTTATTGAACAGGGTACACAGGTGTTTACATATCTAATCCTCTTTAACGCACTGGAATTCATTCAATCTGGACATGGTTGTCATTCAAGGTAGTCACTCTGGAAGGTCATGGGTGTATTTTAATGAAGCTTCCATTGCTCAAAAACATTCTGAACTTTCTGAAATCACTTTTGGAGCACTCACTGGACTATTCTTAATGGAACCAACTGCTAATTCTTTGAGAGTAGGTTTTATTTTTTGGAAAGAACACAAATGGTAGATTAAGCAAGATAATAGTTTTGGGAACCACAGAAAGGATAAATTATAAAGAAATCTGCATAATTTAAAATTGGCTCTGATGGGGAGCCTGGGTGGCTTAGTCCGTTAAGCATCCGACTTTCGCTTAGGTCATGATCTCGCAGTTCGTGGGTTCAAGGCCCGCGTCGGGCTGTGTGCTGACTGCTGGCTCAGAGCCTGGAGCCTGTTTCAGTCTGTGACTCCCTCTCTCTGACCCTCCCCTGCTCAGGCTGTCTCTCTCTCTCTCCTAGAAATAAATAAATAAATAAAACATTAAAAAAATTTTTTTTAAAAAAAGCCCTTTGAAGAATACTATTAATTTCAAGGTATAAATTTGGTTATGTTTACCAAACCACTTTGTTTATATCTTATAGAGTGAAATATCATTATTACGTCAAGGACATTTTTATTTCAAAAATAAAGCGAATTCTTATATAGAAAGATACTTCTAATGATAAGCCATTTGGAGTTCGCCTACTCTTAATTCTCATGTTACAGTGTCTAATTAGGGAAATTATTTGTTACAAACTAGCTCTTTTCAAATCCATTATCTTTTCATATTGTGTTCCCTAATTAAATCCTTTATAGGACATAGCATTGTTTTTTACATGAGCCCAAACTAGATCAGTGGTATTAAAAAAATCCTCAAATCTTATGACCAACACATAAAATTTCTTACTCTCTTTCAACTTTTTAATAATCTTTAATGTTTTAGATCAGTGGTATTAAAAAAATCCTCAAATCTTATGACCAACACATAAAATTTCTTACTCTCTTTCAACTTATTAATAATCTTTAATGTTTAGTTATCTTTAATTATCTGGAGAAAAGTATGAGAATTTATCAATGACGTTACTTACAGAATTTTGTTTGGGGAAAGGCAAGGAGGATGACTTGAAATAAAAACATGACACTAAATTTCTATCAAATGACTTCGTACCTATAAATCTTTTAAGGGCCAAATGAACCCATTTGGGCAATGAGCATACTTTAATTGGCAAGATTTTAAAGCACGGCTAATTGGAAAACTCTGACTTTTTAAAAATTGAAGTAGAGCTGATAAACATTATTATACAAGTTTCAAGTATTCAACACAGTGATTCAACAATTCTACACATAAAGCTCCCTCGCCACCGTAAGCATAGACACCAAACAATGTTATTACACTATTATTTACCATGTCCCCATTATGTAATCTGCATCCTGTGACTTGTTTATTTTATAACTGGAATTTTGTAACTCTTAATTTCCTTCACCTATTTTGCCCATCACCCAACCCCCTCTCCTCTGGAAACCACTAGTTTGTTCTCTGTATTTATAATTCTGTTTCCGTTTCTTTTTTTATTTGTTAGTTTGCTCACTTATTTTGTATTTCATGTTCCACATATAAGTGAAAGCATATGGTACTTGTCTTTCTCTGTCAGACTTATTTCACTTAGCATAATACCCTTGAGGTCCATACATATCACAAATGACAAGATCTCATTCTTCTTTATAGCTGAGTAATATTCCTGTGTGTGTGTGTGTGTGTGTGTGTGTATACCACATCTTCTTTATCGTTCACCTATTGATGGATACTTAACATTGTTACTCTACTGTGGCTACTGTAAATAATGCTGCACTGAACAAAAAGGTGCATATATCTTTCAAATTAGTGTTCTTGTGTTCTTTGTGTAAATGCCCACTAGTGAAATTATTGAATCATACTTAACACTTTGACTTTTAAAAATTTAATTAGTTAGTTTCTGTTAAGGCTTATAAGTCATAAGTTTCATTTCCAAAGTAAAGAAAAAATTGAGTTTTGAAATTATATTTACTTGGTCATTAGAAGATTTGTTTTCAATACCATGCTTTCTTTTTGTTTCAGTCTCGTTTTCTCTTTGTCCTCTGTCTCTCTTTTTCTCTTTCACACACACACACACACACACACACACACACACACACACACACACACACACTTAGAGGTGTTCACCAAATCTATTTGCAATTCCTTTTTAAATGAGTGAAAACATTGATTACAAGTGCCCACTTGGGAGCTCCTGCATTAAGCGTCCGACTTTTGATCTTGGCTCAGGTCATGATCTCATGGTTTGTGAGGTCCATCCCACGCGTTGAGCTCTGCATTGACAGCTATGAGCCTGCTTGGGATTCTCTCTCTCCCTCTGTCTCTGCCCCTCCACTGCTTGCACTTCCTCTCTCTCTCAAAATTAACAAATAAAACATTTAAAAAGTGTCTATTTGCCCACATTTCCACCAATTCTATTCTGTGGTGAGCATGCACATTTGGGAGGTGTAAGGCAGTCAGTGGTTAACAGATTAATCTGTCTATGAACATATTGAAGCCTTAGGGATATCCAAGGCTGAGCTTCCTATGTCTTCCCTTCTGCCCTATTCACTCTTATCCATGAATAAGATAGGCATTTTGGCCACTAATTCTAGAAATATGAATCTTGTGTGTGGTGGTATAATATTGAGCTCTAGGAGTGTTTCACTTTTCACGAACTCAGTATGTGCAAAGCATACCTATGGAAACAAATATAGTTACTATTCATAGTACAAAATGATTTTTCAATTTACAAGAAATACACTGTACATTTCCCAGTGTGTTAAAAATATAAATCATTTGTAACAATTTATCTAGAAAGAATATTTCGGGAACATGTTCGTTGCAAAAAGGGCAGCCCATCTGTACCACAGGAGAAAATTCTCTTGATTTTACATGTAAAGCAACAGAATCACATGGCTTTAAAGTTTGTTTAACTCCTAGCACTGTGAAAACATGATTCCAAGTAGGATATTACCATATTTGCTTGTACAGTTTCCCTAGAAGTTTTCACTAGGGTTGGAAGAATATTGTTTGTACCTAGAAGCCATCTCATTCATGTTGATGAGATTTCACTTCTGTTGATTGGCAAATGGTCTCACATGAGGTTAATACAGTAATCAATCAGTGGCAAAGTTAATTGAAATATTGGTTTCCTAACCTCCTCCTTGTGTCTCAAGCAAGGTCTTTCACTTGGATCACTTTGCACACAACTGTACAATTTGTCATTTTTTTTTTTTTCAATTTGCTGTCCAAGAGTGAGAGTGTATGAGAGGATAGACTGGTTTTCTCAAATGGAATTAATGGAAAGAATACACAAAGTGGAAAATATGTGAGTAAAAGGAGCTGGTATTTATTGAGCGCATGTTGGAGGCATGGCCAAAGTGGTGGGTGTCCGAGCCTGGCTGACTAACTGTCACAAGGATCTCAGACAAGTCTAAGAATGTTGGAAGACCAGTGACATTTCTGTCTGCAGGAAGGACAGAGGGACTTCACTGAGGAAGGTGTTAGAGGTGATGGCAGGATCAGAACAATATAATGTGTTATAGTTTGTTGCATTATTTTTACCCTGGGGCAGTGGGAACCAGGACCATTGAAGGCAGTGTTACATTTGCATATCCAGGACCACACCAGGAAGCAGGTTTTTAAATTCTTATAAGTGGGAAAACTGATACTCAGACAGAAAACAAACATATAAGGGCATCTCACTTATTTATAACCTGTCTACTTGAGACACTGGAGCTGACAATCACCAGGGAAACAAGTGGCCCTATTTTACTGTGGGATTCATACTGTCAGTAAAATCTAGGTTTATAGACTCAACTGAACAGTCTCCTCCAGAAAGTCCTCTCTGTCACTGGTGGATTCAGTCACTCCTCTCTGTAATTCGGAAGCATCTGTGTATAGCTTCATTTTACTACCACTACTCATACTGCGCTGTAATTTGTCTACACATCTGTCTTCCAGAAAATAGGATGATTTTTTTTTTGAAATTTAGTTTATCCTCTTCAATGATGCCTCATTTTAAACTGAGCCATGAAGAAAAAGGCAACAGGTCCTTTATTAGAACATAGAGGTCATTCAGCTTTCAAACAGCAAGCTGACTTTCCTGACTTCTTTAGCAAAGAAAGGTCTGAGTAAGGTTCATGGGCAGAGAAAAGAGTCTAACTTCTGTAATTCTCCCTCGGAAGGAAGATGCGAGACAAAGAGTCCCTGCTAAAGAGGAAGAGGATGGGAAGCTTGTCTCTCTCACCATGGACTCTGGGAAGAGAAAAGGAAATTAGGGAGAAAAGTTGAGTCATATGTGTCCAGAGGTGCCCTCTTTGGATTGAAGTGCTGGATGGAGAAAGAATGCTAGATAGAGAGGAAACTGAAAGCAAAACATTGGTTTCCTCTTGGGACAACCACACCAACCTGAAGAGGCTGCATCAGAGAACAACGGGAAGTGAAGTGTCATTAGCAGAGAATACTTTTAACTCCCCAGAGTCCTTTTCAGCTCCCATTTAGGCAGAAGTCTTAGTGCTCTGCAAAGGGGTGCAAGCTGGCTTCCCTGGGGTGGAGTGAGGGGTTCCACATGGCAGGGACCATCAAGGTTAGAGACCAAATACCTTCACGGCCAGATACCTAGAGGCCCACAGCATCATGGAGGATCAGAGGGGCAGTAAGCAAGGAGAGGGAGACTGCTGGGGGGCACACTGAACAGCAGAGGCGAGCAGGATGCCAGGCATGGAAGATCCATATCCGATCTAGCAAGTGTCCACCCAATAGCTGGGGGGCTGCCCTACAGTGGAAAGCAGCCAAAGGGCCAACAAGGCCCCAGGTCGCCAGGTCACAGTACAGACTCACTCATATGCCATCTCAGAAGCGAGTATAGAAGAAGGGACTTCTGAGAGGCTGAGCGTTTGTCCAAAAGCAACTCGCTATCCAAAGAAAAATATTTAATTGGAAGAAATTAGTAATTTTTATAGCAAATTGAACTTTCCCCTCCACCCACTGCTATTTAGATAGCTTGAGGGCACTGGGGGCGAGGTTCACTGAAAAGATTAGATCGATTATAGGATATAAAGAAGGTATAGATGCTTTGAACATCTAAATATAGCATGAGTTAATCTGTATCGAGGCAATGCTTATAACACTTGAGCTTCCTGAGAGCTTATAACACTTGAGCTTCCAGTTTTTTTCATCATCTTTATCTCCCCAGAGCATAAAAGAATACTTAAGAGATGTTTAGAGTTCCATGTCTGAGTCCTGTATGAATAAATAAACTTACTGATAATAAAACTACTAAAGGTCACTTGTGTTGTCTTGCCCCATAACTCACCTTTAGAAATGCATCCTTTCATTCATTAACTTATGTATTCAAGTAGTTCATACATTTTGGCATCTATGTGTACATGATCTCGTGCAGGAAACAAAGATCAATTGCATCTGCATTTATTCAAACATCAGAAATTTACTCAGTGCTTATTGTGTACCAGGTACACAGGTCTCACCTTCAAAGTCCTTATAGACATGCAGGGAGAATGTGGAGGAAATATGTAAAAAGAAAAAACCCCAACTATTATCAAAAGTAGAAAATGGCAGTTACCAGAAGAAAAGGAAGATGAAGAAATAAAGAGACTGAAGACAGGATTCGCTGTGTGGTTTCCTGTTCTGCAAGCAGGGCTTTTAGAGAGTACAGTAGAGGAAGGGAGACAGGTGCTTTCTTGTTTTCCAATGGCTTTGTCTGTGGCATCCGAGGCGTCAGCCCACAGGCCCTGAGTCAATGAAGGTAGAATATGAAAGCTCTCTTCTACGGAAGGCAGTTCTATAGGACACATTTAAAGACAGGTTTAGGGATGGACATATTCACAGAACTAAGACAAGATTGAAGATAGTCCCTCTGATGATGGGGAAAGGTCTATATTCTCTCTCAGGATAAAAGGATGACAGGAAACTTGCAGTGCCCAATCAAATATTTAGATTTGAACTGTTACATTTTTTTTCTACCATCATAAGAATAAAAAGTCCAGCTCTAAGAAATCTGAAAGACATTCAGAATATTGCATTCCCTTTAAGGGTAAGAACTTTGTCTGCTTTTAAGGCTTTGCTTTTACATGTACTTTAAAATATCTCTGGATTAGTCATAAACTGCCACAGTCTTGCACCAGGGACAGGTAAAATCAACAAGGGTAAAGAAGGAAATACAGTCTTAAAAGCTGAGCTCATAATCGTAAACTCAAGCCCATGAACCTGTTTCTAATGTGCATAGGAAGCCTTTGTCTCTGGGCTCATCTATGAGCCTGGAAATTCAAGTTGGCTACAAATAAGAAGTTTAGTGACTTTCTTTCATGTATCATAACGTCTTGACTATGGAACCACGTACGTGATTCCTGGGGATGAGAGGTACCTCTCTCCAGTCTCCACTAAACAAGGCATACTTTCTTCATCACACTGCCATATTGTATCCTGTTAACACAGCTGCCACTGCCCCACAGCAGGGCTCCAGTCTGATCAGCAGTTGTACCCCGAGACTCTAGCCGCCTCACAGGCATTTTTAAATCAATAAATACATCGTTAGGGCAAGTCTATTCACATGACCTAAATTTTAGACATAACAAGGTACAAACTACCCAACCTTTCTCTGTATCTGATACAACATAGCTCATGGCCTACTGAAAATACACAAAGAGAAGACCCAGAAAGGCCTGAGAGTGATGTAAAGTGATAAGACAAACTGCTGTATATGGAAGTCGTAGCATATTGTGTATGTTACATGTACATGTTGCATGCAGATGATGTAGCATGTTCTATGTTACAACTACATGTTGCATATGTATGTTGTTGCATGATGGGTATGTTACATGTACATGTTGTATGTGTATGCCCTGTAGAATTAATCTCAGGAATGGACACTGGGCATTGGGGAGGGTGGCTTGCATTCTGTATTATCCTGTCCTAACATGCTTGAATCAGAGGAGTGGAGAAGAAAGAAAATAACCAAGGCTGGAGGTATTTCTTTCCTGTCCTTTGCTTTTGCTGTCAACTGCTTGAAGAATGGAAGGTGCTCTGAAGTATGCACCGCGTGAAGGAGGGGATGTGTGAGAGGTATAGACCCCTCAGCATGGTTATCAGCAAGAATACTGTAAGTCATTTCCAATGTGAGTTAATTTTAGTTACCAAATACCACATTTGAAGAGACCAGCTTTCTTCTTATTTCACAGAAGAACTAGTTTCATCTGTTTGCATTTTAGTACTACGTGGCTGAAAAAAGATGAATAATCTTTAGGCGAGAACTTGTAAAGCTGATATGTCTACTGGAATGGTTCACATAGCACAGTTACAAAAATAGCATAGCTTTTAGAATTTATCCAAATGTCATTGCTAATCTTTCTCAAAGTCACAAGTACAATCTATTCATTCTCCACAAGTCAAGAGATACAAACCCACAAATGTGTCTTTAGAATACAATTTTTGTAAGTCCTTATAAATCTCTTTATTTTATAATAAAGGGAACAGTTGGATTTCTTCATTTCAATGTCTCTCTTCCATCATCCTTTTCCTTAATATGTTACCTCTTTTGCCATTGTTAACTTTCTTTAGCTTCTGACTGTAAAGACAAAGTTAAATTTTTTTTTCCAAAAGATGTTCAACATTATTAGCCCCTAGGGAACTGCAAATTAAAACCATGATGAAATATCACCATGTACCTTTTGGAATGGATAAAATGAAAAAATAATGATAATACCGAGTGCTTGTGAGGGTGTGAAGATGGAGCCCAACCAGATCTCTCAGACATTGCTGGAGGAAATGTAAAATGGTACAACCACCTTGGAAAGTTGTTTGCCAGTTTCTAAAACCAAACAGGCACTTTCCATATGACCCAGCAATTACATCTTTTGAACATTTATCCCAGGGAAATGAAACCTTGTGTTAACACAAAAATCTGCAAGCGAATGTTCATAGCACCTTTATCTGTAAAACCCCAAAATGGAAACAACCCAACTGTCTTTCAACAGGTGAATGGTTAAACAAACCCTAGTATATCTGGACCATGGAATACTACTCTGCAAAAAAAAAGGAATAAAATATTGACATATGCAACATTCTGGAAGCACTTGAAGACATTATGCTTACTGAAAAAGAAAACAATCTCCAAAGGTTAAACACTGCATGATTCCATTTTATATAGCATACCACCCTCCTGCTGACAAAATCATATAGATGGAGAACAGATTACTGGTTCCCAGCTGATCAGAATGGCAGTGGTGAGTTAGGTAAAACTTGACAGGGGTAGCACCAGGGAGTTCCTTTGTGGTAATTGGGCAGTTCTGTATTCTGTTTGTTATAGTATTTATACAAACTTACATGTGGGATCAATTGTACAGAATCACACACACACACACACACACACGAAGGAGAAGAGGTTGAAAACTGAAAAAGGTCTGTAGTCTAGTTAACAGTCTTGTACCAATATCAATACCCTGGTTTTGACATTACACTAAAGTCATATACAATGTCACCATTAGGGAAAGCTGCGTGAATGGTGCAAAAAACTGTATTTTTGCAATTCCCTGTGAGTCTATAGTCATTTCAAAAATATATTTTTCCTCTCAAGTTTCACGTATCAGTTGTTTCTGACATTTAACCCTATGTTCAGTGAATGTACTGATAGGGCAGGAGGACAAAGCAAGGAGAGGCTCATAATGTCTTTTTACTTTATGTCTCTGGGTTTAAGAGAATCAGGAAACAAAAGTATTTGGTGCTCTGCCAACTGTTAATGAAGACTGTCTTGATAAAACAAATGTGTTTTGAAGAAGGGCTACTGGGTCAAATCCTAACATTTCTTTCCTCAGAAACTTTCATGGCTCTCTTTTACCTATACAATTAAGTCACACTCTTTATATTGACATTGAAGACCTCTTACAATATGGCCCCAACCTAAAGTTTCAGCTTTATCTTTCTCTATTTCTCTATTCTATTTATGAGAATTCACTGCTTCAATCTGTTCTCTACACTGGAACCCGAGTTTTAAAAACTCAAATTTGGGTTCCCATGGCACTTAGCCTAAACATTCAAATCCTTGACTTGGATTCATCAAGACTCATAGTCTGGCCTTGACTCCTTCTTCGGGCCATCTTGTACCACTCTTCTTTCTCTGTGTCCAGCCACATGACCTTGTCCACAATCAAATTATTCATTTGATTATTTGACCAAAGGCTGCCTTCCCCATCTGACTGGAAGCTCCATGAGAATACAGAGGGTATCTATGTTTGCTCACAACTTTGTTCACCACTTAATATGATGTCTTGAATGTAGAAGTACTCAGTAATTATTTTTGAAGTGACTGGATAAATCAAACTGGAACAGTTGCTCTCCAATCATATTCATTGAGTTTCCTGCCCCCAAGTTCTTCCCCCAAGCTCTGTCATGCTCTTCACTCCAGGTGCAAAGCTATACCCCCCATTTTATCCTCTTTGCACTTTATCCAATCTTATAGACTCACATGAATGGCCTTTGGAAATAAACATCATCTCTGCCTCCTTTGGAAACTATAGCATGTAGGCATCTGTTCCCTTGCCATACTTGGTGTTGCTTTCAATGGGCTTTGCCTCTTATCCCCTTTATCAATCCATACACTTCTTGAGGACAATGCTTATTCATCACCTGCAATAAATAGCTCATTTCTTAGGTGCTTAATTAATATATTTTCTCTGTTGATTAATGTGAGTAAGAGCTAAAGGCTTTATAAGCTTATTATAAGCATACTAGAAGCTGAATTTGTTTAATTTATGGCAAACTCAAAAAGAAAAGGGGAGGTGGCCAATTTAACCTGAAAGAGACTTTCGAAACAATACATGTATACACAGAAAAATTAAACAAATTCAACATTTTCTGACACTTGGTGTAACTAACTGGCAATTGTTATCATTAAATAAAATTCTTTGCAAAGGTGTCTGCCTCAAGAATGAAGATCCGATGAGTCACTTTCTGAACCCAATCACCAAAGGTAGCTGGAGACAATACCATATACACAACAACATTCAGAAAGATGGAGAGCTACTCACTGATTGTATATGTCTATGTTTCTTTATCCAATGGAAGAGAAAACAATTGTCCACAATATTGATGTTCTTTTTGGGTTCTATGTACAAACCTATCCAGTAATAAATATGTGTGGATTCTGTTAGTGGCTGACAAAAAAACAATTATGGAAACAAGGGAAAATTATTGATCTTTGTTAGTTCTACCAAGTATACTAACTTACTAAACAGCAGTTCAGACGTGGTTCCCAGAGAAAATACTTCCTGTTCTGACTATTTATTGTTATTTAATAGGTTATTTGTTGTAGGAGGCAAAAATAATTCTAGGATTGTTAGTTTCAACTTGCTTTTTTCTTCTGTTATCTATTGCTAAGTAAATTACAATGAAGACCAACTGATATTTCAGTAGAATTCTTTTTCTTCTTCTCTTCTTTGCAGAATTAAAATAAACTTTTTCATAGAGTGGAACATTGAATAGGTGTTAAACAGCTAATTTGAGAGAGGTGAAAGGATGGATTAGGATGGTGGCATATGACATGGGTTGAACTAAACACCTGAAGACCAGAGGACCAGTTGTTAAGAATAAATTGTCACTGTTCACCAAAAAAATGAAAAATTGAAAAGAAAAATTTGGAGGGAGAGACTGGGTGGCTTAATAGGTTGAACATTCATTCGACTCTTAATTTCGGCTCAGGTCATGATCTCACGGTTCTTGAGTTTGAGCCCTGCATCAGGTCCTGTGCAGACATTGCAGAACCTGCTTGGGAGTCTCTCTCTCCCTCTCTCTGTCCCTACCACATTTGTGCATATGCACACGCACATACTCTCTCTCGAAATAAGTAAACTTTTTTTAAAAATTGCAAAAAATTTTGGGAAAAACTCCATAAGAAACCAGCAATTGGTTGTGACTTTTCAATGCTTAAAAGGAAAACAAAACAAAGCCCACAAAAGTCAACCATATTTTCAAAGGGGGAAGTCTCCTCCTTATTCTCCCCTAGGCTCGTTTCTAGTTTGTGGCTCTGGGCTAATGGGCACAGTTCTACCACAAAGCTAACATTTGTCTCTTCCTTGTCCCACCACATCTGTCTAGGCCTTCTGGAGGCCTCTACATTTAGGTAGAGAATTTCTGGGAATTTCTGTGCCCCGAATATGGGAAATCAGTGCAGGTGAATTAAATTCTCTAAACATTTATTGAGTACCTGGAATGTTTCTGGATTTTCTACCAGGTACCAGAAGGTCAAAGGTGAGCAAGAAATCACTCTTGCTGTGAAAAAAAACTCACAGTTTGGTGGACTAAGTGGGAATCATTCTTAGGTAAGGCATGATTCTTAGGTAAGAAACACCATTCTTAGGTAAGACAGATTGCAGACAGAGATAGAAGACAAAGTGCCATGGGAGCACAGAAGACAGACATTGGTAGTTGCTGTGGGGCTTGTTGAGGTGAGTGAGAGTTCAGTTGGGTGCAGAAGGCTACAGCTGATTTCCAGCATCTGCCCACCTCTCCTCTCCCACTGTGGAATTTCTCCCACCCTGACTCTAAGAATGAGTGCTGACTGATGAGCCAGTGATCCTCAAACAGAGATGGTACCTCTCTGCCAGAGGGCATTTGGAAATCCACAGAGATACTTCTGGTCATTAAAACAGCTGAAAAAAGACGCTATTGGCATTTAGTGGGCAAGGGCTAGGGATTTTCAGTGATCAATAAAGTAGGAAAGAGAACAAAATCATTAAAAATTGCCCCATCTAAAATGCCAGTAGGCTCCTACTGAAGAACATAAGTCTAAACCAATCAGAGTGATATGATCTTGTATGGGATTGAGGAGTCCAAGTTTAAGCCAGTTAGGTCCCAGCACCTCCCTGATATCATTGCAGTCCAATCGGAACAGAGCTCTGGACTTTCTGTCAATGGGTGTAGAGACCTTCAATGGGTGAGAGATCTTTCTGTCTCTCACTGGGCATGTGGGAAGAAGCCTGTAACCCCATCTAAACTTTGTCTAGAGAGCTTCCCATTCAGTCTATATAGTCTCAATTTGTTTAGGGGCTTGGTTTGCTTGTTTATTTCTCCATTTTTGTTACTGTTATTTCCAAGCAAATTATTAGAATGGCGGGAATGTTGTTGTGGCGTCAAGTCTAAGTCAAATGCTATATGTAAATAATGTTTTGCTTTCATCCTGGAGCTTAGCAATGACTACAGAATTCATAATATTGCCATAAAAGGAGAAATGAGGGTGAGATAAAAATAGTCAAGCTTACTATTTATGGTGTAAGGAAGAATGTAAATGGTGCCTGGTGAAAATTGTGAAAACCCAGGTTAAACTTGCAATTGTGTGTATGTGTGTGTGTATGTATGTGCATAAAAGAAAAAGAGAGAGAGAGGAAAGGAGGACACAGTGATTATCTTCATAAATAGTACTATTGAGGAATTTATTTCTTATTCTTTTAGGAAAAATTCTGTCCCTTCAGTTTGCAAAGTCTCCTCATTAAAGAAAGCTAAAAGAAAAGATTATCAAGCACTGTGATTACTTAATCAAAGCCCATTAACATGTTCTAAAATGTTGTAAGTTGTGCTTAAAATAGCTCTTTTTATGCTTATTAATAGCTCTCCTACTGACATAAGATTAGTTGCTACTATTCATAGCTAGAAAATATTTTCCTACATTGTCAATACTTACGGTCTACTAAGAACAAAGAGAAAAAAGACATCCAATTACATTTGAATTAAGAAAAATTAAGAAGACATAGAAATAAAGCTCAAGTTATTTTTTATACACCCAGTTTCTCTCTTGTTGTAAAACTTCTAGAGGAGTATTCAGATTCCCAGGTGACGCAGCTGAAAATAAACTACATCTGGAAATGGAGGAAGCTGAGAAGAACAGAAGAGCCACCAGTACCTGGATGCTGGTCAGAGTCGTGTACTGGTAGGCCTTGACCACCAGGTAATTTGCTTCCAGGTCAATGAGTCCCAGGATCATATACTTCCACCACCTTCGTCGTAAAATTGCTAGGAGGTTTTCTTCTCCTGTGTTATGAAGGTAAGAAGAAATGCGTTAGGTTCTGAACACATGATAAACTGCCTATTTAGAAGGATACTAAAATATTATAGTATTACATATTTTTTACTGTTCCTGATCAAATGTTTAATTAAACAAATGAATTGTGTCAAAGACCAATGTGTTTTTATTGTAGACTTTGGTCTTTTGGATTGGTTTCTATGGCAGAGTAAGACTGGCAGGATTTTAGATCACTAGGCAAAGCATTTTCTCGTGAACATTTGAAGGAAAAAACATTACATCATGTAAAAATAAAAGGAAAGGTGCACCAGAAAGGCTGCATAAACACAGAGTCCAAATCATTCTAAACTTCAGTATTGTGGTAAAATAGAAAGAAATGAAATGAGGGCAGCTCAGTGGACAATGGCCTATGCTTGGCAGCCGATCTGTAGTTAGATTCTAAGACGTCATCCTGAGCAGTTGCTCAGCATTGAACGTTGCATGCTCTGAACATTATATTCTGGTGGAGGGTGGGTGATGGGAAAGAAAGGAAGTAGGGGTCACTCTCAGACAGAAAGGAGCCATAGGACTATGGCTCTGAATATTGCCCCAAACCATAATCTTCACCACTTGCCTCTTAAGTTTATAGCATCAGAAGAAATTTGGAATCCCTTAGTTTTTCATCTGTAGTTTTACATATTTCAGGCCTGAAAGAAATCTTATTTTCAAGAAGAAATCATGATTGTTAATAATATTAGCTCTTTGGAGCCAACCTGTGAGGTCTTCATAGAGGATAGCGAATATGCAGAAACCCTGAATGAACGGTGACTGTATTCATTATGTACTGCTGCATGACAATTATCCTAAAACATTACTGCTTAAATAAAAAAAACCCAAACAGGGGCGCCTGGGTGGCTTAGTCGGTTAAGCGTCCGACTTTCGCTTAGGTCATGATCTCGCGGTTCGTGGGTTCGGGCCACGCGTCGGGCTCTGTGCTGACTGCCAGCTCAGAGCCTGGAGCCTGTTTCAGTCTGTGACTCCCTCTCTCTCTGACCCTCCCCTGCTCACGCTGTCTCTCTCTCTCTCCTAGAAATAAATAAAAAATATTAAAAAAAAAAAAAACCCAAACATTTATTATCTCATAGTTTTGTGGGTCAAGAATCTGGACACAGCTTAACTGAGTGTCTCTGATTCAAGATCTCTCAATTGCAGCCAAGTTGCCAGGCATGGATGTAGTCATATCTGAACAGCTGACTGGGGAGGGATCTGCTTCTGGACTCGCTGAGAAGTGACACTTCTCTCCTATTTTATTCTTTAGAAGAGGGTCAGTAATTTCAACCCATACTCAAGGGAAAGAACTTTGTAAGGATGTGAATACCAAAAGGCAGAGATCATTGGAGGCCATCTCAGAGGTTGGCTACCCAGTGATATGCACTTTCAGTACTATAGTTGTGCTTAGGCTAGTCCTCAAGAACCTCAACAGACTCCTGAGCCACTCTTAAAACTTTGAACTACTAATTTCTACCGTTGATCTTATTCCAGTGGCCACAATATGAGGTGAAGACATTTTCAATGGTATGGAGGCTTCTAAAACAAAGCTTTCCAGCTACATGGAGAATGTCAGAGTGTGGGTCATGGCTAGTTGGCAAAAAGGAAGGAGAGGTCCCTGGACCTTCGATAGCTAACCCAGTTTTCAAGCCTCATTTTGGATGCTGCACTTCTCATATCCTTTGCTCCAAACACAATTAAAAATCTCTCAGACTCAGTAAATTGCTACTTCCTCTTCATCCTTCAAAATTTAGTTATTCTCTCCCATTTTGTCTGATACCATTGCTTCCTGTGTAATGTGTACCCTGCTCTGAATAGCCTTTTCACATGATTGTAATTACTTAGTAATTGTCTCATCATTAAACTGGGAGTTTTTGGGATGGTAGGACATCAATGTCTTACTCATACATGTATCCACAGCACTTATCATAATGACATATAGTAAGGATTAGCTAAGTGTTTTGGAATGAACAAATAATTAAACTGAAAAAAGTGTGAAGTGCTATCTCTCTGAATATGTCAAGAGCCAGCTCTAGAATATGAGTCATGCTTCTTAGTGTTTTGCACTTAGAATCATAGCTGGTAGATCTGATCCCCAAGGTCATTTCTTTACAGCCAGCTCATTTTGGCAATGCCCTCGCACAGCATTTCTGCCTTTCTTACTTGCCTACACATTTGATAAATCAACACACCTCTCTGAATTTATCTTGTAAATTAGTGATTCGCAACTTGACTGAATATTCGCATTTTCTTGAGAGATTTTTAAGAATCTCAATGTCTGGGACCAGTACCCCCAAATTCTGATGTAATTATCTTTGAGTGGGGCCTGAGCATTGATCTGAGGATCAAATCTAGGACTTTCAAATGGTTGGCATCCAATGGCTATGCTCATGATGACCTGAGCTAGGAATTCCAAAAAGGTATGACCACAGACTAGTTTCTTCATACCAAAGAAACATCTGAACATGTGGCCTGAAGTATGCTTCCTCTAGTCTTGTCTCTGGGCTTTTCCTTGTGCTGATTCCTCTGACTGAACTATTCTTCCTCCAGTCTCCAAATGAAGGATTATGATAGACACTACCACCAGGAAGCCTTCCTTGATCTCTCAACTTGATCTTCCTGGGACCAGGTTTTCCTGTAATGTGCTTCTTTAATGTCTTTTGTTTATCTCACATATAACGCGTATCTCACTGTAGTGACCGGTTTTCTTGACTCTATTACTCACTAGATTATTAATAATTTGGAGAGCATAGCATTGTCTTGATCATCACTTTATCTCTAGGATCCAACAGTATATGGTGAGTGATCAATAAATAACACAGAATGTATGAGTAAATTTCATGTCCAATAATCGTAGCAATGCTAAAGAGCATCAAAATTAAGGTATTTAAAATATATCTACTATAAACATTCATATTCCAGACAATGAAAATTGTTTTCATTTAGAACGTAGACAATATTTGACACAATTAATTTGGTGACCATTTTACACATAATATACTATACATAGGACATAAAAAGGTGGATGGCATATTTAACTGCAAAGCTGCAATTCTATAGTCACAGGTCATTGTCCCAGTTAATTTACACAATGAACAGAGAATTGCCAAACTCGGAGCATACCAGCCACATCTCAATGATGATAAGACTGAAAATCTGGGTCATGATGCTGTTTGTTCTACCAATCAATAACATATTCAAAGTGTAATTCATTACATAGATTCAAAGGAATGATTAGTGCCTTGCTGTTCTGCTGAAGAAGTCTGCAAAGCAAAACACCCTAAGTAAATGTTCCATTTTGTTTCATTTGAAGCTTGAGAAAACATACAACTCTCTTGCATAGCAGAATTATCCAGGAAGGCAAGAGAGCACTTTCACATTTTTGGCTGAGCAAAAAATCGAGCCCTTGAAAGGACTGCTTAGGGATTTGTCTACATGACTCTCATTAACACTGATGTACAATAGGCCATTAAAATTCTTTCTAGAATAACGAAAATGCATTCTTTACAGCCTTTGTGCCAAACCTCTCCCCAAATCTCATGAAATAGGGCCATCCATAAGAAACACCAGCACAATTAGTGGTATGTTAATGTTTTGAAATTCTTTTCTTTTTTAATTAACTAGAAACAGTAATAAAATCCACGGGTGGAAACTTTAGAATTACAGATAAATATTTAAATGCATTCTGATAATTATTATTTTATTATCAATATGTTCAAATATAAATAAAAATATTAGAGAATAATATAATAAGGTAACCTCCAACCTGATTTTGTCACATTTGTTTCAGAAACTTGGGGGGGGGGGGGGTTTAAGGAAGAAAATGCTACTGATAAAACTGAAGCTCCTTTTTTGCTCTTTCCAAATTCCCTTCCTTTCCTTCCTTCCTTAATTCATTGTCTTGATATTGTGAATCCTTCATGTTTGTGTTTTTGTTACATCTTTTCTAGGTTTGTTTGTATCCAAAATACTTCCCTTGGTCTGTTTTTAAAGTTTATATGAAAGTTTATTGTATGTATTGTACATGTAACATTCTTCTATAGTTTTTTAACATTGTTTTACAAATGTATCCCTACCAGTTCATGTAGAGCTAACTAACTTATTTTAAACACTGTATATCATCATATTTTATGAATCTGTCACAATTTATCTAGTCTTCCACTAATAACCATCTAGGTTGTTTCCACTTTTTCTCTATTAGGAACAGTACAATGAAGAAAGTTACTCTAATTTGAAATAACAGCTTTCCGGCAACAATAACTACTTCAATAATTAAGAACAGGGAAAGAAATTACTGACAGTTTTTGATCATGTCAGTTTTGATCATGTCATTCATATTTAATTTTACTAAGCACCAACAGCATGATAAATCAAATGTGTTTTTGAATTTTTGTAACAAATAACTTCTAGGATACTTACTATGTATCAGGAAGTATCTACATGTCTTCAAATAACTAATTTACCCAATCCTCATAATAACCCCATAGAGGGACTTATTTGCAGATGACAAGACCAAGCCTTGGAGGAGTTAAATAACCTGCCCCAATGGACACACAGATAAGCCCGGATCTGGACTCATGATAATCAGGCACTGGACTTCATACTCATTAGTATCGTACAATTTTGCCTTACTGATTTGTAATGGTGACATTGTCCTCAGGAGTCACACATTTCTCATTAAAGACTCTTTCATGACCTACCTGTTCAGATTCACTGCTGCTGGGTGCCCCACTGCTAACTCCAGGAGGCACCCATCGCACTGAAGCCCATGTACATGGCACCCCCTGGAGTTGCCTTTACCCATGATGTAGCTGTGTGTCTACCCCTGAAGCGGCTTGGGGATGAGGACGTATCCCAATCACCAGCAGACCAGCATCGAGGATTTGTTCTCTCCCTGCCTGATCTAAAGTCCATGAGAGTTTCCCTTCTGAAATGTAAAATAATGTCTAAAATCAATTCTATAGCTTAGAAAAGTCTGATGATAAGAATTACTGTTTTATGCCGAACTACCTACTGACGTCGCAGGCATAACAACACTGGTCACACATGGTTGGGGCAGGGTGCTGGTGGTGAATACATGCTGAATGAAGGAAGGGGAAACTTTTGTACAAAAACCGAAGCATGGTTTACCTTCATGGCAGTGCCTGGTAAACAGACCTTTGATTCATAATGTTCATAGTATTCTTATTCACCCCTAGTGGTGAGTAAAGAGTAACAGCACTGCAAGAACAAGACAGCTGAATTATTCTTGGGACATTCTCATTAAGGGCTCTCATGCATGGTGTGGTCTTCCATGGTGTTCTTATGCAAGAACAGAACCCAGCACGCTTTGCAAAAGCAAAGCTCTCAGGGGGTGAGATCCCTACTTGAACCCACACCTCCTTGGCTCACAATTTGAAGCCATCACACCATCTTTCTTTACCAGAGTTCCAAAGGGAAGTGTTTAAGTATTAATCAGTGAACCTGAAAAATGTTAAATGACTTATGATGGAGGTGTTAATTACTCACCGTTAGAAGCTGAAATTTATTATTAGAATGGAAAGCTTGAGACAATTCTCTTTAAGCAGAAAAGTGAACAAAATAAATGCACTCATAAGGAAATAAAAATATAAATTATTTACAAAAAGGATTGCAACCAATTATACCTTATAATATGAATTTGAATGTAAGGATAAAATACAAAAACAAATCATGAAGATTAAATTTTGTTTTGTATTCTTTCACTCATCTTTACTATTAGAAACAGTGTGATTAGGAAGAGAATAAAAGATGGGGCGCCTGGGTGGCTTAGTCGGTTAAGCGTCTGACTTTCGCTTAGGTCATGATCTCACGGTTCGTGAGTTTGAGCCCCGCGTTGGGCTCTGTGCTGACTGCCAGCTCAGAGCCTGGAGGCTGTTTCAGTCTGTGACTCCCTCTCTCTCTGACCCTCCCCTGTTCACGCTGTCTCTCTCTCTCTCTCCTAGAAATAAATAAAATGTTAAAAAATTAAAAAAAAAAAAGGAAGAGAATAAAAGACAGTGTTGTGTCTTGGTAGCACTGTGCTGTGTCTCAGACCTGGGCTTGAGCACAGACTGCCTTCTGCTCTGCGGTACTAAGTAACTTGGTAAATGGCTCTGAACCTCAATCCCTCTACTACGAAACAGGGATTATAACAACTATCTCATGGGGCAGTGTAGGTTAAAGGTAGTATAAGTAATGTGTATAAGCTAATATCTAATATCAGGTACATGCACAGAACATAATAGCAATTGGGAGGATTCCTAAAGCCTTGTATCCTCCCAGCCAGTCCTTACATGCTAGCTCACCATGTGTGTAGAGCTGCCTAGAGCAAGACCAGGAACATGAACCCTCATAATTATTCGTTAGGGCGTTGGCCACATACCCCTCTCTGTCCCTTACCCTAGATCACATCACAGCCAGCATACATTTGTCCAAACTAGAGGCAAGCTGAGGGCCTTGTGTTTGATGCCTCTCCCTCAGATGAGCTGGTGTTTTGATCCTTTGGATCACCACCACTTATCCTGAGAGTGGAGGTTGTATGAACACATAAGTTCTCTGCCATCTTACTAACTTGTCTAAATCACTATGTGGGGCTTAGTTGAGGATATGTAAACAAGATGTATATTTCAGTGCATGTTACCATTTTTTTACATGAACCAAATCACTCAAATCTTAGAAAACTTCCCTTTCTGGATTTTTTAAGCTGTCATCTTTTATGAAGCTAAGATATATGATTTTGTGGGGCACATTTATCCAAGATATCCAAACTTCCTCTGATCTTGACGTGTCTTAGAAAACACAATTACTAACATTTTCTTCTTCATACCAATATAAAAATTGATATGAATTGATTGCCTAACTTTTATCATCCAGATAGTTAAAACATATAGGCAGATAAACAAATAAAGAACTTTTCAGAGGTGCCTGGGTAGCTCAGTTAACTCTTGATTTAGGCTCAGGTCATGATCTCACAGTTACTGAGTTCAAACGGAGGCAGATTTCTCAGAGAAGTCAACAAGAATAGTGCCCTTTGAAACCATGTATATGGCAGCCACACCTTCCTCTTGGTGGGGCAACATAAGGAGGGCACTGGAGCCATTCAGCAGTGAGCTCTAAGCCACGCTCTTTCAGGCACTGGGTGTATGATGTTGTTTTGAAAGTTTGTCTCTCTAAACCTCCATTTTCCTCATCTACACATTGGAGCTACATATTGGACCTGCCTTCTTGAATATGTACTACAACTAAATGAGATATTTGTAAAACGCTTGACATGGTGCCTGGCAAGTAGCTTTTGTTATTACTATCTTGATGACTATCTTTCCTCACGCCCTACTTCGTACGCAATGTAGTTGTATAGTAAAGAATTGAAACTTGCCCCCGAAGAGGTTTTGGGATTTGAAAAATCTGGGATTTGTCCTAGGCTAACAATATGATTTAGGATAGAGGCTGGCCATGCCAGAAAGACCAACAATATTATTTAGGGGGCAGAATTTGGGTCACCCCCAGACTCTGGAGACTGAGGTCAGACACATGCGCAATCGGTCATGCCTACATAGTGGAGCACCAATAAAAACTCTGAACACAGAGGTTCCAGTGGGTTTCCCTGATTAGCAATATTTTGTCCATATTGCCACACACTGGAGCTGGGAAAGTAACACATCCTGACTCCATAGGGAGAGGACGATGGAAGCTCTTGACTTGTTACTTCTCCTGACCCTGCTGATGTGCTTCTTCTCTTGGTTGATCTTAATCTGTACCCTTTCCTTGTAGTAACTGTAACCATGACTATAATAGCTTTCAGTGACTTCTGTGAATCCTAATAAATTAGTAAATCCTGGCATGGTCTTGAGGGATACTTTCCACCTATGAATTTGCAATTGGTGTCAGTAGAGAAGGTAGTCGTCCTGTGTGAACTCTAAACTTTCTCACTTGGCTTAAACTTGTGAGGTAATGGTAGTGTTGGATTATGGCTGTAAATCTTTGCAGTCAGGTGTCCTCAAATACAACTAAATTTGTCCCTCTCTTGTTCAAGAACTTGAGTACATTTTAGGTGTATCTCAGAATAACCAGACCCCGGGTCTGAATTCAGGTGAAAACAAACAAACATCTAGTCTCCTTTCCAGATGATGCTGAACAATGTGTGTGATTACTTGTTATCTTTAAAAAGAGTGTAAAAACTTTGTGCTTTATACTTAAATTTTCTATCATTATAAAGATATCGCTTACAATGGGAAATACTACTCACTAGCTTAAAATGGTTAATGATAGGTTGGCTGCGTGTGGGGGCAAATGCTTTGATTTGAAATTATTCAAAGCAATCATAATAAAACTATGTGCTAAAAAATCTCTCTATTTTCCTGGGGTGAGCCTGCTGAGAGGAAAATGTATTTGTCCTTTTTAATGACAAGACTATTTTCCTTTTCTTCATCCCATTTTGTGAAAAGTGACCCGACTTGCCTTTTGGAGGCTTCCTGTAATTGACTCTGATGCCTTCTGACATTAGCAGATGAATTTGTCAGTTTTATGAATTTTGTTTTGAACAAAGAGCTGTGTAGCCATTAATGACACATGATGTAAGGGGAAGAGGCCAGCGCGGGCTTGCCTCTGGACTCCTGCTATTTGCTGAGCATATTCAAAGACAACATGACAGAAGGTGCCAGCCTGAACTCTTGAGGACTGACCTTGAGCTCTGACATAAGAACATCTGTCATGATGGACAGATAGGTTAGACTCAACGTGGGAAATTAGCAAGAGAAGTGTCAACAGGCCAGAAACCCTGGTAAAGCAGAAATCCGGTCAGCCTCCTCTCCCCTGCACACCCTGCCACCCCCAGCCCAAATGCCAAGCACAGATCTACTAAGGCCACTTCTGTTACCTGACATCTATTTTTCATTGGACACTATTTATCAGGCACTGGCACTCTATATTCATTCTCTCATTTTCTTGCCACCCTGTACTCTAGGTTAAAAGCATGAAGTCAAAAAGACCTGTGTTAAGGTACTGACTCTGCCCCTGAGCTGCTGTGTCACCTTGGGAAAGTTTACTCATTCATAAAATGAGTCAAACAATATTTATTTGAAAATATGCTATATGGATTAAATGAGAAAATATATGTAAAGTGTCTGGCTTCCAGGAAATACTTAGTGAATGATAGCTTTGTTATTAATAGCCCTATGAAGAAAGTATTTTTCAGAGCATGAAATTGGATTTGGAGGTTAGGTAATTTGTCTAAGGTCTGTCCTGACTGTTTATTGGAAAGTATTCACTATTCTAAGAATGATGCTTTTTGTTTACATGACACATTTAATAAAACAGACCAGAAATATTTTTATTTATATGATCTTTCTGAAATTAGTTTCAGTACAAGGCAGTATTTTCTAATCAATGCTCTATCTATCTATCTTAGATATATGAAATATATATACAGCATTATATATAATGTATATTTATTTATATATTTATGTATGTTTATACATGTAATCCCATCTGAAAATATTAAAGAATATATACCATATTCTTTCCTAGTGCCACTATACTAACCTAGTGGCAAAGAACACTATGGGGTCCAGATAATCATCTGAAAATACCATTTCCACCAAAAGAGGAAGTAGAGAAGTGGCTAATTGCAGATTTGGGTCAGGAAGTGTAATACAAGTCAATCCTGGAACATCTTGTCATACTGAAGAGCAAGACAGCAATCAAACACTACTAGGGTTGGGTCAGAAGGACAGGGGCCAACTTGAAGGGTCTTTCATATGAAACTAACAACTGAAATGGATTGAAATGTATCAGATATGTTTAGATTCATAAGTTCATCATAAACATGAAAGCAAGAGCAAGAACAATGACGACCAAACGTATTGAAAAAGAATCCTAATTGGTCACCATTAGAAGATATTAATAAACCATTCATTTTGAAAACTGGTAAACAAAGGGGGAAAAAATCAAATTTTGTCCCCTGGGATTCTTACATGAACTATACCACTAGGTAACCAAATAGCAGATGAGGGAGAGATTGGTCTTTATGGTAATATTCTAACTAATAAATGAAAAAGAAATGAGAAAATTAAACTATCATAATTTTGTACCCCATGATGAATTAATGGGTATTGGCCTTGAAGGATCAAGCTACTAACATTACAAAGGAAGAGATCTCTGGGTGGAAGAGACCTTCCTGGTGGAAGAACAAAACACTACTGAATACATACACACACACACACACACACACACACACACACACACACACACACACACGGAACCTAAATCTGATCAAGTCTCTAGACTTAGCTACTAATTTAGAAAATTCAGGTCAGAGAAGTATGTTAAAACACACTAGAAAGATTCAATCAGCAAAGTCCAGACTGTGAGATCTGCTCTAGTCTGGCTACTCAGTTTGGTCTGTTGAATGGCAGCATCGGTGATTAAGAGTCTTTCAGAGATGCAGACTCTTAGGCCTTCCCCAGACCTACAGACTCAGACTCTGCATTGGTTTGAATGCCAAAGAGCTTGTATACACCACAGCTGGAGAAGTAGTGACTGTAGAAGACACATGACAGTTTCTTCAACAAATAAACTGTAGTGAAAATAAAAGAAAGAAATCTATAGGTTAAAATAATCTAAGGAAAATATCAGCCACATGCAATGTGCAGCCTTTATTTGCATCCGGACTCAGACAAACTGTAAAAAATATATATCTATGAGACAATTGGAAATTTGAACACTGACGATATTTAGAATTATTGTTAATTTTAAATGTGATCAAGCTATCATGGCTATGTTATTTTTAAGCTCTTATCTTTTAGAAATACACACCGAAATAGTTGCAGACGAATTGATACAATGTCTGAGACTTGATTTAAAATAACACCAGGGAAAGTGGTGGGGATAAGGATAAGGATTTGAAATGTATTGAAGCTGATATATTGGCACATAGGTGTTCATTATATGACTGTGTCTACTTTTCTGTATGTTTGAAAGTTTTCAGAATAAGAACATTACAAAAAGAGAGGTTTGGTTGTGAACAGGAAGTTGAGCTAATGGAGTAGCCTTGGCCAGAACATGTGAATATCAGCAGTATCTAGGCGTCTGTGGACTTCTTTAAGTATTTTACTGCTTTAGTCACATTCCTCCATACAGTGTCCTTGGCTTGTAGGTGATATGACCCTCGTTAGCTGCCAGACAATGCAGAAGTTGGAATTCTATTGCTTCCATGTCCTTCCTTCAGTCTTAGAGGTCAGGAGAAATACTTGGCAACTCTTCCAGCAGAGTTCTTGACAAGCTCTTAAGAACGAAGAATCTCTCTTGTTCATTTCCCTGCATTCTGTTTAAGGAGGTGTCTTGCCCTTGTTCTAACGGCCAGGATATATTCCCTGCCCTGGAGGCTTCATTTACAGATAAAGCCTGTCTATGTTTGAACTCCAAAAGCCCTCGTACGGAATCTTTTATTGGTAAAGTGTAGTGTCTTTACCAACTACGGAAGCTTCCTAAAGCTGCTGGTGGAGAAATCACTCCTCTCAAGGGTCGGTAGTGCTGTGTTCAGTTAAGTAGAAACCATTAAGGTAGAGCCAGCTAAGTGCAGGAAAATCTAACTCAACAATAAAAGATGGTATGGTTTGAATTGTGACTGACAAGAATCAGGAGAGGAGAGGATGGCAAATAATAAGCTAATGTCCCTCCAAAGTGAGGCCTCCTGTGTTGGGTGGCAAACACATTCGGAGCCACGGATACAGCACAGTTATTGCAGGCCATGGTATATTCCAGAATATGCTACCAGCCTTAACCACGTATGTAAGCTTAGCATAAGTCCTTAAACAATGTTAACATATTTGGGAAGCAAGAAAACAAAACATCCAGTGATTTAGTTCTTTATGTTTGTATAAATGTTACTTCTTGATGCAATCAGATTTTTGCTATTTCCCCCCACTTTGTCTAGACTGGTTCTTACACTTGAGTATGCATTAGTATGACCTGGGGAGCTTTTCAGACTGCTGATCTCTGGGTTCTCCCTCAGATATTTGCCCTCAGCAGGTCTGGGCTGGGGCTCAGGGATCTGTATTTTATAGTCTCCCAGAGACTGCAATGCTGCTTGTGGCTGATTCTATTACCTTCTGGCAATCCTGATTTAAACTAATAAATACATTGGAATATTCCTCCCTGGGGCATTTGTGACTCATTGCTTCCTATCATTACAAAGAGAGAGACAACCAATTAGACGAGGCTGGTGACCTGAACTACCTGATAGGGTTGTCCTTAGTATAGGAATAAATCTGATATCTGTTCTAAGTCTGTCAGAACCGAAGGGAATGGCAGGGCTATTTCTGGATAAATGCACTATTATAAGCCTTGCCCCAAATCCTGCCTTCTCAAAGAAACTTCCCCATATTGGCCCACATTGATTTTTCCCCTGAATTCTTATCCTTATACATTTTCTATTGATTTGGGAACTTACTCATCTGTCCTATGTTTTTTAAATGTTATGTGTGTGTATTTCTTCTGTCCTGAAACAGTAGTAAACTTAGGGAAAGCAAAGCCTCTGTTCTATAGTTCTTTTCTGTGATACTCTTATGAAGATACATCATTGTCTGCTTAACAAATATTTATTGGCCTTCTATCACAAACAAATCCTCAAACTTATAATATATAGATCTAGTCTATAGAGCCAAAGGCCTCTATTTTCATCATCATTTACTATATTTGCAGTTTATATTTTAGGGAGATTTTAACTTTCCTGAGTTTTATTCATTTATTTATTATGTATCAACTATAGCACTAGTGATTCAGTTCATGTACACTGCCACCATTTATAAAACCTAATGACTCGTTAAAATTCATAGAAATCTATACTCCCAAGAAAAAGATCAATTTTACAATACAGCAGCTTAGAAAAAAACCCACAACAAATACAAACCCTAATGACCCATCCTAATCGTCTTTCTTGAAAAGTGTCCATTGATAGAATACAAACCTCTGAGACACAGCAGATAGTTTGTACCATCAGTAAGAGTCCTCCATTCTCAAAGCTAAGGAGAGGTGACTTCTTAGGAAACAAAATTGAACAGAATATGTTCTAAAAATCAAAGGCCACATGGTAACTTTAATTAATTAATTAATTAATTAATTAACTTATTTATTTTTTATTGAGAGAGAGAGGGCCCAAGTGAGCAAAGGCTGAGAGAGAAAGGGAGAATCCCACAGGGGAGGGGGGAGAGAGAGAGAGAGAGAGAAAGAGAGAGAGAGAGAGAATGAGGCTTACCCAAAGCGGAGCTTGTGTTCATCTAATGTGGGGCTCGAGTTCACCTGAAGTAAGACTCAAATTCACTAACCGTGAGATCATGACCTGAGCTGAAGTCAAATGCTTAGCTAATGGATCTACCCAGGCACCCTACATAGTAACTTTTAATACGATGCACAATTTGTCTGGGGATTTCTTAGTAGATAGAGAAAAAGTAAGAGCTTAAAGGTGAATAAAAAAAACTCTTTAGATTTCCAATTAATAGTCAAGACAGGAGGTAAGAGGCAGGCATCGGCTAAAGATTAGGATTCCTAATGCAAACCTGGAAAACAATTCAAGCTTTTCTCCAAAGCAGTCCCATCAACCTTTTGCCCTCTTCACTTCTTATATCTTAGATCTAATCCAAATACCAAACTTGTAGTACTCACCCCCACACCCACTAAATGCAGTCTATTTTTAGATCTGACTTCAACTGAAAGGGACTGATCTTTTGTGAAGGTTATGGCTGAAGTCTGAAGGGTGCCTGAAGGTGGTAGATATTCACCTAGCTGAAATGAAACTTCTCAGCCCTTAATAGGAAACTTGAATATGAACAGGCATAACATCAAAGAACATTTAGAGTATTTCTCTCCCCTGTCTACTGGGTGCACCAGGCCTGTAAGCACACTTACTTGTTTTTCTGAGAGGCCTCTCATCTCTTCCTTGATAGCAGAAACTTAGACTCCTCTGCTATAACTGAATCCAAATCCCAGGACCTGCATTCTACTTCAGAAAAAAGATTGGGCCATCTGTCCGGTCTGTGGATCTGGTGTCTATACCACACCATCTGTCCTACAAGCTCCAACCAGGGCAGGAAAAACTGGACTTCTCTCTTAACATCTCATGCTGCCCCCAAGCATGTGACTGGCCTTAGCAAGTAACCAGACAAATAAATAATGCTTCAAGAAAGCAACAGAAAGAAACATTTCCAGGAGAGGGAATTACTAAGCCGACCTTGTGGTATCACACTAGTTTAAATTAAGACACATAGTGATGCCAGTTTTTTATTTCTGAACCTGAGTCTGGGAGAGAAAGAAACAAGGAACTGATGAAGTGATTTTTTCCCCCATGATTGTTATTTCTGTGCGTGTGCATGTAAAATATACACAAAATTTACCATTTTACCATTTTTTGTAAGCCTGTAGTTCAGTGGCATCAAGTATGTGATGCACAAGGCATTCACACATTCTTATGCAGCCATCACCGCTGTGCATCTCCAGAACTTTTTCATCACCCCATTCTGAAACCTGCTAAACAGTAAGTCCCCAAAACCCTCTTCTCCAGCCACTGGTAGCCATTGTTCTACTTCCTGCCTCTATGAATTTAACTACTCCAGGCTCTTCAGAAAAGTAGAATCATATGTTTGTCTACTGTGTCTTCTAATTTCACCCAGCATAATGTACTTAAGGTTCATCTATGTTGTAGCATGTTTTAGAATTTCATTCCTCTTTAAGGCTGAGTAATATGTCACCATGTATACACTACATTTTGTTTATCCATTCATATGTTGATGGAGGCTTGGACCGTTTCCACCTTTTGGCTACTGTGAATAATGCTGCTATGAACACTGGTGTACAAGCATCTGTTCAAGTTCCTACTTGCAGTTATTGGGGTATATACACAGAAATAGAATTGAGGTGAGGACCTGTTATAAATTCTGAGAGCCATAGGTGAGGTTATATAATGAATAAAGTTACTATGGGGAACTTTTTCTTTTTTTTCTTAGTTTTAGTCCTTCTTAGAAGTCATCCACATTGGCTCTTCCAAATCACTGGAACTTTGGGTCAGTTAGATGATCACTCAATTTGAATCATTTTGGAATCTAACTCAATTTAAAACCACTCTATGGGAATGGGGGTGAGTATGGGGTTGGGACTTATACATTATTAAGTTCATACTCTCTGGAGAACCTGGCTAGCTTCTGTTTTTGGATAATAATAATTCCTATGCAATAAATATATTATTGACAGTTGATGAATAACCTTTATCAATTCTTATGATATGTATTTTATTATACATAAATTTTTGTAGAGGTCTCTGGCACAATTAATGTAAACCATTTCCTAACTTTTGCTTTTCCACCTTTAACTAACTAAAAAATCCCCTGTTCACTTTCTCCAACTGTTTTTTTTTTTTTTTAGAAGAGATGGAGGAAGGGAACTAATCTTTTTTGTCTCCCATTCAACTTTTTAGTAGTAGGAAGGATAAAATATTAATTCTAAAGACTGTGGAGATCTAGGAAAAAAACCCTGCGTAACAAACATCCAAAATCTACAGGGTTCCCAAAATGAACAGTGTTCATATTTCTATGAAAAAGCCACCATCTATCAAATAAATTTTCACTTTTATTTTTTTTTTTTTTAATTTTTTTAATTTCTAGAGAGAGAGACAGCGTGAGCAGGGGAGGGTCAGAGAGAGAGGGAGTCACAGACTGAAACAGGCTCCAGGCTCTGAGCTGGCAGTCAGCACAGAGCCCGACGCGGGGCTCGAACCCACAACCGCGAGATCATGACCCAAGCGAAAGTCGGACGCTTAACCGACTAAGCCACCCAGGCGCCCCAAATTTTCACTTTTAAATGATAACCAAATTCCTTTGACAAATGAGTGAGGAACTGAGTTCTTGTTTCTAATTCAGAATATACCATGTTCACACTGCTTGTATAATCAAGCTTTGCTTCTACCTACGATGGTTGTATAAAATTGTCTGAAATCCTACAGCTCCTTTCGCTAGGAGAGTCACCAAATATAAGCTAGAAAGTTGGAAAAATCTCTATCATGATAAACAGTTTATTTGGCTTTAAGAATATTATAACTATATCATACAAGAATTGTTTACCTTAGGTAAACAAATCAAGACACCTCACCTCTGTCAGTTCATCATATCTTCATTTCTGCCATTTCCCATCATGGGGGAGCCTTGTCAGCCTAATTCCTACTATGACAAGAATTCACACTATAATACTCATGAGTTCCTCTACCTTCCTGGTCCACCATTGTCTCAGTGTCTCTGTTGCCTAGCAACAAGGCCATCTTATCTATGCAGGCAAATAACCTTTAATATATATTAGTTGAAAGCATTTCTTGGTCTTTTACTTTTGAAAACTTTCAAAAATACCCTTTTCTCACATGCATTTTAAATTGCTTTTTTTTTTTTTGAGATATAAGACTGCAAGGGAAAATCCACTGTGCAGTCTTTAGATCTCTTCTGTTTCATCTACCTCAAAACCTTACGATCTGGCCAATATAGAAATCCCCAAGGAACAGAACATGTCTGAATGCCAAGGCACACCATGGCTGACAGCTTTTTCACCCCAGTTTTGCAGTGACTCCTACATCAAATTCCACTTTGTGTGAGCCAAATCTAGAAAGCACATGCCCAGAGAGAGGTTTGGTTTCTCTGCGTCCTGATACGAGAGAGAATAGTATAAAGAAGTTCTCTGGAGAAAGGTCTTTGGACGTTGTTCACCAGAATAGTGAGGCAGTGTCTGCTAATTATCAGATCACTTTTAAGAAAAGTGAGGGAGAAGAAGTAAAAACTAATGAGCAAAAGTCACAAATTCATAAAAAGGACTATGTATATCATTGGTTCTGTGTGTTTTCCCCACCATGTTTCTGTCCCTTTTCTCTCTCTTTCCCTTTCTCTCTCAATCTCTCTTACACACACATACACACACACACACACACACACACACACACACACACACACACACAGCCTGCCATTTTTTCTCTCTTTGCAGTTACCAGGAGTTTTTCCACACTGAACTTGGCTGTTCAGGGAAAAGAGGGCATACAGAGGAGAGAGTGCTAAAGCAGGTCAAGAGCTATCGTATTAGTTGAGAGGAGGAATCCAGTACAATGAATATTGAACCGTTCTTTAAAGGCAATGCTTTTGTGAACCGCTTGCCTCCACTTTTACCCCTTGAATTAGTAAGCTGTATATATTGGATTCAAATTCTTTTTCATGCCCTAGAGGATCCATGCGCCTATGATGTATTTAATATTCAATTCAGAACCTCAATCAACCCACATTTACTTAGTTTTTAACTAATGTAGAGACTTTACTGGCCAGTCTGCCTTGTAAGTAGTTTTCGAATTCCTAGACTCACCTAGAGCCCATATCGATTCTCTTTTCTTTCACTGGTGATTTGATCCTTTCCAATTCTCTGTGAAAAATACACGGTGTGTTTTGGATTTTTGCCCTTTCTTCCCAAACTGATACACCATTCCCTTCTTTGTGGGGGCAGAGGTGTGATCCTTCAATTTCCGACAACTTTCTGCGTTACCCTTCATCCTTCATCTTCCCTTCCCACTGCTGGCATCTGCAATAATTTGCATGTTCCACCCATTGTCTTGCTTTTATCAGCCTAATGCTCCTGTGGCAGTTACAACAGAGAGACACCCCAGATGATGCTTCTCCATTGGATCTTGGTTTAATTTATCCACTTGGACCACAGAGCTGAACACTGAGCTACTATGAAGCTCCTCAGCTACGTGTCTCCAGGAACGCTTGACTTACCATCTAGGAGAGCAGCACTCTCCAGGTAAAGAAGTCTTTGTCCTATACTGGTCCCTTACTTTACCTAATAGATATGTTACGGCCCAAAAAAGTGGAGGTAAAGAAACTTTCCCTAGATACCATCACATTTCAGATGCTTACAGAAGAGGCCTACAAATGAATCATTTTTTAACACAGGAATAGTTCCTTTTAAAAGTGTCAATCACACCCTAATTTAATCTTTTGTACATGGTGATTTTGTTATGTTTTCATAGATGGGAAGCCCACCCACATGTCATTTCATGACAACTGGAATAATTTCATGTCACAAGCCTCTTGAAGATGTTTCCACACTGAGGCATGCCTGAGCCCACATACACTTTTCTCCAAAAAGGACTTTTAAATTCTAAAGCTACAAGATCCTTGAAGGTAAGACCATGTTTTTTGTACCTTTGTTATTTTCTATTGTACCAACCATAGTGTCTCATATATAGCAAGCAAGTAATATACATTTGTTGAAAACTAACTGAATGGATCAAGCATCATGTGTCTTAGTAGCAGACTTGGGAAAATTTTAGTTTTGAAAAATACAGAAAAAATAGTTGGCTACACCAATGTAGCTACAAGAGAGAAGTGGTAATTTTTAACATTTTCTGAAATATCTTCAAACCATTTTTAAGAATAAACTGAAATAAAAAATAAAACATCCCATATAAAGTTGAAGTCTTTACTTCCCTTCGCACCCAATACTACTTCCCTAATCCTTGGGAGGAACGAAAGGAATTTATGAATTGCCTCACAATCCAGTTTTGCTTTTATGCACATGGATATACATATGCATATATGCATACCTATAAATAACATGTTTTTTCACAAGTTTTATAAGATTGATAATACCAGTACCATACTCTAGCTACCCTCTATATTACTTTGCAGCTAGCTTTTTTTCACATATCATGGTGTATGTGAGCTATCCATGTTATACACAAATAAATACGGTCATTAAAAATTTTTTTTTTAATAATTTTTAAAGCGCTAAACTCCAACATTTTATTTATCCATTCCCCCCATTCCATTCCTGGACTCACAGGTTATTTTCAGTTCTTGCTATCATAAACAAGGCTGCAGTAAACACATTTCTGTGCCTATGTAAAACTTACAGGTCTCCAAAATTACTGGTTTGTAGACATATTTTTTACATATTTCCCAGACCACAGCCAAACAAACGCCTCTAAGTGTTGGTAGCAATTTATACTCCATCAGCAGCCTAGGAAGTTGTCCTTCTCCCCGTCCTTGATAACACAAGCCGGACACATCCTGCATGCTTACCTCACAACAGACAGGGAGGATAATCTCTCTTCAGATTTATGTCTTGTGATTGAGACAATGAAATTCAACAGTCCTTAAATTAGTCCTAGTACAGTGCCAACAATTATAACATGCTGTAGACTTGCTAGTTTTAATACGGTGGATTCTAATTAAGAGGTAAGTGAGATAAAGAGTTGAGAGCTGAGAAGTGATGCTTTGATAAAAACTGGAGTACATCCTTATGTGTGGCTGAATTTAAAACAGATGCCCAGACGCATTGGACTAGCCTTAACTTGTATTAGGATGTTTATAATAATGTGGTGGAGTATCCCACCTCTAAGTGTTTTCTTGAATATTCATGGTTTTAACTTTTTATAGGCAAACTCCAGGTTAGATATGAATTGCTGCCGGATATAAATGCTGTTTGAACATGAGATTTCCCAAGGTTACTTACGGTATCTACTTCTATAAGAAAACGGGATTAATTACTGTCTTAAAGGCTTCGGAACAGTACTGTTGGGAAGGTGCGGATGACAGTTAGCTACGTGATGACTTGTGTCAAGATCTTTATAATTGAAAGCAACAGACCTCAGCTATTGTTGCAAGCAGAAAAGGCAATTGTTGGAAGCTTGGAGAACCAGGTTTTTAAAAAGTCCTTTAAAAAACCAGGACTTCTGGGACAAACAGATAGTCTTTTTAATATCCACTCCCGGAACAAATCAAGGCCAACTGTTTTAACAGTTTGCCTCATTCCACTTAAGATGCAAAACCTGGGAGAGGAAGAAACACTGGGCTAGCTTGGATCACATGCCCAGCTCTTGGTCAGAGGAGGAAGGGGCACCTTGAGTAAAGTTACACAGAAAATGGATACATAGGAAAAAGAGCTTAGTTCTCTGAAGAAAATAGGGGATAATCTAGCTAAAAATGAAAGGCAGTGGATGCTGACTCACATGGAACAATTGTCTGCGACATATGGATTGAAAAAATACATATATTTAATATCTACCATATGATAGGAATGATTAACACAAACCTGGCCACTGTGCTCTAAAGGGCTTCCACAAAGCTTGAGCCTACAATTTAAGTAGTTTTCTGTGTTTCTGTGCTTGTTAATAACAAATTTATTAACTGCACCCCCTCCATAGTCAGCTGACCCACAAGTATCCAAAATGATGTGTTGTAAATAAGCGGATCTATTTTTTTTTTTGACACTGAACTCAATTACCCTTTGCTCTGCAAATGCCTTCTTCCTATCATACTCCCAATTCTTGCTAATGATGCCAGCAAAGTTTCAGAACCATCATTAACTCTTTCCTCTTTCTTGATTTGTCAGTTTTGAATCCCTGCTCATCCTTTCTCTTTATTTTCTCTTCTCTAATAACTACCTCTACAAGCATCCTTTGTTGACTCCAGTCAAGTCTTTCACTGCTTCTCACCTAAACTGTTGTGCTAGTCTCCTGGCTGATCTCTCAATTTTCTGTTATGAGCCACTTGGCTCCTGTACATTTTCTAGTGCTAGATTACTTTTCCTGAATACATTGTCTGAGAAAGGAGAAGGGTGATGAACTAAGGAGAGAGAGTTATTTGATATTGGGACTGAATTTCATATGTCTGTTGTCATCTACTTTCATGTCTGCTCAACATCCATCCATCCTTACATATTCTCTTTGCTTCTTTATAATGATAGAAATGCCTGCATCTAAACAACATTCATTCATTCTCCCCTCACAAAGGGAAACTACTAAATGTCTCATCTAGTTTTCAGGTTAATGTTTTCTTTAAAGTCCAATGCTGAAATTCCTGTTGCCAGTGTTAAAAGTTGGAATATACTTTTAGATCTAGGTCAAATATTCCTGAGTAATGAGCAGTCCTTTCAGTGAAATTGAGGTTCATAGCCCTTAAAGGTCTGGCAACCTTTCTGTGAAAGATAAGCTTTTTCTACTCCCAGCACACTGACTTATGCAATGAAGAAGAGGGAAGAAAACTACACTAAAATTCTCATTAGAGAAAGTGGAGAACTTTCTGCCCTGGTAGTAAAATACTTTTGTTCAGCCAATGTAGTTCACTGCCTTTCTGGTTCAGGAAGGCTTCTCTTGTCCTCTGTCCTCTGTAGCCCTGGTTATTCTCCTGGGGAGAACGCCCCCTGTCCATTTGCCATGTGGCCACAGTGGGATGGCTGCACTGGGGAGGATTCTTCTGTGGCCTCTGCCTCCTGAGTAATCCATTTCCTGGGACTGGTGGATTCTTGGATAATTAGACTGTTATGAACTAGGGCAGCATGAAATACTTGGCCTTTTTGTTAGAGCACTACAAATGGAATGTGGCACCTCCAATTCTTTCTGTTAGGTTTTGTCTTGTGTCCTCTCATGACATAGCTCATGACTCAAGGCACTAGGTCCCTGGAGAGAATGTCCCATGGGCTTCATTTTGGTCAAACATCACCTCCTGAATGAGAATGGAGGCCTCCTGAGGTCCACTTGGCCTGTATAGTGGATGGGGTAGGTCCCTGATGAAATCTGGGCCTCTGTTGGAAATAGGGTGAATGGATGCTGGCTGACTAAAAACAACAATGTCCACCCCAGAAGGTTTTGCTATATATACTGTTCTGTTTCCTTTCTATAGTCTGTGGGTACCTCCATATTAAACTTATTGTGAGAAGGGTGCCTGGGTGGCTCAGTCGATTAAGCATTCCACTTCAGCTCAGGTCATGATCTCACAGTTCGTGGGTTCGAGCCCCGCGTCAGGCTCTGTGCTGACAGCTAGCTCAGAGCCTGGAGCCTGTTTAGGATTCTGTGTCTCCCTCTCTCTCTGACCCTCCCTTGTTCATGCTGATTCTCTCTCTCTCAGAAATAAATAAAACACTTAAAAAAATTTAAACTTATTGTGAGAAAATAAACAGTTAATGCCCTACCTGAGAAATCTAATTATTTAGTGAATGCATCAACTAAGTCCTCAAACTTCTTTCCACTTAGCTGTGCACAGTTCTGGATAAGGTCAGGCAAGGAATTTATTATAACAATGACCTGTTAACACCACTTAAGCTTCTAGTCCTGCAGGGAGAAGCAACATGGAAATACTAAAATACTGCAGTCAACATAATATGACCCTGTCACTACTTCAAAGTGCTCTATATGTTCCTCATGGTTGTTCTTCAATTGATCATGCATTCTTTAAGAACTGACATTCTGTAATGATTTATGTCAGTCACCTGCCTCTTTGGGGTCACATTTCTTCATATAGCAAATATTTATTGAGTGCCTAGTAAGAAGACTGTGCTACACTCAGAGTTTATATTAGGCACACAATATTTGTTTGATAAATTAATGAGTACACTGTGGGCAGTGTAAAATGAATTAGACTTAGGTCTTGCACACTAAGGTCTTATAGTCTGGGAAGAAATATATGAAATGCCAGGATGCCTAGCTATAATACAAGGTACAAAGTAAGGAAGACCAAAAAAGGCAACAGAAATTTAGAAGAAAAAGGGCTTACTTCTGTCTGGGATGTGCGTTAGTTTGCTACCATAACAAAGTACCGCCATCTGGGTGGCTTAACTAACAGAGATTTCTTTTCTCACAGTTCTGGAGGCCAAAGTCTGAGATCAAGGTATCAGCAGGGGTGTTTTCTTCCAAGGCCTCTCTAATTGGCTTGTAATGGCTGTATTCTCCTTGTTTTCACATCATCTTTTCCCATGTCCTAATCTCTTCTTATCATAGGATACCAATAAAGTTGAGTTTCCACCCACCCATATGACTTCATTTTACCTTGATTATGTCTTTAGAAGCCTTCTTTCAAATACAGTCATTTTATGGGGTATTGGGGATTAGGATTTCAACATATGGAAGGAAAGGGTGTCAGTTCAATCCCTAACAGGTGGTTAGGGATGGATTCACGAGGGAGGGCAGCACTTGGGTTGGGGCTCTACTCTGATGCAGGAATGGGATAAAAGCATGTAACTTTACACTTGCCAAAATGTATGAGTTAGAATTGGACACATAAACTAAAAGGAACCAAAGAGATATAATAGGTTTCTACTTGAATGACCAGGAGGAAGTATTGGTCTTCTACTAAATACCTGACCCTTGAAGTTTGAAGGCTGGAATCTGACATGGAGGTAGATTTCTTATAATCTTATAATAAGAAAAAAATCTCATTTGAGGATGAGTCATACTCTGGGGGAGCCAGAGTGAAGAAATGTAGAAATCGAAAGTCGGATCCTGATTCTTGATGGCTAATTTGAGCCAGGTCAAACTATGTGAAACCAGCACTACCCTTCCATTTCTCCAATCTCTCTCTTTTTCTTTCTCTCCTTTTTGGATTTCATTTTGTTTTTGTTGTTTTGTTTTGTCTCAAGGCAACTTAGAATTGAATTTTTTTGTCACTTGTCACCATGAGAGTTCCTATTGGTAAGTACTCCAAACAAGACTTTCCATAAATCAGGTGGTAACATCTTAACAGGAAGAAATGTCTTCAAAAGGCATTAGAAAATGAGGGCTGTGAACATTGAATATATCCATGGATAATTTTTAACTGTTGAAAATTGTTGAAGGATAATAGTAATAATCATAATTAGGTCTGATTTTAATTATAAGGAGAACTAAAAACTCAGGCAGGAAACTATAAGCCTGCCATTTTCTCCCATTTTCAGCCAACCTCCTTGAGGTGGAAGAGCACATATTTGCATAATCGGGTTCCTTTTGTTCTTTTACTTGTTCCAGCTAAGTGTCTTAGAATACCACTGTTCTCGTTTCCACTGATACATAAAATTTATTTTATGTATTTATTTATTAGTACTACAGCAGTTTACTGAAACTGTCATTACTATTGCTTTGTTTAGAAGAGCAAAAAGAAGATAAAACCTTTGAAAAGGTAGAATCAGAAATCACTTCTGTTCCTTTTTGTTGTATGGATTACACTGGAGGGTATAAGTGAGGAGATTCTGGGAAAGTCAGCAAAATGTTTAATATCATAAAAGATTTGTGAAATCTAGGATAGGACACTGCTGGATTCTCAGAACCATGGACACTATGAGTTTATAAACTTTGTAAGATTATTTAAAGGAATTTTATTACTCTGTTGGTCAAGGGTCAGTGTTTTGTTTTGTTTTGTTTTGTTTTGTTTTGTTTTTATATCAAGACTTCTAAAACGTCATGGTTTCCAAAGGGTGGGTGGGTGGGTTCTGGTTCCTACAATAATATTATTATTTAATAGACTTAGTTTTCAAAATTCTGAGCATCTAAACATTTCATTGCCCTATTTCAGAGGTAAATTTCAAGACACACACTTGTTAGAATATTTAATAGTTTTTATTTATCTTTTAAAACATTTTTTTAATGTTTATTTTTGAGGAAGAGAGACAGTGTGGGTGGGGGAGGGTGAAGAGAGAGGGAGACACAGAATCCAATGAAGGCTCCAGGCTCTGCGCTATCAGGACATAGCCCAACATGGGGCTTGAACCCACAAACTGTGAGATCATGATCTGAGCCCAAGTCTGACACTTAACCAATTGAGCCATCCAAGTGCCCTTGAATATTTAATAGGTTTTAAAAAATACTTGTAGAAAAATTTTGTAAAACAACATAAAAATACCTATGATGGAATATTAAGTGTACAACAATCAGGTGTGAAAACTGTAAACACATTGTGACTTCAATTAATTAAGATAAAAGCACAAATACATAAGTATTGACAGCCTCTAAAAATGACATCAAAATATTAACATAGGTGCTTGAGATTGAGAGATGGCACAAATGGGTAATTTTTCCTTCTAGTTACATGTATTTTCCAATTTTTCTTTAATAAGTATGAATTGCTTTCATAATTAAAAAGCACTTATAATTACATAAAAGTCAGTGCAGGCTAAATACTAAAGGGGGTATTTTAAAATAAATTCCTCTTTACAAGTTTGAACTCTCATAATTTAACAAAGATTTATAAAGAAATCAGAGAATGATTTAATCCCTAATACCAAACAATAAATGTCTTGGTCAAAGGAAATTGCAAAGTCATTTGTCATTATTTTATGAGCATTGCTCACACTCTGTGGTAGGCTTTCATTTCATTACCAGGTGCTTCTGAATTAGAGATATAAAATTACTTCCCAGGGTCACATATGAGTGGAACATAAAGAACTGGAGATCTCATCACAGCCCAGCTAAGCGGAAGATACTGGCAGGTCATATAGAATGTGATTTATCGTGTGTGTGAAACTCCCTCTCTTGATGCTTTCATTTCTTTCTTCTAAGAAATCTGTTGCCCTGGGTCTTCCAGCTTTTTACTCAGGACAGAAATCATCAGGATGACTCAGAAAGGGATGATTTGCTCTAATCCTTTAAACTTAGTAGAGTCTATTCATGCTGGGTGGCTAACTCTATGAAATATTTAAATGTTAATGGTATTTGTGCCTAATAATGGGAAAGTTTTTTTTTTTTTTTTTTAGTCTCCAATCAAGGGAATTCCTGGTGCTGATAAGCAGGTAGTTTAGATGCAAGGGATGGAGAAGGTTTATCAGGAGAAAGAGCTTCCTGTCCCTGAAATCAGATTAGATCTCCATTTTGGAAAAACAAAACAACTTCAGTTTTTACTGAGTGCTAGGAAGGTCTTCTGACATTGTCTTTCAGTTTTCATTGCTTATCTGAACTTCACATTGTTTCTCTCCATCCATGGGCCAACATCCCAGCCCGTTTCTTCCACACTGATGCCCACTGTTTGTTCTGTGTAACCTTATAGTAGAACAGTGTATTTCATCTGTGTCCAGAGAAACACAGCCTTTGTGGTTTTTTGTTCATGTATCACAGGTGCTCAGAACGCCGGGAAAGGACTCTAAGTCATATTCTACAGAACATACCTTCTTAGAACTTATTGCACAGAAATATTTTAAAGGAATTGTTTCTTAAAATCAATCAACTAACCAGTCAACCAAACTCTGACTCATACACTAGTCCTAAGCAACTGATTAATTTTAAATGCCCTTTTTATTCTAACATACAATCTAGGAATTTTGATTAATTGATCCAATCATTCCTTTGTTATAAAAGGGAGCAAATGCTTCTTAAATTCCCTTCTGAGGTCTGGGCATAAATTTTATGGTCACATATTTCTCGTTACTTTAACAACATACTTTTGCCTAGGCTTATCCTTACTGCAAAATATAGTCAAGTATTTTTCTCAGTTTACCCATTGGCTTTACCTAAACAAAAGGCAAAAATGTAAGAAGGCCCAAAGAGCAAGGGATCTCGTGAATAGTATGAGATAACTCTGATAGAAAGCCACACTGGATCTCTTCCCTTTTGATTTTCTCAGTTAAGAAATTCTGATTTATGAGTGGCTAAAATGAGCAAATCAGAGAACTCTAGATGCTGGCGAGGATGTGGAGAAACGGGCACCTTCGTACACAGTTGGTGAGAATGTAAATTGGTGCAGCCCCTCTGGAAAACAGTGTGGAGGTTCCTCAGGAAACTAACAATAAAACTCCCCTATGACCCAGCAATTGCACTGCTAGGAATTTACCCAAGGGATACAGAAATGCTGAGGCATAGGAGCACATGTACCCCAATGTTCATAGCAGCACTCTCCACAATAGCTAAAACATGGAAAGAGCCTAAGTGTCCATCAACAGATGAATGGATCAAGAAGATGTGGTTTATCTATACCATGGAATACTACATGGCAATGAGAAACAATGAAATCTGGCCATGTGTAGCAACATGGATGGACCTTGAGGGTGTTATGCTGAGCGAAATAAGTCAGGCAGAGAAGGACAAATATCATATGTTTGCATGTATAGGAGGATTAGGAGGAACTTGATGGAGGAACAAGGGGGAGAAGAAGGGTGGAAATGGTGGGGGAAAGGGAGAGAGGCAAACCATGAGAGACTCTTGAATGCTGACAAAAACTGAGGACTGATGGATGTGGGTGGGAGGGAGGGATGGGCATGGAGGAAGGCACTTGTGGGGATGAGCACTGAGTGTTATGTGGAAACTAATTTGACAATAAACTATTTGTAAAAAAAAAAAAAAAGAAAAGAAATTCTGATTTATTAGGTGACGGTTAGTCTTTGACTAACTGCGTATGTCAGAATTTGTTATATTAATCACTTAAAAATTATTTTTAACTTTTTGAAGACAATAACTCAATTAAGTTGTTCAGAGTATCAGCTTCTCTGTTGCATGAAGCAATTAAATCCTTGAATCTTCTACAGGCTAAGAGCTTCAGTAAGGAAGATAAATGCATGTGAATGTTGTGTGATCCTGCCAGTTCACAGTACAGCTAGTTTAACGTGGCTCCTGGTCCCCATTGAAGAACTGAAGATTCTTGGTTTGTTCACAAGACAGTGTCTTGTGACACAAAAGGCACATGTCTCCCTCTCAAGAGGCACAACTGCACAGCTGATCATGGGATTCTCAAAATCTGTTGGATTCTTCTTTTCTGTTGTAAAAGCATGTATATCTGAAGTTAGAGTAGTCACATCAGTCTTCCATATGATACAGGAATCCAGAAATGTCCTCTATGACTTTGAATAGGATATATTCATTAGTGTATATAATATATTCATTCATTGTTTATGAATCATGAGAATTCATAACTTCACAATTCAATTTCATGTCAAAAGATCTGCTGGTGGCCTTACACTAACCCACGTGCTGAGGAGATGCCTTCTGGGGAGAAGACACAGAAGTGAGGTTAGAGAACATGGCTCCTAAGTACTCTCCCCAAAACTGGCCTCTTGTCCGAAAGGTTTCTAAAGATAGCATGTTGACAGGAAGGCTAATAAGATGAGAGACAGGCCATTAAATAGAGAGAAAGGAATCAAAGAGTTGTGGGAGTTTTTTCTCATTGTGGTAAAACAGACATAACATAATATCTACAATTGGAACCATTTATACGTATACAATTCATTATTCATTAAATGGTATTAAATATATTCACAGTGTTGCATAATAATCACCACTATCTATACTCAAAACTTTATCATCATCCCCTTATCAACTCTGTACTTATTAAACAGCAATTCCTCATTCTTCCTTTCCCCCAAGTCCCTGGCAAATTCTACTTGGTGTCTCTATGAATTTGCCTATTCTAGGTACCTGATAATGTAAGTGCAATCATACAATATTTGTCTTTTTGTGTCTGGTTTATTTTATTTAGCATAATGTCTTCAAGGTTCATCCATGTTTTGGCATATATCAAAGCTTAGTTTATTTTTATCACTGAATAATATTATACTGTATGTATACACCACATTTTGCTTATCCATTCATCTGTTGATGGACACTTGAGCAGTTCCACATTTGGTTACCATGAATGATGCTATTATGAACACTGGCATACAAATACCTATTTGAATTCCTGCTTTAAATTCTCTCACATATATACCTAGGAGTGGAATTGCTGAGTCATATGGTAATCCTATGTTTAACTTCTTGAGGAACTACTAAGGATTTCCCACAGTGGCTGTACCATTTTACTTTACCATCAGCAGGGTAAGAGGGTTCCAATGTATTCATACCACACCAGCACTTGTTATTTTGTGAGGTTTTTTGTTGTTGTTTTGTTATAGTCATCCTAGTAGGTGTAAAGTGCTAACTTACTGTGGTGTTGATTTGCATTTCCATAATGACTAATGAGTTTAATCTTTTCATGTGCTTATTAGCTATTTGTATATTTTCTTTAGGAAAATGTCTATTAAAATCCTTTGCCCATCTTTGAATTTTGGTTTTTCTTGTTGTGGTGGTTGGTGGCTTTTTAAAGTGTAGCTTTATCTCCAGTTAACACCACAGGCACCTTCCTATGCACTTTTTGTTTGACCAGAAGCTGCCCTTCAGCTCATACCCTCCTTAGGAACTCCTCTACATGGGTTTGCATGTAGAGAACCATAGAAGAGAACAGAAGTGCTTCAGCCAACATTCAGACATGTGACTAGGCCTCTGAGCTGCCTTCCCACCGGTGTTCTTCCTTTAGGGAGGGTGGGAAATGCAAATAAAAGTGCATTGTGAAAGAAGGGGAACATCTTCTGGGGCTCCCTGAATGTCGCAGAAGTCAAAGAAGCTCTGACAAAAGGAGCAGAGGTGAGAGACTAGCTCCTTGTCAAGCTCCTCTCTACTGGGGCACTCCAGCATGGCTTTCTGCTACCCTCTCTGTCAGCCTCATATTGTTCATGAGATCCCTTGCTCTTTGGACCCTCTTGCCTTTTGTCCTTGGCTTTTCAGGAGCCTTAATTCAGCTGGTCAGTGGATGATATAATGAAAAGATTCTTCTAACTCTGTATTTTGAAAGTAGACAAAGGTCTTTGTGGTAGATTGTAGTATGTTGTTTCAGTAATGGCTCCCAAAGAATCATGCCTTCCTCTGCACATCCTTACACAGTCCCTTCAACATTAGCTTTTGGGGGCACCTGGGTGGCTCAGTTGGTTAAGCATCCAACTTCAGCTCAGGTCCTGATCTCACGGTTCATGCGTTTGAGCCCCATGTCAGGCTCTCTCCTGTCAGAACAGAACACGCTTCAGATTCTCTATCTCCCTCTCTCTCAGACCCTCCCCTGCTTGTTCCTGTTTTCTGTCTCTCAAAAATAAACAAACATTTAAAAAGAAACATTAGCTCTTGACTAGTCAGGGGATTTGCTTTGGCCAATGGGTCATTAGCAAATATGACAAAAGTAAAAGTTTAAACAACATTTGTGCATTGTTGTTTGCACTTTTTTGTCTGTGTTTGGAACCTTGAATTTGCAATATGAATAAGCTCAAGTTAGCACACTGGAGAAACCATAGAGAAGAGAAGTGCTTCAGCCAACATTCGGACATGTGATTACACCTATGTTAGATTGCCCAGATCCTGTGGAGCCTTAAGACATCTGTAGCCACAGTATCAAGCACAAGAGTGCCCTTCCCAAGTTCACTAATCCACAGAATCACAAACAAATAGCACCATCATTGTTTTCTTTTTGAGGTAGTTTCTCATTCAGGAATAAATACATGATATAGGTTGTACCCACAATGAGTAAAGCACCACAAATCAATAAGAAATGGACAAAACCCAATAGAAAGATGGACAAAATGCTTGAATAGGCATTTCTCAAAAGAAGATACCTATACAACCAATAAACATATGAAAAAGTGCTCATCTTCATTATGCACCAAAGGAAAGTCTGTGTCTGCCTGACAGAATTCTATAGCTTCATGACTGTCTGTGTAGTGAGTAGTTAAGTCACCTCTGAGGTCACATTTAGGCTCAAGTCTCAAAGTTCCTGAATATTTTAGAAAATGAAAATAGAAATTTTCCAGTAGTTAAGAACTGAGAATATGTTCCATTTGTCCAATCATTATCACACAGCAGAGTGACTTTTTAAAGAGGCAGGAGGCTTCACAGGATCTGGCCCCTGCCTACCACCGCATCTTCATCTTGTTCCACGGGTTCCCTGGCTTACAATTCTTCAGAAACATAGGTCTATTCCTCAAGTGCACCTGCCCCCTCCCCCCACCTCCAGTGTCTACTGTTCCCTTTGCTGAGTTCTTCCCTGCCTGTCTTCATGATTCTCTTCCTGATGCCTTGGGTTTCATCTTAAATGTCTCTTCCTCATTGACATCTACTCTGACCATCTTGTAGATGTCCATACGGTAGATTCTCTGTCTCTATTGTTACTTTCTATATTGTCTCCTACTTTATTTCCTTTACAGTGTTTATTACTATTAGCAATTATTTTGCTGACTTGTCTTCCCCACTGGCATATGATCCTCCATGAAGGGCAAGACCTTGTCAATCCTGCTGGCTACTACACTGCCCCAACACTTGCACTGTTCAAGGCTTTTCCTGTTGCATAAATGAATGAAGAAATGAAGGGCTCTAAATTAATTGCATGGGAACAGCGTGTTCTCCCATAGTATGGTTTCCATAGCACACTTTGAATTACATGGGTATTCAGTTAGGAGTTCCAGAGAGTTTGCAGTTACTTCTTTTCTAATTTCTCTCTGTGAACAGGCTTGCCTATGAGTCTTGGCAGGAAACAGACATATCCCTCCCAATAGCATGGTTCCCTCCCCTTCACAGAGCAAGGCTTCACTCCAATGATTTCAGATGTTTGTTGAATGCAAACAGAGTCATCCGAGGGAGATGGTTAGACTAAAGCATTAAGGGGCTTTGAGGGGACCTCTGAAAAGTGGGAGAGTGGAGTGAAGGAAAGAGACTTGGGAAATCCACATACAGCAGAGGTTGTCCGGGTCCTCAGTTTGTGAGATCCTGCCTTGACTTCCAGAGAGACAGCTCTGAGGTGGGGCATCTTGTGATTTGGCTTCATTCATTCAGATGACCTTTGATAGCAGAGTTCTAACACACAGGAGGGCACTGCTCAATGGAGTGTGCTTTACTCTAGATAGTCACTATCCTCAGAGCCCTGAGAATCTCAAACAACAGTTGGCTCCTGCATTAGTAGGGTGGAAGGGTGCGTGGAGACATGGCAAGCTCAGGAGTGAACAGCAGTGAACACAAAAACTCAGAATCCTGTCAGGAGATCTTGGCTCCTGTATGGGAGCAGCTGGGCTGCCTTTTGTTGAATGCAGTTTGCCAGAAATCAATTAGCCACAGGTAGGAACAATGGTCTCTCTTTCTTCAAGGATGTTAGTTCAGAGCTTTTCCTTTGTTAAGTTCCTATGCACAATTTATAATAGAAATGTAAATCCTCAGGGCCTCTGTATTAGCATTTTCTCTAGAACTCACCATTCAGGTCCCAGCTCAAATGCCACCTCCTTGGAGAGGACTCTTCCCTGATGACCCAACTTAAAGGAGTCAACTAAACTCCTCTTCTAACTTACTTTCCCATCTTGCCTTTCATGCTTTACTGCTTTAAGACCAACCTTGAAAGTAATTTAAACCTTGTTCCATTCATTTTATCTTTAGATGGTGAAAGACACAGCTGGATTCTAACTCAAGGATTGCAAAAATATTTTGACATTAGTTCAAAGAAGCCTACGTTAGGAAGGTCGCATTGCCATGAAAATGTTACCAATTTATTTGAATAAGAAAAAAAAAACCAAAGTAAGAAATAAACAAAAGCAGTTGCCCTGGTATCCATTCGTTTGTGGGGAAAATGAGGAATCACTTCTTATCATTGTTTCTGCACTTACCACCAAGCCCCCAATTCCTTCAATTGCACAGAAACAAGAGATGGTGGAGTTAAGTAAATAAGGGCAATTGTGTTACCCTTTCACAGGCTACAGGTGTTTAGACCTGTGTCCTAACCACTGAAGAGCCAGGAATATAGGAGAGAAAAGTACTGCCAGGGCAAATGGCACCAAGGTTCTAGCCATGTGCATAGTGAACAGAATTCCTGGGCTCAAGACTTCCCCATCTTTAATCTAAAGATTAAAAAGGATCCACGACTGCTTTAAATTAATACCAAAGATGCCCAGAAGCCCTAGAGAGAAATTAAAATTGATGCAGAAAATAGATCACATCTAGCAAGCCTAAGAACTTTATTGCTACTCCATAGCTCTTACTGTCCAAAGGACTTTCAAAACAGAAAAGGCATGTTGAAGGTAAGGTTCCAGAATCCTATAGAGATGCTGGGTGGGAAAGAGAAGGAAGTCTGAACAGACATATTTTAGGAGGCATTTAAAACCCATAGTCGCCATCACAAATTGAAGCATTCATAAAAGTTGAACTTTTGGAGATAATTTGGGGGACTTGGTGCTCACCTACACTGTAAGACTGTGAATGGTATAATCCTTCTGGAGGGCAATTTGATACAATGTATCCAAAGTCTTAAAATGTTAGTAATTCTCCACCCCATTAATCACAAAACTCTGTGCTTTTAGACCCTGTCATTGTATTTCTAGCAATTTATTCTAAATTTAAAAATTAAAGAAAACAAGAATTTAGTAGTCAGGATGTTCACAGTACAATTATTATTTGACTCTGACACAATAGGATTGTAAGGAAAATTTTTGAATGATTCAAAAGTTTACCAGGTGTCCTGACGAGCTAACTTTGCTGTCTTATTTGTGTTTGTGCACAACTCTGTATAGAAGTGGACTTGTAGAAAATGAATCCTCATGCAAATAATTCCTGTCCATAGAAATATATATTGTGTCTGGGGGAATGCAATTGACAATTTCACTGTGGATATTGACCAGCATTGCATCCATTTGTAAACTTATTTCAGTATACTTTACACTAAAAATGTGAGATAATCTGAGGTCTTTTTGAACTAGTTGTAACATTTTATATGTTCTTCATGAATTAATGAGATAGATAAAATCTTTGACATGTCATTTAAAATTTGTATGGAAATCATAGCTTTATACTTTTTAAAATGTATCCTTTAATATGGCAATAGGCTAAATAAATTATAGTACTTTCATATAACGAAATGCTACATATCCTTAAAAGTTGTTGCCACCAGGGGCACCTGAGTGGCTTCGTCACTTAAGCCACTGACTTTTGATTTCTGCTCTGGTCATGATCGAGGGTTTAAGCCCCATGTCAGGCTCAGCACACTGACCATATGCAGAAGCTGCTTGGGATCCTCTCTCCCTCTCTCTCTCTCTCTGCCCCTCCCCTACTCGTACACTCTCTCTCTCAAAATACATAAATAAATAAACTTAAAAAAAGTTGTTGCTATGATAGAATATTTATTGATGTAGAACAAAACAAGTTGCAGAACTAGATGTGCAGGATGAGTTCACCTTTTATAAAAATATAAATATATATATATATATTTATGTACATGTGAATGCATATCTGTATATATGGATACATGGCATTCAGAATACGCTACCCTTAAATACGGCAACTTGTGATGTATATGTATATACAGCTCTGGAATGAAACACATCAAAGTAATAACACGGATTATCTTTGGGGTTGGAAGAGTAAGTATTTAATTCTTATATGTGCTGAAATGTATTTTCTCATTTTTCAAAATAAATTATACCTACATGAAGAAAATGTCTTTAAAAAATGCAGTGGGCTAACAAGAACATTTTTATCTCGTACTAATTTAGTTTCAGAATTAAAAACTCAATCTCTCATATAAATTAGGTCAGGACAGTCCTGTTTTCTGTGCGTTGTCTCCACAAGAATAATGGGATCCCCTTACATCCTCAAAGCTGTCCCAGTTTGAAAGAAAAAAAAAATCAATCATTATACTTTTGTGCTATAAAATCACAAGACTTGACACAGATCATGCCTCAGTGCATGGAGTAAGCAGTATAAAGAGAAACTAGAATACCTGTGAGCAATTTCATAATTCACCTGGTTCAAAATCTGAATTTCATCGAATCCAGAAAAATATTCTTGCAAAAAACAAAGGACAATTGCCTTCACAGATTGCACAACTGAATTCCAAGCTGATGTAATTGTCTGCGTGAATGGGGACAATGATTACAGCATTTCTTGCCATTTACATTTACCACAAGGCTAAAAGTCCTCGAGTCAGTTGAAAACGGGAAAGTGTTTCAGAGGAAGAATATCTGTAAGAATTGCTTATTAAAAGCAAATTAGAGGAAATTTTCTTTCCTCTGTAAATTTTACACAACTGCAAACAACTTACAGATTTTAAGATAAAGAAGAGGCTTCATATTTAAAGCAGCATTTATCTTGTCTGCAAGTTTATTAGAGTGATTCCTTTGCAAATCCACTGCCAGCCCCATCCGAGGCTCTCCCAGTGGGGAGCCAGCCGTTTCAGAAAGTGAGCTTTTCAAATGTAAAGTAGGCAGGTTTTTTTTTTTCCTCCCCTTGCCTTCTTCTCTCTGAAAGCAGACAACTTAACGTCTTAAAAATTCAACCCTGAATTGTTACAAGGGCATTTCTAAAGACTGAGTACAGTTTGGGCCTCAGGCCACGGTCTTTATTCAGGCCAAAGCCTCAGGAGATTGATTTTTATAAGCTCAAAGTTCTATATTTTCCTGAATCCTCTTTCACCCTATTAATATAATACCAGGATCAGATAGGGAATCTTTGACTTAATCTCAGAGATAGTGGAGTTGGTCTGATCCTCTGTACTTTCTAAGCTCGACGTGGGAAAATAACTTCATAATAAGGTAAAACCTTCTTGCATTCATGTATTTTGCTGTAAAGGCAGCACAAAGGCTTTTTTTTTTTTTTTTAAGGAGGCTTCGTTGCTTTTTTTTTAAGAGCAAAATTCTAACATTATTAGTTTCTCCTATCATTTAGTTTGCACACACTTGGAGAGTCAAAGATCTACCTTAGTTTACCTAATTAAAAAAAAAAAAGAAGGAAAGGAAAGAGGGGAAAGAAAAGTAAAGAAAGGAAAAGAAAAAAAATGGGGTGGCGGGGAGAGGGCAAACAGTGGATTCAACTGCTAGGCAAAATAACTAAGGCATGCTGAGAACTTTTTTCTCCTACCTGCTACTGAGTTACCAATGCTCTGATAAATTTAAGGAATTTCAACCAGAAGTATAGTTTTTCCTGAACTATGATTTTCTTTGGCTGGATATTAGTAAATGGAGACAGGTTGAAAGACATTGGAAACATAATAAATGGAAAAGGAATTTTCTGCGACTTGGAAGTGCCATCCCCAGGAGAGATTTAATCACTTTATTGAGAGTCAGCAGGTTTCCAGAGGAGTCCATCTCCCCCTGAATCTGTGAGTCTGTGTCAAGTTCTAAGTGATACTGTAGCATTATTGCTTAAATTGATGAGAGCCACAAATGATGAAGCAATCAGATCCAGCATCAAACTCTTTGTTCAGGGCTGACTGTTCAATGTCTTGATGGAATGTGAGGGAAATACATTACGTTGTGGTCCCTGTGGAAGTGGGCAATAGGAATTCATGCTGTTAATTCTTGAAGCAACTCTGTCTCTGGCCCTTGCCAGAGACAGTGTTCTTGAGTAGGTGTCTTCCCTGTGTGGAGCTGGTGAATGATTTATATGCCAGGAGGGAGAAGAGTTTCTCTCTTGTCTGGAACAAAGACTGTTTTTAACTTTCTTAGTTGCAAAAATTCTGTTTTCTGGCTCAGACACCTTTTAGATTAATATGCTTCCTAAAATTGAGATGATTTATTAGGATCTGTACTTCAAATGGGCTGTGGGCTTGGTTCACACATCTCTCTTCAGAGAGCCATTTCATCTGAGCCTCTGGAGAAGTCCCTCAGCCACCTACATGGATACCTTGGGGGAAACCTGATATAGGGGCTGTCAAGGAAAAAAGTCAATGCAGAACCAAGTGTACACTCTGTTATCACTGAAGAAAAGCTTTGTGACCAGAAGATGAAATAGTGCAGACAAAACTCAACTTCTTTTGTTGTTTCTTTTATATGTTCAGAAAATTGTCTTCATCAGTTGGTTATAGTCATCGGGCCTCTTCCCCCCCCACCCCCCGATTATCTAGGGTAAGGGATTTGGCATTAATTGGAACATTGTCAGTCTCAGCAAAGATGGTGAGGGAGAAAGAAATGGAAACAAAAACATGTCTCAGAATGTGAGCGCTCCATTTGACAGAAAGCATTTTCAGCCATGGCATTTTGACGAAGGGGAGAGAAGAGAGGTAACATTCATGCGCCTGCCTTCTGCAGGGTGTTGGTACATAAATTATCTCATTTAACAGATTTTGTTCGGTGACAAGAGAGCGTGGGCAGTGAATAAATCCCAACTTGTACACGTCAGGAGAAAACGATCTCTCCAAAAGGCAGCTGGTTGAGATGGAAGGAGAGAGACAGCTGGACAGAAATAACGGGATTGATACGGGAAAAGGGGGATGTCTGGAGGGAAATGGTTGTTTATAGAAAATATCTGCACATGCCAGCTTTAGAAGATAGCCCAAAGCCCTGGGAAGCTGGCTTTGGTTCAAGTTGTCTAGGAAACTTATCATAAGCCCTTAGCAGTTCACCAGACAGGAAAAGTTGTACCTTTATTTGGTTTGTGGGGAGAGTTCCCCAACTTCAAGTCCCCTGAAATAGATCACTGTGGCCTCATTCAGACAATGTGGGCTGCCTGTCTCAATCACCTTTCTATCCCTAACACCTTGCTCGGTGCCTTGCAATAAAAGCAGCTCAAGAAATGCTTATTGAATGAGTGCCATGAACAGTGAAAATATATATTTATCATTTGAAAATAGAGCAGACTCTTTCACAGTAAATGTAGTTAATATGAAATACTTATATTTTCTTAGGAATAGTTAAAAAAGAGAAGACTGGAGACTGGGAAGAGGGGAAAAGAAGGATGTAGATGGTATCAAAGGAACACATGAATTTGCAAAGCAGCTTGGGGCATTGAGTAAGATAAAGGCACCTGAAGCAAAGTATATTTTGATGCCCTGGAACTATACTCCTGAGAGTTATCTGGGATTCAAATAAGAGTGGCTGCTGCCCTTTTATTTCCATTCACATATATTGAGTGATTTTTTTCTGTGTTGGGCTTGGTAACACAATGGAATAAGAATTCTTTCTCTTCTCCTGGAGCTCATATTCTAGATGATGAGAGTAACGTTAAATGGACATTGAAAGTAACTCCAGATATAGCCAGGGAGTTTGGTGGTGGTGGTGGTGGTGGTGGTGGTGGTGTGTGTCTAGAAAGCAATTCTGGCTCTGGATAGGGTGACTCAGGGAGACCAAGAAGTCCATGTGACTACATCCTCTGTTTTATGTCCTCTCACATGAGACTACTGAGGATAAAATTTATGCCAACTGATGTTATGTCCTGCAGGTAAGTGGCAGAATAAAGTTGTCATGTGAACACATCAAATCCCTCCTCCTCCTCCTCCTCCTTCTTTTTCTTTTTTGGAGGGGAATAAAGCAGGGTTGAATACAAATTAAATGTTACAGGTTTTGGGGGGAGGGGGTGGGAGATGGGATTTGAATCTCTTCATTCTAGACATATGTGTTGAGTCCTAATACATGCTAGACATTGTGTTTGCTGTAATGAACAGAAGAGATCTAATCTCTGACATCACAGAACTTGAATGATACAAACTCAGAGCAGGGTTCACAAACTCAAATGGTACTGAGTAAGAAGCAGATAGATTGTTAACAGCTGGAGGGTGCCCATCTTGTCTAGGGGGTGGGCCACTGTTCACTTCTTGGGATTAAAACCAGTACCCAAAGGGTTAATGGGACTCTTAGGCCAGCTGCAGACTAATAAGTGTGGCTGAAACTTCTTACCCAGACCTCTTTTCGCTTGCCTTTAAATTTCCCTGACTCTCCTCCTTCAGGGAGGCAGATTTTAGGTTTGCTCTCTCATCTCATTTGGCTGCCTCTTGAATAAACCCTTTCCTTGCTGCATTCTCAATGTCGCAGCGATCGGCTTTGCTGCATGTTGGGCAGACAGATATGAATTCAATTACAGATTTGGGGAGCCAGCCAAGAGTTCTTTGCCCATGGTTCATCCATGCCAGCTGGTAATGGGAGTCCTGTGACAGGTCCAAGCAATGGCCTAGGCTCTTTGTCTCAGGGACTGTCCTCAGGGCCCCACTCTGACTGGATGCCATCAACTTTTAGTGTTTAATTTAACCCTTTTGGCAAAGAAATGGGTTTGGGTTTGGACAGATGTCTCTTGGTGAGTGTTTCATGAGTAATGGCATGTTGTGAGCTTATTTCTTCCTTCCATTTGCTTTGGCTTTCTTAGATTTCTTCCTCCCATTCAATTGCCTCCAAATAAGGACGTTTTGCTTCTCTTAGCCTCCTTTTCTGGCTTAATTAAGTAAAGGTTGGCTAGGGAGGCACCTGAGGCTCAGTCGGTTAAGCATCTCACTTTGGGTCAGGTCATGATCTCACAGTTCATGGTTTCGAGCCCTGTGTCGGGCTCTGTGCTAACAGCTAGCTCAGAGCCTGGAGACTGCATCAGATTCGGTATCTCCCTCTCTCTCTAACCCTCCCCTGCTCACACTGTCTCTCTCTCTCTCTCTTTCTCTCAGAAATAAATTAAAAAAAAATAAAATATTTAAAACTAATTTAGGGTTGTTGGTTTAATAAAAGTGAGTATCTTTAGAGCTGTCAGCATTAGATGTAGAACTCTTGTTCTGCCTCTATTTACTAAAAGTCAGGTAGATTCATGTTCTCCGTTGCAAAATTTGTCAGAAAAGAATAAATCCTATGGCATTTGTCTTTCTACCACTTTTTTCTTTGTATTTATGTGTCTGTTTCTATTTTGTTTTGTTTATACATTTTTTTGCTTATACATTTTGTTTTGCTTTTAGGGAAAAAATTAAAAAGAATTCTAATAAATGTAATTAACACTACAGGAAACAACTCAGTATGCAAGGAAAGTGAGACTAATTCTTTAAAAAGGGAAAATTTAGGATAAAATCTAAATGTAAAAAGGAAAGTTGTAGAAGATTGAGAAGGGATTCTTTGAAATTTTATGCATGATCTGGGCTAAGATTATGAAGATTATTATGTAAAGAAGTTTATTAGGGAGTGATCACCACTTGGGGAAAAGAAGGGAGAGTAAGAGAGCAAGATTAGGCAGAAGTTGAGCAGTGATGCATTATGAACAGAAGGCTTAGCTGATTCTCTGTGGAGTTCCAAAGGTTAGATTACCCTTCAGAGCCATCCTAAATCTGAGCTAAAGAGCTGGACTTTTACACCCTCATACTGAATAGTCACTTGATGTGACCACCTGTGAAGAAGGAATGACCTTGGCAAGTCTGCTATCTTCAGTCAAGGCAATCCCTGATGGCATCTGAGAGATGAGAGCTTTTGGCAGAATCCTTAGAGCTCAGGGCCTTTCTTTCCTGATAGGGATTCTGGTCAGCACATCACAGCATCACAACAAGAACTCAGATCCAGGCAGTGCCCTGTATGTCTTTGTGTCAATAAGCATATGGTAGGGAGGAAAAAGGGAGGAACTGCATAATTATTTTAAAAATTCATCTTGTTGGAATGAATGTTTTACTATCAGAAGTACACCAGTATAAGACTGGAATTTGATTTTTCTATCTGTAACCCTATTTATTTGCTCGAAACCTTACAATATTTCTGACAAAGTTCCCCAAATTCAACTTCTAAATGAAGTCTTTTTGAGTAATCAGGCTTATTTGTTTAGTATGTCAAACTACATGGGAAGCACAGTCAAAGAAGTGATGATAGAATCTTCTTAGGTTTTACACTTATAGATACACTTATATTATATACAAGTGGAAATGCTGTTTTTGGCTCTGACTGCAATGTCCTATTTGAGGTTGACATGCACAGAATCAGGTATGACCAGACAACTTAAAGGAGCTAAGGTTGACATTATGGAGCCAATGAAGCCCCTTGGAAAAATCAGCCTGGTAGTTTGTCCACATGGTTCTCAGTAGCTTTACCAAGAAAGTCCCTCCTTGGCAAGTGCAGGTACCTCAGGATATTCTGGGGATTTCAAAAAGTGAGGAATTTACCCAAATCTATAGGTTTTGGGGTTAAGTCTGATGGCAAATATTTGACATAGCTTCTTAGCCTTGAGGCTGTTAAAAGCTCAATTTCAAATTTCTTATGAAAAGTTCCAGCAAAGCAGATTAAAAAAAGGGGGGGAGGCACCTGGGTGACTCATTCAGTTAAGCTCCCAACATTGGCTCAGTTCATGATCTTGCAGTTCGTGAGCTCCAGCCCCGCACTGAACTCTCCATTGACATCTAGGAGCCTGGAGCCTGCTTCAGATTCTGTGTCTCCCTCACTTTCTGCCCCTCCCGACTCATACTCTGTCTTTCTCTGTCTCAAAATTAAATAAGCATTTAAAAAAAATTAAAAGAAAAACCTATATGGCCAATCACTATTCTTGCTGCTGTTCTACAAATAATTAGGCCAAGTTTGTTAAAGATGTACTTATTTTTAAATGAATTAGCATTAATTCGGCTATATTTGGTGGACATGTGGGTGATTTGAGGGAGATTACATTTCTGTAACCCCTTTTGTGGATGTTAGATTCTAGCTCTGATCAACTGTCTGAGTATTTGTTGTTCATCTATAAAACTGGGCTGAGTCCTGAAGTCTTCTGATTTCCTCAAATATCTGGCTATGAGTCTCCAAACTAAGGTTTCTAATTTTCTCCCATTCTCTTGACATGAAATCATTGAGAATTAAAATTGTCCCTTTTTCCCCCAAAGCCCCATAAACCAAAGCTAGAGATCTTGAGTTAAATCTCAGAGAAAACTGCCAAAATAGCTCACTTTTACCTGTTGTCATATGGGACACTCAGACAGATCACCAGAACAAATTTTTTCCAGCTGTCCTGATTTGATGGACCTGCCATTGGAAAATCCAGACCTTGAGCTATTCACAAATGGGAGAGTTTTATGGATCAAGGATAATGAACTGCTGGATGCAGTGGTGACCCATCAGCTATTGACCCCAGAAATCAGACTGTTTGCCCAGGAAAACAGTTTGTGACCCTCAATACAAAGAATCCAATACAAAGACTCATAATGGCTTTAACACCAGACACAGAGAAGAGCTGAAGAAAGGAGACATGGACACCATGATGGCACTAAAGCTGGCTGGAAATAAAATGAACAAGAAATAATCCTAATCTCAGAATTTCTTTTGGAAAAAATATCAAATTCACCAAAGCACCAATTATGGGTAAGATACCACTCCCCAGTAGATCCAGAAATATATTGTTGGTCCCAATTTTTAGAGAACTATTCAAAAGATAGTCCAGGGGCGACTGGGTGGCTCAGTTGGTTAAGCATCCAACTTCAGCTCAGGTCATGATCTCACGGTTTGTAAGTTTGGGCCCCGCGTTGAGCTCTGTGCTGACAGCTCAGAGCCTGGAGACTGCTTCAGATTCTGTGTCTCCCTTTCTCTACCCCTCCCCTACTCATGCTCTGTCTCTTTCTTTCTCTCAAAAATAAACATAAAAAATGTGGCAATTTGTGCTAGAACAATCCTAAGATTGGGCACACACCAGTACTCAAAGGTATACAAATTAGAGGCACCAAACCTAGTGAATACTGGCAGGTAGACTTTACCATGATGCCAGAATAGGTCATCTTCATTATTTGCTGGTACTTTTAGATACATTTACGAGTTGGATTGAAGCTTTTCCATGCCATTCAAAGAAGGCCTTGTAGTTGTCAAAAAATTTTCAAGCAGCCAACTGAACTTGGGAAAAGGCCTTGCCAGTTGTCTTACTCTGGGTAAGATTGCTCCCAGTAGACGCAGTCTAAGTCTCTACGAATATTATATGGAAGACCTTCTCTACACTCTTTTCAGGAATTGGGAGCTCCTGATGGGGCTTGCATTAGAGATTTGGATCCTACCAGGTGTGTTTGGGAAACACTCTGTCGTACAAGTTTGCTTCCAACAGGTTGATGTACCCCACAAATGTGCCCCTTATAGCGCCTACATCCTGGAGACTTGGTGTTATTAAAGATCTAGAAGAGCAACACCCAGAGGACCAACTCCAACCTCACTGGATAGCACCTTATGAGGTATTACTGATCACCAATTCTTCAGCAAAACTAAAGGGAATTGAGCCATGGATTCACCACATTCAAATTAAGATAGTTCCATGAGAATCCACAGGTTCCCTCCACCTATCAGCAAGGAGAAAATTTAAAAAAAACAGAACCCTGCTCAGACCAGCGAGCATCTGATGGATCTGAAACTACTATTTGGAGAGCTGGCCCAAAGAAATCAATCAATAAGTAACAAATAACCTGTGACCTCTACAAATACTTCCTTTAGAAATATGAATATTTATTTATTTATTTTTCAGTTTATTACATTTATTTATTTTTAATTTTTAAAAATTTTTTTTTTTTACAAATGAAATATGAATATTTAAATGGCTGGAATACAACAAAAAGCCTTAGACATTTTGGCCAGAGTAGTTTTAGATAATATAACTGCTTTAGATTATATTTTAGCAGAATAAGGAGATGTTTGTGTAATAGGTAATTCATCATACTGTACATATATTACCAAATAAAACCACAAGCTGTTTGGTTATAGTAAGGCTCCGCGAAGGTCCTAGACTCAGAATAGTTTTCAGGATTCCTTGAGGAATAAGGTCAGTTGCACTAGGATTATAAAATGTTGTATGAGAACTATTAACAAAAGTACAAAAGTTTTGGTGATGCAAAATGTTGAGTTTCATGTGGAACTAAAGAAGTTTCTAGATGCGTGTAGAAAGGTTCATTCCTCTAACCCTGATCATTGCCCATTTCAGCAGAAGTGACTAGAGTCAGGAATCAGGAATTTCCTCAGGAATCAGGAATGACTAAAAGATAGTGGGGAATGGAATTGGTAACCAAAGGGTTATAATAAGCACAGCTATAGCTTTATATCCAGACCTCTTTCCATTTGCCTCTACATATCTCTCCTCCTTCAGGGAGGCAGGTTTGAGGCTTGCTCTCCCAATTCCTCATTTGGCTGCTTCTCGAATAAACCCTCTCCTTGCTGCATACTGGATGTCTCAGTGACTGGCTTTTCTGTGCCAAGGGCAGACAAGCTTGGGGTAAATTATGGGATGGTGGCTGTTAGCCAGGTAGACCTCCTGCCAGGTCTGGTTTCCTTTCTTTCTTTTTAACTTTTTATAAGATTTTATTTTATTTATTTCTGAGAGAGAGAGAGAGAGAGAGAGAGAAGGCAGGGAAGGGGCTGACAGAGAGGGAGACACAGAATCCGAAGCAGTCTCCAGGCTCTGAGTTGTCAGCACAGGGCTCAACATGGGGCTCAAACTCAAGAACGGTGAGATCATGACTTGAGCTGAAGTCAGATGCTTTTTTTTAAAAAATATTTTATTTATTTTTGAGAGAGAGATAGAGACAGCATGAGCAGGGGAGGATCAGAGAGACAGGGAGGCACAGAATCAGAAACAGGTTCCAGGCTCTGAGCTGTCAGCACAGAGCCCGATGCAGGGCTCGAACCCACGAACTGTGAGACCATGACCTGAGCCGAAGTCAGACGCTCAACTGACTGAGCCACCCAGGCGCCCCTGAAGTCAGATGCTTAACTGACTAGTCACTCAGTTGCCTCCCTTTTTTTCTAAAATTTATTATGTTAATTTATTTTTGAGAAAGAGAGAGACAGAGTGTGAGCAGGGGAGGGGCCAAGAGAGAGGGAGTCCGGGTCTCATTTTCAATAGAAGCTGGAAATCCACTTTTATGTGAACTGTTCTCACTTTTTAAAATGTCTCCAACTAATTCAAAGTTTTGTAAACATTCTATAGGCCAAACACAATACCATGTATAGTCCAGACTTGGCCTGTGTTATGCCAGTTTGTCATTTCTGTGCTAAACAATTCTAGAGAATCATTTATAAAAAGGAGAATCAAGGTACTACCCAAAGCCATAAAGAAGCCTCTATAGTAGTCAAGGAACGCTTCCCTGAAGCATCTATACCAAAGTTACTATACGGGGGCACCTGGGTGGCTCAGTCACTTGAGCGTCCCACTTTGGCTTAGGTCATGACCTCCCGGTTCATGAGTTCAAGCTCCACATGGAGTTTTCTGCTGTCAGCACAGAGCCTGCCCCAGATCCTCTGTCCCCATCTCTCTCTGCCTCTCCCCCATACCGTCTCTCAAAAATAAATAAACATTTTTAAAAAGTTACTATATGAAACACTTGCTTACATTATTTTCATTTCCTATTGATTTTCATGGCTAGCTACTATTTTGAAATTCTTTATTCTGTCCCTATGTCTTTTCCTTCCACTTATGCTGTTTTATTGCCTTGGTGGGGGAAAAGTGGCAGAGCCAGTGTAGATTAGCTTGTGGATCTTTCTGGCTTTTATTTACCCAAAGCTTAAAACTTTAATAAGAGTAATTTACAGAAGAGATATAAGGAAGGAGGATTTTTTTAGTATATGCAGAGCCCTGGATAACCCAAATGAAAAAGTAGCACTTATTTCCTGCCCTAAGCAAGAAAGAAATTTCTCCCATGCTGGGAAGAAACAACAGACTTCAGAGCAGTGAGGATTCTGGCTCTGCTGCTTGCTAATGCCATCATTGGTGCATCGAGGCAGGGGGTTCTGTAAACAACTGGAAGAATATAACTACACCCCAAACATGGCATCAGAAGCTGCTGAGAGCTACTGGCCAAGGAAGAGACATGCAGTCAGGTAATTCAGTGGAAATTCCATCTCCTGGTCACCCATGACTATGACTATAGAACCTCAGTGCCATCTCTGACCCTGGAAAAGATCTTAGAGCCATGGCATAGCCCTAAAGGTAAGGGAGAACCCCAAGTACAACCAGTGTGATGTTTTCTTCCTCCTCATCAATGGTAGATAAAGTTAAAATATTGAGTCACAGAGGGGCGCCTGGGTGGCTTAGTCGGTTAAGCGTCCGACTTTTGCTTAGGTCATGATCTCATGGTTCGTGGGTTCGAGCCCCACGTCGGGCTCTGTGCTGACAGCCAGCTCAGAGCCTGGAGCCTGTTTCGGTCTGTGACTCCCTCTCTCTGACCCTCCCCTGCTCACGCTGTCTCTCTCTCTCTCTCCTAGAAATAATAAATAAAAAATTAAAAAAAAATATATTGAGTCACAGAAAATTTGAAGATGTATTATCTCCTCCAAACTGGAGGATGTGGATTGAAATTCAAACCCACAACAGGCTTTAGTTACAGACATCACATGTGAAAGTGTCCACATTTTCATTTAAAGTCTTTTAGAAATGCCCCCCTATTTGAAAAATACAGATTATGAAACATTCTTTTGTCACTAATTCAATGTCCTGACCCTGAGAGACTCCAAAAATAACTTCTGCTGTACACCTCTCTAGAAATTCGAGTGCAGAATACTCTTTCCATTGGAAGACTAATGGGGAGATGCAGGAAGAGTGGCGTTGGTGCATTTGTTCTCTAGTCAGAGGACGGTCTCTGTGTGCTGATGACAGATGGCTTCACTTAGAATGTTATTCCCGTTCCACAGAGTATCAGGGAGTGACTCTATGCTGTGGTAAAGCCTGGGAAACCCCTTGTACTGAATTTCCCAAAATTCTGATCTGTGTGTTAGAGCCAGTATCCCATCATCTAGAAACCCTTTTGAGAGTCTTGCTCTTCATAATTATTCCAAGACATGGGACATAATGTGGTACAGTCACAGGAAAGCCATGATGTATGGTCATACCAAACTTCTGTGGGGCAATCCTCTCGTGGCATATGTGACATTATGGCTTGTTCTCCGCTCTGTCAGGAAAGCATCACATCCTAGAAAACTGCTAGAAATTGCTGATTTCTAAATAACTCAGAGGAACTGGAACCAATAACTAGGCTAAGCCACATGCTGGCTCACTAGCGATTTTACAAAGGTCTTTGTTCTAAGAAGGAAAGAGAAACACATTTCTCTCTGCTTCCTGATTCCTGAAAGATTAGGAAAAGCAAGGAAAACTCAAAGAATAGAGAATATTTTTACCTTTTACTTGAAAGAAGGGATCCAAAAATTATTTTTTAAAAACCCATGAAAGAACACAAGAATATGAAGAGAAGGAGGATAGATTTATAGTAATTTGCAAAATGTTTTGTGTGGATAATTAATTGCAGAGTCATTTGTAGACATTAGGCCTCCTGAGCCCTTTTCCAGGAGAGCATCTCATCTTGAGTTAACTAGGCTGGGATTCTAAGTAATGAGAGCTTATCAGAAAGGATATGCTTTGAATTCCAAGGATATATTTTGAAATGAGTGCTTCTTGATGGTCGCTACTGAGCACAGCTCTCTACTCTTAGCGTTGTTATTTCATGGGATCTATCCAATTTTCTCTAAAAAGCAATTTCTTCTTCCATGTATGTCTTAACACCATGAAAAATTTTGCTCTGACACTGCCACCCTCTGTCATCAATAATAGCTCTCAACTATCCAGGTGGAATTCACCTCTAACCTTAACCTCAGAGTGGAATTTCAGCTTAAACTGTGACCACAAAATACACAAGCACATGTCATCCAATCATTTGTTATCTGTCATGGGTTTCAAAGCCACCTAGTAAGCTTCAGAAAATAAAGATCTTCACTGCTGGTGGTATTTCAAGACATCCGGTGTTCCCATGATGGATTGCAGCAATCTCAGCCAGGCAGTTTCTCTTACTTTGAAATATATTTTGAGAAAGGTGTTTAAAGTTTTAGCATCAGACCAAAGAGAAATCCTTCCAGGGCAAGCATTTCAAAAGAACCAAACCAAACCAAAACAATGAGAGGCTTTAGTTGACTCATTTGAACAGAAGAATCGTGAGTTTCATTGTAATGTTCTTTAAGAATGAAACTGGGTGTTATGTGGAAACTAATTTGACAATATACTATTTGTAAAAAATAAATAAATAAATAAAAATAAAAGTCATCACTATACTTAAAAAAAAAAAATGAATGAAATGTGGTCCATAAAATACCTCGGAATAAACCTAACCAAGGATACAAGAGATCTGTATGATGAAAACTATAGAAAACTTATGAAGGAAATTGAAGAAGACACAAAGAAATGGAAAAACATTCCATGCTCATGGATAGGAAGAATAAATAGAGTTAAGATGTCATTACTACCCAAAGCACTCTACACATTCAATGCAATTCCAATCAAAATTGCACCAGCATACTTCTCAAAACTAGAACAAACTATCCAAAAATTTGTATGGAACCATAAAAGACCCCAAATAGCCAAAGTAATCCTGAAAAATAAAACCAAAACGGGAGGGATCACCATCCCAGACTTTAGCCTCTACTACAAAGCTGTCATCATCAAGACAGTATGGTATTGGCACAAAAACAGACACATAGACCAATGGAACAGAATTGAGAACTCAGAAGTGGACCCAAAAGCATACAGCCAACTGATCTTTGACAAAGCAGGAAAGAATATCCAATGGAAAAAAGACAGCCTTTTTAACAGATGGTGTTGGGAGAATTGGACAGCAATATGCAGAAGAATGAAACTAGATCATTTTCTCATACCATGCACAAAAATAAACTCAAAATGGATAAAGGACCTGAGCGTGAGACAGAAAACTATCAAAACCCTAGAGGAGAAAGCAGGAAACAGCCTCCTTGACCTCCTCCACAGCAACTTCTTACTTGACACATCCCCAAAAGCAAGGGAATCAAGAGCAAAAATAAACTATTGGGACCTCATCAAGATTAAAAGCTTCTGCACAGCCAAGGAAACAACCCAGAAAATTAATAGGCAACCAACGGAATGGGAAAAGATAGTTGCAAATGACATATCAGATAAAGGGTTAATATCCAGAATCTATAAGGAACTCACCAAACTACACGCCCAAAAAACAAACAACCCAGTGAAGAAATGGGCAGAAGAGATGAACAGACACTTCTCCAAAGAGGACATCCAGATGGCCAAAAGACACATGAAATGATGCTCAGCATCCCTCCTGATCAGGGAAATACAAATCAAAACCACACTGAGATACCACCTCACACCAGTCAGAGTGGCTAAAATGAGCCAATCAGAGAACTGTAGATGCTGGCGAGGATGTGGAGAAACGGGCACCCTCCTACACTGTTGGTGGGAATGTAAACTGGTACAGCCCCTCTGGAAAACAGTGTGGAGGTTCCTCAGGAAACTAACAATAGAACTCCCCTATGACCCAGCAATTGCACTGCTAGGAATTTACCCAAGGGTACAGAAATGCTGATGCATAGGAGCACATGTACCCCAATGTTCATAGCAGCACTCTCCACAATAGCTAAAACATGGAAAGAGCCTAAGTGTCCATCAACAGATGAATGGATCAAGAAGATGTGGTTTATCTATACCATGGAATACTGCATGGCAATGAGAAACAATGAAATCTGGCCATGTGTAGCAACATGGATGGACCTTGAGGGTGTTATGCTGAGCGAAATAAGTCAGGCAGAGAAGGACAAATATCATATGTTTGCATGTATAGGAGGATTAGGAGGAACTTGATGGAGGAACAAGGGGGAGAAGAAGGGCGGAAATGGTGGGGGAAAGGGAGAGAGGCAAACCATGAGAGACTCTTGAATGCTGACAAAAACTGAGGACTGATGGATGTGGGGATGGGCATGGAGGAGGACACTTGTGGGGATGAGCACTGAGTGTTATGTGGAAACTAATTTGACAATAAACTATTTGTAAAAAAAAAAAAAAAGAATGAAATGTGGTCATGAAAAAGTACCACAAAGGTGATTTTACTCTATAGGGCTTTGATAATTCTATGAAAGTAGAATCTTGTTACAAATGTTTTTGTGCATAGTGCATATTATCTATATGTAAGCAGTCTCATTTCGTATCAATACATAATATAGAGTACCTACATCCATTTACCTCTTAATTGGTTACAAATTGGTTTTTAATGCTAGGGTTTTTTAATGTCTTGGGTTTATTCTTTACTCTGTTGAATTTCACTAATGCCAAAGAAAGAAAAAGAAAGATGATAATAAAGGACAAGTGGAGAAAATAATGAAATAGAAGGCAAAGACATATAGGAAGTATTATCCAAGTCAAAAGTTGTTTCTTTCGAAAAATAAAATGAGCAAACATACTTTACGATAGTTCTTGATCTATCAATTACTGAATCACCTTAAAGTCTCCCACTTTGATGGGACTAATTTTTATGTTATCTAATTTGAATCTATTTTACAATGTGTTGGGGCACCTGAGTGACTCAGTTGGTTGAGCCTCCAACTTCGACTCAGGTCATGATCTCACAGTTCTTGGGTTCAAGCACCATGTTGGGCTCTGGGCTGACAGCTCTAGGCTTGGAGTCTGCTTCGGGTGCTGTTTTTCTCTCTCTGTCCCTCCCTCACTCATGCTCTGTCTTTTTCTCTCTCTCAAAATTAAAGAAACATTAAAAAATTTTAATACAAGGTGTTTAATGCTTAAGATTGTTTAACTTTTTGATAAACCAAACTTTTAATCAATAGGTGGTAGGCTTTCTCATCACTAAGTAATATTTTTGTCTTAAAGTTTTTATCAAATATATCCACAGCTCTTTTTATTTAGTAGTTTTCCAGTTTATTTTTCTACTCTTTTCTTTCAAAGATTAAAAAAACAATCTTTCCATTTTTAGGTGTATCTTTTGTAACCATACAACTAGAATTTTGAAAAATTCATTGTGATGACTGTTGATTTAAAGTGGCAACGTTTGTGCATTTGCACTGATTGTAACTTATGATAAATCTCTACTAATTTTTGCCGTTATTTTTGGACTTAATTGTCTAACATATTGTTTCTTCTCCTTGCTGTATTTCCCTTGTTTTAAAATTTATTGACGTCCACTCCCTCATTTCACTGTCTTCCCTCTAATAGCTTTTAAATTATGTGTTCTATTTCTATTCTTTCAGTGGTTACTTAAGAAATGTTACCTCCTAGGGGCACCTGGGTGGCTCAGTTGGTCAAGTATCTGAATTCAGCTCAGATCATGATCTCACAGTTCTGAGTTCGAGTCCTGAATGGGGCTCACTGCTGTCGATACGAAGCCTGTTTCAGATCCTTGGTATGCCTCTCTCGCTCTGCCCCTCCCCTGTGCGTGCTGTCTCTCTCTTGCTCTATTTTGCACAATGCATAGACATGGCTTCATGTTTACCATTTTCTTTATTCACGATTCTTTCTTCTATCTTAGACCTTTGTAAAATCATATTCATTTTCCTAAAGTATATCCTTTGTAGTACTAACTAAACTATCCGTGAGAAAATATCTTTAGTATACCCTCTTTTTTTTTTTTTTTAAAGTACTGTTTCATTGTATATGTAATTCCAGGTTTTATTTTCTCTGAACAGTTGAACAGCACACTTACTTTCTGTAGTTCATTGTTGTTTATGTAATTGTTATTCTTTTGTGGATAGTCCTTATTTTCTCTTTGGTTATGTTGAAGATGTTCTCTTTTCTTTGGTATTCTGAAGCTTTATTATGATGTGTCTAGATATGGTTTTATTTTTATTACCTTGCTTGTCTTTCACTGGATTTTCAGAACCTAGGGATTTGGTTCTTTCATTAACTATGGAAACCCTTTTGCTGTATTATCTCTTTGGTACCCCTCTCCCTTTCCTCCCATAATAACCTTCTAGAATTCAAGTTCATGTTGCACATTCACGACTCTCTATGTTCATTAACATGTTTCATGTTTTATTTTTTTGTGCTGCATCCTGGATAGATTTTTAAGAATTAACTTTTAGTTTGCTTATTATTTCTTTTGTTTAACTTTTATACTAATTTTCTCATTTCGATTATTATATTTTTCATTTCTAGAAATCTTATTTGGTTCTTTTTTTTTTTTTGTAGATCACCTAATCAATTTCTGATAATTTCTTCTTTTGTCATACAATGAAAAACCTTTTTTATTTCTTTAAACATATTACATATATTTAAATTATTTGTCTGGAAACTCCAGTATCTGGAATCTTTACAGGTCTGTTTCTGTAGTTTATTGTTATGCCAGTTGTTACTCATAGTGGTTTGTTTCCTCAGTTTGCTTAACTTAAAAAAAACCAAAACAACTATTAGCTCATATTCCTTAGAACTTTCTCTTAAAGTACATTCTTTCAGAGGATCTGTGACTGTCTATGCCAAGCACCTACAGAAACTACTAATATGAGACTATTTAAAATTAAATTTTACTTTTAGTATTTTTGAATTCATGAAGATAATAGGACATCTGGCTCCAAATATGCATGCATGTGGACTTGGAGACAGAAATCTCAGGGGTGAATTTATTTCTATCAATTCTGCTCTAATCAGACAGGCACATATCTCCACCTCTTTTTTTTTAAATGCTTTTTGTTTATTTTTGAGAGAGAGAGAGAGAGAGAGAGAGAGAGAGACAATGTGAGCAGGGGATGGTTCAGAGAGAGGGAGACACAGACTCTGAAGCAGCCTCCAAGCTCTGAGCTAGCTGTCAACTCAGAGCCCGATGTTGGGCTCAAACCATGAGATCATGACCTGAGCCGAGGTTGGATGCTTAACTGACTGAGCCACCCAGGTGCCCTCTTTCTTTCTTTTTTTTTTTTTTTGAGAGAAAGAGACAAAGAGAGAGTGGGAAAGAGGGGTAGAGGGGAAGAGAGAATTGTAAGCCGGCTTCACCTTCAACATGGAGCCCCATTTCACTACCCTGGGATCATGACCTGAGCTGAAATCAAGAGCTGGGTACTTAACCAACTGAGCCACCCAAGCACCCCTCCACCTCTTCTTTTAATGAGCCAGACTTTATCCTAGTTTTTCCACTGAGAAGGGTTTCCCTTTAGAAGACCTGGATTTATTCTAGGTCTCTGGTCATACAGCTTATACTTGTGTTCCAGTCCTTTCCTTCTAAATGCCCTACTGGTGACCTGTTAAAACCAGTACTCTAAAACTAGATTCTAAACTACCTGATATAGGGGCACCTGGGTGGCTCATTTGGTTAAGTGCCCAACTTCAGCTCAGGTCATGATCTCACGGTTTGTGGGTTTGAGCGCTGTATCGGGCTCTGTGCTGACAGCTAGTTCAGAGCCTGGAGGCTGCTTCAGATTCTGTATCTCCCTCTCCCTGTGACCCTCCCCTGCTCATGCTCTCTCTATCTCTCTCTCTCAAAAATAAATAAAACATTAAAAAAATTTTTTTTTTAACTACCTGATATATACTTGAGGGTAACTAGCAGCAGTATGAATAGGTCCATCCAGATGATGTTGTGGCCTACAGCTCATGTCTGGCTTCCACAAATTCCTGTAAGTTTCCTGTAAAGTCAGTTATGCTTTAAAAAAAAGATTTAAAAAAATATTTTATCTCCCCAAAAACATTCTATCCCATAAGCTTAGGACTGTTGTACTGGGAAAGGTTCCTCAAAACATATACTCTATTCATATTTGTAAATGAAAAAAATGAGAAATCCAAATATGATATTCTGAAAAGTTCTCATTGCTTGGATTCCAGTAACATAAAGTGATATTGGAGTCCCATCTTGGCAAAAATATACTAAATAAAGAACTGAAGGTAGAAGTTTAATTTATTTATAGGATATAGAATTCAATATTTCAATAATAAAACTACTTCTTATCCTCCAAAAAGCTTGGAGGACAGGCTCTTGTTAGGGTCCTGACCACCAGATTTATGTTTAGAGGGGAAGCATGGTCACACCCCTGTCCCATAAACTTTTGAGAGAAGCCTGGCTGCAGCCAGCTTCTCTTTAGTCTCTAAGTATGCAAATGAGTAAACATGGATTTATCCAATAAGGAAAATTAATTTAATCTCTGTGTAGAAAAAAGATGACTCAATTCAGTCATGTATATTCTGCATTAAAAAGACATTAAAATTTTTAATAATGTGGACATTATTATGGCCACTCATAAAAATATTCTTAAGGAGGGGTGCCTGGGTGGCTCAGTTGGTTAAGCATCTGACTTCAGCTCAGGTCATGATCTCACGGTTCGTGAGTTCGAGCCCCATGTACGGGTCTGTGCTGATAGCTAACTCAGATCCTGGAGCCTGCTTCAGATTCTGTATCTCCCACTCTCTCTGACCCTCCTGTGCTCACACTGTCTCTCTCTCTCTCTCAGAAATAAATAAAAACATTAAAAATTAAAAAAAAATATTCTTAAGGAAAGTGTTCAAAACTATTTGGCTGTTACCTAAGTTTAGTTTTCAAAGACTAAGTTACTGAACCACCATGGCTGGATCTGATTATACGTCAATCACAGACCCAAGTTTTCAGATTGCAAATCTACTCACAGAGGTACTGAAAAATCCTGAGGACAAGATAAGAGAGTTACCTTTGGGATAAATCTTAGATCTGTCTTGTGATTGTCTTGATTTTCTTATAGGTATTGTCAGCTCCTTCTTGACCATGGTTGGGATAAGTCTTCACTAAAGTTTTGTGTAGGCTATTTTCTCTTCATCTAGGGTACAGTGGAATAGAAAAGACATCTAGGCTTTCTTCATGATTCTCTTTAAACTACCTGTGATTCCTCCCTTTGAAAGCAAATGATAGGAAAGGAGTATCACAAGAAAAATTTATCTGAATTTTATCTACAATTATCTAAAATATGACAAAGTCACTTTTAATGTTAAAAATAACTTCAGTAAAAAATTTTGTAAATAAAATGGTCAGCTGAATTGAATTAAAAAAGTGGAAGAACATGAGAACTTTTGTTTTTTTAAAAAGAACTACAGAAACACAAGGTCCCAAGCTGAACATATTCTTCCACACATGGGCAAACAACTGGCCACCAAAAACAAGGTTCTCTGGCAAGAGAGGTTTAGAGAAGGAAGAAAGGCGGGACATTCTAGGTGGAAAATGAAGGAGAGGAAGGAGCCATAAGAGTTGACATCCTTCAGAGAAGGTCCAAATCCAAATCACCACATCCTAGGAAGTATTGATTTTGAGTAGTATAAATATCTAAGGGATCTGTGCAGAAAGGACGAGAAACAGTGATGGGGATCTCATTAGTTGTAGTTCTCAGCTACAATATATATATATTGTATATATATATATATATATATTTTTTTTTCTGGGAGAGAGAGAGAGAGACAGCATGAGCAGGGAAGGGTCAGAGAGAGAGGGAGACACAGACTCCGAAATAGGCTCTAGGCTCTGAGCTGGCAGTCAGCACAGAGCCCGGAGTGGGGCTCGAACCCATGAACCATGAGATCATGACCTAAGCGAAAGTCGGTCGCTTAACCGACTAAGTCACCCAGGTGCCCCGTAGTTCTCAGCTTTAAGGGATACTTGAGTTGCAAGGTTGGGAAAGTTACCATTGTAGTAGAAGACTATCCACCCCTCACAAAAGCAAGCATGGAATAATTCAACACCCACTTGCCCCAGTACTGTCACAAAAGGATGTTTAACATTGTGAGACTGGAAGCTAAGTAAAGAGTAATGGGGAATGGCTTTATGAGCATCATCACTCAACCGAGATGTTTTCTTCCTGCCAAAGGCCAATGAATGTACCTACTAGCCCTACATGTGACAGTAATGAAAAGCCACTACTAAGAAGGCAAAGACCATATTCCAGAAAGCATGGTAAGACACTAAAGAGACTTGGAACCTATAGTAGTGGCAAAGTGAAAAGATCATTACCTAGAACAATGGAACTATAATTGGGGAAGATTTTGCTTAAAGTATTAGTATTGATTATTTTAAAAAGGAGACTAAGAATTCTCTGTAATTTGTAACCAATTTGTCAAAGACCAATGAGAAGAGGACAATAAAGAGAAATAAAGAGACCAGATTAGAACAAAGATCACTCTCTCTCTAAAGTTCTGGCATTTTCCCTTTTAAACTCAAGAGGAAAATTCTTAAGAAAATGAACTTCATTCTTTCATCCTAAGTTTTCACAATGAAACATACAACTATTCCATGGTCCAGCTGTAAGGGGAGGATGTGGATGGGCTTATCTCCTATATTTTCTTAATCATTTCAGTAAGTTCTGATTTAATAGAAGAAATACGACAAAATAAAATTCATTTAAGGTAGCACAAAGATAGGTAAGCTTGCTCAGAAAAGATGAACTTTTGTCAGTTACACTATATTTAAGAGTATCTAATTTAGAGTTTCACATTTTTAGGGAGTGTGGAGAGATCAAAGAGAGTCTGAAGGTATGCAGTGAAAGCTATGATAAGCATAGGAAATAGGACTTATGAAGAGAGCTTTAAAAAAGTATCCAGCAGTCCTTAATCAGAGATGGAAAGGTTCTGGTGATTTAATAGGACTTAAGGTGACTTTGAAGGATACAAAAGATAATTAGAAAGAAGTAAGTTTATAATACAGGGGGAGAAATTCTGGTCATGTATCAGCAAAAAATAACTACCAAATTAGAAGTTATGGAATTAACTTCTTGGGAAAATGCCTTCCTATAATAAAGATATAGGAATATGCAAGAGAATCAATTACTTTTTTTATTTGGGATTATTGAAGTTCAATTGAGCTGTGAGGGCAAAAAGGGAAAAACAAATCAAATGCAAGGTTAAGCTTTATAAATAAGAGTGTAATATTTAGAAAAAGGAAGTGATCTTTCTCCCATCCTGAAAAGTAGAAAAGTAGATACCTGTCTCTCAAAAGGATATGCACTAAATAGAAGAAGTTGAGCCAGGAGTAATGATGGAGAAGGGATGAGTTTTGAGGGACTAGAGATGTTTAGCCTAGAGGAAAAAAGTGTGCATGAGGTTTATTTCAAGTATGTCAATGACGGTCTTATAATTTAATATTCTATGAGGCATCACAAAATTGATTCAGGATACTAAGTAACAAAAAATGAAATGGATTTTGATTTATTATAAGAAAGAAATTTAATGATCAGGGCAGCCCAAGATGAAATGCATTTCTCTGAAATATGAAGAGTTCAAAATACTCAAGCACACTCTGAGTACCTGGCCTGGGTGTTGTAGAAGTGGAGGTATTACAGTTAGAGTAGGTAACTCTTAAAATCTTCACCAACATTTTTTTCTCTTTTCAGTCTCACCATAAACAAACAAACAAACAAACAAACAAACAAAAATCATCTTTCTTCTTTGGCTCTACCTGAAAGTAGATTAGCCAACCATGAACCATATAGTGACTACAAATACTTTCTCAAATCTTAGTAAAGTGCTTGATCATAAGAAGCTACCTCACCTGATCAGTAGGTATGACTTCTCATCTTCTGTCCCAACACCCCGCTGTGAATACACACTGGAAAATGGTGATTTAAAAATTGCCAACCAGGGGCTCAGTTGGTTAAGTGTCCAACTTTGGCTCAGGTCGTGATCTCACAATCTGTGAGTTCGAGCCCCACATCAGGCTCTGTGCTGACACCTCAGAGCCTGGAGTCTGCTTCAGATTCTGTGTCTCCCTCTCTCTCTCTCTCTGCTCCTCCCCTGCTCATACTCTGTCTCTCTGTCTTTCAAAAATAAATAAACATAAAAAAATGACAATCATATTTGTTGATAATGTACATGTGTATGCCTATGACAATAATGATGTTTGTGAAACTGAAGCTTCTTCATGTAACGTAAAGACATCTGAGTAATGGCATGTGTAGTAACAGTATCAGATATCTTTGGTGGCAGGAAACCACATGAAACTCTATGCTTTCTCTGATAACCTAAGCAATTATCTTAATGCCATTATGGTAAATTGATTAGAAAATTCCACTCTTTCCAGTGGCCTTCTTTAAGTTAGAATGAAATAGAATATACTGAATTTGCACAAAGTTTTGAATTTCTTATTTTTATTGCTGGTGAGGATTCACCATAACATAGAAAGCCTGACAAGGATTCTTGATGACTTTTCACACTTCAAGGCTAAGAAATGAGATCAAGTGAAGGGGGCCATGTTGAGCTACTCAATGGAGCTTATCTCAAATTTATAATTTACCAATTTGAGTCTGTGGGAGGTAGAAAATGGGGTATTTGATTTTACTTTCTATACTTTTTAGTGACTAATTTTTTTACCATTCGTTATTTTTACAATAAAAATAAACTGGGGTGCCTGGAAGGTTCAGTCAGTTAAATGACTAACTCTTGGTTTTGGCTCCGGTCATTATCTCACAGTTTGTAAGTTTGAGCCCCGTGTTGAACTCTGCCCTGGCAGTGTGGAGCCTGCTTGGGATTCTCCTCCTCTCTCTCTGCCCCTCCCCTGCTTGCATACTTTCTCTTTTTCAAAAGAAATAAATATTAAAAAAATATATAAATTATAAAAATGAAACACTGAAAGTCTGGCATTGCCATAAATATATGCCAACACACAGCAAATAAAACAGGCAGGGTTGACTGTGATGGGAAGCCATCTTCCCATTTATATGGCTCTGGTTCAAATCTTAACTCTGTTTCTTACTAGCTATATGCCTTTTATATGCCTCCACTTTCATTTATTTATTTAACATTTAAAAAATATTTATTTATTTTTGAGAGAGACAGAACTGTGAGCAAGGAGGGGCAGAGATAGAGGGAGGCTGAGGATCTGAAGAGGGTTCTGCACCGACAGAAGAGAGCGCAATGCCGGGCTCGAACTCACAAACCCAGCCATGAGATCATGACCTGAGCTGAAGTCAGACACTTAATCAATACTGAGCCACCCAAACACCCCTATTTATTTATTTTTTAAATGTTTATTATTTATTTAGAGCGTGCATGCACATGAGTACAGGAGAGGCAGAGAGAGAGGGAGAAAATTACAAGCAGGCTCCAAAGTGTCAGTGCAGAGCCCTACACAGGCTTAATCCCACAAACCATGAGATCATGGCATGAGCCAAAATTAAGAGTCAGATGCTTAACTGACTGAACCACCTGGGCGCCCCTGCCTCCATTTTTAAAGGATACTTTCCTTGTTTATAGACTTACATGATGACAGGTGTCTCTTTTCTTTCCTTCAGCCTTTTAAAAATATTGTTACATTACCTTCTTGCCCCTACCATTTCTGGTGAGAAGTATTTTCCCCCCAGTGTGATATATCTTTTCTTTCTTTTGCTGCTTTCAAGATTTTTGTCTTTGTGTTTTGTTTTTAGCAGTTTGGCTGTGATACACTACACCCAGCTGTGGTTTTCTTTACATTTATCTTGCTTGGGATTTCCTGAGCTTCCTGGATTTATTAGATGCCTTTCAAAAAAATTTTAAACTTCTTCACTCATACCTCCTCAAACATTTATTCTGCCTCATTGTTTCTTTCCTCTAGTTCTGGAAGTTCAGCAATATGCTTGCTGGATAATTTATTGTCCCAGATATTCTATTCTGTTCTTCTTCTCTTTTTTTTTTCCACTCATTTTTTTCTGTGCTTCAATTGAACACTTTGTACTGGCCTATCTTCAAATTCACAGACTGTTTCTTCTGCTGAATCCTACATTCTTCATTTTTGATACTGTTTTTCTTTTTTTCCCTAGCCTTCCTATTTGACTACTTTAAGAGAAATTTCCTGGTCTTTGGCGAAATTTCCCATTTCTTCATGAGTGTTGCCAGTCTCTTCCACTGTAACTTAAGATTTTGATCATAGTTATTATTAAGTTCTCATCTGATAATTCTAACACCTATGGTATTGTTAGGTCTGCTTTTATTGATTATTTTCTCTCTTGACCATGTGTCACATTTTCCTGCCTCTCCACCTATTTAGTAATTTTTATTGTACCTGGCTATTTTGTACAAAATAGCAGTAGACACTGAATGAAAAATATTTATTTTCAAAAACAGAATGTCCTTTTTCTGTGTCAGGCTGCTTGACTGGGGGACTAAATCAATCTGATCATTGGGACTGAGATTTCTTACAGCTTTAGTTTGACTTACTTTACTACTGACAAAATAATTTGAAAGGAGGATCAGTACTTACCCTTCTCCAGAACTTGAGGTCTGAGAACTGGTGAGATTCTGGAGATCTCTTTGCACTTTATCCCCAGGTACCAACTTGGGTACCTGAACCATGAAAAATATACCATTATTCTACAATTCAGTTGACTACTATTGGGTTTCTGGGGAATTCTCTTTGTTCTCTTGTCTTGTAGTAAGCTTTTTGCACTATAGAAATCTCTCCCTGCCTGGAATGTCTCAGAAGTATGTCCTTCAACTCTCTTGCCATGCCTCCAATCCTTGGCAGCTGAAAGTATGGGCTACCTCCAGTTCATTTCTCTCTGATCTCCTGTACTGCCCTTTTCCATCCTTAAAATATGGCTGTCACGCACTTGAGAAGGTTCCACACACATCAGGAGAATCTCTTTTAGTTTTCCGGTGCCACCTCCAAGTCTCTGGTATACATGCCCAACACTAGGCAAAGACCTATGTTATGGAACACAGTTTGTAGGAATGTAAAAAACTGCTCTGTGGCTGGGGTACTTTAGAGTATAGTCTGCCACACCAGCTCACATGAGTGAATTACAACTTAAGGTTTTGCTGTTTTATTCTTACCTCTTTCTTTGTGGATTCCTTCTCTTTTGTGGATTCCTAGATCTCTGCCAGGGATGAGAGAAACCAAATCTTCTGGAATTTCTTACATTTGGATTTCTTTGCTTCCTTAGCTTTATATGTTTTTGTTGTTGGAGTGAGGGTGATGGTCTTTTGTGTCTAATTTTATCCTACACAGAAGCCACTATATACTTTTTTGATAAGTTAATTCATCTCTCTGAGCCTCAGTTTCTTCATATATAAAATGGCCTATACAATGGTTGTAAGGCTTTAAGTATGTTGTAGCTATATTGTATATTTTCATTTCCTTTCTTTTTCTCCTTTGCGGTGGCACTTTAAATGGTGTATAGTGTATTCACAGAATCAAACAAACTCACTGTACGCTATTTCTTTCTTCCTTATTTAATTGTGCCCTTCCCTTTATCAGTCATCATCCAAGCTGAATGGACTGACTTTGCACCTGCTGTTTCAGAAAATCTAACTCATCTTGAAATATATTAGTTTTATCCAGAGGGCTTAAGTATAATAACTGACCTTAAAAGAGCCACATAAACTGGATATGTCTCTCAAATATCAAATAGATTAACATTGTAATGACATCATCTCTGAGCACATAAAATGATCAATATATGTTAATAAACAATTTTTATTGGATATTTATCCTCATTTACTCAGCCAGGAAATCTGAGTCATACAGATATTAAGCTGACTTGCTCAAGGAAGAAACATAATCACAGTAGAAGCCATCCTTCAGTGTAATGTTACTGTCCTGATTCTCATACCAGTCATCTAAACTGCATTGCTAATTTATACTGATTTGGGATTCCTGGAACCTACTTCTATGTCACTTTCATTATTTTTTGAAAAGGAGATATGAATGAAGTGTATGTACTAAGCTCACTTCATTTTTTTGGATTAAGTATTAATAAAAATGCATAAGAGTAAAGAAAACCATATGTAAAAAACACAGCCATATAAATAGCCAGGATATATTTGGCTAATGGGCATAGTCCTACTATGATACTAGCTCAAATTTCTCTATTTCTCTCCAATTAATTCTTTCCGGCATATCTACAGCAGTAAACCTCCCCTGGAATCTAAAATCCAACATTTGGATTTTGCCTAAATGACCAAAGGTTATTCCTCTGATTTCTAAGCAAAAAGAATCTTTTTTTTTTTTGAATGGAGATTCTGATTAAACCCTAGCTAAACTGACTCATGTGCTTTGGTTTACATGGTGCCCCAAAGGATTAATACTGATGTCATTTAAATGATCACAAGTTGTGTTTACAGCAATAAAGAAAGCTAGGCTTAGGTAGTATTAATAGCCCTACTAATTACACTACTATAAAAGGTTTATGGATGATATAAATTTCTCTGTTATTACTCCAAGGCTCTAGCAGTGGCATTCTTCCAGAGGAATGTATCACAGGGCTCATTTGTTTTCCTTTCTTTACGCTAGCTCACAAGGAGATGAAAACAAGAGACTGGGTGAAAGGAAGAAGGAAAAGAGTCCACCAGGAGTTAGTCTTACACCAAGAATAGACTATGCAAGCAATCATTATCATGATTTTATTTTAGAATTCAAATGCTATTTCTTCTTGCCAATAAACTCACAAAAGGATGCTCATTTCACTGGTAATTAAGGAAATGAAATTTAAAACAATGAGATATTTTTTATCTTTTGTCAACCTAGAAAAATATATTACTGATAATATTCAGCATTGGTAAATAAGTAAGGAAATAAGCTCTCAAATACTGTTAGTAGGCTTTTGAACTGGTAATAATTTCTGGAGAGGAGAGGTTTAGTGATATTTATCAATATTTAAGATGCCCTTTGCTGAGCATTTAAAGTTTTATTTTTATTTTTTTAATTTTTCTAAAATTTTTAAATGTTTATTTATTTTGTAGAGGCAGAGACATAGTGCAAGAAGGGGAGGGGCAGAAAGAGAGGGAGACACAGAATCTGAAACAGGCTCCAGGCTCTGAGCTGTCAGCATAGAACCCAACATGGGGCTTGAACTCACAGACTGTTAGATCATGACCTAAGCCGAAGTCAGATGCTTAACTGACTGAGTCACTCAGGCACTCCTCAGCATTTAAATTTTTAGCAATCTAAGCTACAAAATACTCTCACAGGCATTTAAAATATATTTACAAGGATGTTTCTTATACAATAGAAGAAATAATTTAAAATTGGCAATAATCTATACGACTGCCAATTACACATCAGTACTATTATAGCAACTTAAAACTGTAAGGTAAATGTACATGTATGGATAGGGGAAACTTTTCAGGATATATTATTAAGTGAAAAAAGCAACTTTCAGAACAACACATATAGTTCATAGCATTTACACTAAAATGCATTATAACTGTATATTTGAATGCATATGCATAGAAAAATGCCATGAAAATGAATAATAAAATTTTAACAAAGATTTCCTTTGAAGAAAAGAGGATTTATTTGATGGGTGGGTCTCTTTTAAAAAACATTTATGTCTGTATTTGCAACGTTTACATTTACCTAATGTAATATATCTATTCATGTATTATTTGGGTAACTTAAAGTATTAATATAAATTTTAAAATAATTATAACATTGTCACCTCTGTCTAAGAGTCTCTTGGCTTTTCATGGTTTCCTCCTAGTATTTAGCAGTTTTTATAAAGCAGACATCCACCAGAAGTAGTCCAACAAAGATTTTTGATCAGAAGATTTATTATTAAAGAGCTCTTTCAATGTATGTTAACTCAACTAAATTGAATTATTTTAACTGGAAGTTCCATATTAAGGGGCGAATGGAATTCTTTGAGTTTAGCAATAATGCTGTATACAGAGTACAGTGTCTACCAAAGTTATTTTTTATAAAACCGGTACCTAAAATATTAAGTTTATTTTATTTTATTTTTTTACACTTGGATCAATGTCCCCACTCTGAAATCCAAGGAAACTTAGCTTGCACGTTAGAAGACATCCTGCTCAGGAGACAAAAATTACAATATTACATCTTTGGCCTCTTTTCTTCAAGTAGACAGGCTAATTAGAAAGTAAGAATAACAACAACGTTCTAGTATCTTGATTTTGAGCTTCTCGAACCTTATTAAAAGACCTTATTTTGGTTCAATGAATGGAGCTGGGAAGTATGTGCTGATTTCAAAAAATTTTTAATGTATTTATTTCTGAGAGAGGGAGAGAGACAGCGTGAGCAGGGGAGGGTCAGAGAGAGAGGGAGACACAGAATCCGAAACAGGCTCCAGGCTCTGAGCTAGCTGTCAGCACAGAGCCCGACGCGGGGCTCGAACCCACAAACTGTGAGATCATGACCTGAGCCAAAGTGGGACGCTTAACCAACTGAGCCACCTGGGCACCCCAGTATGTGTTGATTTCAATGGGTATGGGGAAAAATGACTTTTTATAACCAATTCCTTCCCCTAACTATTTTTTTAAAATCTTAAATTCAATATAAATCAAAAGTAAAGAAGGATTTACGTAGTTATCCAAAGACTGACCAATGCACTTTAGCTTAGAGCAATTCAAGTTTTAAAAGAGTGTAGTGATGAAGTTGTGGCAGGTGTCAGACATAAGAGTACGGCTCAAGAGTGGTCAGAGCAGTCCGGGCAAGAGGTGATGGCTTGGCCACTCTAGAGCAAATGGGTACAGAAAGAGGCCATCAGAAAGGGTCTCACATAGTGTCTGGTACACATGGGCTCAATAAATAATTTGTGAAATTTAACTGAAGACAACTTTGTATCAGTCAATGTATCTCACAACCAAATGTAACTTTAACTCCAGAGATGATGGGAGTTTTCTAAGGTAGTTTGTTAGGTGTGTTTAAACTTTAATCATGGAAGCTGCATAGATACACAGGGAATACTCATGGCTGGAGATATACTCGCTAGAGGGAGATACCCTTTCCTGGTTTTCAGGTGACACCATGAATAAATAGATCCCATCAGGAATTTTGGTACAAGATTAGTAGGAGGCAAAAATGATTTCTTCAAAGGAATCATAATAATTGCTGCATTTAGTTGGATATTTATCTGTGCTACTTTCTGCAAACAAATTGGGACTATTAGAAATTGTATATATTGTGAGGTTAGTTATTAAAGGCACCATTAATTTACTCCTTCAGAATACTGTCAAATGGTGACCTACCCTGAATGAAATGCGGTATTTGCTGAATGGAGCGTGCTGTACAGTAAGAAAATGAGAAAATGGTCAAAAGCAAGAAGTTGACACTTTGTTTTTCCTTCCTGTTGCTTCACAGCTGCTCATGGTCCCAATGAGTTGTTGGGAGCCCTTCTCCTCAGTCAGGTTCTGAGATAAAGCTTGTGAACTTTGATATTCTTTACTGTGCTACTGTGTTTCACTTTATAACATTTAATTATTGAGGTTTCTAACATTTTACGGGCATTGTTGAAACTTGGGAAGAGCTTAAGTCCACACACCAGCAAGTGTTAAAGTACATCCCCAAATGACCAGAAGGGTAAGGGGCTTCTTAAAGGGATAAAACCAAAAAAGTAAAGAAAAGTAAAGGACTGTTTACCATTAAAGAAAGGGGTCACTTAGGCCAGGGACATTAATGGAGACCTGCAATCTATATGTAGCTGCTTATAAGAGGATAGGAGACCTTTGAGAGTCTTGGAAGTCACTAATAATTATGAAATTAGCCAATTGTCCTGGCTCAAAGAAGTTTAGCCGTCAAGAAGTCACCATGGCTAAGTCTAATAAAGAACACGGATGGTATCTGTGTCTTATTCTACTGGGGTGACAGTGTCTGTGGGTGTGTGAGCAAGGACTAGAGGAACAACTGTAGCTGTTTTAGTGCAAAGTCAGGGTGTGTGCACGGGCCAACAGAAGGCCACGACCCAGCAATGTATTGACTGTAACTGCTTGTAATGAATTCTTCTGCTGTGAATAATTGGGAAGGGGAGGACTGGTGGCTGGATGGAGAAAACAGTCATGAAAATAGATGACAAAGCAGAAGTAAATCCTTTTACAATGGAGATTTGATGGAGATGAGGGAAAGTGAAACCCTCAGGTCTGGCCTCTTGCAACTACAGGGACTCATTACTAGTCACTCTTGTCTTGCCTGTGAGCTTAGAAGGAACGGGAGAAGGGAGTTCATCGTTACTCACCTCGGTATCCTTCCCATCTGACAGTACAGTGACTAACAGAACAAGGCCCTCCAAAAGCATTTGCTGAATAAATGAATGAAGTAATAGATGAATGAATACGTGAAGGAAGAAATCTGTAACTGAGGAAGCTACAAGAAATTAAATTGATACAAGAGACATATGAGCAAGATATAATCAGTTCAGAGCCTTCTAGAAGGTTCTGTATGAAATAAACATGGGCAGAACTAAAGCTATAAAACTCAGTGGGCTGGGGAGTAGTTGCATCCTTCGCTTGTGGATATGGGGCTGACTCCTTTCGTCAAGAGACACTCAGAGTATAGGAACACACTTTCCTGTTAGGTATTCAAGTTACTCAGCATATCTGATGCCAAAACAACAGGAACCAAGAGTTGAGATTTACTAAGTTTCCATATAGTAAATAACTTAAAACTTTTAGCAGTGCAGAGACTTCCACATTTATGCCACTTACATAAGATCTGCCCACACATTTCTCTGTTAGAAAGAAGTTACCAAGTTTCTTAACTTTATTTTTAGAAGTTGAGTTCTTTGTTTGCTTCTGAATGATCTAACTTAGTTTCTTTTAGTCTGACAAAAGTTTAAAATCAATAGCTTGCTTAAAGCTGTGCTATAATGGCCCTGAGTTTAACACAGCACAGCTGGAAATTTCGACCTCAGTGAATGACATCCACTAAGCCAAAAGTTGAAATGTGCTTGTAGGTACAGAACCAGATGCTTTGAATTTGGTGAGACCCCAGCAGTCCATTGAGTTTGTCTGTGGCATGCTTTTCCTGCTGAAAGATGGGTGAATAAGGGCTCCATGATCTTGACAGCATGGCCTTCCCCTCTTCTCAGCTAGAGGATGACATACTGGTGGCCATTTCACTGGCTATATAGCCCCCAAAGCTTTGTGCTCTCTGGGGGCTTTCGGCAGCTCTTTTTCATCTTGGATTATTTTTATTTTTTTCCTCTCCCCACCCTGATTTTATTTTTCAACTTTAAACTAGGACAAATGTTCTGACCCTGTTAAAAAATGGAGGCAAGTTTCCTTTAATGAGCTCATCAGAGGACAATTCTTGACTGTGCGGTAGTTCATTAGTAAGGCTAATCTCTGCTTATGGATTTCATACTATGGCTACCACCAAAATATCCTTAAAAGGGACGTGCTGCTTACTGCGTATTCCAAACAACTGATGGAGATTTGGGATTCTGATTCTAAACAGTGATCCAACTCTCCCTCTGGGAATGCATCTGAAGAATCCCTACTATTGTAATGATAGGTCTTCTAAAGCACCTATGGTCACTGCTCACGGATGGATTCCTTGCTGGAAATTATCTTGGACAGAAATACCATCCCTTCCTGGCTTTGGTCAAAACCGCATTTCTTTGTCCTCAACTTCTCCAGCTGGCAAATGCCTTGGTCAGCAGGCCAAATAGGAATGTGATCTTCCCAGCTGCTTTGGCTCTGCTTTGCTTTCCATATGCATATTCAGTTGGTTGCAGTTCACAGATGTACGCTGCTGCGTGTGTTGTGGAAGAGAAACATTCAGGAAAAAGGTAATCAAACTTAGTTTACAACATGCTGATCTTAATTGGTGTCCTTGTCCTTCCAAGCCTTTCCTTGAGCAAAGAATAGTAACGTGGAGTTGTAATTTGCAGGCATGCCTTAAAATGAATCTGGATCTCCTCTGTAATATCTATATTTGTAGTGACAGTTTTATCTTAGTAAAGTGAATAGGAATGTTTTTCTTCCCATTTCCTCCCATTTGTGTATCAGTTATGATTATGGGAGAAGGAAAAAGCTGGGTGAAGAGAGGAAATGGGAGAAGAGAGAGGAAACCTATACATGAATGAGAGGAAAAGAAAGCATGGGAAATAATTTTGCTTTGAGATTTCATGGTCAAAATCAAAGCTCTAGAGAAAGGTACTCATTCATTTCTAGGGACAAGCATGGATCTAGGAAGCTGTTCTTTCAATTCTTCCTTTGGCAACCCTTCCCCTTTATGATCTCTCATAGTTCAGGTGCAGTTATGCCAGAAAGTAGAAAGGTGGTTCCCATTGGACAGATTCTGGATGCTCACTGTTGCCCGTGGCTTGACTCTTTCCAGAAAAAGACCCCCACTCTACACCCTGGGGGAGAGGAACTTGGGCTAGTGCATTTCAGAATGAGTCATGCACCAGTATAATAACTCTTTTTTTTTTTTAATATTTTTATTTATTTCTATGAGAGAGAAAGAGAGAGAGAGCGTGAGCAGGGGAGGGTCAGAGAGAGAGGGAGACACCGACTCTGAAATAGGCTCCAGGCTCTGAGCTGGCAGTCAGCACAGAGCCCGGAGCAGGGCTCGAACCCACGAACCGCGAGATCATGACCTAAGCGAAAGTCGGACGCTTAACCGACTAAGCCACCCAGGCGCCCCGCACCAGTATAATAATTCTATCAGTGAGTCCCCTTACTCACATTGGTCACTGCAGTGGTGAAGAAACATCTAAAATGTCTCTTCTTTTTGATCTTCTATGAATCGTACCAGTGCCTACTGTGACATCCAGTGACAAATTAAGAAGAACACAACTGCTGGAATATGGCTAATGAATTTCAGGGTCCTCATGATGGAATTTATCCAAATTAAGGGTTATGTGTGTAAAATCCAACTTGCTAGGGAGAAGAATAAATTTTTTTTTAAATGTTTTATTTATTTCTAGGAGAGAGGGAGAGACAGCGTGAGCAGGGGAGGGTCAGAGAGAGAGGGAGTCACAGACTGAAACAGGCTCCAGGCTCTGAGCTGGCAGTCAGCACAGAGCCCGACGCGGGGCTCGAACCCACGAACCGCGAGATCATGACCTAAGCGAAAGTCGGACGCTTAACCGACTAAGCCACCCAGGCGCCCCAGAATAAATATTTTTTAAGTCAATATAATGTCAATGATGGCAGCGCATATGTATTCAATGCTTCTATAAGCCTGACCCTATGCTAGAAATTTTCCATACATCACCTCATTTAGTCCACAGGAAGCCCATCAGGCAGTTACAATTATTACCCTGACATATAAAATTAAGAAAAACAACACAGAAAAGTTATGGAAACTTAACAGGATGATGCAGTGACTCTTATATTTGGTTTGAACTGAGAAACAGAAAAAGTCTAGGCCCTAATTGTTTAAAATTATATTTTAATTTAGTGGACTTAAGTAATAATTCCTTACAGATGGACATTTTCTTAGGCATGACCAATTAGTTCAAGGTAAAAGAAAGTAATATTCACGCTACTTCATAAAGTGTCAGATCGTAAAAATGATCAGAAACATAAATTTTGATCCCTTTTTCTTTAATCTTCAAGTCATTTCCTTTATGTTTCTTCTCATGTAAGTTACTGAAGGGACACAGTCACTCCAATTGTCAATCAGACCCCACCATTTGCAAATACCACATTTAAATGTAGTGAATTACATGATCTTCTTTCTGGTCCTCAAAAATCTCAGAAATGGAAGCCAATGAAACCAGACACTCAAAAAATGCATAGATAGGAATTCTGATCTAAAGTAACCACAATGCAATTCTAGTCCTGCGAAAAAAAATGTTCGTTTCATTTTTCCTCCCTGCAAATCTCATGTAGCACGCTGCAGTACTGTCTGCAAGATGGCTAACTGCTGAGTCTTTGATTTAATGAAAACTTAGGGAAAGCAATTCAACTCACTGCAGGGACTGCTTTGTTCTTCCATTATGATTCTTTTTTAATGAGAAAGATGATTGTAAGGATAAACTCTATTCCTCTGAATTTTTACACTAATTACATACAAAGCACTACTTTGGCAGAAGGGGACTTATCTCCTTCAGGCAATACAGTTATCATCTTGTAACGACCCTTCAATCTCCCACATGAACACTGGAGCTTCGTGCCAGGAATGAGTGGTGCTCTATGCCAGCTCTCAGCATGGATAGGTGACTGCCTAAAGATTTCCAGAATTAACAGTCAACGTGGACTCCAGATAAGACAGAGAGACAATCCCTCCCTCCAAGCTTATGTGCTGTCTGGAATGAATGAATCAGAAGCACATCCCTTAAATGAAGTATTTGGCATGGGAATGACGGAGGGTTTGATGGATAAAGTGTGTGTGTGCATGTGTGTACATTTATAAGATGATTCATTAAGAAGAGAAGACAGTGTTGTATATTCATGTCATTTTCCTTTAATCTAAAAGTCATTTAAGTGATACTGAAAGTTCTGTGCAAGGTATCACTCTACTTGAGATTCATCCACTTTAGCACAAACAGGACATGCCCTGTTGGGTACTCTGATTAAGACTGTGGAAGAACTTGATTTGGTGCAGATTCACCCTGTAAGCACTGCATATGTATGGAGTGTGTGTATTTTTGCATTGTTTAATGGACTATGAACTTGATAAATAACAGTTCATGTCATAAGAGCAAGGTCCTTTGAGTAGGTTCTTTTCCTTTTCTTTTGGAAACTATGCTCATTCTTATAGTCTAAAAGCATGCCATCTGAAGTGAGAAGTTTTAATGGTGAACTCTTAATATTCCATACTATAGTTTCCCTACTGGAAACTCTGGTCCTAATGAGACATTATTTTATCATGGTAACCATGGAGGGACAGTAGACAGTCAATTAATTCTTTTTCATTCATTTTGTTTGGCCTTTGGTCAGGTGTATTAAAGTCAAATTTACCTGTGATTTTCTTTTAAATCCATTTCTTTTAAGTGTGCAGCCTGAAGAGTTTTAACAAACGTATACCGTCCTGTAATCTCTACAATAATCAAGATCTACAGAACACTCCCCTGAAAGTTCGCTTGTGCCCCTTTGCAGTCAGTCTCCTCTCCCACTCTGAGGCTCTGGCAACCACATATCTATTTCCTCACTTTATAGTTTGGCCTTTTCCAGAATATCACATTATTACCCAGGATATAATTACACAGTACAGAAGCTTTCATGTCTGCTCTCTTGAATTTATCATAATGTTTTTAAGCTAATCCATATCATTGCATGTGTTGGTCCATGCAATGGATCATATCATTCCTTTTCATGGCTGAGTGGTACTCCATTGTATGACAATTTGTTTATCCTTTCACAAGCTGATGAGCGTTTGGGTTGTTCACAGTTTTGGGCCATTATGGACAAAGCTGCAATGGACATTTGTGTATCATTCTCTGTGTACACATCATGTTCTCATTTCTCTTAGGAAAGTGTGATTGATGGGTCATATTTAAGTGTATATTCAACCTTACAAGAAACCGCCAAGGTCTTTTCCAAAGTGGTGATATCATTTTGCATTTGCAGCAGCAGTCTGTGAGAGTTTCAGTTGCTCTTGCTAGAACCAGATTCTAGTTTTCTCTTGTGATTTTCTCTAATAATTTCCCACCACGGTTTGTGTATATTCCCGTCTTCCTCTTCCCTCCCTCCCCTCTTCCCACCTTTTCTTCTCTCTTCCTCAACAACATATTCATAATTCCCATCTACCAAAGATTCATCTGAACACCTCAATTCCTAACATACAACCTTTTGATAGTATGGGGACTAGAACTTTCCATACTTGAGTAAAAATAAATGCAACCCATTAAGGAATAGGAATGGAGGTTTGCCAGGTAATTTCCCACATGGGAGAAATTTTAAGAGGCTCCAATGAATTAATTACCTCACCAGTCATAGGTAAGTGACAGTAGTATTTGTTCCCACAACTTCCAAGGGAGATATGATTCAGAATTTACACTGCCAACCCACTCCTTCTCCTCAGTGACCCAAAGTCCAACCCAAAATCCTTCTCCTCGGTGACTAAGTAAAGGTTATCCAGAGAATTGGAAATTGAGGTATGTGTGAGCATAACTTGGGCTTTTGCTTTGAGGAAAATCCTGGATCCTGCTTTAACTCTTTTCCTTGCTGTGGCTCATGCTGTTGATCTCCTATGGTTTCGGTCAAAGAACATCTCAACAAAGGCAGGGGGCAAAGATTGACAGAGGCACAGCAGTATTCACAGAATAAGGGCCAGGAGATCCTTAGGTGACTTTAGGATATGATAGACTGTGAAATGCCTGATACCTGTTTCCAAGACACGATTGTGGCTCTCTGAGAGGTTTATATGATTTTGTAAGCAGTCCTACATTTCCTCTAATTACAGATATTTAAAATCCTGCAACATGGGTAATTGAGAATTTAGCCTATGTAATTGTATGTAAGAAGTGCAGTGTTTCTGCAAAGAACAAATATGAAGCCTGTCTGGTGTGGGAAGAGGTAACAATTACTTACTGATTAATGTTTCTCCCAGCCATCACCAAAAAAACAAATGCTTTTTTGGCACAAATTCCGAGAAGCGTATTCATTTAAAATGCTGAGGGCTATGGGACTGGACCATTGGGCCATGGATTGCACCTAGCTGTTGTGTGTAGACAAAGCTGTCATTTTTATGTATTTCTTTCATCTCTCTTGCCCTACTTGAGTGCCCTGGGTAGGAAAACAGAGATGGTGGGTAGGGCGGACAGGGAGAGAACAAGTGCTTGAAATACCTGAACAGAGTTCATTCTTTCAGCCTCCCCACTTAGAATTGAAATTTGAACTAGGATTTCTGTCTTCCAGAATTTAATGTTCAAAATGAATATGTTTTTCATAAAAAGTATGGCATGTGTTTACTTCTCAGTATTCTCTCTTTAGAAAAAATCAAAGGGATTACACATGGTGATGTTTTTATGAATGCTCTGTCAGTACTATTAGAGAACTGTCTCTTTTTCACACTAACACAAAAAAAAAACATATAAATGATTCAATAGATACTTTAATGTCCACGTTTCAAGAATTTTCTGAAAAGCAAAACACATGCACAACCCATCATACTGCTTTTAGCTAGAAGCTTGTCTTTTATTCAAAACTGGAAGAGCTTATAAAAACATCTTTCAATGAAAACGCAGAATTTATAAAACAAGTCACCAGAAATATATCTAATGATGATCTATAGTGGCCACATTTTCTTTTCTTTCCAGGGTTTGTACATGAAATGAAACAGATGCTTCTATTTGTGTTTTCATTACTGATACCCATGCCTTGAGGAGGGACACAAGGATTAAAGTGTTTTTCCCCCTCAGCATCTTGCCTTTGTCCCATAATTCTTTCCTACCCAATCACAGAGTAAACTGTAAATGAAAAAAGAAAGAGGCATTAGAGAGACAGGAATTGAGAAAAACCGGCAGAAGAAGAAAAGAAGGAAATTATTGACTGTTTTAAAAACTGGTTTATATTCACTCAGATGTTAAACATTGCCAAAAGAGGAACCATGGGTACCTATTATTCAAGAGCTGCTGAAAGTACTTCTGGGAAGCAGCAGGATTCTTATAATAATTGGTAAGAGAACTTTATGGGCAGAAAGTCTAATAACATATTTTTTTCTTGATATCCTGTCTTCATCTTTGTTTTAAAAAGCCTGTCACACTTCTCGCTTCTAGAACATAACTGTGAGAATCGTTGGGCTTCAGTTAGACCCCATCCTGTTCTTTCTTCTTGTTCATAGTCTTTGCTTTCTGTGTTTCTCTGCTTCCTGATTTCAGCTAGCATTGCATGGAATTTTAAGAAAAAACGTAGACATGAGGAAGAGTCTTCTTTTGAGAATTTCTCAGGCCAATCTGCAAGTTTTGGGGAGCTTTACTATACTTTTCTAGTTATATTCCTGTGAGACAATAGAAAATATATATTGGTCTCTGCCCTCAGTTCCTGGCACAGAGCTCCTAAAACCCTTGTAATTTCCTAATAAGAGTACTTAGGGGCATCTTTTGTTCTAATATTTGGTATTTGACCCTGGTTCCTGACACAGAGTTCCTAAATCCTCTGGAGTTTCCAGGGTGATAGCAATGTCTTTGGTTCTAATGAGGGACTCTTGGTGGGGTCCAGATTAGGGACTGGTTACCACAAAGTCCCAGCCATGATTAGAAGTTCGGAATTTTAGGCCCCATCTCTCCATTCTCCAGAGAGGTGAGAGGTGCTGGAAAAGGAGTTAATGATCAATCGTGCCTACATAATGATGTCCATAAGCATCTCTAAAGTAGAGGATTCAGAGAGCTTCAGGGTTGACAAATGCATGATGATGCGGAAAGAGTGGCATACCCAGAAAGGTATGGAAGCTCCGTGCCCCCTCTCATGTACTTTGCCCAACTCCTCTCTTTCATCTCGATGTTCATCTGTATCATTTAGCATATTCTTTCATTTACTGATATACTGATATATACTGATAAATAGTATGTAAAATGTTTTCCTTATATACTGATATATACTGATAAACAGTATGTAAAATGTTTTCCTGAGTCCTGCAAGCCACTTTAGTAAATTAATCAAACCCAAGAAGGAAGTTGTAGGAACGTCTGATTTACAGTCCATTAGTCAGAAGCAGAGGTTACAACCCAGACTTGCAATTAGCATCTGAAGTGAGAGGGGCCGTCATGTGAGGCTGAGCTCCTAACTTATGGGATCTGACTTCCTATCTCCAGGTAGACAATGTCAGAAGAGAAATTGACTGTAGAACACCCAGCTGATGTCACAGAATTGCTTGGTATGAAAAAACACCACACATCCAGTGACAAAGTGTGTTAATTGTGATGATAAGTGTGAGAATAAAGGAAGAGAACTGAGGTTTTTTTGTTTTTTTGTTTTGCTTTGTTTTGTTTTTATAATTCCTGAAGCCCTACTAGGTATGTGCAGCATGAGTGTGGATTTCAAGCATCAATTCAATGAGGACATTTTAATTGCCTGAATAACTTCTATAAAGTGGTTACTGTTAACCTGCAGAAGTAATAGCTAATTCTCAAAGTCGCTGCTGTGTCACTGGAACTACTTGTTTGAAGTACTTTTTGAAAAAATATATAAAGTGGTATTACTGAGGCTCTTTGTTATAAACAGCAAAAACTTTTTGAATTTAAAACTATTTCTAATAAAAACCTACTACCATACAAGGAAAGGGCTAGACATAAAACTTGATCAATAAGACACAAAGTTTTTAAGGATGGAGTCACATTTTTATAGGAACCAATTAATAACCAGGGACAAGTTCAAAACTCCAGCCTGAACTAGAGTTATATTGGAATTTCTACTGGAACCTGTTGCTTCAGAGTTTTTGAACACTGCTTCAGGGAGCATCTGATAAAGAGAACTCAGTTTAACTTTGAAGTCAATGTTCCATAAGGCTTTTGCCATAATACCAACCTGAAGACTCTTGAAGGGTTTCTTGCATTTATCACATTGTATTCACAGGAGACAGTCATAACTTTTTAGAAGTTGTACGGTTAAAATGATAAAGAAAAATTTCTTTAAAAATACATTCCCGATGGGAAACCTGGGTAGCTCAGCTGGCTGAGTGTCTGACTTCAGCTCAGGTCATGATCTCACAGTTCATGAGTTGGAGTCCTGGCTTGCTGCTGTCAGCCTCTCAGCACAGAGCCCACGTCAGATCCTCTGTCCTCTTCTCTCTCTGTCCCTCCCTTACTTATGCTCTCTCTCAAAAAAAGAAAAATTACATATTAAAAAAAAAATACATTCCCGAGACTAACTTCTTGCAATTATGTGGCCTAAGATGTGTCAAATTAAATGGTGGCCTGGCAGGGTTAGGTGACGTCTGTGCTGGAGAATTGGAAAGACAGTCATTTTGCTCAGTCCTAATCTGCAGCCTTCTGAGAGGAGTGGTCAGAAAGCACCAAGAAAGGAGAAGAAACTGTGGTTGTGAGAGCAGCTCCCTTGCACACACCAGACTTTCCATCCTTTGAGCCTCTTTGCTCTGTTGTTCATTCCCTCTCAAATCTCGAGGTGCACAAGGAAAGAGATGATTATGTCTCTAGAACATAGAACTGAATCAGTCTATACAAAATTAATGTAATTACTATGTTGATTTCCAGATGTTAGCTTAATGTTAGCCTATTAAAACTTCTAAAGATGAAGATTAAAACAAACATTGTGAGTAAACACTCAAATAAAGCCATGTCAGTGAACTTAGTGATAGTCTGAGGCACTGGCAGAAATCTCCAAATAGGGGACCTTAGGCATTGATTCTGGCCGTCACGGACTGGGATAAACAAAATTCCCTCAGGTTCTCTTCAGTCTACTTTCCAAAGAGGCTCCAAATTCCTTGTCCTAGCCCTTGGCCTCTCGTCAATTGTGTCTCTTCCCACCCAACCCCCACTCCCCACCCCCGTCTACCCTCCCCGCCTGAAGCTGGGACCACATTCTCTTGACTTTGCTGTTGTGCCTCAATAGACCTTGCACCAGTGCCAGTTTCTTCTTCAGGGTTTTGAAATTCAAGCAAAAACCCTCTGTTTGTTCAAAAGTATCCTTTCCTACCCAGCCTTTCTAAGACCTTACATGGGGTTCCAGGGAGTCCAGCGAGGCTTGTGACCTGGACGAGGGTGAGCTTTACAGCTCCTAGTTCTACAGCCTGGAGTAGGTTCTGGACACAGAAGTACCATTTCCTTATTTATAAAATTTTGGATAATAATACCTGTTTCTTTGGATTGAAGAAATAAAAGAGACAACTTACATACAGAGTGTCTGACACATTATGGAGTCTTGATAGAAGGTACTGTTATACACTTTAGGTCTTTTGCTACATTTAGTTTTCTAAGCTTTCCTGTCTCGACCCACGACAGTGAAATTTTCTCCCTGTTTCTTAGGGTGGCTTGATTTTACTTTTTTCCTCATGCAGGTTTTTGTTAAATCTCTGGATTCCTGGCAAGTAAGGTGGTCAAGAACTCAAAGACTAATGACAGTTCACCATCTCATAGTCTAGAGTATTTTAATTCTAAAAATTTCCAGAAGATAAATTCACCACTTCCCTGTGAGTTTTGTGAGTTGTCTTGTTTGCATTCATAGTGTTCAAACTGTTAGCTTCCAGATCACCTTGAGGAAATATAAGTCAGACTGAATGTCTATAGCTTTTGTATCCTGAGGTTTTAGTTGAAATTTTATTCTTAGATTAATTATGTCCACTAATATTAAATTAAAAAAAATCAAACATTGATAATGCAATTTTTTTAATAATAAAATGAATTCTAATAGTTTTTAAACAAATCCAAAGTTAAACTGGGATTCATTCTCAACTTAACAAAATCTAGGATTGGCTACATCATTATAATTAAGCAATATTACATTGGGTGGCCATTTAAATAAGAGTAAAAATGAAATACTACTATAGTTCTTATAAAAGTTTCAAAAAAGCATGACTATTAGCATTGATGAAAATAGTTATTCCTGTATCCTTACTTATTATTAAGGTATAAAATTGTCTTCAAACCTATTTATGGTTAGTTTTCAATGCATATTTCACAGTCAACAGCTTCTGGGTGTGAAGTGTTAACTATTTCTGGGCCAAATTAAAAAAAAAAAGGGTTTACACCAGATTCAATGGTATAATCATAAGGATCTGAATTACACTCCCCAGAGATACACCCCAAAGATTTCAACTGCAATTGCCAAAACAGAAAAGTTTTTGTTGCATTGATTCGTGGAGGACTTGCTTTTTGAAGTTTAGACAGAACATCTCATCTGACCAGTTGTGGACGTTTTCTTTCCTTTCTTCTCCCTTTTATTATTACCAGAGTTGTTTGTGTTTACTATTTTTATCTTTCTTGTGACATTTCCCCAGACAATATACAACTGTCCATAATTCCCTTGGATTTCTGAGGACTAGCATTAGTGAGGACAGCTGCATCAGGCCTTTCTGGGGCCCAGGGAAGCACTCTATTTAGATTTGCCGAGGGATATAAGGAATGTTAACAGAAATTCAAACAGTGAGCAATTGTACATTTTGCCTATACATGCGTTTCCTACTTCCTGCTGAATGCACACAATTTATGCTTCTTTGTGATTTATTCGTTCATTTTGTTTGCTTTATTATTGCAAAATAGGAAAGTGAGATTTGAGTTTTTGAATTGTCTTATGATTATGTAAGTGGAAAAAAGTTAATTTAGTCATGGCTCATCGTTCTTCTAGATGTTTGTAAAAAAGAAACCGAGCTATTCCAAGCTACATATGGGTTTTGCATGCTTACCTTGTCTGACAGCTAGTGTGGTGGTATAGACCAAGAAGAGAAGGATGTAATTGAGGAAACTCTGGAAGACGGGTGTATTGGCATGGAAATCTTCTGACAAGTACTTGCTGGTCAAGCCAATTCCACAAATAAGAAGGGATAACACCTGGCCCAGAGCCACAGAGATTAGCATCTCCCTGAAAAGTAAAGAGAAACAGCGAAGATCAGCAGGAAGTCAATTAAAACAATAATGGTTAAAATTTACTGAGTACTTGTACCATTCACTAGGCTAGATGCAATAGGTGGTATTTCTTTTCATCCATCACAGCAACCCTATGAGCAAGGTGCAATGATTAGTGAGGTTTCACAGAGGGAGAAAAAAAGCAGAGGAGTTAAGGAATTTGCTCACTGTCACGTAACGAGGAAGTAGCAAAGCTGGGATTTGAGACCAAATCTCTCCAGGTGATCCTGGCTTCTAGCCACGGCTCTCAGCCCTCCGGAGCCTGTGGAGGAAATTAACATCATGCCTGATGCCCACCATAGCACTCACTAAGTGTTCAGAAACCCGACAGAACATTTGCACGCTGACAAAGAGGCACCATACTGTAACCTTATCCTCAGGTCCTCATACCAATAAAGAGAGTCTTTTGTGTATACACTGAAATCTTGGATCCAGGACCACTTAGGGGAAGGGGCTGTACAAACTCCTCACCATTCCCAGATTTTGGATCTTAACTTTGCTCTAGCAAAGACCAATAAGCATTGGTCTCCGCCCTCCTCTACACAAGTTACTACTGCTTGTCTGTTAAAAACTTATTCATGAGACAAATTTAGTTACTGAGGTGATATAATAAAACATTTCAAATCCTGTACATATTTTCTGTGGCTTTTGAATAAGCATTGTACACCACTGTAGTAAGGACTAGAGACAAGAGTCAAGGGGTTCACTTTGCACAGAAATAAAGTACCCATATGGGCTTTATGATCACATAAACTTGCATGATCTGACACAGGAAAGGCTCCTGGAAGTACAAAGCACTCTTCTGCCTTCCCTAAAGTCTCATCTGACTTTCCTGGTTTATTTATAGAAACAGCAATGTAAAATAAACAAGAATATTATTTCTAAACATAAAAACATTAGTCAGAGGATTTGCGATGTTACATATTCCTCCCCTGTGGCAGATGTGAATCCATGTTTCTGGAAGGGGCACAGAGTCCTGGACAGATACCTTAGTGATGTCTTGCTTAAAAAAAGAAAAAAACTGAGGTAGCAGAGTGGGTCTGTCGGTTAAGGATCCGACTCTTGATTTCAACTCAGGTCATGATCCCAGGGTCATGGGATTGACCCCCGCCTCAGGCTCAATGCTGAGAGTGGAGCCTGCTTGAGATTCTCTCTCCCTCTGTCCTCCCTCCTTCTTTCTCTCTAAATTAATAAAATGAAAGAATAAATATTTTAAAAATTAAAAAGGAAAAAGAAAAGGGCATTTATCACATTTTGGTCATTCCATTTGTTTCAATGAGAAGGAAAATTGTAGCAAGGCATCAGGGCCCATTAGAAAAGGCTTTCCTGAAGTTAACCTGTAACATCCTGGTAGAGGTTTCTCCTTGGTTGCCCTTTTTCCAGGTACTGGCCTTGACCCTTGAATTCAATCTTTATAAAGGAATCAAAGAGATATATTTTTTAAAATGTTTTATTTATTTCTAGGAGAGAGAGAGAGAGACAGCGTGAGCAGGGGAAGGTCAAAGAGAGAGGGAGACACAGACTGAAACAGGCTCCAGGCTCTGAGCTGGTAGTCAGCACAGAGCCCAATGCGGGGCTCGAACCCACGAACCGCAAGGTCATGACCTAAACGAAAGTCGGACGCTTAACTGACTAAGCCACCCAGGCACCCCTCTAAAAGATATTTTTAAATGTATATGTCTACCATGTCAGTCTGCTGCTTACAATCCTACAATGGTACCCTATAAAACGCAGTGATCTATAAGGCTTGTGATACATGATCTCAAATATAGCTGCCAACATTTTCTCTTATCCCTCTGCATTCATGCTTTTCCTCCCAAAGGGAGGCGGGATCTATTTCTCCTTTTCTAGAAGCTGAGCTCCTCTTATGACTTACTTTGATCAATGGAACATAGGGGTAAGGATGTCATGTGATTTCTGGGCCAATCCATAAGAAACGCTGCAGCTTCCACTTTTTGCTCTCTGCAGATACAGCTTACATGTAAAGAACCTAGGCTACTGAATACTGTGGGACCGTGTGTAAAGAAAAAGAGAAACCCAGCCAGCCAATGCCACACCAGCTGAAGCACCGGACATGTAAGTGAGGCTCCTGGATCCTCCTGCCCCCGTGGAGCTGTGCCAGCCTGTGCCACATGGAGCAGAGATGAGCTGTCCCTAGAGAGTGCTGCCCAATTGAAGAATTGTGAGAAATAATCAATGGCTGTTGTTTTAGGGTATAATATTTGTGGTAGTTCATTACGGAGCATAGGGTAACTGAATAGAAGGCCCTGCATGCCTTCTCTCCACTCTTAATACCTCTGGAGCTTTACTTTCTGCTTTCAATTCCCCATGAAGCCAGAGCTCCAGTCCTACATACAGAGCTACTTACACCTCAACAATGAGTCATGGTCTTCTTTGCTGGCATTCCTTTGCATGTGTTATTATTTCCAGAATGTTCCTCCTGCCATTAACAGTCTGACTCATATTCATCTTTTAAGATTTGGCTCATATGTTATCCCCTTTAATAAGTCTTAGCTGTCCTCTCTTCCCTGGGTTGCTTCTCCTTTATTTCTATATCCTGTATTATAATTACTGATTCTACTCCCCTTTTCCCTCTGCCAGAGAGTGAAGTCTATGTAATGTTCTTTACTGTATCTATAACTTGGCAATATCATTCAGAGGAAGTAGAAAATGAAGGGATTCAAAGACAGGGCAGAGATGGGCTTAGGCAACACTGAACAGTTTTGGTGAATGAAAGCATGACAGAAAAGAAAGGCAGAGGTAAAGAGAAGTCCAGAAATAATTCAAAAGTTTCTAAGCCAACCTAAGAGATGTGTGATACCCACTAACAAAAATCATAAGGAGTTGGTTTTAGTAGAAAGATAACAAAAATCTTTGGTATATTGAATTTGAGCTGTCAGATGAGCTTCCAAATGGCCCAGCAATATTTGAAACGAGAGATAAGAGTTGGATAAGGAGGTCAACCAGGAGATAATTATGCAGAAGTCATACGCCTAAAAGTGACGGGTGGCTAAAGTACTAGAAACGGATATTGCTAAGGAAGAGAGAATGGGAGAGACAGTAAGAGGTCTAGGAAAAACCTTGGGGAATCCTCAGATTGGGGGTAAGGGAAAAGGAGAGGCACATCACTGGAGTCAAAAGTGGTTAGAAGGTTAAGGGGAAGACCTGGATAGTTCTTGTTATCAAGGAAACCAGGGGAGCAGAGACTTTCATGGAGGAGGTAGTTGTAATACTGAATTGTGCTTAGAGGACAGAGAGAATGTGTACTGGTAGATGTTTGTAGTCACTGCTAGCCTTTGAAAGACCAGTTTTGGCACAACGGAGAGTAGCAGAGAAATACTGGTATTATGGAAAGGGAACAGAGAATTTCACAGAGGGAATAGTTAGCTGTGACTAAGTGGACAGGAAATCCTAAGACATAAAAGCGGTGACTTTGAAGAATCAAAGAATTCTTTGAAGAAGTTTGATCTAGTCACCAACAAACACAATAATTATTATTAGAGTTAAAATAATAATGTATAAAATGACTTAAAATTTCATTTAGATTAGATTCATGATTATCCTCTCACTGGGTCATTCTTCATTACTTGCATAATAACTTACATCCTTAAGTGGAAGAGAAATGGGAGGGGGGGGGTTACAACTAATGGATTGCTCCCAGTGCTGAGTGTGTCCACTAGAGAATACTGGATATGAAGCATGCCTCCTTGGGAAAAGAAAGTTAAAGACAGCCACAACATGGTAATTCCTACAGCTACTTAAATTATACCATGGTATTCAAAACTTTGGCAATATCCAGTGCCTTTCCTAAACAAAATCAAGCCACCAAAAATAACTGATTACTTATGTAAGGAATCAAATTTTAGTCCTTCTGATGTATATACCAATATACTATAAAACAGCCTTCTACATGTACTCTATATGCAAAGATGAATGACATATAGTCCTTGTCATTGGCGAGCTACTAACCAAGACTTTGGAGCTGAGTTCCCAAATAACTTAGTACAAAATGAGGCCGGTTATGATGAAATAACAATAATAATTCATATTTAATAAGTTCTCAGACTGTGCCAAGTCCTGAGCATTAGCTTCATATATACTACCTTATTTAATCCTCATAATAATCTTATAAGACTAGTACTACTTTCTGTATTTACTTCTTATAGAAATGTGCTGTCACAGGGCACATTCTGAAACCTTATGGTGCAATGAATCTACTTGGCCGATATTAATCTACTTTTTATAGTTTTTAAAAAATTCAGTATTGATTACATTAGCATTTGAATTAATGACCTTTTAAATTCAAAGGAACTGAAACAGTAGCCTCTTAATACAGAATAACTGGATGACCAAAATGTTTAGAAACCTGTTTTCTAAATATTTTGTACCTGTCTATCCACTGGCATATATCATTACACCTTCACATTATATATTTCTACTAATTTATACTTTATAAATAATAGAAACAAATATGTAGATATTTAGATGTCTTATAGATACACACACGTATACTATAAACCAAATTAATAAGAATCATCTCAAAAAGAATTATTATCTAATAAATGCCAGATATAAAGGCCCTGGTAAAAAATGAAAATGGGGGTCTTTTGTTCTAAAAGCTGGGAAAAATGTGATTATACGTACACGCAAAGGTCTCTCACTCTCAACTTGTCTATTTTCTTGCTACTTTTTGACCCCTTTTCACCTATTTTTCCCAACCTCTAATCCCCACAGCTCTGACAATGACCAATCTGTTCTCTTTATCTATGTGCTTGTTTTTTTAATAGAAAAAAAAATTCCACATATAAGAGAGATCATGCAGTGTTTGTCTTTCTCTGTTTGACTTATTTCATTTAGCATAATGCCCTTAAAATCCATCTATGTTGTCACAAATGGCAAGAATTCATTCAAAAAAGAATGAATTATTTAGCCATAAAAAAATGGCTAAATAATATGGCACACATCACAATATACACACCACAATTTTTGTATCCACCCATTCATTGATGCATTATGGTTGTTTCCATATCTTAGCTATTGTAAATAACACTGCAATGAATAGGAACATGAACATGGGGATACAGAAATATTTGCTAGTTAGTATTTTTATTTTCTCCAGACAAATATCTAAAAGTGGAATCACTGGATCATATGGTAGTTCTATTTTTATTTTTTCTGGAAAACTCCCATACTCTTTTCTATAATAGCTACAGCAATTTACATTCCAACTAATAGTGTACATGGATTTCCTTTTCTCCACGTCTTTGCCAACACTTATTTCTTGTCTTTTTAAAATAATAACCATTCTAACAGGTGTGAGGTGACACCTCATTGCAGTTTTTATTTGCATTTCCTTGATAATTAATGATGCTGAACATCTTTTCATTCACCTGTAGGGCATCTTTATGTCTTTGGAAAAGACAGTTTAAAATTGGATTGTTTATATTTTTACCATTGAGTTTTATGAGTTCTTTATATATTTTGGATATTAGCTCCTTATCAGATATATGATTTGCAAATATTTTCTCCCATTTTGTAGGTTGTTTTTCATTCTGTTTATATTTTCTTTGCTGTGCAGAAGCTTTTTGGTATGATGTAGTCTCACTTCTTTTTGTTTTTACTGCTTCTGCTTTTGGAGTCAGATTGAAAAAACCATTACCAAAATCTGTGTCAAGAAGCTTTCCGGGGGTGCCTGGGTGGTTAGTCGGTTAAGCGTCTGACTTTCGCTTAGGTCATGACCTTGCGGTTCCTGGGTTCGAGCCCCACGTTGGGCTCTGTGCTGACTGCGAGCTCAGAGCCTGGAGCCTATTTCAGAGTCTGTGTCTCCCCCTCTCTCTGACCCTCCCCTGCTCATGCTGTCTCTCTCTCTCTCTCCTAGAAATAAATAAAAATATTTTTTAAAAAAAAAAGAAGAAGCTTTCTGCCTGTGTTTTCCTCTAGGAGTTTTAGGTCTTATGTTCAATTCTTTAATGGATTTTGAGTTAATTTTTGTGTATGGTATAAGATGGTGGTCAAGTTTCATTCTTTTGCATGTGGTTGTCCAGTCTTTCCCCACTGTATATTCTTGTCTCTTTTATTGTAAATTAACTGACTATATATGTGTTGGTTTATTTCTGGGCTTTCTATTCTGTTCAACTGATCCGTGTCTGCTTTTATGCCAACACTATACTGTATTAATCACTATAGCTTTGTAACAAAATTTGAAATCATGAATTTCAAATTCCTGGTGCCTCCAGCTTTGTTCTTTCTCAAGATTGCTTTAGTTATTGGTTTTGTTTTTATTTGTTTTTTTTTTTTGTGGCTCCATACAAATTTTAGAATTATTTGTTTTATTTCTTTGAAAAATGTCATTGAAATTTTGATAGGGAATGCACTGAATCTGTATATTGGCTTGGATAGTATGAACATCTTAACAGCACTGATTCTTTCAAACTATTAGCACAAAATAATCTTTCCTTTCATTTGTGCCTTCTTCAATTTTATTAATATTTTATACTTTTCAGTAGAGGTCTTCCACCTCCTTAGTTAAATTTATTCTAGGTATTTTATTGTTCTTGATGTCATTGTAAATGGGATTTTAAAAAATTCCTTTCTGATAGTTTACTGTTAGTATAAAGAAATGCAACATATTCTTGTGTATTGATTTTGTAGCCTGAAACATTACTGAATTCATTTATTAGTTGTAACAGTTTCTGATGTAGTTTTAAGTGTTTTCTATATATAATATCATGTCATCTGCAAATAGTGAAAATTTTATTTCTTTTCCTTTATTTCTTTTTCTTGTGTAATTACTCTAGCCAAGACTTCCAATGATAAAATAAAAGTGATGAGAGTTTAATAAAAGCATCGAGAGTAAGCATCCTTATCTTGTTCTTCAACTTGGGGATAGGCTTTTAGCTTTCCACTGTTGAGTATGATGTTAACTATAGGCTTGCCACATATGGCTTTTATTACCCTGAGGTATATTTTCTCTACAGCCACTTTGTTGAGGGTTTTATCAAAAAAGAGTGCTGAATTTTGTCTAATGCTTTTCTGTGTCTATTAAGATAATCATATGAGTTTTCTCTGTCATTATGTTAATGTGGTATATCACACTGACTGATTAGCAGATGTTGAGCCCTCCCTGCATTTCTGGAATAAATCCCACTTGATCATGGTGTATAATCCTTTGGATGTATTGTTGAATTTGGTTTGCTAACATTTTGTTGAGGATTTCTGCATCTATGTTCAACTAAGATATTGGCCTATAATTTTTTTTTTCTTTTGATGTCCTTGTGTGGTTTGGTATGAGGGTAATACTGGCCTCATAAAATGACTTTGGAAGAGTTCCCTCTTCTTCTATTTTCTGGAAGAGCTTGAGCAGGGATTGGTTAAATTCTTCTTTGAATGCTTGATTGAATTTACCAGTGACACCATCTGGTTCTGGACTTTAGTTTGTTGGGAGGTTTTTGATTACTGATTCAATGTCCTTACTAGTAATTGGTCTGTCTAGATTTTCTATTTCATCATGATTCAATCTTAGTAGGTTGTATGTTTCTAGGAATTTATCCAATTTTCTAGTCTGTCAAATTTGTTGGCATGTAATTATTCACAGCTATCTCTTATGATCCTTTGTATTTCTGTGGTATCAGCTATAAAATCTCTTTTGTGTCTAATTTTATTTAAGTTCTCTGTCTTTTTTTCTTCATGAGTATAACTTCAGGTTTGTCAATTTTGTATTCTCAAAGAACAAGTTCTTAGTTTCATTGATTTTCTCTATTGCCTTTTTGGTCTTCATTTCATTTATTTCTGTTCTAATCTTTATTTCCTTCAAGGTATAAAGAAGGTATAAAGTTACGTTGTTTATTTGAAACTTTTCTTTTTTGAAACAAGTTTTGAAATATTTTCCAAAAAGTTTTTTGAAATAGGCACTTATTGCCATGAACTTCCTTCTTAGAACAGCTTTTGCTAGGGGCGCCTGGGTGGCTTAGTCGGTTAAGCGTCCGACTTTCGCTTAGGTCATGATCTCGCGGTTCGTGGGTTCGAGCCCCGCGTCGGGCTCTGTGCTGACTGCCAGCTCAGAGCCTGGAGCCTGTTTCAGTCTGTGACTCCCTCTCTCTCTGACCCTCCCCTGCTCACGCTGTCTCTCTCTCTCTCTCCTAGAAATAAATAAAATATTTAAAAAAAAAAAAAGAAATTAGAACAGCTTTTGCTTCATCCCACAAATTTTGATATAAATATTTCCGTTTTCATTTGGGTCAAGGTTTTTTTTAACTTTTTCTATTCCTTTGTTGATCCATTGGTTGTTCAGTAGCATCTTGTTTAGTTGCTACATATTTGTGAATTTTCCAGTTTTCTTGATATAAAAAATTTCCACTATTGTGGTCAGGAAGGATGCTTGATATGATTTCAATCTTCTTAAATTAATTAAAACTTGTTTTTGGCCTAACATATTATGTGTCCTATAAAATGTTCTATTTTTTTCCAATTTATTTATTTTGAGAGAGAGAGCATGAGAGCGAGGGAGGGGCGTGCATGCGAGAGAGGTAGAGAGTCCCAAGCAGACTCCATGCTCAGCACAAAGCCTGATGTGGGGTTCAATCCCACGACTGTGAGATCATGACCTGAGCTGATATCAAGAATCAGATGCTTAACCCCAGGTGCCCCATTCTCTTATTTTAATGTTTATTTACTTATTTTGAGAGAGAGCATGAGTTGGGGAGGGGCAGAGAGAAGGGGAGAGACAGAATCCCAAGCAGGCTCTGATGCTATCAGCATAGAACCCGACTTGGGACTCAATCTTATGAACCTGGGAGGTTTGAGATGAAATCAAGAGTCAGATGCTTAACCAATTGAGCCACTCAAGAAAATAGATACTCAATAATACAGAGTGAATAAGCATGTCTATGAGAGAACAAATATTTATAAATGAAAAGGGGCAAAATCCTAGAAGATTTGAAAGATGGCTGCTTATCTTATCTTGAAAAACTACTAGTTTTGAAAGACAAAGCAAGCCTTGTTTTTACTGTATTTCATTTTTCAGTTAGACACTGAAATTAATAAGCTACTTCCTGTTGCCTTTCTGAACAAGCCTGGCGAGGTGCTATCTTGCAAAAATGATACTAAATATGGTGCTGGGTGGAATTCTGCACTGGGAACTGTTGGTTATTCATGCAATATATAGACTAACACACCAGATGCATTCTAACATAGGAAACATAGGTCCCATAATTTTAGCAGCAAAAATTGAAAGGAGACTATGATACACATTTTCATCTTCTTTGTTTATGCATTTAAAAGGACATCCTATTCACTTTAAATTCAGAATGACTAGACAATGAAAAATGCATGAGTCTCAGGAAAAACAGTGCTGCTGGAAGCTGCATCTCTATTATAATACAGCTTATATTCATAAAGACTGACATAACCATTACCACAAGCACTTTATTCTGTTAAAGAAATAGACTTTAGAACCCTGTGAATAAACGTATTACAAATTAGGTATTCAAAATAATAAGACTTAAAATAAAACATGAACTGAATCTTGTTTTTTTTCCCCCTCAGTTATAAGAATACATTCTTTTAAAAGGGTATGAAGATTTTCAACATAGTGTTATATAATCATATTGCTTTGTAATTCTTTGGCATGAGAGTGAAACAATTATGTTATCATCTTGAATCAGAGCACATCAACCTTTCTGTAGAGACATCTTCATCTGATAGCTGTTCTCAGGCAAGCCATGTTAGATTTGGGTCAGCATATGAATTCAGATATGCAGACATAAAGAACACTTAGGTAAACTCCCTTGACTAGAAACAATTCCACTAGAACATGGGAGAAACGTGTGTTCTACTATGTTCTTTGAAAAGATTCATGTTTTAAGAAGTTAGGACATTGGCTTCCTAAAGTGCTTTGCTGAAAGATTTTATCACATTTAAATGTTAATTAGACTTATATGTAAGAAGATCATTAGGCAAGAAGCAAAAACACATCCCTACAGGTTTAACATTAATTGGAGTTTCTTTCCTTCATATTCTATATTCATGGGATTTAATCTATTCTCTGGTTCTATGGTAGCAGGCTTTGGTTTGGGTTTGTTTTGGCTTTTAAAGGAAACCAAGTAAGCCACAAAAGCCCTCCTAAACAATATTTCAGTGAATTTATGAGGCACTAAGTGTAGGAGACATTTGAAACTCTAGTATGAGTGGATGAGTCATAACTGTGCATGTAAATTGCACATTGTGTATCTAGAGAGGTGGCACAGAAGAGTGAAAAGGCACCAAATAGGGATTTAAGAAGCTCCTGGCTCTTCAGTTCCACTCATTAAGCTCCATAATCTAGGACATCTTCTACTTTGGGTTTTGGTTCCTTCATACAAAGTAAGCATATTGTAATTGGTGAGTGCTTAGACACATCTTATGCTCTGCCTTCAAATCCTCTTTCTCTTACCCGTCTCCAAGGTCTCTAGTCACTTACTGTAGCTCCAGTGGTGGCTCCACTAACACTGCAGAAACTACAATCAACAATATGCGGGCACAGCCCGGTGGCCCAGTGCTTCATGCCCATTCTGTATATCTTGTGCCTTCGACCCTGGGGGTTCCACATGGATGCTCAGGGCCAGACCTTGTGGGGATCTGCTTGGTGCTCACTCATCAGCAACTGGGAAATACAGGGAAATTATTGCACTTGACCACTAGGAAACTACAGCAGACATATAAGTTCTTCCTTCTTTCTCCCCTAGGCAGGATGTCCTGAAAAGCAGTCACTTCTTCAGGTTCTCTAAAGAGATCCTGCCTCACAAGATGCTCTGTACGGTAATTTGTGCTCTTGTATGGCCTCTCCCTCCATCCCTTCCTCATGCCTGCTCCCTATCTTTAAAAAAAGTGGCAGGCTATAAGTCTCTACATGCTGGGTTAATCAGGCTAAGATAATTAGCTTTAAATTTCCTTCTATTCCATAATTCTGACTTACGTTTAGAAGATGCTGGTGTATAGTCATCAACTCTTTTTTAAAATGTTTACTTTTGAGGGAGAGAGAGATTCAGAGCATGAGTGGGGGAGGGGCAGAGAGAGCGGGAGACACAGAATGTGAAGCAGGATCCAGGCTCTGAGCTGTCAGCACGAGGGTGGGGGGGTGGGGGGTGGGTACAGGGGGAGCTCCAATTTATGAGTAACAAGATCATGACGTGAGCTGAAGCTGGACACTCAACCGAGCCACCCAGGCGCCCCTATTGTCACCAACTCTTGAAATTAGTATCTTCAATCTTAAAGCCCACTCCTTTTGTGTATTTGATTAAACTCTTCAATAGCTGAGTTACCAGCAATGTTTGCTCATTTATTATGTGCAAACTCTGTGAGTTACAAGATCAGCCACTGAGAAATAAACTAGTCAGTAGCATTCACCAAGGCATGTTAAATTCAGGTTATGAGAAAGGAATGCCTCCAAGAAGCTTACAGAGATATGGAACATACAAGTGAAATTATATGAATAGAACATAAAAATACATATATACTCAAGTAGGTTTATATAAAATTGCTTGAAGCCATTGGGATCACTTTAATCTTAAGTTAGACAGAGGAAATCTGGGTTTCATGGAGAGCATAGTTTTGAGTCTTTCTTTCATTTGTTTGTTTGATTTAAATAATGGAAGAGATGGTAATTTGTTATTGAGAAATTGGCATGCTATTCCAGGAAAGAGAATGCTGTGTTGTCTCAGAAGCAGAGACTGACACACGGAAGTTAGGGCAACCAGTAAGAAGCATAATAGCAGTGATGGATAAAAATGGGTAAGCAGCAGCAGAACCTACAGCAGGGGATAGAGTTTTAATTCAGCAGGAATTCTTTAGAATTTCTGAGCAAGAGAAGTGAAATAAGCTCCTGCCACAATGTCTCCAAATTTCTAGGCTCATTCAATTAGTTAGATTCAAATCTTGCTTTTATTATGGAGAAAAGTTTCATCAAGAGGCAAAATGACGAACCAAATCTCTTTGTGTAAGTGTGACATCCCGAAACTCCATTAGCTTCATAATACATCCACCTCTGACCTAAGCACACATTTGACTTACTTTAAATTTTTTTTAAATGTTTATTTATTTACTTTTGAGAGACAGAGTGAGACAGAGAGAGAGGCAGAGAGAGAGACAGACAGACAGACAGACAGAGACAGAGACAAAGTGGAAGCAGGAGAGGGGCAGAGAAAGAGGGAGACATGGAATGTGAAGCAGGCTCCAGGCTCTGAGTTGTCAGCACAGAGCCTGATGCAGGGCTCCAACTCACAGAGTGCGAGATCTTGACCTGAGCTGGAGTCAGACGCCCAACCAATTGAGCCACCCGGGCGCCCCTAGGCATACACCTGACTTTCATCCTAAGGTTGCAAACCTACAGTCTCATAATACTTGCTTCTTCAAATCATCAGCATGGCTTTCTATGTATCTTTCAATACTATTTGTTGACAGAAGGGTCTTTTAGTCTGCTGTCACTTGTTTTTCTTGTGATTATAGCTATCTTTCTAGTGATAGGAAGAAGGATTTCTCCAATAGTATAAAGATTTTGATCATCTATTTACTAATAAGTAAGAAATACCAACTGAGGGTAATTAAACAATTATTATTACATTTAATGGAATTTTTAAAAGTAATGGATTAATAACTTTAACATAACCACCTACCAAATCTGTAAAAGTTATATTTATGTTATGATTGCTTAGTTTTTATTTGCTTGCTAAGATTGTGTCAGGTAATATCTTAAGGCACAATGTACACTTAGAAAGAAGCCCATCTTGGGGAACCTGTGTGGCTCATTTGGTTAAGCGTCCAACTTCAGCTCAGGTCATGATCTCGCGGTTTGTGGGTCCGAGCCCCGCGTCGGGCTCTGTGCTGACTGCCAGCTCAGAGCCTGGAGCCTGTTTCAGATTCTGTGTCTCCCTCTCTCTCTGACCCTCCCCTGCTCACGCTGTTTCTCTATCTCTCTCAGAAATAAATAAAACATTTAAAAATTTTTTTAAAAAAGAAAGAAGCCCATCTTTAATAAATGTACAAGCAGACTCATATTTGAGATTATCTTATTGACATTACAATTTTAATTGATATTTTGTTTCATATGACTAGATTTCATTGTGTTTGTGTTTTGTTTTGCAGTGTGGCTGATGAAGAAAGGTCAGATTAAGAATAAGTGAAGTTTCCGGGCCCCAGGGTGTCTCAGTCAGTTAATCGAGCCCAACTCTTGATTTCAGCTCAAGTCATGATCTCAGAGTTGGTGAGATGGAGCCCTGTATTGGGCTAGATGCTGACATGGAACCTGCTTGGGAAACTCTCTCTCTTCCTCTCTCTGCCCCTCCCCCTACTCTTTCTCTCACATTCTCTCTTTCTCAAAGCAAATAAATATTTAATAAAAAGAATAAGAGAAAATTCAATTGAGTAAATTTTTTCTTGTTATTTACTTCTGGCAGAGTTGGGTATTATCTTTGACTCTGCAGTTTTATGTAAGAATCAGTTTTAAAACAATCTTCTTTGTGAAATTTAGTTAGTGATATAATCACCAGATCCTTGGCTAGACCCACATTAACTGAGTAAAGTCAGGGAGCTACCATTAAACCCCTCTGAAAGCAGAACATCCACTTCTCTGCCAAAGAATCTCGTATACCTTAAAAGAGTTGACCATCTGAAGGAGCCAGTCACAGAAGACCACATATTACTTAATTCCTTCCATATGAAATGTCCAGAATAGGTAAATCTACAGAGACAGGAAGTAGAGAGCTGGTTGCTTAGAGCTGGGAGGATGAGAAGATTGGGAGGTTCTACCAAGAGGGTATTGGGTTTCTTCTTGAGGTGATGAAATGTTCTAAAATTGACTATGGTGTTTGTTACTTGCAAATATCTGTGCACTAAATACTGATATACTAAAAACCATTGAATTGTACACTTTAAGTGGATTGTACAGTATGTGAATTACATCTCAGTAAAGCTGTTATTAAAAAGAAAGAAAGAGGGGCGCCTGGATGGCTCAGTCGGCTAAGCATCCAACTTTGGCTCAGGACATGATCTCATGGTTTGTGGGTTGGAGGCCCATGTCGGGCTCTGTGCTGACAGCTAGCTCAGAGCCTGGAGCCTGTTTTGGGTTCTGTGTCTCCTTCTCTCTCTGACCCTCCCCTGCTCATGCTGTCTCTCTCTCTCTCTCTCTCTCTCTCTCAGAAATAAAAAAAATCAATAAAAAGAAAGAGAAAGAAAAGCAGAAGTAAAATAGAAAAGAAAAAAGGATGAAGAAAAGAAAACTAAAATTATACAACAGATAAGGAAAAAGTTCAACCATTTTGTGTACAAATTGAGTGCACCAGGGGCAATTTATACATTAAAATTTAGTCAAGCTTCATTACTTATTTTTTCCATGTATAAAATAAAGATTTTTTTCTTTTAAATAGAATATGAAGATAAAGTTTTCTTCCTGGATACCAGGGAATCATTTTGTATTCTCCCTTGAGATGTGTACTCTCACTTTTATTGACTTAAAAGATAAGTTTTTAATTATTAGCTTGGAGAGTAAGAATCTTTGTCATCTTCCTCCAGAGAATCTGCCTGGTGTCATAAAATGAAAACCTGTTTTGAAAATGGATCTTGCTCTGCCACTAATCTCTGAGACTCATTCTGTTCATCTATAAAATGGGAATAATAATACATACCTCACAGGGCTATCATAAAAACTAAATGAGATCGTTTATGTAACTGTCTCTCTACTATAGTATCTGGCTCATGGTAAATGTTCAGAATAATAGCTCTTATTGCCTTTTGGTACATTTTAGAAGTAGCATACTCTTATTGTCTTCTTAAATCTATAAGATTGCATTATGATACATTTAGAAGAAACTAGGGAAAGTATTGCTAGCATGCATCTCAAATTTATTTTCACAAGTTCTATCTAACACTTTTACTCCCCAAATCCAAAATTTAAAGGAATCTTGAACTCTAGAAATTGGGAAGGAAAACAAAAAAGAAATGAGGAACATTAAGGAGTCTTACATGACATGACTATTATGAAATTACCAGATCTTATTTTTAATAGGAATTTTGACTTGACCTTCTCACACTTGCTAACATCTTCTTGGAGAACAGAAAAGCAATGACGATATTTTTAGGCTGACTGTTACTGTTTTTTTTTTATGCATTTTTAAATGACTTTGACATTTTTCATTACAAAATGCTTTTAACTTTGCATTTTTAATTATGTTAGTGAACCCTGACACCGAATGGCAAAAATTTAGCTTTAAAACTTACTGAATAAATAAAAACAAAGAAAGTATACAAGTAGACTGGTGACTCACTTTCTTCTAAAATATTCATGTCAAATTCTATTATTTTGTCACATATTTACCAAATTTGTATGCATGCACTATAGTGAATTTAAAGTAGAGCAAATTGGGAAAGTTAGATTCCACTAAGTGTTGAACTTCTCTACACACAATTAAAACCTGCTTGAAAAATGTATAATCAACTGAGATCATCAATTATGCCTTTTACTTGGAAGAATGTACAGGGAACTCAGGATAAAAAGGGAGTGAAGCTTGGCTTCATTTTAGAAGACAAATATATCTGGCTTTTCCTTTCAAATCATAAAAGGATTCTCTGAGCGGAAGCCAGCTGATGTTTTTCTTTAACATTCTTTGCATTAAAGATGACTCCAGTTGCCCCTTTACTAGGATCTGACAATAAAATCTCAGTACCTCTGACAGACTGCCTTGGAAAACAACTCAAAATTATACAAAAATCCAATTTTTGCATCATGAGCCAGATAAAATTTACTCTAGAGGAAAAAGTTTTCTGTAAGAATCAAAACTGGATATTTACCATAATTAAATATTATAATGATTGAAAAGAAAATCAACCTGTTGAAATTTTTACTGTAAGAATGATTATAACAGAAAAAAAATCTTTCATTGTCACTTTTGCTTCAGGATTAAAGGAAAAGGCAGTTAGAAGGAAGGGATGTCGTTAAGTGAAAAATCCCCAAAGTTCTCTACTGCCTTTAAGATGGAAGAGAACAGAAAGATGTATGGGAGACATAGGTCCTGAGACAGGGCAATCTAAGGAGGATTTTTATTTTTATTATTTTTAAATGTTCATTAATTTATTTTGAGAGAGGGAGACAGAGAGCAAGTAGGGGAGGGGCACAGAGAGAAGGAGACAGGGAATCCCAAGCAGGCTCTGCACCGCTTTGGGTAAAAGCATTGGGGTAAAAACATCAAGCCAAACAAAAATATCAGGTGGATTACAAACTAAAGGCATCATAGTGATTTTTATTCTGAAAATGAGTGTTCTCATTCAATTTACATTCTGTGTAAAAGAGACGGAGAGTACAAATGGAGCCGCTGCTGATGCCATGACTGAATCCAATGTCTAGACCTCAAGTCGTGGGGACCTACTGGCACTTTCTTTAAGAAGGAAGAAAAGTATAATGGAGGGTTGCTTTAGTAAACATAAACTGTATGCTCACCATTCTACCTGAGCAAATTTGTGAAATAATCTGTTAACATAACAGGGTGAATTCTGATATACCCAACCCGGTGCAATGCCATCCCTACAGTGGGAAAGGACAAGACCCAGTGCTTTAACTTTCCCCAGGGCCTCATCTGATCTGCCTTGTTAGAGCCACCCTTTCACAATGTGACTGCTGGGCAAAGTGGTCACTTACTAGTCACTGGTGGAAACCATTTACAAGCCACCTTTCCTTCCTTTTCTTTTATGTCAAGACTTGGGTAAATACAAGTAATTTCAGAGGTTTGACACATTTCACCTAGCTCACATCCTTACCTATTAAGGGCTGCAATGATATTTCTAAACTGTCCAAAACACAGAGGGTATCCAGTGAGTGTTATGTGACAAAACATCAAAAAAACAGAATGTGAAGATTTTGTCTTTCAGATTTAAAAAAGAAGAAAGGCCTCATTCAATGTTTTAAAGTTCTACCAAAGGGGTGCCTGCGTGGCTCAGTCAGTTGACAATCTGACGTCGGCTCAGGTCATGATCTCACCGGTCATGCGTTAGAGCCCCGTCTTGGGCTCACGTGAGCACAGAGCCTGCTTTGGATCCTCTGTCCCCCACCCCCTCCCTCAAAAATAAATAAAACATTTTTTAAATAAAGAAAAAAGCTCCACCAAAGGGGAAATTAATAAAACTTCAAGAGCTGAAAAATAAACACTCCAATCTAATTCTAACAGTATCTTTTAGTAAGGGAACATTTTCTATCTACTAGCCCCCTCCACACTACCTAAGTTGTTGAAACTATCTAATGCTCAGTGCAGTGACATAGCCTGGAGACTGAGAATAATGCTAAGGCATCAGGACAGCTTTAGCATATTGGTAAACCAAGACAAAAATATTTATTTGAATATTTAGCATTTGGCCTTATTAGTGATCATTGTTATTACTGGGTAACAGTTATTGAGTGTTTACGATATGTTAAATGTTGGGCTAAGTGATTTCTTTCCATGTATTAACCTCACCTTCTACTTGTGAATGCTCCAGGTACAAGAAATTTGAGATCAAGAAAATATAGAGAAAAGACACTTGTTATCCCTCTTTGTTTCTTGAATCACAGAAGTATATAGCCTTGGAGGGCTTCAGCTGTATTAAGCTGATCATGGCCACCAACAGTGCAAAGACAGTCCTACGGCTCTCCTTCTGGAAAATGAACTACTGAGTCAGCGTCCTTGCGTGGTGTTTATGCAGTTCTCATGTGATACCAGTCCCCTTCAGATTGTGTTACTGAGACCAACAGTATCCCAGGGTGGCACAACTATTCCTTAACAACAACCAGAAAGCAATTTTCAGACATGTTAGTATTTTGAAATATTACTAAAGAACAGCGTTTCAAACTCCGTCCTTGGTTTTCCTGGCACTCTAAAGTTTTGTATGTTTCTTATTCCAGCTTTATTGAGGTATTACTGACAAGCAAAAATTACATATAGTTAGGTTGTCCAATGTGATTGCTTAAAGGTATATGTTGTGAGGATTTACTATACGTATATATTGTGAAATGATTATCACAATCAACTTAATTAATAGATCCATCATCTCACAGTTACCACTCCCTGGTGTGTGTGGTAAGAACACTTAAGATCTACTCTTAGTGAATTTTAAGTATACAGTACAGTATTAACAACGATCACCATGCTATACATTAGATCCCAAGAACTTATTCATCTCGTAACTGAAAGTTACTGCTCTTTGGCTGGCATTTCCTCATCTCCTCTACCCTCCAGCTCTGGGCAACCACTGTTCTACTCTCAGGTTCTCTGGGTTCAGCCTTTTTAGATCAAATGGCAAAATAATTTTATCTTTTTATGGCTGAGTAATATCCCATTGTATATAAACACACACAACACATCTGCTTTAAGCATCTACCCACTGATAGACACTTAGGTTGTTTTCATAATGTGGCTACCGTGAATAATGTTGCAATGAACGTGAGAGTGCAGATACCTCTTTAAGATACTGATTTTATTTCCTTTGGATATGCATCCAGAAGTGGGATTGCTGAATTATGTGGTAGTTCTGTTTTCAATTTTTTGAGGAATCTTCAGAGTTTCCTGTAGCAGCCACACCAGTTACATTCCCATCAATAGTGTACGAGGGTTCCCTTTTCTTCACATCCTTGCCAACAGTTGCTACTTTTTGTCTTTCTGATGACAGAAATCCTAACAGGTGTGAGGCTATGTCTCATTGTGCTTTTGATAGGTATTTCCCTGGTGATTAGTGATGTCAAGCAGCTTTTCATATACCTGTTGGCCATCTATATGTTTACTTTCAAAAAATATCTATTCAGGTCTTTGCTCAATAAAAAAATCACATATTTTTACTATTGAGTTCATTACATATCTTGGATACTAGCACCTTTTATCAGATATATGGTTTGCAAATATTTCCTCCTATTCTGTAGTTTGCCTTTTCATTTTGTTGTTTCCTTTGCGACACAGAAACTTTTTAGTTTGATGTAATCCTACTTGTGTATTTTTGCCTTTGTCACCTGTGCTTTTGGGTTGACAATTTAAAGTTTTAAAAGTGACTGTGAAGGTGATCTGAATAGAGTCTGAATATCATTTCTTTTCCTGCATTGATTCATTTATGTATGTTTGTCTGATGGGAAATAAGGGAAGGGCCAAAAAGATATCTTTTTTTGGAAATACAGGTAAACTGATACCTGAAGTCCCTGTCTCACCAGCACACACTGGCAAAGAGATTAAATTCAAATGAGTTATACGTGGCAAGCATAATAATGTACACATTTTGTTTCCCTTAGTGCTCCTGAGGACCAATTAGTTTATGCACAAAGTGGATTATTTTGGATAGAATACTGCAGGACCAAATAATTCCATTGCATCTTTAAAGTAAAAATAGCAAATAAAATGAATCAAGGTACAACATGTAATATGATGTATGCATTCTGCTGAATTTAATTGAGTTCTAGTTAAATTCCTTGGAGCAAGATAAATTAGCTTATTTTTCAAGCACATTTTAAAACTTCATCTAATGAAGTTTTATGACTGAAAAAGGCAGAATGGGTTTTGTTTAATGACTTGGTTGCTGATACCTTATCTTGGAGTGAATAAGAGGTCAGACAGACTTTGGGCCATTTCTTCCTTGAGTGAGACAGATATTCCGTTAACTTCAGAAAGACTGGCAAAAATGAGCCTAAGATTTTCTTTACACTGATACAAAAATAATTTGAGTCACTTAGTTATGTGGCTTTCCCTTTGTATTTTTTTTTTCCTCTTAGGTTTTGAGTTCTCGAGCATCAGAACAGTTTTTATTAAGAAGGAAAACAGAAGGCTAAAACGAATGTTCCTTTTGTTTCTCATTCCATGGAGGTGATTGGGTTAGGGGTAGGAAAGTCAGATATCAGCTAGAGGGAGGAGGGCACAGAAGTATCAGGTTGAGGGAAGGTTTCTCAAGACTAGGGCAGGTTTTACAAGTGAAAGAGATCGAGACCCAACCCTTCATGCCACTCCAGGGAGGGGAAGATTGCAGACTTCTAGGTGGAATGCTTTGATAGACCACTTAGGTAAGCTGTACCCCAGGAACCAGGGTTCCTAGCTTGTAGGGATTTCTGTGCCCAAGGATGACATAAAACCCATTAAGCTTCTGGATTCCAAGGGACAGTCCAGGCTTGAAAAGTATGTATACGGGGAGTCCAGTGTGTTTTGATATGCATAAGACCCTGAGTCATTCGTTTGGTTCTTAAGGAATGGGTGGGGCTAGAAGAAGTGGAATGGAAGGGTCTGGGGTAAATTGGGAGTGGGGAAAGGGAACCCTTCCCCAAATGGCTGAGAATTACCTCTGAGTCCAAGCCAAGAGAACACAAAGGCAGATTTAAGTTGTTTTGTGGAAATTTGGAACAGAAAGTATCTCTTCCACTCTTGAAGAAGTTCACTTCCATTTTGTTAGCTAAGAAGTCATTCATGGGTAAAGCATCTTGCTTCCCCTCAAATCTTCTCTTTTCCTACTCCTTTGGAAAATGCTTAGAATTTTTTTACAGACAAGGATTACAGTTTCCTTGACTTGGGGGGAGGGTAGTGAGTGAACTCTGAAGGGATGGGGTAGGGGCCAAAAGGAAAGGTTTGCAAAGTGAAAGTGTACTGAAATGATGTGCTAAAGGATAAATGAAATAGACAAGATATCATGTGTCATAATATCTAGAAAAATAGAGGTATTCATATGACAATTGCTAACTTTTCTAAAACAATGACATATAAAATCAAAGAGGACTAAGTTAAGAAACTGCAAAAGCTACCGAGCCATGAATGAATTGAGAGTATCGAGTCCACATTCCAGTTCCACAGCCAGTCTGAGGAGGGTGAGAAATGAGGCCCTTTGAAGAACAGAATATGACGGCTGCTGTGATACATACCTCACAAAATGTTTTCTTATGAAATGTTCTCTTCTGTGCATTCCTGGTGCTGTCTGAGATATATCCATGAGGGACATAAGAGGCCCCAGGTATCTTACTAACTCACCTTTTTATGTTGGGCACATAAACTTTTGGTTCAGTTGATAATCCCAGAACACATCTGCAAGCATTTTCACATTTCATATTTATGGAAATATTTATTGCAAGTATATGTCCTGAAGTGGAGCAAGACTCCTGAACTGCTTTGGGAGCTTTTAAGAGCAAAAAGGGAGAGGTGGGAGCGGATGGGTTAATGAGGGAGAAACAAGGCTCCACCCTCTACTAGTGTAAAAATTCCTGCAAGATATAAATACTGTGATTCACGTCTAATAAAATTAGAACCTAAAAGAAAAAAAATGTTTTATTCCCACCAAGGCATGCACGTTAGTACAGAGACCAAAAAATTCCAAATAAAGGCACTTAAAAAAACCAGAAGGTATTTTTTAATTAGTTAGGTTAAATGTTTCAGCACTATGGGGACAATTCTATGTCTACATCTTCAAAGATGGAGTAGATACAGGCAGAACAGTGTGTTTAATGTATTAATTAACTACAGATTGCAGGCAAGACAATGGTAGGAAAACATCTGAAATCTTTACAATTATTCTAAGGTGAATGTAGACCATTGTTAACACCAAGAGAACTATTTTTAAAAATGCCAATTTATAGTATAGTACGGCCAGCTGAGGTCAGACAATGAGAAAAGATACTACATGCTCACAGTGGAGCATAATGGGGAAAGTATTGTAAGACAGTCTTTTGGGGGTCCTGGGTGGCACAGTCAGTTAAACAACTGACTCTTGGTCTCAGCTCAGGTCATGGTCTCATGGTTCATGAGTTCGAGCCCCATGTCAGACTCCATGCTAGCAGTGTGGTACCTGCTTTGGATTCTCTCTCTCCCTTTCTCTGCCTCTTTCCCACTCATCTCTCTCTCCCTTCCCCTCCCACCACTGCCTCAGAATAAATGAAGACACATTAAAAAAAGAAAAAGACAGACTGTCTTTCCATTGTAGTGCTTGTTTGCCACTGCCAACACCCAAAGTCACATGATGTGGAAAACCTAAAGGTTTCTGTGCCCTAGTTTTCCCTAAAGCCCAGTGCATGGAGTGAGAAACCAGTCAACACAGTTTTTTACAGGATCTCTGGCAGAAGTACATATCTGGCTTCTGGGCCTTTGAGGAATATGCGATTGAAGATCCTCCCATCCCCCAATTATGTGAAACAGGTGGTCAACACCTGGTGCTATTTCCTTCTGCTGAAATATTTTGTGGAGAATTGGTGAGGGAACTATGTTGGAGATAACATGAATTTTGTACAGTGTATTTAGTTGTCGCGAGTGTCAGAAATGACCCAAATATGTTGTTCAAGCTCCAACCCCCTTTCACTCCATGAACAGCAAGGTCTTAAGAATGTTTGGAAACTAGCAAGTATTAACTCTGTGTGCACGCAGAGACAGATGCTGAAAGCCAACCGGACTGTGGAGCAAGTGGGAGGTTCAGGGGACCTGCAGAGCAGGGAAGCCAGATGAAGGGTCTGGGCAGGGTCCTACATGACAACCAGCACAGATGGCAGGTACCCTCCATCCCAATGCTTCCAAAGGTGGAGATTTCACAACGCTTCAAACCTCCCCTTTATTTTAGATGCATCTTTTGTTAAACAACATAAATAATGTTTCTGCTGTAGAAACATAATATAGAGTTCAAGTGGCATTGAAAGTTTTTCAATGAAATTTTAGAGAGAATCCTATGATTGACAAAGAACTTATAACCTGGAGAATAATTCTGAAGGACAGAAGGATTATGAACTTCTTAGTTTATTAGCATGTTCGTTATTAAGAGCCATACTTGAAGTTTGACTATTGTTGAGTTTTAATGATTCTTTGATACACTTGTGTCCCAAATAGCCTCATACAGTAAAGATGAAGGTGTGTGGCAGGAAGCTTTCAAAATGCCTAGTGCAGTCCATAGCTATTACAGAAATAAACATCATAAAAAAGAGGGAAACTGTTTACTCACAAGCCCATGGAGAGATGACGTTCTTGTTCTTAATTTCTACCTAATTGACCTTCTTTGTTTACTGATTTAGCCTTTGTAAAACCTCTGTTAAGAAGCAAGCTTTCCAGTTTTGTCCTTCATTTTGACAGAACAGAAAGTCAACACTCATATTTTAACCCCTGGTTTGACAATATGAAAGACAAAACTCAAAAAAGAAAAAGAAGGAGGAAGAGGAAGGGGAGCATAAGGAGGAAGAAGAGAAGGAAGAGGAAGAAGATACTGACGTTCACTTCCTCTGCTTTATGGAGGGAAGTGACTAGCAGGTCTCTAAAGCCATATAGTTCACTTATAAACCTCTATCCAGGTATCAAGGATCTTCTTTCACCTGCCATTAGATTCTTCTAGTCCCTCCCTCCACATCCCAGGAGAGGTCTGTCTCACAGCATCATACAATGAAAGCAGAGACTAACACAGAGTGGATGTTGCTGTCCACATTAGGTCACCTCTGCCTAAGTCTCTGCCTTAAATTCACCTTGGGATTCTATTTATTAAACTCTGCCTCATGTATGGCATCATTCTGGGACTTGGCACTATTTACTGACCTACTTTCATCAACTACCCGCCCCTGTGACCAGCTCTTTTGTGGACCAACACTTTACTGGCTCTCATGTTCCTAGAATGCTGAATCAGAGCTGGAGGCAGCCAACAACATTTCTAATTCCATCTCCAACTGGACTTGACAGATGATGAAACAAACATCCTAAAGGCAGGGAAGAGACTTTCATAGTAAGTAATGATATAACAGACTATAAGATGCAACCCAACTGCTTTCCTCTCTGAAGCAAGACCTTGACTTTGTCTAACACTGTGTTCTTCTCTAAGGACTAGCACTCACCTTAAGCATTTTGCTTCTGAATATGGCATCAAGGCCAGTCCTGCACAGGCACTCTCTTCTTCTTCTGGTGATGCTGTAATCTATTCCTTTTTCTGAATTGCCCTTATTAGCTTCAGATTTCATAAGGATCTGAACTTTCAAAATTGAGTCATGGTTCATCTTCCAGAAAGGAGATAGATAGATGGAGACATTCACATTAAGACTGGCCTGATGGTCTCAGAGACATTAGAGGGAAAAGGTAACAAGATGCAAGGAAAAGATGGGCCAGAATCAACCAAGAAGGCTCAGAAACAAACAAACAAACAAACAAACAAAAAACCAGAACAGAATAAAACAAGAAGGTTTGCTATGGACAGAAAGGCCAATAGTTCCAAAAAACAAAGCACTAAATCATTCAAGCTGACCATGCCATGCAGCTACTGGGCATCCAGTGAGTGCCCATTACAAGGCCCTAGGTACAGAGGCTGTGACAAGGGAGGTCAGGGCAGATGTATTAGGTTACTTCTAGAAGTTAAGCGGTCCATCAATAAATTGAAGAATCCATTACTTTTCATATTTAAGAAGTCTATAAGCAGCAACAATAATAATAAAATAGTGTCCTGGATCTCTGCATTACAAGAGGGAAAAGGGAAAAAAGTCACAACTATTTTTCCTTGAGAATTAGAGCCTGTTTTCTGTAAATTTAACTCCAAAATGGAAATCAAGAGACAATGTTTTTCCCTCTGGTAATTCTGCACATTGAAATATTTCTTTACAGTGAAAATTGGCCTATTTTATTCTATTAATATGATTAACCTCTCTATAAACTAGTTCTAGGTGGAAATTCATTTTTTTTCTAGCCTGAAAGGTTGCCATTTATGCATCTAAAAACTAGTTTTAGTGGAAATAAGTGACATATTTTTTAGAACCTAAAAATAGCTCTGCCACTTAATTTTGGAAGAAAAAAAAAAACCCTAAATCAAGGCAACAGTGTTCTGCTCAGCATTCACAGCACTAGAAATGTGTGCTTTTGCAGCTAGGTTTCATTCTTTATTCTTCCTTTTCATTCATCTTTTTTCTTTAACATCAGCAAGGTCCCATCTGAAAACTCTATGGACCAGATCCCTCTCTTGGATCCAGGGGCAAATCACAGATCATTAATTCTAGGAGAGCATCATTTCTAGTGTAATGAAGAGCTCTCTTGTTCAGATAAATCACATACCTCCTGGATCTGTCCTTTCCAGAGACTCAGGTCCATTCCAGTTATATTTCTTACCCAGATGCAACATCCAGGGAAGGATATGGAGTCATATGTCAACTTCTTTCTTCCTTCCACTGGAAGAACCATATTCAAGAGCCTCCACTAAAAAGACCCAATACCACCTCTTGGTCCTTCCTTTCCTATTCCCATGCCTTCCTCTAGAAAGAGTGTGGGCTCCTGTGGTGTCTTGACCACTTAAAAAGTCCTGATAACCCTATTGATAGTGCAAGGAGATGGTGAGGTAATATCTTACCTCCTCTGCATTTCAGAAGATGGCAAAGGAAGTGGGGCAAAACTTAATTTTAAAAATAGTGATAATAGCGGGATTAGATAATTTAGTGGAAGATATATTTAAGGATATAACCTGCTAGTTATTGGTCAAATCACACCCTATAGGCAAATATCTTGGGGTGTCTACGATGATGTGCCACAAATAAGAGAATAAAAGGTCTCTACTCAATCATTCTTCACTGAGAAAAATAAGTCATTTTGGAATTTCAGGTCTTATCATGTAGTGACAATAATAAAACTCATCATTATTACTAACATTTTTTAAGCACTTACTGTATGCCAGGCACTCTAAGGCTTTAAATGGATTAATCCTACAACAACCCCATGACCTAAGTCTTTTCATTATCTCCATTTGACAGATGGCAAAACAGTGGCACAACGTGATTAAGTCACTGGCCCATGATCACACAGCTAGCAAGTGATAGAAATGTAATTCATGCCCAACTTAATTTCACTTTCTGAAATCTCAGCCACAAACTATATGGCCATTGCCAGACAACCACAGATATATACACCCCATTCATGTGCACAAACACATGTTATGCTGCTTTATTTTCATCACTACTTTCATTTTACTTCATTTTCTTTCTCATATATTTCCCGCCACTAAGTCTTCACTGTTAGAATTTTTATATCACTCTGATCCAAAGGCTATGAAGTGATGTGATATGGGCTGGATGGGCTGGGGAAAAAGAAAGGTGTGATCTTTCTTAAAGACCTGGATCTATCTGCTTGTGTTTCTTGAAATAACAACTTGTGGGGGCGCTTGGGTGGCTCAGTTAGTTAGGGTCGGACTTTGGCTCAGGTCATGATCTCACAGTTTGTGAGTTCGAGCCCTGTGTCTGGCTCTGTGTTGCCAGCTCAGAGCCTGGAACCCGTGTCAGATTCTGTGTGTGTGTCTCTTTCTGCCCCTCCCTCGCTTGCATTCTCTCTCTCTCTCTCTCTCTCTCTCCTTCTCTCATTCTCTCTTAAAAATAAAGTATTTACAAAAATTAAAAACATAAACAACTTGTGAAGACTACGGTTCATCCCTTAAGTTATTTACTAAATCTATATATCCATTTCTTGAGGTCCTTACAAAATAGTAGTATAAAGCATGGATTATATATCTGCACAGAGTTCTCTTAATAAAAGACTTAATGATATTTATGTGGTGTTACTTATTTCTAGAAAAGTTCAAGAAAAAATCAAACATTGATCTTTTAGCAACAAAAGGAAGTAATTCATCAGTAGGGTGACATACATTACTTACATCAGTATATATTTATATATTTACATATGTGTATGTGTGTAGATATTATAAATAGCGTATAATAGTATAACAAAATAATGTAATAGAAAATAATATAAGAAATATAGAGTGAATTTACCAGTCCTTGAAGACCAAATGCAGAATTTGGAGTTATTACATCAGTATGCAAAATTTTCACCAACTTATTAAAGTAGAAAAGGTAAGAACACCCATGTTTAAAAGATGGGCACAACATCTCCTACATTACTGATAGCAGGATCTATAAGGATACAATAATATTCATATTCTTTGACACTTCCAGTAATCTTCTATCTGAGAATTTATTATAAGGAAGTCATCCAAAAGATGGAAAAACTAGACTTGCATCACAATTATTATTCATAATGACAAAAACTTGGAAATGACCTAAATGTTATTATAACTTAATGGTTCATTAAGTTACAGTGCATCAACTTGAGTGAATAGAAGGCAGCAATTTCCTATCACTGACAAAAGATAGAGATATAAAATGCTTAAAATATAATGCCAACTGAAAAACACTATAATAAAAATTGCTTCTGTGCTCTGACCATAATTGCATAAAATTACTTTGTGCATATTGACGAAGTTTTTCCTTTGTTTTCTTTCAGTGTATGTTACAACTTGGATAGATCAATAAAAAAATTCTATTGAATCTATCCTCCCCTATTAAGCTAATCACTGAGTAACTTGAAATTGCAGGAAGTTGGGGCACCTAGGTGGCTCAGTCGGTTAAGCATCCGACTTCAGCTCAGGTCATGATCTCACTGTTCGTGGGTTCCAGCCCCGCGTCGGGCTCTGTGCTGACAGCTCAGAGCCTGGAGCCTGCTTCAGATTTTGTATCTCCCTCTCTCTCTGACCCTCCCCTGCTCACACTGTCTCTCTCTCTCTCAGAAATAAATAAAAAACATTTTAAAAATTTAAAGTAAAAGGAAGTAATTTTTTTAACTTTATTTGTTTATTTTGAGAGAGGGGGGAGTGGGGGAGGGGTGGGGAGAGAGAGAGAGAGGGAATCGCAAGCAGGCTCTGCACTGTTAGCAGCACAGAGCCTGATGGCAGGCTCCAACTCATGAACCGTGAGACCATGACCCCAGCTAAAATCAAGAGTCAGGTGCTTAACTGATGGAGGTACCCTGGTGCCCCACAGGAAATAATATTATTGCTTAAAAAAAAAACAACTGTGTGTCTTTGGGGAAGGTGTCATATTGGAACAATCAGCATATATACTGACTATTCCCAACCTTGGACTTCAGTAAGACAGTGACATTTCCCATTCGTTGTGTGAGGGCAGTGTTTGCTACCTTTCCATGCCACATACTTTATGAAGATTAATCAGAAGATTGTAAAGTTATCTGAAGTAACTGCCTGAAAAAAAGTCTTAGCTATAGAAGACATAAAATATTTATAAAATCTTAACATACTTTTCCCTTTCCTTTATTGGATTTGGTTCTGTTACTTTTACTTAAATGATTTATGATATCTAAGCCATTTATTGTAATCCACCTCAAATCCTTTCTGACTATAGTACAGTATAAACAGGTAAGAAATAATAATAGTGCTTCATGCATAACAAGTAATGACCCTTCTCTGCATACAAAACTGCAGATAAAATTGGGAAAAAATGCTGCCTTAAGCTTAGCATTATGTTTTTCCACATTTCTGGACATTTGGCATCATGTAATATGATTAGCCAAGTCCTGTGTATTTGGTGTAACCTCGCCAAAAAAACTAATATCTTGTTAAATCACAGCTCCTTTAGAAAGACATAGCATTCTATAGTAAACCAAACTCTCCTCGTTTCTGAGAAGGAAACCATCTTTATTTTGCAGATGAAGAAACTGAAGCACATGTATCATAAGAAGTCTGTCTAGACTAATAACAGGAACTAAAATTTATTGCAATCATACTAGGTGGCGGACATTGCATTCCACTTTACAGGTCCTAAATGATTTAATCTTCACAGCATCCCGCTGAGAAACATACTCCTGTCAAATTCCAGGTTACAGAGGAAGCAACCACCAAAGAAAGGTTAATATTCTACCCCAGGTTTCAAACTAAGAAAGCAATATCTCAAATTTCTTGTAACATAATGCTTCAAATGTTTTAGAATTATTAAGTGTTTTGTAAATAACCTAGTATATGTAGGGGGATAGAGAGTTTGTAAGAGTAACAGTGATACATCTGAGGCAACAAGCAACCTAGGAAAAAGAAAAATGTGTGAAACTTACCCAGTGTCCTTACATTCAGTGAAGAAATTCCTAAAATATCAAAAGACTTTTCTATCTATGAAATTCTTTCCCATAACACAGAGTATAGGATCCTACGTTTATATCATATGTAAGTTATCTCTTAAACATGTGAAGATTAGTCCTTTGGCATCACTGACTTAGTATTCATCATATTTATCATCAAAATTAAGATAGGGACTTATATTTTATATCCCCGATTCTTCCCCATCTCTCACATTCCAGGCCCAATCCATTTGCAGCAAGTCCTGTTGATTTGATTTCCAACACTTCTATGAAAATAGAAATTTAAAAAAATTTAAAAAGGCTTTGATGCTCTGATGTCTCCTTCCTTCTCACTCCACTTCACACTCTGCTCCTTGACAGTGCCTTCTGCACATGGGCCTTCTTTCTTCCTATTTCCACTGTTCAGTTGCTCTCCCTTCAGTCTACGTACACCAGCCCAACAAGCACCTCCTCAGGGAAGCCACTTCTCACCGCTCCACCTAATTTAAGACCCTGCTATTCTTTTTCTTCACCACTCCTGCTGACTTCCTCTAAAGCACTAATCACAATCCACAATTATTTGATGCATTCATTTGCTTATTTAAGATGTGTCTTCCCAATTAGACTGTCAGCTCCATGAGGGAAGGGTTGGGCATCTCTTGGGTACTGTTGGATTTTGCCTGCCCAGCACCTTGCTTCTCACATGGGAGACTCTTAATAAAGTTGATGAATGGATCATTAATGATTTTGTGAAATCTAAGAAAGGGAGTAATGAATGTGGTGAGCAGGCACTGCTTAATTATTTATTTCCATGAAACACCCCAAGTTAAAACACTGACATTCCAGGGGATAAAAGTAGTCTAATGAAGCACTTATTACGCACCAGGCTCTTTTCTAAATGTTTTACATGGAATAATTCATCTAATCCTAGCAAGACTCTGAAGAGAAGCTATTTGTATCTTTCTTTTACAGATGAGATACCAGGTCCAGAAAAATCAGTAGTCGCTTTTAGTGAGGGGAGCACTGGAGTTGTCATCTTTGAAGCCTTATCCATTAACTATTCTGCCTTTCATGGTAAAACTCCAATTGTATATAGTCTGAATTAATTTTCCTAAATTTTCTGATCCAGTATTCTTTCTAAGTCAGTCTTTCCATGGTCAAATGCTAGCAGAAATATCTATTGCCCTAGGAATTAAGCCAAACAAGTGGGCAAAAAGAATAGAGATTATCCATGGGCAGTAGCCCAAAAGCCGCTCCAGGCCGTGGACCTGCCAATCTGCCTCCATCGCTGGTGTGTCTGACTGAGAGTGGATGTAATGATATTAATGAGGTCACATATTAAATATGCCTTTTTTCCAAAATCTCATCAAAATCACAGATGTCCTGTGGCTTGGCTTGCTCCATCTGTGGTGCATCGACAAACCCCTCATCTTAGCAACATGAAAAAGTAGAACGAATCTGAGGTTCTAGTTATGAGGTTGTCCACCCACTGGGTATCTGGGAAAGTTCTCATATTTTATGAATGCTAATAAAAGGGAGTAACTATGGGGGTACCTGGGTGGCTCAGTAGGTTGAGCATCTGACTCTTGATTTCTATTCAGGTCAGGATCTCATTATTCGTGGGATCAAGTCCCACATCGGGTTTCATGCTGATAGTACGGAGCCTGCTTGGGATTCTCTCTCTCCCTCCCCCCACCCCCATCTCTCTCATGCACATGCCTTCTCTATCTCTCAAAATAAATAAATAAACTTTAAAAATGCATTTAAAAAAGAGTAACTCTTGAGGAACAGGCTATGGGGCTTAACTTGTACTTCTTAAGTTGAGATCACCAATGCTCAGGATATGCTCACAAATAAACAAAGTCAATCAGAGTCTAATTCTTGTTCCATCGCAAAGCTCAAGGTCAAAATTTCCTCATTTTTACCTTTCAGAAAAATGCCAATGAATAACTACAAATCTTATGTAAATATATTACATCTACAGTAAGTATGCGACAAAAGCAGAAATTCATTTTTTAAAGTGTTTCAATTATACACACACACACACAGATACATATCCACAAATGTATACATATTTGTCATCTTTTCCCAAATAATGGTTTAAGATAGCACAGAGGGAGGGTGACACATTACTCCCTGTAACAAGAGATTTTAGCTACAGTTTTAAATTAGGAACCAGAAATAAAACCTGAGTGCTTAATTCTGAGAACACCATTTTATTCTTCTTCTGTAAATAAATGTGTTCTGAATTATTCTCTCAGCACATACACATGCATACCTGCAAGCCCCTGCTCATACATCTGTATAACCCCAAGACACATAAATTTGTGCAAATTATTGCTTATCCAGTCAAGATTCTGGAACGTGGGAATAAACATGAGAAGCTGAGCTGCATGGTGCCCTGTTCCAGCATTTCTTTTGTCCACAGTTCCTGGCCGATCAAGTCTTGCTTCATTAAAATTTACTCTTCATTCATCCTGCTGTCATCTATCTTGCACACCGTGAGGAACACTGAGTTGTAGAAAAAAATAGGTCAGATGCCATAAAGAGTAGTATTTACTAGTTGTAAGTGTCAGTCACTTTTATAGTTTGGGTTTTTAGTGATACCTTGAAAGTATAAGGAATTTCTTGATGTATTCCTGAGACTGGATTTGATTACATGCACTTACTTGGGTCCTACCCAAGAGGAAGTGAGCAAAGGGTTTGTAAATAAATATATGAGGCTTTCATTAGGTTTAGAACTTTCAAGTGGTCATGACAGGTGACAGGTCATGACAGATGCCACCTGAAAGAGGACAAGTCAGTCTGGGCCAGGGCTCAGTAATAACATAGAGGCCTGAGATCTCAGCCAGGAGGAAGATAGTGGGGCGTTCTGTCCTTCCTTACAGTGTGGGTACAGGTTGTTAATATTGTATTTCTCTCCTCTCTCATGAGAGATTGGGATGGTAGGTCCAATACCAGAGGGGATTTTTGGACTCTCAGCTTGGAGAGTGCCATTCAGAAAAAGAGAATGATTACCCCATTTAAAAGTAAAGGCTTCCAGAACTGCCATTTTGACCCAGGGTTTCCAAAAACTCTCACTGAGGGAGTAAAAGTGGATTTTGGTTCAAACAAATTGTTGCAGAGAATGGTGAGATGTCTTGAGAATGATAGGCACTCACTGCAGTCTATAATATGTCAACTCAGAAATGTTTCTATTTTAAGCCTGGGAGTCTTATTCTTTTCAGGGAAGACCAGGGGTTTCAGAGATTCATTCAGTCCAAAATTGGCACTTTCAAAGCATTAACAAGGAGAACAGGAAAGCAAAGAAGGGCATCACCTCTTAAAGTGCACATAGCAATTTCTTTCCTTGTTGTTTATTAAATACCTTATCTGTTTGTTTAGAACCCATATCCATAGTAAACTGTAAAAAAAAAAGTCTGTTATCTAGTACTGAATTTCTATTTTACCTTTCATGATCAAGTCTACCTAAAAATAGCTAAGTGTTGGGAGTAAAATCAAAGTGTAAGCTTTGGGCTGAATTTGCCTATTAATTCAGGCAAAAGTGAGATTGTTTTACTTTAAATCTGGGTAATTGCTTTAACTCTCCACTTTAATTGAACCTGGAGACACAGCCAGAGAAGTGTTTCTCTCAGGATTTTATCTTTAGTTTGTAGATACGTATTTATCACAGAACATAAATGGGACATAAAGCAAGCTTTTTTAAAAAAAAAGGCCTTTTGAGAATAAATCCTAATCAAACCACCAATTACCCATCATCTCATCACTGAAAATGAAAGATGATCTTTTTTCTAGCCATTAGATGAGTTTGGTGCTGCGAGCTAGCTGTCTAATTTCCTCTCTTGTGTTGATGTCTGTTTCTATCTAACTTCCTGATTTAGCCCATAGCCTAGACTTCTACTAGTCAAAAAATGTTCTAGAATTTTGAACACTCTCCCCCACCCTGTGCCCTATTCATTTCTGACCCTCTGTTAAGTGTTGGGTATTTTATTTTAAAGCTAGCTCTTAATTATTGGGATGCCAATTAGCCAGGGTCTGGAATTAACTTGACTCTGCTCTCTCTCTGTTCCTTTTCTGCTCCTTGCCTTTTGGCCACAGCACAGCTTGTTAGTTCCTTCATGAGGGAATGAGGTGCAGGAGTAGGGTAGAGATAAAATCCTGGAGACTCAGATAAGTTCATTTTGTTATTTGTTGGCAGCTGTGGTTAAAAGTTTGGCAAGGCAGTGTATTACAAGCACACAATAATAGTAAACTTTCTTTATCATGTATATGTCATTTATCCAAGCTCTCCCAGATTCCCATTGTTGGTGTTAAATTGAAGCTGCCAGGATTGTACTTGGTACCTTATATTATGGCAGGAAAAAAATTAAGTTTCTCTGACTTGGCAAAAGCTTGTTTAATGAGCAGCTTTGCTTGGTACAGAATCCTTTCAGATCAACAAGCACAGGGCAATCAGCCGTTGGAAATCAAGCTACCACATTGTCAAAAGCTCAGGACAGCCAAGCTGCAATGGTTTTGGCTAACAATGGAGTTTATGTTTTTGTTGCATTTCAAATTTTTTTCTTAACAAAATGAAAGAAAGAAGAGAAATGAAGGAATTGAACTAAAGACACTCTTGTATTGGACATACAAAAATGCCATGCTGAAGCTTTCAACTACAATAAATTATTACATCAATATTTCGGATCAGTTGAGATACAAAAATAAAATATTGCTGGGCCTTGAACTGCATTCTAAAAATAAAGGTAGAGTTCATTTTATCAGCTTCCCATTTTGAGGGTGATTTCAGTGTTTCGAGAAAATGTAACTTTGAAATGGAGAGATTTTTTATAGGCTTTGATGGTAACATTTGATTCTGAAAGAATAGGACAGCTATTCAAACAGAGTGTATGGAGAACTTATTATGAAATCCCCAATTGCACTGTTATTAAATCCTCTAGTAATTTTTATTTTATTGGTATCTTAAAGATTTGAGAATTATATTTTCCTTTATGTATACTACAGTGTGTCAATGTGTCTGAGGGTCTTCTCAGCTGAGAAAGACAAAAGAGAAAGAGCATGAGAGATCATATAAATGATAAATTTAGGGGCGCCTGGGTGGCTCAGTCGGTTAAGCCTCTGGCTTTGGCTCAGGTCATGATCTCACGGTTCGTGGGTTCGAGCCCCGCGACGGGCTCTGTGCTGACAGCTACCTCAGAGCCTGGAGCCTGCTTCAGATTCTGTATCTCCCTCTCTCTCTGGCCCTGCCCTGCTCATGCTCTCTCTCTGTCTGTCTCTCTCTCTCTCTCTCTCTCAGAAACAAATAAAACGTTAAAAAAATAAATTTAGATACAAAGAAGAACTTCATACCTTTGAGGGGAATGTTAAGCATCAGAATGCATCTCTAAGGGAATGGCTGGGGTGTCTTTGAAGACAAAATAATTTCTCATTTACACAGATAACTTAAATGTGATTCTATGAGATGAGAGACTGGTTGGTTGAAATGCTCCTTAAGGAAGTGGTTTATTTGTACATTGCAGAAAGCTATAGCCAGGTATCACTGGATTCAAATCCTTGTTCTGCAACTGACTAGTGCTGTCACTGTGAGAAATACACATAATGCTCCTGGGCTTCAATTTTCTCAACTTTAAAATGGAAGGCAAACCATAAAAGACTCTTAAATACATAGAACAAACTGAGGGTTGCAGGAGGGGAAGTGGAAGGAGGAGGGGCTAAATGGGTGATGGGCATTAAGGAGGGTACTTGTTGGGATGAGCACTGGGTATTCTAAGTAAGTGATGAATCACTAAATTCTACTCCTGAAACCATTATTACACTCTAGGTTAACTAACTTGAATTTAAATAAAAATTTAAAAAAACATTAAAATTATAAAAAATAAATTTGAAATATTTAAGAAAATAAAATGATGATCATGGAAATGTACAACTATTTTGTGAAGGTTAAATTGGGTCAATATAAAAAATCCTTACCATGGTAGCTATATTATAATATGTTTTCAGAAGGTAATAGTTATTTTTATTAAAGTCCCTTTCAACTTTCTGAAAATAGAGTAGTGCCACAGATTCTAATTTATACCTCTGAATAGCAACTCTTGAATGCCTAATAAAATAAAGCAGTGAACATCTCTACACTAATGCTTAGGATGATAAATCAACAAAGCGACACAAGAAACAGCTGCTAAAGCAAATCAAAAATGTTTCCTAATTCTTGGCTTTTTGATAGCTCACAAGTGCTAAATTTCTCTTGATTGTTATTATTTTAAACTGTTTTTAACTGATCTTCTGTCTACTTTCAAAAAACCTTTGAGATCACATAAGATAAAAATTAAGCAAATATATATATGTATATATATGTATGTATATTTATATATATAAATATATATATAGTATATTTCTGACAGAACTGTTAAACATTTAAATTCAAAAGAGTTTAAAGGGCAGCAGTTAAAAAGAAAAGCAAGAAAACATCAGTATGCCAGGAATTAGTAATAACCACTGAGTTTACTATGCTTGAGACTTAAGTTTAATATTAAGGGTCTTCACAGCCAAGGCAAAGAACTTCTTTTTATCATTAAACTCTTAGAGCCTTAATGGGATGAATTCTGTCAGAGCCACTTCAGTGTGGAATCTTGCAAGAAGTTATTGCTTCTATGGGGCTTCAACTCATCCATATACCTCCCCATTAATTTTAATGTACAATATTTTGTGTATTCTTAATGTACAATGAATTAAGCATTTGAGACTTTAGTTATCATTATTTCTGAATTATCTTGAGAAAATATGGACATTATTTGTAAGCAGAAAACACAACCCAACAAACTCATGTTCACAAGATCTATGTAAAGGAGAGGGTTGGTAAGCTTTAAGGATAATATAGCCAATTCTTTTTTCTTCTTAAATTTACCTCCATAGATATAAAGGGAATTTTCTACTTTGAGGGTATTTTAAGCATCCACACACAGGGAACGATGGAGTTTAATACAAAATAAGTTTTTTATTACTCTTTGAATTAGTTAAATTTGATTCTGAGTGAGGAGTTGGTGGTAGCCAAAATGATTCTTAAAAAGGTGGTATTTTGCAAAATCTACAGAAGCCAAGCAAATTACCATGAATTACTCTGATACCTCAGGCTGCATTAGCCTGGTCTCAGCTAACGCTATTGTGTAGCATCATTGCTTGAAACCAGACATAAAAGATTTAAAAGAAAGTTTTGCTCTGTATACAGTTCCTTGGATTCTTGAAAATTTCTAAGTAGCTCATCAAATTGTACCAACTGCCGATTCCATGCCAAGCACCGTGCTCTGCGGGAAACCATCTGTATGTTTATTATAGGTGTCAAATTAGCCCGGAAGAAATGAGAAGATACCCTTGAACTGGGAGTTCATCTGACTCAACCTAAACTGAGAGACTGGAATTGTCTTTTGTTTGAACTGTGACTAGAAGCTCCGATATTTTTACGCTATTTGTCTTTCTGGTTTCCATTTCAAAGACGATCCTTTTCAATATGTAGTAACCTTATTATTCTCACAAAGATTTTCACCATGTTTGACTTCCTATACATTTTATCTCTTGTCTTTCCATCTATTGTATACTCAATTTATGAAGCTCAGTAGTGCAAAATGTAGGTTATTTAATTTGAACTGGATACCTATAAAAGAAAAGCCATGGTGGTCTGAATGTCCCTCAAAAACTATGGGCCTATTATTCCATCTTGTAAAAAGGAGTATAATATAGGATGTTTCTCAAACACTTTGGGGAAGCCGCCAGGATTACTGAGTTTACATTGAGTAATTCTTAAGGGTACCTCATAATATACACAATAATGCTGGATAAGTATTATGTGGTAATGACTAAAACTATGTTTTAGACAGCATTATTGTAGATTAGCCAATAATTTATAAATCTTTGCTTTCTAAAATAAGAAAATACTGTTACTGCTGAATTATTTTACATCATCTTGTATATGAGTGCTCTCTTTTAAATCTTTAAAAAGGCAGAATACTTGTGCTACATTTCTTTTCTTCTAACATAAGATTTAATGACCACTGAGAAATATTTACTTTATTTTAAACCCTCTGTGTTTTGAGATCTATTGCCACATAGCTTTGTTAATAACCTCACTCCAATATAGTCTGAAAGTTACCTTATGCTATTTTAGAGGAGCTTCTGTTAAAAAAAAAAAGAATGGTTTATTGTCTCTTAGCTCAAGAAGAATCCATGTCTGAACACTGTAGCAAAAATACAAAGCATTTCTATCCCTAGAAGCTGCCATTTTCATCACAGGGTCTTTCATTTGCATCTTGCCATGGGTATCAATAAATTACTGGTGTGCAGTATACAGCAGCACACCATTCAGCCATACTGGGAAAAGAGGCTTATTAGCTCCCAGCTCTGTCGCTTCCTGAAATGAATTCTGCTCTGTTTACCTATCAGATTTGTTACTTCCTCCACATAAGAAGGCATTCATGAGAACTCACAGCCTCCTGGATTCTTTCAAAAATCTGTTTTGAAGATGACACCATTTAAAAATGAACAAAAAATCTGAACAGCCACCTCCCAAGATATATGAATGGCTAAGAAGCATATGAAAAGATGCTGTACATCACTAGTTACAAGAGAAGTGCAAATTAAAACCACAAATGAAATACCACCATACCCTCGCTAGAATGGCTAAAGTTAAAATGACTGATGACACCAAGTGTTGATAAGGATTCAGAGCAACTGGAATTCTAATATGTTGCTGATGGAAATTCAAAATGGTATAGCGACTTTGGAAAATGTCATAAACATACATCTCCCGAGTGAACCAGCAATTTGCATTTCTAGATTTTTATTCAATAGTAAGTGAAAACATATGTTGCACAAAAATGTCTATGTGTATGTTCATTGACGCATTATTCATAATAGCAAGGAACTGGAAGCAACTTTAACCTCCCTCAACTGGTGAATAAATAAACAAATTCTGCTATATCCACACCATCGAACAATGCTGAGTAATAAAAATTTATGAGATATTAATACATGCAACAACATGGATGAATGTCAAAAACATTACGCTATGTGAAAAAAGCCCAACACAAATGCACTGTGTGACTCAATTCATATAAAATTCTAGAAAAGACAAAACTATTCTGACAGAAGGCAGATCAATGGTTGCTTCAGTTTGGGGAATGTGAGGAGAGGATTTTCTACAAAGGGCATGAGGAATCTGTAGGACGATGTCCCTTTATTCTGTATTTTTGTTTTGGTGATGGTTGCACAATGATATACAGTTACAAAAATTTCCAGACTGTACACTTAACATTGATGAGTTTATTGTCTGTGAATAAAATTTCAATGAAGATTTTTTTATTCTGGAGTGCTCTTTTGGTTCATTCCATTTATTATAAAGTGATAAAACTTATTCCAAATTATTGACCCTTCTTACCCAGAAAATCAACTCTGATAATGTCAAAAGCCCTCTCATTCCACAACTGCCCCCATAAAACAAACCATCCCCTTTCTTTCTACTTGTTTTCAGAATGCAATTGCTGCAAATGTCCACATGCTAGTTTTTTCCTCTTTGTCCTAGGTCAGAAGCGGGAAACACAGTGCCACCCAAAAAGGAAACACAAAAATATATATCCCTTCACTTAGGAAAACACAGTAAAAATTCCCAACAAGACTCTGTTTTGAAAATGTTTGCACTGACAAAGGTGATAATATTTAGAATCAAATGTATGCAAATAGGGTTGTTGGTACAGCAGGTGGAAATTACTAGGCTCTCACTTATCTGCTGCAGGTCTGAGAATGACCATCCCATTTCAGTGAAAAGGAAGAATGAAGCTTACAAGAGGGCTCAGATAGCAGAACCAGGGTCATTTTTGGAAGTCATACAGTTTGTATAGCAAAAATAAGCCTGAAATCTACAACCTTTTGGAATTAAAATGGGCTGCCTTGTGAAACAGTGAGCCTCCCTTCGCTACAGATAATAAAGCGCAGAGGTTGAATAAACATTTGTGCAAAAGTCATAGATGTTATCTCAGCATTGGCTATGAGGTGAGACAGTGTGATCTCCGAGGTCTCACTTGACGCTGAGGTTCTTTTATTTTTTTTAATAGTTTATTCTCAAGTTGGTTTCCATATAACACCTAGTGCTCATCCCCACAGGTGCCCTCCCTCATGCCCATCATCCCCCTTCCCCTCCCCCCCATCTGCCCTTAGTTTGTTCTTGGCTTTCAAGAGTCTCTCATGGTTTGCCTCCCTCCCTCTCTCCCACTATCTTTCCCCTTCTTCTCCCCCATGGTTCTCCGTTAAGTTTCTCCTAATCCTCCTATACCCGCAAACATATGGTATCTGTCATTCTCTGTCTGACTTATTTCGCTCAGCATAACACCCTCTAGTTCCATCCATGTTGCTACACATGGCCAGATTTCATTCACTTAGGTTCTATGATTCAATTAAACCATTAATGATGTTCTCCTCTACACTTTTACCAAAGTCATGGGTTAAAAATGTAGATTGCACAGGGAATGAGCTAGTGGTCACAGACCACTTGCTTCAGCAAGTCTGAGATGCTGGCCATGAAGAGCAGGAAGAAAATAAGAAAACAGCAGTAGACACCATAAGGTCTCAACAGGGCCTAATACCCCCCCCCACTTTTAAGAACATGAGTTTCAACAACATGGGAAGGAAGCAAATTGAAAAGTGAACACTGAAGTGACAGAGACAGGAAATGAGAGAATATAGATGTAGGTTCCTGTACATGAAGTGAAGTCACTAGATGGTTTCTACCTTTCCTGTAATGTGGGAGGCAAAGGCTTTTGAAGATAGGGAAGAGAGCACTGATGGTTTAAAGAAACACAGAGTGGGACACCTGGGTGGCTTAGTCAGTTGAGCGTCCACCTCTTGATTTCGGTTCAGGGCACTATCTCGTGGTTCATGAGTTTGAGCCCCGTGTGGGGTTTCATGCTGACAGTGCAGAGCCTGCTTGGGATTCTCCTTCTCCTTCTCTCTCTCCTCCTCCTCCTCCCTTGCTTTCTCTCTCTCTCTCTCTCTCTCAAAATAAATAAACATTTTTTAAAAATAAAGAAACACACAGTGAAGAATGGGTGAATGACAGGATGTTTGATGAGATGCAAGTGTCAACATGAAATTAAAGAGCTTAGATGGGCTACCCACATGTTTTATGTCTCCCTTGGCAGCTCAGATAAAAAGAAAAGCAGGCAGCAGGTGCCCTAGAGTTGAGAGTATCTTTAGTACATTCTTCAGCTAAAGATCAAGGAAGAGAGAATTCCAGTAGTAGAAAAGAACAGCATTAATGTAGTAAACTCTGAACCCAGTGAAGCTAAAAGGTTTAATGATGTGGATAAAGGAGAAGAGGCTTAGAGGTCTCAAAAAAGAAGGAGAATGGGAATCATCTCAACAATAACCAACATCTGACAGCATTTTACCAAGGCTTTTTACAGACATAATTTTATTTCATTGCCGTAACAACACCCTGAAGCATCATTATCTCCTCATTTTAAGATTAGGAAACAGGCTTAGGTACAATGATGAATCTTCATAGGGTCACAAGGCTCATATTATGAGGCTGGGATGTGAACCAAGTCTTCTAAGACCAAACAACCCTTTTCTTTTGAACTCTGTCATTTCTGTGTATAGAGCCCAATGTAAAGGACAGAGTGGGACCGGGAAGCAGCAAGCTTCAGAGGACAAGATGGTCATGCTCCCCAGGGTGCTCCCCTGGGTGTTGTCAGCACCCAGCAGTATTAATAAGCACGTAGCATGGACTCAGTAAATACAATTAGAAGTGAACTGAGAACTACAACAAACCCAGTAAAGAAAACTGTTCTGTGAAACACCTTGAAAAACACAAGAAAATAAATGAATCAACCATCTTAAGACACTATTGCCTTTTTGTAATATATAAACCATCACACTCAGGTTTTGACCTGCCCGTTCTTCAGTCTTTTTATTGCATTTTTTTTTTATCGCATCATTTGCCACATCTTGAAATTTCTCTTTCCTCATTTTGTTTTTTAAAATAGTCTTCTGGAGCGCCAGGATGGCTCAATCAGTTAAGCGTCTGACTTTTTCCATCAGGTCAGATCATTAGGTCATGATCTCATGGTTCATGAGTTCAAGCCCCACATCTGGCTCTGTGCTGACAGCTCAGAGCCTGAAGCCTGCTTTAGATTCTGTGTCTCCTCTCTCTGTGTCTCTCCCCTGCTCACACTCTGTCTCTGTCTCCAAAATAAATAAACATTAAAAAAATTTTTTCAATACAAATGTAAAATAAAATAATGAAAAGAATGAAATAGTCTTCAGATCTATCACTTAATAATATATAATTATTATAATATAATATATAATAATAAAGTACCAAATTAGAAAGGACTAATATAATAATATATTTATCTGTTTCACTTAGCATGAGATAGATACTAAAGCATGATGGAAAATAATATACATTGTCAAGCCCCTTTCACTTGGAAAGCAGTTTATTCTATGGATCTTAGACAGTGGTAAATCTGGCTTGAATTAAATTACAATTATAGGCGTTATATTTAAGCCAATACATCTTTAATGCCCCCAGAAGAAGGGTTTTATTTGTAGAGACACCTTCAAGACTTTGACTTGCTGCAAAGTTGTAAAATGTAGACTGCTTTTGTATTAATTTTATAATCCAATGGTCATCAAAGTGGGTTCTGTATACCCACAGAAACTTTACAAAAGTTTTCAAGCATGGTCAGTTTGAAAACATCAGTTGCAGATCACGAGTTTCCCCTAGTATGCTTTCTTTAACTAACTGGATCTGCCTGTGAATCTATAGCTGACATTCATGCCATTGCTCCTTTCCCCTCTCTTTTGCAATCTCCTTTCTCCCACTTTACAGAAGAAATGCATGCCTCTCACCTATTCTGCATTTCAGTATGGTGGTAGAGAGAGCCTTGGTGTATAAAGAGTACTTGAAGACACTGCACAAAGGGACAATTTGAAACACTGCTTTTGCCAAGTCTTCCTTTATTAAGGCACCAAGTCTGTCTCCCAGTTGCATATTTGAATTATCTCAAGGAGGAAGTGAACATTTCCATGTTTACTTCCACCCATTCAACATTAGATCTTTAAATAAACAAAGATATATTGGAGATAAGTTGATGTTTTATATTTTCTTTTCACTCAGACCTGAATAAGAAACACTTTACTAATTTTTTCATATTTTTAATATCAACAGTTTTATTAACCTTAGCCATATATTTAATGGATACACTAAATCCATATTCACTTTCTACCTGGGTAGAAGTTGGCTTGCTGTCATTTTGTCAATTTTTTGTTCACTTATTCCTTCTTATTTATAAGACTTCTATTAAGCCAGCAGAGTTATACTGTGCTAGGGAAATGTGTGAGAAGAAAATTTCAGAGATAAAATCAAACTACTTGACTGGGGTCAAGTTCAAAGCAACACAAGCTGTGGTGCAAAGAGAGCACCCTGCAGGTGGGTTTCAGTGTCTGTAAAACACACAATCCACTTTAAAATTCTGGTAGTGAAGCTTCAAAGGAACAATTGATGTTAAATGCTGTGTGAACTGTAACGTACTACGAATACACGTATTTTTATTCTAGAATAAATAGAAGAGAATATATTATAATCATTAAAACCACCACTTCATCCTTGATCCATTTATCCTCTTATCTTTTCTCCTGGTTGGTACCATTGTTTTCCGTCTACTTCCATTTGTCAACCAACAAGTGCTCAGTACACACCTGCTATCTGGTCAGCGCACCTTCCTTCTTTCTAGCAGCTTGAGGACCCTATCCACCTCTACAAATCTTCTCTTTTATCTCCTGTCCCTGCTGATGGGTGATGGCTAGCTTTGACACACCAAGCATGAATCATTCTTCCTGGGGCACTGTGACAAGCGCACCAGTGTGGAATTATGGGTAAAGTTGCACCTGACAGATTCAGCTGGTACTGCTATAACGTTTGAAAGAAAGCTGTGTCTCCCAACACACTACATAATGACCTTGATGGAAATGCTGAAGGTCAAGACTAGCTTCTTTAATTGCATATACACTGTAATTCTGTTTCACAGAAGCAATGATACCCTAGACACTGCTTCTCTGATCAGTCATTTTACTCTTTTGTGGTTAAAAATGTAATTTCTTATAATGGCACCCACAGTGTGCTGCAATTATACAGAAACGCACTTCCAGTTATGATCCATTGCTTGATTAGAAGACATCAGCAAACCACCTGCCCGAAAAAGTAGCACATTGTAAATACTAGTAGTTCCTGTCTTATATCAATGCAGAACTGTGCTGGCCATAAAATCAGCTGATTGATGCTCAGCATTATCTGAAGCAAGAGTTGAGAGAGTTTCTAAAACAGAACAGTGACTTAAAAGTCAACTAATAACTCAAGGCATCTGTTTGGGAAGAACAGACTGGATATCAAATTAGACATAGCTCAGACAAACCCCTTCTGTGCCAAATGGCTTCTACGTACACCCTATATTAGATTTGCATGGTTATTAAGTGCGGCAGATTATGTGTCTCTTAATCTACTTTTCAAAAATTTCATGATTTGTTTGATTTAATGAAGACACTAGATATGTTAAATAAACTGCCCCCTCCCCCATTTTCCAGGATTCCAATTCAAAATAACAAGATTACCCTTTCCAAATATAAATCATCCAAATTGGATGAAAATAAAAGTTTATAAGAGGAAGACTTCAACTGGTTGCTGTAGTGAAAGGAATGAGATCTTGAAACAGTGAAAGAAAATTGAAGAGACCAAACATCTTTGGAATGAAGCCGAAGAACATAAGTATAATCAAAATGCAAAATATAAGAAACTAGGGAGAAAATAACAATAATTCACTTGTGCCTAAAATATTCCAAGAACATGGACTAAATGCATGAAGCAAACAGAAACATTATCGTGATAATATAATGTTTATAAGGAAAGACAGTAAGGTGTAGTGGTTAAGGATTTGGTCTCTGGAATTCAACACTACCAAGGTCAAGCCCCATCTTTGCCACTTAGGAGACTTGCTAAGCTCTGTAGCGGACTCTCTGAGAATTGGTTTCCCTATGGGTATAATGGATACACCCTATGGGTATAATGGGTATAACTAGTGTTACACTAGTATCTATCTCTTATGAAAACTAAATGGTATACTGCAGATAGAAGGGCTCGATTTAAGTTAGCTAATACTAGTACTTTTGCTTCATTGCTTGTAGTGTTATGTACTACACTATGCTGAGTAAAAACAAGTAAACAAATCATTGAATAATGTGATGCATCATTTAACAGATGACACTGGCACTAAAATATATTAACATCTATAGCATAGAAGAGAGACAACATACTTTTTAAATAAGTGAAATTGTACAGTATTATTAAATGGCATTGGACAACTAATTTTTAATTCTGGGCTCTAAAATATGAAGAATTTGAGATGGAAAGTCACAAGCATAGTTAATTATTATAGAAATCCTGGGTGCAGTCTTTCAACCTCTACTGGCCCATATAAGAATAGGCCTTCGGCCTAGAGCATTACCTTACCAAGTGATGAAGAGTCCACACAGTCTGTACCCAGCTTATCACCTTGTGTGGGAATATCTTTACTTATTTCCAGCTCAATGGCTATTCTTTATCTCACTGTTAAAGCATGTGCTTCACAAGGCACCCTACTGTTATACCTATCCTCCACAAGGAGAGGATAGTGTTTCCTCCACTGTGGAACTAGAAGGGCCTATGTAGGCCAACTGCCTTGTGTTGGCCACAGGAGAAGACCCACTGGCCATGGGGGGCTGACGCCCACTACTGAAGCTGATCTTGCTCTGCCTCTTCTCTATAAAGTACTGTTCCATCCAGTTTTGGCTGTGTTCTGTTTTCCATGGTGACTCCAAAGAAAGACTCAATGAGCAGAAGTATCTAGAGTCCTCTCTTGGGATTCCTAACTAGTGCACAATTCTCTATTCCCTTGGTGCCAGGTATTCTTCTCTACATTAATAGACTTGAAAATAGAACCTAGGGGAAAAAAAAGTTAAAGAAATGAAATCAGGGGCGCCTGGGTGGCTTAGTCGGTTAAGCGTCCGACTTTCGCTTGGGTCATGATCTCGCGGTTCGTGGGTTCGAGCCCCGCGTCGGGCTCTGTGCTGACTGCCAGCTCAGAGCCTGGAGCCTGTTTCAGAGTCTGTGTCTCCCTCTCTCTCTGACCCTCCCTGCTCACGCTCTCTCTCTCTCTCTCTCTCTTCTAGAAATAAATAAAAAAAATTTTTTAAAAATTGTAATAAAAAAAAAAAGAAATGAAATCATAGCTAGAAAAGAGAACACTGAGAGGTTACTATAACTTTCCTTGCTGTGAACTCTGCTCTCTCCAACATTAACATACCTATGCCTACTTTCTTTTTTTTTAAGTTTACTATTTATTTATTTATTTATAGACAAAGAGAGAGGGAGAGAGAATCCCAAGCAAGCTCTGTGGTATCAGCATGGAGACCGACACAGGGTTCAATATCACAAACCATGAGATCATGACCTGTATGCACTAAAATCAAGAGTCAGACACTTAACCAACTGAGCCACCCGTGCACTCTTATGCCAACTTTCTTGTGATTAGTGTTACCATGGTATATCTTTCTCCATTCCTTTACTTTTAATATATCTTTCTTTTTATTTAAAACAAGTTTTTTTGTAGACTATATAGTTGGGTCTTATTTTTCTATTCATTCTGAAAGTCTCATCTTTTAATTAGTTCATTTAAAACATTCACACATAAAATGAAAATTGATAGGGCACCTAGTGAAGCATCTGACTTTGGCTCAGGTCATGATCTCAAGGCTCCTGAGATCAAGCCCCACATTGGGCTCTGCACTGACAGCACAAAGCCTGTTTCAGATTCTCTGTCTCCTGCTCTCTCTGTCCCTCCCTGTGTGCCCTGTCTCTCAAAAATAAATAAATAAACATTAAAAAAATAAATAAAATGAAAACTGATATAGCTGGATTAGTGTCAATAATACTTGTAACTATTTTCTATCTGTTGCCTTTGTTCTTTTCCTTTTTTCTTTCTTTTTTCTTTTTTTGCTTTCTCTGACTCTGAACATTTTATGTAACTCTGTTTTTTTTCTCATCTTAGCATATCAGTTATATTTCTTTAAAACATTTTTAGTGGTTTCTTTACAGTTTGCAATATACTTTATGACTAATCTAAGTTCACTGTCAACACTATACTCCTTCATGGACTTTACAGGTACTTTATTCTCAATTCTGATTTCCTCTACTTTTTAACAGTGTTATCCATTTCACTTTTCATAAAGCTCCAATCAACAAATATATTTTTTCTAGTATTATTTTGAAGAAACTTTTATGTTTTAGATCAATTAAGAATGAGAACAATAAAATGTTATTTTACTTCATGTATTCCTTCTCTAATGCTCTTCCTTTTTGTGGATACATGTTTCTGACCTATATATTATTTTCTGTATCTCTGTAGAACTTCCTTTAACGTTTCATGTAAGGCAGGTCTACTGGAAACAAATCCTCTCAGTTTTTGCTTGATAAAGTCTTCATTTCTCCTTCACTGTTGAAGGCTAATTTCACTGGGTATAAATTCTAGTTTGCTGGGGTTTACTTTTTCTTTCAGCCTTTTTAAACATTTCACTCCACTCTCTTCCTGCAGTCATCATTCTAAAGAGAACTCTGATGTAATTCTTATCTTTGCCCCTTTATAGGTAAGGTATCTCCCCCTACCCCTGCGACTTCTCTCAAGATTTTCTCTCTGTCTTTGATTTTTTGCAGTTTGAATATGGTATACTAGATGTAGACTTTTATGTTTATTTTTTTGTATTTATTCTGCTTGGCATTCTCCATACTTCCTTGATCTGTTGTTTAGTGTGTCATTAATTTTGGAAAATTCTCAGCCATTATTATTTCAAGTATTTATTCTGTTGCCTTTTATTTCTTCTCCTTCTAGTATTCACATTAGGTTTATGTTACACCTTTTGTAATTGTCCTGTAGTTCTTGGATATTCTGTTCTATCTTTTTCATTCTTTTTTTTCTCTTTGCATTTCAGTTTTGGAAATTTCTACTGACATATCTTCAAGCTCACTTACTTTCTTCTTGGTCATTTCCAGACCACTAATAAGCCCATGAAAGGCATTCTTCATGTATATTATAGGACTTTTGCTTTCTAGTACTTCATCCCTTCTTAGAGTTTTCTTTTCTCTGCTTACTTACCTACTTTTTTTTTTTTGCATATTGTCCAGTTTTTCCATTAGATTCCTTAGTGTATTAATCCTAGTTATTTTAAATTCCCAGTCTGATAATTTCAAAATCTCTGCTTTGTCTAAATCTGGTGAAGATGCTTGCTTTGTTTCTTCATATGGTTGGTGGTTTGTAGGTTGTTTTTGTTTTGCATTTTTGCATGTTGTGAATTTTTTGTTGAAAGCTAGACATCGGGTAACAGACAAAAAAAACAACTGAAGTAGAGAGGACTTTAGTTTGAAGTTTTATGTATATCTTGCTAGGAGTTAGACTGTGTTTACCATTTGTCCTTGCTGTAGTGTCAGAGGCTAAAATTTCCTCCATTGTTCTTGATTTTATCCCTTCTGCTGTCCTTGAGTGTCTCTACAAATCCCATAAAGAAGGTTTAAAACCTGCAGTTCCCTTGGCTTTAATCCTCTGTTATTATACAGTAGCCCTTTTGGTTTGCTTTCCAGTATATCCCCAGTGACTAATTTAGTCTCTCACAGAGAAAAGGGCCTTAATAATTATGTGCTCAATGAAAGACTAAAGATAAAGGCAAATGACAGATATAATGAATGGTTTTCTTTTCATTTCTTTTCTTTATTGAGAGAGAGCACGCATGAGTGGGGCAGGGACAGAGGGAGAAAGAGAGAGAGAGAGTATTAAACAAGCCTCATGCCCAGTGTGGAGCTTGACTTGGGGCTCAATCTTATGACCATGAGATTATGACCTGAGCCAAATCAAGAGTCAGACACTTAACCAACATAGCCATCCAGGTGCACCATAAAGAAGCGTTTTTTGATAGCTATTAATAGCCTGGACTGAGTCACTAATCCAGGTGTGAAATCTCCATTCCCATAAGCCTTTAAAGCAGCCATGCATTTAGTATGTGTAGTATGGTTCCTGAGTTCTCCTGTCAAGAGGTGAAAGATGGATCTACCAGGTTCTCAATGTTCCTTACAGGTTCTTTTCCTGACTTCTGTTCAATTCCTGCCAGGGTATCTTGACCATCAGTATACTTCCTCATATGGACTAAGAAAGATTCACATTGTTACATCTCAATAGAAATTTAGTTTTTTATGCCTCTGAATTATTGTCTTCATTCATTCAATAAATATTTACTGAGTATCACCTCTGTATGGGTTGCTGGTGTTCTGTTTGTCAACATATTACAGATCTTTCTATCCTACATGATTTGTTCTTACTGTAAGACAAGTTAACTCAGAATGACTTCTCTTTCTACCACACACTCCTCTCAGAATATTTAGGTCAATTTTAGCGCTTGCCCCCAACCAGTAAAGATTCATATGTTCTCCAAAGTTCAAACATTCTAACTGTTAGATATTGAAACTCTGATAAAAGTTTCATATCCAACTGAGGGTTTGATCATGAATATTGTTTACTCAGAATTTAGTGCTTTCTTTTTAGGTAGTGAGCAGGGAAAGTTGATGCATGAGCCTTGAATGGGAGGCTATTGTACCTCTGGCATTGGAAAGAATAAATACAATGAAAACCCCATAGAAGTAATGGTCAATTCCTTTGGGATTTGATACCTAGTATTCTGAAGTCTTTCCACTTCCAGCGACCATGAATGTGGTCAATAACCTGGCATAATCACAAAACTTTGGATATTCACATTTCTTCATACATTCCATATCTGTTTATATCACTCATTTCTACTATGAGTAGGTGAATCCCTTAAATCCAATTACTTCAAGTATTCAGATTTTATCATAAAGCTTTGCCTTACTGTTTCTTATCTGAATCTCATCTTTCCTCTACTATGATTCCCCATAATGAGGAAGTTGTTCCTACACGTGAAGTTCCATTTTAAGTTAATCTAGTCCGTTGATAGTCTTCTTCATTAACTTTCAGCATGTTTCCTAAGTTTCTCTGACTTGAAGTTGCCATAATTAATCCAGTAGAAATGTCTTCAAAGGACCATAGTCATAGAGGACTTTAGAATGATACAAAACAAAGAAAAGCAATAAGTATTGCAATTTAATCTTATGAGAAGTTTAATTTTTTCAGTGTGAGAAAATAATATACTCATAATATGTCACTGCAACATAAGAAGCAAAACTCATTTTTCCATCTATAGCCTGATTAAACAGAAAACTTAATAGATAGTAGTTGGCTGATCATTTTCAGCATGGGAAAAACACAGTATAAATGGGCTACAAAACAATTCTCCAACCCATGCTCTAGGAATAACATAGTGTAGCAACAGAAAAGGTATTTTAGAGAAAGATTGCTCTTGAGAAAAGATTTTCAAGTAATTTCATTTCCTTTAATCATACATCCAAGGTATTTTTCTATATGTATATTAAAAAGTATATGCAAACAAAAACCTCCTAGCACTTTTAACATTTTTGAGGGTCCTTCATTTCTTAAAGACTTTTCTGACTTCCCCCACCACAGGGGATTATCTACATACGGTCAGACTGTCCCAGGGCCTAAGATAGTATAAATCACCATTTAAAAAGTCCGCAGTGACTCTTTCAGATTCTTAAAGGAATTTACCCAGAAGCAGCTTAGTCACCAGCATCAATATGATGACTGACAAACAAGTTTTGATCATGATAAAAGCTCAGTTCATACTTTAATTATAAAAAAAAACTATGGAACCAGTAAACTGATATCCAGAGGGATATTGGACTGGCCTGGCAAAACAATGAAATCTTTGTTATTTGGCAGCAGCAGAGTTTTTTAATGAATCAAATATTTGAGTTGCATAGAATTACAATGTACACCAAACACAGGCTAACAATCTCCAAATAATTATGTGGATTGTGCACTAAAATTTTATACTGCTCATTCTTTCTGAATGATTCAGAAAGCATTTTAACCCATCATAGCACCTCAGTGTAGGATCTGAAGTTCTCATTATGCCAGAACAGTGTGGAAAGTGGGGCCCTTCTACCCAGCAAATTCCAGGCAGGGTAGAATTTGCTGTAACTTGAGGGAATACTTGGAGATTTGTTGGACTCTTAAAATATCTATAAACTTTTCCCTTACCCCTGATTCCCTGATCCCCATCCATATTACTATCTCCATTGATGAATACTGACAATTCTAATCACAAACACACACACACACACACACACACGCTTAGCTTCCGCATATAGGTGTGTGTGTCTAACTTACACATGAGTCCCAAAGTGATCAAGATTATTTTGAAAGATTATTTTGAAAACTTTTTTTATATGTGGAACAATTTTTCTAGTCTCTATTCCATTCTTCTTAGATCTAGGATCCATCTAAAATATTGCCCCAAGGAAAAAGACTGACTCCAACATTTGACAGGCTATGCATCCATTTTTCTGGCTTTCTTGGGCCATGAAGAAAATCTTTCCTGATAAATGGGTTATTGTAAAATCTGTCAGCACTTCATTTGAGAGGCAAAAGCTTTTTGTTAAGGCAAAAGGATATTTACATGTGTTTTCCAATTTTCTCCTTAGGTAATGCTGAGTACATATGCAACCCAAATGACAATAGAAGGAAAGGGTTTGGAAGTTGAGAGTGCAGCATGTAGAAAGGATCTAGTTTTTTGGTACATCCATACATCCATACTTTCATTTAACAAACACTTCTTGAGTGTCTACTATGTGTCAGACATTGTTCTAAGCACTACAGAATAGCAACAAACAAGAAAGGCTAGATTCCCATCCTTTCTGAGCTTGCCATCTATTGGGGGAAAACAGAAATAAGCAGTAAGCAAATAAGATTAATATTAGTTGGTGATAAATGCTATGAAGAAAATGATAAAAGTGATGTCATTTATGTAGAGTAGTTAGAAAAGTCCTCTGTGAGGAGGTGCATTTCAGTTCTAGAGAAAGTACAGAGATGGTATACAAGCCTTATGTAGAGGAATCATTATTAGCCTTAAGAAAAGTTTGCTCTTCTATTGTACAGGTGGGAAGGGGGGGAAATGGGTATTAAGTTATAGATTTTCAGGCTTAATAATATTAGTATTTATTAAAACTTATTTGCAGGCCTGATATTCTTATGGCTACTATTCTGTCTATGAAGTAGAAGGAGGCAGAGACAGGGTGGCTGGGATTTGAGGTTGGGGTTTGGGAGAATGAGCTGAACAGAAAAAAGTAAGAGGATCACCAGCTAGTGTTAAGGATATCTTCAAGGTTAGTGTGACTTTTCTTTATCAGTACTCCACTGGTCAGAAATAGGCATAAATTAAGCATAAAGGTGTGTTCTTCTAGAGTTCATATTTTACCTGATGGGTGTGATGAAAATGCAGAGAAGGAAGGAAGTTAGTTAGAAGTATTGGCAAGAATCCTATTAGGAAACAGACCTTGGAATCTAAGGGTGCTATTAAAGGATGCTTGGGCGATGAGTAAAAAAGGTCAATGGAAGGAGAAAGGCAGCATTAGTTAATGGCATGTCCAAAAGAGAAGGGTTGGGTCATAATTGGATGCAATAAAACAAACAGAATAATAGATCTACTGTGTCACCCTGATGAATAACAGATGTGAAATGATACTCAACTAATCTTTGAGAAGGCTGTAAGAACAGTGGCATCCCGAGGAGAAAGCCAAGTGGAATATAGGAAGGCTTTGAGAGCAAGCTATGGAAAGAAGGCTATGAAGGAACAGCTCTGGGGGGCACAAGAGAAGAAGTCAAGAAGAGGAGAAGCAAGGAGGTCCATGTCTAAGATAAAAATGCTTAGAACATCATGGCTATAGTAGAGACTAGGAGGGCTGGACTTGGAGGGGAGGAGTATTCTGTGGGCTTTAGACAGGGAAGAGAGAACAAGGAGATTCGGCCTTAAGGATCTTTTTAACTTGGAAGGGCACTAGGCTAAATGACAAAAATCAATAGGAACTGGGTGACAGTGGTGCAAATTTTGAAGCTCCTGCCTTCAGTATCTATACTGAGAGTTTTTGGAATAATATATTCTTTTTACTTTCATTTCATTCATTTATTTAAAAAATACTACTAGGGTATACATTATCTCTCCCTTTAAACTTATTTGGTTATGATATAATTTCTATAGTAGCTGAACCAGAGACATGAATCACAATCATCACAAATAAGATTACTAAAGCTTTCAAAATTCTCCACAAGTAAATTAAAAAAAAAGTAGCTAACACTTATTGACCATTTACTATGTGTCTGGCACTGTGCCTCATGCATTATCTAAAGCCCAAAAGAACCCTACGAGCCCAACATTATTATTTACATTTCATGGATGTTGTAACTAAGAATTAAGGAGGTTCAGTAGTTTGCCCAGGACCTTACAGCCATAAATAGTAAATTTAGCCCTGGTCAGTCTTTTTCTAGAGTACAATGCTATACAGTCTCTGGACCAGGCTAGACACAATCCAATTTCTAAACAAACCACTGCAGTATTGAAATACTTTAAAAGTGGGGAGGGGAGGAAGAAGTGATGAGGGTCAGGACACCCCAGAATATAACACCTTGGCATATTGAATATTTTAAGCTGAAGGAGTTTGAGCAAAACAGCAAAAACAGGAAAGTCACTCTGATCTCCCCTGCCCATCTCCACTGAAACAGTAAAACCAAAACCAAAACACAGTTATGTGAGAGGTGCTCTCCCTACACTCAGAGAAAAGGAGCAGCCATATCTCTGAAGACAAAAGGACTCTGGGAAGAATCCAAACAAGCAGGTCTCACCAAATTTCTTCCAGTTTACTACACTTACTTCAGACTCTGCCCTATCATATTCCTCCACGACAGTCCAGTCTTTATCAGACTTAGCCTTTCCTTTGAAGGCTCCTGTGTCATGGAGAACTTACATAAATGTGTAGCCTTTCTCCTATTATTCTGAATTTGTACCACCTTAGCTCAACCAGTTCCTACATAGGAAAGAAGGGAGGAAAGAAGGAAGGAAGGAAAGAAGGAAGGAAGGAAAGAAGGAAGGAAGGAAGGAAGGAAGGAAACCTAAAGCGATTCTGAACTGGTATGCATGTTATTTAAATGTTTCACGGCCAGCTCTGTGACAGAAAAGCAGAATTTCGGTAGATTTACGTTTTCAGTGTACATTCACTAAGAGGCATCTGCTGATAAAACGTTGTAATCTGAGACTTTTTTAGGTGGCATTATTGTTAAAAATAACTGCTGGCAGAACTGAATCATGGCAAATGGAAATGTTAAATCAAAAACCATTTCAAGGCTGTGGAAACAATCGTCTGGGTCTAGAAAAGCTGCACTCATAAACAAAGGAAGCTCATACCCATTGGGCCATGACCTGCCCCTTCAAAGGTCCACTTTCTCCAACAAAGACAGGAGAGGGTAGACAGGCGGTCACTCACAGCTCAAGACAAGCTGCCTCCCCTTGCAGTAACGGCTGGCATTTTCACAGATGAGCAAATACACATTCGGGTTCATTCAGCACCATGTGGTAGCCCCCCTGCCATTTCTGAGACAGCATGTTCCACAAGGAGATGGGATGCACCCTCTCAGGCTCCCGGAGCTGAGCACAGAGAGCAGTGGGCACAACCACCTGCTCCATATACCGACAGAATCGGCCTTTTACTGAGGCAGGTGTCAGGGCAGAACAGCCAAATGGCACTCGTGATAATAAATGAACAGTAATAAATGAATGTACTCAGCTGGACCTTATGATCCCCAAAGCAGGAGGTCACTAATTTGACAGCTCATAAGATAAATTAAGCATTAGGATGGTGTGATTTATAATAAGAAATATATTTGGTCTTCATCCATGGCTCCCAGGACATAGCTCCTAAAACCTTTATAATTCTCTGAGTGACAAGAGCTATAGGGTCAGCTTTTGGTCCCAGCTCCTGAAATAGCTCCAGAGCAATAAAGGTGAAATGAATGTTTTTTGTTATTCAAGACTAGCCCCTTTCCACTCCACCTGGGTTTATGTTAATGAACGTCTCCTGAAGAGCCTGTAGAGATGAAGGCTCAATGCCAGAGGAGCTAACCAGCTGATTAGAGGCCTGGAACTTTCAGTCTCACCCTCCCGCTATGTTCTCAAAATATGGGGAGGGGAGAGGGATTGAATCAATCACCAACGATCAATGATTTAATCACTTATCACTTACGCCTGTGTAATGAAGCCTCCATAAAACCCAGAATAGGGTTTGGAGAGCTTCAGGGGTGCTGTGCATGCCAGGGTGCTGGGGGGACGGTGCACCCAGAGAGGCATGGGAGTTTGGGCTCCTTCCCCTACACCTGCTCTACTTCTCTCCCATTTAAATGTTCATCTGTAGCCTTTATTATATCTTTTCATAATAAACTGGTAAACACTAGTGTTTCCTTGGGTTCTGTGAGCCATTCTAGCAAATAATTCAGCACAAAAAGGGGGTTGTGGGAATCCTGATTTATAGCCGGTAAACAAGATCTATAGGTGACAATGTGGCATCTGAAGTGGAGTCTGTGCTGTGGGATGGAGCCCTTAACTTATGGCATCTAATGCTAACTCCGGGTAGATAGTGTCAGAATTGAGTTGAATTGTAGGACACCAGGCTGGCATCACAGAATTGCTTGATGTGTGGAAAACCTTTCCATTGGATACAGAAGTGAGGTAGAAGTGAATAAAGGAAATGGTGTTTTTCCAAAACAGGCAACAACTTTAAAGTCAATGATAATTATTTGCATGCTTCAATTTTGCATTAGAAATATATTTACTTGATAGTCAACATATTCTTCTTGGGAGGGGCCTGTACTGGGTTTTGGGAACTACAGATATGTTCATTTATGTAATCTTCAAAGCAACCTTAATAGACCTAATAATCACACCAATGTTACAAATGGGTAAATGGAGGTTCAGAAAGATAAAACAAACAAAAACAAAAACACTTGCCCCAGACTATTACAAAAGCAAAAGTCTTAAGTACAAAGCAAAAGTGTTAAACACAAATCTAGGTCTGGGTAGATTCAAAAGTCCATTTTCTTTCCATTCCCATGGCTACCTGGCATCATACCTGGCTGTGTTAAATGGGAGCTTCTTTTATAGCTTTCCTTCTGGATGGAGACCCATGCCTCCTAGGGAAACATCCTCCTTCCTCCCAAACACCGGATTTGCCTCTGGCTGATGGGGAAAGATCTCTAAAAGGAAAATTCAGAGAGAACAGGAGGAATGAAGTCTCAAAGCCCATGGATGAGCTCTTGAGGCACAGCAGTGGCTGCTTTCTTTACATCTGAAGCAGCTGATTTCAGAGCAAGGGCTGTTGGGCCATGATATAAAAGTGTCATTCCGTTTCCATGGACATTTTTAATTCCTCATCACCCAGAACTGTCACATGATAAACAAAGCTATTGTTGCATCTGAATATTAACCCATTTTTTTCTTAAAAAAAAAAAGAAAACGGAAAAGCCCTTGCTGTAAATTGTTACTGTGCACCAGTTTACGTTGTTTAAACCGGCAGTGAAGGGACCAAGGGCAGGCTGCCTCAAGATAGGCCACTTTGGCATAAAGATTATCTTGAATTAAAAAGCAATCAATTAGGGCACCTGGGTGGCTCTGTCCATTAAGCGGTTAAACATCTGACTTCAGCTCAGGTCATGATCTCAAGGTCTGTGAGTTTGAGCCCCACATTGAGCTCTGCACTGACACCACAGAGCCTGCTTTGGATCCTCTGTCTCCTGCTCTCTCTCTCTGCTCTTCTGCTTCTGAACTCTCTCTCTCTCTGTCTCTGTCTTTCTCTCTCAAAAATAAATAAACATTTTTTAAAAAGCAATCAAAACCCAGCAGATTCAGGAAAAGTTCCTTAGCTCCTGCTCAACTGCCTGACAGAATTTAGATACAGAGCCTACTCCAGGAAGAGAGCTATCATCATAGACATCTACATGATGATATGAACTAAACATGGTAGACTGGGAGAAGTCTAGCAGTCCTCTACCTCTCATTGTTTCTGAGTGGGACGGCATTTGTTTACCAAACATTTATTTTTTCAAAACCTGTGAATTTCATTCCTTTCTATTTTTTTTTTATCTTTTATGTATTTCTGAGAGAGAGAGAGAGAGAGAGCGAGAGCGTGAGCAGGGGAGGGTCAGAGAAAGAGGGAGATACAGAATCTGAAACAGGCTCCAGGCTCTGAGCTAGCTGTCAGCACAGAGCCCGATGTAGGGCTCAAACCCACAAACCGTGAGATCATGACCTGAGCCAAAGTCGGACGCCCAACTGACTGAGCCACCCAGGCGCCCCTCATTCCTTTCTTTTGAAGTCTCAGGCCCCTAACTCCTTCTCCTTGGTTTAGAATGACATATATACTTCATTTTGCCTATCTTTGGAATGTCCACGAATGTGTGAATTCCCTGTAAAAACTAAATTTAACTTTCCCCTGTAATCTGTCTCATGTCAATTTGATCTTAGCCTAGCTAGGAAGATCTTGAAGGGCAGGAGAAATTCTTCCTCCCCAGCAGTAGCACTGGACCTAAAGAGAAGAGCACAGCAGTTTAAAAGCTCCCATAGTGATCATAAAACCTTAATCCCTCTCAGACTTCCAGGTAGTGAGTGAAGAGTAAAGGGGGCATGCCAGTGAGAATGCAAAACCAACCAATCTGGCAAACATCCAGGACACTCAGATGCATATGGGCAAGTGAAACTAAGCATTCCTTTCCCTTCCCCTCTTTCCACTGCAAATCCTGGTTTTACTCAGATTTGAGGGCTTCAATTTCAGAGAAAAGAGGGCTTGGGCACAATAAGAAATCCCATGTTTTGAGTGAATTATAAACACAAGTGTGTAATGTTCCTTTTTTTTTTTTTATAACAGCGAGCCCTTAAAAATAAAAGTCTCCATCCATGCATAACACACTTCCTTCAAAGCTTGCCACAGCCCGTATACCTCCTTGCTATGTTCTCATTTGCTTGCTCTTATTTAGAGAGACATACATTAATGGCATACAAGCAGATTTTATGGAAGATTGCTTCTTCTGATGTTTTACTCTCCCCTCCTCCATCCGCCCCTCATTATTTTTCATTCTAGAAGTCCCTTGGAATTAGAACAGCTCTCTCCCTCTCTATTATTTGCAAGTTCTTCAGTACAGTCTTTAGTTCCTAGATATCCATTCTTTTCAAAGACAGGCTTGCTTAACTCAAGCATTTTCTCATTTACATGTGAACCAACCCCAATTCACAAGCACTGTAATTTACATGTTGGGTGCATAAAAGCTTCACAACTGCAGAGTCCTGTGGCCTTCAATTCACACAGCAGATACTCCCTTGTTATGGAGTTTGTGTTTGGTTTGTCTGCAGTGAGTTCCTTGCAAATTGCTGTGTTGTGCTCACCAGCAGCCTCCACCACTTAGAGCTCTCTAGCTTCTTCCTAATTTAGACTCTATAGTGTCTAAATTTCCTGATTTAGTGCCTGATGATTTGAAGAAATTCTAGGAGAAAATTCTCCCCCTTTCAGTAACAGTGTGGCTACAGCCTGGTGCAGAAATAGAGCTGCTGACCTAAAAGATATCATAAAATTCATGTCTAAGCAGGCATCCCTATTCTAACACCCTCCTCCACTGTGCTTTTGTGTAATAAAGAACTTAGCTGGCCTTTGTCCCCAGTTCCTGGGAGGTAACCTCTAAACCCTTGAATTTCTCCAGTGAATGGAGTATTTTGTTATTCATGGTGGGTCCCTGGACCACACCTGATAGTTTATGTTAATGAGGCAACTCAGACAGGGGGCTGGCCACACCAGAAAGACCTAGCATGTGATTAGAGAGGGTTGAGGCTTTGAGCCACTTGATATCAGCCCTACCTCCAGGGAAAGGAGGGGGACTGGAGACTGAGTTCAATCATGTGGCAAATGATTTGATCCATAGTCTCTATATAAAGAAACACTAATAAAAACTCTGGACACTGAAGTTTGGGTGAGCGGCCCTGGTTGGCAATCCTTGGGTAATTTCTCTACTTTGATATGGAGAGGATAACACACCCTGGAGGATGCTGGAAGCTTCACATCCGAAACCCTCCTAGACTTCTCCCTGTGCCTCTTCTGTCAGCTGGTTCTAATCTGTATGCATTTGTTATAATAAAACTGTAATTGTTAAGTGGAGCATTTTCCTGAGTTCTGTGAATTATTCTAGTGAATTATTGAAACTAAGGGATTCCATAAGGACTCCCAAATTTACAGTCCACTAGTCTAAAGTAAAGTTGGCCCCGGAGACCCTTCACTCATCCAGGCTGATATCTGAAGTGAGAGCAGTCTTACGGAGGGCTGAGCTTCTGACCTTGAGTTTGGCCAGCTCTGGGTAGCTTTTTCAGCAGTCTACTTGGTTTAAAACTTAGGAACCATGCTGTCATGGAGCATGAAAGGCCCCTCCCTGTTTTGTTAGACAAAACAGTCTAATATAACTTATAAGCGAGTCCAGGTGTTGGCAGCTGACAGCCTTGATCCAAATCCTCCCTCTGTTACTTACAGCTTGCATGACCTTGGGCAAGTTATTTAAACTCTCAGTGCTTCAGATTCTTCATTTATAAAAAGAGTATAATAAAAGCAATATCTACCACAATGGGTTGTTGTAAGGATAAGTATGTTATACATACAAAATGCTCTTAAGTGCTCATAAATGTTATTTATTACATGCAAACTAATGCATTGGTTTTTTTTTTCTATTGAAATTCACCAAGAAGCTGATAATACCAATATATTTTATCGTTTCTTTATTATAGTATCAAATTACAGGTTCTAATCATTTAACCAAAGGTTGTTTTATTGCTTGCTAGAAGAAGTATGAATTCATCTCCAATCCACTCATGTGTGACTATGAACCATAGCCACTCGCACAGCATCTCTTAATACAGGCTGTACAAGGTGGGAATCTGCAGGTGCAGACAGTACCGTCAGTCTGAATTCATGGCTGATCTCAGATGTGTCCGTGGACACTGGGCTATTTTCAGCCTGGGGGATCTTCCCTTCAGCTCCCTTGACAGTCAATTGTATTTACATGAGAGAATGTGTGACTGAGAATTACAGGCTCTGAGGGTCAGCTGTAACCACCAAGTAAAGGGATTCTGGTGGGGAGTGTGGGGAAAGAGAGAGAGAGAGAAAAGTGCATGTCCTCTCCTTGGTTATATACCTTCCTTATTTGACACATATAGCATCTCAATCAGTAGTTCCCAAAGTATCAGACCTACTGAATCAGAAATTCTAGGAGTGGAATCCAACAACCTATTTTAACAAGACTTCCCAGTGATTCTGTTGCTCAAGTTTGAGAACCACTTATCTCAATGATTTTGTCATAATATGTGGAGTTGCCATCAGATCAGAAAATCTCTGTCTTTGTGGCACTGCCACTCTCACCACCAACCTGCTGAAATCTTCTCTCTAACCTTTGGGGCTACAGTTCCATGCCATGAACATACTTCCCTCTGAACTTCTCTTCATCCAACTCCTCTAACAGAGGTACATTTCCTGGTGCTTCTTTCTCCATTTAATTCATGGTCCATCTCAAGCTATCATTCAACATTCAAAGACAAGTCTTAGGGGTTGCACGAGGCAGGAACCCTATAGAATAAGCCAAGCCCAGTGGTGAGAAAAATGAAGAGAACCAGGGAGGGACACAATGAACAGGGACAAGGAACTTTCCCCTTCTTCAACTCTTCACATGTGTTGTTAATAAAATGAAATATAAAAATAAATATATTAAGTCTTATGTCTCCCACATCAACAATGCCCTTTGTCTTTATTAGTACAAGTAAAAATTGACCTCTAATCATTTTACCCAAGGGCATATTATTAGTATATTAGTTTAGTCATCAAAATAAGGAATATATTAGAGAGGATACAGGCAATGGGGACATCCATCCTGGAGCTGAAAGCCAATGAAGAATGCTATCTAGATACAAAGAGAAAATGTAGAGAAAGAAACAAGACCAATCAAAGAGACAAAAAGTCATCAGAGGTAGAAAGAAAGGAAAGCCAATAGAAAACCAGTGGATCTTGCAGTGGGGTACTGTAGCTATCGTCACTCCCAGTGAGGCTTACTGGTTTGAGGAATTGGATTGCCATGGGAAAGATGGGACAGTGAACATCACACTGATACTAGCTCAGGTGACCTTGATTCTGATCCCAGCTCTATCTACCACTTACTGGTTTATATGTTCTTGTTGAAGTCATCGAGCCATTCTGCACTTAGGTTTTCTTAATTCAGGAGGAGGGTAATAGCTTCACAAGGTTATTATAAAGATCAAAAGTAAGCATGTATATAAAAATGTTTTACAATCAACCTCCCATACAATTGTGAAGTTAGTAATGATATCATTGTGCAGTAATAATATAAACTTCATGAACATGAAGATTTCTGACTGATTTGTGTATTGTATCCCAACACCTTAAACTGTGGTGGCATGTAATAGACACGCAAACATTTATTGGATGAACCCAAGTACTCTTGCTATTATTGAAAAGTATTGGTGTCAGTGTGAATTTTCTATTCATGCTATGTTAGAGCACAGCACAGAGAAGATATATAGCTATAGTAGTCTTATTTTTAGAAAGGAGACACGCGATACTTGGAAATAAACCTATTTATAAATAGATGTGAGACGATTAAGGAATACCTAAACCACACCTACTCACTTAGCAAGACTGAAAACTTCATTCTAGAATAATTACTAGGTAACTGGTAATTGTCTTGGATGATTATTACCAATTTAGACTCAATGCTGTTTTTAATGGATTAGTGTACTTTGTTTTATTGGTACGAAGAATGAGCGCTGCGGCATTATCAGCTGCTGCGGCTGGTGTTGGCAGCAAAATAATTCTCTAAATGAGATCTGTGATTTGAATACACTCTCTTGGATAAAGCAATCTTCACAGAAAAATATCACTCTGTCAGAGTCAGATCTGGCTGTGCACTCAAACGTCCCATTGTGATAGCTGACATTTAGACCAAAATGGCTTCCATTGCCCTCAGGGCCCAACAAGAAAAAAAGACAGAGATAAATGCACACCCCCAAGACATAAGTAACAGGAAACCTCCTGAAAGAGAAGAAAAACAAGGCCTTTAATACTCTGGCTCAGGAAACTGGAAATAAGGATAAAATGTTTAAAAGGAAAAGGCAAACTCTCCTCGCCTAGGACCCCTTTCTCTCCTTAGAAGTGGGCTTCTTTCCTTCCTTCAACAATTCTTGTGAAGCTATACTGAAGGTAGTAGTGTGGCCTGGGCATAGAATAAAAAGAGAGGTAGAAGGGTATGAAGTCAAAAAGGGATGTGGGGGTCCAATGAGGGAGGATGGTGTAAGTTAGCTTCAGAGTGTAGTCTTATTCTGGGGCAACTGGAAGCGGCTGGGTGAATTTTTAAGAGGGAAGAGATAGTTTTGACTTTTAGAAAGATCCTCTGGGCTGCAATGAGAAACCACTGAAAGATTAAAGGGAAAAGATGCCAGTAAGAAAGAGAATGAAAGATTTCTGAGATCCTGAATTGAGGTAGAGAAGATGAAGAAAAGGGGATAGATCCTGCAAATGCCAGAGGCAACTTAATAGCATTCCATGACCAATACTGCATGTGGAATAGAAGTGAAAGGAGTATTCCCCTTGGGCCAAGGCATTGCAAAAAAGAGCAGATTTGTATGTAGTATAGGAGAGAGTGATACCATGAATAATAGAATATGCTTCTCTTCATGGTTTTGCATTTTCCAGTAATGTTACCTCATGTCTACAGTTAGACATTGAATGAATAAATGTGTGAAGAGAAAGGAGAGTGATGTATCTTCCTTAGCTCATTGAAAGTTTCTCAATAGGAAAGTCCTAGAATGAAGAGAACAAGAGATGAAGTGTGATCCCCAACAGTCAACCCTTAGGATTTTGAAAAATAACGAAGGTACATCTATTGTGCCTTTAAAGGAGATTTTACAACAATGCCTGAGTTACCAGGGGCTGCTCAGTATGTAGCTAGTCAAAACTGAATGCCCAATCACTTTGGAAAGTCAGCCAAGAGAACTGATTATTTATTTATAGCCTAGCCTTTTCCAAAAAAGATCTGAGGTAGTTAAAAGAGGCAGTATGTCTACAAAGATTTGTTTCACTAGAGGTTTTATTCTTTACAACTCACATTCCCTGCCTTCTGCTACGCCTTAACTAAAGGAACCATGTGGATTCAGCCATAGGGTGCAAATTTTTAGGCCAAGTTGTACCAAGGCTTACCTAAAAATATCTGTGACCGTATTTCTCACATATATTAGTATTTCATTATTTTTATTAATTCATTGTTTGCCAAATGTAAAGTCAGTCCCAAAGCTGCAACTTTCTTGATTAAAGGGGAAAAAAGGTTGAAATGGTGACAGAGAAAGTTCAGAGAAACAGGATTTAGCAGCAATATTCCAATCTTCTGTTGATTCAATTCCTTCCTTTTCCCTACTTCTGAGAGAGTCCAGAGCCACTCAAGACCATGTGTCCTCTGTGGCCCACATTCTCACATTACTTCTTCTGTCAGAGTAAAATTTGTATATTGAAGATAGAGGTGTAAGGTTTGGTACTCAATTGGTAATAATGAGGCTAAGACAAAGGAGCCATTTCAATCCTAACAAGAAACACTGAACTATGTGCCATTATCTTCTTCTGGTCCACAGCCTCATCCCACCACTCCAGGCCTTTCTATTCCTTTTCTCCTTTCACAAGAACCAAGATGGTCCCTACTATATATTTTTTTTTTATCATCTTTATTTACTTATTTGAGAGAGACAGAAACAGAGAGAGACACAGAGAGAGGACAGAGAATCCCAAGCAGGCTCCACACTGTCAGCACAGAGCTTGATGTAGGGCTCAGTCACACAAACCATGAGATCATGACCTGAACCAAAATAAAAAATCAGACACTTAACCAAATGATCCACGCTGGCACCCCTGGGTCCTTCTTTCTAACTCCAATTCCATTTTCACACCATCTTAGCCCTCTAGCAGCTCCACTTCTTCTTGAGCCTGAGAGTACCCTCAGAGAACTGAGGGTTTTTGTCCTCAGAGTTTTGTCCACTTTGGTCAGAGACCCTCATAATGTTCCTCAACCATATATATGAATGTTTCAGGGCTCACTGAAGGCCATATCTACAGCCTGCACAGAATATATTAGCCACAGATCTCCACAGCTCTTTACCCACTGACAAACAGGCTAAAGAAGACTACAGGCAAGTTCTTTAAGGCAAAAAAATCCATTGAATATGTTGTCTAATTTGATATGCACAATTCTCCCTTTAGGTAGGAACCATCATCTCTATTTTGCATGTAAAGAACATGAGACTCTGGGAATTTAATAATGTGCGCAAGGTTATACAGATACCCTCTACCTCCCTTCCCACTCCATCTTTTGCCTAGCTCCATGCTCTTTCCACAGAGATATTCAATGCTGACACTTGTTCTGAAGAAGAGCATAAACTCAGATTAATGACCACAGGCCTCTTGAGAGCATTAAGTACTACCCAATAATCTGACCCTATTTCCTTGGAAAATCTGCTTTCTCTCTTTCCTTAAACTTTCAACACCATTTCCTTTGCTTTCCTTACTCTAAGCTGATGACCTTTGCTTCCTATTTCACTGAATAAAATGAAAGCATTTTTGTGAGATCCATATCATCTACTTATTGAATACTTTACATACACACTTTATCTGGTCCCATATATCCCATCTTCCCTAATATGCCAATGGAACACCATTCCCTTCTCTGATCGATGGACAGCCTTCCATGGGTGTCTTCCCTGTGCTCACCTGCTCTCTCTCTCTCTGTCTCTTTATCTCTGTCTCTGTCTCTGTTTCTCTCTCTCTTCTCTCTTCCTCTCTCTTTTTCTTTTTTGGCATCTCAATTTTCCCTCTTGATCATTGTCAACAGCATAAAATCATGCTACAACTGTTACCTTGAAAACAAAAGTTGGATAGAAGTTCATCCTTCCAGCCTATGACCCGATTTGCCTCAAGTCCTTTACAGGAAAACTTCAAAGACTTGTCTATCCTTCATGCGTCTACTTCAGACCTTTGTGACTCTGTTCCATGCTCTCCACTGAAAGTGCTGTTGTTAAGCTATGACCTTTGTCTTGTCCAATATGATGGTCAAGGGATGCCTGGATGGCTCAGTTGGTTAAGCATCCAACTTTGGCTCAGGTCATGATCTCACAGTTCATGAGTTCAAGGTCTGCACTGGGTTCTGTGCTGACAGCCCAGAGCTTTCAGCCTGCTTCAGATTCTGTGTCTCCCTCTCTCTCTGTCTCTGTCTCCCCAGCTTGTGCTCTGTATGTCTCTCTCAAAAGGAAATAATAAAACATAAAAAAAAAACAAACCCAAGTCCAAGTCTAAATAAAGTCTAGATCCCTCCTCCATCTCCATCAAACCTATTCCTCATTTCACTTAAGACCTACTACTTTCACCCAGCTAAAATTAATTCACCCAACTGCTTAGAACAGAAATTAAATGTTAGCCTATCATTTTTTCTTTTTTTTCCCCCTCATCCTCAAATCCAATCCCTAGTCCGGTCAGATACTCCTTTAAATTTTACCCTACTTCTAACCACTGCTGATTAACATTTTCACTTCCATCTAATCCAAGCCCACCACCTTTTGTCTGGACAACTGCAACAGCCTCCTGTTTAGTCTTCTTCCTTCTGCTTATGCTTCCCACAACAGTTAGAGGGATGTTCATAAAAGTATTAATTCATTCAATCATATTCTTGTCTACAACTCTGATTTTCTACAGAATTAAATCCAATTCCTTTTCAACAGTTGATCTGGATTTTGCGAATCTTTCTTACCTTATTTCCTACTACTCTTCTCCTCACTCACCAGACTCCAGCCATGTCTGCCTTCTTCCCACTGCTCAACTATGCCAAACCCATTCTCACCGCAAGGCTTTATGATGTGCTGTTTCTTCTGTACAAGCAGAAATTTCCCCCCAGGAATCTACATTGCTGGCTCCTTCCTTTACAATAATGATTCCTATATTGTTGAAGTATCTGCTCAAATGTCATCTCTTTGGAGAAGGTTTTCCTGATATTTCAATTTTTTAATTTTAATTTTTATTTTAGAGAGAGGGAGAGCACAAGCTGGGGAGAGGAGCAGAAGGAGACAGAGAATCTTAAGCAGGCTCCACACTCAGTGCAGAGCCCAATGCGGTATTCAGTCCCACAACCCTGGATTCATGACCTGAGCAGAAATCAAGAGTTAGACACTCAACTGAGCCATCCGGAAGTCTCTCCTGATATTTCAATTTAAAGTAGCATCTCACTGCTTCTGCTTTATTTCTAGCATAGCTCTTGCTGTTATGTGAATTTATTTATGTTCTTTATCTACTATGTTCTTATCTATTTTCTTTCACTATAATATAAGCTCAATGAAGGTACGAACTCTATCTCATCCACCACTGCATGCCCATGATGGATACAATGTAAGCTCTCAAAATCCATTGGAAATGAATAGATGACAATACCAGGAGATCTGACTTGGAATATTCTGGCCAGGGTCACCATGAGTTTCCAGTAATGCTAAATGCTTCCATAATTTATACCCCACTTTGAGGTTAAAGCGTGCTAGCAGTTGCCCTAAAGAGATACAGTCCCTGCCAGAGCTTTAATCATTATCTTAATATTTTTGAGTTCTAAACACCCACTCTTCATCTCACATCAGAGTTAGTTCATACAGCTCAAAGGCATGGAGAATCTAGACAGATTTTAAGGCATTCCAACTGATCAATCTGTTTTCAAGACATTACCAGCTGCTGTTTTAATCATTTATGGGACCATTACAGTTTTTCGGCTTCAAGTCAAGAATTAAAGCATTGTTTTTTGTTTTGTGAAATTGGCTTACAGAAAAAGGACTCTCCTTCCAATTTTGCAAATTCAAATTGCAGGCTAATGGTTATTTTGAGGAGCGTTGTTAACAGAACACTCTGTAATCCACATATGCCCCCAAGATCTAAATCTACGGTAGAAGAAGGGTCTTTTACCAGCAATACAGGCATGAAAATAGATCCACAAGTCTTCCAAGTGTCTATCTTTGAGCCAGCTCTACTGAAAAAATATGTTAGGGAGCAGCTTGTGGCCTCTTATGTTGTTGATTTTGTTTTTTTAGCTTGGAGGATCTGTATTAGTCTACTATTAGCTGTCATTGCCATCCTCTCTTCTTGAGTTGTGCATCTTGCACAGAGAATATCCCAAAAATGAGCAGAAGGAAACAGAAATCAATGATAGAGTTTTATGGCAGGAGAGGACTTTGGAAGTAATGAGCAGCTACTTCCTTTGGCAAATGGACCTACAGATGTTGAATGACTTTTCTAAACTTTTTGTTTGTTTCTTTTTTTGTTTCTTTTACACTTTGGGCAAACAGAAGTATCAGACTCCTTATTCACTATTTTATGAGATTCCAAATATGTATAAAGTAGAAAATCTTTAAGAAGCATCTATAATGAGACTTCTCAAAACAGAGGTTATTACACTTCTTTCTGTCATTTTGGCCCTCACCTTCAGTCTTCCTCATCTTAGGAAATGGCAGCAATAATCACTGAATGCTCAGGTCAGAGTTCTGGGGTCTCTTCCCAGTCTCCCCTCTCTTTTTCATACACCCTGTAACCAATCCATCAATAAGTCAATCAGTTCTGTCTCTACTGCCATGACCTTGTCCTAGACATCGTCATTTCTTTCTTGGCTCTCTACAATAGCTTGTTAAATTATTTCTCTGCTTCCATTCTAGTCCCCCAACTGTGTGGTATATAGTAGGTCCACCTCTCCCTCATCCCCAGGGCTGCTGCTAGTCCATAAGGTATAAGTTAAAAAAAAAAAATGGTATCCCTTTTGGGTAGATGCAATCCTACAGGAGCCAAGTATAGAAATGCATAGTAACTTATTGCTAATTAGAAAAAATACATAAAAAATACACACATCAGTATGCCAGGGTGCATGACATGGCTTGATTAGACTGGTTTTAGCCCCAACCCCTTTGGCTGGATGCCCTTGTTCAAAGTACAATCTGCACAAGCAAATGTAGTAGCTTTGTCCACCCCCCAACATTATTCTCTTTCAAGACATTTTTTTAATTTCCAAGATAAGATTTATTGTAAATAGTGCTTATTAAATATTCCAATATGAAAAAAGGCATGAATGAGTATTTAACATCCACTCTGTGGACGAGAGGCACAGTGGGGGAAAATAAAGGTTGAGAGATAAACTAAGAGGAAAGCTGCCTGGTTGTTAGACTCAGCATTTCTTTCAAATGGATTTGTTCCCAAGAAAGTAATTTTGTGGCCATAGGCTAATGGCAACCCTTTGTAGCTGATGGGACTAACCCTGTGGCTAATCTTGAATTATCTGTTTACTACACAAGTATCAGGGATAGAAACATTTATAAGCCATTGCCCCTGTTCACCAAGGGACTACATTTTAATATAAGAGACTAGAATAACGTATGAAGGATACTCCATCATAAATAATAAATGTAAAATTTTGCTAGGAACAAACAGTGCTTTGGGAGTTCAGAAGGCAAGATCACCATGAAAAATTTATGAAAAGACACACACACTTTAATTAGACTAAATACTTCAGTAACCATTAAAAGTGACTATTAAGATAACCCAATGATTATACTTACCATATCAATAATCTGTCACATAGTACCTTCAAGAACATATGCAACTATAAAGTTTAATTTAAATATTTATTACTTTGAAAGCCATTCTAAATCTCTGCTAAGTTTCAAACCAATTTAATATTTGTTGAGTGGTTGCTGGGTACAAACCAAATGCTTGGTGGTTTAGGGTGAATAAAGATAAACATGGTAACAGAAATTTTCCACAGGGTGTTTACTATCATATGCGAGCAAGAAGGGCTGCATACAAATAACATTAACAAAATGGAAATAATAAATAACTATAAATATTATCATATGGATGGAGGACTATGGTAGCACAGTTCAGAAAGACGGGGTGGTATTTGAGTTGTGCTTGATGGATGGGCAGGATTTTGGTAGAAGGAATTGGGGCAAAGGTATAGAAGACATGTATTTAGTCTGCTTTGTAGGAAGAGGAGACTCAAATGAATTCAGTCCTGGATCACTGGGTTGAGCCTAGCCAAGAGAAGCAGAAAAGATGATCCTGACTGTCCACTGACATTGCATCTCTAAAAGATAGGCAACAACCCACAAACTGTTATTATGGACCTAATTCAACTCTTGGTAGCATCTGATGAAGTGTAAAGGGGCCTATTATGGGCTCAATTTTGTCCCCCTCAAGTCAATATGTTTAAGTCCTAACCCCCAGTAACTCAGAATATGTATTTGGAGATAGGGTCTTATTTAAAGAAGAAATTAAGTTAAAATGAGGTCATTTGGGTAGCAGCAAATCCAGTTTAACTGGTATTCTCATAAGAAGAGGAAATTTTGACACATGGTGACAGAAGAAAGACCATGTGAAGACACAGGAAGATGACGATCTACGAGCCAAGAAGAGAAGCCTCAGAAAATATCAATGCTGCTGACACCTTGATCTCAGACTTGTAGCCTCTAGAACCATGAGAAACTAAATTCCTGTTGTTTAAGCACCACGGCCCCCACCAGTCTGTAGAGTATTGTTATGGAAGCCTGAACGAATTAATACAGGGCCCCAGCATCTCAGAGTTCTCGGGTGGGGGCGGGGGGCGGAAAAAGAGGGAATGTAGTTGAACATGTAGATAAGGCTTTACAAGTAGGCTTTTATACATAGCAGGGAGCTGAGAACAGAACATTATACATGTTCCCAAACCATATAATTCTGAGTGAGCCCGATAAGGAAGATGAGGACAAAGGAGTTGCATGGGTAGGCTTCTTGATGAGCCTGTCTTTTAAAGGACATGCATAAAACATGGAGAGGACATATCATCAAGGGGAAGTATCTAACAGACACAAACAAGTCAGAAAACTTAGGAAGATTAAAAGGCATGATGGAGTGAGGCTTCTAAAAATTAAGTGAGAAAATAATGAGAGCTTCCTCAATTACAGCTTATGCCCAAAGACCAGGGGAGGCAGATGCTCTAACGTTCCCAAATAATAGCTGCAAGCAGAGCTTTCTATTCCTCTTCTGCTTTAGTTTTTGTCAGTGAGAAGGAGATTCTGAATGAAGAGACAGGAATGAGCCTTGGTAAGAAGGAATTGACATGCAAGGGAGGTAAAGGATGATAAAAGAGCACATGGCTGCTCTAAGTGAGTTCAAGTATCCTGACCTCAATAAATCACATCTCAAGGTAACTGCAGAACTTGCAAATGAGTGGCAGAAATGCTGACGCCAACCTCTGAGAGAGCACAGTAAATGGAAGAAGTAGACAAGACAGGAGATGGGCATATGCTGGCCTAATTTTTACCAAAAGGAAGAAAGAGACATCTACAAACTATAAAATGGTTTGGAAGTAATCTCAGGAAAAAATTCTCAAATGTGTAAATTATGAACATTTAAAAGGAAGGGGGAAATTTGACTATTAGAAGTCAGCACAGACAACATATGGGAAAAATAAGGAATTGCAGAACTTAACGATTGGAAGGGTCCTTCAGGTAACTGAGCCCCCAAATCCATCAAATGTTTAAATTTCCACAAGTTTGTGATCCAACTTACATTTGAACACCTCCAGTGGTTAGAAATTCTTTACTTTTTAGGGCATCTCATTCACATAATCATATTGGTCATAATCACAGTAATCCATCTAGGGCAAGTTGTAAGATCATTGTATTAGTATTCAGCAGGGTGTGTCTTGAAGATAAGCTAGAGAACTATAGGTTGAATGATTGCACACCTAAATTGTTTACTAGTTGAAATAGCCTTTACACAAAGAACATTAACTCATCTCTTCATGAGAAGGATGTTGTTATTTTAATTTGATCAGGAAGATCCCAACGAATTTGGTCCAAACTGGAACAGGCTGGCCCTAAATCTGTCAGAACCAGCTGGTGGCCCTGAAAGTAGGCCACTTGAGCAACAGCCTTGTAGAGGGATCTCCTAGAAGACAGGAGGCCTCTTCCAAGAGGGAACCAATTCCTCGGGACCTCTTGGACATGGGCCCAGCCAAACTCTCGAAAGTCCTGGTGGCTCCTGCATAGGAAAGTTGGGATCTGCAGGGAGCAATGGCAGTAAGGATCTTGTTACCTGGGTTCTGACCTGCCCAGCCTCTGTTCCATTCATGGACCCCATCTCTTGGGCTGCCTACCATTGGAAGGGGGCCCAATTAAACAAATTAAACATAATGATGTTTAATCAATGGTTCCTAGTTAATGTAATACTGGCAGAGAGCAGGGAAAAGCATAAATTCCCAAGGCTGTTTATATGTTTTCTTAGAACTGTAATTTCAAGTTATATTTTCTTTTTATGCTTATTCTTATTATTTCCTCTTACATACCACCAGGTGAAGATGGGCTGCTGTACCATGGAACATTATAAAAAATGACACATAAAATGGGAAAATTAGCAGACACCCATAAAATTAGGGATACAGGTAATGAGACCTTGAAGCCTCATGAAGCCCCTTCTAGACAGGATGCTGAGTTCCCTGGGTCTATGGGGACATTCAGTGTAAACAGTGACTGCTGGAGGAAGGATAAGTAATCCCACTTCCCATCCCCCAGCACCCTGCTCACCTCCAACTCTACCGCTAAATCTTTTAATAATCTGTCAATCCTTTAAATGACTTCTGCATTTGGTCTTCATCATTACCTGATCCAGAAGCAGGATCACCTATCATAGAAGCCCATATATTTGCATGAGTATTACTGTTTCACTGTCACTTGAAATACATCACATACTGTACTTCTTAGCACCTGCCTCATATCCCCCACTAGAAGTTGGTATGGACTGATTTTATCCTCTTGCAAATTTATATATTGAAACTCTAACTCCTGATGGTATTAGGAAGTGGGCCCTTTGGAAGGTAATTAGACTTAAATGAGGCCATGAGGATGGGCCCCCCAAGATGATATTAATAGTCTTATTAGAAGAGGAGAAGACACCAGAGCTCTTTATCTTTCTCCACCAGGTGAGGATACATCAAGAAGACAGTTGTCTATAAACTGGAAAGAGAACCCAATCAGACAGGCATCCTGATCTTGGACTTTCTAGTCTTTAGAATTATGACTAAATAAATTTCTGTTGTCTAAGTCACCCAGTTTATCGTATTTTGTTATAGCAATCCAAAGTGACTGACACAGAAGGTAAAGCATTCACAAGAAAATATTGTGTTTAAATTACCCCGTTTTGTTTCTGACACATTAGCATACAAAGTGGGGATGAGAGAAATTCAGAGAATAGCTTGTATTGTTTAGAATCTTTTCAAAATGTTTGTGAATGTTTATGTGTAAAACTAGAGTTCAATAACAATCAGTATCTATTACATATTTTGAAGTATCTATTCCACCTCAATATGGAAAATCGATTAGGGGGTGTATGTCATTTACATGACCTTCACTTAATTTATAAGCTTTAAAAATCTTATTCTTCTTCCTTTTCTTCCTCTCCCACTTCTTCCTTCTCCTCTTCCTCCTTCTCTTCTTCTTTTCCCATTAAATCATGGGTTAGAGAAACAAGAAGAGAGGAAAGGGTCTGGAATGAAGAATTTGGGCTTTGAGGCCAGACAAAACTTGGTTGGAATCCTAGTTCCAGAACATACTAGCTGTGTGACCTTGGGCAAGTTACCTAAACCCTCTAAGACTCAGTTTCTTCATATACAAAATGGGGAAATCAAAGCATCTGTCACATTTGGCTATTATAAGAATTAAACAAAATACAAAAGGGCTTAGAATAGTATTATCACACAGCTAGTCCTCTAAAAATGTTATCATTATGTGTTCATGAGTGGACAGAGAGCCAATATCCAAGGCTCAAAATTCCATTCAAATGGCCCCAGTGTAAATGGTGAAATCTTGAGAACAGCAGAGGGGTTGCATTTATGAAGCTGAGAAAGGTGTCTTTCATAATGTGAAGTGGCAATAATGAGTGCCTTTTTTTTTTAATGTTTATTTTTGAAGGAGAGAGAGATAGTGTGAGTGGGGGAGAGACAAAGAGGGACACAGAATCTAAAACAAGCTCCAGGCTCTGAGCTACTAGCACAGAGCCCGATGTAGGGCTCAAACCCATGAGCTGTGAGATCATGACCTGAGCCGAAGTCAGATGCTTAATTGACTAAGCCACCCAGGTGTCTCACAAATGCCTTTACTAATTAGTTAACATAGGTAAACTGCAAATTATTGTTTGTTTATAGCCAGAAGCCAAATATACTGCCAAGTACCAATAAAGATCAACTACATAAGTAAGGGCACATCATACAGCAGAGAACCAGGTACTAAATTATTTTTTGACTTTGACTTCATAATAGTGGCATAAGAGCATCACTGGATTTAGTAAAAAGGATTCCCTTATTTGCTTTTAATATCTGAAAGGAAAGGACTTTAGATATGATTTTAATACTTTTTGAATTGTGTATTTTCTACCTTAATATTTCCTCATGACTTTTTTCTTACAAGCATTACTAAACAGGTTTAAGAAAGCTATAGGCAGCTCAAGTTCAAGTTCATATTCTCAATACAGGAACATATCTGCATACAAATATATTGGGAAAGCAAAATCCTTATTGCTTTACCACTTAGGTCAGTCCACTTACCTTGGAAAGGTTCATAAAATACCTGTTTGAATATCTGTCCACACATCTGTTTACTCATCAATTCAGTTTGAACATGGCCAGAGAAGAAATTTATTTTCCTCACCCCAGAAGTGTCTGATGTATGGCTTCCCACAGATTACAAATCTTAATGAGTACCAGAGTTTTGGACAGAGAAAGCAAAATCATTCAATTTGTGTTTCAGACAACAACTGTTGCTTTTTCCTGTCTAGTAGTTCTTTCCTTTCCCCTCTGTGGGAAATTACTCTACTCTACCTTCAGTGGTCCTGGGAGATATTGCTTGCTTAAGAATGAAGCTTCCTTTTTTTTTTGAGTTTCTGGATCCAGCTGTACCCGAAGTCCAATTTTTCCCATTGCTCCTTTATGTGAAATAAAAAATCTCCTTTTTGCTCTTTAGAGTTGAGTTTCTGTTAAGTATAACTAAAAGAGACCTGAATACAATTGTTTAAGGAAAGGATAGACATAATAGTTTTATCTTATGATCAGTTCTACTTTAATTTCCTAAATTTTCATCTTCTGTCAGGGATAAATGCCAGGCCGTTTGTTTCTCTTCTTTTCTAAAATTCTCCCTAAGTCCTTAAAATGTCAATTACATCCATCACTAACCACCAGTGCCTTATAATAAAGATATACACATAGTTTAAATCACTACATCTTTTTTTACCATCTTTAAAACTAGGCTTTGTTCTTATCTGTACAGAATGGTTTAAATCAGTGTTACCTGGTATTGGGATGTGAATTAGAATTACCTATTCCAGGGGCGCCTGGGTGGCTTAGTCAGTTGAGCGTCCGACTTTCGCTTAGGTCATGATCTCGTGGTTCGTGGGTTCGAGCCCCGCGTCGGGCTCTGTGCTGACTGCCAGCTCAGAGCCTGGAGCCTGTTTCAGAGTCTGTGTCTCCCTCTCTCTCTGACCCTCCCCTGCTCACGCTGTCTCTCTCTCTCTCTCTCTCTCTCCTAGAAATAAATAAAAATTTTTAAAAAATTACCTATTCCATTTTTTAAAATGTTTATTTATTTTTGAGAGACAGAGAGGGAGAAAGCAAAGCAGGGGAGGGGCAGAGAGAGAGGAAGACACAGAATCTGAAGCAGTCTCCAGGCTCTGAGCTGTCAGCACAGAGCCCAAAGTGGGGTCTGAATTCATGAGCCATGAGATCATGACCTGGGCCAAAGCTGTACATCCAACTGACTGAGCCACCCAGGGGTCCCTTCCATTTTTAAGAAAATTACAACTGCCTAAGCTCCAAATCTCAATAAGCTTCAATCAGTTTCAGAGGTTGGGTCCCAGAAATGTATTTTTAAAAAGCTGAGTTTCATCTATGTATTCCTGGTTTAGGAATCACCTGTAACTATTCTAGGCAGGTACCTTCTTTAAAGAAGAGGAATGGATTAGGTCAACTAGGTCCTAAATCTGCTTAATGAGCAAAATCATGGAAAGGTCTTTAAAAACAAAGATACTTAAGACAAATTCTTGGGGATTTTGATTTAATGGATCTTTTAGAAATTTTAATGGCTCCTCAGGTGATGCTAATGGCCATTCAGGTTTAAGAACTACTGGATTTAATGAGGGGCCAAGTCACCCTCACTGGATCTATCTATGTTCACAGCCATTTTGCAGACACAGAGCAAAGAGCCTTTGGAGGGATAAACACGGGTTGAGGATTCATGAGATTTGGAAGGCTTGGTACTGACCAGCATTTACTTGCACAATGACATGTGCAAGTTAAGCATGGACACACCAGGTGGACAGAATGGCCACACCATACCATCCACAAAACAAAAACAGATCATGTCATTTGAAAGGAAGCAAACTGACAGCCAGCAAAAGTTTACAACTATAGGTTTCATCATTCTGGTCTTTTCTCTGTGTGCATTTGTAGAGTACAAGTTCTGCTCTAGCATCTCTACCAAGTATGTCCTAAATATAAAGTGCTATTAACAGGAGGAGTTTGTCCATCTATTATTGAAAAGTTCAGTGAGTATCCCCTAGACCAAATGGAAGTAAATGAGTATGAAAGTGAGGATTAAAGAGAAGCTTTCATCTGAAGCTCTGAGCTTCTAAAATCAGCCATGAAGAAAAGGTGAAACAGAGGACCTTGGCTCACCAGATTCTCAGGTTTAGAGAGGGTTCTTCTTTGAAAGGAAACCACCATATACAATAAAAAGGTCAATGGGCTGGGAGTTACTATTCCCAAGCAGACACTGGCAGAATAAATAGAATAGTACTGGTGTGCTATTAGGATCACTACTGATTTCTCCATTTGCGTTTTCTCTCCTCATTGACTGTTACCAGCTTTTCCTGCCTTACTCTTAGGCTGAAGGTGGTAGAAATACTGCACAGGACAGCTCACTGTTTCCCTCCAAGATGATGATACATTTTAGCTCTGTAGCCACTGGGAACCCAAGCACATTAGTAAGGACTCCCACTGTCTTCCCAGTCACTATTTCAATCAATCTAGAAGAGCCCCTGCATATGCTATAAGCACTTTCATTTCATATCAAACCTGGCTTCGCCTTTAATAGCTCAATTAAGGTCACAGGAAAGCCATTAGAAATCAATAATCATATGAAATAGTAGTTTGAACTTCTGCAGTTCTTTTTACCACAATGCCAATTTATAATTCTTCACTTTTTCATATTATTTTAAGACACGTATATTAAAGCTTTTGCTAAAGTGTGTTATGATCTGACAATACTCACCATATCTGTAAACAGACCCCACATGCATATGCTAACAAGAGACATTTAAAGGTCCTTCCAGAACTCTACAAGCCAAATGTGATTCCACTTGCCTTACACAGCAGTAGTGACTTCATCAAAACCAGGAGCTGAGGTTGTAGGACATAGGAGCAGATCAAAGAAGAGAAGCTGACCATAAACTGGAAGAATAAATGGTGTTTTTAATGTAATAATAGTGATAGTTTTGATAGATTTCACTGACATATTTTTTTCCTATCCTGCTATTCCCCCATTTCTTGAATCAATGGCACTTACTACTTCAGGATTTGGTGGATACCTCTAAGGAAGAAACTAGAGCCCAACTTTGAGTTTCAACCTAAATCTTTTAAGTTCAGAGAAAGATAACGGTTTTGAAAGAGCCTGGCTTTGTTGAAAATAAGAGGCTTTCTAAATTCCAAAAGAGCTGCTGTATATATTAAAAAGCAAATTTAGGAGATGAGCATGCTTTACTATTAGCTTTAACATAGAAGGCCAAAGGATATGGCATGGGGAGAGTTCTTGACCACAAGAAGGGGAAGTCCTGGCTGCTACACAAGACAATGGAAAGAATGTGGAGGTCAAGGGATCAGAAAGTGTGCTGGTTCACTTTCACTCAGAGCTGACACCCCAAACCACAGGGATGAGAGGGAATCAGTGGGCAGGGCAAGGTGTTCATTAGTCCAGGGAATGATCCGGCAACATTTAAGGCCCCACATTCAGCCAGCACCAGGGCAGGACAAAAAAAAAAGGAGGAAAATGTCTAGGCAAATAGACTTGAAGACAGACTCACATACCTTAGGATGGAGTAAGCAGCCGAAAGATTTCAGATCTCCAGTGGATACCAAAAAATCTCTAAGGTAAAAAGTGGACTTGTCTTCAGCATTTCACTCTGAGGTATATGTCCCCAAAAATGAAAGCAAGGACTCAGATACTGTGACACCCATGTTCACAGCAGCATTATTCATAATAGTTAAAAGATAGAAGCCACCTAAGTGTTCATCAACAGATGAGGTGATAAATACAGTACACATATGCATACATGGAATACTATTCAGTCATAAAAAGGAGTGAAAGTCTTTTTTTAATGTTTATTTCTCTATTTTGAGAGGGAGAAAGAGTGTGTGCACCCGTGAGTGTGTATGAAGGGCCAAGAGAGAGGGAGACAGAGAATCCAAAGCAGACTCCGTGCTGTCAGCACAAAGCCCAACATGGGGTTTGATCTCGAGCCTGATCGTAAGATCAGGACCTGAGGTGAAATCAAGAGTCTAATGCTTAACCAATTGAGCCACCCAGGTGCCCCTGAAAAGCAGTGAAATTCTGACACATGTTGCAGCATGGATGAACCCTGAAGACATTATGATAAGTGAAATAAGTCAGTCACAAAGGGACAAATATTATATGATCTCACTTATATGAGGTACCTAGAATAAGCAAATTCATATAGACAGAAAGCAGGTTAGAGGTCATCAGGAGCTGGAAGACAGAGAAGAATAGGGGGTTATCATTTAGTAGGTACAGAATTTAGGTTTGGGATGATGATAAAATTCTGATAATGAATAGTGGTGATTTCCACTTTGTGAATGTACTTGATGCCATTATATACTTCAAATGGTTAAAATATAAATTGTGTGTTATGTGTATCTTATCATAATAAAAAACAGTTTTTAAGTGGACCTTTAGGACCAGGAGACTACAGAGTGTTCAAAGGGACATGTGGTAGGGACAATGGACTTCAGCAGAGGGTGCTCATAGTGCATGTCAAAAACCTAGTCCTGAACAGCTGTGGTTCAGGATGCTGAGTGTTCAAGACTGGCTGAGGGACATTTCCAGAGGGGCCAGGGAAGTCTCAAAAGACAAGGCCCAGAGGGGCATCGAATGTGTTCCTACCAAGCTGCACTAATACTGAAAGGACACAGAAGCTTACTTTGCACCCTAACGCTATCTTTGGGTGAAACAATGGTAAAGACCCTCTGAGAAGGAAAAAATCTCCTAACGGGAGACTGCACTCTGAGCTGATTAATTACCCCGAAGTGATAACGTTTTAACTGGGATTGTATTAACTGTAATCCACCATCCTGTGAACAAAGGATCAAGGGGGCAGGATGAGGTCAGGTGTATAAATTTGTTACTTTATTTATTTGCTTTTTAATTTTTTTTAAATTTTTATGCAAGCTCCAGCCTCCTATGAAACTGGTGTGATGACTTTGGTTCTCAGTCTGACATAGTGATACGATATGTATTCTTAATTCTCTCTTCTTATAGTTTCCAGTGCACATAGCCTTTTAAAGATTTTTACAGTATCATACAACATATACAAAATAGGTAAATTTGTTCCTGTTTCTGAACTGCTGCACCAAAATTCTACCATTCTTTTTATTAGTGGCTGACATTTTCCAGCTCTTTTTTCTTTTACTACCTCAACTTGAGCCATCTCTACAAGGGGACATAGTTTTGGCCTTACATTTTTTTTCTATAAACTTCAGATAGAAATATAGAAAGAATGAACTTAGAGCATTTCTCTCATCCATAAGTTTAAAAAGTAATTTTAAAAATACTCCACCCACTGTGCTTTGCCTTTAAGATGACATCAGTGAAATGAGAAGCCATTAAAAACAAAAACAAACAAAACAGGTTCCGTTGCTTTAGTTTGTGCAGGACATCAGTTAAAGAGAGACATTTTCACATTTTTTGTATTCCCAAGAGGCAGAACTTAAATTGACTACCAATGGCAAGCTTAACCCTCTACTGAGAAAACTTAGTGAGCTAGAAAATTAAAACACAGCCAGACTAGGTGAAAAATAGCCTAAGCAATACATTTATGGTTGGATGCGAAGGTCTTTAGACTGTGATTTCTTGCTGTTTCAGAGTTTTCTGGGAATTCTCCCCCCCCCCCACCACTAAATGTAGTTAATTTATTTCTCAGTCTGATGACTCTGCCTGTCATAGGAACCTCCAGGGGTAGCTGTACACTCTGTCTTACATTCCAGATGCTGATGAAGCTTTGAAATAAAATGATCTTAAATCCTCAATCTGCTATCCAGCATTTCGATTATATATTGCTTTCTTGAGGTTGAATACAGGTTATCACTTCTCATGTTTATTATGAGTAAACACAAGTTCCCAAAAATCTTATCAGGTCAATTAAACAAAAGTGTATCTTTTTAAAAAACATTTGACAGAATTTTATTCTGTTCCATTTCCAGTAGTGACTTAAAGCTTTCAACTTAGATTCTTAAAGGGCATTTCCCTGTCCCTCTTTGTTTTTAATGTTTATTTATTTATTTTGAGAGAGAGCAGGGGAGAGGCAGAGAGAGAGGGAGAGAATGCCAAGCAGGCTCCGTGCTGTCAGTGCAGAGCCTGACATGAAGCTCAATCCCAGGAACCATGAGATCATGACCTGAACCGAAATCAAGAGTTGGATACTTATCCAACTGACCCACCCAGGCACTCTTCCCTATCCCTCTCATAAGACTAGTTAGACACTTATGTCTTTTTTTCTACTTGGAAAGGTGATACACTGCAGAACTTTGACAGGACAACGGAATTCAAGAGTTGCACACAGATCATCTACTGCTTGTGTATGTTACTATCTCCTCTAAACCTCAGCCTACTCACCATGTCTCTGCACAGCTTTGCCTGAGCACACCTAACTGGGCCAGGATCTCTCCTGGTCCTGCATACATTGCACTGGATGCTCTTAAGCACTTATGTTGTTGGTACTGCTGTCTGCTTATAATGAAGAACATGTCAATACTTGATTTACAAACACTCAAAACTAGAAGATGCTAGTTCTCCAAAGATTAATCCATCAGTTCAATAAAATTTCAATTCTGATTAAAAAAATATATATTAATACATACACACACACACATACACACATATATATATATAATTCTGGAACAGTAGTATAGGTGCAAAAGGGAAAGAAGGCTTGAAAAATCATTCTAAAACAAACTTAAAAAATAATTGCACAAAAATAGGCAAGATGCTTTCAAGAAAGAGAAAAGAAGAGCTGGTCCCATATATAATGAATATGGTAAAGCTTGTCAGCATATTATAACTAAGACAGTATAATGGGGGGTGAAAGAATCAACACTACCTGTAGGAAGAGTTTATATGAGTGTATGTAATACCTTAGTACATAATAAAGACATTATTTTAAATTCATGATGATACTATGACTCATTGAGCAATAATGGGCTAAATAAAGTTCCCACCTCCTGCCTTCAATTAAAGATAAATCCTTAATGCACTAACCATTTCAGTGTAAAAATTAAGCATAAAAATACTGTAAGAAAATACAGAAAACTCCTTACATAATTTGGGGATGGGAACAGTTTTCTAAGCCTAACACAGAAAGCCAATCCTATAGAGAAGAAATCATAAACTCAAGTAAGTACAGAGGCCAAACAGATAACATAAATGAGCAATGATCAAACTAGATCAAAGAATTCTGCTTTTCTGTTCCTCAAAGAATCATATTAAGCTTTTGGTAGTGAAGGTGACAGTTAGCCTTAGTGTTATAGACATAACAGGAAGGGGTGGGCACTGTGTAGGGCTGGTCCATCTACAGTGGCAGCTATGCATGGAGATAGAGGTTCAGGGTTACCATGTCTGCTGCATTTTTAAGAAAAATCTAATTTTAATTGTTTGCTTTAAAAAAAATACTGTGTGAGGCAAAGAAAAACATCTTACTAGACTCATTACTTACTAGTTGCTATGAAGTAAATATTGATATATTTGACAATATAAGCATTATATTCTCTTGTACATAAAGAAGTCATAAGCATATATGTGTAAATGTATATTTTTAAGTCTATATGCATTAAGAACCACAATCAGCTTCAAATACCAACCAGGTTGTTTCCAAAAATTAAGTGATAACAGATCAAAAATATTGCATTTGTATAACTCAGAGACTAATGTGCAAATACAAATGCAGGTTTAAATATTACATTAGTCAGAGTTTTACTGCTGTTTGTGCATCCAATTACAATATTTGTCATCTTAATCTTTGCATTAGGCTCCCAGTGCATCTTGGTTTGCAGTTATAAAATGTTTCTAGAAGAAAAAAAAAACTGTGTGATCATGAAATCTGATAAACTACTTAGTAATGCTAAAAAGATGCCAATATAAAATTAATAACAGGTTTTCTTTTGGAAATAACATTAGTTTCCATTTATCATGCAGATTTAAGCTCTCATTGCATTGCTATTAATATACTGTGACAATTAATGCAAAACCACCGAAGAAACTAAAAATTCTCTAAAGTATAATTAGAAGTGAGAAATGTTCTGAGTCCCAAGGTTTTATTTTCTGACCATTTATATTCTGACCAACATAAATAAGATCCTGACGCAGGTTCAAGAATTCAATGGACTAATTAAACCAAACTTTCGAAGATGCAAAATTGTCACTAAACAAGAACCATGTTCTAAAATAGAGCATGGACTCACTGTCATCCATTAAGACGGCACACAAGGAGAAAGGTCTGTGTGAACACTGTGTTGGAATGTAAAGCTTTGGTACTTAGCAAGGTTGAAGCTTACAGCCCCCCAAATTCTACTTCTTAAATATATATGTCTCAGAGTAACTGGATAGTTACCAAGTCACTACTCTGAATGACACCAAACCACCAGAACCTCAAACTCACAATTTAATCCTTAAGATCCTGGACTGAGAGTAACAGAATGTTGGATGATCCTTACCATTAATAAGATGAATTGTATCAGTTTAGGTCTAGCTTCTGATGTGCTTCTGATGAGGCTGCACACAAGAACAGAGACTTTTACAGAAAGGATCTAACAGTCAGGCTACACAAGAGAAATTCATCAACTCTCCATGCTGGGAACACAGCAGCAATGCACTGCACCACCCAAATTACCGAACTTCTTTCCTACAGGTTGTAAGGGATCCTGTGAAAGCTCAAGACAATTGTGAATTTGAAAGAAGTGTCGCTGCCTTGCATTTACATAAGGCCGTACACATTTCAGGGAACAGAAACGAGATACTTGCAGTCTGCAATAGAGGCAAGACTAGAACTCAAGTCACCCAACTTATGGCATAATGCTCCTTCTAAATTGCAGGGCATAATTATAAAAACATGCTACAATAAATTAAAAAAACCATACTCTATGGGGAAAAGCTACAGTAACTAGATTTATATAATCAGCAGGAAACAGTTTTCAATTTTGACAAGTTTATCTCCCTGGATTTGCTGATTATCAGAACAATAATAAAAAAATGGGCCGTCTTTCTTTCCTTAAATTTTAATATGATAAATGGTTTTTGTGTCATTTAGATTATAAATCAATTTAAAATTGATTTATAAACAAAAATTGATTTAACAAACAAAAGACTGATTTGTCTTATGTTAGATAAATCATTAGGTAGTAAATGCCATTTTTAAAATACGAAGTGAGGCTACAAGTAAAAATGTATATTACTCACGATTTAAATAATAATAATGGCAGGAAATTCTTTTCAAATATTGACACTGGAAATAACACTGATCAACTAACTGTTCAAATATGTAAGTCTCACATATGAACCTCATTTTGATTTTAGATTATATAACTAAATACGTTGGAATTTATAACTGACTTATGTTGTATCTAAATATATGGATAGCATTTTATTTGTTTGTTGTGATTTGCAATTCCAAGGTAAGGGAGATGGCTACTTTAATAACAACACATAACAGCGAATCATTATTAAGTGCTCACTATATGCCACGCACAATACTAAGCTTTTTGCAAGCATTATCATATTTAATTGTCATTACCATCGTTAAGAAGTGGTTATTTTAAGTACACCCAAATTAAAGATGAGCAACTGAACTTTGGTGAATTTCAACACTTTCCAAAGGTCATATACTTAAGACCAGCAGAACAAAAACTCACATTTAGGCTATCCAATTTCAAAGCCGGAACTCTTAAATTCTGGGTTGTATTTTAGTCTTTTCCATAGAGGATAAAACACAAAGGTGCAATTAAGTGCTTCTATTTTGTGTCTCCTTCCTTCCTGAGCCACTGTTTATCAACGTGCTCTTCACACCTTAGGTCAGTGGTTCACAAATGTTAGTTGTGAAATTCCTCCTGAGAACCTTATTTAAATCAGAGTCTAAGACTTTGCATTAAATATGAAGGCTTGATGAAAAGCAACCATCTTTCTTACTTCCAGAGACCTCACTTAAATGACAGTAAAGGAATTTAAAATGTATAAAGTCATAACTGAGCAAGCAGGAGAGGAACCATCAGTGGACAAGGAATATGAACAAATTTCTGGAAGAAAGAAATTGCATGGATGAGTAGTTACTAGTATAGCACGTCAGAAGAGGCTTTTAGCATGCAGACCATGTGGGGCCTTTGTTTCGCTCCTCCTCCATGTCAAGAATGTTTAATAGCTATGCATTTACCCATCCCAAGCAATATTTCTGCTGAAGAAAACGTGTATAGCCAGAGAGCAGGGAAGGAAACTATAATCTAGGATTCTGGGTTTTTAATGAAATCGTCAACTCTTAATTCAAACACTTCAAATAAAAACCTTCCAATCAACACGCTCAGTCTACATAAACAAAGCTCACAATTAGCTTTCTAAATCCTTTTCCTAAATGTATATGGACAATCAAAGGAGGTCTCCAATGTTAGAACACAGTAAAGGAAAAATTATTTTGGAGGAAAAACAATAAGAGAATTAAGTAGCTAGTAAGAAAAAGAAATTGTCTAATCTGTACACTCAGAGAGTTTTGAGAAAATATTATGTCCATAAAAAGAACAAAGAACAAGAAAATGAGCTTGGAAGTTAAACATAAATATCTATGTATTCCCAATTTTAAAAAAATGAAGGAGACAGTCAACGAAATCTCTCAAAATAAAAAGATAAAGATATGTAAAATGCAAGAGATAGTATACGAGGCATAAAGAATCAGGTCAAGAATCTGAAAAATAGAATTCCAGAAATAGGTATAGGAGAAAATGGAGAGGAAGAAATTAACAAAGAAGCAATATAGAAAAATATCCCAGGGCAAAATAGTATGAGCCTCCAAGCTGAAATGCCCGATGAGTGAAGAGAGGGTCAAAAACAAGTGACATCCCTGTGAGATTCCAGAATCTCAGTCAAACGGGAAAATACAAGACATTTTCTCAGGGTAGAGGAGGTGAAGGTTTCCAAAATGGAATAAGAATCAGGTAGCATCAGATTCCTTAACAACAGCATGTGCTTGAAAGGCAATGGAGAATCCTTTAAATATTATTAAGAAAAATTATTCTTACCATGTAATACTATCTACAGCCAAAGTCATCAATTTAAAGGTGAAATAAAGAGATTTTTAAGCCATGAAAGAAGTTCTGGAAATTTACCTCATTTCTGAGAATATGCCCCAGGGGGAAAAAAAAAGAGTAAACCATAGAAGGGGAAGAGAAAGGTATAAGATCCAAAATTCCTGGAATGATGTTGTTCAGCAGATACTAGAAAGGAACAACTCTGACTGGGGCTAAAAGATGGTGGGATCCAGTAAAGGAAAAAACACTAGAAAAATATCAAATATGATGAAGCCTTTGAAAAAATGGTAAGGATACAATATGGGAAAATAGAGCAGGAAAGAAAGAAGAGTAATTAGAAACTCCAGGAAAGCCAAAGCCATATAGGAAAGGAAATGTTACCCTATCATTATTTACACAAGATTGCTATTTTGAATAAACTATTGCTACTTTGTAAGTAGTCATGATCAATTAAAAATAAAATAGTGGGGCACCTGGGTGGCACAGTCGGTTAAGCGTCCGACTTTGGCTCAGGTCATCATCTCATGGTTCGTGGGTTCAAGCCCCGTGTCTGGCTCTGTGCTGAGGAATAGCTCAGAGCCTGGAGCCTGTTTCAGATTCTGTGTCTCCCTCTCTCTCTGACCCTCCCCTGTTCACACTGTCTCTATCTCCATCTCAAAAATAAATAAAAACATTTTTTAAAAAAAGGAGTAATATTACCATATTGTGAGGTTGGAAGATGGAGGATGGGCTAGTGTTAAAAAGTTCTAAGTCCTCATTCATCATAACAAGAGGGAGATGATGCCTAAAATTTTTATGAAAAGAAATTGCAGGAAAGGCATATTATTCAGAGAAATTGAGGTAACCACCAGAAGCAGCAGCTACAACAGTTTAAAATAGATGATGTGGAAAGTGGGACTGGGTGGTGAGGGGAGTGGGATGTGGTGCAATAGGAAGGAATTAGAAAATCTTAATAGTATTCAATTTTAAAAATATATACATGTATGTGTTTAAGTATGTACGTGTATGTGCATACTTCTTTTTATGAGACTGTATAGTTGCTGTGTTTAACTCCTATCCAAGAGTCTTGAACTTACTGTCGTTGCCTAAAGTAGACTTCAGCTTCTTGAAGAAAGATTTATGTTCTCATACCAACTGTGCCACAGAGGAAACATAAATGCCAACTGGAAATAAAACTCCCTTGATAAGATTTAGTACAGGCTGCTGTTCTCTGAAATTTAAGTCCTAACATCTATCTGAAGAGAGAAGAGACAAGTAGTTTGCCTTTTTTAACCTGGTCTTAGATTTCCTTAATTTTCACTGCATAATATATTACATAACAATTAAGTTATCTTTAATTAAATGAACATTTATGCAAAAATGATCTCATTTTGAGTGAGCAGCTAAGTATTGGCAATCTCTGATCTTTCAGAAAAGGGACAGAGTTCCCTTTTAAGTGCTTTACATTGGATAAACTATACTTCCTCAATCATTGAGAACTGGTAAATAAGTATAATTATTCCTGCTGCAAAAAAAAGAAGTGAAATAGCTAGATATTAGCTAGAGAAACCAACAGTGAGACTTGCTAATCATTGCTATGACAATCTTCTGCTTTATTTTTATATGTGTCTCATAATACTGTCAAAGCTGAGTGGCAAGCTGGAGTTTTGAGAAAATAACTCTTACCAGCCTAGGAGATTTTAGTAGAGGAAATGTTAATGGAAAGCATCTTCTCTCTTTGAGCTTAGATACATCCAGGGAGAAGGTGGCTGGCAAAAAAAAAAAAAAGTTAACTGAATACGATATCGGATTCCTTTCTCTTCCCCCATCTCATATTCATTCTCCTCATGAAAAGAGACAAAAGACTTCCTTGATGCCTTGGTCATCCTCAAGATGGGTTCTGAACATGATGTGAAAGCTTTAGAGTTGATCTGTCCTGCTATGAAAATCTAATGATACCTTGACATGATAGGGAAATTGTCAAAAACAGAACAAGTGGAATCAAAGGAAGAGTTGTGCATTATGTAATTATGCATATGTATTTATATAATTAATGTTGCACAATATCCACAAGTATTAAATGGCATCTAGTATACATGATAAATGACCACACATAAGTGCTTCATGTTCATGGACTTGAAATCATGGCTGCCCTTGTTAAAGGGAAACCATTTTATATCACCTTTTTATCTTTTTTTAACTATCTCAATTTGACATAGCAAGTCAAAATTGCTTCTTTAATAGATAGCAAATTTTAGTCATGTCAGTACATTTTTTACTTTGCCATCTATTACATATATATTGTTAACTGAATAGTTTTCTTTTAATTAATTTAATTTTAAACTTAAATACTCGAGGCTTTGTTCTAAGAGAAAAAGAATGAAATTGGTTTCTATCTAGTGACATTTGTATCACTCCTTTGTAAACTCTAGAGTGTGGTAAGAGAGTAACCTTTGCAATTAATGCCAAGCCAGGCTGAGTTTAAACTCCAGCCCCAGAATTTACTAAGAATGTAATATAACTCAAGTTAATCTTTCTGAGCCTTCAGTTTCCAGATATGTATAAAAAAGAGTAAAGATAGTTTCCTCCTAAGATGTTATGAGGTTTGAATGAGACAACATACAGAGAATACCTAACACATTGCAGGTGTTTACTAATGACCATTTTTGATGGTGTATTTTCCCTTTGCATATGGTTTGCTCCAATCATCTTGAAGGAGATAATGAAAGTTTCCCTGAATAAATGCCATTTCCCTCACTTTCCTTTCTTCTGAGAAGTGACCAACGCACTGCCAGCAGGAGCTTTTCTGTAGGCAAAGATCAGACTCTTTTTGCCAAGTTGAAAAAGGATTAAAATGATGAAGAATTTGTGATTAAGGTTAAGGACCTTGAGATAGCCTGGATTATTCCAGCGGGCCTAACGTAATCACCTGGATCCTTAAAATCAGAGAACCCTTCCCAGAGCAAAGAGGGAAGGAGGTGGGACAAGGGAAGAATGGTCAAGGAGAAAGTGATGTAAAGATGCTGGCTTTAAAGATGAAGGATGAGGGCCATGAGGCAAGGAATGCAAGGGTGCTTCTAGAAGTTGGGAAGACAAGGAAATAGATTCTCTCCTAAGGCCTCCAGAACTGTTAGCTACTAAATGTCCTTTGAAAACACTACGTCTATAGTAACTTATTGCACCCAAAAGAAAGCAAACTATCAGGAACTTGTAAGAAATGAAATCCCTTATGGCAGCTGGGTAGCTCAGTGAGTAGTGTCCAATGCCTGATTTCTGCTCAGGTCATGATCTGTTCATGAAACCAAGCCTCTCACATTGGGCTCTGAGCTGATAGCATGGAACCTGTTTGGGATTCTCTCCTCTCTCTCTCTCTCTCTCTCTCAAAATAATTAAATAAACATTAAAAAAAAGAAATGAAATTTCTTGGGCCACCACCCTAGACACATTGAATCAGAAGCTCTAGAAGCAGCACTTAGCACTCTGTCTTAACAAGCACCCCAGGTGCTTCTGAGGCTGAAGTCTGGGCACTTTCCTGCCTCCACTTCCTCACCTCCTGTTTGTCATTATATTGCAATCTGAATTAATCCCCCACCACTCACTGTGCCTGCTCCTGAAATCACCAAACTGCCTATTGGAATTGTGTCTTTGTTTCATCTGAACCTCAATCATCATTTGAGATGATTTGTCATCATCCCCTTTCCAAATTCACAGTCTCCTGGCTTCCAAGACATTTCCTACCGTCTCCTTCCATCACACTTCACTTCTTCACCTTTGCTTCTTTCCTTTACCCACACCTATGAATGAGATTTTCCTGTGCTGTATTCTGCATCCTTTCCTCATTCTTGTCTGGCTCCCTCTCCCTGGGTGATCTCATCTACTCTCAAATCATCCTTCAACCAAACCCTAATGACTTCCACTCTCTGTCTCCAGCACCACCCTCTCATGTGCTCCAGTCCTGAATTTCAAATTGCCTTCTACATTTCTACTTGTATTTCTATAGGGACCTCAGATTCAACACATCCCTGTGTCCCCAGCCCAACTTTGCCCCAACAAATCTGTTCCTACTCTTGCACTTCTCATTCTATGCCCTTTTCAGCCACTGCATTGCCCAGTCACCTGTGATTCTCTCTTGCCCTCACCTTTCACAAACAAGTGCTCACTAATCATTTCAATTCTATTTTTAAAATATCTTTAGCCTTCTCCCTTTTCCCCTTTTCCTCTGTCACTGGCTACAGTCCTACTTCAGTGTTTCTCAAAGAGCAATTTCAGACAGTATGAATCACCTACAGAACTTCTCGAAATTCCTGGAATCCAATCCAGACTCACCTGAACCAGACTGTCAGTGGGCCAGGGGCCTAAGAGTCTGCATTTTAAGTAAATGATCTAGTTGCTTTTTATGCTACCAAATTTTAAGGACTACTGCCTTAGGTCAGTTTCTATTGCAGACTTGAACTGTATTCCTTGGCCTTTATATTAGTCTTTCTCTTGCCGCAAAACAAATGACCACCAATTTAGTTACTTAACACAATATACATATATTATATCAGCATTTCTGTGGGTCAAGGGCCTAGACATGACTAGCTAACTGGCTTCTCTACTCAGGGTCTCTCAAGGATGCAATTGAGGTGTTAGCTGAGCTGCATTCTCATGTGAAGGCTCAACTAGGGAGGGTCTATTTTCAAGCTTCTTTAGGCTGCTGCCAGGATGCATTTCCTTGTGATATATGACTGAGGATATTGGTTTCTCACTGACCAGAGGGACCAGAGGCTTACCTTCAGGCTCCAGAGGTCACCTGCCATTCTTGGCCACTTGCTTTTCAAGCAGTGACAAAAAGAGGAAAATTTGTCTTTCTCTTTTAGATGTTCTATTGAAATTAAATAACGGAGATTTTCTTTTTGAAGATGTTTTGAATCTATATTTCAACTGAGTTTCATAGTAGTTAAATGATTTAAATATTGGAAATAATAACAACTCCCAATGTCATAAAAAGTATTATTTGCAAAGTCTGTGACACTCTGCATGAGACTCTAAGGGATCTTTGTTAAAAGTGCACCTTCTGGGGGCACCTGGATGGCTCAGTTGGTTAGCCATACAACTGTTGATTTCAGCTCAGGTCATGATCTCAAGGTCATGAGATCAAGCCCTGCATCAGGCTCTGTGCTAAGAGTGGAGCCTGCTTAGAATTCTCTCTCCCTCTCGTTCCTCCTCCCCTTCTCTAAGTAAGTAAGTAAGTAAGTAAATAAATAAATAAATAAATAAATAAATAAATAAATAAATAGGAGTGTACCTTCTGGAACTTTATCCCCTAGATTTCTTATTCAGTAGATCTTCATTTTTAACAAGCACCTAACGTGACGATCATGATTTGGCAATCACTACTCTATAAGATGTAATGAAAAATAAATGTATGTAGGTTTAAGTGTCCTATTTTAGATTGCAAACTAACTCTTTGAACAGAGTTATAAAATGACATCCAAAAGGAAAAAAAAAAACTTCAGTTACACTTTTAATTATTTATCTACTTACAAAATTATACAAAAATGAACGGTTCAAATCAATAGTATAATTTTACAAATCTCAGACATCCCATAGTGATAAATCATTACTCTAATATCTATGAAATTAATCTGAACTGTAACAATAGAATTCTACTGAATTTAATTAGCTGAAAAATTTCAACCAGTTTTATGTAAATTCAAGAACCAGTTCAATCTTTTTTTGCTCAATAGCAATATTTTAATTTTTACAGTTTCTATTTCTTATTTAGAGTCCATTTTTGATGTGTGGATGGCCTGAGTGAAACAATACAATGCAATATAAATCTATTAATCACCCAACATCAGCAAAGGAGAAAAAGTCTATAAAATCATGTTAAAAATTAATCTAGTCCTGTCTATCTTTGAGTATCTCACAGCTTTTATGGAAGACAGAATACAGATTATTGGAATATAAATTCGTAATTCTTGTTCTTAACTGTCTTTCACTACGATATTCAAAATCAGGGGGCTCCTAGGTAGTCAGTCAGTTAAGTATCTGACTCTTTACCTCATGGTTTGTTGAGTTCAAGCCCTGCATTGGGATCAGTGCTGACAGTGCAGAGCCTGCTTGGGATTCTCTCGTTCCCCTCTCTCTTTCCGCTCCCCTACTCATGCATTCTCTCTTTCTCTCTCAAAATAAATAAACATTATTAAGAAAATAAAATACCCAAAGCAGGATTTTTTTTTCGCTCTGCTTCCTTGGAAAGGAGTGATGACATTTAGTACGTACAACATTAACTTAGAAGCTGCTGGCATGGGATTTCACTCCTATCTCTTTGTATCTCATTGTCAGTCTCTAAAAGAGGACTATGCAATAATTTAGGCTTTTTCCTCACAGTAAAGCCAATTAATTCATATAATTTGGTGACCTTCCTCACCACTTCCATCCTTAGATTATCTAGATTAGCTGTGTGATTGTTCCCTAATACATCAATCAGTGGTATAATCTTTCATTGGTTTTCTGTGCTTTGGGTAATTCAATTCAGCACATCTATATCAAGTAGCCAATAAGTACAAGACACTAAGGGAGATGAAAATATATACAAGACAGCAGCCCTTATCAGCCAGAAAGAGAGAAAACGCATGACAACAGATAACCAATATGCATGCGGTATAATGCAGAAAGTGATACATTGCTCAGAGTTGTTACAAAGTTCAGAACACAAATTCAGCATATGATTTTATTGTTTATTATTCCAAGGAATTAAGGTCTGAAATTTCTAGGCACCTCAGATATCTGGTAGAATCCAAGGAGATCTGAGACTTGCTAAGAAACGCATTGACTATACACCTGTTCACCAGCCCAAGTCCAGCTCGGTCACTCACATTTGACTTTCAGATGTCTTCCAGTCACCTGCACCATAGGCCAGGGCTGTTCAGCAGCCAGCTACCAAATACTTGGGGGACCCTGGATAATTCTAAAGAGTATTTCAAGGTATGATGGCAATGGTTGGCGTGCCATGGTTTGAACTTATGATTTACTACCTGTGTCAGGCTATAGTGCCAAAATAATCTCATTTTCTGCAAGAGCTACTAAATTAAAATTATTATACCTGCAAAGAAGCTGATGAGTTTGCTTTCTTCAGTCTAGGTAGACACTTTCTTCACATGATTTAATTATTCCACGTCTGTGTATTTAGCATGCCTTTAATGCAATTTTTTAAAAAGTTGATACTAAGTTTTCAATAAAATTATTCCCAAATCATCCCAAGTTTCTTTTCAAGCATCTGTTTGGAACAACTTCTGATTGCAGAGTGGAGAATGCTGGAAGCACCAAACCAGTTTCCTCTCTTGGATGAAATTTTAAAAGTATATGGTTACATGCATACTCACAACAGCCGTCCTCAGTGATTACTGAGGAGAAAGAAGAAAGGCTTTGCTGCTGCATCAGCAGTATACAAAGCATTGATTTGGGGGATGGGGTGGCTTGGAGGTGATGGAGGATGGCTTCTGACCAATTCCTGAATTTCAGAGCCAATCAGCCTTTTATTTTACAGTGAATAACTGAAAAGTATATCAATAAAGATACAGAGAAAAAATACATACACATTGCCTAATTTCCTTTAGAGACATTGTGCCTGTTTGTCGGGTTCCTAACCAAGAGAGGAGTCCTGAGATACATCAGACTGGGGTATAGAAAGTAGCATATATAGAAAGGAAAGAAATAAAAACTTTTTGTTAATTAAGATTTTTCTCTCCTTTCTTTTCTTTTTTTTTTTAATTTTTTAAATGTTTTATTTATTTCTAGGAAAGAGAGAGAGAAACAGCATGATCAGGGGAGGGTCAGAGAGAGAGGGAGTCACAGTCTCTGAAACAGTCTCCAGGCTCTGAGCTGGCAGTCAGCACAGAGCCCGATGCGGGGCTCAAACCCACGAACCGCGAGATCATGACCTAAGCGAAAGTCGAATGCTTAACCGACTAAGCCACCCAGGCGCCCCCCTCCTTTATTTTCAAAGTTTCCTATAATGGAACAATAAATCTGACTTCACTGAAAATTCATAGTGAAAAAAATTTAGAATATTTCCATGGATCTGATCACAAATTAAATATGAAAATTTAGGGAAAGTATAAGACAAATGAAGAAATTTATGGTAAGTTTCACCCAAAAGGGATTCTGTTTCCTTCTCCCCTGATTATAAACTGTAGCTCTCCAATTTCTTAGTGACCACATGACCTTATGACATTAAGATTTAGCTGCTTTTTTTTCTATAATAGAAATAAGGATACAGAAGAATCATATGACATATCATACCCCCAAATTCCACGTATGAGGAGATAAATAAAATGTCTTAGAAAACAAATCTCCATACTCCATTAATGAAAGTACCAAATAATACTGATGAGGTGAAACTTTAATAGTTGATCATTTTTCTTTTTCACTTGTTATCCAATATTTGAACATCATGAGCAATCAACTTTTTCCTTAATTAAAATCATAACATCTTTCTCATGATTATTTTATAGGTGAGGTTTTTCATTCAGTGTCTTATATGGTAATTTCATTTAGATCTACTGTGTTTCATTTTAAAAGCATGTATTTTCACACTTAAAATATATGTTTTTATTTTCAAATATCTCATTATTTGTTTTTATTAGAAAAATTTTTAAAAAGTATCCAGAGGTGCCTGGATGGCTCAATCAGTTTTAAGAGTCTGACTCTTGATTTCAGCTCAGGTCATGATCTCGTGGTTGTGAGACTGAGCCCCGTGTTGGGCTCCACCATGAGCATGGAGCCTGCTTAAGATTCTCTCTCTCCCCCTCCTTCAGCCCCTCTGCCATTCACATCCTCTCTCACTTCTCTCTCAAAAGAAACAATAATAAAAGAAAAGAGGGGCATGTAGGTGGCTCACTTGATTAAGCACACAGTTCGTGAGTCTGAGCCCCCTGTCAGGCTCTGTGCTGACAGCTCAGAGCCTGGAGTCTGCTTTGGATTCTGTTGTCTCCTTCTCCCTCTACCCCTTCCCCTTCCCCACCTGTGTGCTCTCACTCTGTCTCTCTCATTGTCTCTCTGTCTCAAAACTAAATAAACATTTAAAAATTTTTTAAAAAGAAAAAAATATCTTCCTTAAGAGTTCAAGGGCTCTACTGCTATAATTTTTAAAAAGGCACACTTTGTTCAGCTTAATGCAGTCAATTTAATATTCTGCTAGAGCAGTAACATGAAATAGATTCAGATAAAAGGCATCTTACAATCCCATTTAAATCTGTCTCCTTTAGATCTCATTTTTAGTATATGTGGCCTAAGGAAATAATAGCCAATCAGCCCTCTGTTAACACTGACAGCAGATTAATTTTCTTAAACCTTTAAAGGTCTTTTAAATGAAGTTTGTGTACCTTTCCAAAGCGACAGATTCTGCAAGCACTTAATCACTGATAGGTAGCTTAGTCAACAAAAAACCTTCTGAGTTGATATATGGAATCCTTACTTCTAGTTAATTTTTCTAAAAATAAGGGGGAAAAGCAAGTGGAAATTTAGTGTAATTTAGTGGAAAATGGCTAAAACTGCAGTTTAACTATGATTTAAACTATGGAGAAAAGTCCCATGTTATACATTCAGTTAAATAACAACATCAAAGAAGATACCGAACATGTATACAATTGACCCTTGAACAGCATAAGGGTTAGGGCTACCGACCCCCCACACATAAAAATCCAAGTGTAACTTTCGATTCCCTCAGAACTTAATTACTAATAGTCTACTACTGACCAGAAGGCTGATCAATAACTGTAAACAGCATATATTTTGCACAGAGTATTTTGTATACTGTATTATTATGATACAGTAAGCTAGAGAAAAGAAATGTTATCAAGAAAACCATAAGGGCATCTGGGTGGCTCAGTCAGTTAAACATCTCACTTCAGCTCAGGTCACGATATTGCACTCTGTGAGTTCGAGCCCCGCATCAGGCTCTGTGCTGACATCTCAGAGCCTGGAGCCTGTTTCAGATTCTGTGCCTCTCTCTCTCCCTGCCCCTTACCTCCGCTCATGCTCTCTCTGTCTCAAAAATGAAAATAAAACATTAAAATTTTTTTAAAAAGAAAATCATAAGGAAGAGAGAATACATTTATAGTACTGTATATATTTATCAAAAAAAAATCACATCTAAAGTTGACCCTTGTGGTTTAAACCCATATTGTTAAGGGTCAACTGTATATACATAAATGTAATATATATGTTTGTATGTATATAATGTGTCTAAGACTTTTTCTTTAGCTTTATACCTATATATAATGGGTCTTAGGACCATCACCATGTGTCCAGGTTTTAATAACAGCATTCCTTTGAAGCTATCAAGTAACCTTTCTTTAGTTCATTATTGATTTTGAATTCAGAGAAAGAAGCAAAACCCATCAAGAAAAAGCAATTTTAGAGAGATAGGAATTGGGGCCAGACAGGTTGTATAATCTATTTCCTCTAAAAATAACCAACAGAAGGCCTGGCAGCCTGTCTTAGTTATCAGCAGCTTCTCTTCATTAAATCTAATTGCTATGCGGAGGCCATTTCAATTGATGCATGTAAAAAGCAATTTCAAGTCCATGATGGTGGCCTCAAGCCTCTCTGGGGAGTAGATGGTCCATTCTGCTCCTTTTTACATTCTTATGAGTATAGAAGGCAGTTGAGATTACTAACGACTGTCCAGTCTGTGACTGTCACTTGGCCTGAATTTGTCCATAGGTTTATCAAGAAGACTCAGTATATTTGGAATTGTGAGACACAAATAATTTCAGTAGAGAAAGAGAGAAGGATGAATGACTGAATGACAGAAGGAACAAACGAATGAGTGAGCAGCAGACCTCTGGTGCTTGAGCTTGGACACTATATGGTTTCAATCCTGGGTCAACCTCTTATCCTTTGTGCAACCATGTAGAAGCTACTTAATTTAGTGTCCACATCTGTAAAATGCAGAAAAGTAAGCACCTGTCTTGCTTTGAGGATTAAGTATGTTAATACACGTTAGCTATTGTCTCTGATTTAATAAATATCTTCAATTCAAGCAGGCAAAATGATTCAGAATTATATCTTATTTCAAAAAAAAAGTTAGTCTTTTTCATTCATTCACTCATCCATCTATTTCATATTGTCTGATTTTATTTTGAGCTTCTTTTGCTTATGAATGTGACCAAATCTCAAGGGAGCCAAATGCTCAAGGCTTCTGAATGTTTTAGGGTAGATCTAGACAATAACTAAAACTAGCCATTATAAAATAATAAGCAAAATAGGAGAGTGGGCATTCTTGGTGAAGTGATAAAGGGACAATTTTAAAATCATTTAAATATATATTTTATCTGGGCCACCTGGGTGAGTCAGTTGGTTAAGAATGACTCTTGATTTTGGCTCAGGTTATGATCTCATAGTTTGTAGGATCAAGCCCCACATCAGGCCTTGTGCTGAGAGTATGGAGCCTGCCTGGGATTCTCTCTGTCCTCTCTCTCTGTCAAATAAATAAAGATTAAAGAAAAAATATAGAAGGAACCTTCTTGGTTCTTGGGAAAAGAGAAAGGGAGTAGAAACGCCTGGAGTGGTGGGATGAGGTTGTGGACATAATGTATATATGTCCACTTACATATATAAATACATATAAATATATACACATTATATACACATAATATATACATGCATATACATATATACACATATAAACATATATGTACATCTATATGTATATACATGTGTATATACATGTGTATATACAGTATATATATATAATCTGTCTGGATGGCTCAGTTGGTTAAGCATCCAACTCTTGATTCCGGTTCAGGTCATGATCTCAGGTTGTGGGATCAAGCCCATCATTGGGCTCCATGCTGGGTGTGGATTCTGCTTAAGATTCCTTCTTCCTCTTTCTTTGCACCTCCTCCCTGGCTCATACTCTCTCTCTTTCAAAAAAAAAAAAATACATTATCATTGTATGTTTTAAAAGGAAACTGTAACATCAGAAGTAGACTCTGTTTTCTTCACTCGGATATATTCAATACAAATGAAAATACTGTATGTGATCAAACTCACTTAGCAAATGCCTATCTACATGTGTACTATGCCAAAGCACAATACTTTGCACACTGAAGTGTTCTAATAATAATTATCATTGATCAAGTGCCTACTATATTTGTCATCTTATTAATCTTCACGATAACTCAATAGTACAGATATTATTCCCTGTTCGACACAGAGAGGCTGAATCATACAGCTACTAAGGAACATGTTTAAACTCAAGTCTAGTGCCAACGTACCTATTCTTCCTTGTTTGTTGTGTGGCTCATATTTTCACAGCTTAAGATACTTCTTTCTAAGCAGATATCATTTTTTAGTCTCACATAATTATATCCTTACTTCCCCTTGCAGAATGTCAGGTACTAACAATGTTTATTTTTAATCTGCAGCTTTAAAGCCTTATTTCTTATTTTATATATTGTATTTTATAAACTGTATATGAACACAATGCGGTGTTTTCTTCTCCCACCTCTCTAAGCATAAGATTATATTGGTAGTACCATTTTCACTTAGTGGTCTCTGTGATTGTTTATTATGCTGTTTACAAATGCTGGGTCTCTTGTTCTGGGTAGTAGAATTGTGGAATTGTCAGCTTGCTCAAAAGCAGTGAGGCTGTAAGTGGAAATAATGATTCAAATACCAGAACATGCTCTTTTTTCCCTGCCTCACCAATTATGAAATCATGGGTAGGGATGGCCCCTCCACAGCTGGGTTTCTGAGAAACTATGATGCCTACTTGCCACACGCATGCTGAATAAGCAAAATATAAACTTCATTATTGTAAGTCACTGAGATTTTAGAGTTGGTTGTTAACACAACATAACCTAGTTTGCATGACTGATACAGCATCTTAAAATCTAATCAATGTGGCATTTACCTTAAGAGCCTGAAGACAATAAAGAAAAGAAACTTTACTATTTATAGCATTTTGTAACAATTTACAAGGTGATAGCGCATAAAATTAGACTTCACCTTCCATAAACTGTATTCTTTAGCCATATTCCCTTTCGTGCTACCAAGAAGGCATAAGCTGGGTAAGGGTGGGAAGTTCTAGCCGACAAAATACGTTCTCCTAAATGGACTCAGTGTACTAAATAACAGATCTGATATTTATTTTTTGTTATAAGAGATGCAAAGGCTGACAAAAGTATTTGCTAAGGTACATTCTCTGTTCTGTCACAAAGAATATGAGAGATAATTCAAATGTGTGGAATGAATTTTCACTGGGCTCAGTGATTTTATATTATGGTGTATGCCTTCTCACCTCCTGAATAACTAATTAAATTATTCTTATAACTATGAATTGCAATAAAATCATCTCACTGAGGTTAATTCTGTGACATTCTTTTATTATAAGAAAAATATTTTTAAAGCTCCCACAAACAATTTCAGTAGAAATGAAATATTGTTATATCTTGAAAAGGTTATGAATAGTTTTTGGTATTGACAGCACATTTCTCCAGATTCTATGTTCTGAAGTTGAGATTTTCATTATATTTTCATTGCACTGAAACTAAATTAAAGCTGATCTTATTATAGAAAAAGAATTGCATTCTATTTTAAGAATGATTCTCCCAATTCCAGCTTATTGTAATATCAGAGGCCAACAGAAAGAGAGCAAAGTAAAGATTTGCTGGAAGGAAAAATATGATTACTGAGACAAATAGCACTTTTAGTAAGTTGATTATGTCAAGCTACTTAAGGAGCCCACAATAGAAATATCCACTTACCAACTGTGACGTGGCATTGGAAAGTCCTAATGGCTAATTCTCTAAGTACTTTCATTTTTATTTATATATTCCCCACCCTGTTCCATAAAAATCTCAAAGTGATCTGAAGGAATGTGTTCAGATCGATGAGATTTTAAAAAGAAATGAGGAAAATGAGTCCATGAAATACAATCTGGAAATAAGAGATCATATCAGTCAGTGAGTTGAAACAGTAGTTTCCAATGTGCACAAACCCTATATAATGAAAACAAACCAATTCCTTGGGTCTCTGGGTTTATGGAGTGTCTTTGGAGATGCCAGGCTAAATTATTGCAGGAAAATAGGACCTGATCCTAGACCTCTAAACTTTTTAGATTCTTTACCATACTAGTGAAAAAAAAAAAAATTGGAAATGGACCCCCAGTACATCTGTATATCTATTTACGCATTCATGCATTATATGTGAGTAAATCTGTGCCAATGTACCATATACATGAAAAAAGCATGTAAAAGATAACATAGAATAATCAAAGTTGTAATATATTGTTCCTATGCCCCCAGGGAATCATTTTCCCCATTCCACTCCCACCAGGTGTGACGGGAAAGCACACTGATGCTTCCCCGCATTTCCCTGCATTTCCCCGCATTTCCCCAGATTCCTGAGGGAATCTCTTCCCTCACCCTCCCCAAGCATCACTTCCTGCCTTTGACCGGAAGGCTTCCACACATTGGGCAGAGAACACTGTTTTCCACAAGTTGCCAGCCTCTAGACAACAAAAATCCAAACCTAAAAGGTCTCTACCTATGTTAGTACCTGGCTGTCTCCATTTCTCAAAGATTTTCCTGTGAAGAATCATCGATTTGTTCTACCACCAACACAAGAGAGCGGAGACAACAACCAGACCGCGCCCACTCTCGATTTTTCCCAGAACTTTTGGAATCAGAATTTTTCCAGTATTTTACTTCCACCATAGCAACCTCTCACAGCTTTTCAAAACCTTAGTTGACAAAATACAGAAGTCCAAGATTAAGGCAATAGGTTTTTGGCAGGTTAATCTCATATCAAATTAGAAAGAGAAAGTGTTTTTGTCTTTACTACAGTGTCTTGGGTATTAATCTACATGATGTCTTTAACTTTCCGCTATAGAACTCATCTGCAAAAACCCCACGGCGTTCAACGTTATCCTTAGAATTCTATAGCATTGTCTCCGCCTGCTCAAGGCCATCAAGGTCACTGCTGCCCTCAGGAGTATCCTCTGAGGTTGGAACAACTGTGTTATCCAGGTAGATCCTCAGGCCCATTCAATGATTTCACTATTAAAGTCCATATTAAGGCATTTGAATAGGAACTTGTAAATGTCTCTAGCATGACATTGGTACAACAGTGCAGTAAACACTAACCAAACTAATTCAGTGCTTAATTTCATTTGCCCCTGCTAAACGGCTCATGTGATGTGGCAACCTTAAAGGCAGCCTTCTCATAGACTCTGGAGTTCACATTTACATGTGGCAGAGGTAATCACTCCCAAATGCAATTATCTCATTACCGGCAAATCTATATGTGGAGAACTAAATTAGGACCAGCACACTTTTCACCTTTAATTCTGCACTATCCTTGTTTGCCTTTTTTTTTTTAAACAGCTTTTACTGACAAGGTAAAAAGAACAGAGTCAGTGCTGTCAAACAACATGGCCTTAATACACAAAACAAGGACAAATCATTTGTTTTTGTTTTCAGTTTTCCCAAATGCAATGTGGTACATTATAAGGACCAATTCTCTGCAACCCCAGGGCATTAATTATCAAGCTAGTGATTATCAAGCTCAAGGAAATTCCCATAGAATGTCTCCGTGTAAACACAAACCACTTTGCTCTTCTACACTTGAATACACACACTCTCCTTAGGTTCACTGAGCTAGAATACAAGGTATCAACGTCACCATTTATTATGATGGAGTAGGCTGTGGTTGTTTTGTCTGCCTGAGAGTGCAACCAGATTTGAGTTGCAAAACTAGCCTTTGTCAAGCCTTTATAGATTGATTTTGTGTCGGCTGAATATTCATAGATTCAAAGCGCTATCCAGAATATGAAAGAGGACTGCCTTCCTCTGGGAACTTGTGATCAATTGAGCTAAAATATCAAAATGTCTTCTTTTATGCTGCCCCAATCTGAGATACTAAGCAGATGTTTAAGAGGCTAGCATTGCTTTGGAGATGTCTATCAATCTGTCCACACGGAGTCAGGATTTATTTCTTAGAAGAAATGGTATCAATTTTTGGAGAAAATAGGGGAATGATGCTACAGTTAGAAGGATATAAAATTAACAAATTTATTTTTAAATAATGACATCAAAACTAAAATTATGTATTTACACTGTATCTTAAATCAAGGGCATTTTAATAAAAAAATAAACCTAAAGATAATAGTGTATGCTAAAGATAACAGATGGAATATCAATACTACCCAACATTGTTTGAATTGACAGAAAATCCTTAGTATCTCGCTGCCCAACCAAAGGTCAACGCCAGGGACCCTCTTGAAAGTGTCCAGAATTTTCTCCAGTCTCCACCTACCATTAAATGTTCCAGCTACTCTCGTCTTATTTTGGTAAATGGAAAATCTGTAGATTCCCTATCCAGATCGGCACTTCAGTTATATCAGCTTGGTGGGCTTTGCCCTGGACTAGTTTCCTGATCTCCTATCTCCTCACTTTGCAAATTTTATGGAATAAGAGAGATATGTCCCTTCCTTGTACCCACTCATGCATTGTCAAAGCTCCTTCCCATTTGGAAAGAGACCTCAGACATAAAGGAAAAGTCCTTGAATAACTGAAGGCTCAGCTAACCCAGGGCATTAGGACTAACTTTGAGACCTTTAATGTCAAGGATAATCTCAGAGACAAGGTTGATGGGGAAGAGCAGAGCCACCACAGAGGGAAAAAACCATACAATTCCTTCTCTGGGAGCCCAAAAGTGGATCCTAATTGGTATGTCTCTGGCCCTGACTTCTGACTATGAACCAAAGTTCAGTCTGTCATGGATGCAAAGGCAAACTTGACCCTTGCTTGGGATCATCCCTCAGCCTACCTGGTTTGGTCATGGGCCCCAGTCAATGACCAAGGAACTGCTTTCTCTGGAGGCCTTCTCATCCAAGCATTTTTTGGCTCAGGCCTCACTCATAATTTACTTCTAATTTTTCTTGTGCATCTCATTTCAACCACACCTTCACAACCTATAGTTCTGGCTCAGTCATCTGATATTCCAATGCTTTACCATCCAGACTAAAAGCAATGTTTCCAGGAATAACTAACTACAGGTATCTCCCAGCACTTTTACAGGACAACCAAGCATTATTATGATTCATGTTGTGATTTCCAAATAACTTGAAAAAATCAAAATAATTGGTCATTTTAATAATAGGTCCCTTCCTAAAATAAAAAAATTCTCTTTCTTTGAGTACACGTGGGAAACCAATGACAATGGCTTTCAGAGATAGCCAATATTAGAAGGGCTTTTCTTCCAAATATTCACTATACCACCAAAGCCAGGTACCTTAAATCAAAATCTGTCTAAATTAAAAAAGTTACCAAGAAATAAAGACAATGCTTGTATCATATATATTTAATCAATAAAGCCATTGTAATCCAAGCAGGACTACATTAAGAAGCTTCATGACTCACTGTTTAAATATGACATCCTCAAGAATATTTCTACCCATTCAAAATTTAAAGGAGAATCTAATGACAAATCTTCAAACATAGATAAAGTAATACCTACTTCTATTCTAAACTAGAAGTCAATATATAAACACCCTTGCAATACCCAGATATACCCATCCATTGAAAAGAATGAAAGATTGACTCATCAGCTTAGCAGTGGGCTTCTTCTCAGTTGGGAAAATGAAGCTTGCTGGAATGTCAAATCTGCCACCCATCAGTTCTAACAGAATAGGGTGAATTAGTTTTAGAGAGGGAATGAGGTGACAAGTAATGTGAAATACCAGAAGTACATGGGAGAACATAACCCGCAAATCCATATCATGTTTAGTGTCAAAACAGCATTACAGAGAATGCAACACTGTAAAAAATGATGTCCCCTTTCTAAGTTCAGGTTGTAATTGTGCCAAGAACAGGGAATTATATTCCTAAATGAAAAGGAACCTTTACAAGCTATCTCTAAATACAACATTTCAACTATGCAGTCAAAAAACATTCTTTAAGGATTCTGAAATTGCACTATGATATGTGACTAAAACAGTACTCTTTTCATTTCCATTCACACAATGGACAGACATTTTATAGGAGAAAACTCTATTACCATGCCATCTTACACCAGTCAAATAAATTCTGTTCCCAGAGCTCCCTCTCTCTGAATGCCTCATTGTCTATAAAGTGCTTCTTCTGCCCAAAAAGCTTTGCTCATTGCTAACCAATTGCAAAAAGTTATGATTACTACAAGAACGAAATCAAGACTCCAAAAGAGCAATCAATGAAAGGAAGTCAAGTCTCCAAAGATAAGAAAGGACAAATATTCAACAAACATATAGAAAAATTCTCCTCCTTACTAATTATCAAGGAAATGTACATTAAAACAACAATAAAGTACCATTCAGCATATATTAAATTAGAATAAATTACGAAAATTTTCGGTGCTATTGATGTGGCATAACACAGAAATACCTTGCTAATAATGATGTACTAATTAGATTGTATTCTTTTGAAATGTAATACAGTAATATATGTATCCAGAAACATAAAAGTGATCTTGTCCTTTAACCCAGAAATTATAGAACTTATGTTAAAAAAACCCTCTCAAGTATAAATATAATATGTGCATGAAGATATTTGTTAAATAAGTGCCTATATCATGCAAAATAGAGACACTACAAATAGGAGAATATTTAGTAAATGCTGCTTTGGTTCATTAGCATATCATGCAGCCATTAAAAATTACAAATATGGACACTATAAAAACAAAATGAGGGGCGCCTGAATGGCTTAGCTGGTTAAGCGTCTGAGTCTTGATTTTGGCTCAAGTCATGATCTCGTGGTTCATGAGATGGAGTGCTGTGTTGGGCTCTGTGATAACAATGTGGAGCCTGCTTGAGACTCTTTCTCTCCCTCTGTCTCTACCCTTCCCGTTCTCTCTCTGTCTCTCTCTCTCTTTAATAAATAAACAAACTTAAAAAAAAAACATGAAAATGTGGCCCATGCAGTATTTGGTGAAAATAAATATTAAGTTATATGCTCACTATGATTATAATTGATGAAATATACATGTTGATAAGGACAAAAAAGAAGAAATATTTTCTAATGTAGTATATGTTAGGGTAATAAGATTAGGGAGGATTTACTTATTGACCTTAAGTATTAATACTGTCTTAATTCTATTTTTATAACTTAAAATAAGGTTTTTAGAGATACCAAAGATTTTTTTTTCCTCCCTAGATATTTAAGTTATTGTCTTAAAGCCCAAGGCTGTATTTTTTTCATCTCTGTGCCATTCTGAGCAGTGGCCCAGCTCCCTATAGCATGATTACATGCCCTCATTTTTAGACAATAATATAGATTTCTTACCCCTCTTCAATCTCATCATGTCTAAAAAGCAGCAAAGTAATGCATTCTCTCCTGGGAATGGCAGAGAGCAGCGGAATTTCATAAACTGCATTGCTAGTTCTTTAAAAATCTAATATTACCAATATCTCAACTTGTTTGGAGTCTTTAAATGAAATTTTCTTTGGGTAATATTCCTTACCAGGTAAATTTCCTTTGCAAAATGAAGTTTCTTCACAATATTGACACAAATCCTTTATATTGCCTGATCAATCTAGAATGCTATAGCAAAGTTAATGGTAATTATTTTTGCACACTATTGATTCAGACAAGGTGCTCTGAGAGACGGGCAAACGGTTTTTGAACATAACAGAGAGTTTATGGAAAACACTACCTTATTTAAATGTTCTCCTCACAACATAATAGTGAAAGACATTTTCCAGAAAAGACTGTCACAGATATTCTGTGTTAATCCAACATTAACTATTTTCTCTTAAAATTTGAATTATTATTCTATGATGAAAATAACTATATATTTAAGTCCTCAGTTTTTAGTTTTTTTCACATCTAAATAATCTTCCTAAATTAGAAAAAAATTACAGGAATCAATATATATGATTGATAATGACAAATCTTCTTAAGCTTTATTTTTGCTTTTCTCACTGGTCAGATATGACAATGATTTAAAAAGATGATAATATCTGATAATGCTATGTAATACCTACTAAAATTCGCTACTGGTTTCCATTTATGTTTTATACTTTTAAGGCGTCTTTTAAATTGACTTTTTCAAGTCTTTCCTATCTATAACTTACTTTGGTTCAGAGCATCCCTATGCAACAGTAACTATGTATTGCACTTATGTATACCTCAGGTAGTGAAGCAGAGTCTTAAGTGTAGTAAAAGTTCAGATTCAAGAAATTTTGCTCATTTCCTTAGGCTCCTATTAACACTCAGGGAATTCTGTATTAATTCTTTTGGTAGTTTAAGATTACACGTGAACAACATCTGGGGGAGATAAAGTTACTTTTTGTGTGATGGGTTGTTTATAGGCAATGTTTTGTTACCATATAGCTTTAGTAAAAGGGGTGGGGATAAAGGGAGTTGGCTGCAAGTGGTCGTTGTCATTTCTGACCATCATATATAGAGTAGAAAAGGCATTCTCTACTAGAAAAATGGCCCAAGGGGATGTGAGATAGAGAGGGCAGGATGTATCTCCCAGCATCATGAAGTATGGCGGACTGTAGACAAGCCCAGTAGTGATGGGATCTCCACAAGACTAGGAAGATGGTTCAAACCAAATCATGGCAAAGCAATAACATTAGGGTTTGGTCCTGAAAAGGAAGGACACTGAGGCCATGCAGTTCTTGGTTATGACTATTCTGCTTCTCCCTGGCACCATGATAAGCATCAAGATTATTTTCACACATAAACCCTTCTTCAGCAAGACAAGCCATCAACATCCAAAGTCAGCTTGCCCACCAGGCTCTAGCATCCTTTCTGTCCACTGAACTTCATTATGCTGGCTCTTACTCATCATCCTTGTGTACTCCCATTGCACTTGCCCTTTCAACCATATAACTCTGGGCTCTTAGCCATATTTGCCTTGCATTATTCTCCCTTCCCTTTTTTTTCATTTATGATCTGGTTCGTCACCAATATTGTGAATTCCAAAGGAGAAAATATGTATTTCACATTTTTTATAACACCTCCCTCTGAGAATGCACAGTGATGGCTATACAATGGATGAATGATAGATTTTACTTTTTAATCACTTATTTTCCTTCTAACCATAGCAGTTGAAAATTTCTCTTATTTATCTTTAAAAAAAAACACACACACAAGCATCACACTTATTACATGTGTAACTAGAAATTTACTCAATTATTCAGTGAGGTACTGAGCAACAGTCAAGTACAAAACTATCAACAGGGCTGGCTCCACAATTGGTATTTGGTAAGAATTGATGCATATTTAATAGAATAACATAGGAGGTACACTTGAAGCTACTTTTTTAGAAAATTAAGTAACATATTTCTGTGAGAAACTGATTTAGAATGATAATTAAATAGGTACAGTCAATAAACAGGCAGTACTTTATAAATGGTAAGAAGGTAACAAAACATAACTAAGAAACTGATTTAGGGGTACATTTTTTTACCTTAGAATGCCCAAATTAACATTAAAAAGTCCTTTAATGAAACATGTACAATTTTCCTATAACTTTATTTGATAGTAGAAGGGGAAAATCTAGCTGTCAATATATTCATCTTTACAGTTGGTTATATGCTGAGGGACACCTATTTCACAGAGGTTTTATGAGTTCAAGATGTTTTCTCTACCCTACAGCTTCCAGAAGTCCCCCACTCATTGTGTTCTCTCTCTCTGTGTCTCTCTAGTCAAGCTCAACAAGGAATGATAGACACCATGCTCTGCCTACAGTATCCTTACTTTATTGACTACCTACTCTTTTTAGGATGATAGCTAAGCTCTGAGCCAGTCTCTAACACAAGCTGTCTGGGTCTGTCTCCACCTTCTTCTTTAGCTTCTCTCTTAACCCCTCTCCAACCAAGGGTTCAACGAAGAATTTCTTTCAGTTCCTCGAGCCTTACTGTTTACTTTTCTCCAGTCCCTTAAATGTGTTGTTCCTTCTGTCTAAAACACTTCCTCCCCTTTCTTCCTCTGCCTGGATAAGCCCTGTTTTTCCTCATCTATCACTTCAAGAATGCTTCTCTGGTCCCACGCCTCTCTCTCATAGCCAGGGGTAGCTGCCCCTCTTTTGGGCCCTCATTTTCTCTGGACTTTGACCACTGCACTTACTGCACTGTTGTAACACAACTGTCAGATTTTTGTTTTGTTTTGTTTTGCTTGTCTTAATCCCTCTACGAGGTCATGGATTCCTTGAGGACAAGTACCATCTTGTCTATTCCTATAATTTCCTGTACCATTTGTAAAGTTTGATTATTGGAATTGTCACAGATACGGATTAAATGAAGTAAACTGCCATCATTGCAGAGATGGATGTTATAGTGGAAGACACGATGTGTATTTACTAATAAAGTCAAGGAAAAAAAGAAACATTTGTTTTCGAAGAGGCACAGCTCAATCTTTGAAGAAATGCTTTATGAAGTTTGCTTAGGCAACTTTATTTTTTATCCATGATAGCATAAAGCCAACTACAAAAAGTTCATATCTACTAAAAATTGCTCGAGTTCTTCAAATAAAACTTGGAAATACTTAGTAATTGCAGTAACCCCCAAGGGCTCAAAGCCTATACAGAGAACACCACATTTATGTGATGAATGCATTAGATTTTCTGTCTACAAACAGAATTCCCCTTTGAATTTGGAGAGGATGTTATAAATTCATTGTACTTAACATTTGTAAAGATAAGAACAATAGAAGAAAAACTGCCACGTCCCACTTTGACATGTCGACAATAGAACCACCCTTCAGTCTGAATTGATGGGGTAGCAAGACAGCAGAGTTTCAGTAACTAAAATAGAACATTTTTTTTCAAAGCTCCTTGTCCTCTTCTGTTCTGCTGTGGGGAAGAAAAAAAAAAATACATGTGTAGTAATTATTGGAATCTCTGACAGTGTATCTTTTCCTGGATTTTTTTTTTTTCAAAGCTGCCTTAGGGAAATACTCTCAAGTCTCCAGACTTAGTTTAATAAATGACTTTTCCCCAGGTCCCAGTTGCTCTCACATGAATGAAATCCCTTGAAACTAAAAATGGTATCAGGGAAGAACTGTTGTTCAGTGTCTAAAATTCTATTTTGGAAACCATTATGTTAAAGAACCCAAAATTTAAGTGACCCAAACCTTTAGTTTAGTTTTAGGTGGGACAAAGCCAGCTGCTGAAAAGATTTGGGTTTGTCCTTCCCCATACACTAGGTTTGGGTACAGTCAGTGAAAGCCAGGACAATGAGCTAGAACAACTCAGAGCCAGCCACCTAGATTTAGATCCTAGGTCCACCACTTAATGGCTCCTGGGCCGTGGACAAGTCATAGCCTCTGGGTGTGAGGCTATACAAAATGTGGATCATAACGGCACTCATCTCCTTCTTGTACCTTTGAGAAATAAAAAGGAAGTAAAACACTTAGCATCATATCTGGCCCAGGTGATCAATGGACCCAATGTGGCCACAAACATCTATTATTTGATCTTTTCAGATTTATAAGAAATTGATTTAGTTGCCAATTTCAAAACTGGGAACTTTCCCTTAAAAAGTGATATTTCTGGCTTCTTGAAAAAGCAAGAGGTTAAGTAGCAGATACAGTTAGCTGGTGCCCACCCACATCCCCACTGTACCTCCCACCACAGGGACCTTATGAACCCCAAACTCCCTACCTCAAGCCATTTCCTTTCCTAACTACCATCACCAACTTCCTAGGTCCTGAGAAGTGTGAATGTGGGACGTGCTCTAAAAAGTCCCTTGAGAGGCTCTCAAAGGTGATTGGGCCTCATTTGCCCACGCTCATTAATGAATTTCTCTTTTAAAAAATGAACTATATTAGAGGACAGTTTAAGGTTCAAAGCAAAATTGAGCAGAAGGCACTTACAGTTCCCTCAACTCCGTGCTCCCACATATGCATAGTGCCCCAATTATTGACACCCCCCCCACCACAGTGGTACATTTGTTATAATCAATGACTCTACACTGATACATTATCACCACCCAGAGTCCACAGTTTACATTAGGGTTCACTCTCAATGTTGTAAACTCTATGAGTTTGGACAAATTTATAACAACATCTACCATTATAGTTTCATACAGAGAATTTTCACTGCCCTAAAAATCTTGTGTCAATACACCATTCATTTTCATCCATTGTTTTCATCCCTTCCTGATCTCCCTTTCCCTTTCCCTCAGCATGCTTCCTGGGACCAACACCCAGATAAACTGCATATACCTAAATTCTAATCTCTGGATCAGCCTTTGGACAGATATTTGGCCCCTTTCCTGGGGCCAGCAATGCCTGGAGCTAAATATATGCAGTTCCCCAGCTCCCCAAGGAGCCTACTCCTCAAATCACATCTGCACAAGCACTTTCCCTAGATTCACTGTGTCCATTCCAATGACATGTGGACTTCTGAACTTACATTCCAAGAGCCAGACCAACACTCTTAATTTTATGAAGGAAGCCACTGAGCACAAACAGAAACTTGCCCAGTTAGATAGAACTTTAACCTGGGCCAGAGCCCAAAGTTTACAGCTCCTACTCTTGGACTGTAAAATGCCTGATCTCACCTGAGGTAGATGCTGCCTGTCACAGAATTTCCTTAGGCTGATGCTCCAACCTATTTTCTTATCTTTATCCATTCCAGTGTTCTCCTCTTCACTTAGATAAGTGGATCAAGCTTGGGAGACAGTATTAATTAGCTAAGTAAGACACAACCAGGAAGGAGGTGTCTATTTAGCACATACAGACACGTTCCCACCAGTTACATTCCCAGAGTGGGTGCTGCTGATTAGACGCAGAAGAAAAGAGAAGGGTCAGCTGGCCAGGCCCGGAGGCAAGGCAGTGAGAGATCAAATGAAGCTTCAGGAACCAAGAGGAGAAAAGAGGAAGGAAAACATAGAGAAATTCTTTGCAATGAGATTAGAAAACAAAATCATTTCTTTCCTATCTCAAAAATCTACCTTTACACATATTTTCTTATTTAATTTTCACAACTCTGAGATTGGTTGCTATTACTGCTATTTCTCAGATAAGAAAACTGAAGCTGGAGAGGCTTAGTTATGCAGCTACATTTACCAACTATGGGGTGTCATACTTGAAATCCAAACCAAGCTGTTCAACTTCACAGCCCATGCCCAGATCTCTCTGCTACTCTTTGAGAAGGTACTTTGTAATAAGTACAAACATTATGAACTTCACATTTGAAGCATCATTTAATTAATTTCTTATTTCCAGAAAGTCAGGATAGACAGGAATGGATAAAGGAGACCAGATATTGGCTCCATGGTACCTTGAACTTTTGGCCACTATCGCAGCTTTACTGATGGTATGCCATGGTCATTACTGAATTTTGAGTAGGGTCAGATCTGAGACAAGCCAAATTTTACTTTGTAATGAACCGTATATGAAAAGGTATTAAGTTAGTCTAGTGTTAAGGATGTCAGACTTGGCTTACAAAGCCAATTCACTTTCCAAAAGGACAAGTGTCTGTACATCCCTGCATTACTTCAGGAAAGAATTCACAGATTCTTTTAAATGCCTGTGCACTATAAGTAGTTGGCTTCAAGTAATTGAAGTGCTTTATAATATAGCAGGTTTATAACCATATGGTTGAGTCACGATTCCATGAAAAAGATATTCTGCCTGTCCACCTACCTTCCTCATCAGTTAACTGGTCTCAGAATCAACCCCTGAGATATCCAATATCTGGAAAAAGTAACAAATGATGATGATGTCAAGAGAAGGAGAAAAGCTAACCAAGTAATGTAAGAATACTCTAGTATCCTTCTCCCATTCACCCAGTAAAAGTCTATTAGAATAAAATCATCCACATCATCTAAAAGCCTGTATCTAAGCTCACTTAGACACTGTCCCTTCTATCCTCCTTCTAGAAGCTCACAATCTTACACACTCACAGGCAGGAAATACCCAGTAAATTCCAAAGACATGGGAGTCAACTGGGAGGGGATTTCTGTGTGTGTGGTTGGGAAGGGAAGGAGGAATGTAAAAGGCAACTTCTGAAATTAAGACAAATAGCTGTGGGAACTAAATGCCCAAAAGTAAATTTCTGGACTTCAAAGCTTCTATATCAATTCAGTTCATGAAACATCCATCAAGAGCTTCTTATAGGCCAGGCTCTGTGCTGTGCCCTTGAGACACCCCTCCCCACAAACGACATATAGCTAGTGAACCTGATCTTAGACTTAACTGAAACAACTGACAAATTGTTGTGTTCATAGCTAGCAGCCCAGGAACACTTCCTTGTATGTTTTTCCTTTCTGGTAGCAAAGCATGCACTACTTCAAAATCTCTCCACTACAAGTAATGCAGCCTTTGATGGAAGACTCAATCCCAGAATGTGAAATTTCACCAGGTCTCACATCACAAAGTCAATTATTTAAAAGTAAATTTGTCTAACAAGGAGGTCGTCCCTGACAGCTAATATTTTGCCTTTGAAAAAAAAAGCAGAATAAAAAAATAATTTAAAATTATTTCCTTGAAAAATTCTCTTCATATATACTGATATGCAAGAGTTAGTCTTGAGGTATTTATTTAAAACAGATTTATGTTACTGTGTGACATAATAGTACAAAAATTATCACATGAAGAATGTTCATAAACTTCCTTTCCCGTATAGTATCCAATCCCTTCTCCTTCCTAAGTTAGAAGGATTATATCTTGGGAGAGATCAATTCTGCTACGTGACAAAATGCTAAAAAAGAAAATGCAGAGATTGAGAAGTAAAAGGTGCGTAACTGGACCAAGGAGGAAGACAGTCTAAGGTATGAGGGCAGTAGACAGGAGGAGAAAGGGAATTTTATAAATGCAACTGTGGGATATGTATTTTTCACCTTCAAAACAATTCAAAGGGCCTAGATAATTCTCAATTCTTATAGTTATTAATTGGTCATGGGTTTGGCTATTCAGCTGTGCATCTAATGACAGTGCCCCTGTGATGCTGAACCAGGTGCATGAGGAAGGTGGAGAGAAACAGAAATGCTGCAAGACCTCCAAACAGAGCCTCTCAGCTGCTGGGTGACTCAAAGAATACCTCCCTACATCCAAAGGGAAGAGCCCTGGTGAAGGATTTCAAACTAGGATAATGAATGGAAGTTCAGAGAAGCAGAGCAAAATGGAGAAAGAGAAAAGAATTGTTTAACCACAAGGAAAAGAAGAGAAGATCAGGGAGGTTGAGGAGAGAGTGCCCTGAACAGAAGCTCTAGTGAAGAAGAGGTTCATAACAAATAGGTGAGCAGTCCATATTGCTACAAACAACAGGCCAGGTGAGAACCCACAGTAGCCACATGTGCCTGAAGCTTCAAGGCTGAACTGAAGGGGGCATTGCTTTGAGGCTGCCAAGTGCTTTTTCTTCGCATCCCAGCAGGGGCTGGCCTGAACCCTGCAGGGGGCATCCTGGCATCAGTCAATGCAGCCCAGTTCACCGCACTTGGGTCAATCAAAAGATCCACTGACAGTCCTCTTTGCCCTTCTCCAAAGTAATCACCACGGACTTGTCAAAACCAAGGAGAAGAGGTCACATTCGGTACAGACAATAGAGAAAATCAAATCCCCTAAGAAGCCTGACGTAAAAGCAATTCTGAAATCAGTGGCAGAGGGAAAAGCAATTTTTTTCTATAGACTGGATCAAACAACTTTAGGATATTTCTACATACTGCCTACCTGGTAAAGTTGTCAAAGGTCAGAAAGTTAAATTTTCTAAAAATACATACATGTACAATACATTTTATGTTCTTTTAGAAAAGAAAGAACACTTAATGGTGCACCTGAGTGGCTCAGTCGCCTGGATGGCCCCACCGGTTAAGCCTCAGACTTTGGTTCAGATCACGAGCCCCGTATTGGGCTCTGTTCTGATGCTTCAGAGACTGGAGCCTGCTTTGGATTCTGTGTCTCCTCCTCTCTGTGCCTCCCCCCTGCTCATGCTCTGTCTCTGTTTCTCAAAAATAAATAAATGTTTAAAAAAAAAAAAAAAGACTTAGTGTGAGGGAATCTAATACCCTTGATCCCAGTTTTATATAGAAATATCCAATAAAGGGGTACACAGGTAGCTCAGTCACTTAAGTGTCTGACTCTTGATCTTCACTCAGGTCATGATCTCTCAGTTTGTGTGATCAAGCCCCATGTCGGGCTCTAAGCTGATAGGGCAGATCCTGCTTGGGATTCTCATTCTCCCTCTCTCTGCCCCTTCCCTGCTCACACTCACACACACTTCCTCTCTCTCTCAAAATAAATAAATAAGCTTTTAAAAAAACAATAAAACATAAGAACATGGGGAAATCTATATTAGTTCACTCATATGTTAAATATTTACTGAAGTTTTACTATGTACGAATCACAGCTCTAGATACCAGGTAAACAGCTGAAGATAAAACACGCCCCCCTTCCTTTTTCTACCTGAAATCTTGAGGAAGTACCACACACGTGCCACAAAGTGCCATCACCTTCTGCTACATAAACTGCAAAAAGAGTCCATTTAAGGAAAATATATAGGTCTTTTCAAAATTCTCCTCTATGAAAGAGTTGTTGGTAAGACTCACCCACTCTTACTAAATCAAGGGTGAAGGGGAACACACGTAGAAAGCCAGGTTGGCACTTACCCAATGAACTTAGTTAATGTTCTGTTAGTGCATGGAGGCCCAAAAGAATGGTTAAGCTACTTGTGAAAAAGAATCATCAGTGTTAAAATTCTATTTATTTATACTTTAACATGTATTTATTGAGCATCTGTTAGGAACAGATCATGTGTATACTGCTAAGGAACATTTGGAAAAGTGAAATGCATGTTTCTGTTCTCTTATGGCCAACATTCTACCTAGTGAGAGAAGTCATCCTTTTAAAATAGAATACTAGGGATGCCTGGGTGCCTCAGTTGGTTAAGTGTCCAACTTTGGCTCACCCCATGAACTATGGTTTGTTGGGCTCAAGCCCACATTGAGCTCTGTGCTGACAGATTGGAGCCTGGAGCCTGCTTCCCATCCTGTATTTCTTTCTCTCTCTGCCTCGTCCTCACTCTCTCTCTCTCAAAAATAAATAAACATTGAAAAATAAATAAATAAAACAGAATAGAATACTAACCACACAGGAACACAGCAGTAGCTGCCAAGTATCAATTCAGTTGTAAACTCAATAAGGGAAATAGGTATCTTGGGTGACCTGCAGTAACTTTCAGTATAACCTATTCAAAATGGAACTGATTATCTCACCTTTAACCATGCTCCTCCTCTTCTGTTTACTATTTCAGTTAATGGTGGCACCTTTCACCCAAGCCAGCTCTTCAAAAGCTCTGCTTTTACTATTTGTTCCCCATTCAATTGGTCACCAACATTGGTAGTTGCTAAGCAAACCTATCCCTTAAATCCAGTCCTTGCTATTCATTCACTCTGTCATTGTCTAAATTCAAGTCTTTGTCATCATTCATAATATCAACAGAACAATATGACCTCCCATCTTCTTCCTATCACTATCTAAGGACAATCTCCAAACTGACACCAAGTAATATTCTACACGTCTTTTCCTTGTTGTCCATAAAGCCCAAACTCTTTGGCAAGGCATAGAAGGCTGTGTACAACCTCCTGAAACTTAATGCCCAAGCGTTTGATAATCAGCTTGGATCCTCCACCATTACTCGGAGTCAGAATGCTTACACATGTCTTCATGTCTTTGCATATTCAAACACAAGGTCTAAAATAGCCTTCCTCAACTTCCCCACACAGCAAACTCCTACTCATCCTTTGAAACTCTACTCATGTACAGGTAGTTATGTCTTCTTCTGTGCTCCCAACCAAATGCTTCATTTTTCATTGGGTATAGCATTCATCATGCTTAACCATAATTATCTGTCCATATGGCTATCTTCTTCACTGAATAGTGGGCTTTGAAGAGAGAGAGTCAATGTCTTATTTATCTTTATATTTTTAGGGCATAACACAGTGCCTAGTACATAGTGAGTACTCAATGAGAAAAATGAATGGATGATGGATAGAAGAGGGAAAAATATATCCTATCCTATCAGAGCAGTCAAGAAATGGATGATGAATGGATGATACTGGATTTGAGCTTCACTTTCAGTAATGAGGTAAGAGTTGGATAAGAAGAAGAAATGAGGCAGAGAGTTTCTATGTAGGGATAACTATGTGATCAAGAGCTGACACTTTAAGTAAAACTGATTTAAAAAAAGAAAAGGCAGAAAATCTGTTCGGCTGGAGCAACTGACCATCAATAAATCTGAAGACCTCGTCACAGCTGATCAGGTACCAATTACTCATGTGTGACTACTTCTCCAACTCCCTGATTTCCCAGTGCCTGACTCCACTTCACCCATTCTGCCTTATTTCTGTCTCTCTGAAACACCAGGCTCTTTTCTGCCTTGAGGTCTTTTCCATTGCTGATCCCTTTGCTTGCAAGGTCCTCTAAGGGCAGTTAATGTTAAGGTAAAATACAATCTGTTCAAAGAGGTCTTTCTCTGTGCCACTCTCTGATGGGCTTTAGGCTCATCCTCTCTATCAGAACATCTGTTTTATTACTTCATACTGGTCACCACACTTAGAAATTTGCATTTGTTTATTTACTTGGTTTTTGTTGAAATTAATTCAGTTACTTCCACTACTATAACCATCATCAAGTTTTGCAGATTCTAGATCAATGGTACCATTCATTGTAGATTTTAAAAATTTATTTAGTTAGTATTCTAATATTCTTATAAAAGCACAGAGCAGGGGCACCTGGCTATACCGGTCAGTGGAGCATGCAACCCTTGATCTCAAGGATGTGGGTTCGAGCCCCATGTTAGATGCAGAGATTACTCAAAAAAATAAAAATTTTATTTAAAAAAAGCACAGATCATACCCATTTAAGGCCTATCCATGTTTTTATGACACTAAAAAAAGAGTAACAACTAAATCCAACTTATATTGATGCCCCTGAACCAAAGTAAGTGGAATTTAACATAGATCTAGCTTTTAAAGACCAAAATTTATTAAAACAAATATTTATACTTATAATGGTTTAGATTCCTTTTATCACATAATTCTGTCTAATTTTAGATTTTGGGCTCTGCAACGACATCCACACTCAGGACACAGAGGCAAATATTTCTTGAAGGCAGATAAATGATGGACTATTTGAAAGATAGACTGAGTTAATTTAGGCCATAAATTTCACTTTGGGGCAAAAGATGTAACTTTTAACGTTCTTCAAACCCAAGTTTCTAAGATTATGTCCCATGCCGATGCATTTGACTATGAAAACATTGTCTACTATAATGATAAAAAATATTTCAATGCTTTTAGAACTATGCTTGGTACTCATACTACCCTATCACTGTTTTGTTCTTTATAGAAGTAACTTTCTTCTTTCATAAAACTATATGGATAATTTCCAGATCTGCTGTTGCAATGTAATTTCTTTACAATTAATTCCTCCACATTGATTATGCCTATGAACCTGGAAAATCAGTAACAGCAACAGCCCAACAAGAGAACTCTGAGAGTAAACAAGAGAAAGAAGACTAGGAAGAGCAGCCAAAACTTGGAAAAGCAATTAGCATGGAGATTAACTTCCCAGGTATAGTTTTCTTTTGCAACTTTGCCCTGAGGGTGGACCCCAGTAACAGAGCAGCTCCACAGTGAAGGCAGCTAAAACTCTTAATAGAAACCGTGCCACCATTCTAGTTAGAAATACAGGGAAAGAAGCCCCTGTGGTCAGAGTCGGGAAGGAGGACCAGAGGGTTAAAAAGAGAAGGAAACCCCCAATTCTGTGTAAGATCACACAGGTACAAACCCAAAGCAGTATAGTGAGGTTTAGAGAACTGAACTGAGATTTGAACCACTGCTAACAGAAAGCAAGATAGAAATAATCAAGTTGATTGCCTAATGAAACCAAAACATTCTTCAGAGGACTATAACAGAACATTCAATCTCTACAAGAACATTCACAATGTATATGATATAATTAATAATTACTTGATATACAAAAGAAGGAGGAATATGTCACCCAGTCTGAACAGAAAAGGCAATCAACAGAAACCAATTCTGAGATGACTCAGATACTATATCAATGACACTAAAATAGGTACTATAATTCTGCTACCTGAAGAGAAGGAAAACACACTTGAAATAAATAAAAAAGAAAATCTCAGCAGAAAAATAAAAACTATAAAAATAACCAATTGTATATTTTTTAATTTAAAAATATAATATCTGATTTCTTAAAAAATTACTGATAGACATAACAGCAGAGGAAAAAGGCAGAGAACTTGAAAATAGATCAATAGAAATTATCCAATCTGAAGAACAGAGAGAAATGGGAAAGAAAGGCATGAACAAAATTTAGAGACATTTGAGTCAATATAAAGGATCTAAGGTATTTTTAATTGGAGAAATAGAGGAGAATGATATTCAGACAGAAAAAAAGGGCTGAAGACATCTCAAGTTAAGTAAAAGACATAGGCTTATGTACAGATTCATGAAATTCATTGGACAAACAAAAATTAAAAGGATACTATGCTTAGATACATCATAAGCAAGCTGCTGAAAACTAAAAATAAAGAAAAAATCTTTAAATGGTCTAAAGAAAATGACACAGGGAATAAATATTTGAATAATCATGGAATTCCCATCAGAAACTATGGAGGTCAGAAGAGAGTAGAACATCTTTAAATGCTGAAATAGAAAAGCTGTCAAGAAAAAATTCCATATACAACAAATGTATCATTCAGGAATAAAGGCAAAAGAAAAAGATTTTCTAGAAAATCCTAAGGACTCTTAAAAAAAATCTATTACAGCTAATAAGTTCAGCAAGTTTGCAAGATACATCAATATACAACAATTTTTTTCTAAAAATTTTTAATGTTTATTTTTGAGACAGAGACAAACAGAGCCCAAGTGAGGGAGAGGGGCAGAGAGTGAGAGAAGGAGACACTGAATCCAAAACAGGCTCCAGGCTCTGGGCTGTCAGCACAGAGTCCCATGCAGGATCGAGCACAGGAACAGGGAGATCATGACCTGAGCAGAAGTCGGACGCTCAACCAACTGAGCCACCTAGGCGTCCTCATTTTTTTTTTCTCTATACACTAAAAGCAATAATCCAGAAGTGAAATTAAGGAAGCAATTCCACTTATAATAGATTCAAAAGAATAAAATATTTAGGACCAAATTTAACAAAAGAGAATATGTGTAGACTGAAAACTACAAAGCATTTTTGAAAGAAATTAAGGAAAACCTACATAAGGTAAAGATATCCTATGTTCTTTGATTGTAAGACTTAATAATGTTAAATGCAGTACTCCCCAAATTGGTCTACAGACTGGAATATTCTTGATAAAAATACAGACATTTTCAGATGAAGGAAAAAATTTTTTAAATTTCCTGGAATCTTGCTTTCCAAGAAAATGCTAAAGAAAGTTATTCAGGCTGAAGAGAAATAATATTAGAGGGAATCTGGTTCTTGAAAAATAAAGAAAAATACCAGAAATGGAAAATACCTGTGAACATATAAAAGACTATGCATTTCCCCATTTAAATTTGTTAAAATGGTCTAACTGCGTTAAGTAAAAAATGTAACATCTTCCAGGAGGTTTTTAATGTATGTATTTGGAATACTTATAGTAATCATAATATGAAAAAGTAACAGGAGGGCATGGTGATGGAATCTATATAGCTGAAATATTTCTCTATTTTACCTGAAGTGGTACAGTATTAACTCTAAATATGACTTAAAAAATGCAAAGATATAGAACCAAAACCCAATAAGTAATTGAAAATAAAATACCAAAGTATATTCAAATAAGCCAAAAGAAGGCAGGAAAGAAAAAATAAAGGAACAAAAAAGCGGGGGAACACATAGAAAAATAATAACAGGGAAAGCAATAACCAAAAAATGTCTGATTATATTCAGTGCTAATGATCTAAACTCTCCAATTAAAAGGCAGAGATTGACAGAGTAGATAGAAAGCAAGACTCAACAATATACTTCTAAAAGAGACATGCTTTAAATTTTTTTTTTTAATGTTTTATTTATTTCTAGGAGAGAGAGAGAGACAGCATGAGCAGGGGAGGGTCAGAGACAGAGGGAGTCACAGACTGAAACAGGCTCCAGGCTCTGAGCTGGCAGTCAACACAGAGCCCGACGCAGGGCTCGAACCCACTAACCGCGAGATCATGACCTAAGCGAAAGTCGGACGCTTAACCGACTAAGCCACCCAGGCGCCCCAAGAGACATGCTTTAAATATCAGAACCATAAAGGTTGAACGAAAATGGATGGAAAAATATGTAATATTTAAAGATTAAGGTGTTATATTAATATCAGACTGAAGGTGTTATATTAATATCAGATAAAATAGACTTCAGGACAAAATATATTACCAGACATAAAAAGAGATGTTTCATTATGGTATAAGTAGAAGTCATCAGGAAACAGCAATTATAAAAATGTATGTGCTTGATAACACAGCTTCACAGTACATGAAACAAAAATTAACAATTCAAATGAGAATCAGGTCACTCCAAAATCATAGGCAGAGGTCTTACCACTCCTTTCCCAGCAACTAATAGAACAAACAGACAAAAAACAAAAAAATCAGTGAAGACATAAAAGATCTAAATAACACCATCAGCCAACTTGACCTAATTGATGTTTATAGAATACTACATTCTACACTAGCAGAGTATACCCTTTTTTTCAAGTTCATATATGCATTTACCAAGATAAACCATAGTCTTTAGACCAAGACTGAGGCTAAAAATTAAACTACATTTCTAAATGATGGATAAACATCACAAGGAAGATCACAGAATGTTTTTAATTAAATGACAACAAAAAACACAACATATCAAACTTTGTGGGATACAGCTAAAGCTGTGCTTCTAGGAAAAGTTCTATGCTTGTATTAGAAAAGAAGAAAAAAACAAAATAAATAACCTAAGATCCTATCTTAAGAAGCTAGAAAAGGGGCGCCTGGGTGGCTTAGTCGGTTAAGCGTCCAATTTTCGCTTAGGTCATGATCTCGCGGTTCGTGGGTTCGAGCCCCGCGTTGGGCTCTGTGCTGACTGCCAGCTCAGAGCCTGGAGCCTGTTTCAGTCTGTGACTCCCTCTCTCTCTGACTCTCCCTGCTCACGCTGTCTCTCTCTCTCTCTCCTCCTAGAAAAAAAAAAAAAAGAAGAAGCTAGAAAAATAACAGTAAAGTAAATTCAAAATAAGGAAACAACAAAGGTAACAGTAGAAATACATGGAACAGAAAATAGGGAAACAATAGAGAAAATTAACACGGCCAAAAATTGGTTCTTTGAAAAAATCAACACAATTGACAAATTTCTATCTATACTAATTAAGAAAAAGGAGAAAGAACAAAAAGCACCAATGGGACAAAATGTGTCAACACAGAGCTTAGAGACATTATAAGACGATAAGAGAATACAAAGAACAATTTTATGCTAACCAATTTTACAACTTAGATGAAATGGACAAATTTCTTAAAAGTTACATCTCCGTAAAACAGACACAAGAAGAAACAAACTGAATGTTCTCGAATCTATTAAAGACATTGAATTCCTTATCAAAAATTGTTCCCCAAAGAAAACCTCAGGCCCAAGTGGTTTTACCAACAAATTCTAAGCAACGTTCAGGGAAGAAATAATGCCAAACTTACACAAACTTTTTCAGAAATTAGAAGATTCAAAGAGATGCTGATCAACCCTTTTTAAAAGGCCAGTATATCCCACAACAGAATCTGAGTAAGACCATAAATTGTATCTTAATAAAGTTTTAAAATAAAAAAAAAAAAAAAGAAGTGGAGTCCTATTACTATGTACCCTTGTGACAAATTCTTGGACCATACACAAATGACTTTTGCTGCAGAAAGGCCTTGATGGATCTGATTATAATACAGCCTCAGGTGAAACATATAGTATTAACATAACTCTCTGGGTAATTTTCTAATCATTTTGTCCTGTAGCAGAGAAACTACAGCCCACAGGTCCAATCCAGCTCAGGCCTGTTTTTGTATTGCCTGCAGGCTGATTAACAGTTTTTACATTTTAAAAATGTTTTAAAAAAAGAAGTACCGGCGTCTATATGTGGCCTGCAAATCCTAAAATATTTACTCTTTTACACCAAAAGTTTGCTATCCTTGGTAGAGTGCAGGTTTATGGCAGTAAGTAATTTTATTATTCCACTCTCAGGAGGAGTGGGTATGCAAAATGCTCTGAGACCAGGACATCTGCTAGCTGTTCTCTTCCCTTAGCTTAGCACTTACTGATCATTCATGAATTCATTCATTCATTCAATAGGTATGTGAGTCTTAACACATAGTCACCTAATCGTTATATCTGAACTATAATGAAGTACAAGATAGGCAAACCAGCCCTCGGTGAGCCTACAGGCTCTACAGAAGAGATCTGTGTTTACTCCAAGAATTTGGAGTAAATTGGAATACTCAGTGATGCCAGCATGGGTTTACCAGGGCCATGCAGGTAACAATGATTAGGTAAGCCTGGCATGCGTTCCCCATCTTTTTGCTGGTGGGACTTACTTTGCACTCTTCACTGAATGTCATGCTTCTCTGGACCTGAGGTTTCTCACCAGTATAATATAGAGGTAATAACTGTGTGATAAAAGATGAAAATATTAATATGAATGTGTAGGATGCAAATATAAGATTTTATGGCAGCCTTGTATCTTCCTCAGTTGGATGTTTCAAAATTGTTAATCCTTCCCTCAAACTGAAACTTCTTAAATCTCATATTTAAAATAAAATGAACACAGCTGAATATTAGGGAAAGATAATGCCTAGGAGGTTTTGTTAATGCATCCAAAAATAACTGCCTATTTTAAAGTTAATGTAAAAATATCCAAATCCAAAGGATATGCAGCTTAATGTGTTAAAAAGCATTAGCTAACATTTACTTAGCCACTGGTAATTATTTGGGTTCTAAACTCAGAGGATATAAGAAAGATTGTTGAAAGGAGTTGAGGGCAGCATTAATACCAGTAGAAAATACAATGTTATTTAACAAAATGCAATTGAGGTTATTTTCTGGATAAACTGGTTGGAATCAATTATTATTTCAGCTAAGAAAAACTGTTGGTGGAGGGAAGACCCATTAGAGGGAATATGTATGTGACAGTGCTAAATAAGATAATCATGTTTGTAAGACAACATGGTGACCAAAATGATCAGTGACTTGAATTGCAGAAAAGATGTAACCAAAGAGAAAAGAGAAAAAAGACTGATGGCGCATCATCTGCATGCCCCAGTTCCCTGGAGAAGTGGACAAATTTGAAAAAGGTGAGAAAAGCCAAACAGGAATGATCGTTAAGACTCAAGAACTTAATTGAAGGGAAAGGATTTAAAAGTAACTAAAACATTAATGGAAGGAATCAAGGTCAAGAAACTGAGTTGGCTCATGGAAGGTATTTAATAAGTAAAGACCTTTAAAGTCAATAGTTTTTCAATGTTATAAGAGAACACAATGACAAATTACAGCTCAGGGAAAAGAAGCAGACTGAATAATATCAAATAGCTTTAAAAAAATACCAGCACAACCTTCCTAATAATCATCGTTATTACACTGGGATCACTTGTAACAGTTAAATCAGCCTGGGAGAGAAACAATCCACATTGCATATAAATTGTTTAAGGTTTGATTCCTATTATTACATCCAGAGCCAAAGGGGAAGAGAAAGGAAAGACAGCAGGGGGAACAGTAAGGGTAGAGATGTTTCAAGCTGAGGCCTCTATTCTTGAAAACTCCATTTCCTTGAGAACAGAGACTGTGATACCCTCATGTCTCCACCCCCAAACACAGTGTCTGACATATAGAGATGATTAATCAAAGGATTTGAAATAAACACAATGATTAAATTAATGAAAACTGGACAAACTTACTTTGCTCTGGTCATTATAGCTGTAAACTGATCCCACTGTCACCCCTCCTATCCTCTTTCATTTTCCCCTCTATGTTACAAATTCAAAGATTTTAGAAAGCAGACCTTAAAATGTGAATAAAACCTTTGGCTCAGATGGATTATAAAGATGAATAAAGAAAGAAAGAAAATGTTTCTGGGTTTATTGGGCTAAATTAAGCACCAAATTTTGATACATTGTGAAAGAGTTTACACACACACGCACATACACACACACACACTCAAATACTTCCTCCCAAATAATTATCTAGATAAGAACTCCAGCCATGCTTTATTTATATTTATAGGATTTTAGCATATTCATTCATCATGTACCCATTTTAAGCAGTCTCAGACTAACCAATTGCCATAATAATTATTTGCTACAGCAGAACCTCCCAGCAAGTCCATTCAAACAACTGGGAACCTGGAATTCCCTCTACCTCGAAGCTGTGTGAATCCTTCACTAAAAGCAATCATCTGTAAATCAGCTAATGTTAAAGTAGACCTCATACCTGGCCTAGAAAATAATATTTCATGGAGAAATAACTTCTAGTTTAAGACATATATTTACTTAAAAATTACTACAAAGCTTAGATGCAAGGGAAAATGAAACCAAGCTCTCAAAAAAAAAAAATTGTTAGCTGTGAACAGGTGAGTTCTGAATCACACCTGCCTCAAAAACATACTGACTTTTTACTTCTCATTTCACTCTATTTAAAAATAAATCCCACATTGATTGTAACAAATGTACCACTCTGGGCTAATAATGGGCACAGTTGTGAGTGTGTGGGGCCAGGGGGTGCATGGGAACTCTCTGTACTTTTTGCTCAGTTTTGTTGTGAACCTAAAAGTGCTCTAAAAAATAGAATAAGAAAATAAGTGAGTAAGTAAGTAAATAAATAAATAAATAAATAAATTCTAAGGACTTGAATATTTTACATGCTATTACGAAAAAGATTAAGACCCACTTAGAGAACATTCATTTTCCTAGAATGAGACAGTGAATGACACTCCATTATTAAAGATAACAAACTGTTTCTTTTTTTTTTTTTTAAGACTTTCTTAAGAAACAGATATGAAGAAAGCCTGAAATGGAGAACAGCTATATATCACCAGAGCTCTCTAACTTTATAAATCCTGCAAAAATAAGGCAATTAGGTTGATTGTTTGGTGTGTAACCCATAAAGACAGGGGATGGCTGTTTTTTCCATTCCTTGTCTCTACTCTGAGATCTTCACATTCTTCATGTATTGCTCCCAGACTTCAGCAGTACCTCAGCAGGTCTCTACTGTTTTGCACATCCTTAGCCAAACTGTGGCATGCTCTACTTGGTTTCTACTTGTTTCTCCAAAGCCACAAATATGATGCTCTGCTTTTCCAGAATGGGTCAGGGTAGAAAGGTTTCCGGCCAGTGCTCTTCCCGTGGCAATGATCCACTGGCCAAAATCATAAGGAATAATGGAAGATGGCGACCTGCTGAGGCTGATGGGAACACAAAACCAGAAACCTACTCTAGACCACTCAAATCCAGCTACTACACACAGCCAGATAGAATCCCAGACACACACCCCTCACCACATTTCCTACTACCCTTCCTTTCCAGCCTCTCGTCCTTGCTCTATAAGCATGTGAAGCTGATGTAGCGTCTGCAGCTTTGCACTGGGAACATGAGTCCCCCGGAGGAAAGCATAGTTTTGCTTCCTCACGTCTTTCTAATCTATAATATGTCATCTTCCCCTGAACAATCTTAAAATTGACCTCACTTAATGTATATTATAAGTTTATGTTTTGTCTTCCCTCAACAGAAGGAGAGAAAGAGAGAGGGATCCCAAGCCCAGTATGTAGGAAATGGTGCCTATTATAGTTCATTTCTTTAGAGCTCAATAATCCACATTAGCATGCGGAGGCTGTCAAGTATTATAAAAAAGAAGTATTTCAAACTTTTTCAGTAAGGAGGTGTTTCTAAATTTGTTTAACTTTTATGAACACAATATTTAATCCTGTAATATTTATTAATAGTCAGAACGTACAAGCTGGGAAACACTGCTATGAAATAATATCCCTGTTTTTCTCCTATCTTTCTCCTATCTTCTTTTTCCTTCATCTCCACTATTCTTCAAGGTCACCAAAGTTGTAAACAAATATAATTGTCTTTTGTGGATACTTATTCTACCTGATCTCTAGCCTATATATCTAAGCACTTCCTGAAGCCTCTCCATCTGTTCTCCTGCCACCTGTTCTATTCCCTCTGATAGTTCTCTGAACACTCTGTCTCAGTTGTTTCTTCTCTGCCCTTTAATTTTTAACGTACGCACCTCCTAAAGTCAAATTCTTGTATAATTTTTCTTCTTTCCCTTTCCTTCTCCTTAGAGAGGTTGATCATATGTTTTCTAGTCTCTCTTCCGTAATGATCCTCAAGACTAACTGAAACCCTAGATAATATTTCCAAAGATCAATTTAGATAGTGTCAATTGCTTCCTACAGTTTCCAAAAGAACATACCTTTAAAATAGCCATAACTTCAGCATCTTAAACTGCATTTTCATCCCAAACTCTCTTTTTACAGCCACTAGATGCACCATTTTCCCTGTCCACAAGACTTTTAATGTTGGAATTTATCCTTCATGTCTGCTTCTTTTTTTTCTCTACATCCTCCCACCCACTCATCATTTAGTGTTCTCATCCTTTGCACATTCTCTCAGATGGTTACTTTGTTCTTTAGGTCCCTTCCCATCCCTATCTTGTTTTCCTTCCACCTGTGAAACACAAAAACAACACTCCTCCCACCCCCACCTCAGTGTGGCAGCTCTGCTACCAGGCATTCATCCTTAATTTGTCTTGTGTATCCGAGCCAGACTTCCTGAGGTAGAAGCTTCACTGCCTCATCTACCTGCTTACTCCACTGTGTTAATCATTTATATTTCCTTCAGTTTTCCACAGATCTCCTGCCATCTCTCCATTGACTTATTTTCACTGAACTCACTAGACTCTTTCCAGAGTTTCCCAGTCTTTTGGAAAAGACTAAAAATAAAAAATCGAAACAATTTTACAAAGAAAGTCTTATTGATGTTGAATACGTGGGGAAGAAGAAAAAAAACTACAGCAGACAGGGGAAACAGAAGCATTTATCTTTTAAAGAGTTTTGTCTCAGGAAACCATCAAAACCCTAGAAGAGAAAGCAGGAAACAACCTCCTTGACCTCCACCGCAGCAACTTCTTACTTGACACATCCCCAAAAGCAAGGGAATTAAGAGCAAAAATAAACTGTTGGGACCTCATCAAGATTAAAAGCTTCTGCACAGCCAAGGAAACAACCCAGAAAATTAATAGGCAACCAACGGAATGGGAAAAGATAGTTGCAAATGACATATCAGATAAAGGGTTGATATCCAGAATCTACAAGGAACTCACCAAACTACACGCCCGAAAAACAAACAACCCAGTGAAGAAATGGGCAGAAGATATGAACAGACACTTCTCCAAAGAGGACATCCAGATGGCCAACAGACACATGAAACGATGCTCAGCATCCCTCCTCATCAGGGAAATACAAATCAAAACCACACTGAGATACCACCTCATGCCAGTCAGAGTGGCTAAAATGAGCAATCAGAGAACTCTAGATGCTGGCGAGGATGTGGAGAAACGGGCACCCTCCTACACTGTTGGTGGGAATGTAAACTGGTACAGCCCCTCTGGAAAACAGTGTGGAGGTTCCTAAGGAAACTAACAATAGAACTCCCCTATGACCCAGCAATAGCACTGCTAGGAATTTACCCAAGGGATACAGAAATGCTGAGGCATAGGAGCACATGTACCCCAATGTTCATAGCAGCACTCTCCACAATAGCTAAAACATGGAAAGAGCCTAAGTGTCCATCAACAGATGAATGGATCAAGAAGATGTGGTTTATCTATACCATGGAATACTACATGGCAATGAGAAACAATGAAATCTGGCCATGTGTAGCAACATGGATGGACCTTGAGGGTGTTATGCTGAGCGAAATAAGTCAGGCAGAGAAAGACAAATATCATATGTGTGCACGTATAGGAGGATTAGGAGGACTTAACAGAGGACCAAGGGGGAGAAGAAGGGCGGAAATGGTGGGGGAAAGGGGGAGAGGCAAACCATGAGAGACTCTTGAATGCTGACAAAAACTGAGGACTGGTGGATGTGGGGGGGAGGAGGGGTGGGCATGGAGGAGGGCACTTGTGGGGATGAGCACTGGGTGTTATGTGGAAACTAATTTGACAATAAACTATTTGCAAAAAAAAAAAAAAAAAAAAAAAGAGAGTTTTGTCTCCCAGTCAGTATATGACAGTCAAACTCTAATATATGCATTAGTAGAATAGAGCCAGCCACCGTATACAAGAAAATTACCTTTGAATAGAAAATCTGGGAATTAAAAAAAATCTTTTTAATAAAACCATAACTTTGGGGGCGCCTGGGTGGCTTAGTCGGTTAAGCGTCCGGCTTTCGCTTGGGTCATGATCTCGCGGTTTGTGGGTTCGAGCCCCGCGTCGGGCTCTGTGCTGACTGCCAGCTGGGAGCCTGGAGCCTGTTTCAGAGTCTGTGTCTCCCTCTCTCTCTGACCCTCCCCTGTTCACGCTGTCTCTCTCTATCCTAGAAATAAAAAAAAAATTAAAAAAAAATAAAACCATAACTTTGCACCACATTAAATAAGATTAACTCAAAATGAACCACAGAATTAGGTGTAAAGTCTAAGCCTAAAAATAAAACTTCCGGAAGAAAACCTAAGAGAAAATCTTTCTGATACGTGTGGGTTAGGCAAAGAGTTCTTAGAAAAGAAACAGAGTGTGAATGACAAAATAAAACATATAAGTTAGACTGTACCAAATAAAAAAGCTTTTGCTCCTGGAAAGACATTGTTAGGAGAATAAAAAGACAAGGCACAAATGGGGAAGAAAAAAATTGCAAAACACGTATGTGATAAAGAGCTCATACCTAGAATATATGAAAAACTCTCAGAATCCAATCAATAAGAAGACAAATAGCCCAATTTTAATTAAAAAAAAAGATAGGAGGCCAAAATTTTCAACAGTCACTTTGCCAAAGAGGAGATATAGATGGTCAATAAGCAAATGCAAAGAGGTTTAATGTCATCAAAGTATTAGGGGAAAGCCAAGTAAAACTACAACAAGATACCACTACACACCTACAAGAAGGGTGAAAATAAAAGAGACTTGACCATACCAAGAGCACATGGTGAAATGTGGAGGCACTAGAACTCTCATACACAAAAAAGGACTGCCACCGTGAAAAGTAGTTTGGCAGTTTCTTACCAACCTAAACAAACACTGACCACATGACACAGCAATGCCACTCCTTGGTATTTACCACAGATGAGAAAAAACATGTCCAAGCAAAGGCCTGCCCATGAACGTTCATAGCAGCTTTCACACAACTGCTGGACACTGGAAACAACACAAATGCCCATCAACTGGTGAGTGGGTAAACAATAGAATGAATATTTCTGTAATTAAAAGGAATAAACTGTTGATACAGGCATCAATGAGGATGAATCTCAAAGCATTAGGCTGAAACAAGCAAGACATGGAAGGCTGCATACAAGGCTACATAGAAGGTATGATTCTATGCATATTCTATTTATTTCATTCTAGGAAAAGCAAGCAAGGACAGAAATCAAATCGGTAGTTGCTAGGAGCTGGTGGTAGGAAAAGGGATTGACTATAAAAGGGTACCAGAAAACTTTTTAGAGTAATCAAATGTACTATATCTCCCAAAAATGGTGATGGTTACACAATTGGATGCATTTGTCAAGATTCTTTAAACTTCATATCTAAAAATGGTGAATTTTATAAGTTATACCTCAATAAACCTGACTTTAAATGTATCAAGACTTTAAAAAAAAAAAAACAGAAAAGAGAAAGCAAATATTTTACTTTCCTTATCCTAACCACCTTGTTAACTTCTGTCTCCAACCATCTTCATACTGAAAATAATTTCTCAGGATCAGCTTAAGAACATTTTTAAATCTTGCAAATAATAAAAAACAAAGCCAAGGCTGAGTCTGAAAGTTTTCTGTTTCAAACAAAATAGGAGTAAAAATTAACACTGTAAAATTTCAACAACTCTGAGCTTCATGTAGAGGTTATTAACAGAACAAGGAATTGAGCAGGGCTACCAAGAAAGATGTCAACATTCTTATCAATACACCCTAAAGTCAGAATGACTTTTTTCCTTTAAAAATAAGTCATAAGCTAAAATTGAACTCCATCTATAAAAGAAGTATAGCCACCCACTTAAACTAAATATACTATCTATAAATCCACACTGAAATTAGTGGGTCCAGTCAAACTGAACTACTTGCCTGACCCCAGAGTCGCCTTTATTTTTCCGCCTCCATGTCTGTTCACTGTGTTCTGTACATAGGTCGTGCCGTCCTCTGCATCTCATCACATCTGAAATCAGAATCCTTTTTGTCCTTCAAGGTCCATCTCCTACACTAGAAAGTTCAAGATCCTTTCAAACATCCTCAGGACTGAAAGTGTGCTCTGCCTTTCATGAACTGCCATTGCCGATTATCTGCATCTCTTACACTTCCTAAATTTCTGTACTGTAATTATGTGGGCACTGACATAATTCACCTACTGGATTGTAAGCCAATGGAGGCTGGGGCTTGTGAGTGAGTCACCCCCACACCTCCCACAGCAACAAGAAAAGTGCCTTGAAGAAACAGCAGATACCCAATGTGTTGAATGACTGAATATTAAATGTAAGTACTTTCATAGAAAATTTGGTACAATCATAGAAAATGGTCCATTTGAAATTTTACTGACCTCTATTTCAAGGTAATAGACTCACTCTAAATATAAGATATATTCTGGCATCTTTTAAAAGTGTATCACACTTGTTTGAAAACCATTAGATAAAATATATACACATTCAACTGAAATTTCCAAAGGCCAAAGCTAAAATACTTTGAGCAACAAAATAAATAAGATGGTAACCAACCAAAAATATAAAACAAATATCCATGAATCCATACAGACACAATTATATGATTGAATAAATAAATAAATGGAAGAGAATAGACAATCTCACATGCAGGGGAATTCCAAGTAATTTATGTAGACATTCCGTCCTCAAGGAGGTAGAACATAACTCCCACTTGTAAGTGTGACTGCACATAGTGACCTCCTTCCAAAGAGCACTGTATAGAAATGGGAAAGGAAGAAATCTGACATCACCTCAGCCAGTTGGTCAAGATTAAGATCAACAATGACAAGTTATATTGATAGTACATACCCTTGATATAATGTGATGAGAAAGGCACATTTCCTGCCCAAAACATAAGCCCCAGTCTAAACATAAGAAAAACATCAGACAAATCAAAGTAAAAACCCTTCTACAAAATACCTTACTGACCGGTGCTCATCAAAACTGTCAAGGTCATCAAAAATAAGTATTAAAGTCTAAGACACTGCCATAACCAAGAGGAGACACAACAATGACAACTAATACGCTATCAGGACAAGACTCTGAAAGAGAAAAAGGACATTATGGAAAACCAAGGAAATTTCAATAAAGGACAGGGTTTAGTTAACAATGATGTATAAAGATTGATCCATTCACTGTAACATACTAATGTAGGATGTCAACAATCAGGGAAACTGGGTGTGGAGCAAATGGGAACCCAGTATCATTTTTACAATTTCTCTATAAAACTAAAGCTGCCTATTTTTTTTTAATACACAAATTTCAAATGTTAAAAGTTATCCTGAAGCAAGAAACATTTCTAGGCAATAAAGAGTTAAGTTATATCACAGGAGATTCACTCTAGAAAGAAACACATCCCTGGACATATTTTGCCTCAGGGTAAGAGTTGCAGATGAAGTTTCCAAATATAAATAAAGTTAGTAGTTTTAACATTTATTCTAAGATTGTTGTTTTTAAAAGCATAGTTTTAAAATAATTGCTTCATTACTGCAAATGATTTCCTTTATCTTATGTCCACAAAGCAGTAGTGTAACATTTTATTGAAAGCCACTGAAAAATGTGTGACTTACAGAAATTCACTCTGTGGTCAGCTTTATTGAAAACAACGTCCACTTGAGATGATTGATGTCCCACTTGAGATGATTGATTTATCTTTTATCTTTCCCCATTCCAAATAAAGGGACACTGTACTTGGCAATTAGGAAAAAAAAATGCCTATATTCTTAATTTTCACAACTGTCCTCCCAAAACAAATTGGAAAGAAATTTGATACTGGTTAGATCTTAGTCATTTTCCATTGCTAAAATTATAAACTTTTTTCTTTTTATCCTAATGGGCTTCCCTGAATAAATTATACCTGCATTTGAGATGGTGTAGTCCAAAGGACAGGGAAAGGGTTGTTTTTTGTTTGGCTGGCTGTTTTTTTGGGAAGGAAGACAACTGAGCCAGCTCAGCTGCTGTGCGAGTGATACTCTGGGGCCTCTCCAGGCACCTCCTCCCTGACTGAGCTGAAGCAAATCATGGCCCTGGGCCTCAGATTTCTCATTTATAAAATGAAAAGATTGTAATTCACAATCACTTATCTCTACACTCATTCTAGCCATAAAAAAGGAACACTAAAGTCTGAGTATTAATTTCACAATTTGCCTTTCAAATAAGTATGGTGAGTATGATTCCCCAGTAGCCCCCCACCCCCTCAAGTGCAGACTTTGAAATTCATGGAGATGGGGATGGGAGTTGGTATCTCTGAAATAGAAATTGTGACGCAGAAGATACAACTCACTGGAGCCAGCAGACCTAACTCAACTTTGATTTCAAAATTTGTTTCCTGCTAACTAACAATAGAACTCCCCTATGACCCAGCAATAGCACTGCTAGGAATTTACCCAAGGGATACAGAAATGCTGAGGCATAGGAGCACATGTACCCTAATGTTCAGAGCAGCACTCTCCACAACAGCTAAAACATGGAAAGAGCCTAAGTGTCCATCAACAGATGAATGGATCAAGAAGATGTGGTTTATCTATGCCATGGAATACTACATGGCAATGAGAAACAATGAAATCTGGCCATGTGTAGCAACATGGATGGACCTTGAGGGTGTTATGCTGAGCGAAATAAGTCAGGCAGAGAAGGACAAATATCATATGTTTGCACGTATGGGAGGATTAGGAGGAACTTGACGGAGGAACAAGGGGGAGAAGAAGGGCGAAATGGTGGGGGAAAGGGAGAGAGGCAAACCATGAGAGACTCTTGAATGCTGACAAAAACTGAGGACTGATGGATGTGGGGGGGAGGGGGGATGGGCCTGAAGGAGGACACTTGTGGGGATGAGCACTGGGTGTTATGTGGAAACTGATTTGACAATAAACTACTTGTAAAAAAAAAAAAATAAGATCACTATCAAAAAGAAAAAAAAAAACAAAAACAAAATTTGTTTCCTGCTGCCTTGATTCTGGGAAGAGTCTTCCAAAATGAGAGAGTAGCCTCTCCACAACACAACGAAGCCAGAATTCAGACAGATTAAAAGAGAAGAAAAAGGATGAAGAGAAAGCTTCGCATGTTTGAAAGAAAACAGGATTTTAGGAAAACTGTGCTAAAGATGGTAACTTTAATATTAATATTGCCTGAGAATACACTGAAGCTGTCACAGACCAGACACTGTGATAGAGGACTCGAGACCACAGAGATCAGCTTTTCTATTTAAATAGGCACAGATGAATAGTGAGGGTCAGCCCTTAAATATATCATGCCACCAAATTACTTCTATGCCCCCCACTTTCCTAGCATCCATCACTTTTATTACCTTAGCTATTTATGTGTTTGACAAAAGAAGAGGAAGAAAAAAGATGTTCAAAGAGAAATATCCAAACTTTTACTCAGTGATTGTATTCTCCTCAGTCTCTAGATGGTCTCTAGATTCTCACTGCCAGGCCAGCTTCATGAGGATGTGACATGTGCAGTCACACAGGGCTACCCACTCAGAAGGACCCCCAGGTTGACTTATGGCTTTCTTATCACCATGTGAACTTCACAGTTTTTGAATGAGGAGCTCCACATTCTCATTTTGCATTGTGTCCAGCAAATCATGTAGCTGGTTGTGACCAAGGCTTTTAAGATATCTCATTCCAATCTTCAGAAATTTCTACCTTCAATTCTTTTTTTTCACATTGAGCCAAAACATTTAACCAATCACCTACTGATTGTCATGATTGAGCCACAGATTTCCTTATAGGAATATGCCCATCTAAAAGTGACTGAGCATACTAGAAAAAATTGTTCAACCTGGTAGCCTTGAGCCACCCACATTCACGTTTTCCATTCTTTGCCCAACACTGTCCATAATCCCATATTTCTCAGTCCTCTGCCCCTGCATTCCCAACAACAGCTGTTTCTCCCACTTCCTTAAAACCCTATTAGTCTTTCCTCTCATCCTCAAGTGAGGATGTTTCTTCATGGATGTGCTCCAAGCCACTCAGACACAACATTACCCAAACAGCAATCCTCACCCTCCCTTTCAAGCCTGCTCCTCATATGGTGTTCCCTGTTTCAAGTGACAGTCATCACCTTCCTTTCATTGTCCAAATGAGAAACTTGGTCCTCATCCTTGACCCTCCTCCACACCAAATCTGTTTCCAGGTGTTTCCATCCTAATACTTCTTCGACTCTGTTCATGTTTGTCCCTCCCTTTTGCTCTTGCCTTAATTAACACACCCATAATGATTCTCTTGGTTTACCACAATGACATCCTAATTGGTCCCCAGGTTTCCCATCTAAATCTTCTTCCTGATCATCAAATGCATTTTCATGTTGTAGTCATAAACATTTTTTTAAAAATCTGAGCATGTTCTATAATACACGGAAAGCAAAAATGCCATGAATTCTTCCCACTCCTATATGTAAGCCTTTTTGCAATAGAGTTTTGCCAATCCTCCCCTCCTTTCAACAGTGGAATCTATGTCTTTTCCCCCTCAATTCTGGGCCTGTGACTTGCTTCAACCAACACAGTGTGGCAGAAGCATGATTCTGTGGGGGTTCTGAACTCGGCCTCCAGAGGCCATGGGGTATGCAGGTTTCTTTCTTTCTTTTCTTTTCTCTTTCTTTCTTTCTTTCTTTCTTTCTTTCTTTCTTTCTTTCTTTCTTTCTTTCTTTCTTTCTTTCTTTCTTCCTTCCTTCCTTCCTTCCTTCCTTCCTTCCTTTCTCCCTTCCTTCCTTCCTTCCTTCTTCCTTCCTTCCTTCCTTCCTTCCTTTCTTCCTTTCTTTCTTCCATCCTTCCTTCCTTCCTTCCTTCCTTCCTTCCTTTCTTTCTTTTCTTTCTTTTTTAAATTTCTTTCTGAGAGAGTGAGAGAGAGCATGATCAGGGGAGGGTCAGAGAGAGAGGGAGACACAAATCCGTGGGGTATGCAGGTTTCTTTCTTTCTTTCTTTCTTTCTTTCTTTCTTTCTTTCTTTCTTTCTTTTTTTTAAATTTCTTTCTGAGAGAGTGAGAGAGAGCATGATCAGGGGAGGGTCAGAGAGAGAGGGAGACACACATCCGAAACAGGCTCTAGGCTCTGAGCTAGCCGTCAGCACAGAGCTCAACGCGGGGCTCGAACCCACGAACGAACCGTGAGATCATGACCCGAGCTGAAGTCGGTCGCCCAACCGACTGAGCCACCCAGGCGCCCCTGCAGGTTTCTGATGTTACTCACGATACTCTGTGCTGGTTGCTGGAGAAATTCCCTTCTATGTGCTAGATGGAAGGTTTTACTTCTCTCACTGATTCTAAAATGGTTCTCCGCTTTCAACATCCCACCTAAAGCATCCTGAAGTAGGACACAATGAGTTATTTATTATCTTTGACCCTTTCCTCCACATTACCCTCCGTATCCAATTTCTCTAAAATCCAATCACTGCTTGTTTCAAGAACAAATCTCAGATATTTCCTTTCACCGCAATCCCCAATGCCATCCCGCCCCTGAGTCTAGGTCTCAAACTAAAGTACAGCAGCAATTCGTCGACTAGCCTCCAGACTCTACCCTTTGTGCCTGCCAAACATTTTAAGTGGAGCACTCAGACTGAATTTCTTAACAAGCCTCCTGTTATTTCTCACACACACGTCTGTAATAATTACCTATTTCCCACTTCATGAAGATAATACTTTCTATTTCACTTTCAAGGGCTCCCTGTAATTCCTCTCCACAAGTCTATCCACATTTATTTCCTAGTATAGGTATCTGCCACTTTTTGAAAGACACTTTGCTTTTAGGAAGACTACGTTAGTATCTATTTTTACTAACCAAAAGATATCCACATAGGACTTTTTCTTTTATGAAAAGAGATGAAAGGCAAAAATATCATTGGGTATTTGTTATACAGTGAGCCCTTTTAGAGGCAGTATGCACCTTGAGCAGCAAGAGTGGCCACTGCCAAGCTCTTTCTCCTAAAACTACACTCAGTGTCTCAGCATCAAGGCACCTTTGCTTTAAACTATGTCTGTGAGCATCTTTGCTTTGTCTCGATTTATTTTGTGCATCCTTTAGCAAAATGTGTCCTAAGGTATCAGAAAAGCCTAAGACAGGTTATTTGGGGGGGGGTGTCTGGAAATACTAAAAAATGTTTCCATATAAATTAACGATAATTGCTTCTTCACTTTATGTCATTTCATCTTAGGAAAGCCTTCATAGGAATGCTCTACTTTCAAATAGTGGGGGAACCTGCAGTATCCTTTTGTGTACACCCTCGTCATCATACCAGTTCAATTTTCTCAGCCACACTGAGAGTGCTCGGTCATATCCCGCTGCCCTCTGTCACTTATGGACATGCATTCATATATACTTTGCTCTCTACTAATCCATACTTCTGGAACCAGCTCAAATTCTACCTCAATAACTCTTGCTCCCTGAATTAGAGACATGATGCTAATCCTCACTCTGCCCAGAGTAGTTGTTTACAGCCAGATGAATGACTTCAGTTTCTGTACTCTGAGGGGCACATTTGAAAATTCAGTAATTCTTTCAAAACTCTAATCCAGATCCAGCCTTTTCTCCTTGGGCTTAACCTCCTCCACGATGGTCAGGCACAAATATTCTCAGTGTTTTCTTTGTGATCATTTTCCTTTACTTTCCAATCATCTGCTGTATTGTTGGGAGTTGTGCACTATGTCATATCTTGCTCAGGGAACCCTATAACACTTGGCAGATAACTGGCAATCAGAAGAGTCCAACTTGCAAACTAGTGACTAGGAGTAGATATCACACAGACTGTGCAACCTGTAGGAGGCAACTGGTGTTCAGTTTTAGTTCAATATAGTAATTGTAGCATGATATGTCCGAATAATGATGTCTCTGGGAAAGGGAGCAAGAATGGAGACGCTACAGGGACTCATTATGGCTAGTTTAAAAGATGAAGAAATACCATGTCTGTTTTCATTGAATCTCTAAATGTGCCAGAGGTCAGTCTTTGATATCGTTTCAAATGCTGTGACATTTGTCTAATAGTTTTAAAAACTCTTCATTGAAAAATTCAAAATATATTATGGTGAGTTAGGTCCGTCACGATAAGGGTACGATACAAATAGGATGAGTGTTTTGTTCAAATGCCTCTTCACTGAAGACAAATAGCAACCAAATTGAACAAATTCACCACCATCCAACTATTACATAAAGATACACCTACATCTTCCCCACTAGTGTTGCCCCACAAGGGGAAAACTACACACATCTGAAATAAAGGAGTTAAAATGGATGAGGTTAGAGTCACTTAGGATAATATATTATCCTGTGAATTACAGAATATGAATCAAGGACTATGGAACTATTGGAAAGACATATAAAAGAATAATGTGTGCCTAAAAACAATATTAAATTTTCCAAAGTTTCTTTCCCTTCTCCCTCTTCTCTAATCCATAATATATGCATAAGAATGCTTTAACACACAATAGGTGCTAGTTATCTTCTGATGATGCTAACTGAACACAACTACTCAGAATAAAAACAAATCTAACTTGCTCCAGCTATCAATTTCTACAGTAATACCTTTATTCATACTTATACACAAGACGTATTCAAATGGTCACACCACAAACGTTTCATTATTTGGCACTGAAAATACCAACTAAGGATTTATGTACTTAATATACAAAAAAAATGTACATATGAATAAAATGATGTAGTGACAATGTAAAATACGAAATGCACCATATATTTCAATATATCTATTCTAATATCAAAACTATATTTGTTCAAATCCAGTGCTGGGAAGTACTAAAACTTGATCAGTTTCAAATTACGGAAACCATGTTATAAATGTATACATGCAAAAGATCAAAACCATTGTCTTTCAGGGTAAGAGAAAAGATATGTGGAGGCAGCACCTTCATTGGTTTTGTTTGACCTGACACATTCAACTTAAAGGCTGAAATTGTTTTAAATGATTTTATGTCTTTTGTGACAGTCCTCAACAAGCGCTTTTGTTACAAAGCAAATTGGAAATCTCTGCCATGGTGTGTGAATTGGAATGTCCTCAAAACTGCCCAAGTTGAGAAAGAGTCAGTAAAGGTCAACCAAACTAGAATGTGTGTAGCATAGCCTAACAATGCAGATTTGGACACCATGTGGCTACAACTGGTCCCATTAGCCACACAGCACCAGCTAGCTCCATGGAGTCAGTAAGAGAGCATGAAATTTTTTGGAGGAGATTTTGCTACACAGTGCTACTCATTATCATTATTCTTATTAAGAGAAATAGTCAAAATTCCTGTAAAACCATATGTCTAGATCTCAAAGCATGAAAACCCTAGTTTTCATAGAAAACCAAGTTCAGAATAGCCCTATTCAAAGAAATTTGGCATTAGCACCAATAGCAACAACAACAACAATGAAAGATGTGTGTAATTTAACAATCTACAAAGTGCTCCAGACAGACACAAAAGAATCAATACATATGAGTCATTTAATCTCATAATAACCCTGTACGATAAAAATTATTATGCCCATTTTCAAATGATAAAGAGAAGCTCAGAAATATTGAAGGATTTATGCAGCTAGTAAATGATAGAGATAAAGTCTGTCCTTTGATTACAAGTCTAATACTCCTTCCACTTAAAGAATCTAGATTCTGATAATGACTACTTATGAGACACCATATGAACTGCCACTGTGGCACTTTGGGCTAATGCTGGAGGACTTTAAAAGCAAAATGTAAAGTAATGATAAGGCCCATTGACTTCTTTATGTATTTTTAAAAACTGATCTCACATCAAGTTGCCATTAACTACTCTACAAGAAGGGCTCACTCCAGTCCAGTCCCTCTCTTATTATGATGATCTTAGAAAACAAAATGAAAAGGGAACTTAACTTCAAGCACTTTATTTAATGAGCTGAGCTTACATAAGTGTGCAGAAATAATACCCTGGAGCTATTTTATACAAGAGCCACAAAAGATCTACCACAGATGAGTGACAGAAACATAATTAGTACAAGCTCATGCAGTTGCCAAGTTGCTATTATTTAGAAGAGCACTCTTTACTTCGACTTGAGCTTTTGCTACCCACTGAATATCACAGTCACCAGAAACTGAAGAATGGTAGCTCAAGAACAGATGAACCTGCTACGCTTTCCAGGGGAGCACTGCTAAGAGACCCCTAATGAGAAGCCACATTCCTGCCTTGGGTTGTCTTTGACTTTGCGATGTCACACACACACCAGGAAAAAAGGACAAAGGAGTAGGATTGTTTCTTGAGACATACGTGAAGACAAAGGCACCCAGTCAAGTATGGACTTGCTCGCCTTTTGGCCAAACCCTAGATCTCATCCTGCTTGCAGTTTTGCTCCAGGCCCAGGGGAGGCCCCGGCGACTCATGCTACTATAGCCACTGGATGTAGTCTATGTCCGTGTGAGACAACATTCCAAATACTAACATTTTATGTCAGCTCTAGATTGAACCAAACTAAGCAAGGCATTGAACCTGTTTCCTCTGTCCTGGATGGGCTCTTGATGCTACTGTACCTTTTCCAGAAATACTCCAAGGACAGAAAGACAGAGGGAGGGAGGAAGGTATTTCATAGATACCATTTTAGGGGTAGCAGAAGCACGAGGAGACCAAGTCAGCAGCAATCTCGGTACCTTGAGCCAGCTCGCATTGAAAACGAACTTGCAATTTCACCACAAGAGTGGTTTGGGGTTGAGGGGAGTTTTTTGTTGTTAACAATGGTAGTGGTAGAAATTCTGAGGTAAGGAATTGTAGAGAGAGATCAGGGACAGTTTGAAGCCTTTTCTTTTTGAAAATATTCATTAGAAGGCAGGCCTTTTAACCTTGAAAGCACCATTGTAAGTCTTAAAAAAATATATCTCTTGGATGAGAACCCAGGACACCAGCAAAGAATCCAACACTGATTAATTCAAGCACTAAGCAAATATTAACCAACAGACATGGTGCAGGCACTGAGTCCACCAGTTACTGTCACACAATGGCTTGGAACCAATGTCATTCAATAAAAACAGAAGTTCTTAAACAAAGAATATTTGCAGTTTAACCCTAAAATGTTGGTTTAAGAAATGAATTCTATTCATTTGAAAAGGGATAGGACCTAAATTATGCTACTTCACCCTCCCACCTTTTCTGATTAAGTAGGGTGGACAAAATCATGTTTTTAAATGTACAAAGGGCTTACAGAACTCAGACCCCTTAGCCTTTACTTAAATTAGCACTTCTGTGGGAAATAATATTACATTATGAATGAGGATTTTTTTCTTGTATTCAGAATTTAACAGTAAATATTAGACAAGCTGTTTACCCCAAGGATTGAAATAACGCAAAAGAAGCATGAGTGGTAATAGTTGTAGCTATAAAAACACTCACTCAAAGTACAGGGGACTAGATACCTGATGCTCTGAGGCTGACTTAGAAACACCCCAAGAGAGAAAACAGAAATGCTGAGGTTACAGAATGACTCCTGCAAAATACGGCAGACTGACTCCAAGACTAATGTGTGGGAAATAGCAAGGCAAGAATAAGATTCTCAGGCAGCATAACTCACAGGGTAGGAAACTGGAGAATGGGTGCATGTTTCAGAAGTCAGTTAGAGCTCAAAGAGCAGGTGGGACCCTTCCTGTAGCAGTTGCCATGTTAAAGCAGCTTCAGGGCATCAGATTAGTTCCATAAATCATCTTTCAACAAAGTATGTGCAGACTAATTTAGCTGGATTTCCTACCTGTTCGGGACTCCCTGAGAACCTTTGGCTATATCTGAAAACCTCTGCCATATACTAAAATAAGTACTAAATGTATTAATAAGTACTAAAATGTACTAGTACAGTCTTGGTCCTTAAGGAGTTTTTAGTCTAATAAAGACGTGTGGGAATGGAGGGACGGCATCTAAAAGGAATTCGGGGGTGAGATGTGATTATTTCCTGCTAAGGAAACCAGGACTTTTCATTTAGACAGACACCTGGGAATTGAGGTTGGATATAAATAAAAGACTGGAATTTAGGAAACCGTGTTTACAGAGAACATTAAGAACACAAGCTCAGTTAATGTGAATGGGTGAAAAGCAGGGACAGGTAAAAGTGGAAAGTCAGCCTGTTGATCAACCAAGACATGGAAAGCCTCCAGTGTTAGTGCTGGAATTTCTAGGCAACTGTCTGTCCTACAACCTGAGCTTTAACCCAGTCTAATTATTTATACCTGTCAGCCCATGCAGATGAGCCTAAGGGAGGCTGGTGCCTAAGGCACCCAAGATGCCCTCTCCCTTGTCCTTAGTCCATTTTTACTTTGTCTGTGGGTCTGAACACTTGCTCTATGGCATGTAGCTATGTCTCCATTCTGCTTCCTTCAAATTCAAAGTCTCTTTGACTCTCCCTTAGAGGGACACAGCAGCTCCTTCAGCTTTCAGTTGACCTCATTTTCTGCTCCACAGCCTCCATAGCCCCAGCCTCAAGAGAAATCCAATGCTGCTTCCTGTCCTGACCACACCCACCCAAAAAGACATCTAACGACAACTGGGTTTTAAGGAGATTCTATGAGATGTGACAAGTGTGAGTTTGGGTTTCAAAATCTGAATGTCACAATTATTCCCAGTATACAGTTTCAGTGTTTACCAATTCTTGTTTTTGAAACATTACCATGATTGGTACATCTTAGTATCCTGTGGATTTCTTGTACATTTAGGGGGCGTGATTTCTTGCAGGCCATTAAGAACCCAACCTAAGGTGTACATCAATGAAATCCTCCCAAACTACTCCAGCCCAGAATCCTGATAGCCCTCATACTGTAGTGCATGCTTTGAGATCTTCGTAATTGTAAGTAACATACACTGAGTGTCCACTTTGTTCTGGTGTGTTATATACAATGCTTTGTCTTATCTTGATTATGTAACTACAAGCTATGTATTCACTTCACAAGTGAAGAAAATGAAGCTGAGAGATCAACTAACTTACCTGATTTAGCTAATAAATATTGATTCAGACCTAAGTCTGAGTCAAAGGCTGTTATTTTTACCCACTATGGAGCAAAAGTAGTCTTAGATTATCTTGTAGTATTTTGTTGTCCTGTAAGTCTATACTGTAAATTCCTTTTGTTCTGAACTGGTATGATCCCCAGTACAGCATTAGGTGTATTGTAGGGACCTAATGAACTAATCATGTACATAATATGTGGTGTGATGGAAAATACCTAAGAAAATGGGAAAAAATGCCATATAATTTCATTTTGATCCACAAGCAGTTGAATACATTTGCACAGAGCCAATACAGTAAAGTATAACTACAAGACAATAAAATAACAGAAACAGTCAATTCAGTGAGAAAAACAGCAATCAAAGTGGTCTGAGACATCACAAGAATACAAACTGATTCCACGAGTGTTTCTTATTTCAACTGGCAACACTGAACCTGGTTTCCTGGTTATATTTCTCCCAGGCATTAGCACAGCCTCACAGAAGGCACGGTGTAGCAGATACTGAAAAGGAGAATATGTACTTTTTTATTTACAGACATATCCACCTCAGAGAATAATTACACAAACTTACTTTTTAAATGTCTTGACATTTTATTGATTTGACTGAATTGAAAATACTGTGGTTTCCTCTTACTCGGGATAGAGTAAGACAGAATAAGATAGATGTCTTCTCTTGGGGAAATTCAGCCTAAATAGAAATTATGACATCTTACCCCATCTGACCTTGTAATGCATACACTGCAGATCAGTGTTTAAAGGCCTGCTGCCCACTCTCCAAAGCTCCCCCAAGAATGTCATACACACAGAAAGCTGGCACCTGGATGAGCTTCAAAGTCCCCACATGGGCCCTGGGGTGAGCTCATCACATCAGGCTAAAAATCACCCTTTGTTCACAGTGTCACGTCTTGGCTTAGTAGAAGACGATTTCTTCACAATCACATCCATTCATGAGGGGAGAGCACTGGGGTCCACACTGAACAGCTCTTCATTGAGCTGCAGAAAACAGGGAAATAGCTGCCATGCTTTCCCAGTGATGTTATTAATATTTAAGTGCTGTTCTGGCAGGGGAGGGGGGCATGAAGAACCCAACTCTAAGAAGGGTCTGACCTATATTCATGATTACCATGGCACTAATGAGCTAGCTGTTCCAAAATTTTTTTAAAAATCACATCCATCCAAATTTTAAGTAACCACCAGAGAAGGCTGGCTTGGCAAAAGATGCTGCTTACAAAACTTACAGCTTCTGCTGTGAATAACATAAAAGATTTTATGTCTAAGGAGAGTGCTTTAGAGTCTGGAATAGGCACACTCATTTCCATTCTGGCAGTTGAATATGTTATTAATGAATGATGATATTAAGTAATAACACCTGTAAAATGGCACCTACCTCTGAATTCAGAGTTCTCGCTGATTCTCATCATTCTCCTGGAATCACAGAAGCAAATGAAGTGAAGCACAGTCTCACTTCAGGGAGGTTAAGTGATTTGCCAGGAACCACTTAGCAAGATAGCAAGTAGAAATAAGGACAGAAGCAGTAGGATCTTGAAAGATGCTCAGCGTCCCTCCTCATCAGGGAAATACAAATCAAAACCACACTGAGATACCACCTCACGCCAGTCAGAGTGGCTAAAATGAGCCAATCAGAGAACTCTAGATGCTGGCGAGGATGTGGAGAAACGGGCACCCTCCTACACTGTTGGTGGGAATGTAAACTGGTACAGCCCCTCTGGAAAACAGTGTGGAGGTTCCTCAAGGAAACTAACAATAGAACTCCCTTATGACCCAGCAATAGCACTGCTAGGAATTTACCCAAGGGATACAGAAATGCTGATGCATAGGAGCACATGTACCCCAATGTTCATAGCAGCACTCTCCACAATAGCTAAAACATGGAAAGAGCCTAAGTGTCCATCAACGGACGAATGGATCAAGAAGATGTGGTTTATCTATACCATGGACTACTACATGGCAATGAGAAACAATGAAATCTGGCCATGTGTAGCAACATGGATGGACCTTGAGGGTGTTATGCTGAGCAAAATAAGTCAGGCAGGTAGAAGGACAGATACCATATGTTTGCACGTATAGGAGGATTAGGAGGAACTTAATGGATAACTGTGGGGGAGAAGAAGGGGAAAAATTGTGGGGGAGAGGGAGGGAGGCAAACCATGAGAGACTCTTGAATGCTGAGAACAAACTGAGGGCTGATGGGGGTGAGGGAGAGGGGAAGGGGGTGATGGGCATGGAGGAGGGCTCTTGTTGGGATGAGCACTGGGTGTTATACGGAAACCAACTTGACAATAAACTACAAAAGAAAAAAGAAAAAGAAGAAGCAGTAGGATCCTTTAATAACACTGGGCCCACACACCTCGCATGGCATCTCAGCTAAGGTTTCCACAATTAGGAAAAATCTGGAAACGGTGGAACAGTTTGCTAATCCTTCCCTCTGTGGTCACCATGAAGACACTCACAGTCACGTGTCCAGAGGGCTTTTTCTTCTATCTACTTTATTCTGTTTTTCTTCACCCAGTTATTGTCCCTGCACGCTGTCTCCTGTGAGAGCTTCCAGTCCAAGAGGAAGATCAATGTAATGACAGTTTCTAAGTTTATTAAAAGGTAAAAAGCCTCATAAATAAATCAATAACCACATGTTTCCTTGTCTTTTTCTGCTTCTTTTTCTTTTCCCCTGCTTCTTTTTCTTCTCCATCTTGGTCCCCAATGTTGTAATAGGATAGCACCTGTGATAATATTGAGACATAAAAAAAAAGCTCTTCTTCTTAATCCTTTCCCTCCAGATTTCTTTTTTTTTTTTTTAATTTGTAATGTTTTTTTTCATTTTTGAAAGGCAGGGAGGAGCAGAGAGACAAGGAGACACAGAACCTGAAGCAGGCTCCAGGCTCCGGACTGTCAGCACAGAGCCCAATGTGGGGCTCCAACTCACGAATCATGAGATTATGACCTAGGCCAAAGTTGGACGCTCAATGGACTGAGCCACCTGGGTGCTCCCTTTTTATTTTTAAAAAATTTTTTCAGGTTTCTTTATTTTTCTTAAAAGCCCATGCATGCTATTATTGTGTTGTTAGCCTTACAAATATTAATACCGTTTTTAAAAACCTTATGATATGTAAAAGTGTTCATTCTGAAAATGCAACGTAATTTTTTCTTCTTTCTCTTTCTGATAAGCTTATAAAAAGCAGAGACAAATAATGATGCCCAATATCTCTTGTTCCTTGGCTCTGGGTTTTTGTCCATATCAGGGTTTCTCAAACATGGCACTATTGACATTTTGGGCCAGATAATTCTATGTTGTGCAGGCCGTCCTGCGCATTTGCAGCAACCTGACCTCTACCTACAAGATGCCTATTGGAATCCCTCCCCTCTGAGTTGTAATAACCAAAAATGTCTTCAGACATTGCCAAATGTCCCCTGGGGGGCCCACATCAGCCTAAATCGAGAACTCGCTTAGGTCAGACTACTTGGTCCTCTGTATGTTCGCCTGCCTTGAGGAAGGAAGGAAGGAGGTTATTTTGAGTTTTGTGCATGTCATTCTTGAGGCAGGGATGAAGCTCAAGATCAGTGAAGTGAGAGATTTTTTTTTTTTAATAACGTCTGCTCACCTCACATTGGTCTTGAAAGAATTGCTGTGAACACCACAAGATTGGTTAAAGGATTTTGAGTGACTTGGAGGAAAAAATAAAGCCTGAGAAACAATAATAAAAGCAATGAAGAGTAACATGTTTTATACAACACAACGGGGCTGAATCTAACAGAACTATATGCATTTTCTAACTTTTGTATGTGTTAACAAGCCGACTTTTTTTTAGCATTTACTTATTGATATGGCCTAATCAAATTGTAAAAAAAAATTACTAGAAGTAAGAGTTGATTCTTGAAATATTATAAGCCACTTTTCTTTTCCCTTGTCTTTATCACAAAGATATTTGTCAGTTCTAGAAATGTATTCAAGAGCATTTCACAAACACCTAGTTAATCCTTGCAGTGTGTGAATATTGAAGAAATCATTGTCATCTCTCACTGAGAAGGCAGATGTAAAAACAAGTGGCATTGTTGTTCTAAAATCATACAAACTAACAAGAGGCTCTTAAATAGAAGATTTATATCAAAACATTAGTAATCTTTGATTTATATGTAGGTCCAGAATATAGAGACCTTCTCGAAACACAGAGAAAAATTTGCCACCTCAGATTCTGGAATTAGAATATGTCTTCTAGGTGCAATCAAAATTAAATTTACTTAGGAAGGATTTTCTTTTTAGACAATTCCCACCTATAAAAAAAGTATATCTTATTTTTAAAAGAATCCCAAATAAGAGCATAAGCATCATGTATGTATGTGGTTTTGTAACAACACTCCAGCTGGTCTTAGGGGTTAACTTGCTTCAAGTTCCTTGCTTGCTGACTTAAGCCCCTTATCTGTAAAAGAACCAATTTGCTTTCTTTGAGATTTGCAGACCACTGGCCTTGGGGAATGAAGGACCAGAAAATTCCCAGGCCACAGAGGCTGGCAGGTCTCTGTTTGAAGCCCCTTTGGCTTTCTGATTAGCCCAGCAATCCTCTAGTGAAATGTTTTTCTTTCTTTTCTTTTTTTTTAAATTTATTTCTAGGAGAGAGAGAGAGACAGCGTGAGCAGGGGAGGGTCAGAGAGACTGGGAGACACAGAATCTGAAACAGAACTCCAGGCTCTGAGCTAGCTGTTAGCACAGAGCCCGACGCGGGGCTCGAACCCACGAACTGCAAGATCATGACCTAAGCGAAAGCTGGACGCTTAACCGACTAAGCCACCCAGGCGCCCCAAGTTTTTTCTTTTTTAAGGTCACACAAATCACTTTACTGACCTCCCTTTGCACATCTGTAGGCCTTGCCATCTTTTTCAGAGAACAAGAGAGCACCGTTGCATAACCGGTGGGTATCAAGAAACAGACCTTCTTGCAAATCCCCAGGGGCACGAAAGAACTAGAACTTCTTGTACAACCTCCAAGCACCGAGATCAACTCTGCAGCTGACATCGAGTGTGCGTGTAATCAAGAATGTCACAGACCACTACACTACCTTCACTGACTAAACCTCTTTAAGAACCCCTGGGCCAGGCAGCAGCCTCGGAGTTGGCCTCTGGACCAGAGTCTGCCTTCTCCCCAGATGGCCGGCCACCTGAATAAAGCTCGTATTCCTTTCCAGTCAAAACTCATCTCTTGAGCGTTGGCTGATGGGCAGCCAAATTTGGATTTGGGGAACAGTTTCTGTCTTTGGGAGTCAAGTGCAGAATATGCAGCCAGTAAGTTTCCAAATGCTCACTCCCCTAGCACGCAAATTTCCTCCTAAATAAAACAACAACATTCCTTTGTCTGGCAGCTGGATGCCCGAGACCAGGAAAAATTTACCCTTGGGTAGACAGAGGTAGAACATAAATCTAAAAGGAAATATATGAAAATATGTTGAACCAATTTGGACTACAAATCTTTAAAGAAAATGAGAATAAAATCTACACTTAGGAGCTGAGGTTGTCATTTTAAAAGTAGTTTTACTGAGTGAATAATGATAAGCATGCTAGAAAATGGCAATGAAGAAAGAATAGAGCATATTAAAGTATTTTATGGAACTGTAGTCAAAAGATGATTGGACTTGGAGGAGTCAAATTGCTGCCTTGCCTCTAATTAGCTCTGTGAACCTGGGCAAAATTGTCTAATTGCGTTAGTGCAGGGCCCAGAACTGCAAGAGAAGAGCAGATCGGTGATTTCAATATTCTTCATACCTATTTTATATTCTTAAAACAGTTCCTCTGAGTTTTCCTTGGATTTAAAAAATGGGGAGATGGCATTTCATTATGTATGTGACCCTTCCCATTCCCTAACTTCAAGTGACCTTAATTCTTTGATACACTCTCATTTTGCCATCTATAAAATAAGCAAAATGTTTCATTCTAGAGAATTAAGGAACACAAGGACCTTTAGGTTCTCTCTATAGTCTGTCTAATCTCTCTATCCCTTACCCTTGAAGGCAGGAGCCAGATCTGTCCTGTCCTCTGTGCTGCATCCCAGGCATCAGCCCAGTGCCTGGCACATGACAGGCACTCAAAATATTTGTAGAATAAAGAAATAACTCTATGCATCAAATCCAACACCGTTTATCTTTCACTGGATTCATTGGTTGTCAGCTGACTATACATATAGAAGATGATAAATGGCACTCAGGGCAGCACAGAAGTGCTATGACAGCACATATTTTTTAGGGCTATCAGGAGTTTAAGTTCTCCAACATGGCATGTTCAATAATTATAATACTGCCATCTGAAATTCTTCTTACAGGTCTTTAGTTTTTACTAACAGAAAGGAAAACATGAGCAGAAGAGCCAGATTCTGAGGAAAAGTGCAAAGAAAGCAACTCCAGAGGGAATTTGGACAGTGGGAGGAAAATATTAAAGATTGTTATTCCCCGCAGCAATAGACAGACTCTTCAAACTCAGGCTGCAACCATCTGCAGTTGTCACTGGCCATCTGCTTAGGTCTGATCCGGTCTATCACTAGCACTGCGTATGTTTAAATACTGCTCCTCTAAGCAAATTCCAGGAAAGGTTCCCTTACCCTTTCTTGAATTGTAAGCTAAGGTTTCATCCTTGGACTATTTCGGCAAAAGCATTAAAGCGCTCCCCATACAAGGTCAGGCCAATGGCCCGGCTCACAACCACCACCTGTGAGTGCCAGACAAGGAAGGTGGCCACATACTGTGCCTCTTGTAGTAAACCTCCTCGTGGTCCAGCCTCCGCTTTGTTTGTCAATGTCGAACTTGCAATTAACTTAAATATTGACGTCAACATATCCATACCACACATGGGTGTGGTAGGCAGAATTCTAAAATGCCCCCTCAAATTCCAGCCCCCTGATGAGGACACATGGCATAATCCCTCCTCTCAAGGGCAGGTGGAACCTGTGAATATAAGATAGTCATACCCTCAGTAGGGTGCGGTGATGACTGTCATAGTGGTTCAGAAGGGATCAGGAGCCAGAGAGATGCACTCCTACCATCCTGAAAAAAAGAAACCATGTATGTTGTGAAAAGGCCTGTGGAGACCACAGAGGCTGCAGCAGGTCTCCCGTTGCTGAAAGCAGCCTCTGGCCAACAATTAGCAAGATAAAATGGGAGCATCAATCCTAAAACCACAAGGAACTGAAAATGCCCCGGTGTGAGCTGAGAAAAGGAGTCTCAGCTCCACTTGGGAACTGCAACCTGACCTAGGGAAACCCTGAGCAGAGAACCCAGTGAAGCCCTGTCTGGACTCCTGACTCACAGAAATGTGGGATAATAAATGGGTGCCACTTTAAGTCACTAAGTTCATGATCATTCATTACAAATCCACAGCAATCTAACACAAAGGGGAAAGAGCCATGAGCCTGTGATGATGTCATGTGAATGGGTAGAGGGCTGGAGAAGGCAAATTCAGTATACATAATGAAAAAGGATGGTTCCAGGCTCCAGTGGTTGAACTGTCCTTTAACACGCAGAGCTACACTTGGGATGGGAACACAGCCATCAAATAATGAATAGGACTACTATGAAGTAGCCCATGGGAATTACACCCCCATGGGTATTATATCAAGGCTCTCCACTGCCTACCATGTCCGCCATTGTAGCAGGTGGTCAATACACAGTATTGTTGAGTTAACAAATATTGAATAAATAAATTATTATTGAATAAAATTTTGTCTTAAGAAATGTGAAAATAGTGAACGTATTTATTTGATGAGTCAGTATACACTTGAAGAATCTGCAGTGCCTTACAAGTTACGATCATGTACCACCATAACAGAATGGCTAAAGAACTGTTCATTTCAGGAGTTACCTCTCGGAGTGAATGCAGGGGAGTGAGGATCAAAGAATATTTGCTTTTTGCTATATATACTTCACATCCTTGGAAATTTTTGCAATAAGTATTGAATTTTTAATAATAAAAGACACTCCAATAATTAAAAAAAGTTCCATCTAAGAGCATGACTGGAATCAGACACCTTTAAAAATTTCAAAATGCAAGAATAAAACCTTTTCATTGTAATGCTAAGCATTTTGCCAGACATTTATAGGAATGATAAGCAAACTGCTCATTTGGGATGGCACATCTTTTTGAGGGCCTCTTTTACTAGTTCTAGGGACACAAAGAAGCAATAGCCTCCAAACAGACCAAAAAAATAGTAAGAATTATAATTTGTTGAGTCTACTATGTGCCATGCATTGTGCTAAGTGCTTGATGGATTACCTTACAAATTTTCCCCTCAAGGAGCTTGAAATGTATTTGAAGAAATATAATTATAAAATAATAACTCAGAGTAATAATTAGCACTTTAAGGCAGCATGTCTGTGTCAAGACGTGCTGAGGTGTGTGTGGCAGAGGCAGAAAGTGAAATGGAGAGGAAGAAATGATCTTTAAGGAGGGCGGCCCCAGCGGCAGGTTCGTGATAGAGCTGGGAGGAGCACCAGAAGCCAACCTGGCTGGATCAGAGGGTGCGTAGCGGCGAGAAGGGCAGTCCAGTTGAAGGTGGACGACTGGCTGGTTAGCGCATCATCATGGGCTCGGTGGACCAAGTGAAGATGCTTTTAGTTCATTCCCATTCAGCTCAATGTTTACGTAGTGTATTTGAAGGAAAACCATGAGTTACAGAAATCTGCTAAAGGCTTCTGAAGCTAAAGTGGTTAAGAAGATTAACTGTCAAGGGGTAGGTTTATCGAACACGCTGGAGGAGAGAACAGGGGGGCAGGGAGAGCTTTCAGGAGGACCCAGCAGTGGTCCTATACTGGGAACATGAGCCAAAAACAGGGCAAAAAAAGTCTGGAGACACCACGAAGGACAGATTAAAAGGAGAGTTATAACATAGTTTGGAGAACCGCACAGGGAGATAAAAAGAAGACCCTGTGGTTTTAAATCTATGTGACTGGGGGGAAAGTGGCTTCGTTGACAGAGAGAGGAAAGATCCCTTTCAGCGACTTCCATGATTTCTACAATATCAGCCAAATTCCTAAGTGTCTCACTGGAGGCTTCCTGAGGCCTGCTTTCTCTCTGCTGCACAACACTGTGCATATGAGCAGGCACGCACATTCTGGGACCATGCTCTGGACACAGGGGCCTGTTCCACTCTTCCATGCCATTCCTCCCCTTCTCTGTCTCACTGTGTTCTAGGTATACTTCCCATGTCTGTCTGCCTTCTCCTCTGGAAGCCCTTCTCGGACCCACCTGCCTAAGAGATGACTCTTGTTGCACTCGAACACCTGTGTATAAATACCTCTGCCACAACATGCATCAAGTTGTTCAAGTTGTTTAGTTGTTATGTGCTCATTTCTTTCTCCATCCTAGACTGTGACCTCCCTGAGAACAAGGGCTGTATTTTACTTGGTTTTATATGCTCAGCAACTAGAACTATTCCTGATACATAGCAGACAATAAAATCTGTTGAGTTTTTTTAAAAAAAAATTTTAATGTTTTATTTATTTCTGAGAGAGAGAGAAAGAGAGAGAGAGAGAGGCAGTGTGAGCAGGGGAGGGTCAGAGAGACAGAGACACAGAATCTGAAACAATCTGAAACAGACTCCAGGCTCTGAGCTGTCAGCAAAGAGCCTGACACGGGGCTTGAACCCACGAACTGTGAGATCATGACCTGAGCCGAAGTCGGACACTTAACCAACTAAGCCACCCAGGTGCCCCAATTTGCTGAATTTTGAGTTGAGTTTATCTGAATTCTGGGGATGGTAAGACAGATTCTAGTATGATTAGAACTTTGTGTTCCAAACAAATGGTTAGTATATTTCATAAGGATTTAAGTTTCAGACACTAAGCAAGATATTTTCAATTGAATGAAGCACTTTGAATCACTACTAAAATCCTCTGTGATAAAATATAAACTCTGGATGCTAAATGGAACCCCAAAAGTTTCTGGTGATATTATCTCCAGCAGCATTTCAAAGGATTACTCAATTTCAAGATTTGAAATGAACAACTTCATTTCAAATAAAAACTTCAAAATAATGCTCTCCAGACACCTAAATTATCCCCATGCAATCACCATCTTTCAAAAAGAAATGAATGCTTCCCAAAAATATAACAAAAAGAAGGTGACCTGCTGCACATATATCCAGATTGCCTACTGTGTTTGCAAAATACAGGATATGCATACAAAGACTATAAATAATAATAATAATAACTTGGTAACTTACATTTTTAAGTTACTTTCACATGCATTCTTTCTTTGAGCCTGACAATATCCCTGGGAGGTAGCCAAGATGTCATTATCCTCAGGTTATGAACGAAGATACTGAGGCTAAACAAGTTGTGGTCCTCCACTCCTACCTCATCTCCTTTATGAGAATATGACTGTTTTCCTCACTTCTGTCTGCCAGATAGGGCAGATCCAGATTCTCTGGGACCTGAAGCTTTATACAACTTGTGGTGCTTTCTCAAAGAAAAGGAATGTAAACTCATTAATATAAAGTTAGGTAGGAAGCATAACTTCAAGCCTTTACATGTATTAATTCATTTAATCTTCACAGTATCTCCATGTAATAAGCACTATAATTACTTCCATTTTACAGATAAGAAAACTCAGTTATTTATATTTTCTTTTCTATGATTCTGTCTCAACATGTGAATAGCAGGCCAGAATAAAGAGAGGCACACCAGTGCTCAGACCTCGAACCAAGGCAGCACTGCATGAAGGACATCCTTTCTAATGGAGGAAACTCATCCAAAGACCACAGCCTGTAGGTTGCCATGAGAGCTAGGCCCAGACCAACCGGAGCCTTTCCGCACCTGGGCCTGACCATTCCATGACATTATTATCATAAATACAGTTAACTAAGTCTATGGAATCTCAGAAATAATCTTTTCATTATTTGGGGCAGGGGAAGGGGTCTATTATTCTGGGTTTGTTGGAAGAGCCATCCTAATCTCTCCTCAGACAGGCCTCAGCATACACACACACCACACACACACACACACACACACACACACACACACACACACACACAGGGACTCATCCCACAGCAAAGGAAATTCTAATGTGGCCAAGCCTTGAAAGATACATGCATCCGAATCTATTTTACAAGGAGATTCAACTGATAATCTTCTAACAGAACCTAACTGCAGACAACCTCACTGCAGTGTTCATACACAGTTCTGTATCCTAAATGAATTAATGTGCAGTGTGTGTGCTGGTTGATTTATTGGGCATAATCTGAATATTGTGTGCAGAGATGTCAACAGTGGTAGAGACTGGCTTCACAGCTATGGTGTGAAGAGTTGAAGCAACCTCCCCAAAGCACACATAACTGGAAAATAGAAAACTGATCTAAAAGTACCATGTTTAGAGTTGTAAGAATGGCACCCAAATTTGTTTGAAGTTTCTCAAAAATAATTTTGAGGGTCTTACTTCCGATAAGCGCTTTTTTTTCCCTCTTACGACTTTTCTTCTAGACAGTTTAGAAATTCTTACATCATGAAAAAGGGTAATTTTTAAAAATATATCTAGACAACATCTCTTCATACCAGATAATCACCTGAGACATGGTCAAAGAAGATCTGGAAAAGCCATTATTTACAGTAGAAAAAAAGAAATTCTTATTTAGCACAATCGTGCAAATGTTTGCTTTTGCACAACTCTAATACCTTTAGGTTTTCAAAATCTGTGCTAAAATCACTGCAGAATCTTAACACTGAAATATTTTCTTTTAACTTTTCATTTAAAAAATGTAAATGTAGAGTTTTCATATTTTTAACTGGGAATTTCAGAAACAATCACATTGAAAACACAATTGTTTATACACTATACATGTCCATGATAGCCTTTATAATATTCCCTAAGCCATGGAGGATGCTTATTTCTCCAAATATGGTACATGGCATTAAGGATTTCCCCATACAGATGTTTTATTTTCTTTAAAATTTATTCAACAATGATGGCTTCTTTTGTGAAAAATGAAAATTATACATACACATTCTTTCTATATAATACAGTCTACTTAGTCCATCAAAATGTCCAAATAAAATGTATTTGCTCATTTCTTAAGCAGAACTTAAATATGTTTCCCCTTGGGATACATGGAAAATGTAACTCATCACCCGTCTATCACTTCATTCATTTAATACATATTTTAGCACTTCCATGTGTCAATGCCAAGGCACTGGGTATATAAGACAACATCCTTGCCTTCACTGAACTTAAATTTGAATGAAATTCCCAAAGGCTCTCATTGGTATTTAGCAAAACATTTGGATATATTTGTCCAATTTTCTTCCTACTGGGAAATATATTGGAAATTTTTGCTAAACTTCATAATAAATATTGGGGGTGGAAAATGACAGAAGCAAGATTTGTATTTTATGAAAGAAGAAATAACTATTAAAGCTATCCACTGGTAAAAATGACTACCTCGCAAAAATAGCAAACTGTGACATTGTTAGCATTCTAGTAGTGAAAAAAAAACTCAAGCTGGATGAGGCTGGAGAGCTGGAAATACTGCCTAGCAGACTCCCACATTTGGTGAGATGTCAGGGGTGCTAAACTGAAAGTATGCTAATTCAAAGTGCTATTTCAAAGAGTGCTGATGTCGTCAAATTCGACTTACAGACTAGACTATCTACTGAGAAGTCAAATATACCAATGACAAGGCATTGGTATTCTCATAGTATTCTCACTCCATCATAACATTTTAAGTTGTATTAATTGGTTTGCCTGAAAAATTGATAGAAAACAAGGATTGTAAATGCCTGATGCAGAAATTATTCAAGAAGATGCTTACATGTTCTCATTCATTTTAATTTTTTGAAGAGTCCTAAACATTCTGATGAAGTTTAACTTTACCAGATTATTTAATCACATCAACAAATATCTGATAGGGGCACCTGGGTGTCTCAGTCGATTAAGCATCTGACTTTGGCTCAGGTCATGATCTCACAATTCGTGAGTTCAAGTCCCGTGTCGGGCTCTGTGCTGACAGGTCAGAGCCTGAGCCTGCTTCAGGCTCTGTGTCTCCCTCTCTTTCCGCCCCTCCCCTGCTCACGTTCTCTCTCTCTCTCTCTCTCTCTCTCAAAAATAAACATTTTTTTAAAATTTAAAAAAAACAAATATTTAATCAATCAACAATATTTTATATGACTTGTTTTTCACAGATGAAACACAGTAGCTTTGGTGATTCCAATGCCAACATTATTAGCTGCAAGGCTTTGAGCAAGTTCCCTACCCTCTCTGAACTTCAGTTTCCTCACCTGTAACATAAGGCTACATAGTACATAGCATCGTAGTAAGGATCTGAATATCAGAAAGAGCTCTTTTGAGGAGGTCCTTGAAAGCTGTGGAAGGCAAAAGAGATCCACAAATATGTCCATACCTTAATCCCTGGAGCCTGTGAATATGTTGCATTCCATGGCAAAAGGGACTATATAGATGAAATTACGGTTATAGATCTTTAAATTGAGAGATTACCCTGCATTGTTCAGGTGGAATCAATCTAACCACATGAGTCCTTAACAGAACTTTTTCTGGCAGGAATGAGAGAGATGTAGCAGAAGGGAGGGTCAGAGAGATGCAAAGTATAAGGTTCCCAGAGATTACAAGATTGTTGGTTTGAAGAGAGAAGCAGGGAATGTGCCAAGAGAGGCAGAAGGCCTTTGAGAAGTGAGAAAGGCTCTCAGCTTGCGGTCAGAAAGGAAACTGGGACCTCAGTCCTACAACCAGAGGAACTGAATTCTGCCAACCATCTGAATGAGCACAGCCCCTCCAGACAAGACGTCAGGCTGGCTGACACCTCAATTTCTGCCTCATGAAATCCAGCCACATATACTCAGACTTCTGATCCACAGAAGTGTAAAAGAACATATCTATATTGTTTTTAAGCCATTCAATTTGTGGTAATTTGTTACAGCAGCAATAGAAAGTGAATACGTTAATATGCTTGAAATTAATATAATGTTATATGTCAAATATGCCTCAATTTAATAAAACAACTAATACATTTACATTTGGACTCATCCTGGGACTGTAAGTTCCTACCCATCGTACACCGTTATTTACAACAAATATGGATTGAGGAGTGTGTTGTGGGTAAATGTAAAATACATGTCAGTTAAGAAAACAAGAAAGCTATTTGAAACTGAACAAGTTAAAGACACTGTCAGAAGGGACACTGCTCAGATTTCTAGACTTTTCCTCAATCTCTGACCTAAATTATGCAATAATTACAAAAAGTTAAAGCTAAATTGATCTCAAGAAAATAATAAAGAAAAGTTCTCAAAGAATTAGACCAGAGTCCTTTGTTGTACGTGATTTACACTGAAGGATACAAAACACATCTTCCTCGTTCACCATATCCATATTACCCAGCACACAGTACCTGCTCAATAAAAATGAATTAACTAGACAAGTGAAAGCATATTTACAGTGACTGCAAATAGAGAGCTATTATTATGCTTTGCGTTGAACTAGTACTTTTGTAACAGCATCTGTTTAAGGGATTTCTCTGATTTCAAAAATTTCAAACTTGTTTGGGCTAAGTTTATGTAGACAGTGTGGTTCGCAGTAAACATTACTTGTTTGGGAGTAAAGGGATAAAGAAGGAAGATGATGCTGATGAGCTCCAGAACTAAATGCATGTTGGCTGCACCGCAGGTCTGGCCAGGCATCTGCGAAGGCAAAGAGAGCATGTTTCTATGGATTGGCTCATCAGGCTAATGGGCTGTTGGCACTTCTCTCCCAGGACAGTTGAAACTCCTGAGACAGACTGGGCAGGAAGAGAGAGCTCGCAGATCCCTTGTGATAAACAGGGCCCTCGGCTTTCTTTGCATGAATGGCTGCATTATGTGCAGATGTTCAGTGCACTTCCACAAGCTTTTATGGATGAATAAGTGGTATCATTATGATGTGATTTGACCAGAAATGAAGCATGGCCCACTGCCATCTGCAAAAATCCTATCTTTCTGGTATAGATTGTAGAGGGGTGAAGCTAATGAAACTAAAATACACCAGAAATACAGATGACTTCTGGAAAGACTATCAATTAATCTCAAAATAAGAAATTGAATTTCTCTCAGCACCATCCTAGCTTTGAAAATATTTCACTTCTGACTGTGTCTTCTTTGCATTGAAAAAAAAATTTAAGCCATTCCATGAAAAAAATCTCATAGGAAAATAAGTGGAGCTAAATAGGAAATATCTCAAACAGCTACAAAAGTCAGCAATTTCTGTCAGAAAGGCATATGATGTGCACGGTCATCATATTTCCTACTTTGACTCCTCTGTGACCAGGTCTTCACACATCTCAGGTTGAGGAGACAGAAGACAGATTTTGTACTCATCACATGATGATTGGGGGAAGATGAGAGGCGTGAGGGACCTAATGCAAAGAAAGGGAAATGAAGAGGGGAAATTAAAGGAGTAGTTGGCTTGTTCACACCTGCTTAACGTGCAGAGAAGATTTCAGAATATTAAGAAGACAAGGAATGATGATCCATTGGGTCTCTTATCTCCCAAAGTTAAGAACTGAACACTTCAAATACAATGATGTCAAATCACTGGTGGGTGGAAATCAACAATACCTTGTGCAAAGCATTAGTCAGAAGATGTACAAAAAGTTAAAAAGAATAAAAATTGGAAAAAAAATTAAGCCTAGAAAAAATCTATTTGGATATAGCCTCAGGATGGGGAAGGGCTTTCAAAATAATGAACAAATTCAGAAGACTATATTGATACATTTAGCTATATTAAATTAAATGTTTCTATATCAAATATGCCATAAAATTGAAAGGCAAAGAAACCAGAAACAAAATATTCCCAAGAAATAATTTTTAAAGTTAGGCATCCTTAATATAAAGACAGCAGTTACAAATATGTTAATGTCATGAGATAAAAATGTTAAACAATCATAAGCAACAGTTTTTAAATGGCTAGTAAATATACACAAAAACTTATTCTGCTTCTAATCAAGTAAGTATAAAATAAAATAAGATACTATATTTTTTCTCTCACATGGGAAAAATTTTTTAGTATTCCTTTTAAAAATAAAAACACTCTGGATTGTTAAAGATACCAAGGGACAGACTTGCTGGTAGACACATAAACCAGAACCAGATAACTAACACTAATAAAAATCAGAAATGGATTAAAAGATGTATGTAGCAAGCTGTTCATAGAACTTTATTTAAGCATATGAAACCAGGAACACTCAGAGACTGGTTAAATATAGCCATGGCTAAGACACTGAAAGTGCCTTCAGAGATTTCTTAATGGCATGAGAATAGCTTTACGATGTATTAAGTGAAAACTCAGAATTAAAAAAAAATAGAGAGGTGCCTGGGTGCTTGTTGGTTGAGCGTCAAACTTCAGCTCAGGTCATGATCTCCTGGTTCGTGGGTTTGACCCCTACGTCAGACTCTGTGCTGACGGCTCAGAGCCTGGAGCCTGCTTTGGATTCTGTGTCTCCTTCTTTCTCTGTCCCTCCCCTGCTCGTGCTCTGTCTCTCACTCTCTCAAAAACGAATAAACATTAAAAAATTAAATAAATAAATATATATATATATTCAGTACCCAAACTTAATTATAAAATTTGCTTTTATCTATATAAGAAAATTCTAGAAAAATATAAATCAAATAAAAAGAAGGATTATCTTTGGGTTATAGGAAGGAGAGGTAGCAAGGTGGTTCAGGCACCAGCAAAGGAAAAGCAACAATTTTTTTTTTCTGAAAGAGCCTCATATTTAAAAAAAGAAAAATCAACGAATTAGTCATCAAGAGAAAAATCAGAACATGGTTGGGCCTCTTTTATTTACTACACAGTTTGGTAGTATTTTCATATTCAAATTCAAACATGTGTTGAAGGGAGTATATTCTTTTATTTTTTGCTTAATGTCTTGATTGCTCTAAATGCTCTAAATCTGATCCTAGTTACAAATGGATTTTATATTCTAATTTATATTTTCCTACATTTTCAATAATTTTTACAATTAGAATGTCTGTTTAATTCTCTAATCAGAAAAAAAAATTGAATCACCAAAACATTCACTAATAATTTTATACCTTATTTTTTAGATTTGTATGATAATATCATTAGTTTCCACAAGTTAGGCTAATCTCACTAAGTCCTGCTTATTTTTGAAGACTTAGAGCAGAACCACCAGCAGACTGGGTGAATGGGACTGACGCCCCAACTGCAGCTAATACAGAGCCACAGCTATCCCAGCTTGGGCTAGGCTTCCTCTCCTCACCCCATGCAACACTCTTCTATTAATGTCACTAAATTCTAACAGTCGATTTTAAGAGAGGGCGAGCCAGAGGAGGGGCACATAGAGGGGGACAGAAGATCCAAAGCAAGCTCTGCTCTAACAGGTTGACAGCAGCAAGCCTGATGTGGGGCTCGAACTCAACTGTGGGATCATGAACTCAACTGAAGTTGAACGCTCAACAGACTGAGCCACCCTGGCATCCCAAGAACAGATTTTTAAAGGGCAAAAGTCATCTCTTATCTTCTTTTATCTGCCCTCTGATGCCTTGCAAGGCTCAGCACACAGTAGGTAGTTGCTCGCAGATTAATTTTAAGAGCCAGTGAGCTAATATACACGCAATCCCTCCAAATGGGATATAAATGCAAGGAAGTCGTAGCGGATGGGTTGCCTTGAGCTGCACTGTTTCCTATACCAAAATGTTCTATTTCTTTAGTGAATTTTGAATTATTAAACTAATACACTTCTTCAGTTATCTAGTGACTTGTACTGGAAATTTACCACTGAATAAACTAAAGAAGACATTCTACCCTAGGGGAGAAAAGAAGCATATGGCGCAAACTCAGCCCAAGTGTGAGACTGTTGTAAGACTATTCACACTTCCTAGTGGCCTCCAGAATAATCCAGAAGTTCCTCAGTATATACATTTAGCTACTTTCTAGTTCAGAATTCAGAATTCTAGTCCTTCACTAAATATCAGTAGAAGTAGCTGGTATAAAGAGTCTCACCGGATGGCTTTTTAAAAATCTTTTCAAATAATTCAAGTGCCCTTAAAATGGAAGCTATCCACTTAACCCTTTCTGACCAAGGGAAATGATAACTGTCAGCTGACACTCTGAATCAGATATTCAGGCAGAAAGTTCTGAATTAAGAGCTTCACTGGAAAATTATATGCTACATTGGGCTCAACTCTGCTACAAAACAAAACAAAACAAACAAACAAGCACCACTACAACAAGTAGAACAAAACAGCTTGCAAAGTGGGTAAACCATTGTCATTTGTCAGGCCAAATGAACTTGATATTTCTAATGAAGGTTTTGCAAGAAAATCAGGTTAGAAACTTTATTCTAGTCATCTTTGTTGGTTTTTCCCCCTTTTCTTATAAAGCACACAGAAGCTTTATCAGTGCCATCAATATTTATTGCTTTACTTTATTCTATCTATAAACCACTTCAAACCTGTATCCATATTCACTGAGGAAATGAATTAAATCTAACCCTAAGCTTAGTAATTATTCCCAGTTTTAGGATATCTAATTTTAAATACTGTATTTATGAGGGTTCTATCTATCTATCTATCTATCTATCTATCTATCTATCTATCTATCTATTATTTATTTTCAGAGAGAGTGAGAGAGAGAGCAGGTGCATGCCCGTGAGCAGAGAAGGGGTAGTGTGAGGGAGAGCAGGCTCCTTGCTGTCAGCATAGAGCCTGATGTGGGGCTTGAACTCATAAACCTCGAGATCATGACCTAAACCAAAACCAAGAGCCAGATGCTCAACCAACTGAACCATCTAGGGACTGAAGGGCTTTTTCTTTTTTAATTTTTAATTGAAAAAAAAAACCACATCATTTTTAAGGTCAGAAATTGCAACCCAATTTCCACTTTTTAAACCCCTTCAGTGAATCAAAAGGGCCTCAGAATGTCCCAAAATAAAATGCCTGTGATTAAATCTCCTCAAAATAAAAGCTACATGTGACAATCAGACCAAAACTTATTCTGAGAAAGAGGCCTTTTTTCCTCAGACAGGCCACTTTACATGCAGAATTCCAAATGATCTGACAGGCTACAGTGGAAAGCACGTTCTCCGCTGCTGACAGTCTTTCAGAAAGCACAGTGCATGGTTTGACAGTACAGAGAAGGTCTCCCGTTTGGGGACAGAAAAGGGAATAAAATATGTTCAGCTAAAAATGCTACAAGGATGCTGTTCCTGTAATTGTTCTAGCTAGAGAGGTAGAGACCTGTTATTTACCACAGTGCAATGCCAGAGTTGCTGGGGCTGGGGAGGGGGGCAAAGGGTGGGTCCCAGAATGCAGTGACACCTCCAGAGATGACCTGTGAGAGGTCAGTAGCCAAGAATCAGCTGGGACTTTAGTCCGCATCAGCTACTTGGATACTAAAAACTCCCTTGCTACCCTTCTTACTATTGAAGTCATAATAACTGCCTTGAAATAGGACAACTCCAAAAACCCACAAAATAAGATGGACTTTTTCACTGTGGTAAAATATACACAACATAAAATATGCCATCTTTAACCATTTTTAAGTGAGCAATTCCGTGCCACTACCACCAATATCCATGTCCAGCAATTTTTCATCATTCCAAACTGAACCTGTAGCCACTAAACACAAGCTCCTCATTTCTTCCTCTTCTAGGCCTTGAATAGGACTTTGATAATAAATATTAAGAAACTAACTTTGTATAGTTGAAATTAATATAACATTGTATGTTAATTCTACTGGAATCAACATTTAAAAAAAAAGAAAAGAAACCAGTTTTATTCCACATTATGAAGTAACGGTATTTCTCTTCTCTAAGGGAAACCTTTTGAGCTGGCACATTTCCCTGTATCATAAAAGCAATCAGAGTTACAGTCCAGCTGGTCAATATTAATGACAGCTACGTCATCTGATATTCAAATGATATCACTGAAACAACTTTCACATCAAGTGCTTCTCTCCAAAGAAGCCTCAGGTGAGGCGCTGGGGCTGAGAACTTTTTAACTCTGCACAGTCACAAATAGAGCTGGGATATTTGAGAGTTTCACTATATTCTAATTAGGTTTCTCTGCTGGTTTTCTCTTAAGAGAGGTCTTCTATGGCTCTGAGAAACTTCTCACACTTCTGGTAGGTACTAAATTAAGAAATAAGGAATGGAGTATGATGCTCTGTCAATCTAGAGAGTCTTGCTGCTCTGGGATAGATATGAAATGACAACAAACAGAAAACCCACCATCTTGCCTCCCACCAGGGAATAAAATAATATTGTAGCTCTGAGTGATTCACACACGAGATCCTCATTGTTCTTCACCTTAGTTGTTCACTCAATAAACATGGCTGGAGCACTGCTGTGCCCTGCACTTTGCTAGCTTTGCTAGGGGCTGGGAACTCCACAGTGATCAGCCCCTGGCTTCGTGCAGCTTGTGGGGAGTAATGGGTGTCTTCCTGCCTGTCCTGAATGGAAGGATGGAGTAAGGGGGTGGAGCAGTGTTCTCTTCTCTGTGGAGCTGGGTATCCTGACCCTTCCTTTCTGAGCGCCTTCCCAGCCCCACTGCTGGGCTCTGACCGTGCCATCCTGAGCTTCAAGCTTCCTGAAAAAAAAGCTATTTTTTTCTAGCTTTAGAAAGTATACTGCTTGGACTGCAAAATTTAAAATTTGGTATTACCAATGAAATCTTCAGTTATTTAAAAGACCTAAAACAATGTGTTTTGGAGAAATGTCCTGGCAGAAAATGGTTCACAAGCTTAATCTATATGTCTGGGAGAGGACAGTACTTTACTATGCAAGGGGCTTAGATCTGCAGCAATAATTACTGAAGTATTAACTTATTTTTGTTCTTCCTGGATCCATACCTTCTCTCCTCTACCCACTCCCACTCTATTTGTAAGCAGGCTTTGTGATGCCTTGCTTGAGAAGCTGGAAAATGGAATGAGCTCAGATTCAAAGCTCTGGTAAAATCCTAAATCCATGCAAAGAGATTGGCTGGGTGTGCTGGATTGGCCTGGAAGACAGAAACCCTGAACATCTCCTGTGGATGCAGAAAATCCAAACAAATCCACACTGAAACAGAACTAATGAGTAAATGTATCAAGGTCGCTATAGATTGAAATACAAAATAATGAGTTGTATTTCTATACTGGCAGCAAATAAGAAACAAAGTTTAACAAAAATACTATTTATAATAATATTAAAGCCCATTAAATATCTACAAATAAATCTAATGAGTTATGTCCAAGATTCTACTGCTAAAAATTGCATAACTTTATTGAAAATAATTTTTAAAAGACCTAAATCAATTGGAAGACTCAATGTTGTAAAGACAGTGGTTCTTCAAAATTGAGTTACAGATTCAATGCAATCCCGATCAAAGCCCCACTAGAATTCTTGGTGGGAACTGAAAGACTGATTCTAAAATTATTATGCAAATGAATAGCCAAAAGGATCCTAAAGGAGGAGGACAATGAGGAAAAAGAGGAAGCGAAAGAAGAAGAAAGCTGAAAGACTTACATTACTTGAGAGCAAACTTGCTATAAAACTGCAATGCTCAATATGGACACAAGTGGAAAGAGATGAATGCACAGGACCCTGAAACAGGCCCATACATATACATGGCTCCCTGATTTATGACAATGGTGTTTTGCAGAACAAGGAGAAACTGAAAGTGAGGAAGCAATTAGGTATGGGGCACAGGCCTGCTCCTAAAAGGACTTTTAGGAACAAGAAACATTACTTGAGACCCAGACGTTCATCTGAATGCCCTTCCTCGGTGCTCCTTAGTACCCTGTATATTTTTAAGTCCCTATACCTACCTAACTGTGAAAATCAACTCTTTGTGCATCTCTATCCCAGGCACATAACGTGTTGCCTACCACATAGTAGGCAAGGAACTGAACTAAGCATAAGAGGTCCAACACAGGCTGCTGGAAATCGTCTCCAATAGTAGGAGCTGCCGTAGATGTCAAGAACAAAAAGCTCTTTAGAGGTCCTAGAGAGGAATGGCACCTCAAAAATATTTGATCCTTTTTGTCATCTTTAACAAGGGGCGCAAATATAGAGAGTCCTCATCTTTCAAAACTCTCCAGGGTGGCAGGGACAGACTAACAATTTCCCACTAGTGAAGCTGGAAGATCACACATGCTACGCAGAGTTGGGGTCAGCCATGCAGAGGTAGATCACCCTCAGAAGCCACATCTCCTCGTAGATGTGACGAGGAGCAGAGCTTGAGTATAGGCCATCAAGTGAGCTTTTCCAACAGTCAGCTTCAAACAGCCCAATATCCCTGTGGACTTGAGCACTTGTAGAAAATAAACAGAACATATAAAAACATACACAAATATAATCTACTTGAGCCCTTCAGACATAAGCAAGAAATAGTAAAGGTAATAAGAAAGTAGTCCATTAATTTTTGGTCTGACATGGGCAAATGGGAAAATCAGTAGATATATTTCTGAAACTCTGCCCAGTCTCCCACTTCTTTTTCCTGAAAATTCTCCTCAGCCCAAGAATGGATTCTAATGGTCATGTTTAAACTAGGAGACCTATATCCCTGGCTGCAATGATTGACTCCACAGCCAAGCTAAGCTAAACAGATTCTGTCTCCTAGGAATTGGAATTGGCACATTGGTTAGTCTCTGGTGGCTGTGAAAAGGCCGTATTACAAAATGTGAATAGAGAAGCAGGAAAGACTGGTCGGCAGAAAGAGAAAACAAAAGCAGACACTAGGAAGAATCTGAAATAAGAGACCATATGGCCTGACAGAGTGAGAATGAGTCCAAAACACAGCCACCTGTCTTCAAACATTTCCAGCCCTGCCTAGTTTTTTGTAATGCCCCTTCACACTGTCTTTGGATTCTATAAGGTAGCCCTGGATCATATCCATGCTCACAATACATTTCCCCTTTTCATTCAAGCTAGTGATATTTCTACAACTGCTCCTTGCAAACAAAGGAAACCTAACCTTAAGACAGATGCCCAGTATAAGTGCATGCATGCTGGCTTTAATTTTCCTACAATTTAAAGTTACATTAAGAAAAAATATTGAAGCAATTTTATGAACCATTGTCTCTCTTCACTAATTGAAAGCCTTGAAAGTCAAAAGGAAATGAGCCAATGCATAGAGGTACTATTCAGTTTCTTTGAAGATATTTTAACATATGGAGCATATGGCTTAAGAGTATGTATAAAGAGATATTTATGCCACTCAAATACAGGTATTCAATGGCCTCATATGTTCCTTTGCGCTGTTTAACGAACATCCTGAGGTGTTCTAATTTGAAGTGTATAATATAATGAGTTTTTAATTGTTGCATTTTTCTATGTGACAAACAACTCTGAACACCAGTTGAATTTTGAATTCAGATTGTGTTTCTCAAGCTCTTTCTCTCTCCATGTGCCCATTTCAAGTGACTTGTGATTTGTCTAATGTTTGTTTTTAGCTAACCACTATCATCAAAAATAGAGAAACCCAAATGATTACAATCACGGCTCAATTTAAAAAGCTCAAGTCACAGTCACCAGATTCAAAGCACTAACTCTCATGGTCCCCTCTTCCTGTGTTGAACTGCTCCTTTGGTTCTAGCCTATACTCACATCAGGTTGTTTGTTCAACACTTACTCTGGGAAGTTCACTAGATACAGATCTAGACCATGGGGAGAAAACGCGTTATGTTTTTATCCTGACGTATATTCTACCAAAGCCTCAATCAACTTCAGAGTTTGATGGATTCCTTATTCAATTAAGAAAAAGATTTATCAAATTATGATCTATATTATGCTTGGCTTTACTGTGCATTAAGTTTAAATGTGCATTCATTGACTTCACTTTAATGTAGAATGACGAGGCAGTGCAGAGACAGCAATGTGGTTGTACAAAAGGACTGAGTTGTTAGCCAACAGTGGAGGCAATTTAATGTATGACAGAGGGCTAGCCCTTCCACATGAGACAAACATGGGTCAGTCTCTCAGCAATATCATCCTCCAGCTGTTTCACTTCAGTCAACCCACATCCCTGTAACCCTTAGTTTACTCATTTGTAGAAAGGGAACAATAAATGCACATACTGATAAAGTAACAGTATTCTTAATCAGATTATGTATGCTAACATATGTAGAGTATGTGGTATAGAGGCTGGCAAAGTTTTTCTGTACAGGACCAGATTGTAAATATTTTAGGGTTTGCAGATGAGACAGTGTTTACAGAAACCAGTGGGTTCTGCTCTTGTAGCATGAAAGCAGCCTTAGACAATACACAAATAAATGGGGGTGTCTGTGCTCTAAAACTTCACTTCTGGACACTAAAATTTGAACATCACATCATTTTCACAAGCCATAAAACATTATTTTGATTTTTTCAACCATTTAAAAATGTAAAAATGATTCTTAGCCTGCAAGCTGTACAAAAAGAGGCAGTAAACCTGCCCCACAGCAAACTCTGAGAAACATTATTAGTATTGCCAATAACAATAACTGAAAACAGGAGGAATTCTGTTACTGTCAAATAGATAAAGAGATATTTTTTGAGTAAATGTATTACTTTTTTCCTAGAGTTGAAACTGAAGTTGGAGGGCAGATTGGTACAAGATTTTTGGACAGCGCCCATGAGATGACAGAATACGCACCTTCGAGGGTTCAATAAGGAGCAGAGAGGCCCAGTCTTCCCACAGCAGCTTCCACCGTCGGCTAGTCCAACTGCATATGGCAGCCTAGACTCTCAAATTTAGATGGACTTGCATAGCTAACATTCAGGATATCAGTCCAGTCATGGCAGAAATAAGGGATCTATATGGATTTTAATTAAACATAGAGAGAAATAACCCATTCTGTTTCACTTTTTCATCTATACAATAAATGGGTTTTACTGCTTTATCTTTAAAGACCTTTCTAGTTCACTAGAGGTGTCAGAAAGCTGAAAGTTTTATGGGCCACAAAAAAGTTCCTTGCTTATTATCTAAAAGCGCAATGTGGATTTATGACTGCTTATGAAGTTTCTAAGACAGGTGAACCGAGTAACCAATTGGGACTTTAAGAAATCCACTTTTAAAAGAGCTTTTCCATGTTGGATGACCACAGCTCATATTTGCAATTAACAACTGACAATTTTTCATCCAGAAAATATGCAGCACCAACTGCCTATCCAAAATCATGTGCTTGGGGCTGGTTTTCAAGATCTTAGACTCATGTCTCACCACTCCATTGCTGACTGCCCTTTGAGTCCAAGGGGATACAATTACAAATCTGCTGACAGCTAAGGGTGAAATTATTATTTCTGTCTTTTGAACCAAGAGCCCTAGTCAAATTTCTCCAATTTAATCAAGGGAATCAAGAAAAAAAAAGTAGGTACATAGAGAAGAGGTGAAATATAAATGACACCACCTCAATAAGTGACCTAATAAGTCAGCAGGTAATGCCAGATAATTAAGATCATATAGTTGAGAGCCTGTTGAAAAGTAAATGAATGTATGTGCAGAGTGTCTCTTAGGTAATATCCCAACTTTGGGATGCTTACTTTGCTGATTTTTTCAAAGGAGTGATGATGTACAGAAAACTTGGAGGAAAAAAACTATGGGTTTTTATTTCAGTTCCATATTCATTCTCTTTGAGCATTAGTACCCCAAGCTCTTGACCATATCTCCACTGCTTTCCTTTCTGAGAAGTTCATGTTGGTAACATTCACATAATCCTGCCAGCTAGAAGCACTTTAAAATCCAAGAGAAACCTATTCGCAAGGGAGCTCGTTGGAGGTTCCCTTTGTCCATCCACACATGAATTCTGTTCCAGTTAAATATTAATTCATCATTCCACGTTATTCACCATAGCTAATGTTCTGGGTGCTATTGTCAAGAAAACCTGAAATAGTTTCTGCCCTTTTTATTTTTATAATATTTATGTGTAGGAGAGTGAAGGCCAAAAAGAAAGACTCTGTCATTGTCTAAAATCATTCAAGTTTTTTTTTTAATGTTTTATTTATTTCTAGGAGAGAGAGAGACAACGTGAGCAGGGGAGGGTCAGAGAGAGAGGGAGTCACAGACTGAAACAGGATCCAGGCTCTGAGCTGGCAGTCAGCACAGAGCCCGACGCGGGGCTCGAACCCACGAACCGCGAGATCATGACCTAAGCGAAAGTCGGACGCTTAACCGACTAAGCCACCCGGGCGCCCCTAAAATCATTCAAGTTTTTATTTCCTGAAGAGAAAGGTTTCAATGTTAATCCAAATCCTCATTAAATATTGACTTCTTGATCTCCTTTCCTACATTTTGCATTTCAGTAACTTTCAAAGATACCTGTCATCTCAGAAGAAAAAGCTAGTAAGAAATATATGTCAGAAATACTCCATGTAAAGTTAGAATCAAAATAACCTACTTATATCTGATTTTTAAGAGACAGATGATATCCACATCAAAAGGTATAAGAAAAGGGTAATTCATTTAGAAGGAAAAACAGAAAACTTTAATAAATATATAGTAAATATAAGTTTGACAAAATATACTTAGGGATTGCAGTAGTTCACAGATTAAGTATGAATTGGTTATCTTGTTGTATCTGTAAAAGATAACCATAAAGCTGTGGTCCTGAAAAGTGTGAATAATGCAATGCCTAACCTGTCGGACACACGTCAGTATCCTTTATACCCATCAGGCAAACAGAGACACCAGAAAGTTCCACCTGCCCTAAAAATGATTCCTTTGCAAAAAAGAAAAAACAAACAAACAAACAAAAAAAGCAAAGTAAAACCAATACTGACAACTACTCTATAGGTTGAAGTTATAAGGGAGTAGTAGAGGTGGTAGTGTGCATATACAAATATTTATCCAGCCACTGTCATATTTTTGAGCAAAGTCCAGGAAATTCAAAGTTCAAAGTAGATTATTAAAACAAAACACGAGCCATTAACCATACTGCACTTCAGGTAGCCTCTTTTTCTTTTGCATCACTGCTAAGTAAAACTAGTAGTGCACACATTTCGGCTCCTCCACATAGACCCAGACATCTTCTGATGATGTTTGGGAATGGACCATATGGAAGTATCTGAACAGTTTAATACCAATGTTCCATAAGAACTGTGAAGCCGATTAGTTTCCCTCATGACCTTTGACTCTAGCTGTCGACTTCCAGCCCTCTCACACATCTCCTCCCTCACATTGCCCTTCATGCACCGTTACCACCTCAGATGGGAGCCCCTCCAGTGAGCCTTTCCTGCAGTCTTTCTCTGACTCTCTTCCCCACCTTTAGTGATCAAGGAATTCTGCTTTCAATTTTATACATTTCATTCTCCCTGGCAGGTGTCTTCTGGTACCATAGCTCCAACCATCACTTGTGTTTGTATGACCATACCTATATCTGCAGCAAGTCATAGCTGATGGGTTGCATTGAGCTGCACTATTTCCTACACCAAAATGTCCTATTTCTTTTGTGAATTTTAAATTATTAAAATAATATACTTCTCTCCTGCACTCCAGATTGGTATTTCCAATATCTCCATTTGGATGTTCCACCATTAACCCAGCGTGGCCAAATATAATGAATATGCTTCTTTCCCCTTCTCCCAAACCTCCTTCTCATCCTCAGTTTCTGATCTTATTTGATGGCAACTGAAAACATCTGGCTACACTGAACTAGGGGATCTCCTCCTCTTCCCCTCAACCAAAGCTGTCTCAAACTTACCTCTCCCTCTCCTTTCCCACCACCACTGTCTCTGTTGTGTGTTTTTATTATAGCCACAGCTAGTCTTCCCACATTCTGAGCTTTGCTTCCATAATTCAGAACTGATAATGTCCTGAATCAGTGTCTTGTTGCCTCAATCATCTAGGCTTTCCTGTTGCCATGGGATAACTCCAAACGCCTCACCTGCTCCTGCATCTTCATCCACATCCCTCTTGCTTCCTTGAATGCTTTCTAGGACTGCTGAACCCCCTAGTCCCATCAATGTTTAACTCAAATGTCACCAACTTTGAAAAACCAAATGATCTCCATGCATCATTAAGTGGTTCTTTTACACTGACTCTTCAGTATTCACTTGATACTCTGTAAATATTTCTAGTCAGCCTTTACTATAATGTACTCTGATTTTTTTTTCCATGTGTACCTCCTTTATAAATCCTGAGCTCCCTAAAGCTAGAGGGACAACAACCAACACAGTAAGGGGCAGAGGGTTTACTCAACCATTGTCTGATCAGTCAATGAATGAAAACGGAAACTCCTTTCCGTTCCACTTTTCCTTTCTCCTGAATCTCATTTGTGATAGTCCTAGAAAATGTAACATCTCCCACTGAGGTGTATATAATCGTTGAATCAGTAGGACACCTTAACATACACAACATTAGGACCAGACATTCAACCCAGTTCTTGTAATTTACAAAGTCATCAGGGTCTCAAGAAATGGGAATAAATGGGCACTCCTAATTATTAGTGTCTCCTAATATTTAGGGTGACCAAGGGTGCCTGCAACCCCCATCATCTTCCATATTTATTTAATGTTGTACCTCCAAGAGTCCCAGACTTAGCAGGGGGCTAAGCACAGCTGACCACCTGCATCTTGGTGAGAAGTCATGCAGGTTCCTGAAGCTTTCCTCACAGGTTGTTTTAAAATCAACCAAGATGGCAATAGTGCGTCACAGAGAAGCCACTGCAATTGCACATGGGAGGCTTTGGACAAGTGTGCAAGGCAACTGGTTCCACAGCTGCTATACACATGCACGAGGAGAAACCCATCCGGAGTGTGAAAAAGAATCTGAAACCCCAATGTCAGCACAGGGGTAGAAAAAGTTTCAGAACTGTGCTAACAGCAACTTATTACCACTGTGAAGAAAAAAAAAATCCCAAGAAGTAATTTTTGCTGTCAGAGCTAAGAGAAACATGAATCAAATGTTCCTGCCGAGATGTACAATGTATGAGAAGCTCCATCATCCCATCATGCTGGGAAACAAAAGGCTCCAATGCTGGAAACCACATCAGCCAGATCTACTGGATATAAGTTAAAGGACCACAAAATGAGGATCACACAGCACGTGCCCGTGGAAACAGAACTGGATTCCCTTCTGTTCTACCACAGACCCTTGTATGTGACCTTGTGCTAATAGCCTAAGAGAAGAAAAGAAATAATAATAGTATTTTAATGCCTCTGTGCTTCAAAAAGAGTAATTTAAGCCAACATTTTCTCTTTTTGATGTAAAGGCAGGACAGAGCAGGATCGGGAACACACCAGTATGTTGATTGCTGGAGAACAAGCTGTGTTAGTGAAAGAAAGAGCTATTAATACTTTCTAGATGCAGATAGGTGAAATGAACACATCTGAAATCGACTTCCATTGGAAAAAAAGAAGGCACTGTGAAGCAAAACCATTCCTTAAGCTGCATCTGTTACTATCTGCTTTACACACCCAATAAAATCTTAACAGTTTTCAAGGGACCAGAAACTAACACCTGCCTCATAAGGAAATCTTCCAATAGGGTGATGGAGAGTTATGACTTTTATGGGCTATACAATGAAGAGCTTATCAACCTGAGTCCTGGTTCCGCTGACAGCTGTTTGAATTGGAAAGAGCTGAAGCCCTTTGACAAGGGAGGTAATGCTAAGGCAGGGATGAGTTTTGGGCATGCGTGAGTGAGGCTTCTGCTCTCAGGTGGCTTTCCATCTAGCCCGACCACAACAGCCTCAACTAATATATGTGAGTCAGACAATAACACAGAGTAAACTGGGGGAAAAAATGCATGCAATTGTGTAAAAGAATTAATAACACAGGTCAAGCTAAGCCGGGGTGGGGATCAGATTGAGAAGAGTTCAAACAGGAGGTGTGGTGAGTGGGGCAGCACTCCAGCTGGCCCAGAAAGAGAGTTAAGAGGAGCCATAAAAAGAGCCACAGGATGAGGGCAGGATTGCCAGATAAAATGCAGGGCACCCATTTTACCCATTTTGGAATGTAAGTATATCCCAAATACTGCATGAACATACTTATAACAAAAAAAAATAGGATTTCTTTCTCTGAAATTAAAATCTAACAGGGAATCTTATATTTTTATTTGCTAAGCCTGGCAACCCTAATAGAGGATTTGAAATGAAGTCTTAGGTGGAAACAGGCCCTTAATTGAGAGAATGAGAATGGACAAACAGATCCGTAACGTCTGAATGAAGTGGGTTCTTAGAGGAGAGAAGAGTATTAACGTTGTCATAAAAGAACACTCCTAAAGTCATGGACTCAGGCTGTCTTGCCAGCCTGCCACAGGTTCTACCCAAGGAGAGAGGACTGTGATCTGAACCAAGCTGGGAGATGAAGGAACATTCCTGGAAGAAAATCCTGAGAGGGGAGAAGTTCAGATTGTTGTCATGAGTAGTAGGTACCATAGATACTAATCCTAAAACTACAGGGCTTGCTGTTCATCGTGCTGAGGATGGGAGGGGGCCATTAGTCCAGTCTGAAGAGAAACTAAGTAATGTGGTAAGAAGCTAAGTAATGTGGTAAAGCAGAGCTGGGCTCCATGACATACCCCACAATGTATGGTCATCTGGAAAAACTAGCTCTCTTGGCAAATTGGAGGGAGAGATAGACAGAGAGTGAGAGAGGAAGGGATGCATTTTCCATAGGCGCATTTCTTGGAAATGGAACCAAAGAGGATTAGGCCCTTATGTCTGTTATCTGGTATGTCTAAAGCACGAAAAATGAGGCACCTCTTTAATGCTTGGGGAAGAGATGATAAGCCCAATAGAACAAAAAATCAAGTTCAGTCTAAGTACATCTAAACAGATAAGACAATTAATTTACTCTGAAAAAGTAAAAAAATACTAGGTCATTCATTTATTCATTCACTCAACAAACACCTGCAAGCACTTACTATGTTCCAGGTATTATGCATCAGAAAACAACAAAAATCTTAGAGTCAAGTAATTCATCAAGGTTACAGGTGACTCAGCACCTTTACAAGACATAACCAACACTTTAAAAGAAATTACAAAATTGAAAACAGCCTTGATTTTCCAGACTTCAAGCTGTATTACAAAGCTCTAATAATCAAGACAGTATGGTACTGGCACAAAAAGAGACACATAGATGAATGGAACAGAAGAGAGAACCCAGAGATGTATCCACAAATGTACAGACAACTAATCTTCAACAAAGCAGCAAAGAATTTCCAATGGGTCTGTTCAGCAAATGGTGCTGGGAAAATTGGACCACGACATGCAGAAGAATTAAATTGGACCACTTTCTTACACCATACATAAAAATAAATTTGAAACAGATGAAAAACCTAAATGTCAGGCAGGAAACCATCAAAATCCTACAGGAGAAAAAAGCAGCAACCTCTTTGACCTTGGCCATAACAACTTCTTACTAGACATGCCTCCAGAAGCAAGGGAAACAAAAGCAAAAATGAACTACTGGGACCTCATCAATATAAGGGTCCCAGTGAAGGAAACAATCAGCAATACTAAAAGGCAACCAATGGAATGGAAGAAGATATTTTCAAATGATGTATCAGATAAAAGGTTAGTATCCAAAATCTATAAAGAACTTACCAAACTCAACACCCAAAAACACAAATAATCCAGTAAAGAAACTGGCAGAAGACATGAACAGACACCAGAGAAGACATTCAGATGGCTAACAGACACACGAAAAGATGCTCAACATCACTCATCATCGGGAAAATACAAATCAAAACCACAATAATATACCACCTCGCACCTGTCAGAATGGCTAAAATTAACAATTCCAGAAACAATAAATGTTGGTAAGGATGCAGAGAAAGGAGAAAAGAAAGAACTCTTTTGCATTATAGGTGGGAATGCAAACTGGTGCAGCCACTCTGGAAACCAGTATGGAGGCTCCTCAAAAAATAAAAATAGAACTACCCTATGACCCAGCAATTGCACTACTAGGTATTTATCTGAAGGGTACAAAAATGTTGATTACAGCAATGCTATCAAAAATAGCCAAATTATGGAAAGAGCCCAAATGTCCATCAACTGATGAACTGATAAATGGATAAAGAATATGTGATGTATATATATGGATGTATACACACACAATGGAATACTACTCAGTGATCAAAAAGAATGAAATTTTGCCATTTGCAGCAATGTGGGTAGAACTAGAGTATATTTTGCTGAGTGAAATTAAGTCAGTTAAAGAAAGACAAACATGATTTCACTCATAGGTGGAACTTAAGAAACCAAACAGATGTGGGGCTCTTGGGTGGCCCAGTCAATTGAGCGTCTGACTTCTACTCAGGTCATATTCTCATAGTTTGTGGGTTTGAGCCCTGTGTGGATTTTGTGCTGACAGCTCAGAGCCTGGAGCCTGCTTTGGAGGCTCTCTCTCTCTCTGCCCCTCTCCCACTCCCACTTGGTCTCTTTCTCTCTCTATCTCTCTCAAAAATAAGTAAATGTTAAAAAAAAATTTAAGAAAAAAACTAAAAAAAGAAACAAAACAGATGAACATAGGGGAAAGGAAGGAAAAATGAAATAAAAACAGAGGAGGCAAACCATAAGAGACTCTTCAATACTGAAAACAAACTGAGGGTTGCTAGAGGGAAACTGGGTCGGGGGAGGATAGGCTAAATGCATGATGGGCATTAAAGAGGGCATTTGTTGGTGCCCTGAGAGAGCACTGGGTGGTATATGTAAGTGATGAACCACTAAATATTACTCCTGAAATCAATACTACACTATATGTTAACTAACTAGGATTTAGATAAATAAAAGAAATAAAAATAATTTAAAATTTTTTTTAAAAAATTTTTTTTTTTAATGTTTTATTTATTTCTAGGAGAGAGAGAGACAGCATGAGCAGGGGAGGGTCAGAGAGAGAGGGAGTCACAGACTGAAACAGGCTCCAGGCTCTGAGCTGGCAGTCAGCACAGAGCCCGACGCGGGGCTCGAACCCGAACCGCGAGATCATGACCTAAGCGAAAGTCGGACGCTTAACCGACTAAGCCACCCAGACACCCCTAAAATTTTTTAAAAAGGCACTTTGATGTGGAATCATGCTCATATAATGTAAGAAAAATGGGGAAGACACTAATAAATATTTTTTATTACCCTACCAGAAAAGGCTATAGTGTAACATGGAGCAAAATCCTTCTAAAATTCAAGTAAAATTAACAACTTGATTTCCAAATTAACATACATTAGGGGTTCTTTCTCCTTCTCCGTATTTATTATTTCAACCATTTATTTCTCCAGTAAATCTTTTACTAAAAGAAGCTAAAATATAATTCATAGCCTCTGAGAACCTTTTCCTATCATAAAATATATTTTAGGGGCGCCTGGGTGGCTCAATTGGTTGTGTCCAACTTTGGCTCAGGTCATGATCTCACGGTTTGTGGGTTCATGCCCCATGTGGGGTTCAGTGCTGAATGCCTGCTCAGAGCCTGGAGCCTGCTTCGGATTCTGTTTCCTTCTTTCTCTGCCCCTCCCCCATTCACGCTCTGTCTCACTTTGTCTCTCAAAAATAAGCATAAAATTTTTTTTAATATTTTAATAAAGAATTATCTGAGGCACCTGAGTGGCGCAGTTAGTTGAGCATCCGACTTCGGCTGAGGTCATGATCTTGCAGTTTGTGGGTTCGAGCCCCACATCAGGTTCTGTGCTGACAGCTCAGAGCCTGGACCCTGCTTTGGATTCTGTGTCTCCCTTTCTCTCTGCCCCTCCACTGCTTGTGCTCTGTGTCTCTCTGTCTCTCAAAAATAAATAAACATTAAAAAAAAATATCTGAATATTCTATACATTAAAAAGAAAAATCAATGACAGATACCACACAGGTATTCAACAGATTTACTTACATAAAACCTTAAAACTGCTCGTGTGTGTGTGTGTATGTGTAGGCATAAGCAATTCCAAGTACAAACTAGGGAGTACTCCAAATACAGCAGATGAAGATAAGAAAATCTTACATACTATGTAGAAAAATGTACAAAAGTCATGAAAAGATAATTCCCAGAAAAAAGAAAGAAAAATGCCTAATGAAACAGAAAATAGTTCACTTCCCTAGCTTGACAAGGAAATCCTAATTATATCAACAATTAGCTAACATTTTTCACTTATCAAATTAGTTATTTTTTTTTTAATTAAAACATTCAACATTAATGAGGGTAGCTTGTGAACATCAGGTACTCTCCTATTGTAGAAACTGGTAAAAGGAAAAAAAACCTTTCTAGAAAATAATGTAGCAGTATATGTCAAAGACCTTAGAAATGATCATATTCTTCCACCTAGGAATTACATTTGTAGGAATCTGTCCTAAGGAGATCATCAGATAAATTGTCAAAGATTTATGATGCTATTATTAATGGTACAATAAAGAAAGCATATAAATGTTTATTAATAAGATAATTACAATGGAATACTGCACAGTCATTAAAAGTGCTTCTAAAACAATTTAAATTATCCTTGAAAATAACTTATGCAACATTAAGGTTTTCAAGTAGCGCACAAAACTAAATTTATAGATCTATACATAGCATTATCGCAATATATACGAAAAGAGTAGAAGGAAATAAACCAAAATGTCAACTATATTTAATCATGTTGTGAAATGATGAGTAATTCTTGTTTTCTTTTAAATTTTTTCTTATATTTTCTGAGGTCTCCACAATAAATATGTACTTCTTTGGCAATCAGGGGGAAAATGAGAGCTAGCTTTAGCTAAAGAGCTTGGTTTCACCATAAGAAGGAAAAAAGAAATATGGTTTAATCCAAGAATATGCACAAGGCTTAGACCCATATACCCTGATATTTATTTAAATACTTGTACTTACAGGTTTATATTTATTGATTGCTGTAAGTTCTGATATTCTAGTATTTATTGTCATGTCAACAATACAATTAGAAAATGATCAAGAATTAAACTGAACAAAAAAACCAGAATCTTTACTCCCTAAATCAATTTTCCCCTTAAAACTGAGTTTTCCACTTATCTGACGAGTATGTGATATGTTGCATTTTATTCAGCCTTAGATTGTAAAATTTCAAATTATTCTGCTAAAAGAAAAGGAAACCAATTAGCAGTTTTCTTGTGGCCAAGGTTTCTCCAGTTTGACCAAGATAAGAGATTAAAGGAAATTTATTCTGATACCACTTTAGGCATGAATACGAATTAGCGCCCTCTTGTGAGCATGGGATGAAATTTAAAAATATATTTGGAGCTGATAAAGATTTCAGTACATTATTTACCATAGGAGAAAACCCACAATTGTGTTTACTAGACAGATACCACACCCCTCAAAGTAAAATCCCAGAATTCCTGATTATGTAAGCTTTCAACATATGATGCATTTGTATAGAATAGTGCCTGACGTTCAACAGAGAGTTAGTTTGTCTTAAAATTCATGAGAGGCAACTTTAATGTTCTCCTGTACTGTTACTAGCTTGTGAAGATTATCACACTGTGGCACATGAAACTCCTTTGGAGCAAATACACTGAATCGTGCTCACATGTAAGACTGTCCCAAGAAGGAGTCAAGCCATTCTGAAGTGAGAGAAGATAGTCACTTTTGCAAATTCTTAATTTAAACAGCAATAGATCATTACTTTAAAAGTAAGTATGTTAAAAACTATTTATTAGGCTGGAACAAAATCAAACTAGAGATCATTTAGCCTAGGGGCTATGACACGCTCAGCACAGAACAAAGCATCTGTAGGGCAGAATACATTCCCCTTTACGTTGAAATGATACAATTTACTAGAAAAGAGAACACTTCTCATCACTCTAATCTGGGGATTATTTATTGCAACCTTACTAAAGAAATAGCACATCTGGCTGACAGACTGAGATATGCAATTAATTCTATTACATCAAAGGGGAAGATCATATTAAAATGAAAAGATATTCTCAAGACTCTAGATCCTATATCTGTACTTCAACAACACTGCCAGACTTTTCCTGGGATGCTACCTGCCAATCCCAGATCAAAGCTTAACTGACATTCCCAATTAGAGGCTCTAACTTTGAAAAAGGCACTTATAATGTAGTTAACGTTAATCAAATTTTCTTGTTTTGCTAAGTAACCTCAGAGTGTAGACTGGGGCCTTTGGGATTCCCTACGATCCTTTCAGGAGGTCCACCCAGTCAAATATATTTTCAGAATCACACTAAAACGTTATTTGCCTTTTTCATTCTCAGTCTCTTACAAGTACCCAGTACAAATTTTGTAACAGAATGATGCAGAGGCAGGTATGTGAATCCACCTGCCTTCCATTAAGCCAGACATGAAAGAGATTTGTAAACATGTCAGAGAACACCACTCTACCCACCGAATTTTTGTTGCTTTTGGAAAGTACAGCTATTTTCCATAAAACTATACTATTTATACCAACCCACAATGGGCTTGTTTTTGTTGTTTTTGACAACACATAAGTTATTTAATTTCTCAGTTTTAATTTCTAATATGATAAATATGATACAGTCCACACATGCAAAAGCTCTTTGGGTCCTCAATCATTTTAAAAAGTGTAAAGAGTCCTAGACCAAAATACTTGAGAATAGCTGTCAAAGACCTTTATTTTGCTTCAGCATTAAAAAGAATTCACCTCAATTCTGACACTAACCTACCTAGACATGGCATCAGATTCTGCAGGTTAAGGGCTACATGACTGCCCTCCACCACACACATGCGCACAATTCAGACACCAGTCACAAGCTTAGGTTATTATCCATTCTTCTAACCAGCTGGCTATAAATCAGGCTACCATGACCTTGTCCTTGGGTTTGCTTAATTTGCTAGAGCAGCTCATAGAACTCAGAGCAACATTTTTCTTACTAGATTACTGGTTTGTTATAAACACATGTAAGTCAGGAACAGCCTGATGGAACAGCTGCATAGAGCAAGATATGGGGAAAGGATATAGAGCTTCCATGGCCTCAGAGTGTCACTCGCTGACTGTCCACACATTCACCAAAGGGATGCTCTCTAAACCCATCGCTTGAAGTTTTCATAGAGGCTTCCATAAAAGGCATTAGCCGTGACTGATGAACTTACTAGTCCTTGGTGATTGAACCCAACCTCCAGTCCCTCTCACCTTCCCCAATGTTGGGGTGGAGGATGGAAAGTTCCATCCCTCTAATCACAGCCTGAAAAAAAATATGTGGCTGCCTCTAAATAATAAGACCTAACATTCATTAAGTGCGTGGATGTGCTAGACACAGCTCTAAGAGCTTATTGGCATAACTAATTTACTCCTAATAAGGACTCTATGTATTATTATTATTCCTATTTTTACAAACAGGGAAACTAGGATGTAGAGAGATTAAGCAGTTTGTCTAGGTTAAAGATCTGATAGCAAAGAGTCAGGATTGAAACTAGCAGAATCTGTGCACATAACCTCCACAGTATAACTGGACATCCAGCAAGGTCTTGCAACTGGATGTACAAACTAGCTGCACGTGACAGAGTAAAATCCAAAGCAATGTCAAGACTTTCTGGAGTCAGTTTATCTTACTAGAATTGGAAGAAATCATCACTTCAAGTTTACCATTTATTCCTAGATTCGTAGATTGAAATGACTGAAATTTTTGGTCGTCCTTAACTTGTTCACATTTATAGAGGTTGTGAAGAAATGGCCCCTCATCCTAAACCATAGTTTCTATAAAAAAAAGTCTTGATTTTGAAATGTGGAGAGAGGCCAGAAAATATATCAGCAAACCACCTCTGAGTAAGATCATCTGTGTACATTCAATGATGTCCATTGTTACATACATACATACATACATTCATACATACATACATACATACATTAGTTGTTATGAACTGAATAGTGTCTTCCCCCACCCCCAAAATTCACGCTAAAGACCTAACCCTCAGTACACCTAAGAATCTAATTGTATGTGGAAATAGGGCTTTTAAAGAGGTAAGTAAAGTTAAATGAAGTCATATGCTAGGTTGGCCCTAATCCAATATGACCTTATAAAAAGAGAGACACCAAGGATGCACATACATTGAGAAAAGACCCTGTGAAGACACTGCAAGGAGGCAGCCATCTGCAAACCAAGGAGACAAGCATCAGAAGATACCAAACCTGCGAGCTCCTTGGTCTTGAACTTCTATCCTCTAGAACTATAAGAAAATAAATTTCTGTTATTGAAGCCACCCAGTCCGTGGCATTTTGTTATGGCTGACCCAGAAGACTAATACATCAGCCTATCTCTCACACGTTACTGCATTTTTTTTAATTCCACAGTTTTGACATCCATCATAACGTGTAAATTTAGTACATCTGGATATACGTATGAGAAGAAACCTGGAAGTGTCCCTAATTCCACACTGAGGATCTAGGTAAAGGTGGCCCTGCAGTGGATATCAGCTAGAATTACAGGCTGTGGTCAACCTTTCTTTCCTCAAGTTGCTGACAAGGCAAAACTAAAGAAAAAAACAAAAGACTAACCTACAGAACACTATTGAAAAAGTTTAGATAGAAATTTAAAGTCATACATGTCTGTCATATTCTAGACTGTTATAAAGAGGGTGGTATCGTCAAAGAAGGTACCTTATGACCCGTAGTAAAGGGCAATGAGGCCATAACTGGCACCTCAAGAAGCTGCCATGTGCTATGTTGACATGTTGACGGTAGTAGTTCCTGCCATCATTATGGTCAGGAGACCTCCTGACAGAAACAGCATTTTAGAGACAGGGCTTCGTAGATGTTCAACTTTAGACACTGCAGTTAGCAGAGTTTTGGGCAAGACAGAAGACACTGTCCAATACACTACTCATTCAATCCACTGCTTGCAATAACTGCAGCTTCAAAGAGGAAGCACTAAGGCACAAATTCAGGCAAAATCACTAGAGATTTATGAACTTGCTAAAAACTGTAAAGTGTCCTTACAAGGTTAAAAAAAAAAAAAGACACTGATTTGAAGCATTGAAGCCTGATTATCCTTTTAACTGTTAGAATATCAATTAGCTCACCTTTTCTGTGAAGCAATTTAGCAATCAGTATCCAAAGTCCTAAAAATGTCTCTTTTGGCACTTCCAGGCATTTATTCTAAAAGAATGTTCAGGACTGCCTACAGATTTATATATACAATATTAACAACAGTTACATGAATTGTGAAAAAGAGAAAACTACACCAAAAAGTTTAAAATGTTTTCCTCTGAGTTTTGAAATTGAAGATGATTTTATTTTTACACTTTTTGTTATAGTTCAAAAGTTCCACAAAGGCTACATATTACTTTTATGAATCAGCAAATAGAAAAAAACAGAAATGCTTTCTTTTTTACAAGATTAACCATGTCTCTGGAATTCTGATCACAAACTGGGCAAAATCTCTGGGTATCTTCATGTCTCAGTTTGTCCTTTCACAAAATAATGACATAAAGAAAATGTTTTTGTTTAAACAAAGTTGTTTGGTCCTAAAGGTGATAATTTCAAACTATATTACAGAGAAATTTATTGTAAAAGTATGAATATGTTTTATAATGAAAGTACGTGTTTCTCATTTCAGAAAGACTGTCTTTCTCAGTTTGTTTATAACAGCTGAAATACATCCATCTGACACTAAGAGACATATGAAAGAGATACTCTTGTACTGAAATTATGAAATCACTTTTAGTCAGTGAAAAACATTTCCTGAACTACACAGGCTTACCCATATAAAAGGCTTCTCACCAAATCCCTCCCTAGAGGAAAATGGGTAGTTGGTAGACTTATTGTACAACAGAATGAAGGGAAAAAGAGATTATAGACAAGCAGGCATCAATGATGCCAGAATAAATTGTGAGCAGAGTTATTTCCCCAAACAGTTGTTCTCAAACTTCTATGTGCTCAGAGCCATGTGGAGAGCCCTCTACAAATTCAGGTCTTTGAATGTCACCATACAGAATCAGAATCTCAGGGGGCCAGAAATAGTAGGTTTAGCGAGTGTTTAGATGTTTCTGATCAGGTACTCTGTGGGCCATATTTTTCAGAAGTCTTTAAAATATGCAAAGGGTTGTAAAACCAAAACGGGAGGGATCACCATCCCAGACTTTAGCCTCTACTACAAAGCTGTCATCATCAAGACAGTATGGTATTGGCACAAAAACAGACACATAGACCATGGAACAGAATTGAGAACTCAGAAGTGGACCCAAAAGTATATAGCCAACTAATCTTGACAAAGCAGGAAAGAATATCCGATGGAAAAAAGACAGCCTTTTTAACAGATGGTGTTGGGAGAACTGGACAGCAACATGCAGAAGAATGAAACTAGATCATTTTCTCACACCATGCACAAAAATAAACTCAAAATGGATAAAGGACCTGAACGTGAGACAGGAAACTATCAACACCCTAGAGGAGAAAGCAGGAAACAACCTCCTTGACCTCCACCGCAGCAACTTACTTGACACATCCCCAAAAGCAAGGGAATCAAGAGCAAAAATAAACTGCTGGGACCTCTCAAGATTAAAAGCTTCTGCACAGCCAAGGAAACAACCCAGAAAATTAATAGGCAACCAACGGAATGGGAAAAGATAGTTGCAAATGACATATCAGATAAAGGGTTGATATCCAGAATCTACAAGGAACTCACCAAACTACACGCCCGAAAAACAAACAACCCAGTGAAGAAATGGGCAGAAGATATGAACAGACACTTCTCCAAAGAGGACATCCAGATGGCCAACAGACACATGAAACGATGCTCAGCATCGCTCCTCATCAGGGAAATACAAATCAAAACCACACTGAGATACCACCTCACACCAGTCAGAGTGGCTAAAATGAGCAAATCAGAGAACTCTAGATGCTGGCGAGGATGTGGAGAAACGGGCACCCTCCTACACTGTTGGTGGGAATGTAAACTGTACAGCCCCTCTGGAAAACAGTGTGGAGGTTCCTCAGGAAACTAACAATAGAACTCCCCTATGACCCAGCAATAGCACTGCTGAATTTACCCAAGGGATACAGAAATGCTGATGCATAGGAGCACATGTACCCAATGTTCATAGCAGCACTCTCCACAATAGCTAAAACCTGGAAAGAGCCTAAGTGTCCATCAACAGATGAATGGATCAAGAAGATGTGGTTTATCTATACCATGGAATACTACATGGCAATGAGAAACAATGAAATCTGGCCATGTGATGGATGACCTTGAGGGTGTTATGCTGTAAGTCAGGCAGAGAAAGACAAATATCATATGTGTGCACGTATAGGAGGACAAGCTTAACAGAGGAACAAGGGGGAGAAGAAGGGTGGAAATGGTGGGGGAAAGGGAGAGGCAAACCATGAGAGACTCTTGAATGCTGACAAAAACTGAGGACTGGTGGATGTGGGGGGGAGGAGGGGTGGGCATGGAGGAGGGCACTTGTGGGGATGAGCACTGGGTGTTATGTGGAAACTAATTTGACAATAAACTATTTGTAAAAAAAATAAAAAATAAAAAAATAAAATATGCAAAGGGTTGAATATTAGATTTCTGGTATACCACCACCAATCCAAATCTCACTAGATTTATAAAAATAAGCAATATGTACTTCACTATTTATTTTGTTACATAATTTTCCTTAAGGTAGTTGAAATATATGCAGTTTGGGCATCCCCCAAATCTTCTTTCAGTACATCTTTACCTTTCTCCAATTTATTTTCAATCCCACGCTGCTATTTTTGGATTAATCCAAAACTGATCTTAATGATGACACTCCTTTCACTTAAATTTACCTAAAATTTTATGATTCCTGATACTTGCAAATAATATAACTTATTTTCAGACAAATAATGGATAAAATTCAGCCCTACTATGAAAGACAATTCTTTTTTAAAATTTTTTTATAGTTTTTTTTTTAATTTTTTTTAATGTTTTATTTATTTCTAGGAGAGAGAGAGAGAGACAGCAGGAGCAAGGGAGGGTCAGAGAGAAAGGGAGTCACAGACTGAAACAGGCTTCAGGCTCTGAGCCAGCAGTCAGCACAGAGCCCGACGCGGGGCTCAAACCCACGAACCGCGAGATCATGACCTAAGCAAAAGTCGTACACCCAACGACTAAGCCACCCAGGCACCCCATAGTTTATTTATTTTTGAGACAGAGAGAGACAGAGCATGAGTTGGGGAGGGGCAGAGAGAGAGGAAGACACAGAATCTGAAACAGGCTCCAGGTGCCAAGCTGTCAGCACAGAGCCGGATGCGGGGCTCGAACCCATGAACCATGAGATCTGACCTGAGCCGAAGTCGGACGCTTAACTAACTGAGCCACCCAGGCACCCCACGAAAGACAATTCTTAGTGAGAAAGCCAACTAAGCTAATGGAGAGACTTATTATTTTTACAAACTAAAACAAAGTCCTTATTTTCCTTAGAAAAATAGGAATATGATCTAGAGGACCGATGACAGAGTGAATGGGTCCCGTCTGAAGTGGAAAACCCAAGTGCAATTCAAACAAACTCATGATACTGAATGACGGCCAAAATGTACGCTAATCTCTCTGCCAGTTATTTCAGAAAGGAAACAAGATAGTACTCTAGGAGGGTATTTAACATCTTCCTTCTTTATAATATTTCATTATTTCTCTTACACACATGCACATACACATCCATTTCTCTATCATGATAACTAAGAATTTAAAGAATGAAAAATAAAAGAGGTTTTGAAATACAAATACTGATTTTTAAATTTTGCTCATATTGGGTTGAAAGGGCTCCCCTAAACTATTCTTAGCTCTTTTCTTTGCATGAGCTTAAGGCAATTAAACTTTTGGTACCAGCATCCATCCAGGAGCAGATTTATTGAGCTAAACTTTCATTAACTTACTCATCGCATAAGATTGCCTGCCTAATCTTTCTGCTCTCAGTGTCTTGTTTATTTAAATGAACACTAACAAGGGTGCCTGGGTGGCTCAGTCAGTTAAGTGTCTGACTTTGGCTCAGGTCATGATCTCATGGTTCGTGGGTTTGAGCCCCACGTCGTGCTCTGTGCTGACGGCTAGATCAGAGCCTGGAGCCTATTTTGGATTCTGTGTCTCTCTCACTTTCTGGCCCTCCCCTGCTCACGCTGTCTCTCTCTCTCTCAGAAATAAATAAAACATTAAAAAATAATAATAATAAATAAATGAACACTAACAGTAGTTAGCACTCAGAAATTTCTGAAAATCGATCAATTAGTTTTGGAGACAAGAGTAAACAGCGGCATAATGTGTTGATCTGTCAAATTCAACAAACAGTATCTTGAGGTGTTAAGAGTCCCCCATAAAAGCCAGCACAATAGTTAAATAAACCATAAAATGGATGAAAAGTGTCAGTAGAAATAATCTACCAACTTCCAAGTTATTGATAGGCAACAACAGTAGCATTTATGGTGATTTTTTTTTAATTTTTTTTTTTAATGCTTTATTTCTGAGAGAGAGAGAGAGACAGCATGAGCGGGGAGGGTCAGAGAGAGAGGGAGATACAGAATCTGAAACTAGCTCCAGGTTCTGAGCTGGCAGTCAGCACAGAGCCCGATGCGGGGCTCGAACCCACGAACTGTGAGATCATGACCTGAGCTGAAGTCGGACGCTCATCCGACTGAGCCACCCAGGCGTCCCTATGGTGATTATTTAAATTCGTAACACAGTCTCTTCAGTGGAGTTGTGATCACACCAGCCTGCTTATTCCCACAGAACACTTTGTTGAAACACACTGTAGATTTTCTTCTGGGGGCTCAAAATAGAATTTTGATATTTTTAATTATTTCTGACACTTTTCCATCCCTTTTTCTAGTTGTTTTCCCGTGTTTCACAGTTTTTCCTTCCATTTTTTTCAGCCCCTTCTGCCAGGTGCTCTAGTGATTTCTTATCCTGTACATTTCATACGTTCAACTATTTGGATGATGTGGACAAAGTAAAATTCCCCAAAATATTCAGCGTTAACTATCTGTATTTCCAATGAATACAATTTTAAGCGGGCTTTTTCCTGTCTTCTTGGAATCTGAGACATCTCAAAGCTGAAACAAACCAGAAATATCAATTTTCTAAAGAGAAGCATCAGTGACACCTGAGGCCAGCAGAAACCACCACACTCTACTCTTATGGGTTAGACTGCGTCTTCTCAAAATTCATATGTTGAAGTCCTAACTCCTAGTACCTCAGAATATCATTGTGTTTGGAGATAGGAGCTTTAAAGAGGTAAATGGATTAAAGTGAGGTCATTAGGGTAGGCTGTAATCCAATAAGATTGGTGAGGAAATCTGGAAGAAGAAACCCATCCTGCTGACACCTGATCTCAGACTTCTGTCCTCCAGAATTTTAAGAAAATAAATTTTTGCTACTTAAGCCAGCCAGTCTATGGGACTTCATTATGGCAGCCATAGCAAACTACTATATCTACACACCATCTAAACTCCAGCTGTTGAGGGTGAATAATAGGAGGATGGGGCTGAGTGCAGACAGCAGAGTTCATAGTGGAGGATCCCATGGGGGCAGGAAGGAGGCTGCTTCTGGAATAGAAGCGAGAGGGCCGGGCCACCTGGGTGGTTCAGTGTCTGACTTCAGCTCAGGTCATGATCTCATGGTTCATGAGTTTGAGCCCCGCATTGGGCTCTGCACTGACAGTGGGGAACTGCTTGGGATTCTCTCTCCTCTGCTCCTCTCCTATGTGTGTATGTACACGCACACGCTCTTTCTCAAAATAAATAAATTAAAAGAATAAAGACAAGTGGGGGGCCTCCAGGGGATGCATTCTCAAAGATAAGTATGTCAAGAATGGAAACCAATATTTGGTTCCCCAGTTGGACTTCTGCTTTGGCAGCAGCCTTGCCTATTTCTGCCTATCTGAGCAGAGTTCATGAGAACGGAAGAGAGATGGTAAGGCTGACAAAAGGCAGCTTACAGTTTGCTCTCACCATCTGGCACAACAAGACCCTGTGAACTGTCTGTGGGTTGCGTGAACCTTATTGGAGGCTGCCTGTCTTGCACCATGTTGCTGGTATCCCACCACAGAGGCTGTGGGGTAAGTGGCTGGTGACCGGAGTGAGTGGGGAGAAGTTGGTCAAGCCAGAGCCTAAATCTGCACCTCAAAGAAATGTGGGGGCAGCTCCAATGGCTTGTGACTATCACCCCATCAGCCAAAGAAAGAGCAAAGTAAGGACCTGGGCCCCACTTGGCTACATGGTGAAACATCACCATCTCTCCCCACCCCCTTTTTGCACTCAACACTGGAGGACAGTAGAGAAGCTCACCTAGAATAGAGAAAAACAGGTGTATAAATATAAGATGAGGGCCCAGCCCTCCTCACCTCCAAGCTAGGTCACAGCGGAGAGTGAACTGGAGGAGAGAGGAAGCTCTGAATCAGAATCACGCTTTAGTATCCTTCCTTTCCCTCTAAAATGTTGTGTAGTACACATAATTCTTTTAAGATGTAAAATAAGTTAAGATTAATTTTATCCTTAGAATGTTTGTTTTAAATCATAGCATCTTTGCAGCATTTGATACTCTAAAGCCAGAGTTAGAGTCAGACTCACTAAAAGCACAAAGATCTCCTAAAAGTGATATGCAATCCAAAATAATGAAAATAGTTATTATTTGCTAAGTATTTACCATTTTTCAGAATTAGGGGGTGTTAAGAGTTATGCATACATTGTCTCATTAATCTTTACAAGAATCCTAGGAGGCTAATTCTATTATGTTCATTTTATAGATCAGCAATGATATCATACCATTAGTAAACCAATTATTAAATATTCAGAAATTGTGCAAGACTCTGAGCCACACCCTTGATAGCTACTATAGCCTTAGCGTAAGTAGTTATTCCATAGAAATTAGCAAAAGCTACAGGTCAGAGGTTTCCCCCCTTTCCATCTTTCCCTCCACCCACACCCCAGAGCCAACTTATCAGCATAACACAGGATGAGAAAACCGAGGCTCTGAGAGTTTAAGCTATTTGTCCAGATAACACTGCTAGGAAGTGGTGGAGCCAAATTTTGAACCTACGTGTCTCCAGTGTCCCAGCACAGGCTCTGTCACACTCGTGCCCACCACACACACGTCAGTGCTTTCCAGCAGGATAAAAAGTGGGCAGAGCAGCCGATTACAGTGAAAGAGTGCCCTGGCTAATCTGCATTTGTCAAAATTTCCTTACATTATCCTCTGAAGCCCCTTTCTTCTTGATCCCTCAGGAACGCCCAATGCGGAACAGCTAACGGGAGCCAGCAGGCCCTCAGGGAAGTCCAGGCCTGTCGGTGGGAGAGAGGTGGTGGGAGTTAACATCTTCCCTGCTTTGTTGCCCTTTTCATCTGAGCTTTGTTTGCAGAGAAAGAGAGCAGCATCTGCTCTCCCAGTGAGCAGATGATTATACGATACCCCACGGTTTTATATCAAAGACAAGTGAATCTTAAAACCTTTTGTGTGTCTGTGTGTGTGATGGTATTCAAGGTCCTGCATCTTTAAAAAGCAAGGAGGGGGCCATTTCAAAATATAAACATGTTGAAAGACCTACAGAAACAATGGGGACTTTTAATAAGTGAATAAAAAATAAATAATTCCCATTGTCTTACAAAAACATTACACCTGGGCTCTGTTTTTCTGTACTGAAATGCTGGGGGAATATTTCATGAGCTGTGTGGCTTCCTCACCCATACGCAGGAGTGAAGAATGGAGATCAGTAGCTGGGATGGGAAAGTGAGGCCCCCACCTATCGTGTCTCTTGTCCATCGTTCCATGCTGGCCTGGCAATGGATTAATCCTGAACTCTCAAGAAATATCTATCAAGGGCCTCAAACCTCTAGATGGAAACTGAGTGATTCAGTCCATAATATAAGTGTTTGTTAGTAAACATCCAGAAGTTAGAATCATAACTACAGCATCCTCAATAGTATCATCAGACAAAATCCTCCCACACCTGAGTAACAGCCACGACAGGAATTTATTTCATTTACAAATTGTGTTCTGCCATCACTGCCTTATCTTACACTGGCCACGATCTTCCATCACATATATTTACCTATAATCTGTACAAGTGAGGCATAAATTAAAGAAGGGTTATTGATTTAGTTGTGTTGAATAAGAATGAAAGCTAATGAGATATGTCTAGTACTAGAAAGAAACACTCATTTTACAGTAGATTACTGGGAAAGATTAAATTTGTATATATTATGTTGTATACCTGAGATGAGACTTTAGTTTTTAGATTAAAAAGACCAATAGTGGAATCAAGAAAAAGGACAGTGGTGTCTCTCAGGAAACACAGTATCTGTGCCTCATGTTGATAGAGCACAAAGAGCAGTGGAGAGAAGGAGCAGTGAGGAATGAAGAGGTCTGGCATAGATAAGGATTGAGAAGCCCTGGAAATCACTTCCCTTCTAGACGGGACCAAACCCTAGAGCTTAAGGCTGGGCTCTCTTCTATTAATCAGTCCTTTGTCCGGATGGCCTGGGTGTCAGCAGGAAAGGAAGAGATCACAAGTTTTCCATTTGGTTTTATTAAATGTTCTCATCCTGTGGAGATGACCAGAGTCTTGGTGTCCTGCCTGCAAGTGTCCAGGCTCTCTGAATAGCTTCAGTGATAAAGCAGAGTAAAAGCGTTGTCAGAATAATTGAATCTGCCAGACATTCTTTAGTTATCCATTCATCCAGATTCAGTTGTCTCATTTCCAAGTTTTTCATGAAGTTCCTTATAGGATTTTCCATTATAAATGAGCAGCCACCCAAGTACTTCAGAAAGAAAAAAAAAGAAAAGAAAAGAAAAAAAGAAAACACACTAAGCCTAAAGGAAATTTGCAATTCCTAAGAGAAACGAAACGCATTCCAATTATCCTTTTAATTCCCCTTCCATTTCTTTCCCCTCATGTGTAGACCTTAAGCAGATGTTGTAACGCTATATTAGGCTTAGGTGGTACCACATTAGGCAAAGATGAGTGACAGGAAGCGGAGTGTCACATGACCCACATCTTTCTCCTGAGCTCTTAAGCAAAAGTGAAGAGGAGATCTAAGGTGTGAAGAGTCTGGTACTCAAAGGAATGCAAGTTTCATATATCTATGGAGAGGTAAAAAATAAATAATGCAACCTTTCCTGAAATAAGCTCTAAAACCCCCCAGTAGACCTCATATTTTCCCCCATATTTTCTCTGGTTACCTGACATTTGCCTCCTAAATGCCTACACTAGTCATTTGTCCCTTCTCCACCAAGCATCAGCTGTCACACAACTTTTCTTTCCTACAAAGATACTTCATCCACACCCATCCACTTTACTTGGAGATACTGCAGAGGGATTGCTTTTCTGTGCCTCTCCCTTTTTTGTGTGAGCTCTACAACATCAGGACAAATCTACTTCAACTTTACTTGTGTCACATTGGGAGTCAGAAAGCAGATATGTCTTATTTTAACATGAAATACATTATAACTTGCTAAGTTATAATTCTCCCACTGATCCTTCAAAGTTACCTATACTTTGAAGGTGATGATGAGCCTATACTATATATAATGTAGTATAAAAACTAGCATGTCAGGTGGCAATGTTAGGTAATGGAGGTGATAATTTGGGATGTACATATTTGTACAAATAAGAACATTTAAAAATAGTATCCTTAAGAGAACACAGTGCTTTATGAACTGTCTAAACTATACTCAAGGTAGCAACATGTCTACTCAAGGTAGACATCTAGGAATGCATAATAGAAAGAGAAGCAAATGATTACTAATAGTTGTCATTCTGTCTATGCTGTCAGTTTCTCGAAGGCAGAGAGCATGCCTGTCTTGTTTGCCTTGGATCCCCAGGACCTTCCTCGGTGCCTTGCACACAACAGGGGCTCAGTTCATTTTCCACTGGACTGAACTAAATTATCCTGGGGAAACAATGAGATTATAGTAGAAAGCATCTGAATTCAGAGTCAGAAATTCCTGGATCTGAAGGCTACCCAGTCAATTATTAGCTATATAGAGCCTCAAGTAAATCACTTATAACTTCGAGTTTATGCTTCAAAAAATAAAGATGATAATGTGTGACTCATGTCTGTGGGGATATTAACTGAGGAGGCAGTTCTGAGAAAGTGTTTAACACATAGTAGGTAATCAAAAAAATTGTTTCAACTTATGATTATTTATTCAATTCTGTATGTCGGGTATTATGTACTTTGAATGTATCCTAATATCTCTTAAGAACCTCTTACTTGGTTCAGCATTATTTTTCAACTATACATAGAAAGGAGAAATTTCTTTTTTTTTTTTTTACAAATAGTTTATTGTCAAATTAGTTTCCACATAACACTCAGTGCTCATCCCTACAAGTGTCCTCCTCCATGCCCATCCCTCCTCCCCCCCACATCCATCAGTTCTCAGTTTTTGTCAGCATTCAAGAATCTCTCATGGTTTGCCTCTCTCCCTTTCCCCACCATTTCCGCCCTTCTTCTTCCCCTTGGGTCCTCTGTTAAGTTCCTCCTAATCCTCCTATATGTGCACACATATGATATTTGTCCTTCTCTGCCTGACTTATTTCGCTCAGCATAACACCCTCAAGGTCCATCCATGTTGCTACACATGGCCAAATTTCATTCTTTCTCATTGCCATGTAGTATTCCATGGTATAGATAAACCACATCTTCTTGATCCATTCATCTGTTGATGGACACTTAGGCTCTTTCCATGTTTTAGCTGTTGTGGAGAGTGCTGCTATGAACATTGAGGTACATGTGCTCCTATGCCTCAGCATTTCTGTATCCCTTGGGTAAATTCCTAGCAGTGCTATTGCTGGGTCACAGGGGAGTTCTATTGTTAGTTTCCTGAGGAACCTCCACTCTGTTTTCCAGAGGGGCTGCACCTGTTTACATTCTCACCAACAGTGTAGGAGGGTGCCCATTTCTCCACAAAAGGAGAAATTTCAAATGCTATCATACTAGTTCTGTTTTTATCCCATGCATTATTTAGCCAAAAAGTTTGTTTACTGAGTCCTATTTTTAGCCCTATGAATTTATGTAGAAATGTTTTCTTTATTTTTCCTACATCTCAGGTATGGTAAGGTATATATATCTATTTTCAGATACTAGAATTGTTTTCTTCTCTCAGAGATGACACACTAGGACCTAGACAGAAAACCCTTTGCTGTAGAATGACCCTAAGCATTGGGGAAATTTCCCTCCACCCCACAGATATTTAGTTATTGAAATGTCAAAAGGTCCCTTGTTACATGGAAGTCTCCTTTATAAGTCTGGACCCAGAGAACAGCTTTGGTAAAGGGTGCTCAAAAGAGCAGGGTACTCAACTCCCAAACACAGCCCTATTAAAGAACTGTGAGGCTGCCTCAGTCTCCCCACCACCACCCCCTGCAATTCCCCATCTTGCACAGAATACATTACTGTACCCATCTCCACAACTTAGAATGTCAACAAACACCAAATATCAACACTGTTTCCCATGTGCTACACTGGGAGATTTCACATACATTATTTAGATCAGCTCAACAAACCTCAGAAAAGCCCTATGAATATCCCCATTTTACAGGTGAAGAAGCAACAAATGCATAGTTTAAGTGATTTAGCTAGGATCATGCAACAAACAAGTAAAGAGATCGGTTTTGAACCAAGTAGTCTGCCTCTGAAGTCCACACTCTAATTCTGCTAAACTACGTCTCCAGCGTATGAGTGACAAGCTAGACAGGGATCAGAAATTCTAGAAATGTCGAGCTCTACCAAACAAATGCATATTTTACCAGAGTCTTTCACTGACACACTCTTTGTCACTAGAAACTGTCCACAAAATGAGAGAAAAACTGTTCATTTAAATGGCATAAAAAGGTACACTTTAACAGCCAATAACAAAAATTCACAACCTGGAACAACCCTATATAAATTTTTTTGATTTTTCAGTAAATATTCTTAAAAATATAATGGATGATACAACAGAACTCTTTTTCAGATGCTTTTATCAAAGCTCACATCTAAAATTCACGCTACTTCAGATGCCGGTAGAACCTATTTTGAAAATTCTAATACATATGAAGTACCATTGCAATACTTTCCACTTTGATGCTCTCTTTTTTGTGTTAATTCTTGTGGCTTTCTCCAAAAAAGAGTCCTGGTGATTACAGTGCTAGCCTCACTAACCTACAAAATCTGAATGTAACAGAGACGTTTCTATCAGAGATGTAGAATGGCCATAAAAGAAGTCAGATTCAAGAAATACTAAAGTATTCACAAGGGCAACTGGGTCATTCTTTCTTTTGATAAGTGTTCATTTTTACCTAGAAATATGCCTGGAGAAGATGGGAGGAAAACCAATGAACACCACGCTGAGGCAAGGTCATAAATCACTTAGGGTATCTGTGTCACGAGGAGAGTGGCTCACTAGACGTACCTCGAAAGAAAAAAACCTCCCTAACCAGGGCCAGGAAGGAAGGCATTTCTACGTCCTTAGAATATTGTTCCATGCACAGGACTGGGTAGTTTCCTCATTCACCTTCTTTCTTTTTCATCTCCCATTTTGATGGTAAGAGTTGTAACAGATACCTGGCCCTGAAGTTAGATATTTGCTTAAATACTGAAAATATGTGCACTAGGAAGAACGGGGTTTCCTTGCCTCCTCCAAATCTACAGGGTGACCCTCCTATGGCTGCTGCTCAAATCCTAGCCTGTCACCAGGGTCCTCGGTGACAACTGGCAAGTCCTGAAATTTTCCAATGAGAAATTAAAAGCTTCACTTGTAGGCGCTTGAAAACGGCCTCTGCAATGCCTCCGATTACTCAGCAGCTGGTTCAGATGGCAGAGTTGGACAGTAGCCCATTAATGAGGCCTGGATGCACTCACACAAAGAAATAGTCATGCTTTCAACCTCGAGTTTTATCAATGAACTGACTAGATTCCAGGCACTGTCCCTCCGTTGCCTAGTAAAGGAGCGCTCATTGAAGGTTTAATCACAGTTTGCCATCCACAATGAAGGGGCCAGAATCTTTCACTGCACAAGGCAGCCCAACAGCACATCAAAAGGCAGTACCATCGCCCTGCTGTTCTCTCTGGCTGGGCGAGGCAAAAGGACCAGTGCCTGACCGTCTTATGGAAAAGCCTGGTGCCCACAATGCCCCACCCATTCCTACGTGAAGGGGCAGTACACTCACGCCAATCACCCACTGGGGACAAAGAGCTTGAGGGGCTCCATTCTGTCTGTCAGGGAGACTCCCTGTTTGTGAACTGAAGAACGAGCATCTGTGAACTGTCCCGAAGCATCCACCCAGATGCAAGGAGGACATGTAATGGTGGGCCTTGGAAGCAGAAACTACATTCAACTACGTTGGAGGCTTGTGTATACCTCCCAAGTGTCCCAGCACTACTCTCCCCGCAGACCAGACTACAGCTAGTGGTTTAAGCCAGCACAGCCTTGATTCCTCATACCATGTCCCTTAATGACTATTGTCGCACTGGCAGATGAACCTCCATGGTTATAAATTACCTACACATATGCTTCCCAGTCGTTAATTCTGTGCTACCATTTCTGCTTTTTATTACTTCAGACCACCCTCAAGCAGGGCTGGGTGCCTGCACTTGACTTCAGGTATGCAACTTTCAGCTGAGCAAAGTAACAGAGGCAGTAACTAAGTCAGCACAGGCATGCGTGACAGAGAGTGGTTAACACTGGATCAAGGTTCCACTGAGCTGAGACCTCACAGTTACACCTGTTGTATCATCCTCACTATTCTTGATTCATCCCTTCCTTGACTTTGGGTCTCTGGCAAGGTGGGGAAATGAGGAAAGTTCTTGGAACAGCTTTGGAAGCTGAGACATCTTGTCCATAACTGTTGCCCATGGACCATCAAGATTCCCCTCATGTTTCAAAGAAGCAATAGAGAACATGAAGCCAGATACAATACAATCCTGCACCCCAAAAAGTTTCACGGGGTCCCCACCATGTGCAAGGCTTCTACCAGTTGTCACCTGTTCTATGTTTGATAACTATTGGCTGGGACAGTCCTGATTCCAAAATACAGTCATTTCTCAGACCATTTGTCACACTGTGCAAGTTCCAAATATAGCTTTGGAAATACAGTCTCCAGTTTGGGGAAGGAAAACAGTATTAGAAAATGAAGTTTAAGTAGTAATTTTGTTTCCTATTCCTAAATGTGCTTCTTCTGGCAATAGAAATTTAAAAATCACTTAAAAATCAGGAGGTATGAGTCCTGAGATATAAAACAACACAGGGATTCTACAATAGATTAAGCAGCATAAATGTCATGTTCAGCTGTTAGTCAACTTAATGCTAAAAAACGTATTAGCTAGAAGACAGAACTTCCTCATGATAAATTTTAAAAATGAAGTATCAGCCCCTAGGTATTTGGAACAGCCTAAGAATGGATTGTGAAGCTTAATTTAATATTAAGGCTAATGGACAGTTCAAACTAAATTATAGATGAGTTAATATTTTCAAAGAATTACAATACAATAAAATATGCTTCACATTCCAAATTTTCTATTTGGAGTATATTTGGAGTATCTATTAATATTCAGTGAGTAAGAAAACCTGAGGGTCATCACTATATTTCTTGCATATTTAACCATTTGCATAGATGAGAAAACAGAAGGACAGAAAGGTAAGGTGTTGCCAGGCCAGCTGAACGCAAAGTCTGTATCTTGTATACTCAGAGATTGGGATCCAGTAGGACATCCATCCAGCGAAGAGAATGATTCCTATCTGTCATCTCCACCCCTACTTCACTTCTGATCTCCTGACTCTGGAGATCAAATAACATTATTTTGGTGTCTCCCTAAAACCCCTTGCCTTCTCGTTCACCACTGCTATTACCAGTAGTTATGTGTATAACACATACATGCATATGTACACTGCTATTACCAGTAGTTGTTCTACTAGCCCCTTCATTACACCATTTTCATAATCTGTGACCAAGTTACAGCCATTACAACCCACTAAGATAACTGTAGAGCATCAAGCTGCTTTAAAAAAAAATCAGTTAACTTATATTTTCTTGAGCTGTTGCGATCTTCTTCCTAATTGCTTATATAACATAAGGCTATAGATCCTGTTCATCCACAGAGGCCCAGGAAATAGAACTATGAGGATGATCGCATGCCCTGGCTGATATCGGATGCTCCAGCATTCCACTCAATTAGTGTTCCCTTTCTTTTTCAAAATGATCCAAGATTTAACAATAAATTAGTTGCTTTATGCCACTTGAGCATGGCAAGTTACCCACCCACTCTGACACCTTCATTTAGAGTCCAATTGGAGATGTGATCCTCTACACCAATCCCCAAACTGGTTGAGGTCCCAGGACCACATAAAAACTTAAATATTCACATATAAGACAGATTCAAATGCACCTACAAATGCTGGCCTCCTTATAGCCCTGCTCTTCTCGTCCCTGCAAGACGCTTAAATCAAAAGCAGCAACAACTTACATGTTTGAGGAGACTTTCTTGACGCCTCTGTAAAAAGGATTTTCTTAGGGTTTGGTAAATAGGCTTGTACACAGGACTTTCAAGGATGCTCTACCAGTGGAGATATGTGTGTCTATCAGAATGAACTACCCAAGAATTACACTAATATGTCTTTCATGCATATGTACATGTATATAAGTAAATACATATATAGGCATGTGTGTATATAAATAAATACATTCTAGAAAAATAAATTCAATAAAAATTAAAGCACAGTTCTTACAGTAATAAAATACCAATGGCAAGGTTGTTATGTGAAAGTTATATGACATTATATACCTCATATGAGTTATATGAGATTTCCACATACATCCACAAAAAAGTAAAAGCAAAAATAATTCCATTTGCCTTTGAACTGTGGCATTGAAGAGATTTTAAGCTCCAATCTATTTCATCCTTTGATGTGTGTAGCCCAAACTCATGAGAGGAAGGGATACCAGTGAAAAATATAAAATAACACTTCTGCTGACGGATAAAGGAAGAATAACAATAAAAATAAATTATAAAAACTACTCTGTACTATGACTTAGTACAAATCCCGGAAACAAATACCTTCATATGAGTAGCTTTACAAACTCCATCCATCAGAGCCCTATGAACGTGGGCCACTGTGGGGTATGGCTGGGTCTCTGTCACATCCACTTCTCCCCTGCTCAACCTGAGCAGCTACGCCTATATTTGGTTCATATGTGAAGGTTGAATAAGATTTTTCTTGAAAACCTGAAACTAGATGACCTCCATAAGAAAAATAACCAATCCTCAAAAGTTTTCCCCCAAATTAGCTTTTCCTTCAGTTCTGTTAAGCTAACGATTATAACCACAGGACCGTTATTGACAGGCAAAATAAGATTTTTTTTCTGTTTCTAAGGATGATTAAACCAAAGACCAAATCAATCCTCTCCTGGTAAAGTTTTTGATTTGTCTTTTGGGTTGTTCCTTTCTCTCCTTTGTAATTATGAAGAACCAGCCTCTGGTTTGATGAGCACCACCAGGAAAAGAGATATTGATGGGGGCTCCAGACACCCTCCAGCGTACTGCATCAAAGCCAGCCAAACAGATTCACAGACACTGGTCAAGGCAAGAGGGACAGAAAGAGATTCATCAACCCAAGTTAATGTCAGGTTATTTTTAAAAATGGGGAGAAGTGGGGAGGGGGGAATCTGCTTAAATATTTTATTCCATTGGCTTGTACTTCATTAGCATTTCTGAAAGAAGTGAATCCATCCTTCAGCGTTTAGAGGAAAAAAACAAGCTGTGGAAAGAGCATGTAGAGGAAATGAACAGCAGCCCAATTGTCCAACTCTCCAAAGGAAGAGCTGATTGAACACTGAAATTAAAAACAAACCTGAACATTAACCATCTTAACAACATCCACTATCTTCCCACCTACAGGACTCAGACGCATACCATCTCTTTTCCCTCACCACCCCCCACAAACACACACCCCATACACACACACAGGAGCAAGAGCAAAGGACTCAATCCATCCATCGGAATGCAGATCACACCAGAGAAGCTATTGTTCTGTTAAAAAAAAAAAAAAAAGCCCGAGAGAGATTCATTCATTAAAGCTGCAGCAGATGGCTGCTCTGCAGAAGGGCTCAGCGTGAGGCGGGCCACCGGCTGGCAACGCGGCACAGGCAATGTTCACTCCCAGCTGCGCTTCAAGGTTCCTTTCAGAAGCTCTGCATTCCACCGGCAGGCACTTTGCAGGGAATCCCTTGGACTTAATGGACAACTTTAGGGCCAGTCCATTGGCAATCAGGATGGAATCCCTTTCCATCTCCCTGGGCCTTGTCTTCCACCCACCCTCCTTGGGCCACCATCATTCTTTGGCAAGGGATAGGCTCCTGGCAAAAAGCGCATTAGTGTGGGGTCCCTGAGCACTGGCCTGGGTTTGAACAGGGGTCTTTTCCGAGTCTCTTATTGCTAGCATATTCCCTGACCTACGCAGCATAAAAAAACAGGCTTGTTAACTATTCTTTCAAAGAAGACACAAATTTTTTAAAAAGAGAAATTAGATCATGCCTCCCACTTGTAGAAATGTTTTCTTTTACTTTTTTCTTTTGTTATTTTTGTGTTTCCTTTGTTGTTTGATACTGTGTCTTATGCACATTCCTAATTTTCCCCAGGTCATTTAATTCCATTAAATTCACTAAATGTCATTTTGCTCATTTTGCTTTGTAAAATAAAGCCACATTGCTAAATTTCTAGTACATGAGGTCTGTTTTTCCATCTCGAAAATAGTTTTATGTCTAGATTGCTATCAAGACATGTAATAAGACTTTCAACCCCAAACCCAGTAGAAAATTCTTTTCCTGTTAAGTTTTTTCCTGAAAAAAAAAAAAAAAAGATTAAGTCCTTCTGGGAACTGAATTTCATCCTTAAGCCTTTAAACTTTTGTAGCCTTGCTCCAAAGCTCCCTTGGTTCATTCTGGAAATGTTCTGGACTCTGAACAAACGCTACAAAACGTCTTTTTCATAGATCACATTCAAGCCATTGAAATAAATTCCTTATGAAGAGAAATGTTCTGTTCAGGTCTAAGAATAGAATATCCAGACATAAGTGAATAAAAAAATAATTCATTCAGTTGTGCATGTCTGTGATTTTTATTTTAGTTTAGACATATTTAAGAATGTATTCTTGGACTATATGTTAAACAATTTTTAAAAATGCTTTCTCTTTCTTAGGAATGCCTTAGACTATTTAAAAGTCCCTTATTTATCAACACTATGTCTCAACACCTGCTTCCTTCTGTGCCTTAATTGTAATGTAGGGAATTATAATTCCAATCCTGCACATTTTCAAATTAAAGGCTTTGAGCATGTTCATTGTTAATGTTTAATATTCAGTTAAATTTTTTAAATTAGATGAATTCCCTACATCCACCATCTTAGTTTTATAATGGAAGAGCTCTATTTTTCACCAGAATTTGTGGCTCTATGCGCCAGGATGTTTGAAATAAATTAGTGCCCAGAGTCATGCACATCAGTCTTTGAGTGCACTGGAGAAGGAACCAGCCCCCTCGAAAGGAAAGACCTTTATATGTCAAGGATCTTACATGGCATCTGGTGCAGAATATTCAATAAACAGTGCTCAAAAAATGTTTCTTGGACAAAACTAGCAAAGCCAATACTCCTTAATGTTAAGAAATGGAGAGACAACAAAACAGTAACCAAGAGCTTTGCCTTCAGAGTCCATCTGACGAAGGTTCAAGCCTCTTGCAGTATGGGCTCTGGGATATGACTACCTCAGCAAGCATCCAAAACCATGCCTCTGACAGATGTGTGGCCCCCAGTTACTGTTAGAGTCCAACTCCTTGCCAGGGAACAATGTGAAACAACTTGAAGAATACCTCTCTACTCACTCATTAGAGAAGATGAACAATATCGGCAGAAACAACACTAAGGGGACAAAAAGGAAAAGAAAAAAATGGGTTGTATGAAATCAAGACTTGGTTGGAGAGCTGTGAATGGGAGACTGTAATACAGAAGAAAAAGCCGTGGTAAGAGATTACTCAAAAAGTGTGAGACTTTGCCCAAGGAAGGGGACCCAGGCCTACTAAAAGAGAAGCATTTCATTCTGTAGAGCAGTAAAGAGGATGCATTATCAAGTGCAAGGACCTTAATTATCCCCCAGAGAGAGAGACATCGTGACTAAAAGTAAACAGTGTAAATCCATGGCTAACCAGGAGCTGCACCGCTTTCCTGGACGCATGCCACCCACACTACCTTTCACAGCTCACCCGGTAGAACCCTACAGTGACAGGTTAAGAAACTGAAAACCTCAAGGACACAAGGGAACAGATGATACTTTCAAACCCTGTCCAACCTGAAGGTGACAATTACATAAGGGAAATGAGTATATGAGGTGAGAACAATAGGTTCCATGGATTGTGTTAAAGGAAGAAATTTTTTCCTGAACTGTGGTTCGCAATACCAGGAACACGGGGTCCTGGAAAGGGACAGATAGCATCTCACATAAACCAAGACAAAAGCCTTGCTGACCTAATAAAGAGACTTCAAATTCAATTTTGTGGAAAGAGGAATAAGAAATAATCAGAAAAAAAAACTAAGGCTGTTGTCATATCTGGTATGATGGAGGACAGTGGAGAAGAATGAACAATAAACCATAATGGAGGAGGTTCCCAACAACTCCAAAAAGAAAATAATGAGGAAAAATGTTAGGACTGGCCAACTAACACTTTTAGCATCACATACACCTACTTAACTCTACTACTTACTAGCTGCATGACCCTCAGAAATCACTCAATCTCTCTATGCCTTAGGATATCTGCAAAAATGGTGTTAATACTGCATCACCCCAGAAAGTTATAAGAATTCGGTAGGTAAAAAAACACAAAAGGCATTAAAAACAGTGCCCAGCAAAGGGCATAAAACAGCCCACATAAACCAACTCCTGTTAACTCTCCTCACTCTACCCTATATGCCTTCTCGAACTTGCACCTTTTCTTTCATTCTATTTTGCCCACACATGTACTGCTTCCATGCTTAGATTATCCTTTGCCTCTTGTCAGCTGGGGCATTTACTGATCACTCAAGGCTAAGTTTAAGCATTACCTCTTTCAAGAAGCACTCTTCAACTCTTGCCGGGAAGTTGGTTGCTCTCTCCCTTAAGTTATTTTAACAAATCTCTACTCAATACTCATCTCTACTACAGCACACATCACACTACACTATAATTGTCCATTCATACTAGAATGAAAACTCCTCTAGGAAGGAGAGCTAATTTATTTGGGAAATACTTGTATATCAATGTCAAGTGCAAAGCTTGATATGCAATTGATTCTGAATAAATGTTTGCTAAATAAAGGAATATAAGCCATGAAACAAGTCTAGACCCTCCAGCAGAAACCAATATGTTCTTATCCTCAAGCAGCAGAAGAAGAGTATGTAATTCAGAGTCAAACCAGAGAGAAACTTTAACCAATCCTTTTCAGAAGTATATGAAAACAATTTAGAGGGCAATGGACCCAAGTTCCCAAGTAATGTAAAAGAGTGGGTGCTGTGTACCTAGTGTCCAGGATATTATACCCTAAATTACCTTTCAATACCAGGTCAAATCCAAAGTAATCAGAATTGGTGCAGCCCCCAAGCCAAGGCTGAGAAAAAAAAATCCCCAACCTCCATACAGACTTAGTTCTGCTACTTAACCCAGTTAGGATTTGTGTTAGTTAAAGCCCTGTCAGTTATGAACATTTTCCTATTTTTTCCCCCACATCACTGGTCACTTTTTCTGAGATTATTTACTGCCGTCTATTTCATAACTACAAGAAATTCTGAAACAAACAAATCTACTAATACAAGATGCTTATTTATGCCTCAAAAATAACTTCTTCTTATCCTTTTGTTAGTTACCCTTCCCCTTGAGCTCATAATGCACCAGTGACCCAGGACTTAGTCCTTGGTCCTCTTTACTCATCCAGCTATATCACTTCCTTAGAAATTCCATCCAGTCCCAAAGTTTTAAATAGCAACTATGAGATGACTCCCAAAGGTATAAGCTCAGACAGACCCTTCCCTCGCTCCAGATTCCTGTACCCCAATGCCCACTCAACAATGGACATGGACACATAACAAGCATTCTAAATACAACACTAGACTGCTGATCTTTGCCTCACCCCCACAAACTCACTACACCCTCCCCATCAGAGTTGACAACAACTCCATCTTCCCAGCTTTTCAGACCAAGGGCCTCTATGTCATCTTTAACTCCTCTCCTTTTCTCACAACCCACACCCAATCAGTCCAGAAGACCCTATGGCTCTACCTTCAAAATATATCCAAAATCCTACCACCTTTTATCTCCTACATTCTTGCCATCATCTTGCACTTGATGTCACCTTTTAAATGGTCTCCCTAATGCTATTCTTTCACACTTAGAATTGTCTATTCTCAACACAGCAGCTAGAGTGATCTTTTGTAAGAGAGCTCTTATAAATCAGATCACACCTCTCCTTTGCTAAAAATCCCCAAACAGCTCTCATTTCATTCAGCATAAGAGCCAGGTCCCTAAAATGATCTGCAATGCTGTCCTCCCGTGGTGTCTTGTCATCTCTAAAACATCTTTTCCCCATGCTTTCCCCATGCACTCCAGCCTCCTTGGCCTCCTGCTATTTCTTAAGCATCCCAAGCACCAATAGCTTCAGTATTTGCACTTATTATTCTCTCTGTCTGGAAAGCTCTTCCCCAGATCCAAACAGCTGTTCCCGAATTTCTGCCACATCTTTCTAAAAGTCATCTTCTCAACCAGGTCTTCCCTGGCCACATTATCTAAAATTTCATCTATGCTTCAGATCACCCCTCCACTTTAAGGTTTTTCCCAAACTCCATAAAAGCAGACTTCTGTCTACTCTGTTCACTGATGTTTCTCAAAACCTAAAAAATGTGTTTGATACAGAGTAGGCAATAAATACATAAATAAATTATAAACAATAAGTAAATAAATAAATAAACCAATCAACCAACCAACCATCTAGATAAACAGCTTTCCTACTTTCCAGACCAGATTTCTGAAAATAAAAACAAATGGTACTACTCTATAACTGCTTAAAAATGTCTCCAATGGTTGAAATTCAGTATCATGTAACCTAAACAATCTTAGTGCACAATAGGTCAATATCCTTCTAAGGATATTTGTCCTTATTTCTCTGATAATGTCACAAAGTGCAACACTTCCATTAAGCTACTTACACTTTTCTTCTAGGTCAAATCACTCAAAAGAATTTACACGAAAGACCATGATACAGTCATTTTAAAGCAGATATTTTATGCAGTCTTTCAAACTTATAACAGAAAACTTAGCTTACAATGGGAAAGTAATGGTGAACTGAAGAAGACAGGACTAGATGTCATGGATCCAAGTGTTCTTATCCAAGATCTACCCCTTAGGAGCTCTGTGTGGAGAGGCATCAATCTTTCAAAAAGTGAGCTGACCCATATTTAAATTAAGAAGCACAACATCAGCCTTTCTACCATCTTAGAGCTGTTGTGAGATTTATATTTGAGTGGCAGTTTGCAGATTGCTTCCATATTCATCATTTATTTGTATTTATGTCATGTTATTAAAAGAATAATTATAAAATCCACATTTGTGGATTTCCAAATCTTTTTCAACCTTTTCCAAAAATGACCTGCGAATGAGTCAGGACTTGGAAGTTAGGTGTGAGGAGAATGGAGGGAAATGGACGTTGCAGAGGAAATCATTCAGTTCATTTTCCTTTTACTTTTTTTTCCTCAGGAAAGTCTAGTAAGAATAACGGAGCACAAAAAAAAGAGTAAGACTTTTTGCTCTTCAGTTCCAAACTAACAACACAAACTGCATTTCCTTCCAAAACTCTTTGCAACTTGTGGGAAACACTCTTCATTTTGACAACTCTTATTTTCTATTAAGATCTTGGTCTCTCTCCTTGTCATGTTTCTGTCCTGAGCTCTTCTGAGATCTCTCTATTTTTAAGTTTACTTATTCACTTTGAAAGAGAGAGTGACTGTGTGCAGGAGAGGAGAAGAGAGAGAGAATCCCAAGCAGGCTCTGCACTCTCAATGCAGAGACCCATACAGGGCTCTATCTCATGAACCATGAGACCATGACCTGAGCCAAAATAGAGAGTCAGATGTTTAAACAACTGAGCCATCCAGACATCCTCTGAGATCTATCTTTAAAAGTTCATTCTGAAGAACCATAATATTGAACAACGTACACTTTTTCCAAAATTAAGTTTCTACAATGTAAAAGGAAAAATGTGTTACTATCCAGAAGAGAAGTGTTTCCCATTATAATCCCTCTGTGAAGACACACGGCCACTCGAATAAATATGGCATCAATGGAGAAAAGACAGTGGAAACTATCATTAAGCCTGCAGTACTAGAAGTTTGTCTTTACTTGTAGGTTTAAAAACTTGAGAATGGGGCAAAGAATGCTGCCTCTAACTGTTAAAAAGTGATCATCTTAAACACTTGCAACCCTCTCTAAAATAATCATTATTAATTAGTTTTTGTTTTTCAGAAAAACTATTTTAAATGGGGTGTGTATGTGTGTGTGTGTGTGTACGAGTTTGTTTCTCTATTTAAGTCTGCTTATATCTCCTCATAAATAAGTCTACCTCATAAAATAGGGTAATAAATACTTCTTACCTTGTAGGATGTTATGAAGATCAAGTGACACAATGCATGTAGCAAGGGCTAAATAAATAGTGGCAAGTTTGGGACTATATGTGAAAATTTTTTTTAATAAAAAAGAAATGTACCCTCTGCTGTCACAGACCTTTCCACACAGGACCATCCCTGTCTATATACCACTTAAGGAGAAGAGGTAGTGTACTTGAACTGAGCTGGACAGCAGTAAGGAAAGACTGGGCAAGTGCCAGATGATGCATGGAGGGGAACAGCTCTAGCCCTCAGAACTCCAGCAGCTTTTCCAAGTGCTCTGCCAAGGATTTCCCAGCTCTGCCTTCCAACCTGCTAATCTGCTATACTCTGTCAAAGATACATCCAGCTACATTTTTGCAAGAATCCAGACCTTTGAGGAGTATAGATAGAAAAAGCGCCCTGATTCCACAGCAGTTGAACACCAATGAAGAGTAAGAATGGCTTCCTACAGAAATAAGAATCACATCTCAAAAACTGCTTACAAATTACTCTTTAAAACTGGAATCCTGTAAAGTTTAGTTAAATGTGCCTTGTTTGTATGCAGGCATTCTCCTCCTAGAACAGATGCATCCATAAAGATGGCAGTAAAGTAAGTCAAAACAAATCAACAAATACTTATCATGTGCTTACATTTAGAATATATTCTCACAGCGTGTGTGTTTATGTGCGGGTATGTTGGGAGAGATGGATCTTGCAAAACAAAGTTAAAAACTCTTTTCAAAAAATAAAATATAGTAACTAGTTTGTCAGTATATTAAATTTATTCGGGGGGGGGGCGGGGGTGCTTAGTCAGTTGAGCATCCAGATTCAGCTAAGGTCATGATCTCATGGCTCATATGTTTGAGCCCCTCATCAGCTCAGAGCCTGGAGCCTGCTTCAGATTCTGTCTCCCTCTCTCTCTGCCCCTCTCCTGCTTGTGCTCTCTCTCTCTCTCTCTTTCTCAAAAACAAATTAGTAAACAAAAAAATAAATAAATTTACTCAGTATTTTTTTCCACTACATTTTGAACTTTTCAGCTATTCGTAGCATTTTCCAATTGCAAAATGACTCTGAATTTCTGAGCCCACCAACAGAATTTATGCTAAGTTTGGCACTGAAATGAGATATCTTCCCTCCCAACTTTGCTATCAGGGATAATTTTTGCCCTTTCCTTCACCTGGATCCTTTACCTTTTTCCTACTAAAGGCCTTTGACTTGTCAATAATGTGTACAGATAGCACATAGAAAGCAAAATGATAAGAAATAGAAGAATTGGACTAAATTCAAATATAGAAATAATTTATAACTGTTCATTTTTTTGTTTTGGAATAGCAAGGACAAATATAGAACAAGAGACTATCAAATATAATTGCAGAAAATTATCTTGTGGTGGCCATTTATTCTCCTATTCAAAAATAAACAACAATTAAAGCATCCATTTTTTGTGCATTTCTCACACCTGCAAAGCTAGACTTCACATCTCCACGAAGAGACTGGACCTGTGGATGGTGAAGGACGATCTCATGGAGGCATTGTTGCCAGAGTTTGTGCTTCCATAATGGGTCATTATAAAGTTTGCAACACCATCTTTATTTCAGCTTTGCATGTATCAGACCACATGACAAGGAGGCAAAAGGAAAATGATAACAAAAAGGGATGTAAACTAAACATGATAACAAAAAGGAATGTAAAGCTAAAGGGACTTCCAGTACCATTAAAACCCATGATTTGACACCAACTGAGATTCAATAATATATTCCGACCTACAAATACAAGTTTTTATTTTGTTTGGTCTGACTACTACTAGTCTTCATGTTCACTTCAACAATGGAATGAAAAGAGTTCTCCTTGACAGAACATTTAAAATAGGGCCAACTCTTTTGGCAAGGATTTAGGTAATTTCCATTATAAGACGATTTCAATTATCTCTGATCTACTATTGATGCATGCGTAAACCCATAAAGAACTTTACACAGAATTCCACACTGACATCAATGTCCACAGTCTTAACAAGTGGCATTAATTCAATGTGTTCAATTTTCCCTGACATTAAATTTCTCAGGTTTTTTTTTTTTAGTCCAGTGAACGTTAAGAGCAGAGTGTTAACAGCACATCTGATAACATGTATTTTGCTCAAGCAGAGGAGATAATTGTGTCATTTGCCTAGATTCCAATTTATAAGCTAAGGCTTCATTGGAGCCCTTACCAAACTAATATGTTAGAAAAACTACAGCTATCTTTCTCTTTTTTTATTGAGATAAAACTGACATAGGACATTATATTAGTTTCAGGGTACAAAATAAAACTACTTTTAAATTGGTTCAGAAAATGTGTTTTTAGCTATCTCCACAGATCTAGTTTCAACATGAAATATTAATCAGCTGTAATGATCTACCAAGTAGTTTGGTTACAGATACATATATCAAAGTCAAATGGAATTTTAAATAAAGCATTGTGTATTTTAGAAATCCATTAACAGGATCTGCAATACTCAATCCAAATGGATCAATAATAAGATCAGTTCATTTGACAGAAAAATTGTCTCAAAGGCATGGGACTACTGATTGTATTAGAATTAAAAGAATTTGAGACTGGCATGGTGTTTTGATAAAAGATACATTGTGGACTAAGAGAAATTGATACAATTTTCTCATGGAGTAGCTAAGAAAGAAATGAAAACTATCAGATTTTTATTTGTTTCTAAATGAATGATAAAGGGGCGCCTGGGTGGCTCAGTTGGTTAAGCGTCAGACTTTGGCTCAGGTCATGATCTCACGGTTCGTGAATTCAAGCCCCGCATTGGGCTCTGTGCTGACCACTCAGAGCCTAGAGCCTGCTTCAGATTCTGTGTCTCCTTCTCTGTCTGCCCCACCCCTGCTCACACTCTGTTTCTCAAAAAATAAATAAACTTTTAAAAAAACTTTAATAAAAAATAACTTAAATAAATAAATGAATGGTAAAAATAAGTAACATAAATTTATATATGTGAAAATTTATAATAGCTAATACAGCACATGTCATCTGGCTAATAACAGTGACAACTACTCACCTGACCTTGGAAAATCAGATTTAGTAGATGTAACTGACACAAAACTGGAAATGGTAAATCATTAATGGAAGAATTAAATCTTCCTAGTGAGATTTCAATCATGCCAGTATTTGATCAAGAAGTCTGGACTTCATTAAATGACAACTTCAATGACAGAGACTATAATTACTGACATGTTAGTATATGCCATAAAGCTGAACAAATATTGGGTCAATCTTAAAAATTATACAAAATAGAAGTGATCCAATTAACTTAATTTCAGTAAAATAAAAACAGACTTAAAAAAGGAATGAGATGGGGTGCCTGGTTGGCTCAGTTGGTTAAGCATCTGACTCTTGATATTTGCTTAGGTTGTGATCTCACGGTCTTTGGATCGACCCCGTGCTGGGTGTCGTGCTTAGTACAGAGTCCACTTGGGATTCTCCCTCTCGCTCTCTCTGCCTCTCCCTTGCTCACTTGTGTACATGTGTCTGCATGTGTGTGTTCTCTCTCAAAATAAATAAATAAACAATTAAAAAATGGAATGAACTGTTCTACAGAATGGACACTACTTCTAGAAAAGACTAAAATTAATTGATGTTATAAAAAATTTAAATTCACAAACATGAAATCATGAACATACTCAGTATCAAAACATTCTGGGGGCACCTGATAGCTCAGTTGGTTGAGCATCTGCTTCAGCTCAGGTCATGATCATATGGTCTGTGAGTTTGAGCTCCACTCGGACTCTGTGCTGACAACTCAGAGCCTGGACCCTGCTTCAGATTCTGTCTTCCTCTTTCTGCCCTCCCCCACTTATGCTTTGTCTCTCTCTCTCTCAAAAATAAATAAACATTAAAGAAAATTTTTAAAAAACACCATTCTGTATCAAATTGGCTTTGATTGCTTGACTACACACACACAAAAATTATTCTCCTTCATTTTTCCTGGATATTTACAATATCTAAGCACATGGTATTTATATAATTCATATTACATATTCATATTCTGTAACAATAGAATTTGGTCCAAATCCCATAATGAGAGCAAGAACTTTGTTGTCAGTGAGGCTTAAGTTCAACCCTTGACCATAACACTCCCTCGTTGTGTAATCTTAAATGAGTCAAGCATTTTGCCAAGTACCAATGTCTACAAAAATCAATGATACCCCAAAGTCTTGCTGAGAGGATGAAACGATAATTATTACATAATACACACATATTGGGATTTATGCCATTCTATTCTTCTCCTTCATGGTAATGCTTATGATCTCAAGTGAGGCACACAGTAGATATTCAAATGTAAGGTAACTATTACACAAATCATGATATGATGATGAAGAAAATCTGCTATGCCAATTCTTGGCAGATTAATAATAACTACTGAGTCATGTTAATTTTATGAGTGTTTTCAGATATGAATGCAGGATCTCAGAATTTTTTAAAGTCTGTTTTCATTCAGAAAAGCCTCAAGTAAACAAGAAATAGGATGGAATATATATGGTTGCTTAAAGATAAGCTCAAATCTTCAGTGGTAATTGAACAACTCACTCACGGAATAAGTTTATTTCTGAGTTGGAAGCTAGTCTATTGCATTATTGGTGATAGAATAAATAATTCCCAAAGGCAAATAGAATATTGTATGAAAGAAAAGAATGAAAGTCACTTACTTAAAGGTAAGCAGGCATTTCACAACCAGATGAGCTACGCTTGACGTCTCTATGATTCTTGGTTTACCTGAAAGGTCATTATTATGGTAGTTGTTATTGGTTTTGCTATTGTTATTGATTGGTTTAAACTAAGGATTTTCATCAGAGACGTTACCCTTACTCTACAGAGCTTCTTGCCTTGATTATTGAAATAGAAAAATGAAACAGTTCGGGCTTTGCCTTGAATATAAACAATGTGGTGAGACTAATTTGCTTCTAAATGTTTTAAAATAGCAGAAAGTATTTCCAATATGTTTTCTCATTTGAAGCATAAAAACCTAAAAATAATTGATTCTAAGTACTGATTTTTCTCAAGAGGTACTGATGGGAAAAGTGTTTAGGAAAACACTTACTTTAAATACAGAACTTATCAGAAAGATATGTCTAGATTCTCAAAAACAAATATAAACTGCATAGCCAACATGTGGTCACTAGGTCTTAAAATACTGAAGGAAGGACACTGTGACCAGGGAACAAATTTGATGCCTTGCCTTCAGGCCACTGTGCACCATATGGGTACAAATGCAAGTTGCCATTATTTTATTTCTAAGAAGAGTTTCACGGGGCGCCTGGATGGTTCAGTAGGTTAAGTGTCCGACTTCAGCTCAGGTCATGATCTCACAGTTCATGGGTTTGAGCCCCGCATCAGGCTCTGTGCTGACAGCAAGCTCAGAGCCTAGAGCCTGTTTCAGATTCTGTGTGTCCCTCTCTCTCTGACTCTCCCCTGTTCAGTCTCTCTCCCTCTCTCTCTCTCTCAGAAATAAATAAAACATTAAAAACATTTTGTTAATGTTTCAGATACTGAGATATAAAAAAAAAAAAAAAAAACCATGGAGGCAATAAATAGAGACAGTCTTAGCATAGAAATGTCCCAGATGACCCCCAAAGATAAAAGAAAACCATCTTCCACCAATATGTCAAAAGAAAGTGCCTCATGCTTCTTCTCATGGTTAGTAAAGTTTTGGGTTTCGTTTTGTTTTTGTTTTTGTTTGTCTCACTGGGTATTCAGCAAATCGAATTGTAAGAGATCAAAAGCAACAAGCCTAGGAAATAGCTACTAACCCTTATGTATTTCTCTCCCCCTACTGTGCTCATTTTCAAATGAAAGCTGATTTCCCTGCATACTTCCTCCATACCAATGTCCACCATCATATCTGGCTAAACTGTCATGGCTAATTACCAGAGGGGCTATTTAATCAGCAGCAAACAGGGGAAAAGCAGACTTAAAAGAGCACCCACTGTGTACGCTGGCCTGAAGACAACTGATGCGGCACAATTGTTCCTCTTGGCTCATTCTTCCTTTCTTGCTGGGCTGGACCATGGTCTGTGGGGCCTGGGGACAGGTGTCTGAAGTCCCTTGACTTCTCTGCCCCACCAAAGCAACATTCATCAGTGACTTGTTCCCACCTGACTTGGTTGGTCTTGCCTCCCTGGGCTAACTTAAAAGGAAAATTCTCTTAATTTAAAGGTAGAAATGGATAGTACTGGAAGTCTTAGTCTCAACAATCAGACAACAAAAAGAAATAAAAGGCATTCAAATCAGCAAAGAAGTTAACTTTTCACTATTTGCAGATGAATGACACTCTATGTAGAAAACCAAAAAGGAGCCACCAAAAATTGCTAGCACTAATACATGAATTCAGTAAAGCTGCAGGATTTAAAATCAATGTGTTGAAATCTGTTACATTTCTATACACAGTAGCAAAGCAGCATAAAAAGAAATCAAGAAATCCATCCCATTTGCAATGACACCAAAAATAATTAGATACCTAGGAGTAAACATAATTCAAGAGGTTAAAGAACTATAGATTGAAAACTATAGAAAGCTTATGAAAGAAAGTGAAGAGGACACAAAGAAATGGAAAAGCATTCCATGTTTGTGGATTGGGAAAACAAACATTATTAAAATGTCTATACTACTCAAAGCAAACTACACATTTAATGCAATCCCTAGCAAAATAGCACCACCAACATTTTTTTCAGAGCTAGAACAAATAATACTAAAATTTGTATGGAACCACAAACATCTTGAAAAAGAAAAACAAAACTGGAGGCATCATAATTCTGGATTTAAAGCTATATTATAAAGCTGTAGTCATCGACAGTATGGAACTGGTACAAAAACATACACATAGATCAATGGAACAGAATAGAAAACCCAGAAATGGATTCACAACTATACAGTCAACTAATTTTCAACAAAGGATAACAGAATATCCAAGGGAAAAAAGACAGTCTTTTCAATAAATGGTGTTGGAAATACTAGCTGGTAACATTTGGAAGAAGGAAACTGGACCATTTTCTTACACTATACACAAAAATAAATTCAAAATGGATGGAAGACCTAAATGTGAGACAAGAAACAATTGAAATCTTAGAGGAGACCACAGGAGGCAACCTCTTTGACTACATCCAGAGAAACTTCTTACTAGACATGTCACTGAAGGCAAGAAAAACAAAAGCAAACATGAGCTACTGGGGATTCATTAAGATAAAAAGCTTCTTCATAGCAAAGGAAGTAATCAACAAAACTAAAAAGCAACCTACAGAATGAGAAAAGATATTTGCAAATGATGTAGCTGATTAAGGGTAGTATCCAAAATCTATAAAGAACTTATCAAACTCAACACTCAAAAAACAAGCAACCCAGTTAAGAAATGAGCAGAAGACATGAATAGACACTTTTCTGAAGAAAATATCCAGATGGGTAACAGACACAAGAAAAGATGCTTAGGGGGCCTGGGTGGCTCCATTGGTTAAGCTTCCAACTCTTGATTCAGGCACAGGCCATAGTCTCATGGATTCATGAGATCAAGCCCTGCATCAGGCCCTATGCTGACAGTGTGGAGCCTGCTTGGGATTCTCTCTTTTGCTCTCTCTCTGCCCTTCCCCAACTCACACACATGCTTTCACTCTCTTTCAAAATAAATAAACTTTTTAAAAAGAAAAAAGAAAAGATGCTCAACATCACTCATCATCAAGGAAACACAAATCAAAATCACAATGAGATACCACTTCACACCTGTCAGAATGGCTAAAGTTAACAACACAAAAAACAACAGGTGTTGGTGAGGATGCAGAGAAAGGGAAACCTCTTGTACTGTTGGTGGGAATGCTAACTGGTACAGCCACTCTGGAAAACAGTATGGAGGTTCCTTGAGAAACTAAAAATAGAATTATCTTATGATCCAGCAATTGCACTCTTAGGTATTTACCCAAAGGATACAAAAATACAGATTTGAAGGCATACATGTTTATAGCAACATTATCAATAAGAGCCAAACTACAGAAAGAGTCAAAATGTCCACTGATTGATGAATGGATAAAGAAGATGTGATGTGTATATATATAATGGAATATTACTTAGACATTAAAAAGAATAAATTCATGCCATTTTGCAATGATGTGGACAGAGCTAGAATGTATTATGCTAAGCAAAATAAGTCAGAGAAAGAGCATACCATTTCACTCATATGTGGAAATTAAGAAACAAAATAGATGAACATATGGGAAGCGGGGGGGAAGAGAAGAAAGGGAAATAAACCACAAGAGACTCTTAATGATAGAGAACAAACTATGGGTTGATGGAGATGGGCTAGATTGGTGATGGGCATTAAGGAGGACACTTGTTGGGATGAGCACTGGGTGTTGCATGTAAGTGATAAACCACTGAATTCTATTCCTGAAACCAATATTGCACTATATGTTAATTAACTCAAATCTAAATTTAAAAAAGAAAACAAAAACAAAATAAAAAAATAATAGTAGAAATGGAAAATGATGTGAATATAACTACAACATTTCAGTTCCTTAATAAATCACCTCCTCCCTAATTCTTTTACTCTTCTAGGAACCCCACAGCAAGGTATCTGTTATACTTCCGGGTTTATTCACTTTAGATCCATTTTAATGGGCACTTCTCAGGAAACCTACTAAGATGAAAGTACTTTAGATTCCAACTGGCTCTGAAATTTTTGAGTAACTCTCAGTGAGTGTCAGAAAATGTCAAAGATTAATTGGGCATTGTAGATCAAGTTCCAGGATGTCCATAGAATCTTAGCATACCATAATGTACTCTTTTTTTTTAAATTTTTTAATGTTTTTATTTATTTCTGAGAGACAGAGAGAGAGAAAGCGTGAGCAGGGGAGGGTCAGAGAGAGAGGGAGACAGAATCTGAAGCAGGTTTCAGGTTCTGAGCTAGCTGTCAGCACAGAGCCCGACGCAGGGCTCGAACCCAGAAATGGTGAGATCATGACCTGAGCTGAAGTCGGACCCTTAACCGACTGAGCCACCCAGGCGCCCCCATAATGTACTCTTTAAACATAAAAATATAAGAAGAAGAGCTTGTGGGGAAAAGAAATAAAGGCATAAATTACATGCTGTACTTGGCTGGGCTGAAGTGACACTCAGATCTGTCTGGGAAGTAAAGCTAAGTGACACTTGTTCTCAAAAGTACCTATTTGCATCCACTGATTTACATTAGGGCCGAAAGCCCTTGGTGGGTAGTGGGGTGGGACACACATGAATCATATCTCCATTTAGAGTTCAGGCCTATATAGGTATGTCTGGCAGAACTTAACAAGCAAAAGGAATGGATGCCAGAGTACAGAAAGGACAGTAGGGAATGCCTGTAAAAGAAAATTCATATTAGGGCCAAAAGTTGTCTAACATAGGAAAGGCAGAGAGTCTGAAAGTTGGGAGGAGAGGCGAGTTTGAGTGCATCATTCAGTGAGCTGGTACTTAAATCCATTCAGACAAAGCTACCTGGTGATAAGTACAAATCCCAGGCAGGAAAAGAATTTATGTGTGACCTGGCAAAGCCATTGCCGTAAACCCAGCCCCAGTCTGGGCCCAGGAACCCTTGTTCTGGAATCTTCAAGAAGAGGAATCATTTTCATCTCACTTCCCAAGATTTGGCCAAGTTATCCGAGCAAATTGAAGTTTGTCAGAAGCCAAAATGATACCAGGAATCTGTTCCTCTGGCTGGGGGAAAGCCGGTCAGGGGAGGAGGGCAGGCTGAGGGGCAAGAGACTCCATGCAGAATGGACAAGGAATCCAGAGGCAGTGGAGTCCTGACTGCCTGTGAAGCATGTGAGATAACTCTCCAAGTTTACTGTAAGAGACTGGAGCTTCTGTTGGAACAAGTTGAGACTTAGAACAGTCATATTTAGTTATTAATGTAAATATGATGTAGTGTGGTAGTATGCACCAAAATCAAGAAAGTTGACATTTTTTCCTAGTCCTGGGAAACAAACTTAATCCAACTTAATTTCAGTGAGATTTATTTCTGTGTAATGAATGTTTCTCAGACTTAGACTAACAGATTAGCAACTCGTATTTGGCAGAGATGGAAACCTTTGAACTTCAATAAATCACCTCCTCCCTAACTCCACAAAAACAATAACAACAACAAAAGTAAAGAGATAATTGACTCATGGAACACAGGTTTGTTCTTAAGCCTATTGCCCAAAGCCTGATTTCTATGTTTGTCTTTAATTTTCATGTCTTTTAATGTGATACATAGATAATGAAAATAAGTCTCTAAAAATGGTTCAGTGACTCACAGAGAAGAAATTATGTCTCCAAAGCATGTGTGAGATCTAACTCTTCTCTTCCAATCAGGAAGAGAGAGGAAGAAGAGGAGGGGCATGAGGAAGAAGAGCATGAGGCCCTGTTCAGGCCATGTTCTCAGGGAACCTTCCTAAATCTGAGGTCACTCTGAGTTTGAACAGTTCATTGTAGAAAAGTTAGAAATGGAGATATTCTTGCTTTTACCCAGTGTACTCAACATCTCTATAGATGAAAGCTGTCGGATTTTCCCAATGTAAATCCAATCATTAAGTAATTCCTCTAAGTTTTTGCAATACAGATGTTTGGAGGATTTCTGAGCTGTTGTGACCTAGAGGTTTGCTATGTACAGTATTTCTTGATTTATTATCTGTTCATTCAAATGAAAACCCTTGGGGAGAGCAGAATTATTTTCCTTAAATAAATGTTTGATTGCTATGCCTTAAATTGGAAAGGAATTTTTTAATGGTCAATAATGACACTAAATTGATTATTAATTTGTTTTTAGAAAGATGAACTTTTAAACAGTTATTCATTCTCACATGAAGAAGAATTCAAGAACAGAAGGCTGTAGCATATGCCTAAATGTTTATTACACAGTTTCTCCAATGTACATCCAATTTTTCATAATGCATCACATATATTCTTGATTTTTATGTGCATAAGCACATACACTGTGAGCTAATAATTAGGATTGTGGAACAGGTGCCTATCTTCCATAAGAGTGTGATGTACTGATTAACTTGGAGCCAGAAAGCTAATAGGTCAGATCCAGCTCCACTACATATTTGAAACCTACTTGGAAATTGAAGTTAGTGAACTTGTTTCCTCATCCTCAAAATTGAAAATGACAGCCATTGCCTTATAAGACCTCTGTGAAGGGTGCCTGGGTGGTTCAGTCAGTTAAGCATCCAACTCTTGATTTCGGCTCAGGTCATGATCTCAGAGTTTATGAGATTGAACCCCTGCTTGGGATTCTCTGTCTCCCTCTCTCTGTCACTTGCTGGTTCTCAAAAATAAATAAATAAACATTAAAAAAAAGACTCTGTGATAATTAAATGGGATAATGAACCAAAAATATGCCTGGCATCACTGTTATGATACAAATATATTAGCATACAGAAGATACTCTTACAAAAACATATTTAGTAAAGTATTTCAAACAATTATGAAGATAAAAATAATCCATACAATAATGAATACAATGGTAACAATTACAAATTAGAATCTACTGATGTGTTCTTATAGATTCCCACATAAGCTGTTAATAAAGAATTCTTACAATCATTCCTTGAAATCCAGAATTGAAACATTTTCATCTGGAACATCTGAAAAACACAAATTTTCTTTTTAAAAAAACTTTTTTTAAATAAAATCATATGGATTTCAATCAAAATGACAGACTAAGCCTTTATGCCTATCTACTCCCACCTCAATTTCCTAAAAATACCAGAACACCTGTTTTTAAAAAGAACAGATTCACAACAGTGTTGGAAAATAAGAATGAGTAGAATTGATGGACAGAAATTGTGAGAATTTCCAGAAATGAAAGACTGACAGAATCATACTGACAGGACAAACCACAACCCAGACGACATGGAGGAGAAATCAGTTGCAAAGGTAGAGCAACTCTAGGACACTCAAAATTCAGGGATGGTAGACAAGGTAACAGGAAGGAATCCTGAGGAAAGCGCCTCAGTCATTGGCTGGCAAGCAGTTCAGTATACCCCACTCTCCCACCTTTCACGACCCCACCACCACCAACAACAACAGCAGCACCACCTATCCCTGGGCCTGTGAGGTTATGGACTGGACCAGGACTTGGATTGTCAATGCCCCAAAACAATACAGAGTCCCGATATCCAGATAAGGAGCACTGAACCCCACACCTGGCAGCATATCCCAGCTCTCCCCCTCTGACAAAGAAGGCAGATTTTGGTAAACAGAAACATTACTTACAGTATGTAAGCAAGAAATCTCAAATATAAAAATGAATACACACAAGAGTTAGCAAATACTTTCAGAAAACCGACCCCATGAGAGAAGGCACCAAATTGAACAAAGAAAACCATAAACATCTAAAGAAACAACTTAAGAGAACAAAGAGAAGATGGCTTTGAAATAAGTATAGCTGATCTTCACACTCGTGGATCCCATGTTTGTGAATGTGCCTATTTGATGAAATTTATTTGTAATCCCCAAGTCAACACTCATGGTGCTTGCAAAGCCAATCACAGACATACATAGAAGGGTGAGAATTTTGAGTCCCCTGATGTGCACATTCCAACTAAGGGGAAACAAGGCAACACTCTGTTTTTATGTTTCAGCAATCATACTATAAAGAAGTGTCTTTTTGTGGTGTATTAAGTGCCATGTTTTTCACATTTTTGTGCTTTTTGTTGGTGATTTCTCTGTTTAAAATGGCCCCCAAATATAGCACTGAAATGCTATCTAGGGTTTCTAAGCACCAGAAGGCTGTGTCATGCTTTATAGAGAAAATACATGTGTTCAATAAAATTCATGAAGGCATGAGTTATAGTTCTGTTAGCTCAAAATTAAATGTTTATGAATCAAAAATATATATTAAATAAGGTGTCTTAAACAAAAACGTCCATCAGAGAAAGTTATTTATTGATGACTTGATGAAAACATGACCAGAAGGAAACATGTTATGTTCCCTTAGGAACAACAATGGTTTGATGTTCACTAATTCAGTATTTGCTAATTTACTAATTCATGGAGACTTTATGGAACGTACTACATTTCATCAGTAATGAAAATACACTGTAAAATAGATATCCTCATATGAATAAGATAGGCTATTATACCCAAAAATAATATTAGACTGTCTAAAAAAAATAATTTGAGATTCTGGGGGGGGGATATATGAATGTAGAAACTGAAAATCAATGAATATACTGAATAGCAAAATGGACACTAGTTTTAGAATAAATTAGCAAGTGAGATCAAGCCAAAAATGTCCCCACAGACACTTCAAAGGGACACAAAAATGCAAAGAAGGTTAGGATTAGACAGAAGTATAAAAGTTTTAACATCTACCTAGTAGAAGTTTCAAGATCAAAGAAGACCGGGAACAGAAAAGATTTCTCAAAATCAAAGGAATACCTGTCTTCAAATTGCCACAGCCTAACAAGTGCTCAGCAGAATGAATTTTAGAGTCCACATGTGGACACAATGTAGTAAAATTCCAATACCAAGGATAAAGAGAGGTTCCTAAAAGCTTCCAGAGAGAAAACCAGGTTTCCTGTAAAGGAACAAGGCTCATTTTAACCTGAGAATTCTCAAGGGCAACACTAGATTCTAAAAGAAAATGGAACAATCTCTTCAAAGTTCTGATGGAAAACAGTATAAAAATTTGAGTATAAAACCTGGACTCAGCCAGACCAGCATTTAGGGGGAAAATAGACATTTTTTAATGCAAGGACTTTGAAAGTTTATCACTCATCTATCCACTCCAAAAGAACTATTAATGTACTTAAGCAAGACAAAAAAAATAAATACATTAGGAAGACATGGGATACAACTTGATCATTACTGAGTAATTAATATTTTTCAAATAATTAGACATAATCTAAGTTTTACAGACTTCTTTGATCACCACTTATATATTTTTTAAAGTGGTGATGCAAAAGTAATACAGGCGCATTGAGTAGGAAGGGGAGATAAACTTTGAGAAACAGAAGAAGATAAAAACAAAAGTGCCATAGTGGGATATTTCATGGAGTCTATCAGCTGGTGTCACCCCTGGGAAATAAACATTGCCTTCCTCCGGGAAGAGGGCTTTGAAATCCCAAGGCTTAACAGGTTCAAGAAGAAGGCTGGAAAGAAAAAAAAAATAAATCAGAAGAGACTTAAAGAGGGAAACTGTATTATCCCATTTGGCTAAAAGTCATAATTCTAAATAAGTGATTTTTCCAAAGTCAGCGGCAATTAGGAACGCCATTTGGAATTCCTGACTGCCAATTTTGCAATCAACTCACCTCATCTCTCTTAACTTCAATGTAGCTAACACAGAAGCAGTTATGATCCTGTCCTGAACTGAGTTAGACAGTACACCTCATGGAAGGACTAGCGTGGCACAAAATAGGTCGAGTCAAGAAAAGAAACACAAAGTAAAGCCATTCACCAGATGAGAAACACATTAAAAATTAAATTCATGCACTCTACGGAGCTTGCTGCTCCAGCATCGTGTACATTTACACCAGGTCACAGAAACCACTGTTTTCATTTGAGATTAGTCAGAACGTTCTGCTACCTTACTGCACATGTATCTAATCTAGTATCTGTTTTAAGACAAGTTAACAAACACTTGGTTTTCTAAGCTGAATAGACTCCCAGCCTCCCAGACTACCTGGACAGTAGGTCTCCCACCAAGTCCTCTCAGAATCCTAAGGCTCTGATGATTGCTTCAGGGCTTCTACCAACAATGATATGCTTTCCCTCAGTAATGAAGTCTTAATATATCTGAGGGACTGGGTCATTGTTTCTAACGGTTAAGTATAAGGCTGTTCCTGGTAAAACTTCATACAGGTCAAAAAGAGGAATTCTGCCGTCTAAGACACTTGAAAAGTATCAGGTACAGAAAGAAAAAGGGTCTGATAATAAAAACAGATCTTGGGTTGAATCTCAACTATGGTACTGTCCACATGAACTTGAAGAAGTTATGTAACTTCTCTGAAACTCAGTTTCCTCACTTGGTAACTGATAATCTGCACAAGGGTGGTCTATAGACTAAAGTAGATGATCATGACCCAGCACTCATAAATTGTTGGTTCCTGTAACTCAATCAGTGTCTACCCAGTAGTGATATGGTTAATAAAAATTTTTGAGGACGGAGGGAGAGGTCACAATGGTCTGGTTAACTTGCAGTGATGCACTGTATATTGAAACTGTCTATTTGGACATTATTAAGCTGAGAGGATGGGTCCTTCCCATGAGAGATAAGTATTTGCACAGATGACATAAAATCTAATTCTGTTGGTTTTGATCTGAAACACTACAATTACTATAAATGATCTTGAATTTTTCTCCCTTTCTATGGCTCCAATTGTGGTACTCTGTCTTACCATGTCTTCTGGCTAGAAGTCCCAGCGATGACTAAAATACTGAAAAAATTAGAACTCTCTTCTTGTTTAATAACTTTTGTTTTTAACTCTCACACTTGTTTAATGTAAGGGGTACTAAAAAGAAGTTAAAAGTAAGCTATAATATTTGTTAGAGAGTAAAATCCATTCAGTGGAATAGAATGTTAAGATTCTCTGGAGTACAATTTGTGTACAAATTATTTGAGAGTGGCTGAGTTTTCATGCCAGCAGGCTCTTTGAGCTACACTGTGACACTGAACTCTGTTTCTTATTGTTGAGTCAGACATGAAAAAATTTCATATCTTAAAATTTGTTTTATACAACAAAATCAGAAAAAATCATTTTAATTTATTTTTTCCAAGAATTGTTTTCATTTAAGTGAAACAACTAAATATAATACTTTATCTACTCTTATGTTTGATATTTCTATAATAACCAAATAATGTTCCAAAATAATAAATTATAACTTCCATAACTAAGAAATGAATTCTACCAAAAGCAATTTTGCATTTATTGAAACTAAAATTCACATTATAAACTACTTTTTTTTTGTAAGTTCCACGCCCAACGTGGGGCTCAAACTCATAACCCTGAGATGAAGAGTCACATGCTCTACTGACTGAGCCTGCCAGGATCCCTTTATATAACTTCTATAAAAACCTTCCATAAATGAGAGAAGATATTTGCAAATGATATATCAGATAAAGTATTAGTATTCAAAATCTATATAGAATTTACCAAACTAAACACCCAAAAAACAAATAATCCAGTGAAGAAATGGGCAGAAGATATGAATAGTTACTTTTCCAAAGAAGACATCCAGATGGCCAACAAATACATGAAAAGATGCTCAACATCACTCATCATCAGGGAAATACAAATCAGAACCACAGTGAGATACCACCTCACACCAGTCAAAGTGGATAAAATTAACAACTCAGGAAACAACAGATGCTGGCAAGGATATAGAGAAACAGGAACCCTCTTGCACTGTTGGTGGAAATGCAAATTGGTGCAGCAAACAGTGTGGAGAATCCTAAAAAAATTAAAAATAGAACTACCCTACAACCCAGCAATAGAGCTACTAGGAATTTATCCAAAGGATACACGAATACTGATTCATAGGGGCACATGTACCCCAATGTTTATAGCAGTCCTTTCAATAATAGCCAAATTATGGAAAGAGCTCAAATGTCCATCAACTGATGAATGGATAAAGAAGCTGTGGTTTATATATACAATGGAATACTACTTGGCAATGAGAAAGAATGAAATGCTGTCATTTGCAACAAAGTAGATGTAATCAGAGAGTATTATGCTAAATGAAATAAGTCAGTCAGAGAAAGACAGATAGCATATGTTTTCACTCATATTTGAAACCTGAGAAAATTAACGGAGGACCATGGGGGAAGATGGGTGAGGGGAAAAATCCAAGAGGGAAGCAAACCATAAGAGACTCTTAAATGCAGAGAGCAAACTGAGGGTTGATGGGGGGGCAGGGAGGGAAGTGGGTGATGGGTATTGAAGAGGGCACTTGTTGGGATAAGCAATGGATGTTATATGTAAACGATGAATCACAGCAATGTATCCCCAAAACCAAGAGCATACTGTATACACTGCATGTTAGCTAACTTGACAATAAATTATATATTAAAAAAATACCTTCCATGAAGTGAGGTAAACCTGCATATGACGTATTGATACTTCTCTTTATGACTATTCATCTATTTTTAATGCATCTTTAATAATTACCATATATTCCTTAATCAAAATTTCTCTTCCCAACAGTGTCACAGAATATCTTCTTAGTAGGATTCTTTGAATTCTCCTAGTCAAAAATACCTCCACCATATTCACTTGTTTCCATTGGTCTTTCTATAAAAAATCGTTTCAGTTAGGAATGGCTCTGTACACCAGCCACACCAAACTGCACCAACTTCTGAAGGAAGTCTGTCTCTAAAAGGATTGGAAGCTACAGGTTTCAACCTACAAGGAGCAGGTAAAAAGGCAAAGGCAAACCCTATCCTATGAGCAGATGACACTGCTCATCATAGTTGAAATTTTGGAACTAACCCTTTAGCTGCTCACTCTCTTTTGAGCCCTTTTCTTGTCTTTTGAGCCCTTTTCTTGCAGTGCATGAATGTTCCTCCACAATGCCTTGCTCTGTCTCAGCAGGCCCCTGCTCAACAGTCAACCTTTAAAGTAATTTCCACTTCTGTTATTCATATTGAATAGAAGTCAGTGGCAAATTCCACTTCAATGTGAAAGAAGACGTAGGTCAAGACAAGCGGAAAAACATCAGCCAAAGGAGTGAGCACTGAGCTCTGAGTTCTCACAAGGTCCTAGAAAGTGCACAGGCGATTTAGAATCTGAAAGCAGAATATTCATAAAGTCATGGACCCCGCCATGCCTGAGTGTATTTTGCAACTTGTTATCACAAGAGCCCTCTCTGTCAGCTAGAGTGACTGCCTTCTTGCTCTGCAACCTTCTGGCACTCGCCAATGGAAGGGAGAAAGCCGGGCCATCAGAGCACAAAAGCAGCTTTCTCTGCCCCCTCTTTCCATGAAAGAAAAAAGAGGAAAACATCCTCTTTTCTTTTTTTTTCTGAAATTCCTCATAAACTGAGGTGCCCAGGGGGCTGTTCTAACTACTGTTCTGGGTAATTTACATGGATTTATATTCTCCACTATTCTTTTTGGGAGGTTATTAATTACCATGGCAACCTCTATATCACAAGACATCTATGCTTACTCAAATAGTGTGAGTGTGATATACCTTCTTTTTAAAAAATACATACTCAAAAGAAGATTGGAGGCCCTTACATATGATGTTTGAAATATAATTTGCTGCTCTAAACAATATAATTTGGAGTGCTTCGTAGGGCTTGCTTTTGTTGGAAGGGAGAAAAACGGGAAGAACAGGAGTCTAAATACTGACGATAGTATGATGGAGAAATTACCTCAGATAGAAATGCACAGGGTTTATAAGTCCTAACAGTGTATCGTGTCCATGAGGCCTTATGAGGCGTGGCAAGTGGAAGGAGTGAAGGATTGACTATGATTATGAGTGCTCTATCCCCATCTGTGACATATCTAAATAACGCATCATATTCATTTCACAAGGATCGGTAGAAGCAATTCCTAGTTATGAAGTACAAAGTGTAGAAATCAAACACATTCTAAGCTTGTCCTTAGAGCTTAAGTGAAAGCAACATCAGAAACTAGTTTTGTTACCATAAGCTTTCTGAGCAGCACCTTCTGAGAAGCCCCAGCAGAGAGGCTACTAAGAGTAAGTGTAAAGGATGGGCCATGGGGAAAACTGCTGTCTTGCCTTTCCCAAGAATGTGGATCACATACATTCAAAAGAGCCTTCTCAAGTTCTCATTTCCAACTGCCTCTGGAGGAAAACATGGACCGAACATCAAGTTACTCCAATTTCTGAAAGTCCCAATGATATTCATTTCCCCAAAATTTCAGATAATCCTTGAAAAGACACAGTTCACACAGTATTGAGTTATACCACAAAATGAGTTTTTCAAAATGAAGGATTTGAATGTCTTCATCTTGCGAAAAGAAAATCCTCAATCTGTCTGAGATTTGGTTCATTTAGCATTTTTCATCTTGGATTTGTGTACAGAAAGTTAATTTATCTGGGTAGAGACCACAAGAGGCTTTAAAAGGTGTTCTTTTTGACATATTCGTAGGTAGTGTGGTGGTTAAGATAATAGACTCTAAAGCCAACTGAATTCAAATCTTAGCTTCGCTACTTGCTCTGTTATCTTACACTTTTTATTCTTTGGTTTCCTTTCTTGTGAAACAGTGAAGATAATAACAGCTGAAAAAATTGAAACTGCATTAGGCAGCAATAGTAAAATACAATACGGGTATTTTCCCATCTTGATCTGGAGGCAACTCTTTATCCATAGTTTCTCAGAAACAAATAGCAATAATTAAGCAGAAAGTTCACCCTCAGGACTCACTCCATCGATCTGCAAGGTAAAAAACCCCTCTGGGTAACTCAGACCCATTTGGGGTGCAAAGATTATTAAATGATGTGCCAGGCAGTGGCTAAATCACACAAGGGTAAATATGACAGACTTAAAGCCACTAGTCGACCATTAACTTAGAAATGGGACACATTCACCATGAAAACAGATCTAGCAACTTGAGGAAGGGGGTCCTTGGGTATCTCCAAACCAGCTGCAGCTTTATCATGCTAATTTCTGAGACTGCAACCCTTAGGGAACAACCATCTGTATACTAGCCTTGTTTGATTGTGTGTTTGTTTTTGTTACAGCTTTATTGGGGTGTACACTAGTGCTGTTTTTAATAAAAGAGGAAGAGAAAGCCATGTTTTAAAAGATACTTCTTTCTTTTGCAATGCAAGCAAGAAGAGACTTGAATCCTGCTATGTGACAGAGGCACCATTACAAGCATAACAAACCAAATGCTCACCAGGTTCAAACACAGCCTTTAACATTCAAAACAACCAATTAACAATAGTTCTATTAGCTAATATTTATTGAAAACTAACCATGGACCAAGTGCTTACGATAGATTCCCCATAAGATCTCTGTGCAGTCAATACTATCATAATCTCTATTTGATACATGGGGTATGCAGGTTTACAAAAAGACAGAGTAAAGGATTCAAATGCAGGCAGTCTGACCCAGACCACTGCCCTTAAGCCCTGTTCTGAGCCATGCTCCTTTAAAAATTTACCCCAGAGTGAAGCACACAAGAGATTAGTTTACTCCATAATGACTCAGATTCATTCACTTGCTCAGAAGTACTTACTGAGTGCTCACTGCGACAGAAATCTGTGCCAGGAACTGTAGGGAGTTACTAAAAGAAATAAGATTGGGTCCTGCCCCCTAATCACTCAAAATCGAAGAAAGATCACATTGGAACACAAGCAACCATATTTCAAGGTAGTCTGTGATTTGCAGTTAGAAAGGATGAAGGGACGCGAGCATTAGGATGCACCATTGCATTCCTGAGGACTTTGATGTTTAGGTACTTGCTCAGAAGCGAATTTAGGATTAAACCTTGGAAAAAAAGTTTGCTTAGGTCCTGTGCTTTGAATCAGAGAAAAAAATTAAAACTTCTATATTTCAATTCTATATAGGTTAGAGCTGGCTTTCCTTTCAAATAAGCCAAGACACTAAAAACAGTGTTCCCACAAAAATGGCTTCAAGGAACTTCTGTCACTGGGGAACATAAAACTGTCACACACAGCCCAGTCCTAGGAGGATCCAGTGAGAGTTTCCTTTCCGAGGAGGTGTCCACGGGGAACTGTCAGTGGCGGGAGGCTTCAGTATGGCAGTGCCCTCCCTCACTGCACCAGTCCTAGTGTGGCTTTCCATCATGATGCCTTGCAACCCAGAGTCAGAGCAGGCAGTACCAACTACAGAGCTGCATGTTTTAGCCCTAGGAACTAGACCAGGAATTAAGTACATAACCCAAGCCAGACCAAAGTCATTTTCTGGAATTACTATAAGGCTATAAAAAAGCAAAGCTCCTATCTACTGTGCTTGCTGAGTCAGAGGATGTAAATCCTGCCTTCTTCATGGAGAAAGCCTCTCTATAGACTAAAACTAAAAGGAAATAAGTAGAGCCAAGTGATGGAGCAAAAGGCAGAGTCCTGACAACACCCTTTCAGCCCCTGGATCCAGCTGTGTCTAAAGCTAGTAACCTTTGACTTCCCCAAAACACGAGACAATAAATTGCATCTGAGCTTGAGTTAGGTTTCTACACTAGAAGAAAACAGAGTAGTATTAATAGCTGCTGTACAGAATGCCACATATTAGCATGGGCTTCAGAACCAAGATCTAGCAATGTTACTCAGGGTCTATGTGACTTAAAAGCATTTTGGCAATCTTTTCGACTCAGTAGTTTCATCTTTAAAATGGAGATGGAGGTGCTGGGGTGGCTCAGTCAGTTAAGCATCCGAATTCAGCTCAGGTTATGGTATCACAGTTTGTGACTTCGAGCTCTGTGTCATGCTCCGTGCTGACAGCTCAGAGCCTGGAGCCTGCTTCAGATTCTGTCTACCCCTCTCACTGCCCCTCCCCTGCTCATTACCTCTCTCTCTCAAAAATAAACATTAAAAAAGTTTTTTTTAATTAACAAAATTGATAAACCCCTAGCTACTCTGATCAAGAAGAAAAAAGAAAGGACCCAAATAAATAAAATCAAGAATGAAAGAGAAGAGATCACAACCAACACTGCAGACATACAAATAATAAGAGAATATTATCAGCAATTATATGGTAATAAATTGGGCAATCTAGAAGAAACAAACAAATTCCTAGAAACATATAAACCACCAAAACTGAAACAGGAAGAAATAGAAAATTTGAACAGACACATAATCAATAAAGAAATTGAATTTGTAATAAAAAAGCTCCCAAAAGCAAGAGGCCAGGGCCAGATGGCTTTCCAAAGGAATTCTACCAAACAGTTAAAGAAGAGTTAACATCTATTCTTTTGAAGCTGTTCAAAAAAATAGAAATGGAAGGAAAACTTCCAAACCCATTCTACGAGGCCAGCATTACCTTTATTCCAAAGCCAAACAAAGACCCCACTATAAAGGAGAACTATACAGCAATTTCCCTGATGAACATGGATGCAAAAATTCTCAACAAGATTACCAGGCAACCAGATCCAACAATACATTAATAGAATTATTCACCATGATCAAGTGGGATTTGTACCTGGGATGCAGGGCGGGTTCAATATCTGCAAATCAAGTAATGTGATACATGACATTAATAAAGAAAGGACAAGAACCACATGATCCTTTCAATAGACACAGAGAAAGCATTTGATAAAATACAGCATCCTATCTTGATAAAAACTCTCAAGATAGAAGGGATAGAAGGATCATACCTCAAGATCATAAAAGCCATATAGAAAGACCCACCACTAATATTATCCTCAATAGGGAAAAATTGACAACTTTCCCCCTGAGGTCAGGAATATGACAGGGATGTCCACTCTTGCCACTGTTATTCAATATAGTATTGGAAGTCCTAGCCTCAACAAACAGACAACACAAGAAATTGATTGGCAAGAAGAAAGTCAAACTTTCACTCTTTGCAGATGATAGGATACTCTCTCTACATGGAAAACCCAAAAGATTCCACACACACACAAAAAAAACTTCTAGAACTGATCTATGAATTCAGCAAAGTTGCAGGATATAAAATCAATGTACAAAAACTGGTGCATTTCTGTACACCAATAATGAAGCAACAGAAAGAGAAATCAGGAATTGATCCCATTTACAATTGCACCAAACCCCATAAAATACCTAGGAATAAAACTAATAAAAGAGGCGAAATATCTATACACTGAAAACTATAGAAGGCTTATGACAGAAATTGAAGACACAATAAAATGGAAAAATATTCCATGCTCCTGGATCGGAAGAATATATATTGTCGAAATGTTTACACTACCCAAAGCAATCTACATATTTAATGCAATCTCTATCAAAATAACACCAGTATTCTTCAGAGAGCTAGAACAGACAATACAAAAATTTGTATGGAACCAGAAAAGACCCCAAATAGCCAAAGCAATCTTGAAAAAGAAAAACAAAATTGGAGGCATCACAATTCTGGACTTCAAGATGTCTTTCAAAGTTGCAATCATCAAGACAGTATGGTACTGGCAGAAAGACAGACACATAGATCAGTGGAACAGAATAGAGAACCCATAAATGGACCCACAAACATCTATCTGGCCAACTAATCTTTCACAAAGCAGGAAAGAGTATCCAGTGGAATAAAAACAGTTTCTTCAGCAACCAGTGTTGGGAAAACTGGATAGCGACATGCAGAAAAATGAACCTGGACCACTTTCTTAGACCATACACAAAAATAAACTCAAGATGGGTGGAAGAAATAAATAAACTCAAGCCATCAAAGCAGGCAAAATCCTCTTTGACCTTGGTCGCATCATGGTAATGTCTCTGGAGGCAAGGGAAACTAAAGCAAAAATGAACTATTGGGACCCCATCAAGATAAAAAGCTTTGGGGCCCCTGGGTGGCACAGTCAATTAAGCGTCCGACTTCAGCTCAGGTCATGATCTCACAGTTTGTGGGTTCAAGTCCCATGTCGGGCTCTGTGCTGACAGCTAGCTCAGAGCCTGAAGCCTGTTTCAGATTCTGTATCTCCCCCTCTCTCTAACCCTCCCCTGCTCACACTGTCTCTCTCTCTCTCTCTCAGAAATAAATAAAACATTAAAAATGTTAAACGAAAAGATAAAAAGCTTCTGCATGGCGAAAGAAACAATCGGCAAAACTAAAATGCAATCAATGGAATGGGAGAAGATATTTGCAAATGACATATCAGATAAAGGGTTAGTATCCAAAATCTATACAGAACTTATCAAACTCAACACCCAGAAAACAAATAATCCAGTGAAGAAATGGGCAAATGACATGAATAGACATTTTTCCAAAGAACACATCCAGATGGCTAACAGACACGTGAAAAAATGATCAATATCACTCATCATCAGGGAAATACAAATCAAAACCATAATGAGATACACCTCAGACCAGAGTGGATAAAATTAGCAACTCAGGCAACTGACAGATGGTGGCAAGGATGAGGAGACAGAGGCATCATTTTACACTGCTGGTGGGACCCCACACTGGTGTAGCCACTCTGGAAAACAGTATGGAGTTTCCTCAAAAAATTAAAAATAGAACTACCCTATAACCCAGCAATTGCACTAGTAGGTATTTATCCAAAGGATTCAGGAGTGCTCTTTCAAAGGGGCACATGCATCCTAATGTTTATAGCAACACTGCTGACAATAGTCAAAGTATGGAAAGAGCCCAAATGTCCATGGACAGATGAATGGATAAAGAAGATGTAGTGCATATATATACAATTGTATACATACAGTATATATATACTCGGTAATCAAAAAGAATGAAATCTTGCCATTTGCAACAACGCAGATGGAACTAGAGTGTATTATGCTAAGTAAAATTAGTCGGTCAGAGAAAGACAAATACCATATGATTTTACTCATATGTAGAATTTAAGATACAAAACAGATGAACATAAGGGAAGGGATGCAAAAATATATAAAAACAGGGGTGGAGGAACAACATAGGAGACTCTTAAATATAGAGACCAAACTGAGGGTTGCTGGAGGGGTTGTAGGCGGGGCGGATGGGCGAAATGGGCAAGTGGCATTAAGGAAGACACTTGCTGAGTTGAGCACTGGGTGTTATGTTTAGGGAATGGATCCCTGGATTCTACTGCTGAAATCATTATTGCACTATATGCTAACTAACTGGGGTGTAAATTTAATAATTAATTAATTAATTTTTTAAAAATAACAAGGGTGGGTCTCATCCAATCAAATGAAGGCTTTGAGAGCAAAAACTGAGGTTCCTTGGAAAAATAATTTTGCCTAAAGACTGTAACAGAAATCTGTCTGAATTTCCAGCTGTTGTACTGCCCTAGAGAGGTTTTGGACCTGCTGCCCCTACAATTGCATGAGCTGATTTCTTAAAATAAATTTTCCCTGTCTCTCTATTACTTGCTCTCTCTCTCTCCCTCTCTCTCTCTCTCTCTCTCTGTATATATATATAAATATATATATATATGCCTATATATATTTATGCACAGTACACACACATACATATACATATATACATATTAATTTATATATAAACATATACATGTATAATATATATACATACAAAACATAGAAATATTTATATTTATAATATATAGAAATGTATTACAATACTCTCTATATCTTATATATTTATATTTGATTGACTGCCCCAACTGTTCTCCAGGAAGTAAGACATTTCCAGGCTGTCTTCATCCAAGACCTAAGTATGGCATCTCACAGTGGAACATATGCACATAGAGCAAACTACTATTTGTGGCTTACACTTTATCAATCTCTGGCACAAATCTCATGTGTGATTAGAAATTTATCATGAGAAAGAACTGTTCTGGAGGCCCAGTTCTCATCTCAGAGCTGTGTGAAGCATTGAGCCATTGTATTTTGGCCCATTGATTTGGGGGGGGGATTTGTTTGTTTTTAAGCAATACACAAAGAAAACTGATTGGTCCTTTCCTGACTAATAAGTATTGACATTTTATATTATCATCCAAGGCTCCGAGTACAGAAATGGACTCAGACTAAGAAAGCTGAAAGCAACACATTATCTCCAGCGATGCAAAGAAATCTCCTCCAGGTTCTGCAGAGAACAGTCTCTACCTGCCTTCTCCTTCCTCCATCCACATTCTGTGAATGGCATTTCCATCTTCTCTCTTATTTACTGCCCATTTACTACAGAGCCAGGCTCCATGCAAAGCTCTTCGTATATTTTTTCTTGATCATTCTTTCCCACAATCCCCTTTTCTATTCAGTAAACACTCATAAAGCAGCATGTTTCTGGAATGAAAAGGATGAAAGTTACATATTTTGGATGAAATGGAAGTAGAAGGAAACCCTGCCAAATGCCTCTTAGAAGCTGCAACACCTGCTGACTAAAAATAGCTGCCTACATCGCTTGAGGAAAGAATCCATTCTTTTCTTTCAAACTCTGGCTTGAGAAATCTATCTGCATGAATCAGTTCATCAGCCATTGATTAGCTCCTCTAATTAGCTTCTCTATTAATTGCAAGAGAAATACAAGGCTGCTTTGTAGGTGGCAGGTGAAGGGAACCCAACCCAGCATGCACCTATGCTTTAGGCAGCAATTCTGACCCCAGAACTCAAAGCTTGGCAGAAGCGTGTGTATCTCCTCATAGTGATTCATTCCACAAATACTTATTGAATACAATATCTACTATATGACAGCTGCTCTACATGATTTAAAAAACAAACAAAAGCCCCTGCCCTAAAACAAATACACCTGTTTCCTGCTCTCATCTAGAGTTTCAAGGTATGTCTCTGAAGAAGGCTGTCACTGCAGGAAAGCCACAGGTCTTGGATGCCTTTGCTCCCAGCATCTCATAGGTCCAGGCCTCTTCCTCTCCCTGCCCTGTGAGTTCTACACCCCTTCTCTCCCCTTCTCCTTAGCCAAAACTAAGCACCCCTTCTACTGTCATTTTTGCCTTGATTTCTATTTCTTTGCCTTTCTGGAACCAGTAAATTTGCTGCCTATCCAATAAATACAGGTCCTGCTCCCAAAGAAAAAATGATGTTCCAGTGACTCTCAACTCCCAGACTAACTCTTCTTCTGCTTCCATTCTTATTCCTCTTCCTTACATATTTATTAGGCTAAGTATGAATAATTATAATGGCTCACATGTTTCAGGCATGGCGCCAAGAGCTATAAATATATTATCTTATTTAATTCTCCACAATGACCCTATGGGGTAGGTGTTCTTGTAATTTCACAGTTGATGGAACCAAAACTCAGAGAGTTCAGGTAACTTGCCTGAGGTCGTGCCACTGTTACACCAAATAAAACCAAAAACTGACCACCATAAACCCAACTCACCTTTCTCTTAAGCAGTAATTATAATCAAGACCCATGGCTTCAGAAAGAAGACGTTAGGAGTGCATCCTACCTCGCCATTTCTCCTCAGCATCAGTCTCCTGGCTGGGCTCTCTGCAAATGTCTAGCTGCACTCAAATTTACTGTTTATACTATAAGCAGACAGAACTTGTGAAAATGTAAATTGGTCATGCTTCTGCTTAGAGCCTCAATACTACTCAGTGCTCTTAAGATAAAGGATGCCCACTGAACAAGCCTCCAAAGCCCTACCTGATCTGGCCCCTACCTACTCCGCCAGCCTCTGCCATCTCTCTCCCTCACATGTGGAGCCACATGTGAACCACTTCCATTCTCCAGAATGCACCGTGCATCCACCCTCACAGTCTTCTGATGTGTTTCCTTTGTCTAAAACACAATTTCCTATAAACTCCTACCACACACACACACACACACACACACACACACACTCCTCACTTATTCTGGTTAAGTCCTCCTCACTCTCCAGTTGCCAGGTTAGCTGTCACATGCTCAGATGCCTTCCCCAATCCCTCGTATCAGGCACTACCCAGTTCTCTACTATTGTCTGTAAGATCTTTCTGCCTCACACCAGCTAGGGACAAAGCAGGCTCAAAATAAATGCTTATCACACAAATGAATAAGTGGATGATGTGACAGGAAAGTCTATCATCTAGTACTCCAATCTCCTCAATATAGTTATCCAATCCAGACCAGTTCAGATCATCAAAGGTGCCACAGACTTGTCTGGATATCCATGACATCTACAGTGACAGAAGCCCATTCCTTCTACTCTCTGTGCAACAGCATCCTGGAAAACTATCCCTCCACATCCTTGGTGCATGTGTCTGTACTGAAAGGGATGAAAAGGCCCTGGCTCTTCTTCATATAAAGTTGTCAGTTTAAGGGCAAAGTGAGAGAAATGTGTATCAGTTAAGGAAGTTCTTGACTGCAAGTAAAACAAATTTCAACTTAACCTGGCCTAAACAGAATATTTATTATGCCATATAATGGCAGTCCAGTGATAGGGCAATCTCTGAGCATGTGGCACATCAGTCACTTGCTCGATACTATCAAGGATCCAGGAACTTTCCTGTCTCCACTATGCTGTCCTCAGCATCAGTGACATCTGAAGGCTGGTTTCCTTCATGTGGCTGACGGTAACAGCCAGTAGTAAGACAGATGTTTCCTTGGTCAAATCCAACAGAGAAAGAGAAATCTCTTCCCCCACCATCAAATCTAAGTGCTTCCTTTTACTCTAATTGAGCCAACCTGGGACCCATGCCTGCCTGAAGACCAACAACAATCTGCCAGCCCCAGTCCAGAAGAATGCCAAGAACTAATTGGCTAATCAGAACCATCTGGGGCAAAAATAGATGCACTAGTGACAGAACCAACAAGAGACTATGGAGGACAAAATCTCCAATACCAAGGACAGAAGCAAAAGACTACACTATTTCCACCTACCACTACTATATTTTGCTCTTTCTATTTGCAGTGGCTCCCAAAGATGTCACATGTAAATACTCCATATTCCTTTTGGATGTGTGGTTGTATTTCTTCTTGCTGACACTAGCTTCTCTTCAAGTTAATCATCTTCTTCTGCAGACGTGCTTATGTTGAGTCAGCATTTAACAGTTAAAGGCTTATGGCTTACAGCAGCTAGAGAAACTGCTTCACTCAACCCTGCACAGAGGCAATACAAATGATATCGAGAATGTAAGCCAAATGACTTCATTACTCTTCTTTATGTACACAGATCTTTGATAATGTCATAAAGCAGAAGTTTCATCACCCCATAGTGGATAAAACATCCCACCTTAGTGATGCAACAAGGGCTGGAGAGAGGAAAAGAAAGGCTGTTACAGGTAGTAACCTTCCAGCACTGTATGGCTCTACAATGTGTCACATTTGTGTCTTTTGGAGCAGAAATTTAAAAGCCAACTGAGATAACTGACACTTTTAGGAAAAATACTACGTTAATTTCCATTCTATTCCAGTGCAGATAACTTGTCGAGTTATCCTGAATTTGCAAGATTTATCTAAATACAGTGAGGTGACAAATAATTCTCTGGTTGGAACTCTAATCTAGCACATAAGATATTTAACCGCCTATGATGTGGGCTCTTTGCTCCCAGACACAGCGCATATGAACCACTCCTGAAATAACTGGGCCTCATTTTATTCTTAGGTATCAGCACACAAAGAAGAGAGGTTTTATTTATATTTATTTATTTATTTATGTGTGTGTATGTGTGCATATATAAATATATATATATATATATATATATATATGCTTTAAAAATAAACTTCATTTGATTTGTCAAAAGGATTTGGGGGTTTTGTCATGTATAATTATGCACAATAAGAGTTGTACTGGGATTTAGTGACCACATATTTCAAATGACTTGTCAAAATTCTCCTAACTGTGCAGAGACACATTCTCAAACATTTATTGACCAGCATGCTTCTGAAAATCTGGGAAGGTGATGTTTGATCCCACCGAAGGAGAGCCCTGGACATATTCCAAAGATAGCAAAGTTGATATCCTCCAACCAAAAGTACTTATAGTTCTCTCGTGGTACAACTTCCCACACTATAAAAATCCAAATAGACGTTCTCTCATGTCCACTGTCCCATGTTCCACAGATGCCTTCAAGCGATGTTCCCACCCTTCCTTGTGACTGATTTCAGCTCTTAAGGGGAAAGTAGTCTAATTGATTTACTAAAATAATAACTGATTAAGTAGATTAAAATATGCTTGAAAGCAGAGACCTAACCTTATATATCTGCATCTCCAAACCACACTTATGACTCGGCTTTCTTTGCAGCAGACACGTGAAGGATATAAATCTCATCTTGTTTAATTTTCCCAGGGTGATGTATTTGAAGAAGAAATTTATCTCAAATTAATTTCTGACTGGTAGAAATTGCTTGGGAAAATATTTAGGACCAGGCATAACAAATGTTGTTCTTTCTCCTTGCTTACTTTGAGCTAGGACTTCTAACTACCACATAACCCTCTTCCATTCCTTCCCCAGACCATTGAAAGTACACCATGAATTCACCAAACAAGTATTATCAACATCTATTATGGCCAAGGGCTATGTGGAACACAGGGCAGAAAGCACTAAACCAGCCACGCATGGGCTCTACTACTCTCATGCGGTTTTCTTGGTTATCTTTTCCTTCTTCCCCATTTTTCCCCAGGCTTCATACCTGCAGTAATGATAATAATAGTAAAATAAGTTGGAGGAGGAATTTCTGTATGTCAGATGCTATTCTAAGTGCTATCCTCCCTCTCTCTCGATGTATATATAGATATACATATATCTACAGATATATCTATAGATACAGATATATATCTTTTAGTCCTCAACACAACCTGTGAGCAGAAAAGAAACCGAGGTCCCTGAGATCAGAGCCTTAAGATACTGAAGTAAGCAGGCAGCCCTCTTCTCAATTTCTGCTCTTTATAACAAGTTTTAAGTGACTTCTGTTTTCATTTCTACAACTGATTATCCCATGGGAAATTTCTTGGCAGACAGAATTGAAAATTTTAGGGGTAAGGGGGTGGATAGACACGTGTGTTGAGTTTTAAAGTATCAATAGGACTTAGGCAGTGCACCTCAGTATTTTCCTAACTCTGGCACCCCCTAAATTATCTTTCTATACTTTCCTATATTCTCTACTTCTCCATAGATCAATTTGAAAAAGACTAAAATTAAAATTCATTGAATACCTACTCTGTGCGAGGCACTACCGTGTACATTATTTGAGAAAATAAAAATTAGAGAACATAAAATAATATCTCTTTTGAAAGGGCTTCTACCAAATCATTTGCCCCTTCATTCAACAAATATTTATTGAGCACTTACTTTATGCCAGGTTCTATGTAAGATGTTGGGTAGAGACCACCCTCATAGATTTAAGCACTGGGAGAATTCAGACAAGTACAGAATGTAGAGTGTAAATGATATAAAAGAGCCTGAAAGTGAAATGAGGCATCTAACCCAGACTTGGGGGTTGAGGGTTGTGTGTCAAGAGGTCTTCAGATGCATACGTGCCTTTGTGTTTTGGTTGAAGAATACTTATGTCTTATAGAGGAGCTTCTATATCACAGCCTTTTCTTTTTTCTTTTTTTCTTTTCTTTCTTTTTTTTTTTTTTTAAGAGAGAAAGAACACAAGCAAGAGAGGGGTAAAAGGAGGAAGAATCCCAAACAGGCTCTACACTCAATGCAGAGCACAATACAGGGCTTGATCCCATGACCCTGGGAACCCTGGGAACATGACCTGTGCCGAAATCAAGAATCAGTTGCTCAAGTGCCTGAGCCACTCGGGCACTTCTATAGTAGGTGGTAGTGTACAGCATACATAGCTCTGCCTGACAGTGCCTTAAAACTGAGGATTAGGTTTTTATGATTCCATTCATTGCTTTACTTTATTCATTTCCTAAGATCAAAACAGTTCCACAGAGAAAGTTAGTAATTCACCAAAATGGAGATTTCGACATGGAATGAGGGTGACTTTGATTCATTAATATGTTACATGTCTTCTGTAACTTTTTCCCTTTGTTCCCTTGCTAACATTTCCCTCAGAGTGGCCAGGAATCAACATTCTATGCCTCATGAAACCAATTACTTTAATGGTTAAAATAGCAGAGCAATATTAGAAATGCAAGGCTAATTCTCTGCAAGGCTTCCCTCCATCCTGTATCCTGTTTTTTTATGTATTTCACTTTAAAAATCCTTTGTGTCAGGGCATCTGGATGGCTCAGGCGGTTAACACCTCTGACTTCGTTCAGGTCATCATCTCACAGTTTGGTTCCTGAGTTCTAGCCCGGCATGGGGCTCTCTGCTGATCGCGTCAAGCCTGCTTTGGATCCTCTCTCTCTCTCTCTCTCCCGGCCCCTCCCTAGCTGAACCTGCTGTCTTCTCTTTCTCTCTCTCTCAAAAATAAACATTTTTTTTTAAACTACACATTTTCTTTAAATTTTTATTTATTTCTAGGAGAGAGAGAGACAGCGTGAGCAGGGGAGGGGCAGAGAGAGAGGGAGACACAGACTCTGAAATACGCTCCAGGCTCTGAGCTGGCAGTCAGCACAGAGCCCGACGCGGGGCTCGAACCCACGAACCGCGAGATCATGACCTAAGCGAAAGTCGACGCTTAACCGACTAAGCCACCCAGGCGCCCCAAAAGTAAACATTTTTTAAAAACCTTTAAAAATCCTTTGTTCCTTGTATATGTCTTATCTTTCCCAACCACCATTTGGAAGAATTTGTGGGAGAGTCTAATAACCTATGGAAATTCTGTTTGTAGATAAAGAGTCTACTACACACTCTGGCCCTTCACCTGCTTCTCCAGTTGCAACCAAAAAGAAGAGAACCCTCAGGTTCCTAACTCCAATGAACTGCTTTGCAGCTGTGACAAAGGGAAATAGGCAATGACAATCTGGTTTAAAAAACAAAAGAAAAAGAAAAAGGTTTTTGTTGTATCTCATACCCCAACAAACTGCAGCCCTGGTGCACCAGCCCATACTGCATACATTCCATCTGCATATTTTTCATAACACCATTTTCTTTAACAAGTTGATATCCAAAATGAATGATCTCATAATCATTGCTATAAATGCTTGAAATGGTGTTTTTCTTCTGTCATCGTTGAAGGCATACTCTCAGATTGCAATTAATTTGGGGGCTAGGGAAGTAATAATTAAGGTGTCTTTGAATTGGACACAAATGAATCCATTTATCGGCATTAGAGTTGCACATGACCAATCTTCTAAAACCAGTGCAACCAAGCACTTCATTGCCTATAATGCTTGATAGGATCAAGAACACTAAGCTTTCACTAGGGAAAGTCAATCCAAAATGCATGTATCCCATTAGGAGCAGGAGATAAATGGGAAACACCAAGGAAAGAAGGAATTTTTTTTTCAAAAAAAGACAAGAAGAAGGAAGAGAGCAAAGAGGAGGAGAAGGAGGAGGAGACTTTTTGCCTCAAAAACACAAATCACACAAACTATTGGAATCAGAGTAGGGGGGAAAAGGGAAAATTTTAAAGTCAAGTCACTAGACTCATTATCACCTGGAGCTGAAGTGTTGCAATAAAACCATCTATGACTCAGGGAAATGTGGGGTGGGTGGGAAAGAATCCTTATGGGGTGGCTATTCTTTAGGTAAATTCACACTTTCAGATATAGTGAATTCATAGGTAATTCCACACTGAATATTTTTATTTACTTAGATGATACCAACTCAGTATGGTTCCAAAATAAAAATTAAACATGTTAAAAATAAAGCATTCTTCTTGAATCAACTCTGAGCAGAAAAAAAAATGGTAAGGAAATTTAAGAGCTGTTTTCAAATAAGGAAGACAAACAGAAAACTATCATCTACCAATCTGTGTGTGTGTGTGTGTGTGTGTGTGTGTGTGTGTGTCTCAGAAAAAAAACAGAGAAACAGAAAGAGACAGACAGATGGATAGACAAACACTGATTACAAATAATATCTAATATTCATTATTTGGGAAACAATATATATAATATATTATATTAAATATGTATATACTCCAGAAAGATTCAGAAAGGATAAATAGGAGACAAAGATAACAGAGTCAAGATACCATGGATTAATCATCTTCATTTCATTTGTCTGTCTTATCTGGGAACTCATATTTCCAAAGACATTAACAACCTAGATGTTATAATGAAACCTAAAGGCAGACTAAAGGGGTGACTGGCGGTGCTTTGCTTACCCAATCCCTCTACCTGTAGATGGAGTCAGTACAAGTAAACACACAATCTTTTTTTTTTTTTTTTTTTTTTATTTATTTCTAGGAGATAGAGAGAGAGACAGCGTGAGCAGGGGAGGGTCAGAGAGAGAGGGAGTCACAGACTGAAACAGGCTCCAGGCTCTGAGCTGGCAGTCAGCACAGAGCCCGACGCGGGGCTCGAACCCACGAACCGCGAGATCATGACCTAAGCGAAAGTCGGACGCTTAACCGACTAAGCCACCCAGGCGCCCCAACACACAATCTTTGTAAATACTGCGTTCTTGCTATGCAAAGCCAGCTTCAAGATATGTTCCCTGACCCTACTTCCAACCCTGCCCACTAGCAATCCTGGAGCCATCACTGAATGAAACAACCAGACCATGGATTTCATTCCAGCACTCATTGGGTGAGGGTGGTAGTTTTTGTTTGGTTGGTTTTGTGATGTTTCAGGCTTACTCTGTAACTAGCTAAAAACTGCCTTGACTATTTTCAAGGACAGATCACCTCCCGTTAGACTGGCTTGAGTGCCATTCACCAAGCTTGGCGGTACTGCAGGGACAACGGTGAATTCTGTGAAGCTGCAAATATCTTTCCTAGCTCTCTGGGACTGCACACACCCTGCAGAACAGCTCTCCCCCACCCCTCCTCCGTCCTCCCACACACCTCCCCCCACCTCGCAGCCACCCTGTTGTCAAGCAGCCGCCTGACCCTGGGATCTTCCGAAGCCCCTCACCACCCACGGGCGTTCAGAGCGGTCTGTAAGGCTATCTGTTGAGGAAAGGGCCCTCTCTGAGAGAACAGTGTTTCTTCTGCCCGCAGCAGGATACAGATAGGGACAGAGACTCCAGCCATCCCCGGGAACCCAGTGTCACAAAGAGCTCCTCTGATCCGGCTGGCATCTGGGCTTCCCCTCATTAGCACATTAAAGCTGCTCTGTCCCTTCCCTCTGAGCCGCTCTGTCTGTCCCACTGCCGGCCTCTATGGAGCCTTTTAGGCCCACACTCATTTTGAAACCTCCCCAGTTCAAGAGGCACTAACCCCTTCCCGAAAGCCTGTTAAACTCCTTTACAACCCGCAGGTACCTTCGAAACACTACCACTGGGAGAGGCGCGATCGGGCAGCAGGGCATACACCTTCTGCCAAATTAGTCTTCCCAAGAAAAGCCTTCCTGGGGAAAAAAAATCAAAACCAGGGGCGCATGGGTGGCTCAGTCGGTTAAGCATCCCACTCTTGATTTCAGCTAGGGTCATGATCTCGTGGTTCTTTAGTTCACGACCCGGGTCAGTCTCTGTGCTGACAAGTCAGAGCCTGGAGCCTGCTTTAAATTCTGTGTCTCCCTCTCTCTGCCTCTCCTCCACTTGCTCTCTCTTTCTCTCTCTCAAAAATATATAAATAAATATTTTGAAAAAAATTAATAGTATCAAGGTTTCAAAACTGCAATACATCGAAGCAAACAGACCTGTACCTTGCTCACAGACGTGCGGGTTCCCCTTCAGGTTCTGACTGACAAGGCTCAGGAAGAAAACGACCAGGCCACCACAGGACCTGCACACAACTCCTCTGTGGGCTGAGTCAGCATTTATCACAGGCCCGAAGACAGTGCAAAGCCCTGAAACCCGGCTCTCCTTTGAATTTTATGACCAGGATAACAATGGCATAGTGTTTGGCAGCTTTCCAAGCCCGCACCCAGATGTTATTTCATTTAAAAATCCCCAAAATGCTATGGGAAACGAAAGGCTAGGATTCTTTTAACTAGTTTACAAATGAGAAAATTGAGGCCCCCAAAACTTAAGTCAGTTGCCTGAGAGCACGTATCAGTCACATGCTGAAGGGGACACCATCACGCCAATGGTCCAGGCACAAAATCTCCGAGTGACTTTTAATTCCCTCTTTTGTCTCTCACACCCTATTTTCAAATGTCATGAGGACCCAAATCCTACTGAGCTCCCCCAAAATATGCCCCATACTAACATCCTGACTTCTTCATAGCTGAGTTCACTGATGGTCCTTTCTTGCCAGCTCACTTGGGGCCACATCTGTTTCTGCATTAACCCTTTCCAAGGCAACTTCTTTCTGCCCATCCTATCCTCTGCACATCCCCCCACCCTATCCTTAACACAAATGTCAAATACCCACACAGCGCTGTCCTTCAATCCTCTTATACCTCTTTTGTATACTTCCTTTCTGACTCTTCAGAATGACTGTTTCCCATTACCCTCTGCACAAATATCCTACACACACACACACACACACACACACACACACACACAGCACCCAGCTTCTTCATCCTCAATAGATATCCTTGCCTCAGAGCTCTCAGAGAGAGAGAGAGAAGCCACCAGCCAGGAACTTTAACTTTCACCACCAAATCTACCAAATCACCTTCATTTACACCCACAGGCTGTGGCCCCCTTCTTGTATTGTGGAGAATGTCTGGCTCTTCTGAAAGGCCAATCTTTCCCCCTTCCTTTGGATCCCACCATCTTAGCCTTCTCTTGGCTTTCCCTCCTTCCTTTATTTCCTTCCCACAGATGCAATTTTCCCCTTTCCACTAGATCATTCCTATCAGCACACAGACCTTCTGTATTATCTCCTCCATTCAAAGACTCTCCTCTCTTTGGTCCTCATTAGGGAAAAATTTCTCAAAAGTCATTTTTGAAGCCCCCACCTCATTCCCTGCCCAGTCATTCCATCCAGGCTTCCACCTGCACTACCACTCTGAACGTGTATCTTGCATGGCCCTCAAGATTCTCACGTTCCCGAACCACTGCCCATGTTTCTGCCCTTCCCTTAATTACTTCAACACAGTGCACTGCGTATCTCCTCCTTCTCAAAACAAGTCCTTCCCTTGGCTTCTGAACACCATACTCTCCTGTTTTCCCTCCTACTTCAGACCCCTCCTCCTCCACTTCCTCAGCTGGAACCTCCTCCTCTGTTTGACCCACAGGTTGATGCACCGCCCAGATTGACCTTGGGACCCCTGTTGTCCTCTGTCTACACTCCTGTCACCAGATGATTTCCTCTAGGACCACCCCAGCAACTCCCACATCCAAATCCCCAGCCCTTCATGTCTCCCCAGAGTCCTAGACTCCAGCTGTCCTTGAACATTTCCACTAGACATTTCTAACTGAACTCACCACAGTAAATGCTGTTTTCTCCCCACAAATATGTTCCTCTCCTTGTCTTTCCTATCTTAGACAATAGCACCTTTATCCACCCAATTTCTCAAGGCCCCCAAACTAGAATTTTTCTTTATCCTTTATCCTCAGCAGCCTCATCAAGTCACTCATCCAGTCCCACAGACTCCATCTCCCAATGCAAATCACTCCAAAACACTATTGTTTCTCTCTACCTGCATTGCTACCCTGGAGTCCAAGCTTCCCACATCTCTTCCCTCCAGTAATCACTTATCTCTCCCACAATCTGTTCCCCAACAGCAGCTAGAATGGTCTTTTCAAAACATAACCAGATTACTCCTTTGCTGAATACCTTCCAGTTACTTCACATCCTACTTAGATAAAACCCAGGCTCGTCTCCTGGACTCCGAGGTCCTAAAAGTTCGTATGTCTCCCTCCCTTGTGAGCTCCTCCCTTCCCTTGCTCACTTCCATCTTGCACTTCAGTCTCACTATCTTTTAGTACCTTATGTCTGCTTGTCTCATCTTAGCATCTCTGCCTGGAGCACACTTCCTCCCGACTCTCAATTGGCCAGTTCCTTCTGCTCATTCCAATCCTAGCTTCAATGCCACCAGAGAGAAATAGGCCTGTTCCGACCATTCAAATTAAAGTACTGCCCATTGCCTCTCTCATATCACCCCACTTTAATTCTCTGGGTAGTATTTAGCACAATTAGATATTTTTCTTAGTATCGTTCACTGCCTGTCCCAACTTGAAGGCTGTCACCATGAAAATGAAGGTCTTTTATGTCTTGTTCCTTGCAGTATTCCCAATATCCGGATAATGTTTCTTACAGGTCTCAGTAATTGTTTGTTGAATGGCTAAATAGCTCCTGGTCTGAGTTCCCCAGAGCCTGAAGTGAAGCCATACAAGTGGTTCTGCCACTCATGCTGAGCTGCGATATAACCCTGACCCTCCTTTCTGTCACTCAGACCTAGAATGTGCTCTCTTTAACTTCAGCATCCCTGAAAGGTAGCACTCTCCACTTATAAACCCATTCCACAGAACTGGGACGCTGTGCTGTATCCCTTCTCACTTCTAAATGTTACCCTGCCTACCATTTAAGGTGGGAGCCTCAACCCAAGCTGTTGGGTAGAGTTCTTGATACTTAATGTAGCTCTTATCATACCTAATCAACTGCCTCCACATCACCAGCTGGGATATACAGATTCCCAAGACCATGACTAGCACCAGCCTAATGCTACCACTAATCCCTAATTAAATGCACTTCCAGACTCACTGCTGAATCCAGACTCACTGTTGATCCCTCACAGATCAAGATATTGGATACTGGTTGGGGGCCAGTGCCTCTCAAACTATCTACTGTAAGATATCAGTTGTTTCTTTCAATTCATTGCAGGCAATACTTTTGTAAAATGCAATTTAAAAAACCAACTGCTAGAAAAATAAAATGGCAAAAAACAAAAATTTACCAAAATACATGACCCCATTTTTAATATTAGAAAGAAAGATATACAAGTTCCGTCAGATTGCTATAGATACTTCTAAATGCTTACTCTTGATTTCTGCTTATAACATATTCTGATTACAGTTTCTGAATCAGCACAGGTCCCATGACCACACTTTGAGTAGCTGGCTGCTGGCCTCCTGGCTGTATGTCTCTTCTGCCCTGGTGAACATACCTCTTCTTTGAGGCAACTTTTAAATAACCTTTCATAAAACAAAATAATCCAATCTTCCTCTTCCTGATCTTGGCCCAGATTCTGTCCAAATCATTGCACTTCCTTCTCCCTGTCCCCATCCCACTTAGACTCCTTACTCCTGTCCCCTAAATGGCTATATTATAGCCCCTAACTTGTCTCACACACCCCAGTCCTTCCTCTCTCCATCTGTCCTATAGATGTGGTTCAGAATATCATGTTTAAGCACATCTCTGATCATTCCTTTCTCTGCTCAATAGTAATAATCCACAGAATGAAGTCTATCTCCTTATCAGAGCACCCAAGAGTGTCCATTATCTGACTCCATCCTATAATTCTAACCTTACTTAACGCCACTGCCTTTTTTACCTCCACATAATATTGTCAAACTGGACACTTAATCCTCCTCTGATCTTACCCCATATTTAGTTTTATCCTTTCTACCATCCCCCTTCTTACACATGTTCCTTTCCTACCTATTTTCTGTGGATTAGAACAATTGTGTCCTCCAAAAGTTCATGAATTAAAGCCCTAATTCCCAACGTGATGATATTTGGAGGTGGGACCTTCAGAAGGTAATTAGATTTAGATGAGGTCACAAGGGTGGAGCCCCTATAATTGAATTAGTGTCCTTATTAAAAAAAGACAGGAGAAAGATCTCTGTCTTGCTGTACCAATTGAACATATGAGAAAATGGCTGTCTGTAAGTCAAGAAGCCCTCATCAGACACAGAATTTGCTGGTACTCTGATCTCAGACTTGCCAGTCTCCAGAACCGTAAGAAATAAATGTCTGTTGGGGTGCCTGGGTGGCTCAGTCGGTTAAGCGTCCGACTTGGGCTCAGGTCATGATCTTGCAGTTCGTGGGTTCGAGCTTTGCATTGGGCTCTGTGCTGACTGCTCAGAGCCTGGAGCCTGCTTCAGATTCTGTGTCTCCCTCTCTCTCTGCTCCTCCCCCACTCGCTCTCTGTCTCTATCTCTCAAAATAAAATAAAGACACAAAAAAATTTAAAAAAATAAATGTTGTTTAAGCCACCTAGTCTATGGCATCTTGTTATAGCAGCCCTGGCTAAGACATTATCTCTCAATGCCAAGGGAAAATGCCATCCCTGAACCTTTCTGCCCTGTCTTCATTCTTTTTTTTTTTTTAATGTTTTATTTATTTCTAGGAGAGAGAGAGAGACAGCGTGAGCAGGAGGGTCAGAGAGAGAGGGAGTCACAGACTGAAACAGGCTCCAGGCTCTGAGCTGGCAGTCAGCACAGAGCCCGACGCGGGGCTCGAACCCACGAACCGCGAGATCACGACCCAAGCGAAAGTCGGACGCTTAATCGACTAAGCCACCCAGGCGCCCTGCCCTGTCTTCATTCTAGTATAGTTTTACAAAGGTACCTAGCTGTGTGACTACAAAAATTGGTTTCCTTGCCTATAAAAGGATGATACTAAGCACTTTTGTTATAAGAATAACATGTGATATGAAGTTCATAAGATAAAATGTTTACTTTATAACGTACACTGTAAGAATTGGATCCACTGTCTAAATGCTAACTCAAACACTGCATCAAATTATATAATAAAGCGTGCCGGCCTTCCACCAACTCATCCTCATGCTATGGTCATATTTTAAACTTCTCTTACTTGCAGTGCATGTGCCCAAGCCCCCTCAAAACTCTATTTGCACTTGTCAAAACATTAGTATTGTCAGAAAACTCTATTTTCTTGATTTATATGGCAATGACCTTTGATAGGCTCACCTTGCAATGACAGGATGGGATTCAAATCTGATCTCCTTTTTCTCCTAACATTCTGAATGGCTCGGTCTCCTTTTTGCTTTAAGTCCTAAGTGAAACAAATTGTATTGTATTCATCAAGAAAGATCTACCGCTGGACTCTGTGTACACTTCAAGTAATTTTATTATGGGTTCAGTCTTTCTCTTGAGTACTCTGCCCACAGGTGAAACAGCTAAATTATGGGGCTTTTTTGTAGACCTCTGTTAAATGAGCTTGCAAATCTAATCATTTTGAGAGGTGATGTATGTTACCGTTATTTCTACTTTACTTAAATTGTCCCCTTGATAAATTATATTGAAAGGGTAATAGTTAGAAACTCTACTAACAGCACCCAAGAGTCCCCTTCAGCCCATACTTGTCTAGTTCACTACTCTGATCCTGTAGTGCCCAACATATAGAAAGAACTCAATAAATATTTATTGAATGAATGAATGAATGAACGAACGAATGAATGAATGAGAAACCAGTAAGAAATTTCAATTATACAATAGATCAGTACTTTGGCTATCTCAAAGTCAGTAATAATTATGAATTGTATCCTTGTATGAACTAAATCTGGACATCATTAGTTTGATTTGTTGTTTAAAATCCTTAAATTGTTTATTCAGTCATAGTAGGTTTCCCTAATTAATTTGTTTAAAATGGCAAGAATTAATAGAACATAATGTTAGAACTTGTAAAATGGTATTTAAGGTATTTTTTTAACCATCACAAAGTCACATACATAAACTTTAATAGAAAGTTTAGAATTAAATCCAATAGAAAACAATATTTAAACATTCATGTTGCCACTGACTGAAGCATGACATTTTTCTAAGAAAACAGTTTCTAAGATGTATTTACTTTTATTTTTTTTCTTGGCATTTCTTATAAAATTTCTTAACTACTGTGCATTCAAGTAGTCCCTGTATGAGGCCAAATGACAGAATGAGAAGTTTAATATGGATTGCATACTGAACAACTTATCTATAGGACTCCAGTACCTAGACATTTGGAAGCATACAATCAGACATTATGCATAAAAATTCAGGTTACAAATTATAATGATTACCTCTGAGTAGCAGAACCCATGCCACATTACCCAGTTAGATTCTGAAGTCCTTCAGGCCAAGAATAATGTTTTGTCATGTATATGTTCTCCAGAAAAGGGGTCAGCACACAATAAGTGATTAAGAGCAAATAAACAAAGAAAACAATCAACTGGGTATAAAAGCAATCAATGGAATATTTGTAAACCATATATCTAATAAGGGGTTAATACCCAAAATATATTAAAAACTCTTACAACTCAACAACTTAAAAACCCTAAACAATCCAATTTAAAGATGAACAAAGATTTTAAATAGACATTTCTCTAAGTAAGGCAGAGAAGGACAGATACCATATGTTTGCACATATAGGTGGATTAGGAGGAACTTAATGGTGGACCATGGGGGAAGAGAAGGGTAAAAAATAGTTGGGGAGAGGGTGGGAGGCAAACCGTGAGAGACTCTTGAAACTGAGAACAGGGGCATCTGGGTGGCTCAGTCAGTTGGGCGTCCAGCTTCAGCACAGGTCATGATCTCACAGTCCATGGGTTCGAGCCCCGCATCAGGCTTTGTACTGACAGTTCAGAGCCTAGAGCCTGCTTCAGATTCTGTGTCTCCCTCTCTCTCTCTCTGCCCCTCCTCTGCTCACTCTCTGTCTCTCTCTTTCTCTCAAAATAAAATAAAGACATAAAAAAAAACTTAAAAAAAAAAGAAAGCTGAGAACAAACTGAGGGCTGATGGGGGTTGGGGAGAGGGAAAGGGGGTGATGGAGGAGCAATGAGCACTGGGTGTTATATGGAAACCAGCTTGACAATAAACTATTTTAAAAAATAAAATAAAATAAATAAACAAGTATTTCTCCAAAGAAGACATACAAATGGCCAACAAGCATATGAAATGCTGTTCAATGTCACGAATCGTTATGGAAACGTAAATCAAAATCACAGTGAGATGTCATTTCACACCCATTAGGATCACCATGATAAAAAAAAAAAATTCCAAAAGTAACAAGTGTTGGCAAGGGTATAGGGAAATTGAAACTCTTATACATTGTGAGTGAAAATGTGAAATGGTGCCACTGCTATGAAAAACAGTACAGTATAATACAGTACAGACTTTCCTCCAAAAAGCAAAAATAGAATTACCATTTGATCCAGCAATCCCACTTCTGGGTACATATCCCCAAAAACTGAAAATAGAATCTTGAAGATATATTTTCACATTCGTGTTCAGTGCAGCCTTATTCACAATTGTCAAGGGATAAAAGCAACCTAAATGTCCATCAACAGAAAATGGATAAAGAAAGTGTGGTATATACATATGATGGAATACTATTCAGCCTTAAAAAGGTAGGAAGTCCTCTCATATGGTACATGGATGAACCCTGAGGACATTATGCAAAGTGAACTAAGCCAGTCATAAAGACGCAAATACTGCATGATTCCATTTATATGAAGTATCCAAAACAGTCAAACTCTTAGAAACAGAAAGGAGAATGGTGGTTGCCAGGGTCAGTGCAGAAGAAGAAAAGGCAAGTTTTTTACTGGATCCTGTTTCAGTTTTGCAAGCTGATAAAATCTAAACATCAGTGGCATTACAATGTGCATACAAATAACACTACTGTACTGTACATTTAAAAATGGTTAACAGAGGTAAATTTCTGTCATGTGGTTTGGCCATTAAAAACAAAGAATAAGGGCACTGGGTGGTCAGTTCATTGGGCGTCCAATTTCGGCTCAGGTCATGATCTCATGGTTTGTGGGCTTGAGCCCACATGGGGCTCCGTGCTGACAGCTCAGAGACTGGAGCTTGTTTCCGATTCTGTATCTCCCTCTCTCTCTGACCCTCCCCTGCTATCTCTCTCTCTCTCTCTCTCTCTCTCTCTCTCTCTCTCTCTCAGAAATAAATAAAACATTATGAATAAATAAATAAATACATACATACATACAAAGATTAAATGAATATATACCTGTATATGTTCATGCCACAGTTGAAAAATATGCCAAATACTTGTGAGGCATTTTTCCATGTGATTATTGGAGTTTAATTCCCTAAGCATACTTTTTTTAGAAACTTAATCAAGAATTAATGTGTTTGAAAAATGTACAGAAAATGCTCACTGGCCTGAGCTCAAGTGGTGAGAAAGCTAAACTAAAACTTTGTGGCAGTATTCTCACATTCTGCATTCTACTTTTGTGAGAAATAGCAATTAAATAATAAATCAGCTCTTGCATTAAGTAACTTTAGAACTATATGGGCAGCCAACTCAAATGCCTATATCATCTACACAGACAGCCGTGTGTAGTAAAAACAGGTTTCGATTATGATGGCCCTGAAACACTGCAGGATTTGAGATGGTAAAAACTCAAAAGAAAATTACACAAAGATACATCCATTTTCTTGGGCATTATTACTTGGAAATGTACCATCTCTATCCCAAGTAAACCAAATATTCCTTTATTATAAACATTCATTTCTCCAAGCCCTGTGTATAAAAAATAAGTATACAGGATGATCTTTAATTTTCATAATTTTGTCTTTAAGTTAAAAATAAATGCATTCTGGGGTGCACAGTTGTCTCAGTCAGTTAAGCATCCAACTCTTGATCTCAGCTCAGGAATGATCTCATGGTTTGCGGGATCAAGTTCAGCATAGAGCCCACTGGGTTCCTCTCTCTCCCTCTCCCTCTGCCCCTGTGTCTCTCTCTCTCAAAGTAAATAAATAAACTTAAAAAAAAAATACTTGCATCCTCTGACATCCTTTCTTCCAGTAAGACTACTGATCTTAGAAATGTCTGTTTTTCATCACAACACCCAGTTCCATTTGGAATATTGTGTATACATTATCCTCATTACTAGTTGGTCTTCCCCTTTCATTTTGAGAAAAAGTAGCTTGAAGAAAAGTCTCACTGTCAATTTTTCAACAAGAGCCTTCCGCCTTGCTAAAAAAGGATCATCTAAATTACAATATATGTCTTTATCAACTATACCTAATACTTAGTTCAAGCATAACTCTGTTCCTTGGCAGTCATTCTTTTGGTTCACCGTGTTCTGTCCACTTTATATAATGAATCAGAAATGCTATATACACATATTGTCCCAAATGACATGGTAACTTCCCATTTGGACTTTGATTTTATTTAGGCTTACCACCAAGTCTTTTATATATCCTTCTTAATGATTCTTGGTTTTCAATTCAAAATTTTTCAGAAATTTTAAAATTAATAATACAAATCAAAATGTAAGTTGGAAATCAGTTAGTTCCAAATCAAATGAATGGGTTACCCAGCATCACGTGAGTGGATCCATTCTAACGATTAAACATCCCCACAAGGCTCAAAAAGACAGAAACTCTTTTATACCCTGAGACAATGCAATGAATCTCTTATTGGGAAGAAGGTGGGTCAAAACTAGAAATTCATAGTTATTTTTGTTAAGATCTGAAAATAATATTCAACTGGGAAAATATAAATAAAACCACACACATGCAAAACACAAAACAAGCTATACTCGTTTTTCACAAACATTTCATTAAGTAATCACTTTAGAGGAGAAAAATCTTCAGATACTATAAAGACCAGTATCTACTCCTTTATCTTTCTAAGAAATCTACCAGCATCAGCAGTTTTTGTGAGAGGGTCATCAACCGTTGCCCTTGAAGTGTTTTTGTTTTTTGTCATATCTTGCTTGCTCATGACAGTAATAAATACTACTCCACACTAAGAAATAAATGAAGAAGAGTTTGCCTTATTTTTCCTTGTTTAAACCAATATATTATTCTAAATCCTTTGGAATTAAAGAAGTCACAATTGTCTCAGCATTAAGAATCACTTGGATTTCTTGCACCCCACTGCCAAAACAATTTTGAACACTATGGGGAGAAGAATGTGACACATCCCATTAACCGGTTTTAAAAAAATTATCTAGCACCTCTTCTTTCACTAAAATCTTGGTACTGATGGATTCTAATCTAATTGCTTTACACAAAGTGAGTAATCAGCGAGATGCCCCAACTGTCATGTATAAAATGCAGTAATCCAACTTTACAAGACTATAAATAAAGGGGAAAGGATGAGGAACTACACTGAGGAAAGTCATAGGATACGGTTATAATGTCAGGCAGATTTTATGAAGGTAACATTACATTTTCATTTTATCCTCCTTGAAAGCAAATATTTTACTTAATTATTAATCAGTACTTTTCTCTTTACCTATCCCTCGGTTGATATAGATAGCATATGTGTTTGCATTTCTTCCTCTGAGTTAGCAGGTAGCTACTGTTATAGACTGCCACCAGTGGCAGGCAAATCATCAGGTTGACATTGCTCATAGTCTAACACTCCCTATGTCACTGCACCATCCTCTCAGTCTGTCAGTACTGCCCCTTTGACCCAATCAGATGCTAAGAGCTAAGTAACAGTGGTGCAATGTCCCATTCTGTCACTGAAGAGACTACTGGCCAGCTCACAGCAATAGGATGCTGCCAGCCATATATCTGCATGCCAAAAGGTGAAGGGACATTTATTTTTTTATATTGGCTCCAGACATCCAGATTTGCAACCTCACTTTCTGCTAACAGCTAAGTTGCTGTGTGCCAAAACCAGACAAAAGAAAGCAATTAAAACCCAGAGAATACTAAGTTGATAGGGCAATACAGGTGAAGGATACAGAAGTATCAAGGAAAAAGGAAGAGTAAAAGGAGAAGAAAAAGAAGGGAAAAAATGATCTTAAGTTTTGAAACAATGAACAAAGATGCTTATGATTTGGTACCAGTGGGACAGCCTGATAGTCCTTAATGACTGATCCAACATACTTGGAGGGTTCAAATCAAAGGGGAACCACACCTAGGCACTGGCATAAGATCTCTAAAATTCCACCTTCCTCCCACATTGTTACTCTCAGAGCCCAGTCACTCAGCCACTACCAATGCTGTCTCCTGTTGTCATAATCATGGTACAGAAGCCAAGCTCATCAGCCTACTAATGAAAGATGAATTAGCACCAAGATTTTTTAATCCGATTTTTTTTCAGTCTCCATACCAGATGCTCCTTCTCAAAAGAAATGTTTTCTTCTTGTCCCTTTAAGGATTGGAAAGACCCTGAACTCAATACAAAATATGATATTGAAAATTCTGAAGAATTCTGAAAGACAATTAAATGTTTTAGTTGACGTGGAAAGGGTATAACCCTAGGGTCCCATTCACCGACGTACCTGCAATGACATGTCATTGACCCAAACTTTCAGTCTAAATTCTTCCTCTGTAAATTAGAAATAGTACAACTCATGTCATATAGATCACTGACAGCTTAGTAAAACGCATGGTTCTACTCATGATACACTACAACTTCACTTTATTTGCTTATGATGCTCAGACAACAAAAATCTGACATCTCAGACAACAAAAATCCGTTGAATAAATGAATTTGTGTAGAGCATTATACTCGCACAATGTTTTCTCTTCAGTATTATCTCAAGACAAGAGAGGTAAGACATGTATTATAAAATACATTTTACACATGCAGAAGCCGAGACCCAGGAGATGCGCAGCTCTGCCCCTGAGCCACGTGGCTGGTTACTGGCTGAGAAATGATGACAACCAAGTCTCCTCAAGCGATCTTTTTGTTCTGGACTCTAAGATTCATTAAATATCAGGAAATAACCTGCACAGAATCAATAATAATTTATAATCAAGCAAAGATAAATGAATGATTGCATCAGTTTTTTGCCAGAGTAACGAGGGATATTAATATTTAATATATTCTGCTTAAAAATTTAAAGATCCAATGCCAGGGCGTGTACAATTTAAAAAAAAAAAACCCACAGGTATTCATGAAGAATAGGAAAGCTACCTAATATGTACTGAGCCAGAATCTTCTTGAGTTACTTAACTCACTGTCTTTTAAATGTAATATTTTGGAAAGTGTTATCCTAAGTGTTATCCTACAACTCGAAGGAAAGTAAAGGCTTGACCTTCTATTACCAACTCATGCCTCACTTCAGAGTGAATTTCTTCTTGTTTGCTAATAAATGGAAACATAGTGAAGTGCCCACAAGTAAGCTAATAAACACGTTACGTCTTCGCAAGGGACTCAGTTGGTTTGGGATTTGTTATACCTGAATTAAACCATGCTCCTAAAACGAGAGCTTTCACGCTTTGATTCCTGAACATATTTTGTGCCCCGACTAGAGCTTTAAGCCCACAGAGCTGTATGTGAACTCCCCACAGCTCTATGGGGAGTCTCGGCTCCCCAAAACAGTGCCACACAGAAACCTGTATGAACAGAGCAACCTCAAGAGTTGTCCATACAGATGCATCATAAAAGCACACACGCACTCAAATAAAAACACAAAAAACAAATTCGATGATTTTTTTCAATGTCAGTTCTTCAACCATTTCAAGTTACTTAAGTAGAAAAAGTCCCCTTCACGTAGCAGTTGAGCCAGGACGCCAGGGGCCCCATCTTCACGTCCACCCCGTTCTCAACCTAAAACGCCTCGTCCTTGATCCCTCCACTGCGCAGATTCCAGCACTGGAGGCGCCGGCGACTGGCGCTCGCCGCCCCTGGCTTTAGCCCGCTTTCGAATAACCCGGCTGCTCTTGCTCGCACCCTTCTCGCAACATGTTTGCACTTTGCTTGCGTCTGATCCAGGCCTCTAGCCTCGGGTTCCCCGGTCCCAGCTTGGAGGAGTCCGAGCGGCACCGGGAGCGTCAGACAAGAGAAGTGGGTCCCCCGCCTGCCCGCCCGGGCTGTCGCCGCGACCCCATCCCCCCCACCCCCGTGGAGGTCGGAGACATCCGGCCCGGGCGGGCGACACCGCGAGGCCGGTGACTTCCTCTCTTTTCCCCGCAGCCCCGCGCCTTCCCGCCTCCGTCCGGGCCACCCTCGGCTCCCCCGTGTCCCCTGGGTGCAAAGCTAGGGCTCAGTAAGCAAGGGGAGTGGGACGACACGCGTGTGCGAGGGTGTGAGCGCGGACACCCAGCGGCCAAGCAGCAAACCCCGCCTCTCCCCGAACTCCCGCCTCGGACCAGCCGGCAGCCCGGGCGCCCCAGGGCTCCCTGCTCTGGGACAAAGCTGCCACGGCCTCCCCGCAGGAGCGGGGCGCGTCGTCGCCAGCTCTCCTCAGCCTCCCTCGGCCGCGACTCCGTCCCAAGGGGCCTCCGGGCCGCCAGGGGTCCGGAGAAGACCCGGGGCCGGGCTCCCGCAGCCCTCGCCCCGCGCGCCCCCGCCGCCGCTCACCTGTTCAGCACTTTGCGGATCCTCTGGCGCACGCCAGCCCGGGAGGAGGCGGACAGGCTGCCGCCGCCGCCGCCGCCGCTGCCCTCGGCCGGCAGGTTCTCGATGGTGGTCACCACATGGTTCGGCGGGGCCGGCGGCGGCGGCTGCAGCTGCTGCTGCGGCGGCTCGGGGGGGATCATCGCGGCAGAGGCGGCGGCGCGGCGGCGATCAGAACGCAGCCGGGCGCATCGTGCGCCGGCTCCGGGCCCGGGAACGCGCAGAGGACCCGGCCGGGCGGCCGCGGCCCGGGGAGGCGGCGCTGCCTGCGAAACGGCGACGCGGGGAGACACCCGCGGCTACGGCCGCCGCCGCCGCCGCCGCCCAGCCCGCCGCTCACTCCTCTCCAGTCCCGGTGCGCGCCCCCTCGCTCCGCCGCCGCCGCCTCCCGGCCCGGCTCTTCCCCAGCCGCGTCCCCAAGTCCTGGCACGCCCCGCGAAGTGGCCGGGAAGGGGGGCGCGCACCGCCGCCGAGCTGCCCGTCGGCTCAGGAGACCTCCACGGGGGGAGAGGATGCGGCTCCGGGCTTCGCCTTCCCTCCCGGGCCCAGGGCTTCTCGGGGCGAGCGGCGGCACTAGTGCTAGCGCCGCCTCAGCCTGTGCCCCGCTCTCTCGGAAAGCTGCCGTCTGTGTCTCACGGAGTGAAAGACCGAGAGTGAACCCTGAGAGCCGGGCGGGGGCGCCGCGGCGGCGGTGTCGCTGCGGCGGCGGAGGGGGGCCAGGGCGGGGACACGCGCGCTCCGTCTTCGCCAGAGGGCGCTCGGGAGGCCCCTCTTCCTCTCCCGGGTCCCCCCAGGCTCGCGCTCCGGGCTGCGGTGATTGTTTTCTTTTGTTTTATTTATTTATTTATTTATTTATTTATTTATTTATTTATTTATTTATTTATTTATTTATTTATTGTTCGCGTGAGGCTGGGGGTGGATCTTCCCTCTTTAGTTGGAGGGGACTCCCCGCTCCTGCCGCGACACCGCGGAATCCTAGCACCACCCTTCCGGGACAGCGCCAGGACCCGAGGACGAGGTGCTGACCCCAATGAACACCCAAAGTCGAGTATCCTAACGATTACACCAACACTCACCATAATGGGACTGAAAGAAATTGGAGGAGACACAACTTCGCACAAGGAAACCATTCTGGGAACTGGAAAAAGCTTATCAGAGCAACTCAGCGTCTCCGTTTTGCAGCGCTGCGAAGGGAACGTGGGCAGATTCGAGTTCCAATTGTGCCTCTAAAACTTGTTAGCAGAGATTCCCTAAGCAATTTACGTACTTACTTTCTGAGACACTGCCTCCTTTGTGCACCGAGGCTCCGCGTATCTTTCTCCCCGAGGTGTTGTAAGAGTTAAATGAGGTAAACCACCCGGTAGGGGGCCCTGATGGCTTTTTCGGTGGGGCTCTGACCACGGAATCTCCATTCCCAGAAGGGAAAGCCCTGGAGAATCTGGCACAGAAACCTTAGCCCTAAACAAGACCCTATTTCTCCCAAAGGGAACTGATTTCCGTGTTTGCTCCAGATTCCAGTTAATAACTCTTGAGAGAGTTGTATTTTTTCCATTTTCCTTTATCTAGATTGCCTGGATAGGGATCTTACTGTGAAAAATGATAGGAATTTTTAATTTTTCTCCGTTTTACTGCAGTGTGTGGAACTATTTTGCCTGAAAATGTTTCAAAGGTAAGTATGTTTACAGAAAGGCATGCTAATACCACTACTGAATCCAAACGCACAGATAAAAAACACTGGTGATTTGCCACAGAGAATGGAGCTGGGGGAAAAAGCTTTGGAGAAAGGAATGGACCATGTCTGACTAACAAAAAGGAGAGGGAGGATGAAAAGATGAGATTCCTTATTTGACTAAGCAGTTGCCATCCCTGGTGCCTGGGTGGCTCAGTTGGTTGAACTTCCTACTCTTGGTTTCTGCTCGGTCATTGTCTCCCATTTGGTGAGATAGAGCCTGGCCAAGGGCTATGCACTGGAGGGTGGAACCTGCTTGGGATTCACTCTCCTTTTATCTCTGCCTCTCCCCGGCTGGTGCTCTCGGTCTGTGTCTCCTTCTCTTCCAAAATAAAAATAAATAAGCATTTTTTTTAGTTGCCATCCCTTTAAGAATTTTGGGAGCCTTTTTTTTTAAATAATCAAAAATCTGAGGAAATATCTATTTAAAAACTCTTTAATCTATATTTCAATTTATGTAAAACCAGGTTACTATCTGAAATATCCCTGAGGTCTTTTATACACAAAAAATTAACCCAGATTAGAGCATTTTCCCTTCTATAATTAACACACTATCCTGTTCTTTCTCAAGAACTTTTGACTCTCAGATTTTTCCACCTTGGATTAGGACAGGACACTCTGAAGAAGTGTTACAAACAGATCCAAAGCTTTTAACTTACAGATATTAAAATTCTAATAGTTCACAATGAGTTTGCCCTTGGAGGACCCACCAAATGTAGGACCATATTTCACTTCATCTCAACCTGGAAGCAAATCATGGTAAAAATCTCTCTATTAAGACAACATTTGTGGTAATTTGAGATGTCTGCCTTGAATGACTGGTTGCTTCAGTGCCCTCTTCCTTCACATTTGGCTTGCTTCCTTTTGACTGTTTTTGGCACGTCACAACTCAGTGCTATGCCTGCACTTCATTCAGTGTCTGCATTTCTGTCTGGTCATTTTTCCAGAGGGACTACTGAACCCAAAGTATCTAAATCTCCACTGAGATTTAGAAGGGAGAAAGCCAGGATGGAAGAGGAACAAGATGAGAGAGGTCAAATTTCAATCCTACTATTAAGACCTCAAACAGTTACAAGCCTCACGGTTTCATTCTTCCTTATTGTAAAGGGGATACAGCATCAGATCCATTCTTACCTCCAATTGTGTGCTTCATGCTCATCTCCTAAAAGTGGCTAAATAGTATTTGAGAGGTAAGGAAACAGGTTTTAAAAGTACTCATGTCATAGTGGTGAGTCTGATGTGGATTTTAAAAATGGAGACATGGGGAAGGCCTATTTCCCATTTCCCTGCTGCCTCCTTGGCCTCCAAATCCATCTTCCAGGGACACCTGGGTGGCTCAGTAGGCTGAGTGTCTCACTTTTGATTCCAGCTCAAGTTATGATCTCATGGTTCATGGGATCAAGCCCCACGTTGAGCTCTGCATTGACAGCGAGGAGCCTGCTTGGGATTCTTGCTCTCCCTTTCTCTCGATTCCTTCCCCACTGGCACTCTCTCTGTCTGTCTCTCTCTCAAAAAAAAGTATTGTTTTAAAACATTTAAAAACATTCTTTTAAAAATCCATCCCCCATGAGCTCTGAACAAAAGCAAAGGGGATGAAGGCATTGGGTTGCAGACCAGTATATAGCTTTTTAGTTGTGGCACATGGGTACCAGGATCACACTGACTGCTCGGTTTACCTCTCATTGACAGAGTATGATTAGTGATGCGACAACATTGCAAAATTTCCATTCCACTCTTACTCTTACCTCATCCAATTCTCACTTGACCCAGTGCTAGCTCTGTTGAATTCCTTTAGGAAGCAGAAGTTGACTCTCAGCTACACTTTTTTTAACGGTGCTCATTCTGAAGGCATTTCCACTCATACGAGAAAGAGTGGCATTTGGCCTGTGTCTCCGTCCTCTGAGTCACCAGGCATTTTGACTCGTCTGTTTAGCACAGACTGCACCTGTGTGTTGTATTTGGATGAAAGCTTCACAGTCATGCTCCAGAAGTGACTGATGATCCTCTCCAAATTGTTGACCAGTTGCCTGGAGTTGCTGGGGCTACTCCAAATGCCCAGTGACCCGTCTGCTCTCCCTGTGCCTTTCTCTGACTCTTTTCCTTTCTCTCCTAGGTCTCGTTGAATCCAGTCAACACACACTACTAGACATATGACATTTAGAATGCTAGAAGTCACACAGGAGAGAAGGAAGCAAAGCTGGTGGGAAACTTACAGAGATGGGCGAGTAGAATGGGTAGGTCTTTAAATGTATATCCAAGCAACGGATAAAATAATCAAAAGATCAAATTGGCGGAACTTCACTGAACCTCCTCATCATTTAGACAGTCTGTAGATGATATTAGTGGATAGGAAAAATATGCACAGGGCAGGAAGACGGATAGAAAACAACAGCTTTCAAAGACTATTGACACATTTTACACACCTCTTCTGTTTATTTAGGTAGTGTGTGTGTGTGTGTGTGTGTGTGTGTGTGTGTGTTTTGAAAATGTATTATTCTTTGGGGGAAACTCTGAATACTGTTCATAGGCTTATAATTGACCTTTCCTGATAAAAGACATGGAGCACTAGAGAAGGGGATTAGTGTTATTAGTTGTGAATACGGGCTAATTTTCCAGGGTCAGACTTCATTATGATAGGCCAAAAATGTCTAAGTATTACTTGCCAAGTGTTCTATTTCCAAAAGCATCATATGGTATATTTCTGACATGATGACATGATGAGCCCCTAACAACAGGAAGGTTGCCATATTCAGTAAAGGCATTGACTTAGTAGTTCCAGTTTCCTCATGATTATTTCAATATCTCAAGATATTAGCCAAAAAAATATGTGAATGATTCCTGTCTTAGTCACTTTCAGCTGCTATAATAAAATGCCACAGACTAAAACAACAAACATTTATTTCTCAGTTCTGGAGGCTAGGAAGTCCAAGATCAAGGTATCAGCAGTCTTGGTGTCTGGTGAGAGCCTTCTTCCTGGTATGCAAATGGCCATTTTCTTTCTGTATCCTCACCTGGTGGAGAAAGATCATCTCTCTCATGTCTCTTCTTATAAGGGTACTAAGACCATTCATGAGGGCTTTACCCTCATTACCTAATTATTTCCCAAAGACCAACCTCCAAATACTACCACATTGGGGATTAGGGTTTCAACATATAAACTGGTGGGGGAGGGGAGGGGAACACAAACATTAATTTCATAGCAATATCCCAGAAACACTTATTATTTTCAATACAGATATCAATTATCTCTGAATAGGGCAGCAAAATCCTCATATAAATATCATTTATAACTTTTAACTAATGACATCAATACCATCTCCCCTCCAGATATTTTAATTCACAAAAATATTAATGCAAAGTGCTGGTAAAATTGTAGTGACTCTCATGTGGCATTTATATACTGACTTGTCAGTGACTAGATAGGGAGAAACTATGTTATAGTAGAAATTGGAACCAAAGAAATCTCAGTTCTAAATCCAACTCTATTGAATGGCTTAGTTTTAGTCAATGCTCAAAACTTTCTGAGCATCTGTTTTCTAATCAATGAAAATGGGGGTATAATGTCTACTCTACAGGACACACACAGACTTGCAATAGTGTAAAGAGTCTGTCATAAAAGGTATTTAAAAAAATAATTGGTCTGGACTTGGATATGATGGGGTGGACAGTATTAGAATGGTCCCCATGAGGGGTTCCTGGGTGGCTTAGTCGGTTAAGCATCCGACTTTCGCTTGGGTCATGATCTCGCGATTCGTGGGTTCGGGCCCCGCGTCGGGCTCTGTGCTGACTGCCAGCTCAGAGCCTGGAGCCTGTTTCAGTCTGTGACTCCCTCTCTCTCTGACCCTCCCCTGTTCACGCTGTCTCTCTCTCTCTCCTAGAAATAAATAAAATATTTAAAAAAAAAAAAAAAGAATGGTCCCCATGAACAACTCTAAAAGCTGTATTGAATGTTAGACAGTAGCCACATAAGGCCATGATCCTTTAAAGACAAGAAACATGTAAGAAATGAAACACATTAGCACATCAATGAGCCCCAGATTCATCTCAGCTTCATCCTGAGGGCATTTCCAAATCACTGTTCAGAAATAGAGTGCCTAATCAGAGAGAGGTGGTCTCACTGCGTAAAAGAGACAGATACCAGAGTTTAGAGCTGCAAAGACCACTGCAATTTCTGGAGAAGATTCTACAAAGGAGGGATTTAGGAGAAGGAATCTAAAATCTCTGTGTGAAAACTGCACATAGAGCCAACTCCTAAGAATTACATCTGCAAGGCAAGACTCTGGGAGGCCCAGCAAAGAAAGCTGGAGAGCTGGAAAGACATTTCTGACGCAGTGCAGTGTTGAGAAGGACAGAGGTTTGTATTTAGACCCAGTGATTATAGAGAGTATTTCATGAACTCCCAGGCTTTGGGTCACCACTCAAAAAAAAAAAAGCCATACCGTAAGTATAAGGACTATGTCATAGCAGTAAGAACTATGCCCTAAGACTAAGGACAATGATAGACCTTATTTAAGAGAGACACAATATCTGTTCTCACCACTTCTACTCAGTGAAGTAGAACTGATCTAGCCAGTTCAATCAGCAAGAAAAATAAATAAAAGGCATCTATATAAGAAACAAAAAAGTAAATCTATCTCTATTCACAGATGCATGACCCTATACGTAGAATATCTTAAGGAATCTACCAAATAAAAAGTGAAAAACAAAAAATACTATTACAGCTAAGACACAAATGTAACAAGGTTGCAAAATCTCAAATTGATATATATCAATTAAATGCATTTCTATACACTAGTCATGAACAATTTGAAGGGTTCATGTTTGTGGTGGTGTCTCTGGAATCTTTGTTCCTCGCAACCTTTCCTTCAGAGCATCCCCCTCAGGATTTCTTGTAGGGCTGGCTTCATGGTAACAAATTCTTTCAATTGCTGTTTATTTGGAAAGGTTTTTATGTCTCCTTCTATTTTGAATGACAGGCTTGCTGGATAAAGGATTCTTGGCTGCATATTTTTACTGTTCATCACATTGAAGATCTCCTGCCATTCCTTTCTGGCCTGCCACGTTTCAGTAGAGAGGTCTGTCACCACTCTGATGGGTTTCCCTTTGTATGTGAGGGCCCTTTTCTCCCTAGCTGCTTTCAGAATTCTCTTTTTGTCCTTGTATTTTGCCATTTTTACGATGATATGTCGTGCAGAAGATCGATTCAAGTTACATCTGAGGGGAGTCCTCTGAGCCTCTTGTATTTCCACATTTACTTCCTTCCTCAGGTCGGGAAGTTCTCTGCTATAATTTGTTCCAGGACTCCTTCAGCACCTTTCCCTCTCTCTTCCTCTTCTGGGATTCCTATGATATGGATATTGTTGCGTTTGACTGTATCACTGAGCTCTCGAATTCTTCTTTCCTGTTCCTGAATCAGTTTGTCTCTCTTTTGGTCAGCTTCTTGTTTTTCTATAATGGAGAATAAATCACTTATCCTTCTTTCTGCCTCTTCAATCCATGCATTGGAGGCCTCTAATTTATTATGTATCTCATTTATCGCATTTTGTAATTCTTCATGCCTATTTTTATTTTCCATTCTGTCTGTAGCCATAGTTTCTTTGATGTCCCCTATGTTTTTTCAAGCCCTGCTATTAATTTTACCATTATTATTCTAAAATCTTGTTCACTTATGCTGCTGATATCTGTTTTGAGCAGTTCATTAGCTGTCATTTCTTCTTGGAGTTTCTTTGGAGGAGAGCTCTTTCGTTTCGTCATTTTAGTTAGCTTTCCGGCTCTTGTTGGTTTTAAAGACCTGTTATGCTCTCTGTTTCCATGAGCGCTGCTATATCCAAGAAGACTCTTTGACTTTCCAGGGCCTATCCTTTCAGAGACTGTTTTTTGAATGGTATCCCTCGGTCTCTCTTGTTGGGACCTTGGTTGTTTTACTTTCTTATTTGTAGTGATATTTGGAACTCTCCACCTTGTGTACTCTAGCTTGTTTCTTGAGGTAGCCCTGGAAAAGAAAACAGACAGACAAACACACAGGGAGCAGGAGCACACAAACGCACAGGCTAATTCAACTAACATGCAAAGCGAGAGGGAAAACGAAAAAGTTAAGAGAAAAGACGGAGGAGGGAGGGCGAATAATAGGGAGCATAAAATACATAAAAGGGTCAAAAAGGGGAAAAGAAAAGGAAAAAAGAAGAAAACCGATGGACAAAGAACTGTTTAAAGCATATACCTGGATTTCCCAGCTACAGTTAAATAGCCGTGTGTATGCAGTGCTGGTTGAAGAGCATAGAGAAAAAGAGAGAAGGCAGGGTGAGACGAGGCAGAATTGGAAATAGAATGAACAGACAGAAGGGATAAGAAGCTTTTTTCAAAGAGGTAAAGGGTAGAATATGGTTGGATAGGTGAGAGAAGGATGCTGGAATTATCCAGAGAAACTATATAGTCTAATTACTCCTGAGAGAAATAGCTGAAAATGTCGGTAGGTGTAGAATTTACATTTACAGAATGGACTCGTTGTGATTGTTTAAGCAAGCTGGCGACCAGAGTTAATCAGGTCAGTGTTTTGGGGAAAAAAGCGAGAAAAGAGAAAGAAGAAGAAAAAAAGAAAGAGAAAAGAAAGGGGAAAAAAAGAAAGAAGAAAAAAGAAAAAAACAAAAAAGGAAAAAAGAAAGAGAAAAAAAGAAAAGAAAAAAAAGGGAGGAGGGCACCTCTCAGGCAGGGATGGGCGTGGCGTGATCCAATGCCTCAGACGGGGGTTCTTCCTTGGCGGTTGTGGGGAGGAGAGTGACGGTGCTCCGGTCCCTTCTTGAACCCCGCGCTGCAACTCACTTTTTTGGGCGTGTCAACTCCCCGTTCCGGGGACGCAGCCGAAGTTGGTTGCACTCTTCAACCCAGGCCAGTTCCAATCTCCAAATCCCAGTCCGCGCGCCCCGCTGAAATTGCCTTAGACACAGCTTCCCAGGCAAACCCCTCGGGCAATTCCAGGCCCCCTGCCGAGCTCTGGGGGTGGAGTCAGAATCGCTGCTTCCTTCTCTGGGTCGGGCTGGTGCGCATGTGCGGGGGCTTGCCTGCCAGGTGCGCTGAGCCCAAGCCTGCTGGAGTGAGGAAAACCGGGTCCCTCTATGACTCGTCACCCGAAACACGAACTCACAGGCAAATTTCCCAGTTTTTAGCTCTTTGCCTTCCCTCTCGAGTTCCAGCCAGCCAGGAGCGCGGATGCCCGGTGTCAGCGCGGCTCTTTCAGGGGTCCCAGCCGCCCTGGAGCTACAATGGCGGCAGGCGCGCCGCTGCTCTGAAATCCAACCTCCAGGAGCGGCACAAAGAAGCAGTTTGTGTGCTCAGCCTCCCCCAGGACCAATTGGCGTGAGGGGACCTCGTGTGCAGGTATTTGGCAAGTACGGTCTTTGTATGCACCGAGAGGAGGTTTTTCCCCCCCGAGCGGAGGTTTTTCTGTTTTGGACTCTCCTTTTCTACTCTCACTCCCCGTAGAGGGTAGAGGGGGATTGCCTCCCACCCTGGAAACTCCAATCCCGGCCCGATTTTATCTCCCCCGGTTCGCACTCACGTTAGAAGGCTTTCTCAGTGGATTCTGTGTCCTTTTTCTCCCAGTCTCTCAGGTTTTGTAAGGTTTCCAATGGCTTCAGATCTTTTCCGTGTGATGTATGGGCGCGAGTGCAAGTACAGAGCTCCTTACTTCTCCGCCATATTGCCCTCTCTCTAGTCATGAACAATTTGAAAGTGATATTAAGAAATAATTCCATTTATAATTGTATCAAAGAGAATAAAATACTTAGAGAATAAATATAGTAAGAGTAGTACAAGATGTATACATGAAAAATGATAAAGGATTACTGAAGTAAATTGAAGATCTACTGAAATGGAAAGCCATCCCATGTTCATGTATCAGAAGACATAATATTGTTTAGATGGCAATATTCTTCAAATTGCTCTACAAATGCAATATAATCCCTATAAACATCTTTCCAGGCTTTTTTACAAAAACTGACAAGCTGATCTTCAAATTTATAGGGAAATGCAAAATGCATTGGATAGCCAAAACAATTTTGAAGAAAAAAGTTGAAGGAATTTTATTTCCCACTTTCAAACTTACTATCAAACTGCAGTTATCAAGACAGTATGATACTGATTTAAGGGTAGACACAGAGATCAATGGAACAGAACTGAGAGTCCAGAAGCAAATCCTTATATTTATGGTCAATTGAGTGATTTGCTCAGAAAACTCATTGAGAAAAGTCTTTTCTATAAACAGTATGGCAGGGCACCTGGGTGGCTCAGTCGGTTAAGCGTCTGACTTCGGCTCAGGTCATGATCTCCCGGTTTGTGGGTTCAAGCCCTGCATTGGGCTCTGTGCTGACAGCTAGCTCAGAGCCTAGAGCCTGCCTCAGGTTCTGTATAAATGGTATGGGACAGTTGGATATCCACATGTAAAATATGAACTCAGACTTTTGCCTCACACCATACACAAAAATTAACTCAAAGTGAATGACATACCTATATGTAAAATCTAAAGCAATAGAACTTTTATATGAACACACAGCATTAAATCCTTGAGAACCTGAATTATACAAAAATTTTTGATATGACACTAAAAGCATGGTCCACAAATAAACAAAATCGAAAAGAACTTCATCAAAATTCAAAAGTGTGTGCTTAAAAGTACATCATTAAGAAATGGAAATACAAGCAACAGATCAGGAGGAAAATGTTTATAAAATACATATCTGATGACAGATAAACAGATATACATGATCCAGAATATATAAATTCTTATAACTCAATAAGAAACAAGCAAACCATTCAAAAATAGGCAAAAGATTTGAATAAACATTTCACCAAAGAAGATGTTTGAATGGCTAATAGACATGTAAAAAGATGTTTAATATCATTAGTCATTGGGGGAATATAAATTAAAACCACGGTGAGATATCATTTCATACCCACTAGGCTATAATAAAAAAGACAGACAATTACTAAGTTGGTAAATTGTAGAGAACGGGAAAACTGACACATTGTTGCTGGGAATATAAAATTGTAAACCACTTTGGAAAACAGCTTGGCAGTTTCTTAAAAACTTAAACATAAAGTTATCATATGACCCAGAAATCCCACTTCTAGGTATCTACCCAAGAGAAATGAATACATATACCCACACAGAGACTTGCATATAAGTGTTTGTAGAATCATTATTCATCATAGCCAAAAATTGGTGAAAAAAGCTAAAAGTTAATCAACTAGTCAATGGATAGACAACAATGTGGTTTGCCATACAATAAAATATTTCTCACCAGTAAGAAATTACCAACTACAGGTACATGTGGGATGGATGAACCTCAAACACATTATGCTAAGTAAAGGAAGGCAGACACAAAGGACCACATAATATATTATTCCACTTACAGGAAATGTTCAGAACAGGTAAATCTATGGATATAGAAAGTAGATCAGTGGTCGCCTAGGACAAAGGTGGAAACAAGGAAACTAACAGCAAATAGTAATCTGTTCTTCCAAGATGGTGGCTCCAAGGCAAGTAATTAAGCATTGGGAGCCAGTTTTCCTGAGGGAGGGTGCCGGGGCAGTGGCTGCAGGGCGAGGTGGTAGCCTTCCACTACCAGTCCAAAATGCTGCCTTTAAAATGTCTCTCTTCCAGTGGAAAGCCCAACCATGCATAAACTTATAGTATGTCTCAGATGCGGAAATAATTAATGACTGAACAGACCCCTCCTCCACTAGCTGCACTCAATGTTAGTAAGCTTGCCAGAAAACCATGGAAGAAGGAGGAGAACCTGAGCTAGGCCTATGCAATGAGTGCTGGTGTCTCCCTAGAGGGCCAGCAGCTCTTCCAGACCAAACACAAGACCTTTAAAGACTATAAATGCCAAGACAAAAAGATCATAGCCATGGAAGAAGTTGTTAACACACCGACCATATCAAGTGGTAAACTATAAAAGCAAAGAGGAGCTTGCACTGAGCCATGTACACAAAATAGTTTAAAAACACTTTAGAGAAATTGAAAGGCAAAAGATACTGCCACGGTCACAAGCCCAGCAACAACAGAAGGAGGCTGCCCTGTTACCCTGAGTCCCCACACACAGAGGACTCTTCCACATCCAGCCAAGGAGGAAATGGTGGTGGCTTCAGTGGAGGCAGGCTATGGGAGGGGAGGAATCCTATATTTCCTGTGGAATCTTGTTAACAAAGGGTCAGCATTTCCAAATCTTAGACTTCAACAAACAAAATACTTAAAAAATGAACAAGAGGATAATTTAAAAGTTGAAGGAAATAAATAGTACGTAATAAAATTGATTTTAATAAAATAATCATCATTGTTGCACAATTAGATAAATTTACTAAAAATCATAGAGTTGTAGGCATGATATGGTTGAATTTTATGATATGCAAAATATGCCTTTAATAAAGTTGAAACACATCACTTATATCCTCAGAAAGTAAGAGAAGATTTTGAAAACTTCAAATGGGATGAGATTGACACACATACAAAGAATAGAATTCAGAGAACAAAATAAACTTTTCAGAAATTAAAATGTTTGAAGGAGGAATGAAAAACCCAATAGGTGGTTTGTAAGATAAATCTAAAGAATTCACCAAGAAACAAAAAAAAGTAATAGTGGAAAAAAGAGAAAAGTTGTTAAGAAAATCAGAAAGTCAGTCAAGGAAGTCAGCATTTGAAAAATAGATGTTTCTCATAAAAGAACAGAGAAATGGGAAGAAATTTCAATGAAATAATGCAATAATTTCTTGGAACTGAAAAACCTGAGTTAATAGTCCAAAAACGATAAGCACAATAGATTACAGCAAGTGCATTATTGTGAAAGTCCAATAATTTGTGGACAAAAGAATTTAAACTTCCAGAAAAGGAAAAAAAATCCAGAATGCTTTGAGTCTCCTTAATAGCAACAATGGAAATTAGAAGCCAGTGGAGCAGTCTTCAGAATTCTGAAGGAATACTATTTTCATTCTTGGATTTTATATCCAGCCGAATTGTCAATCTGCTATGAGTATAGGTAAAGATATGTTCAGTCATAGAAGGTCCCAGAATATTTAACTCCCATTCACTTTTTATCAAGAAGCTATTTGTTGATGTATTCCACCAAAACTAGAGTGTAAATGAAGAAGGAGAAATAGGAACAAAGAAATTCAGCACAGGAGCGAAGCAAAGGAAATACCTGTGATGATAATGAGTAATATCAAAACTACAGGTGTGTACCAGTCATTGGGGACAAATAGCCCATGTTGGAAGGTGCCAAAAGACTCTGGTAGAATGTATCTTCAAGATGAAATAAACAAACTAACAACAAACAAACATAAGGCATCTTAGTCTCTTGAGAGTAAATTTAGACCACTGCTAGAAAATCTGTAATTGAATTTAACAAGTATAAAGAAATTTTTAACAAAATGGCAATTATTAACTTCAGCAAAAAACAATAGTTGTTCAGGCAGGAGATGAAAAGTAATTATACTTTACTAAATGCCTAATCTTTGATTAGCGTTTGCTGAGCCATAACAATGCATTTTGTTATGATGCATTTTGAATTTTGAATTTTGAATGATGAATGATGCACTGAATTTTGATATAGACAAATTTACAACTATATTTGACTGATGAGAGAATGAAATGATATATATGTATATTTGGGGCCAGAAAAGAAAAGAAAGCTAAACCCACAGCTTCCATAGTGAGAAATCCATAAAAGAATGAACTAAGAAAATGGAAAGTGATTGTCTATGATGAAGGGGACGGTGGAGAGGGAGGAGGAGCACTACTGTTTCACCTAACAAACCTTTAGATTCAACTCTTTAAAACATACGCAGGTATAGGTTTGACAAAAAAATAAATACTTTTTTTTTTCAAAAAGAAAGGAAAATATAGAAGTGTAACCCTAACATTTTTTTTTCTCCATTGAGTTCTTGATGTTGTCAAGACACCTTCCTGAGCAGATTACAGCTAAGGCGGAAGACTAGGGATCACTATAAGAGCTGCAACTGCTTCTTACCATAAGCTAACAAATAAATTGTCATACTAAATCTATAAGCAGATTCATTAATTTATTAATTGTGCTTCCATTCTCTAGACAGATCTAACATGTCCTCATTGATAAACCCTCAATTTCCCAACAGATGAATTCAGTCACAATTCAACAAACACTTTCTTGTCTTCTAAGTTGACATAAAGCTGTAGAATATTAACAAACAGTGAAACATCGTTTTTTTAGTTAACGTAGTTTGAAATCAAAGTGGGGAGGGAAGGAAGATAGTAAATATGGTTTTTTTCACTTTGCAAATCAGAAGTTAAACATGATTGAGTTTATTCATTCAACTGGATGTAGTAGATTTTCCTTTCTCCTGTAAGGCTGTACAAGTCAATAGGTTATTTGAAACCAATGGGAATAAATTGTCTCATGTAGGCTATCTTTCAACATCGAATTGTCAGATATTGAAAAGGCAAATAGTCTATCTCTAATCCAGTAACAACTTTTCTTCTATTTCTAAATTCTATTTTAAAGCATTTTTACTTATTCTTCCTGAAAAACATGAAAATATGGTTGTGATATTTTTGTTTACCTAGGATCCCAAGTGAGCTCCTAATTTTGTACCTAATGCCAGTTTCTTCTTTTGTGAGTCAGACTTGAACATGCCATATTCTCTGCTTGTTGATAAGTTTCATAAAAGCCAAAAACCTTACTGAAAGCCAATTTTTTTCCATGGTAAACTCAGAGCTGAACTTTGCAAGGTCATAAGAACCTGTGAGCATTAGCTACTTGTGTAGTGATTCAGTCCTAAAATAATGTTTCTGTCACTCAGCGCTGAGGTTTATACAACTCAGAAATAACAACAAATAGCATCAACGTTCTATTTAAAACCAATATAAAGCCCAGAGATTTCTGACGGGAACTCAAAATATGAATATTATCTAGCTTTAGAAGCCAGCCAGCACACTTGCATCAGTACTAAGTCTTGAGAACAACTAATCCTACCACATTTGTTAGGACATATCCAACTGCTAGTAGCTGAAAACCTCGACTCAAATTGGCTCACACAATAGGAAATTTATTGTTTTGTATAAAGAGAAGTCAAGGAGTTGGGCAAGAGCCAGAATTAGTTAATACTGTCTCAAAGATACTGTCATAGACCTAAATTCTTTCCATCTTTCTCTACAAGCCTCAATGAGTTGGTTTTGCCCTCAGCTTGGCTCCCCTCAGAGGCTGCCAGAATATTGCATTTCTGGGTGTCATATCCAGATACACCAACATTCAGAAGAAGAAAGGAGCCATGTCTTCCTTTGTAGAAACCCATGAGTAGATTTCTCTTACTCATTGGCTGTGATTGGGTCAAATACCAGCCCTGGCCTTCTGAGTCAAGAGTAACATTTCCATGATTGGCTAAGACTCAACACCTGGGATTAAAGATTGTTTAGGAGGCAACCACAAAGATTTTAACTCCCAGACTCCTTCTTCTGTTATGCTACTCTTTGACCTCCCAAGCAAACTTTTTCAGTGTGTTCTCTGAGAAAAAAAAACCAATTGTATCATCTTTCTCAGTTTCTTGGAAACTTATATTATCACTTTTCTCTTCTCTCTCCTCTTGTACATAAACTTTCTTCCTTGTCTTATGGTCAAACATACTTGACTCTCTTTTATCTTTAAAAAAAAAAATGATGCCTTCTCTACCTCCTAAGTCACCCTCTCATTTCTCATAATCTTCTCAAAGCCAAAATGTTGAACTTGCTAATTCACTAGCCCAGTTTTCTCTTACACTTCCCCTACACTCTTTAGTCAATCTGGCTTTTGTGCAATGATTTCACACAAAACTCTCCCCAAGATTATCAACAATCTCCTTGTTATAATGCAACTTTTGTTCCTCATCTTAAACATTGACAATATTTACTAATCATTTCCTTGTAAACGTACTTCCCCAGTGACTCCCATTATGACCCACATGCTCCTGGTTTTCCTCTAAACTTGTGATTCCTTCCTGGTCTTCTCTATAAGCTCCTTCTCCTATACCCAGCCATCAAGTGTCAGAATTCCTCAAGTCTCAGTCTCTAGACCCCTTCCTTGTCACCCTATTATTCTTTTGAGATAAGCTCACCATGCCCATGATTTTACTTATCTCTATAGGTCAATGAGTGCCTAAAAGGGAGACCTTGCTTTATCTGTTAACAACAAAGCAACCATGAACTGCAAACAAAGACGAGACCTCAGTGGCCCCATAGTTTTTAATGAATACTGCAACCTCATCTAAAAGACTAAGCCCATCATGTCTCACTTCTGATTGTTACCTTCAAAATTCCAAGCTTCCTACATCATCAAACATCACCCAGATACAATAATAGCTATGTGTATATCCTTTAATGTGAGATAATCTTCCACCTTTCCCACATCCTTCACTTTTTCTCTATGCCTTCTAGAACTCATAATATGTTACCTTTTCATCCTCGTCATCTTCACAGTTTTGCCCTGGTTGAAATCTGAATATCCCCTGATGATTCCTCTTCCCATGCAGCTCTTTTTTAATGGATGCTGCTTTTTCTCTTACACCCTGCTCACTTTTGGTCCCAAAAGTAGGATAGGAAGCCTCTTACTTCCTATTGCTGCTCTTACAATATTTCTCCTCCCACTTCTAAAAAATTACATCTTTTTTTAAAACTCAGGACATCACATTTGACAACTTGCTATCCTCTCTGATTACTATCATCTATGGATCTGCAGCCAACCCTCAATCATTAATTGACCATTTTAGTGTCTAACTCACTGTTTCTCATTCTACCTATTCCTATGACTACTTTCATTTAAATATTCAAATAAAGGATCCACCAAATGCCTTGATAGCTCTATTCCTCAGTTTCAAGGATCTTTTCTTCAACTCTTCCTTCACTCCCATGGTCCTTATCATCACAAAAAGCTGAGTGCCTTCTGTAGTATGTATATCAAACTATCTTATTTTCTTTTTCTTTAATATTTTATTTATTTCTAGGAGAGAGAGAGAGCGTGAACAGGGGAGGGTCAGAGAGAGAGGGAGTCACAGACTGAAACAGGCTCCAGGCTCTGAGATGGCAGTCAGCACAGAGCCCGACGTGGGGCTCGAACCCACGAACCGCGAGATCATGACCTAAGTGAAAGTCGGACGCTTAACCAACTAAGCCACCCAGGCGCCCCAAAACTATCTTATTTTCTAACTACCACTTCTACCATCTCTACTACCTCTCTTTCATGCTCATCAGTTACCTGCTTACTTCACAGAGAAAACAGAGCCATTGAAGACAACCAAATCACAAATGTACCTCTTTTGTTCCTTCTCACCTTTCACAACGAATGAGGTATCCCTCACCCTTCCTATGGCTACTTCCTTCACCCATGTACTGGATCCTGTGGCCTCTTGTTTTTTCAGGAACTTGATCAGGAAGTACCACTGCCTCTCCTGAATTTTACCTTCTCTCTTCTTCTATCTCCTTATTGTAAGCATTTACACATATTCAAATCTTTCTCTTCTGAAAAAAGGAAAAAAATATGAACAATGCTACCTCTGAGTTTATGTCAGAGGAATGATGCTTCTAGTTAAAGACATTTTCTATCCTTTACAGTGAAGCTTCTGACAATGTTGTCTATACTTGCTGTCTCCTCCTAACCTCCACCCACACATCAATCTTATGCAGCCAGGTTTCTGCCCACACTGCTTCCACTCACAACTCCATACAAATTGCTTTTTCCAAAGTTACTGAGGGCCTCCTAGTTGCTAAATCCTATAAGCACTTCTCAGTCTTCATTTTGTTGACTCTTTTATAATGTATAAAACATATAACACAGATGACTGTCTTAAACTTTCTTCCTTTGATTTTTGTACTCTTGGGTTTTTTGCTCTGCCTGTTCCTTCTTTGCTTCTTTTGCAAGAACCTTTTTCTCTGTGTCCCTTAGTTATGATCCTTGAGATTCTGTCCCAGAATTTTCTCTTTTGCTCCATAAATTCTCCATAGGCAGTCTCATCTATTTCTATGGCTTACATTATCATCTATAAGCTAATGACTTTAAAATTTAAATGCAGGAAAAAGACTTTTTCCAGAGCTTCCATTTATCTCCACTTATTTATCTCACAGCATCTCAAACCCCAAACATTAAAGCTGAACCTGATGTTTTTCTCCTGAAATGACTTCTTCACTAATCCAATGAATGGCTCTGATATCATGATTTATAAATGTGAAAATGAGTTAAGGCAACCTCATTTAAAATAGAGTCCAGAAGCCCTTGAAGGGGAAGCTGTCATACACATACCACTCATCTCAGCCTATAAAGGGAGGAGGAAGATGATTTTTACCCTGACAGGGGGGACACTTTTCACACAGAAATTTATCTCCTGCTCCTACAAAAAAAGAAGATCCCCTCTTGTCCCAGCAACAACATACTGACCACCACTTGCAGCCAGTAAGAAACTGCCACAACCTCAGATTCTTCTTCTTCAATAATCTTTTATTCAAAACAACCCTCCCCAGTTTCCTCCTAAAACTGATCTTCTCTTCAGACTTCCTTATGGTTTTGTTTTTGCCATTGCTTAAATATCCCGAACTGCAATTCTCTGCTATTCTCAAATAAACCCACGTTTTGTGAGTAAAAATATTTTATTTTTAAGGTTGACATAAATATTTCTCATATATTTAATCTTTGTGCATGGTTCCTGGCTCCCAGCTCCTAAACCCCTTAGAATTTCCCAAGTGATGAGAGCAATAAATATGTCTTTTGTTATATTGATGAGGTGACTTCTGAACCACACCTAAAGATGGAGGGTTCCCAGGAGAAACAACCCAGTGATTAGAAGGTTAGAACTTTCAGTCTCACCCCCTGACCTCTGGGGAGAAGACAGGGGATGGAGATTGAGCTCGGTCATTAATGATCAGTAGTGATCAATCATGTGTATGTAATGAAACCCCCATAAAACCCAAAGGAATGGGTTTGGAGAGCTTCTGGGTAGATGAACAAGTGGAGGTGCTGGGAATCTCCATTCCCTTTCCCCATACTTTCCCCTATGCATCTCTTCCACCTGGTTCTTCCTACATTATATCCATTTATAACAAACCAGTAATCTAGTAAGTAAAGTGTTTCTCTGAGTTCTGTGAGCTGCTCTAGCAAATTAAATGAATACAAGTAGAAGATTGTGGGAACCTCTGATTTATAGCCAGTCAGATGTACAAATAACAATCTGGGCTTTGTGATTGGCATCTAAAGTCCAAGGAGAGAGAGCCGGGGTAACCTCCAATCTGTAGTCTGTCAGTCAGAACCACAGTAATAGCTTGTGATTTATGACTGGCTACTGAAGTTGGGTGTGTTTTGCAGGGGGTGGGGGTGGTGGGGAGCAGTCTTGTAGGACTGAAGTCTTAACCTGTGGAATCTGATACTATCTTTAGGTAGATAGTGTCAGAATTTAGTTGAATTCTTGGACATCCTACTGTTGTCTGAAATTGCCTCATGGTGTATGGGGAAGCGCCCCGCTACACATATGTTAAAATTGAGTCCAGGAATTATTTTGATGGCCCCATTTCTCTCCCACCTTCAACATCTCATTCAGGCACCTGAATGCCTCCTGGATCCATTCATTTCATACCTCACTGCCTTGTCTCTACACAGCCTGTTCTCTTCAATGGGATGAAGCCACAGCCTCTGAACTGAACCCAACACGTATCCTCTTTCATTTTTGGGATGCTTGCACAGTACTCTCTTCATGGAAAATTTCCTACACCCTTCTCTCTCTAGATGCTACTTATCTTTTAAAATAAACCTTAGGAAATTTCACTCATATCTTCTTCCCATTGCGACACCTGGCTCCTGGAATAACATTATATCTGACCCAGGTGCTCAAGCAAATCCTGGGAGATGCCCACATGGCACCTCTCACTCACCCTGAAGTCAGCTATCCTTCCAGTGCTATCTCCTAAAACCCCCTCCTGCCCTTCCCCATCTGTCATATCACTAAGCCTTGCCCGGGCTCTTCTACATCACAGTATGGTCATTACAGTGGCCTTTGATTGGGTTTTCTATCCCAGGCTGGCCCTGCTCCAGAGCACCCCTCACCAAGTTGCCAGAGTGCCCTGCCCAAAGCTCAAACCTAACTTGTCATTTCCCTGCTATGAACCCATCAATGGCTCCACTGGCTATCAGGACAAAATCCATTAGCTTAATGGAAGGCCTATTCGTATCCTGGCCATTTGTCAACCCCTTTTAGGCCTCATTTCCTTCCTTTTCCCAGTGTAAGCACCCTCTACACAGCCACAGAGAATGCTCAGTTTCCCTACTGTGGTAGTTGTTTCATGCCTATAGGCCTTCCCATATACCACTCTGAATATTCTTTTCTTTCCTGCTCCAACTGACACCTACTTACTGTTTAAAAACTACCTCAGGAGTCACCTCCTCCAGGAAGCCTTCCCTGACCCCATAGCCCAATTAAATGCCTTCATAAAATCACAGCACTCTTCATGTGCACCAAACAGAGCACCATTCTCTTATGTGGTTCTCTGTAGACTGTAAACTTCATGTCTTGTTCAGCATCTATCCTACCCCTTAGTGCAGAGTCCAGCGTATAATAAGCGTTTGTCAAATTATTAACTGACAGTAAGGAAATGGACTTAAGAATTTATCCCGCACATTCTTAAAATCAGATACTGTTAAAAAGTGTGTAACTGGAACAAGGTCTTACCTATTAGACTCCATTTAAGGTTGGAGGGGAAAAGCTACTATGAAAGGAAATCTCTTCTGAACAAATATATTGCCTATCTAAGTTAGAAACACTTTAAGAAAAGGCCATGGGCTTTCTAGAAAGTAATGTAGTAAACTTTTATTCAGGCATAAACTGTGTCTATAAATACAGGCTATCTTGCATACTTTTACTGTCCTAGACATAAGTAAATGACTCATTCACATAAGGAGCCTTACAGAAAATGTACTGTATTCAGGTATTCTCAGTATATATCTCCTTATCTGACCTCAACAGCAAAGAGCCATGCAACAGTATTTTTGTAATACAGCTAACCAAACAAAATGAAAAGAAAGGTTAAGCAATAGTGAAAAAAATCAGTATTGACAAGGTTTATAATTGAAATTGAAACCAAAAAGATGTCTTTTTTTTTTTTCAAAAAAGCAGAGCATTTTAGCTTGCATTATTTGAATAAATTAAATTCTCAGTCTAAAAACTCCTTGGTCGCAGAGGTTTGAATTATTTTCACAAAATCATTTGTTTTAATTTTGCAAAGCTACAGTTTAAAACCTATGTGTTTCTTTTTGGCTAATACTAAATGTAATTCGCCATTCTGTGCATTCACTAACCTGGTGTGGCCAAAGGCTGCCTGCAAATGCACTGAATGTGAGTGGAAAGAGGCCCAGGTGCTTAAATTAGCTTCACATAATTAAGTTTAATTAAAAAAGCGAGTTCGTCCCTTAACAAATATCTCATAAACACTGGCTATGTGCCAGACACTGTGATTGTACTAAGGCACAAAGATGTTGTGACAATGTCTCTCCTTTCAAGGAGAATTCTCAGTCCCAGTGCACAAAACAGATCCATATGTAACCAACTAAGCCATCAAGCGCTAAGTGCCAGGCTGGAAGGGTGAATAGTGCGCCACAATGTTAAGAAGGTAGGTGAGTTTCGCTTTATGAAAGAGTCGAGGAAGAGGAGGTGGTATGGATGGTTTCTCTGAAGATCTGATCTGGCTCCACAGCTGTGCAGAATTTCACCTGGTGGAGAATGGCAGGTCCAGAATGGAATGGCAGTCCTGGCAGAAGTAACCAAATCAACAAAGGTCTGATGGAGAAGTGCTTAGCATGTTTGCAAGTGATGAGCAGGGGGCTGAAGCTCAGAGCATGGGTAGGAAGTGGCAGGGAAAGGAGTCAATACTGAAAGTTTATTTAACAACTGCGTTTCCCAGAGTTCAGCCATTTTTAAAATAAATTAAGTTTTGCCATATCTGCACACCACCTGTACTACTATTTACTCAATATTGTTTTAAATGACTCTCTTTGTAAAACATGAATGTCTACTATAGCTTTGTGTTAAGCAAATAATATCCGTGAAATTACAGATTTGAGGTACTAATCACATTTTCCCAGTAGTCATTAAAATAAAAATAAGCAATAAAGTTATATAAATACTTAGTATTATATCACCTAAAATTGTCTTTTATGCCACTAGGGGCACATGCTCCACACTTTGGGAAATACCTCTTTGCATTAATAAGTAATGTGAAAAGGAACAGTTTTCACAAACTATTAGTTTTATTTTCCAAATATAGGGGAGAAATAGGAAAACAATGCTTCTATGAAAAGATTGTCCAATAAAGCAATTTTGAAATTCCTGCTGGAAGCAAGTAGGTGATTGTTTTAAAATGCTGAGAAACAAATGATAAGAGAGAAAGTTAATTGAGTGAGACAAGAGCAGGAAGAAATCACATGCTGTACAGAGGACAAAGTTCTGTTGAGGCAAGAATTCAGTAGGAAGAACAGACTGAGATGTAACCAGAAACATTAGTTTTTTGTTTGTTTGTTTGTTTGGTTTCATTTTGTTGTTGTTCTTTTTTTGTTGTTTTTTTTGTTTGTTTTTTGTTTGTTTATTTGTTTTTGAGAGAGAAAGAGAGCAGAGCAGAGAAGAGAGGCAAAGGGAGAGAATCCTAAGCAGGCTCCACGCTCAGCTCAGAGCCCAATGTGAGGCTCAATTTCATGACCATGAGATCATGACCTAAGCTGAAATCAAGAGTCAGATGCTCAACCAACTAAGCCACCCAGGTGCTCCAGTTTCTTTTTTGACCAGACTGTAGAGCTGCACTGTCCAACATGGCAGGCACTGGCTACCTGTGGCTATTTAAAAGTAACTGTAAGTTAATTAAATTAAATTAAATTTTAGTTCCTCAGTCACACTAGCCACATTTCAAATGCTAAATAGCCATGTGGAGCTTGTGGTTATGGTATTGGACAGACAGATATAGGACTTATCCATCATTGCAGGAAATTTCATTGGACTATGTTGTATTAGACAAATATCAATCTATGCCTAGAACTTACACTGTCAAACTATAGGGCCTCAAGGGAAAGATTCTTAAAACTGAAAATACAGAACTAGATACATTTCCTCCCCAGGGGAATTAGAAGACAAGGCCTTAGGCAGTAGGGGAAGCATAGCTCTCCATAATCAGGAATAGTCTACTTACTGTTCCAATAGGAGCTTTGGATGCCTAACTCAAGCATGATTAGTAACATAAAATCCTAACTAATCAAAGAAATTCCAAATTCCCTTATGCTATCACTCAGATTCCCTGTTGTAGCTCTTTGGAATAAAAATAACAAAAAGAAAAAGAAAAGTTATACCCATTAGTTACAGTTCCAGCTACAGAAGTCTATGCTTCTAGAAATACAGGTCTCTATTGAGTGCCAATTGTCCCTGGCCCAGGCTATCTCCCCAGAGGACAGACTTTTCTCACCCTTCATCATACTTTAAGAATTTTTCTCAGGGTGCTTGGGTGGCTCAGTCAGTTAAGCATCTGACTTCAGCTCAGGTCGTGATCTTACAGTGCGTAGGATCAAGCCCTGCATCAGGCTCTGTGCTGACAGCTTCACATTCTGTGTCTCCCACTCTATCTGACCCTCCCCCACTCAGGCTTTGTGAATCTCTCTCTCAAAAATAAACATTTTTTTAAAATTAAAAAAAAAATTTCCCCATACACAGGTACCTAGGTGGCACAGTCGGTTAAGCATCCAACTCTTAATCTCAGTTTAGGTCATGATCTCACAGTTCATGAGCTTAAGCCACACATTGGGTTCTGCACTGATGCCCTGGAACCTGCTTGGTATTCTGCCTCTCCTTCTCTCTGCCCCTCCTCCTCTTGTGGGCACTCTCCCTGTCTCTCTCTCTCAAAATAAATAAATAAACTTAAAAATTTTTTTAAAAAAGAATTTTTTCCATACATATATATCTTCTGATTTTCCCTTGTTAGCTTCCAGAATGTAATTTTATGTCATTGTTGTTCTAGTTACTATAACCATGTAATTTCTCCTGAGCCTGCATTTTCCTGGCAGTATAAATGGAATAATAATTTCTACAGTAAAGAATGAATTACATAATGAAAACATTAATTTGAAAAGATATACGCACCTTTATTTTTATTGCTGCATTATTTCAAATAGCCAAGATATGAAAACAACCTGTGTCTATTGACAGATGAATAGATAAAGAAGATGCGGTATATATCCACAAAGGAATATTACTCAGCCATAAAAAAGAATGAACTCTTGCCATTTGTGACAACCTAGATGGAACTAGAGTATTTTGCTAAGTGAAATATGTCAGACAGAGAAGGACAACTACCATATGATTTCACTTGTATGTGGAATCTAAAAAACAAAACAAAGGAACAAACAAACATAAAACAGAAACAGAGTCATAAATAAGGAGAATTACCAGAAGGAAGGAAGGTGGGGGAAAGGACAAAATAGGTGACGGGGATTAAAAGGTACAAACTTCCAGTTATAAAATAAATAAGTCATGAGGATGAAAAGCATAGCATTGGAAATGCAGTCAACAATATAGTAAAACATTATACAGTGACAGATGGTGACTACACTTATTGTGGTAATCACTTTGTAAGGTTTTTGGATATTTACTCACTGTGCTATAATCTGAAACTAATATGATGTTGTATGTCAATAAATTTTAAAGTAAATTTTCAATAATAAATTTTAAAATAAATATGTAAATTAAATGAGACAGCACATAGGAAGAAATTACCACAAAGGGAAAATGCTGATAAAAACATGTAATATGTATAGTAACCCTTGCACTCACACAATGGATTTTGAAAAGCTTGTAGAGCCTATAGAGCTGAGATTCAGTGTCCCCATCTATGAGCCTGCTACTTGACACATAAGAACCATAGTTTTACCAGTAATCAATCAACCTACAGCCATCAAGTATGCCTTCTGTGCAGGACACAGAATATATAAGTGGTCTCCAGGCTTCTTAAAAATTATAGGGCCTGGCTCTCACATTCAAAGAACTTAATTCTAGATGAATGAGAAGAACTTCAAGAGCATTCATCAGTAAGGAAAATGAAAGTGGAGGTTGCCATCAATAAGGCTTCAGATAAACTCTGAAAGTCATGCCGGGGCCACCAGCATCATTGGAAACAATCGTCCAACAGTGAACAGAGGACCTCAAGGCAAGAGGTGTATTTTGACAACTTACCACTGCACCCTTCCTGAGGACTGGAAGGATTTGTAATGGAGAGGAGGGGACCAGGCTCTCAACAGTGGCAACGGTGAAATCTCAGAGCTTGAAGTCATGCCTCCAAATTGGAGAATCACGTTATTGAAACACGAAGTGTGTGAATGCAAGTACTAGTTTGATCAGACATCAGTGTATGCACCATATTTGGACAAACTAAAAACGACTTGAAATATAACTTCAAGTATAACTAAACATCAGGCCTTTTAGTGTAAGTTCTAACATGATCTCTCCATACTTCTACTAAAATATTTGTAACAAACCCAAAAAGGATGTATACACTTCTGAGGCTACAACCTAAAAATGATACTCAGTTGATCTGCAGAATTTGAGAGGAATTTCCTCTAAATGTACAACAGACAAACTAAGCACAGAGAACAACTGCATGATACTCACATGACAATGAGGAACAAGACAACTTTACTACTCCTCACTGTTTAATCACTGGGTCAGAAAAACTTCAGTCAGATATCTGGGCAACTTGCCAAATGAATGATGTTTTTTGAGGAGTCACAGTCACTCCTCTACCTCCCTCTCCCTCAGAATCTCTCTACTGTCATAGAGATAGCTACACCTGGAAACCAATCAGGCACAAGGAGAGAAGGAGTGATATATGTGAAGGTCTCAGAAAGTTTTAGGTGTCGGTGTCAGGAAGAGCTGATGACAGCATTCATGGGATGGAAGTTCTTGTACATGTGATTTACTCAGAAAGCTAGAAAGCAAGGTTAGGAAACCTCATTTCATTCAGTTCAACAGAGCTGCACTAGAAGAAAGTCTGCTAAACATTTGAAATGGGATCATGTATCAGGTATTATCCAACTGTACCTCTGAGAAGGGCTTTTATCTAATTGCCAAGGGCAGAGTTAAGCAGAGGGTAACTGACAAACTCTATCTGTTGGCAAATACTGGTTTTGGATTGAATTTTCCCTCTTAGAAGATAATTTTTTTTAAAAAAGCAATTCAATTCTATATCCATCAGGACTATTAACTTCAAGCAACAGAAACCAAATGTAACTATCCCAGCAAAAAGAAAAAGGAGGAGGAGGAAGAGAACAAAGAGAGAAAGGAGAGTAGGGGAGCCTCTTCATTCATTCACTCATTCATTCATTCATTCATTCATTCAACCTGTCTTGATTGAATCCCTACTAGTATCAGAGACTGTAATATATCCATCACCTATTGTGTGTATATGTGTTTCTAAATAGACTTATCCAGACTTCAGGCAATATACTGTTAAGGAAGGTGATAGAAAATTCTGAAGGTACGGTACAAAGTTTCTGAAAGATGGATTCACATGGCAGAAGTGAAAAGGAGAGAATGGGGATGCTTGACTGGCTCAGTCAGTAAAGCATGTGACTCTTGATCTCAGGGTTGTAAGTTCAAGCCCTACATTGGCTGTACAGATTATTTAAAAATAAAAAAAATTAATGCAGTGCCTCGGTGACTCAGCTGGTTAAGTGTCCAACTCTTGATTTTTGGCTCAGGTCATGATCTCACGGTTCATGAGATGGAGCCCTGCATCTGGCTCTGCTCTGACAGTGCAGAGACTGCTTGAGATTCTCTCTCTCTCTGCCTCTTCCCCACTCACTCACTCTCATTCCCTCTCTCTCAAAATAAATAAATAAATATTTAAGAAAATAAAAATAAAACATAATTTAAAACATTTTTTACAAAGCAGAGAAGCAAATGTTCTAATGGAACATCTCAGACTTGGATCTCAAACTTAAGAATGGTTAGCATCATCACAGACTTCGGTGTTTTGTTTTTTTTTTACCTTGAACTACAGAGAAAGTCATCTTTGGTGTAAAACTTTAAATGTTTTCTAGTTTCCAAGATCATTCCCTGTGGGTATGCCAAAGTCTCAGTAGAATCAGATAGGAAACAGAGGAATTGCGAAGAGTGCAGACACAGCGAGTTTGGTCCTCATGCTGGCTTCCTGGACAGGGAACAGCATGCTCGGAAAGGGACTGCACCCAAGAATGTCAGCCAGTGACCAGGAGCAGGGTGACCAATGGTCCCCATTGTGGAACTGGGAGCTACACAACACACAGGAGGAACTGTCAGATGGAGAATTTAGGAAGAACTTAGGGTGGCATCTTCCTTTCTCAATAGACACTAGACCCAGGGTTTTTCTTCAGTGGCACTTCTGACATTTTGGTGGGACATTTCTTCCTTTTATAAGGCTGTCCCACACTCTGCAGGGTGTTTAACATCCTGTTACTGCCCACTAAATACTCATAATTGGGCAACTATCTCACTCCCAGCCACCACTTATTTCAGAAAAGACTTCCGTACAATATGCTTTCTTCCCTGTGGGGTTTCAGCATCAAAGAACGTGATCATCTTGTCAAAGTGTCAAGCCTCTTCCCATGTCACCATTGTTTACTTGTCAAGAACACGTAGAAAACAGAAATAGGCCAAAGACAGATCGCCTAACTAAGCAGCAGTGGGCACACCACTTGAGCTAGAACATCACATGACGTGTGGAGGAGGCGACTGTTCCGTTACCAGTAGGCAAGAAGGAGCCCATCTGGGGAGGGAGATGGTAATTGCCGGTGTGTGACCGTTTTTTCAAATTACTTGGTTACTTTTTAAGAGGAAAAAGTCAAATCTTTTCAAATGGATTTTTTCAGTACTAAATGTCTGTTCGTTTACAAGATAAAAGAGCATCCTCATTCGTTAGCTCTGCTGTCTCCTGAGGTCAGCACAGAGGTGCGCTGAGGAGGGTTAGCAGAATTGGTTGGCGTAGACGTGTTTATTGAAAGCGGAGTGAGAAGGATAAAAAGTGGTTTGTTTTGGGGGCGCCTGGGTGGCTTAGTCGGTTAAGCGTCCGACTTTCGCTTGGGTCATGATCTCGCGGTTCGTGGGTTCGAGCCCCGCGTCGGGCTCTGTGCTGACTGCCAGCTCGGAGCCTGGAGCCTGTTTCAGTCTGTGACTCCCTCTCTCTCTGAACATCCCCTGCTCACGCTGTCTCTCTCTCCTAGAAATAAATAAAACATTAAAAATTTTTTTAAAAAAGTGGTTTGTTTTTTCTCCAATTATTTAACTGGTTCATCTTATTTAATACCGTACACACACGTGCGCGTGCACGCGCGCGCGCAAACACACACACACACACACACACACACTCACACCACATTCTATTCTCCAGACCAGAAGTAGAAAATTCTGCTTTTAGAACTTCCAGAAAGAAATCAGTAAAAGAGACAGGTAGACCTCTAATGCTATAGAACCGCCACTCTATTATATTACGCTAGTTTTCTTTTTCTTAGAAAGAGTAATGAAAAATGTTCCCACTGTCCTCTTGAAAAGGCTTTTTGTTCAGTGAAGCACAATTGGGAATTACAGAATAAATCAAAGGGTCAGACGGTGGCCTCTTTCCTTAGAGAAAACACATGTTCGTGACAGAACCAGAAGAAGGCAAAGGGTGAAAAAGAACAATGAAAATACTTTGCTCCTTTTTTAAAAAAAAGACTCTTACAGTTTGCGACTGCAGAACGATATTACAGCAGGTGCGTGGGCGCGGCTCTGGGTAGAGCACACACACCGCCCTGTGCACCGCGACGCTGCTGCGGGTACAGCCGCAGGTGCTGGCCACGGACCCATGCAGGAAGTGATCTGCTCACAATGGTGGCTGCTGTGGGGATGGATGCTATCTTCTAATAAACTGCTGTGGACGTCTCTGAAAGCAGGAGAGAAACAAAATGTAAAAGAGTGTAGTGTTAGGACAAACCGCAGTTGTACCGCCTAAGGGATTCATCTGCTCAGTAACGATGTGAACAAAAACAACGGGTAAATTCTTGCAGGAATTAAGGAGAGATGTTGGCTCTCTCTTTGCGATTTTAGGCCCATGGCCCTAGACTGCCTGGGTCCCATCGTAAAGGAAATAATCTGAACTACTGGGATTTCATGATGCCCGTGAAGTAATTTGGGACATTAATTCATCAAATGTGCACGCAGTTCTTGGGCCACCAATTGTTTCCCAGTGATTCCTGCATAAGCCTCTTTGGAACAACTAACATAAATTAATACTTTAATTTATGTCTTATTCCCTTTTTGTAGAAAAGATTAAAAAGCTTGTAGTGAATGACAACTAATAATCTTGGACCTGAGATCTCGCTCTTCCACAATTACAGAAGTCTTTTCTAGATTAAGATCATGTCGAATAGCAACTTCCCTTAATATTTGCCAGATTGTGTGGATGAATAAAAATTTTTGGCTGTATGAATATTGACAGCCAATGGACTCTCTCATCTCCAGCTAACATTAATCAGACTTTGATATTTAATTGTAACAAATGAATAAAAATCCTCTAATTGTACATTGCATTTTGATTCTTAGGATAAATCAATTGAAATATAGCTCCAGTGACTATATTTTAATAAATATTTTAAAAGGCTTAATAACTCAATAAACCAAGCAAGGACACTGTTAATTTCTTATCTACGTATGAGAAACTCACAAGTAGATATTAAAGCTCCATTATACATATTTGTTACCAAAAAATTGGAGAATTTTGACTTAAAAAGTCACTTTTTAATTTACCCAAGCATCACTGATCCTTGAATTTTAATCAGCTTTACAGATCATTAATGTCAATGTCGGATTAAAGAAAGAAATCTACTTATGTGATTCTCACATAACAGCAGTGAATTATTTAGAATGCATTTTTGATAGGGTCATTTCTTCTGTTTAAAAATAATATGAGTAATGAAGTGTCAGTTATGGGTCATGTTTTATACTGGTACCTAGTTGGTATCAATAAAGAATCTTAGTGGGGTGCCTAGGTGGCTCAGTCGGTTAAGCGTCCGACTTCAGCTCAGGTCATGATCTCATGGTTCGTGGGTTCGAGCCCTGTGTCAGGCTCTGTGCTGACAGCTAGCTCAGAGCCTGGAGCCTGTTTCGGATTCTGTGTCTCCCTCTTTCTCTAACCCTCCCCTGTTCACACTCGCTCGCTCTCTCTCTCTCAGATATAAATAAAACATTAAAAAATATTTAAAAATTTTTTAAAAGCTTAGAAGTCAAGAGGAGGTTATTTTGTTGGTTTTGTCTTTACTTGTTTCTCAAAAAATTATAAACTTACAATGCTTAACTTACTTATTTTATACAACTTATCCTATCAATAAAGACTTAATTTTGAGAGTATTTGGTTATTCTCTTGGTATTAGCACTTTTTAAATGCAATGAGACAGTCATAAATAAGTAACCAACAGTTACAAAGATTTTGCAATAAGGAAGAATTGATCAAGCACGATGGAGGGAGAGCTTTTTAACCATAAAACAAATATTTACTCCCATTTTGATACACCGTACATCATCCGCTTCCTTACCAAAAGAAAGTTCAGAATGTTACCTATATCTCTAAATCTAAGCATTTTATTTTTGTTTGTTTTAACTTAAATTTTAGTTAATTAAAATACAGTGCAATATTGGTTTCAGGAGCAGAATTTAGTGATACATCATGTACATGCAACACCCAGTGCTCATGACAAGTGCCTTCCTTAATGCCCATCACCCATATAGTCCATCTCCCACCTACTTCCCTCCATCTACAGATATGAATGGGTACATACACCCTAATATTTATAGCAGCACTATCAACAATAGCCAAACTATGGAGACAGCCCAAATGTCCATCAACTGATAAATGGATAAAGAAGATGTGATATATATACATATGTGTGTGTGTGTGTGTGTGTGTGTGTATATATGTGTATATATATATAATGGAATATTATTTATATATTATAATAATATTTATATATTATATATATAATGGAATATTACTCAGCCATCAAAAAGAATGAAATCTTGCCATTTGCAATGATATGGATGGGACTAGAATGTATTATGCTAATTGAAATGTTAATCAGAAAAACACAAATATATGATTTCACTCACATGTGAAATTTAAGCAACAAAACATATGAACATATGGAAAGGAGGGTAAAAAGAGAAGAGAGAGGAAAAATCCCACAGGAGACTCTTAACAATAAATCTAGACATTTAAAATACCTTTAAAGGGGCTCCTGGGTGGCTCAATTAAGTGCTGGACTTTAGCTCAGGTCGTGATCTCACAGTTCGTGGGTCTGAGCCCCCCATTGGGCTCTGTGCTGACAGCTCAGAGCCTTGGAGCCTGCTTCAGATTCTGTTTCTCCCCCTCTGCCTCTCCCCTGCTTGTGCTCGCTCTCTCTCTCTCTCTCTCTCAAAAATCAACATTAAAATTTTTTTAAATAAATAAATAAAAATAAAATAAATGGTAAGCCTGCCTTTAAAATGAAGGGCTATAAATACTTTCTATATAGACTCCAACAAATTGAGGAGTTTGTATATGCCTAATATTTGTGTTCTAGAGGAATTCTTCCATTTTAGGGAAATGTGTGTTTCCCAAGCACTATTCCATTCTGTAATTAGGCTTGTAAATTAAATCTATTGCAAATTGTCTTAAAATGAAGGGGAATCTACTGTCTATTGTGACTTTCTGCTCTCCCCTATCAGTTATACAGCAACATTTCAAGGGAAGTTAATCATAGTATAGAATTCTGAAATTTTTAGAAATAAATTAGTTCTGGGAAAGAAAAAAGGCCTAAACTTCATGAAACTATTGCAATTACCACAGGACCAAGAGAGTAAAGTGGGAAGATCAGAGAAAGAGAATGCAGATAGTCTGGCACTAAGTTTCTATGTGATTTTGAGTCACACAAATTTTCTAGTGTTTGTTTCCTTAGCTGTAAACCAACAGAATTTCTATTCAATAGAGCAAATGAAGCCAATGTGAAGATACACACACACACACACACACACACACACACACACACGAAAATACTAAAGTACAACATCAGATATTTCTTCTTATCTTTACTAAAGTTCCAAATAGGAATAAGATACCCATTGGTACCCAAAACTATAAATAAACTTAAGATTGAAGCAGTACCAAAAGAAAAATAACTCTGAGGAGCATCAAGAGACATGAGGTAAGGAGGTGGAATTTGGTGCCTGAGAGAGGATGATGGCTGAGGTTGCAAATCCGCGTTTAGTGGGATGAGCAGAACACTGCTTAAAGATTGGAGACAGAAAGAGTCCAGTCCATCAAACAGAGAAAACACCTGTGCTTAGTGGCCCCAGAATACACCACGGAAAGCAGGCTGGTGGCACTGAATGACAAATGGGAAAAGAGTTGCCCTCAAGAAACTCAAATGGAAAGCCATGCCTTGGTATTAGGTTCAATTTCTTGTCACCTGCATGGAGTTAAAACCACAAATTTAGAAATTAAGACTCAATATAGACATAGTTATATACAGTTGTATATTCCCTAACTCTGTCCACTGAGAATGCTAGCGTACCCCAACAGCAGCAAGCATGCCTAGTGGCCAGTCTTACTTTCTAAAGGCCATTCTCCAATAAAAAGAAACAGGTTCCTTGAGGAAATAACTACTTTTACGGTTGGAGCAGCGAAAATATAAGATGAGCCTGGAACATCTTGAAGTGCCAGAGGTCGGGAAGTAGTCAATATGAATTTTTAAAAATCCTGTTACTTGCTATTTACAAAAGACAAGACACAACTATAACTTTCTGATCTAGAAATTAGAATTATTTACCACAAAAAAAATTGATGGAGAAAATATTTGGTGATATTCATTGATGCAAAAAAGCACTTGATAAAATCCAATGTGCATTTATGATTTAAATAAAAATTAAGAATAGAATGATTTTGTGTTAATCAGCAAAGGGTATGTACCACAAAGTAAATTTTGTATCTAATTGTGAAAACGCAAAAACATTCTTGTTTAATTATGTTTTTAACAGCATTCTTTTTAAATTCAAAAACAAAACAAGAATTCCCACTATCACCACTGAAATTCAATTTTGTATTCATGGTCTTAGATAGAATGATAAGATAAGAAAAGTGATAAAGTATCAAGAAATTAATTTAATAAATGATACATAAGTTGTATGGAACAAGTTGTAAAATTTTACTGAGGGATATAAAAGAAGATCTGAACAAATAGAAAACTATAGAATATTTGTGGAAGGAAAAATCAGTATATAAAAGAACTTGGTCTTGTCACATTTAGTCTATAGCAAATGCAATACCAGTCAAAGCCCAAAAGTTTTGTCAGAACTCTATAAACCTTTACCACTGGAATAGCCAAGAATTGCCCAAATAATTTTGAAGTCCAGAGCAAAGGGGAACTACTTTGTCAGTTATCAAGATTTAATGTGGTAATACCCATTAAAACTGTAAGTATTGGCACAGATAGATTCAAATAGGTCAGTGGAACAGAATGGAGAGCTCAGAAATACATGCAAGTATACGATCTTATCTAACAGATGTGACATTACACTTCACAAGGAAAATATGGGCTTATATTGTTAAACATGAGTTTAGCTTCAGTCCTTCAATCTTGACCCAGAGTTTACCTTCTGGGCCTGCACTTGAGGGCTACGTGACTATCCTCAGGTGCAAGGAAACAAACAAATAAGAAGACAAGGGTTAATGTCCCTTGCTTTTTGTTGTTTATGATACAGTTTTCATACTTTGTCCTTGAGATAATGGCTATTCCCTTGAAACTCCCCTACGACCCTAAACCATGTCTTCAAAATAACAAATGCTGTCCTACATACGTGGATAAGGGCCACTGTCTTTATCACTTTGTAGCCTTTTTACAATAACTGCTCAATTCTGATTCTGTACTGCCCACTTGCCTACTTGCTCATTATAAAAAGCCCTAAGCCCTTGGACTCGGGGCGGCACATTTAGAGTTCTGTGTTAACTCTGTGCCGTCCTGGCCGGTAATAAAGATTCCCTTCATTTGGCTTCAGTGGTCTCGGTTGGTCTCTGTGTCTCTTGGCATAACAATATACAAAGTAAGAGGTGTTTGGATGAAGGCTATCCATCTGATAAAAGAAGAACTTTAGATCTCCTTCTCATGCCATTTAGAAACTGAAATCCTGATGAATTAAAGACCTAAATGAGAATAAAACTTAAAACATTTTAGAACAAATTACAGGAGAATGTCTACATGACCTTACAAGAGAGAAGGAGTTCTTAGAAAAGCACTAAAGTCATAAATCAAAGAAAAATGAGGGATGCCTGAGTGGCTCAGTCAATTGAGTGTCTGACTTCGGCTCAGGTTATAATCTCACAGTTCGTGGGTTTGAGCCCCGTGTCAGGCTCTATTCTGAATGCTTGCTGGGAGCCTGGAGCCTGCTTGGATTCTGTGTCTCCTTCTCTATCTGGCCCCCACCCGCTCATGCTCTGTCTCACTGTCTCTCAAAAATATATAAATGTAAAAAATAAAATTTTTAAAAATAAAAATGAAAAATAAAAAATGATGAATAAAATTAATTATATCAAAATTTAAAACTTAAAGGCAAGTCTCAGAATGGGAGAAAATGTTTTTGATATATACATGCAATCAAACAAATAAAGATGTATTAAGTACATACAAGAGTCTTAAAAATCAACAGAAGAAAAAAGCCAAAATATGGGTAAAGAATATGAAAGGTAATTCCTTCTGAGATAACACTTCAATTTTTTTTAATGTTTACTTTTGAGAGAGTGAGACACAGCATGAGCGGGGGAGAGGCAGAGAACGAGGGAGACAGAGAATCTGAAGCAGGCTCCAGGCTCTGAACTGTCAGCACAGAACCTAAAGGGGGTTCCAACCCACAAATGGTGAGATCATGACCTGAGCTGAAGTCAGACACCTAGCCTAATGGACTGAGCCATCCAGGCACCCCTCCTGAAATAAACATTTCATGGGGCGCCCGGGTGGCTTAGTCGGTTAAGCGTCCGACTTTCGCTCAGGTCACGATCTCGCGGTTCGTGGGTTCGAGCCCCGCGTCGGGCTCTGTGCTGACTGCCAGCTCAGAGCCTGGAGCCTGTTTCAGAGTCTGTGACTCCCTCTCTCTCTGACCCTCCCCTGCTCATGCTGTCTCTCTCTCTCCTATAAATTAAAAATAAATAAATAAATAAATAAATAAATAAATAAATAAATGAAATAAACATTTCAAATGCTTGACCTCTTTGCAGTCAGAGAGAAGCAGATTAAAACAATTCAATGCTATCTGGCCCCCCACCAAATTGGCAAAGATTTTATCCCAGTATTGAGATCATGTGGGAATATGAGAATGCTCATAAACTCCCGGAGAGAGGATAAATTGGCACAATCGCTTTGGTATTTAACAATTTCTGTCATTGAAAATGTGCACTTCAAACATTCCAAAATTATTTTGGTACCTGTTTCACTTTCACTGATACCAAAGAAGACTTGAATAAATGTCCTTTGCAATATTAGAAACAAAGTTCAAACAAGCTAAAACGCCAGTAATAAGGGAACAAACAAAATGTCATATATTCACACACTGACTATAATAAAGCCAATTAACAAACCAGATTTAGGTGTGTCCACCTCAAATTTTTAGCAGGGCGTACAAGAGAACAACCTGAACAACTATTAGATTTTGTTCCTCAGAAAGGGAAAACAAAAGCAAACTCAGGGCATCAGGGTGACTCAGTCGGTTAGATGTCCAACTTCGGCTTAGGTGGTGATCTCACGGTTCATGAGTTCAAGCCCCACATCGGGCTCTGTGCTGACATCTCAGAGCCTGGAGCCCACTTTGGATTCTGTGACTCCCTGTCTCTGCCCCTACCCCACTCGTTCTCTCTCTCTCCCGCTCTATCTCAAAAATAAATAAGTATTAAAAACAAAACAACTCTGGGCAACTACATGAAAGAGCAGAAAGCAACTAAGACAGGGAGATATTAAAACAATATAGAACAACAATGTGAATAAAAACCAAACAGCAAATGCAAGACCCACCCGTAATGATGATCAGCTGTACTTGAGCTTCAAGACACGTAAGTGTTAGTGCCACCTTCTCCTCTGTGCAACCATGTCATTCCCATGAAGGAACCAAGCCAACATAACATCTTCACCAGACATAAAGGACTAAAGTGAGGGACACATTTGCAAAGTTTAAAGCCTCAAAGAAAAGTTCTTGAAGAGTGTGTTTTGGTTGCAAACTGATTCCATATTAGCTGAAGGATTCATAGATCCTTTGGGTTGCAGAGGAGCTCAATGTATGAAACAGATAGAGAGTAGCAAACAGCTTAATTGCAGGTAAACAAAGAGGCCTTCAGCATGGAAGGAAGGCAGCAAGCAAAAGAAAAATTATCATTAATATCTGATTTTATTCTGGTGAATATTCCTTGCACCACTTTTTCTGCCCCTTGCTTTGCATTTGCTTAAATTTCATCCCCCAGGAATGTTTAGCTTATGGCAGTTTCTAGTTCATCGTAGTACTTACCCTGTCTGGAATCAGCCCGTTTCTTGATGTTTACATCTGTCTTTCGTCAGTCACAGGAGTTCAGGAAATGCTTGTCTGTCTTATTCACTTCAGCGCTCAGAAAAGCGACTGACACATAATAAATAGTAAATAAATCTTTGTTGAATAAATTAATGCATTCTTTAGAATGGATATATTTTTAGATCATCAATAGCAGATTCTTAATGATAAATGACTCTGATGAACTGTTTTCAGATGACAATCCAAGATAATTAAACTAACAGTAAGGGTTAGAATAAATTTATCAGAAATTTAATCCCCCTTTATAGCATTGGCTCTGGGCCCCGATCTCAAAAAATATCCATATTATCATGACACAAGGTAAAGTTTTAATCATTTTTACCCATTTTCCTTAATGTAAAACTCAAGGAAATGTCATTATTTCACTACAGATACATACAACTTTGAAACAACATGCTTTGTTTCCTCTCTTAACTAAATGGAGATAGTAATATATTAATACTTATTTTTTACTTTATGGAGATCAGAGATTAATACCTGCTCCTTTCTTCATAGAAATGTGAAAACTGATTTTGAGAAAGAATTCTATATTTTTCTTTAATTGTCTTGGAGTCAGGTGCTATTTAAAAACCTAAGATCCTCCTTAGACTTTATATCTTATTTTATCACTAATGCCTCTGAGAAAATAGATTATTCCTTTAAAAAGATAATCTCAACTTTATTTATAGTGTGATACTTTGGCAATATAAGCATCCCCAGACAATAAACTCTATTCAGGACCCAGCTGATTGATTACTTTCCCTGGTTAGTGGCAAAGGGAGGCTTAGTCCATAAACAGGTTTAAGTAGTAGCTTTACAAGTGTTTTAGCCTTGGAAAGCACATGCTTGCAACTTTTTTCATCCAGATAATAGAAAAGATTAACTCACTCTACTCACTTCTTGACATAAGGAGAAGGGCTGGTCTGCTGGCCAGTCTGAAGCCTCCTAGTCTTCCAACCTTCCAGTCTTCCAGCTGGATGCTTCCCATGGTTGCTTTCCAAGAGAAGGTTGAACACAACTTCTCTTTGACTGGGCCACAGTATTCTTGTTTTTTTTTTTTTTTAATTTTTTAATGTTTTTTAAAAATTTTTTAATGTTTCATTTATTTCAGAGAGAGAGAGGAAAGAGAGACAGTGTGAGCAAGGGAGGGTCAGAGAGAAAGGGGGATACAGAATCTGAAACAGGCTCCAGGCTCTGAGTTAGCTGTCAGCACAGAGCCTGACCCCGGGCTCGAACCCATGAACCGTGAGATTGTGACCTGAGCAGAAGCCGGATGCTTAACTTGCTGAGCCACCCAGGCACCCCTAATGTTTATTTATTTTTGAAGGAGAGAGAGACAGAGTGTGAACAGGAGAGGGGCTGAAGAGAGAGAGACACAGAATCCAAAGCAGGCTCCAGGCTCTGAGCTCTCAGCACACGGTCCAACACAGGGATCAAATTCATGAGCTGTGAGATCATGACCTGAGCCAAAGCCAGATGCTTAACTGACTGGGCCACCCAGTCATCCCTGAGCTACAGTATTCTTTAAATGCTTCGGAATATTCAGCAGAGGTGTAGAATTTACCTAGACCCGAGAGGCTCTGGGGTAGTTAAGTATTTAATTCAACCAACTTATCCAATTATTAAGTCTTATAGGAGCCAAGGAGCTGCGTGTCTTTGCCCTCAGCTCCTGATCTTTTGTAAAGGAGAAAAATAAATGCCTTTAAGTCCAGGGGCCAGAGCTTTTCTAGGTTAACCTCCCAATGCCTAATAATGTGCCATATGCCAAGGGGCCATAAAATTAATTGTCCAAACCAGGACATTTGTGAGGGTCAAAGGGAATCCTAGTAGGCAGGTTCGCAAGAACAGTAGGTAAAAACCAGTAAGTAAGCTTCTGGACAAACCAGAAAGCATGGCATGTGGTCAACCTAGCATGACATGCGATTTTGATAGTAACAAGGACAATGACAATGCTCTTCGAGGAAAAAAAGTGCCCAATGTGTTTCTGCATTTGGCATCTGTTTCTAACCCCATGTCTCTGAAGCAGCTGTTTATATTCCTTTTGTCTCACACTCCTTAGATTTAGTCTTACTTAAGAAAAATTTTCTGCCTGTTACAGCAAAATTCCATCCTCAGTCACAGGCCCAAGGGACTGTTTCTGTTACTTGTTTATTTTCTGGTGAATGCTTTGTCACCAGTGTTCAATTTCATTTGCTAGAGTAACTTGTAAATATAACACCATCTGAGAATGTCAGGCCTTTTCTATTTCTGTTTTTTGAAATTCATCTTTTTCTAGAAATCTATCTGTAACTACCAACTTTTCAGTCTATTTGTTAGCACCCCTTTGTCCTGGTGTTGACATGGAGTTCATGATGAACTATGACTTTGTCTGAGCTACCAATAGCACATGACTGCTGGCTGCCAGCATTGAGGAAAGATGAATCCAAGTCTTTGCTGGGTCTTTGTGCTACCTCACAAAAGAAGCATAACCTGTCTTCAATTTTTCAGCTTGGTCAGAAACTTTTCTCAGATAGCCTTTGCAGTTAAAAAAAAAAAAACATAAAATGTAATGTAAAAATTACATGGTTACACTCTTATCTAGCAGCATAATTATTTAATATCTTATACAATGATCTCACATACTCAGCGTAGGTCTTTACACTTTAACTTGAGCTGTAGAGTCATGAAGCTCTATCCCGCCAGAATTTGCACCTCCGTTATAACAGTTTTGTCCTGTCACCACAATGTCTCAGGTTGTCTGTCTGGTAAAATGAAACTTCAACGACCTTGTTATTCTCTCATTTTAATAAAGCAGAACATCGAGACTATCATTCAGATGGGAATTCTGATGAAAGAAGCGCATTATAATTTCAACTATCAGAAACGTTGACATGTAGATCAAAACCAACTTCCTGGAGTTTTTGAAAGATTTGCCCAACTCTTCCACTATGCTTTTACTTTGGAGACAGAACCTCAGATCATCCACAGCATATAAAAAGCTGGGTAAATATTTAGGGGCACATCCGAGAGCGCTACAGTACTGAGTCTATTGCTCACTGGCTGGGTAAGTTCCTACAGCATGGAACAAAGAGCATACACATAAAGTTGGTGAGAGTTCTAACTCTAAGACACTGTCAGCATTGCAGGGAGGAATAACCAGATCCAAATTCCATAGACAGCTCAGCTCATCGGATATGTTTTGCAGGTCAAGTACTCTGCTAAGGACTTTACTATGTTATCTCAGATTATACTCACAATCAGCTGAATTAGGTATCATTGCTATCCGTGTTTTAAAGATTAAGAAACTAAGTTTCCTCTAAGAAAGGAGTGAAGCCAACACCAGACAAACAGTAATTTTACTCTAGAGTCTATACCCTCTGTACTCTTATGTATTACCCACGTGACTAAACTCTTACTGTGGGAACAGATACAATATGATTTGGAAAAAAATGACAAATAACATGCAAATCCTGAGAAAAGATTTGAAGGAATAGTCGAGTCAGGAAGAGAAATGATCTAGGCAGCAGAAACTATGAGAAAATAGGTTTCATTTGGTTTAGGATATGATAAGGATGGTTCTATTGATTTTCAAAAAGTTATGCTAGAAAAGTCATTTTTTCTTACTAATTTATTGAGTCAGCAAATATTTATTGAGTGTTTTCTATGTGCCGAGAACTGTTTTATGTGCTGAAGATGTAGGGTGAAAACAGACAAAGTCCCTCCCCTCAAAGAACTTAAATTCTAGAGAAGAAGACACATAACATGTAAGTCAGTAAATAAAAATACAATTTCAGGTAATATTGTCAAGAAATGTGACAGGTCGGAGATCATATCCTACTTGCAAGCTAGTAAATTAGCTTGCCACAGTTTCCATGGAGAAAGAAGACCTAAAGTTTTATATCCTGCAAAGATATAATAAATGAAGGCAAAATAAAAAATGTGTTCGGATGACGAAAAAAGGGGGGAAAATCACCAGCAGGAGACAGCTCTAGAGAAAATACCGAAGGAATTCTGGAAGCAGAATGAAAAATGTCATCCCAGTTCTATGAGGGCAGGACCATGAAAAGGCGGGAAGAAATAAAGACCCATTAATTAAAGGAAAGGAAGTACGTATGTGGATAGATTCAAATGAATACTGACTGTGAAAGATAATAATGCCTTCTGAGATTTAAAATAAGTGAAATACACTGCAACAATAGTACAAAAGATGGTGGGGTGGGTGGTGGTGGTAAATGAGTTCTTAGTCTAGGTCTTCTAAGAAGTAGACTGGATTAGCCATGCAAAAGATTTGGGCAGTTGAGGCCTGTAAGGGAAAGTAGGGAGGGAAATGAGGAAGGCCAAGAGAGCTGTCAGGTCAAACTGTAAATCCCATGTCCTTTTCAAGTGCACATGGAATATTTATCAAGATTGACTACATGTCAGGGCTGCCTGGCGGGCTCTGTCAGTGAAGCATGTGACTCGATTTCTGGGTTGTAAATTCAAGTGCCATGTTGAGCAGAGACATTACTTAAAAAATAAACATCTTTAAAATAAAAAAAAATTGACTCCATGTCATAAAACACATCAAATAATTGAAATCATTCATAATATGGCTTATAGACATAGTGTAATTAATCTAGAAATTGATAGCTAAAATAATCTCCCAAATCAGAGTTTGGAAATTAAGCAAGGCACTTCTGAGTAATGCATACTCAAAAATATCATCTTGGATATAAGAAAATATCATCTCCCAGCAAATAAGAGCCTTGGACCTGATGGCTTCCCTGGGGAATTCTACCAGACATTTCAAACAGAATTAATCCCAATTCTTCTCAAGCTATTCCAAAAAATAGAAATCAAAGGAAAACTCCCGGACTCATTTTATAAAGCCAGCATCACTCTGATTCCCAAGCCAGACAGAGATCCAGCAAAAAAAAGAGAACTACAGGCCAATATCCTTGATGAATACGGATGCAAAAATTCTCAACAAGATCCTTGCAAATCGAATCCAGCAGCATATAAAAAGAATCATCCACCAAGACCAAGTGGGATTCATTCCTGGGTTACAGGGCTGGTTCAACATTCGCAAATCAATCAATGTGATACATCACATCAATAAAAGAAAAGATAAAAACCATATGATCCTGTCAATAGATGCAGAAAAAGCATTTGACAAAATACAGCATCCCTTCTTAATAAAGACTCTAGAGAAAGTCGGGATAGAAGGAACTTACTTAAACAGCATAAAAGCCATCTATGAGAAGCCTTCAGCTAACATCATCCTCAACAGGGAAAAACGGAGAGCTTTCCCCGAGATCAGGAACACGACAGAGATGTCCACTCTCACCACTGTTGTTTAACATAGTGCTGGAAGTCCTAGCATCAGCCACCAGACAACAAAAGGAAATCAGAATTGGCAAAGAGGAAGTCAAAATTTCATTTTTCGCAAATGACATGATACTCTACATCGAAAACCCGACAGACTCTACCAGAAGCCTACTAGAACTGATCCAAGAATTCAGCCAAGTTGCAGGGTACAAAATCAACGTACAGAAATCGGTTGCATTTTTATGCAGCAACAATGAAGCAACAGAAAGAGAAATCAAGAAGCTGATCCCATTCACAATTGCACAAAAAAACATAAACACCTAGGAATAAAACTAACCAAGGATACAAGAGATCTGTATGATGAAAACTATAGAAAACTTATGAAGAAAATTGAAGAAGACACAAAGAAATGGAAAAACGTTCCATGCTCATGGATAGGAAGAATAAACAGAGTTAAGATGTCATTACTACCCAAAGCAATCTACACATTCAATGCAATTCCAATCAAAATTGCACCAGCATACTTCTCAAAGCTAGAACAAACTATCCAAAAATTTGTATGGAACCATAAAAGACCCCGAATAGCCAAAGTAATACTGAAAAATAAAACCAAAATGGGAGGGATCACCACCCCAGACTTTAGCCTCTACTACAAAGCTGTCATCATCAAGACAGTATGGTATTGGCGCAAAAACAGACACATAGACCAATGGAACAGAATTGAGAACTCAGAAGTGGACCCAAAAGCATACAGCCAACTGATATTTGACAAAGCAGGAAAGAATATCCAATGGAAAAAAGACCACCTTTTTAACAGATGGCATTGGGAGAACTGGACAGCAACATGCAGAAGAATGAAACTAGATCAATTTCTCACACCATACACAAAAATAAACTCAAAATGGATAAAGGATCTGAATGTGAGACAGGAAACCAACAAAACCTTAGAGGAGAAAGCAGGAAACAACCTCCTTGACCTCCACCGCAGCAACTTCTTACTTGACACATCCCCCAAAGCAAGGGAATCAAGAGCAAAAATAAACTGTTGGGACCTCCTCAAGATTAAAAGCTTCTGCACAGCCAAGGAAACAACCCAGAAAATTAATAGGCAACCGATGGAATGGGAAAAGATAGTTGCAAATGACATATCAGATAAAGGGTTGATATCCAGAATCTACAAGGAACTCACCAAACTACACGCCCGAAAAACAAACAACCCAGTGAAGAAATGGGCAGAAGATATGAACAGACACTTCTCCAAAGAGGACATCCAGATGGCCAACAGACACATGAAACGATGCTCAGCATCGCTCCTCATCAGGGAAATACAAATCAAAACCACACTGAGATACCACCTCACGCCAGTCAGAGTGGCTAAAATGAGCCAGTCAGAGAACTCTAGATGCTGGCGAGGATGTGGAGAAACGGGCACCCTCCTACACTGTTGGTGGGAATGTAAACTGGTACAGCCCCTCTGGAAAACAGTGTGGAGGTTCCTCAGAAACTAACAATAGAACTCCCCTATGACCCAGCAATAGCACTGCTAGGAATTTACCCAAGGGATACAGAAATGCTGATGCATAGGAGCACATGTACCCCAATGTTCATAGCAGCACTCTCCACAATAGCTAAAACATGGAAAGAGCCTAAGTGTCCATCAACAGATGAATGGATCAAGAAAATGTGGTTTATCTATACCATGGAATACTACATGGCAATGAGAAACAATGAAATCTGGCCATGTGTAGCAACATGGATGGACCTTGAGGGTGTTATGCTGAGCGAAATAAGTCAGGCAGAGAAGGACAAATATCATATGTCTGCACGTATAGGAGGATTAGGAGGAACTTGACGGAGGAACAAGAGGGAGAAGAAGCAGGGAAATGGTGGGGGAAAGGGAGAGAGGCAAACCATGAGAGACTCTTGAATGCTGAGAAACAAACAGGACTGATGGATGTCGGGGGGGAGGGGAGAGATGGGCATGGAGGAGGGCACTTATGGGGATGAGCACTGGGTCTTATATGGAAACCAATTTGACAATAAACTATTTGTAAAAAAAATGAAATAAGAAATTATCTATAATTGAATGATAATGAAATATTATATATCAAAATTTCTGGATATCAGCTAAAGCTTAGAAAGAAACCTAGAGCTTAATATATTTACTAGACACAAAGTTAAAGTTTCAAAACATTAATGGTTGAAATAGTTACCTCAAGAAATTAGGGGGAAAACCCCAGCAGAGTAAACCCAAAGACTATGGAAGACAAATAATAGAGATAAGAGCAGAAATGAATGAAGTAGAGAAAGAAATACAAAGTAGAGAAAAATTACTGGGACCAATCAACAAAAAATGTAATTACTTCTCAGCTAATAATTTAAGTCCTCTTTCAATTTGATTGAAAGCAAACCACAAAAGAAACAAAAGAATTGCTATCTAGTTATTAAAGTTATTTACTTTCTTTTTTTTTAAGTGTTTATTTTTGAGAGAGAGGGAGAGCATGGGGGAGGGGAAGAAAGAGAGGGAGACATGGAATCCAAAGCAGGCTCCAGGCTTTGACCTATCAGAACAGAGCCCGATGCAGGGTTCGAACTCACAAACTGTGAAATCATGACCTGACCTGAAGTCGGACGCTTAACCAACTGAGACACCCAGGTGCCCCAGAGTCATTGACTTTCCTTAATCCCAGCACTAATACTTCTAAATATACCTGTGTTTGGCACCAGGGGTATTTTGACAGCATGGTGGCAAGGCTCCACAGTAGGATTAAGAGACAACTGGGATGAAAACTTTCTTTTATGAAACGAAAAATGGAAGTTATCAAGGAGGAGGTAGGAGAGAAGAATCAGCCCCCTGCCACATGGGCTTTCACACTCATAGTCTCTCAGGCACATCCATTTTGGTACATAATATACAAAGAAGTTGAGGAACACAAATACATGTACTTAGAGCTTTCCATGCCAGCATACCTCCTGGATTTGCCTACTCCCAGGGGCATACACATCCTAGTTTCTTTTAAGTGAATTGATTCTTTTTCAGGATCCAAATCCCTTTAAAAACTGATGGGCACTCTGAACCGTCTCCCACAGAATACTGCACACACATGCATTCCCAGAACTCTTCATGCAGTTTTAGGGAATTCACAGACTGCCCTCAATCCCGTTCATGGCTTCTCAACTTAGAAATCCTGGCCAACACATGCAATAACAGAGAGGAACCCAGAGCGTATTTTGCTAAGTGGAATGAGTCAGACTGAGAAAGACAAATGCCATATGATTTCACTCATATGTGGATTCTAAAATAAACAAACAAACAAAAAGCAGAATCAGACCTATAAATACAGAGAATGAACTGATGGCTGCCAGAGAAGAGCGGAGTGGGGAATGGGCAAAATGGGTGAGGGGAGGGGCAGATACAGGTTTCCAGTTACAGAGTAAGTAAATCACAGGAGTAAAAGGCACAGCATAAGGAATATAGGCAATGATATATTTCATATTATATATTACATATAGGCAATTACAACAGTTAGAATATTGTTGTGTGGTGACAGATGGTAGCTACGCTTGTGGTGAGTATAGCATAATGTATAAATTTGTTAAATTGCTATGCTGTACACCTGAAACTAATGTAACATTGTGTATCAACTATACTCAAATGAGAAAGATAATGATAATAATAAATTCAAAAATTAAGTTAAATTTAGGGGTGCCTGGGTGGTTAGGCATTCAACTCTTGATTTTGACTTGGGTCATGACCTCATGGTTTGTGAGATCAAGCCCCACATCAGGCTCTCTGCTGACAGTGGGGAGCCTGCTTGGATTCTCTCTCTCCCTCTCTCTCTGCCCCTCCTATGCTCATTCTCTCTCTCTCTCTCTCTCTCTCTCTCTCTCTCTCTCTGTCTGTCTCTCTCTCTCAAAATAAATAAGCAACAAGAGATTTTTCTTAATAAATAAAAAATTATAGTAATAAAAACTTTGGCCGTATCCAACAACTCAATTTAGAGGTGAGGGATTCAGACATACAGGAGGTAAGTGACCAGAAATTAGCCTAAGTAAGGTATCTGGGAAAACATATGTCGAGCCTCTGGCCCAGTGTCAAAAAGGACTCCTCTCCTCTTTCCCTTCTCAAAATCATAGATCTAGTCTGTTTCAGATGCAGGATGAAAATTTGAATCTCCTAAATTTCAGTTAAATAACACATATTTTTAAAAGTAAGGTAGTTTATTTAATTTACCTAAACAAGCCAAATGTCTATGCTTGTAACCACAGCTTTCATTTGATTGACATTCTGGCATAATACTTAAAATATCTTTCCCTGTGAATCTGAAACGTTGAAACTTTCATTCCAATAGAAAATCCTTGATGCTGGGTTTGAAACAAATGTTTGTTGAGTCAGAAAAAAAAATTGTATTTTGACAGGGTGTTTAAAAATTATTATTTCTGAGGTCTCAGAACTGCTCTGGCAACCCCAAAGCACTCCCAGCCTGGGATCGCAGAGCCCGTAAACAAACAATGGTGACAGTTCAGCTCAAGGGCCACACGGTTTGAGAACAGAACTCAGGTAAATAGTCATTTTTCTTTCCTGACGCTGAGAAAAGAAGAATATAATTTTTCATTCCACCCTCAGGACTAGATTCTAACTAAGACTATTCCCAGGAATTAAAATAAAAACACCATGGGCTTAAAAATGAATCACGAGTAATCACTAGGTGCCTCAAGCATTGTGTTTTCTTTTTCCGGTGTATACATGTCTGACTTTCTGTCTTTATTAACAGTTTGCTCACTTAGATCTGCTATGCAGAACACCAGCTTCATGTCTCCAGAGCATAAAGTAAGAAAGTGGAAAAATGTGTCCATTACATCACAGGCCCTTAATATGATATTAACATGCTATCTGTGGTGCATAATTCATGTATTAAGATGTTGTTCTTCAAATCTTGAAATATATTGTTAAATATTTCTAATGCTCCATTAGAAATTGCTTCTATGTTTTTTCAGTGTTCTTAACAGGTTGTGTGTGGGAGCCGGGGTGATTTTGCCCTACAGAGAACTTCTGGCAATTTCTGGAGACATTTTTGATGGTCAGAACTTGGGAAGGTGTATGCTACTGGCGCATAGTGTAGAGGCCAAGGATGCTGCTAAACATGTTACAATACCCAAGACAGGCCCCTGTAACAAAGGATCATTCAGCTCAAAACGTCATTATGCTGAGATTAAGAGAGACAGGTGCAAGCTTATATGTGTTAATCTGCATTTATTTTTCTGACAGTTATACATTACCTGTGGGTTTAGATCCATTTATTCAAAATAAACAAAAATGTTTTAAAAATCGATTTACTTCATTTAGAAACACCATACCCAAATTATCAATGAAAGCAAATGCATTATTTCTAATGTTTTCATGTTTATCAGTGTTCTAGGTGGGATTAAAAACCTGTGGGATAATAGAAGGGGCATGTAGAAAAAAGGAACAAAATAAAGTTTCATCTTTATACTCTAAAGATATAGAAAACAATTATTATAAAATACATTTGAAATAGTAATAATGTCTACTTCTTGATGCTTTAATTATATATTTCATTTTGTAACGTCACCGTTTTTTGCGAGCCAATGAAGTATTTTTTAAATAAACAAAAAAATCAAAGATATATCTTTAATAGGTACCCACTTATGATGTTTCCCCTCCTGTATCTTTAACCAAAGATAAATGTCCACAATATTTTAACTGAAGATCCAAAAAATGGCACCCTAGCAAATGTGGTGATGCCATAAATATCAAATCTTTGGTTGTTTCTGAAAGTAATTGCAAGACAACAGAAATCCCTTTGGCTGGTTGGCAATAAAAAGTTCTTTTAGAAATATTATGTAGTTGGGGCACCTGGGTGGCTCAGTCAGTTAAGCTACTGACTCCTGATTTTGGCTCAGGTCATGATCTCACATTTCATGAGTTCGAGCCCTGCACTGGGTTTCTTGCTGAGAGTGTAGAACATGCTTGGGATTCTCTCTCTCCCTCTCTCTCTGTGCTCACACTTTCTCTCTCAAAATAAATAAATACACTTAAAAAAATATATTACGTAGTTTATGGACTATCTTGGGATGTCCAAGTACCGGGTTTGGATACACACAGCCAGATGACGGCAGATAGTAGAAAAGCTGAAAAGCATCACTGAACAAAACACAACTGCACCCCTTCCATTACTCTATACCTGTGACCCCAAGTCAGAGACCTCCTTGTAGCAACCCAGAAGAACTAGGCACCTTCACCATCAGCCGTGCTGGGAGATACACCTATGCATAGCCACCATCCATGTTGCACAACGCTAACTCTAACCCATGTGTAGGTGGGTCGACTTGGGGGAAACTGGGTTTCCTACAGCACCATAGTTGGTAGGGAATGTGAAAATGCAGATTTTAGCTTTATAGTCTTCATGGTTCTAGAAGTCAAGATAAGGGATTGAAATGGGAGCTAAGCCAAATTATAATATCTGCCATAGTCACCAAATTATTTTAAGACACATTAGCATTTTAAAAAATATTTATTTTATAGCAATCTAATTTGGTTCTAAAGCTAGTCACAATCCTCTTTGTTTGCTTGTTTTTTTGGGGGGGTTGGTACTTTGCATGTTGGTGTTCTTCCTTCAGATGGGTTATTTTTTTTAAAATATGAAGCTTAATTGCCATATCATTTATTTATTCAATCAATAAACATTTATTGAATGCCTACTATGAACCACCATTGTTCCATTCTACACATTCAGCTGTGAATTTAAAAGGGCAAAAATCCCTGTCTCCATGGGATTCACATTCCAATGAGAGGTCACCAAGTCAAATGGGATCAGGGTCAGCTACGTACAACAAAAACAAAATTAAAGTAAACTTAATTACAGGAACAAGCCAGCTGTTTGTCTCTTACATAAAAGAAGTCTGAAAATGAGAAAAGTTGCAAAAATAACCCAATTCTTCCCTCTTCTATAATGTCCTCTTTGTGATGTAGCCTGCAGTTCCTCCCACTAAAGAGGTAGAATCCATTCCCTTGAATCTGAGCTGGCCTTGTGATTTGCTTTGGCCAACGGAAGGAAGCAGAAGTGCTGGGGTTCCAGCTCTAAGCCTTCAGGAGCTCTTCATGTTTCCACTTGCCTCTTTGTGCCTCTATCTCTCGTGAGAAGGATGTGCCCATCTGCTGTGCTGGGGGATGAAAGACACATGGGGCAGAGTTGAGTTATGCCAACTGCCCCCATTTGAACCTAGCCTACACCAGTCTCAGTGACCTCGAGAAGTAGGGGAGACCAGATCAGCTGAACTCCATAGATGCATGAGAAATAAGTGTTTTTGTACCCTGCTGAGGTTTCACAAACATTTCTTACTTAGCATTCTTGTGGCAATAGAGAACCGATATAGGAACACAGCAGCCAGGCAGGAATGAAAGCTTAGAAGTGTTAGGGACCCAAACCTCTTGTATTTTTAGCTCTGATCCTCAATTGCAGCTTCTATTTCATTGCCCAATATTGCTGCTGAGCCAAGACATCCAAATACACACATCCCAGATAGTGGGAAACAAACAAGGGGTGACAAAGGAGGCAAATGCTCTTTTTAAGGAGACCTCCTAGAAATTAATTACAGACACATCCAACTGCAAGGAGTGAGAACCAAAACAGATGTGGTCTTTATCCTACTGTCTGATCCTAGATTAAAACTGCGGGTTCTATCACTAAGGAAGAAGGGGAGGCTAGATTCTGGGGGACAACTGGTTAGCCCACATGCACGTATAAAACATAAGGACAGGAAGACGGTTACCTATTTCCCCACTTCTGTTTTCATGTAGGGCTCTTACCAAGTGAAAACAGGTTTCTAAACTTAAGGAACATTATTTTCTGGGGACACCTGGGTGGCTCAGTCAGTTAAGCGCCGAACTTCAGCTCAGGTCATGATCTCACAGTTTGTCGGTTTGAGCCCCGCATCAGGCTCTGTGCTGACAGCTCAGAGCCTGGAACCTGCTTCAGATTCTGTGTCTCCCTCTCTTCTGCCCTTCCTCTGCTCTCTCTCAAAAATAATAAAAATTATTTTTAAAAATTTAAAAGAAGAATCATTATTTTCTGTATGGACAGTACAATTATAATACTCAGTAATTAAAGAAATAAATCCAAAATGGAATTTTTTCCTATGGCATTTTACTGCTTATGCAACTTTACTTTTTGCCAAGGGGACAAAGGCTTGTCTTCAGTAATAGTTCCAACGCTGTCCAGCTACCTAAATAATTCATCCAGTGTTAGCAAGTGTTACAATGAAGCAGCATTCATTTTATCATTAAGTGGCCATTAAGCAAAAGAGCAGATTCTGTCTGGGCTGAAAGGCTAGCTTTCAAAAGACATTTTGGGGTGTGGCAACAGGACTAGAAGCAGAGGACTAATCACTTCTGCACCTACTGGGCCGTGGTTCATCCCCACACTGTAGAATCCACCTGGCAATACGTATTTAACTGTATTTTTGAGTAGGGAACCCAAACATAGTAAGAAAATATGTACCAATAACTTAAACTATACATCAAGAATTTAAACTATAACAAAATATAATTTCCCAATTCTTGGGTTCCTAATTCCAAAATTAAATCTTTCTTTAAAAAATTAATGCTAATTTATTTTTGAGAGAGAAAATGACAGAGCATGAGCAGAGGAGGAGCAGAGAGAGAGGAAGACACAGAATCCAAAGGAGGCTCCAGGCTCTGAGATGTCAGTACAGAGCCTGATACAGGGCTCCATCCCCATGAACCTCAAGCTCGTGACCTGAGCTGAAGTTGGACACTTAACAGAGTGAGCCACCCAGATGCCCCTCCAAAATCAAATCTTAAATTCTCCTGAGCAAAGATATATTATTAAGAATGTTAAATGAAGTGTACAGATTAGCTTTGGTTGTTTTACTTCCCTGTACACACACACACACACACACACACACACATTGGCTAGAAATTGAAATCATTTCCTCCTCAACTCCACTACTCCTACAGAACTTGATCATATCTGTTCTTCAATCCCTGAAAAGTGAGCAGTAGAGCAAATTACTGGCTATTAGTAACTGAAACAGTGATAGACACTTAATCTCAAATGGGAAAACCATGCAATTCTCTCTCCAAGAAGTTTATAACTGAGACACAGCAACTCTAAGCTCTTGAGTTAATGACCTGAGAGAATTTTGGTGGAGCCATTTCCTATCACATCTCTGCTTAAGTATTGGATATCAGCCTTTGGAGAGAATGAAGAATGATGCATACAAGCAGAGTTATGAGAAACCATGAAGTTCAAGAATGACACAGAGAGAGAGAGAGAGAGAGAGAGAGAGAGAGAGAGAATGATTAGCTGTCTGTTTCTGATGACTTTTCTGGGCTCAGTCTCTGATGAAGCCAAATCAATCTATTTGCACCTGGGCCAAATTATTATCTTTTTTCCTATCACGAGCTTCCATGGTCAACTATACAAGCTACTATCGAAAGCCTATCTCTCCACTTGTAAACTGAATCACATCCTTTATCTCCTAATCCAGGACATCATTCCAAATATTATCCTCAATTTCCTCTGCAATATCAATTTTTTCCTCAATACTAAATCATTCCTTCAGTGCCAAAGCAATACATGGAACATAGTAAATGTTAAATACATTTTTAATGGACTCATCAAAGGGGGAAAGGCAGAATCAACAGAAATCAGGGCTTCACAAAAACAGAGTAGCAATACTACAGTGAGATAAGAGAGTAGGGAGCCATTAAAATTGCACCAGCATACTTCTCAAAACTAGAACAAACTATCCAAAAATTTGTATGGAACCACAAAAGACCACGAATAGCCAAAGTAATCCTGAAAAATAAAACCAAAACGGGAGGGATCACCATCCCAGACTTTAGCCTCTACTACAAAGCTGTCATCATCAAGACAGTATGGTATTGGCACAAAAACAGACACATAGACCAATGGAACAGAATTGAGAACTCAGAAGTGGACCCAAAAGTATACAGCCAACTGATATTTGACAAAGCAGGAAAGAATATCCAATGGAAAAAAGACAGCCTTTTTAACAGATGGTGTTGGGAGAACTGGACAGCAACATGCAGAAGAATGAAACTAGATCATTTTCTCACACCATGCACAAAAATAAACTCAAAATGGATAAAGGACCTGAACGTGAGACAGGAAACTATCAACACCCTAGAGGAGAAAGCAGGAAACAACCTCCTTGACCTCCACCGCAGCAACTTCTTACTTGACACATCCCCAAAAGCAAGGGAATCAAGAGCAAAAATAAACTGTTGGGACCTCATCAAGATTAAAAGCTTCTGCACAGCCAAGGAAACAACCCAGAAAATTAATAGGCAACCGATGGAATGGGAAAAGATAGTTGCAAATGACATATCAGATAAAGGGTTGATATCCAGAATCTACAAGGAACTCACCAAACTACACGCCCGAAAAACAAACAACCCAGTGAAGAAATGGGCAGAAGAGATGAACAGACACTTCTCCAAAGAGGACATCCAGATGGCCAACAGACACATGAAACGATGCTCAGCATCGCTCCTCATCAGGGAAATACAAATCAAAACCACACTGAGATACCACCTCACGCCAGTCAGAGTGGCTAAAATGAGCCAATCAGAGAACTCTAGATGCTGGCGAGGATGTGGAGAAACGGGCACCCTCCTACACTGTTGGTGGGAATGTAAACTGGTACAGCCCCTCTGGAAAACAGTGTGGAGGTTCCTCAGGAAACTAACAATAGAACTCCCCTATGACCCAGCAATAGCACTGCTAGGAATTTACCCAAGGGATACAGAAATGCTGATGCATAGGAGCACATGTACCCCAATGTTCATAGCAGCACTCTCCACAATAGCTAAAACCTGGAAAGAGCCTAAGTGTCCATCAACAGATGAATGGATCAAGAAGATGTGGTTTATCTATACCATGGAATACTACATGGCAACGAGAAACAATGAAATCTGGCCATGTGTAGCAACATGGATGGGACCTTGAGGGTGTTATGCTGAGCGAAATAAGTCAGGCAGAGAAGGACAAATATCATATGTGTGCACGTATAGGAGGATTAGGAGGAACTTAACAGAGGACCAAGGGGGAGAAGAAGGGCGGAAATGGTGGGGGAAAGGGAGAGAGGCAAACCATGAGAGACTCTTGAATGCTGACAAAAACTGAGGACTGGTGGATGTGGGGGGGAGGAGGGGTGGGCATGGAGGAGGACACTTGTGGGGATGAGCACTGGGTGTTATGTGGAAACTAATTTGACAATAAACTATTTGTAAAAAAAAAAAAAAAGAGAGTAGGGAGCAAGAGCAGAGAAATATTTAGGAAGGTCACAACCCCAAAATGTGGGCCCACTAAAAGACTGAGATTTCATCACAAGATGATAGAATGCTATTTCAAGTCCACACTTTATCACAATAGCAACAGGATTCCAGTATAATCATAGTGGATTGTAGCTGAAAACTTCAGGACACAGACTCTTTCTGAGGGGGAGTACTTAGGGAAGCCACAAGTCAAGAAAGGAGACAAAAACAAGACCACTAGAAGAATTTTAAGGCTCTGACACCTGCGACAAGAGCAGACACTAATATCGCCCAACTTCTAGCCCAGTTAATATAAATACACCTACTATTGGCTTATTCACCTTAGTTCCTATTATTTGATATAACTGCAACTTTTAAAAGTATCCTAAGGAGACCTAATGATTATATGTAATGTGGTGTCCTGGATGACATTCTGGACAAGATAAGCGACAATGGAGGAAAACTAAGGAATTCTGAATAAGGTATGTACTTTCATTAATAATAATATATCTAGAGTGGTTCATTAATTGTGACAAATATACCATATTCATGTGAGATTACAACAAGAGGTACTGAGTAAGAAGTATATGGGAACTCTGGACTATCTGTGCAATCTTCATGTCAATCTATAACTATTTAAAAATTTAAAAACTTATTTAAAAAATCAAAACAGAAGATGAAAATCATCATCAGGTAATTGTCACTCAGCATCATATTGCTTCTTTCTCCGTTCATTAAAAATATCCCTCTGAGGGGAGCCTGGGTGGCTCAGTCAGTTCAGCATCCAACTCTTGATTTCGGTTCAGGTCCTGATCTCATGGTTCATGAGATCGAGCCCCATGTCAAGCTGTATGATCACAGCATGGAGCCTGCTCAAGATTCTCGCTCTTCCTTTCTCTCTGTCCTTCCCCTGCTAGCTCTCTCTCTCCTAAAATAAATAAAAAAACTTAAAAAATATTTATCCCTCTGGGGCCTGGAGATCATGAGTTACCAACAGTTTTCACACAAAGGGAAACATCTTAGAGGCAGCTGTCCTAACAACATAAAATACTTAGCTTTTGAAATTAATTTTCTCCTTCTACATCAACAAGACATCCAATAAGCCTGAATAGTGTCATGTAGGAGAGAAAAACTTCTCTCACTGCTGTTCTAAAGTCTAAGCTAGGCTTACTGGGGGAAAAAATAAGAAAATCATTAATATTTATGGCTGTTAGCTTTGACAGTTCTTGGCATATTCTGTTATTTCACAGAGAATAGTCTCCTTGGGATAGAAGGTAAGATGTTAAGCACCTAAGTTGGATGTCCACAGATCAAGGCAGTAGGAGTTAACATTCATGCAGACCTGCTTGTATTCCATGCCAAGAAGTGGTGTGTTGTTCTCCTCCCTTCCTTAAGCTCATGGAAGGCAGCAACATTTGAGACTCGTCTGCTCAATTTAACTGTTTTTTATAGCTCAAGAAATATTTACTAAGTGGTTACTAAATATAAGCTAATAACTAAGGATGATTAAAATTTCAGCTTTGAAGAAGTTTATAACCAAAAGAGATTATGTCATATACTTAATAGCTATAACAAAATATATAAAATTCTGTAGTATGCAGTGATGGATAGAGAAGTAAATTTTAAAAAATTAGAAGTATAGGGGCACCTGAGTGGCTCAGTCAGTTAAGCATCTGACTTTGGCTCAGGTGGTGATCTCACTGATCATGAGTTTGAGCCCCATGTTGGGCTCTGTGCTGACAGCTCAGAACCTGGAATCTGCTTCAGATTTTGTGTCTCCCTCTCTCTCTGCCCCTCCCCACTCATGCTTTGTCTCTCTCTCTCTCTCTCTCTTAAAAATAAATAAACATTAAAAGAAAAATTAAAAGTATGATTCCTGAAATGTAACACTTTCATTTTACTTAGAAAATAACAGATCACAGAGACACAGCACGTGAAAGAAGTTAAGGTCACATTCATATACTATAACAGGATAATTATCACAACCCAAGTAGTTCAGAAATGCATTTTTGAACTATAAACTCTTGCCATCCTCGCCTTCCAACATTTCTCCTCTCTAATTGATAGTGAGTCATATTGACCCCAATAGCATTTCCTTGAGTATTTTTTTTTCTAAAAAGCTGAAGTCTAGGTATCTCCAAAATAGCTTTCCCTTCATCTCGTTTTGGACCCTTGAAGGCAGTTAATTTTCTTCACATCACTCTGCATAGTCATCCAAAATACAAGCCCTTGGGACCATCTAGCTTCTTCCCCAGCCTCATTTCCACCTTCCTGGCCTTCCAAGTTCTTATGGCCTCACTTGGGAATCTCACCTCCACCTGTTCCATTGTACTCTTTGAACCCCCAAGTCCTCTGCAAATAAACGTCACCTCCCAGGGTGTTTTTCTTTTTTCCCTTACCCTGAAGTCTTCCCTCTTGATTTCCATCTGTATTAGACACTTTCTTCTCTATGCTCCCATATCCGCTCCCTAAATTCATTCGACAGCTTGCTACTTTCTTATACTTCTGTTTCCTATTCATATTTGCATTCCAAGGACTTAGCAAAGGCCTTACTAAACATTAAGTGATTGAATGAACACAAAAACAGCACCTAGCAAATGCAGACTTGTATGGTGAAAATTGCACGTGCATACGGTTTAGAGTAAGGGTGATTGTATTTGGATTAGAGTTAATCAAGCAAAGATGCAGCTCTCAGTTAAGTGAGCCAGAGGCTTCATCTCTGAGAATATAACTTATAGCACTTAAAATGAAAAAAAAAAAAGAAAGAAAGAAAAGGTGATTAAATTCTCCCTTTTTTCGCCTCCAGCCCTCCCAAGTCCCTGAGGAAATGTGATAATATTATCAGTTTGGCAGCTTCTCTCTATGAACCTTTTACTCTTACACACCACGATGTCAGATGCTGATGAGACAAGAGGAGACAGCAGTTTGCAGAGCACCCACATGGTCAGTAAGAGGCAATTCACACGCTGGGAGGTGTCGTCCTGATCACTGACTGCATCCTAACAGCCGCACTGCTCAGATGAGGATAAAGAACCAAAATGTTAGCTGATGGCAGAGCTTCCCAGATTCAGTGACAAATGAAGACCTTTAAAAATATAAAAACATACCCATCATGTTACTTTCCCCATCAGAATTTGCACTGTGAGCAGTGGATATCCAGTGATAACTCAAAGAATTCAATAATTCAATTCATGCTGGTGGGCATTTATATTTTGTGAACTTTTCTGTATAACTGTTGTATAATGATAAAAAATGAAATAAATCTCATGACTTAATATTATAGAACAAGGAAAACTCATACATAAAAAGTTATAAGTTAAATTTACCATTAACAACTATGTAAGTAGTAAAGGGTCAAAGAGGAATTAGATATCAATAACTGAACACAGAACAATTTTTTGAATTTTCATTCCAGCACTACTTTTATATAAAAATTTCTGTAGGAATGACATTGCTGCAGGAAATAAAATAACAGGCAGTAATCATTTTGACAGCTGGGTTAGGAGAATAATTCCATGTTTCTTAGTCTTCATCTAAAGTAGAGATGTTTTAAAAGATACTTGTTATGATCAGTACAGAACTTAATTTACACCAGTCTCTCCCCACTTGAATGCTTCTCTGAGCCATTTGAGAAATAATACCAGCGAGGAAGATGCACTGGGGTGAAAATATCACTTTTATTATTCTTTAAGTTGATATGAAAGAACACGGCTTCAATGTTCAGCAACAATGTGTTTCTAATACAGCACCACAGAATTAGACAGACTCACCCACTCAGTCTCAGGCAGGACTGAAATCCACAGCCCTTCCCAGAAGGCAGAGCCTGCCTGAAATAATTGAGCAGCATGGAAAAGCAGACAAGGGGGTATAATTCCAGTGGGCAGGAGCCCCCAAAGAGAAAGGAAATAGAAGGAGGGGAGTTCTCTGTGTCTCATCCCTCCTCCCAAACTCACCAAGCAGGTAAAATTGAATGGAAAAGGGGTGATGGGCAATAGTGAAGACTAATAAGAGTGACATCCAGAAAATTAAATACAAACTGAAAAATGCTGGATGTTACACTAATTCATGTACCCCAGCAAGGATGGAAACATTGGGAATTCAGAGGCGGTGTCCCCCAACTCCCAAAAGCTTCTTTCCTTTTTGCTGGTCACTGACTTATACTTTGTTACCATTTGCAAAACCTCCTTCTTCATATATACTGTAATGGGTAATATCTATTCTAGCAGATTATAAGCTCCCTGAGGGCAAGGAATACATCTCTTACTATATTTATACCTGCACAGCATCTAGCACGAAGCCTGGTATAGAGTTGATGCTCAAATATTACTCATTGAATGAATGAATGAGTGAGTGAGTGAGCAAGCGAATATGAATAATATCCAGGTGAGACTCAGGAAAGCCTTAGAGGCAGTGCATGGGACATACCACCTTTGCCACATAAAAACCAATTTTTTCCTTTATATGTGATCCTGTTGAACTTGGATATGCTTGGATCTAATCTCTTTCTCTCTCCATCTCTCTCTCTTTCCCCTCCCTCCCTCTGTCTGTCTGTCTGTCTCTCTCTCTCACACACACACACACATACACACACACGCACGCACGCACGCACAGTGAAATATTTGTCATGGAAGAACAGAGTCCCCTATTGAATGAAGCTTGTCTCATGACTGGGTAGCCAGGAGGATTTCCAGGATAAGGGACAGCAAGTTGGGGGGCAGGCTAAAGAATGACATGCTCTGTCTGAGGTGTTTGTATATGAAGGTGTAGAAGATACAGAGAATAATTATGCAAATAAAGAGAAAAAATGTAGCCAGGCAACAGCTTTTTCCTTTTTTTTCCTTTTAGGTAAATATATTATTTTTCAAATCATAACAGTATGTAACACTTTGGAAGCATGATAGGGAGCAGCTATAATTATTTAACATGAGAATATATCTGCTGTGACATCAAATCAGGCAGTTTAACACCATTTTGATGATTGGCTTTGTAGTCTCACAGATCTCAGCTCTGACCTTTTACTAGTTATGTGATCTTAGTTAAGTTACTTAATCTCTCAAAGCTCAGTTTCTCATCTGGAAAATGTGAAAACAACGGCTACCTTGCAGTCATTGTAAGAGTTAAACCAACAAAGTACAAGTAATGCGCTTAAGAAAGTGCCCAACACACACACACACACACACACACACCGGTGAATAAATGGCAGCCATTGTTATTTTATCTTCAAATGCTTTGTAAACTGTCAATGCTACATAAATGTAAGGGATTATTATCATTACTATTATTGTAGGAAATTTCACTGCTGTTTCACAAAAAGCTAAATAGAGGTTGTTTCATTCCATATCCATCCATTACACAGAAGCTAACAGCTGCATGTTAATGGCTGCCTCATTCCCCAGGGGGATGTGGGCTGTATTATAATAGAAAAGGTTATATCCTCATTAGGCATATAAGGTGTGTTGCGGGAACAGAAAGTCACACGTTAGATGTCTTTTATCACTTGTCATCTTGTCATACTTGTTAAGTCAAGAGATACATATAAATTCAAAACAATTCGGGGGTTGTGATTTTTTAATTGCTTTTTAAACTTTTCTCTTAAATCCACATTATTTTACTTGATAGCTCTGAGGTTAAATGTGTAATGAGGGACACTGTCATTGCTGTGTACTTCAGTGTATGGCCATTGTAATTAAGATTTCAAGTGACTCTGGTTCTGAAGTGCATTGCCTCTGGTTTGCATAATGCACAATATATTCATTGTTGTGGTTTCCTTTGCGTAAATCAATCTTATTAATATCGTAGTCGTCTTCTTGCTTTCCAGGGTCTTGAATCAAATTAATTCTCTGAAAGAAGAAATGTCAAGACTCAGACAGCTAGGGAGATCTACATAATTCTAGTCCGTTTTTCAATAAAATTTGTACTGTAGATGGTCACATGATTTATTAGCCAAGTTTAACTCTGCTGTCTCTTTGTTTCTTGAGGAAACAAGAACATTACATATAATGTGCAGAGAACTGGAGTAAAAGGGTTAAATAAAAAGAGTGGGCATCAAGCTATGAAATGAATCCCAGCTGGTTCCTCTAACAGATATTCTATAGGGGGTCCCAGCTTGAAAAGAACAGTGAAAGCATTGTCATTGCAAAGAAAACTTGAAGCAATGAATCACCTATTCTGTTACCATAAAGGGGAGGTGTCACCATGCTGGTAGTGGTGGCAGACCCTCCACTGACAACTAAGCTTACCGCTGACAACTCCCACCCTAGTCAGTGACATAGAGTGAAATTGCAGGACCCAAATGTGGAAGGATTCCCCCAGCCAATTTGGCTTAGGCCCAGCTGAGCCTGGTGTGAAACCACAAATAACATCCCTCTGAAAACACGGTGAAAATTGCTGAAAAGGGAAGAAGGTTGTCTTCTTTACAGAGCGTCTGGGAAAACTAGTAGTGATATCCACAATCAAGTAATATGTGGATCTCTTCACAAGACACCTTTTTCTTATTCCCGACAGAAGGTCATGTGTTGAGACAAAAGGTCTCAACAACATGGCTGTTTCTTCCCAGCCACGTCTGCAATAGAAGTCAATTTTCTCTTTAACTAGAAAGTAATCTTCCCTATGCCAGTGCACCTCAGTCTCCTCTGAAGGGTTTACCAGTAAAACGGTTCTTCCTCTATTCAGACTCTCCTGTCTTCCACTTTTATAATAGACCAATCATGAAATTTGAGGGTGGGGGTTTTTTTGAAATCTGAGAAATTTATCCAACAAACATTTATTCTGCTCTTCTTGTGCCAGGTTTTATATTGAACACTAGAAACATGAACTCAATTCACACACTTATGGACAAAAATACATTGAGTATTTGGCTTCCACTTCGGGCCATAATGGAGTAAGTCATATTGGATTTATTCTTCCTCTAAAGACAGCTATAAAAGTGGACAAATAATAGGTGGAAATTTTTTTCAGGTATTGAACAACAGAGAGGACTGGTTTTGATGATTAAAAGACAGGAAATACACAAAGGGAGCTATACATTTGTTGCCATTTTCTTCCTCGGGGCACTTTCTTGGCAACTCAGGGATATGCAACCCAGGAGAAGAGCAATGATCTCAGTGATGTGAGGAGGCAGAATAGGTTGGAGCTGTTGAGGTCACTGAAATTCACACATCATGGTATAGCTAAGAAAAAGCAATACAGATGGGACCCCAGATATCTGTGTGATGGTTACCCTTGGGTACTTGTTTGAGTACCAGACTGAACATAACCACACAAAACTCCAAGGATATAGCAGAGAGAGACTCATGGATGGTGAAGAGCTGAATGGAGATACTAAAGTCAGGCCATTCTGAAAGGAGTTGGTGTTCTAGCCATGGCAGAGTTGAGAGATCTTGCTGAACACTAGGCATTCAAATATGACCCAAAGAAGCCATGCCTTAGGAATAAGTAGCACTCCCAAGAATAACAGTCATGACCTAGAACGGTGACTCAGCCAAAATATATCTGGCTCAGCAAAGCCTAAAACTAATCCAGACAGTGTCAAGAGGACTCCCTAGTTATTCAATTTGTACAACAAAACTCAGAACGAACCTGACTCCTCACAATGTATCACCCAAAATGACATCCAGCACACAATAAAAAAGACACTAGACGTGCAAGGGAAGGGGGGGCAGGAAAATGTGATCAGCAATAAAAAGGATAGCCAGGTAACAGCTACAGACCCCAATATTGTCCAGATGTTGGATTCAGAAGATAGACTCTTCAAAGCATTATAAATTTGTTCAGGAAACTGTCGATGATGAATGAATGAATGGATGAAGAAGCTCAGCAGAGAAATGGAAAAAAGAAAAGGAACTAAATGGAAATCCTAAACCTAAAAAAATGCAATGTCTGAAATTAAAAATGTAGTGGGTGTGTTTAAAATCAGATTTTTTTGTGAAAGAATCGGTGAAGATAAAGACAGATCAATAAAAATTACTCAAATTGAAGAATAAAGGGACCAAAATTGAAAACAACAACAACAACAGAGACTCAATAATCTGTGGAATCATATAGTTTCCTTGGATGGTTGGCATCTGGAAGAGTAGTGATAGAATGACTTAGAAAAAAAAAATCTTAAAAAATAATGGAACATATGTCCCCATATGTTTTAAAATTTCATTTTTATCAAATATCATTTAAAAAATTAATTACTAGGAGTGCCTGACTGTCTCTGTCAATGGAGCATGCAACTTTTGATCTTTAGGGATGTGAGTTCAAGCTCCATGTTGGGTGTAGAGATTGCTTAAAATTAAAATCCTTCCAAAATTAAAAAAAAAATTAATTCCTAGATTCAAAATGTTCACCTAATCCCAGGCAGGATAAATACAAGGACAACCACACTGAGCTCCACCATTTTCTAACTACTGAAAATTAAAAGATAAAGAGAAAAATCTCTATCCGGGGGCAAAAAAGGACACATTGCATACAGGAGGATAATCAGAAGAATGACAACTAACTTCTCATTAGAAAAAAAATTGGAAAAAATGGAACAAAACCTTTAAAGTGATGACAAGCATATTAGTTTTCTAGGGCAGCCATAACAAAACACCATGGACTGGATGGCTTGAACAACACAAATTTATTGTCTCACAGTACGAGAGGCTGAAAGACCAAAATCAAGGTCATGAGAACATTGGTTCCTTCCAAGGACTATGAGGGAATCTGTTGGCTTGGAGATGGCTGTCTTCTCACTATGTCTCTTCACACTGTCTTCCCTGTATGTGTGTCTCTATATCCACATTCCATCTTTTTCTAAGGACAGCAGTCATATTGAATTAGGGCCCCCTAGTGACTTCATTTTAACTTAATTACCTCTGTAAGACCCTATCTTCAAATAAGGCCATATTCTGAGGTACTGGGATTTGGACTTCAACATATGATAGGTGGGACATGCAAATCAACCCATAGCAAAAGAAAATTTTATAAACATTTCAAATTATGATTCTATATCCAGTGAAAATTGCTTCAAAAATAAGGGTAAAATAGGGTGCTTATGTGGCTCAGTTGATTAAGCATCTGACTTTGGCTCAGGTCATGATCTCACGGTTTGTGGGTTTCACAATGGGCTCTGTGCTGTCAGCACGGAGACTGCTTCAGATCCTGTGTCTCCCTCTATCTGTCCCATCCCTGCTCATGCTCTCTCTCTCTCTCTCTCTCTCTCTTTCTCTCAAAAATAAACATTAAAACAATAAGGACAAAATAAAGATTTTTTTTTCAGACAAAATAAAGATTTTTTTTAGGTAAAATAAAACGAGGAACTTTTCCCCAACCTTCTGGTTAGAAATGGTGGTGTTTGTTGTTGTTGTTGTTGTTGTTGTTTAATGGTAGAAAATGCTAAAGGAAGAACACCTGGATGGCTCAGTCAGTTAAGCATCCAACTCCTGATTTCAGTTCAGGTCATGATCTCATGGTTTGTGGGCTTGAGCCACAAGTTGGGCTCCATGCTGACAGTGAGGTGCCTCCTTGGAATTCTCTCTCTCCCTCTCTCCCCCTCCCCTGTTCATTCTCTCTCTCTCTCTCAACAAATAAACTTTAAAAATATATGTAAAAAAAATGTTTTAAAAAGAAAATGCTAAAGGAAATTCTTTACATTGAAGGGAAGTTTTACACACAGGTCAGATCCAGGGGTACCTGGATGGCTCAGTCAGTTGAGCATCCGACTTTCAATATCTGCTCCGGTCATGATTTTGAAGTCATGGGTTTGGACCCACATCAGGCTCTGCACTGAGAATAGAACCTGCTTGAGATTCTCTCTTCCTCTCTCTCTCTCCCTGCCCCACTCATGTTTTCTCTCTCTCACTCTCTCTCTCAAAATAAATAGCTAAATTAACCAAATTAAACAAAAATAATTTTAATAAAAAAAATAAAAGAAATTAGTCATTCCTTCTATTTGAGGGAGAATGGTATGACTAGAAGGAGCCAATGATGGAAGTTTCTTGATGATGGAAATGTCTGTAACATGGTTGGTTACATAAGTGAAGATATTTGTGAATATTTACCAAAAGACACACTTAAGATATATAAATTTTACTATATATATTAGCTACCTATCTTTGCTGCAACAAATTACTATAAATTTCATTGCTTAACCCAATACAAATTTATTATCTTACAATTCTGGAGGTCAGAAGTCTGAAATATGTCTCATTGGTCTGAAGTCAAGGTATCAGCAGGCTGGTTCCTACTGGAGGCTCTAAGGGAAAATGCATTTTTTCCCCTTTTCCACCCTCTAAGGGCTGCCAGCATTCCTTGGTTCTTTCTTTCCTTCCATCTTTATAGCCAGCAACAGGGGTGCCTGGGTGGTTCAGTCGGTTAAGCATGCGACTTAGGCTCAGGTCGTGATCTCATGGTTCCTGAGTTTGTGCGGCGCATCAGGCTTTGTGCTGACAGCTCAGAGCCTGAAGCCTGCTTCAGATTCTGTGTCTCCCTCTTCCTCTGCCCCTTCTCTGTTCACACACTCTCTCTCTCTGTCTATAAAAAAAAAATTAATAAAATAAAATTAATAAAATTTAAAAAATAATAATAAGGCCAGCAATAGCTATCCAAGTCTTTCCAAACTGCATTACGCTAACACAGATTCTCTTCCACACTTGAAGGACCATTGTGATTGCATAGGACCCATCCAGATAATCCAGGATAATTTCCTTACCTAAAGTCAGTTCATTAGCCATCTTGATCCCATCTGTACCTTAATTCCCTTCATCAGGTAACATTCACCGGCTCCAAGGATTAGGACATGGAAATCTTTGGGAGGCCATTGTATTACCTTTCATGTTTATGTCAATTTTACTTTAATAAATACCATTTTTGTGAAAGCTAATGAATGCCTATTACATCCCAGTCACTATTCTAGATCTCTCTGTATGTACATATGGTTACATATTTCTTTATTTTTGTGTATTTTCCCTACTACGCTTCTTGAGGTCAAGGACGTTTCTTTGGTTTACTCCAATTAGAACAGCATCTGGCACATAGTAAGAGCTCAATAAAAATTTGTTGAATGAATGAAGGCAAACTCAATCAGTTTCACTTATTTTAGCTGATTTTAGTGATAATGTTGATAAGTGACTTGTTGGTAGATCTTTATGTATAGACAAAATGACAAAAATCAAAAGCTTATAAACCCCAGAAAGAAATATTTGTTTTTGAACCATTAAATATCAGTATTAGAGAGGGAGGGGCAAGATGGCAGAGAAGTAGGGAGCTCCATACCTGCAGTCGCGCCCATGCCTCACACGGAAAAGATCTGAAGCCATAGGAAACCATATGAAACCCAAGAGTTTGGGAGAAAAAGGACGCAGATTCCACTGAGAAAGCCTTCTAACGTGAGTGTGAACTGGGGAAGATAAAATCGGGCCTGGATCGGAGACTGGAGGGATGGGGCGACCCCCTCTGTAGGGAGTGAGAGGAGAAAAAGAGAGTTCGAAACAGAAAAACATCTGCTAGGGGGAAAAACCTCGGCTCGGGGCGTAGAAAGCCCTTGCACACAAAATACCTGTGCACCAGGCCCCTCCACGCTCCACGTCTCCCCGGAGAGGCTGCGCTCGCAGTTTGCTACTTTGTGCGGGCTCCTGGCTGGCTGGGACAAGCTGCGCGCCTGCCGCCATTGCCCTCCTGGCGGGCTTGGACCCCTGGAGGAGCCGTGCGCAGGCACCGGGCGTCCGCGCTCCTGGCTGGCTGGAGCACTAGAGGGAAGGCAAAGAGCTAAAAACTGGCAGATTTGACCGCAAGTTCGCGTTTTGGGTGACAAGACACAGAGGGACCTCGATTTCCTCACTACAGCGGCCTCAGCGCTCAGGCAGACAAGGGCCCCCGCCCCGCCCAGGCCCCCCAGCCCTACCCTGAGGAGAATGGAGCGGCGGCTTCTGGATCCACCTCCAGAGCCAGGCAGGGGGCTTGGAATTGCCCTGAGGGGGTTCACAGGGGTTTGCCTGAGGCAATTTCAGCAGGGTGCTTGGCCTGGGATTTGGAGGATGGGACTGGCCTGGGTTGAAAAGCACAACAAACTTTGACTGAGCCCCTGGCCCAGGAAGTTTACACGCCCATAAAAGCGAGGTGGAGCACTGCCACTCTCCTCCCTACAACTGCCAAGGCAGAGCTCCCGCCTGACGCATTGGATCATACCACACCCATCCTGCTTGAGAGCTGCCCTCCTCACCTTTTCCTTTTTTTTTTTCCTTCTTCTTTTTCTTTTTTCCCCAGAACAGTGACCTGATTACCTCTGGTCACCGGCTTGCTTAAACAATCACATTTAGTCCATTCTGTAGATGTAAATTCTGCACCTCCCGACCTTTTCATCTCTTACTCTCAGGAGTAATTAGACTATATGGTTTCTCTGGATAACACCAGCATTCTTCTCTCACCTAACCAACCATACTCCACCCTTTAACTCTTTCAAAAAAGCTTCTTATCCCTTCTGCCTGTTCATTCTATTTCCAATTTTGCCTCATCCCTGCCCTGTCTTCTCTCTCTGTCTCTATGCTCTTCAACCAGCACTATATACATCCGGCTATTTAACTGTAGCTGGAAAATGCGGTTATATGTTATAAACCATTCTTTGTCCATTGGTATTCTTCTTTTTTCCTTTTCTTTTCTTCCTTTTGACCTTTTTATGTATTTTTTTATTTTCTATTATTCACCCTCCCTCCTCCGTCTTTTCTCTTAACTTTTTTGCTGTCCCTCTCAGTTTGCATGTTAGTTGGATTTGTCTGTGCGTTTGTGTGCCCCTGCTCCCTGTGTGTTTGTCAGTCTGTTTTCCTCTCCAGGGCTACCTCAAGAAACAAGCCAAAGTACACATGATGGAGAGTCCCAAATATCACTACGAGTAGGAAAACAAAATAAATAAGGTCTCAACAAGAGAGACCAAGAGATACCATTCAAAAATCACTCTCTGAAAGGATAGGCCCTGGACAGTCAAAGAGTCTTCCTGGACACAGCAGCACACACAGGTGCAGAGAGCATAACAGGCCTTTAAAACTAACAAGAGCCAGAAAACTAACTAAAATGACAAAACGAAAAAGCTCTCCCCCAAAGAAACTCCAAGAAGAATTGACAGCTAATGAACTGCTCAAAACAGATATAAGCAGTATAAATGAACAAGATTTTAGAATAATAATCATAAAATTAATAGCTGGGCTTGAAAAAAACATAGGGGACATCAAAGAAACTATGGCTACAGACAAAATGGAGAATATAAATAGGCATGAAGAATTTAGAAAAGTGATATATGAGATACATAATAAATTAGAGGCCTCCAATGCACGGATCGAAGAGGCAGAAAGGAGAATAGGTGATTTAGAAGACACCATTATAGAAAAACAAGAAGCTGACAAAAAAAAGACACAAACTGATCCAGGAACATGAAAGAAGAGTTCGAGAGCTCAGCCACATGGTCAAACGCAACAATATCTGTATCATAGGAATCCCAGAAGAGGAAGAGAAGGGGAAAGGTGCTGAGGGAGTCCTAGAACAAATTATAGCAGAGAACTTCCACAACCTGGGAAAAGAAGTAGACTTTGAAATACAAGAGGTTCAGAGGACCCCCCTCAGACGTAATCTGAATCGACCTTCTGCAAGGCATATCATAGTAAAAATGGCAAAACCTAAGGACAAAGAGAAAATTTTGAAAGCAGCTAGGGAGAAAAGGGCCCTAACATACAAAGGCAAACCTATCAGAGTGGTGACAGACCTCTCTACTGAAACGTGGCAGGCCAGAAAGGAATGGCAGGAGATCTTCAATGTGATGAACAGTAAAAATATGCAGCCAAGAATCCTTTATCTAGCAAGTCTGTCATTCAAAATAGAAGGAGAGATAAAAATCTTTCGAAATAAACAGAAATTGAAAGAATTTGTTACCACTAAGCCAGCCCTACAAGAAATCCTGAGGGGGATGCTCTGAAGGAAAGGTTGCAAACAACAAAGATACCAGAGACACCACCACAAACATGAACTCCACAAAGGACACAAAGACTCTAAACCCACATATCTCAATAATAACACTGAATGTAAATGGGCTGAATGCTCCAATCAAAAGACATAGGGTAGTAGAATAAATAAAAAAACAAAATCCATCTATATGCTGTCTACAAGAAACTCATTTTAGACTGGAAGATACCTTCAGGTTAAAAGTAAGGGGGTGGAGAAATATATATCATGCTGCTGGAAATCAAAAGAAAGCCGGAGTAGCTATGCTTATATCAGACAAACTAGACTTTAAATTTAAGACAATAACAAGAGATGAAGAAGGGCACTACATAATAATTACAGGGTCCATCCATCAGGAAGAACTAACTATCATAAATGTCTACGCACCGAATGTGGAAGCATCTAAATATCTAAAACAATTAATCACAAACAGAAACAAGCTTATAGATAAGAATGTGCTAATAGCAGGGGACTTTAATACTCCGCTTACAGCAATGGATAGGTCAACCAGACAGAAAATCACCAAAGAAATAATGGACTTGAGAGACACATTGTACCAGATGGATCTGACGGATATATTCAGAACTCAACATCCTGAGGCCAGGGAATTTACTTTCTTCTCAAGTGCGCATGGCACATTCTCCAAGATAGATCACATACTGGGACATAAAGCAGCCCACAATAAATATAAAAGAACTGAGATCATATGATGCACACTGTCAGATCATAATGCTTTGAAACTTGAAATCAATCACAGGAAGAAGACTGGAAAACCTCCAAAAACATGGAGGTTAAAGAACACCCTACTAAAGAATGAATGGGCCAATCAGGCAATTAGGGATCAAATTAAAAAATATATGGAAACAAATGAAAATGAAAACACAACAATCCAAAATCTATGGGATGCGGCAAAGGCATTCCTAAGAGGAGAGTACATTGCACTCCAGGCCTATTTCAAGAAATTAGAAAAAGCGCAAGTCCAAAACCTAACAGCTCACCTAAAGGAACTAGAGGCAGAGGAACAAGAACGCCCTAAACCCAGTAGAAGAAGAGAAATAGTAAAAATCAGAGCAGAAATAAACAGCATAGAGAACAAAGAAATAATTGAACAGATCAATGAAACCAAGAGTTGGTTTTTTGAAAAAATAAACAAAACTGACAAACCTCTAGCCAGGCTTCTCAAAAAGAAAAAAGAGAGCACCTAAATAGACAAAATCATGAATGAAAATGGAATTATTACAACCAACCCCTCAGAAATACAGGCAATTATCAGGGAATACTATGAAAAATTATATGCCAACAAATTGGACAACTTAGAAGAAATGGACAAATTCCTAAACGCACACCCACTACCAAAATTCACACGAGAAGAGATAGGAAACCTGAACAGACCCATAACTAGTGAGGAACTCAAATCAGTGATCAAAAATCTCCCAACAAATTACAGTCCAGGACCAGATGGCTTCCCAGGGGAATTCTACCAGACGTTTAAAACAGAACTAATAAGAGTTCTTCTCAAGCTATTCCAAAAAATAGAAAGCGAAGGAAACCTCCCAGACTCATTTTATGAAGCCAGCACCTCTCTGATTCCCAAACCAGACAGAGACCCAGCAAAAAAATGAGAACTACAGGCCAATATCCTTGATGAATACAGATGCAAAAATTCTCAACAAGATCCTTGCAAATCGAATCCAGCAGCACATAAAAAGAATCATCCACCAAGATCAAGTGGGATTCATTCCTGGGTTACAGGACTGGTTCAACATTCGCAAATCAATCAATGTGATACATCACATTAACAAAAGAAAAGATAAAAACCATATGATCCTGTCAATAGATGCAGAAAAAGCATTTGACAAAATACAGCATCCCTTCTTAATAAAGACTCTAGAGAAAGTCGGGATAGAAGGAACCTATTTAAACATCGTAAAAGCCATCTAGGACAAGCCTTCAGCTAATATAATCCTCAACGGGGAAAAACTGAGAGCTTTCCCCCTGAGATCAGGAACACGACAGGGATATCCACTCTCACGACTGATGTTTAACATAGTGCTGGAAGTCTAGCATCAGCCATCAGACAACAAAAGGAAATCAAAGGCATCAGAATTGGCAAAGAGGAAGTCAAACTTTCACTCTTTGCAGATGACATGATACTTTACATAGAAAACCCGACAGACTCCACCAGAAGCCTACTGGAACTGATCCAAGAATTCAGCCAAGTTGCAGGGTACAAAATCAACGTACAGAAATCGGTTGCATTTTTATGCAGCAACAATGAAGCAACAGAAAGAGAAATCAAGAAGCTGATCCCATTCACAATTGCACAAAAAAATATAAAATACCTCAGAATAAACCTAACCAAGGATACAAGAGATCTGTATGATGAAAACTATAGAAAACTTATGAAGAAAATTGAAGAAGACACAAAGAAATGGAAAAACATTCCATGCTCATGGATAGGAAGAATAAATAGAGTTAAGATGTCATTACTACCTAAAGCAATCTACACATTCAATGCAATTCCAATCAAAATTGCACCAGCATACTTCTCAAAGCTGGAGCAAACTATCCTAAAATTTGTATGGAACCACAAAAGACCCCGAATAGCCAAAGTAATACTGAAAAATAAAACCAAAACAGGAGGGATCACCATCCCAGACTTTAGCCTCTACTACAAAGCTGTCATCATCAAGACAGTATGGTATTGGCGCAAAAACAGACACATAGACCAATGGAACAGAATTGAGAGCTCAGAAGTGGACCCAAAAGCATACAGCCAACTGATATTTGACAAAGCAGGAAAGAATATCCAATAGAAAAAAGACAGCCTTTTTAACAGATGGTGTTGGGAGAACTGGACAGCAACATGCAGAAGAATGAAACTAGATCATTTTCTCACACCATGCACAAAAATAAATTCACAATGGATAAAGGACCTGAATGTGAGACAGGAAACCTTCAAAACCCTAGAGGAGAAAGCAGGAAACAACCTCCTTGACCTCCACCGCAACAACCTCTTACTTGACACATCCCCCAAAGCAAGGGAATCAAGAGCAAAAATAAACGATTGGGACCTCTCAAGATTAAAAGCTTCTGCACAGCAAAGGAAACAACCCAGAAAATTAATAGGCAACCGATGGAATGGGAAAAGATATTTGCAAATGACATATCAGATAAAGGGTTGATATCCAGAATCTATAAGGAACTCACCAAACTCCACACCGAAAAACAAACAACCCAGTGAAGAATGGGCAGAAGATATGAACAGACACCTCTCCAAAGAGGACATCCAGATGGCCAACAGACACATGAAACGATGCTCAGCATCCCTCCTCATCAGGGAAATACAAATCAAAACCACACTGAGATACCACCTCACGCCAGTCAGAGTGGCTAAAATGAGCCAATCAGAGAACTCTAGATGCTGGCGAGGATGTGGAGAAACGGGCACCCTCCTACACTGTTGGTGGGAATGTAAACTGGTACAGCCCCTCTGGAAAACAGTGTGAAGGTTCCTCAGGAAACTAACAATAGAACTCCCCTGTGACCCAGCAATAGCACTGCTAGGAATTTACCCAAGGGATACAGAAATGCTGATGCATAGGAGCACATGTACCCCAATGTTCATAGCAGCACTCTCCACAATAGCTAAAACATGGAAAGAGCCTAAGTGTCCATCAACAGATGAATGGATCAAGAAGATGTGGTTTATCTATACCATGGAATACTACATGGCAATGAGAAACAATGAAATCTGGCCATGTGTAGCAACATGGATGGACCTTGAGGGTGTTATGCTGAGCGAAATAAGTCAGGCAGAGAAGGATAAATATCATATGTGTGCACGTATAGGAGGATTAGGAGGAACTTAACAGAGGACCAAGGGGGAGAAGAAGGGGGAAATGGTGGGGGAAAGGGAGAGAGGCAAACCATGAGAGACTCTTGAATGCTGACAAAAACTGAGGACTGATGGATGTTAGGGGGGGAGAGGAGGATGGACATGGAGGAGGGCACTTGTGGGGATGAGCATGAGTGTTATATGGAAACCAACTTGACAATAAAGTATTTGTAATATATATATATATATATATATAGTAAAATATATATATATATATAAAATATATAAAAATATATAAAAGTATAAATATATATAAATTAATATATATATATCAGTATTAGAATATCTTCATTGCCTAATAGGACAGCCTAGTTCTAATGCCAAGAAGCAGAGAACAGAGCCATCCACTGAATAAGTCAGAGTCGGTGTTAGAAAACAGAATTTTCACAGAAAAAATGGTGGTTCAGAAGAAATACTTAAGAATTTACTTGCTGATGCATTTTGGTTATTTATATTATTACTCCTTATGATGCTGAATTACATTTTTTCTTATCTTTAAGTTTATTTATTTATTTTGAGACAGAACAAATGCTTGTAAGTAGGGGAGGGGAAGAGAGAGAGGGAGAGAGATAATCCTAAGCAGGCTCTGTGCTATCAGCTTGGAGCCCATCTCCCGGTTTGGTCCCACAACTGAGATCAGGACCTGAGACAAAACCAAGAGTCAGTCGCTCAAACTGCTCAACCAACTGAGCCACCAAGGGACCCTGAATTACATTTTTTTCAAACTAAAACATATGGTGTTAGAAATGTCACCAAAAAGAATACATTTTCCTCTTACTTATTATGCATTTTTCTAAGGTTTCTTAAAGTCAACCCCAGAAAGCCTGATGTTTTGTACCATATTTTTAAATATTTTTAAAAAATCAAAGTCTCAGTTGTCATCATAACTTTAGAAGATCAGGCATGGATACATAATGTGTTTTAAAAAGAAATAAAGCCCTTGCATTTGACTGTACCTGGCAGGAAATAAAACTGTTGCTTCTTTCTGCGCCCTCCCAAGATATTTGTGTTCCCCTAAGAAATAAATGCAGCAACAATATGTAAATTCACCAACAGCTTCTAACGTTCCCTCTTACTCCGGTTTGCATTTCAAATATCACAGTTAAAACTGTGATTCCTTATGAATCTATCCATGAGAGAACAAATAATTTTGTTCCATTGAAGAGCTGATTAAATATTGATTACATTTATATTATAGAGTGAGCCTAATAGAATTAGCACACAGACATACACTGCAATGATCACTTACTTCCAAAGATCTACTGATCAAAGATATCTTATTTTAAGATGATTTTTATCTTAAATTTTGTATGACATGTGATCTTACCCAATATTAATGATCATCATCATCATAATTAGACGGTTTTTCTTCATTAACTTTTTCTTTAAAAAAAGTTTGTGTGTGTGTGTGTGTGTGTGTGTGTGTGTGTGTGTGTGTATTCCTAAAGCTTTCCATGGAAAAAACAATCAAGGCCTTTCATATAATAAGCATCTGCTATGGACTGAATGTCTCTGCTCCCCTCAAATTCATGTGTTGAAGCCTTAAACTCCAATGTGAGAATATTTGGAGGTGAAACGTTTGGGATGTAATTAGGTTTAGATAAAGTCATGGAGGTGGAGCCTTCAGGGTGGGATTAGTGCCCTCAGAAGAAAGGGAAGAGTCCTTTCTATCTACCATGTGAAGATATAGCAAGAAGGTAGCCATTTGCAAACCAGGAAGAATTTCCTTACTAGACGCTGAATCTGCCAGCACCTTGATCTCAATTTCCAGGCCTCTAGAAGTGTGAAAAAGAAATGTCTGCTGTTTAAGCCTCCCAGTCTATGGTATTTTTTTTACAATAGTTCAAGCTGACTAAAACAGCATCCTTGAAGACATGAGCACAGCCAATGGAGCCAAGAATTATAAAGGGGTCAGAAACATGCATAATGGTACTAAAATAGACTCTGTCCATGAAATAAACATAGAAATTTTGCAAAAACAACTTACTGGACAAAAAAGAAACTACAGGAATTCCTGTGTGGCTCAGTCAGTTAAGCGTCCACCTCTGGATTTCAGTTCAGGTCATGATCTCACAGTTCATGAGTTCGAGCCCTGCATTGGGCTTGTTGCTGTCAGCACAGAGCCCACCTGGGAATCTTTTCTGCCCACCTCACTCTCTGTTCCTCCCCTCACTCACGCTGTCTCTGTCTTTCTCAAAAATAAGTAAATAAACATTTTTAAAAAGTAAGTAAGATACTACAAAACCTCTATGGGTGGTTCTGTGCTTGACAAAATTAACTTGGACTGGAAAATGCAACTGACCAAAAAGCTATAGAAACCTTCAAGAAGAAGGAGTAAGTCAGATAATAATAATAATAATGGAGAATTTTTATTTCATCATAAGAGATTGAAAAACAGTTAGTAAAGGACAAATAATTAACTTTTAGAACAGAAGCCTCTGAAGCCCCCAAGAAGCCTGGAAATAATACAGCTTCTCAAAGTCCTTGAATAAATATCGGCCAAAGCACAAAATAATGAGACCTGAGGTTGGGGCTGGAGGAGTATTATGAAGAGGAAAACATCCTTTTAAAACAGAAAAAAATGGCTAAAGAAAGGAGAAGCAAATTCAAAGTAGAAATTAAGAAGAAACCAGAAATTATGCAGAAACCAAAAGAAGAAATTCAGGGACAATTGTGCAAAGGACTGAAAATTCATTTTTAAAATTTCAAGAGAGATAACCAGGTTCAAATTCTGAGGGAACATTTCATAATTATAGAGCAAAGGGTACAATCAGTAGATTTAAAGGCAAAAGCAACATGTCTTTGGCTGTTGTTTAGAGCATTTAGGACAGTGTCTAGAACATGGAGACCACTCAGTTTTTTTTTAAAGTGGGTTCATTTGTGGGTTCATTTGGTGGCTTAGTTGGTTAAGCATCCCACTCTTGATTTCAGCTCAGGTCATGATCGCACAGTTTCATGAGCTCAAACCCCACATCAGCCTCCGCGTTTACTCTACAGAGCCTGCCTCGGATTCTCTCTCTCTCTCTCTCTCTCTCTCTCATTCTCTCTGCCTGTCCCCAGCTCATGCCCTATCTCTCTCAAAATAAACTTTAAAAAATTATTAAACAAATAAAGTGGATTTATTTGATATCCTTTTTGGTCTTTACTTTAGAAAAAGGAAGATTTCTACTTTCAAATTGCCTTTTGAAGCAGAGATATCAAAGATATTATATTGAATAATAAACATCCTGACATCCTACACCTAATCAAAATACATTAGGAAGTAAATTAGAGCTAAAAAAAATAATAATCTGTGCTAAACTTTTGAAGAAACTCAAGAGGTTTTTTTAAATTTTTTAATGTTTTATTTATTTCTGACAGAGAGACAGCGTGAGCAAGAGAGGGTCAGAGAGAGAGGGAGGCACAGAATCGGAAGCAGGCTCCAAGCTCTGAGCTGTCAGTACAGGGCCTGACACGGGGCTTGGGCTCGAACCCACGAACTGTGAGATCATGACCTGAGCCGAAGTCGGACGCTTAACCGACTGAGCCACCCAGGCACCCCTCAAGAGTTTAATTGTAGAATCGTTGACATTCACAAGACCTCATGGCTGGTGGTTCTGATGGACTGCTCTTAAGATTCATCCACATGAAAGATTACAGGGGATAACCTGGGTTCTAAAGTCAGTGGGTCTTATTTCTTTACTGGCAAGTAGGGTCTCTGGACACACAAGCATCCAATGTGGGAAGAGGGAACCTGTTTTTTGTCAGGCAAAATCCTGCATGCCTGATTTAATGCCTCAGAGAGCTTTGAGATAATTCTTTCCAAACCCTGGTCAAAATGTACTAAGTTCCTAATTGTACATGTTATTTTACTCAGCTCTACATATACAAGGCTCTTAATCTAGCACAAGCAAATCCTTAAGGCATATTACACTAATTTGTCACTGATCTGTGCCTGATATCTTTTATCTGTTTGTTTCTTCCTTCATTTTTGAATTTCTACTTCAAACTCCACAGTCCAAATACCTCATCCCTGAGCCAATAGTGTCAATAACGTATCGGCAATAGGTCTAAAAATAACATAGTCACCCATGTAAAGAGTTTCAAAATTGTAACTGTTTTAAAATCAAAAGCCTATCGGAATGTCAGGTGGCACAGTCAGTTAAGCATCTGACTTCTGCTCAGGTCAAGATCTCACGGTTTGTGGGTTCCAGCCCACCTTGGACTCTGCTGACAGCTCAAAGCCTGGAGCCTACTTCTGATTCTCTGTCTCCCTCTCTCTGCCCCCCCCCACTCGCACTCTGTCTCTCTGTCAAAAATAAACAAACACTTAAATGTCAAAAATAAACAAACATTTAAACAATAAATAAAGTAAATAAATAAATAATAAAAGCATAAGCCTATAAATGCTATAAATTATGGAATTAGTGCTATTCCTGAAATAAGCACTTTTCTATTTAAGAAAAAAAGATAAAAGTAAATTCTAAATAAATAATTTGCTTTCTTTTTTTAATTTTTATTTATTTTTAAGAGAGAGAGAGACAGAGCATGAGCAGGGGAGGGACAGAGAAAAAGGGAGACATAGAACCTGAAGCAGGCTCCAGGCTCTAGGCTGACAGTTCAGCTTGGGCCTTGAACTCATAAGCTGTGAGATCATGACCTGAGCTGAAGTCAGACACTTAACCAACTGAGCCACCCAAGTACCCCTAAATAACTTGTTTTCTACAGGCAGTGTCTATAGTGCAATACTTTAGTGCAACACTTGCACTAAAAAATGCCTTTCTATACCTGAAATTAATGTAACCTTGTGTGTCAACTATACCTTAAATTAAAAAAAAATTTTTAATTAAAAAGGAAAAGAATGCTTTTCTGACTTGCAGACTAGAAACATGAAAAATTAAATAGAATTCCACAGTTAATGGAAGAGTCTGGAAAGAATCTGAGTCACTGAGAATTAAATAATTAATTAATTGCCCCGATTGCTTCTGTTTATCTCTGAGGACAGTCTTCAGGGCCTCACACCTTTCTGCTGTGATCCTTTTGAACTATCTCTCTGGTTCAGGACCCAGAGTAATCAAGAATGATTTCTTTGCATGAAGAAATATCTCCAGATTATGTTTGAAATTCTTTTTTTAATATAATTAATTGTCAGTTTGGTTTCCATACAACACCCAGTGCTCATCCCAACAAGTCTGAAATTCTTTGCACACATAGTTCATTAATATGATTTCACATTATTTACATGGTTTGGGTTTGTTGATGAAAAGATGCAATCCAGATGAGAACTGCTCCTCCAATTTGAAAGGTTAATGAATGCTACAGAATGAAGTTGTTATATTTGGAGCGTGGCCTCCCAAGGTTGACAGTGACAATTAGAGAACAGGACTATGTGTCTCCTCCCCACCACCTGGCTGCCACAGTGTATGTTAAATGAAAATAAGTCAGACTGAATTGTGCCACACATGCAACCATGTCTTTACGAGCAGGTACAAAACAGGCAACCAGTTCCTGTAAGCTTAATAAAGTCTTCCCTCAGAGTACCCCTGTTATGGACTGAAGTTCTGTGCCCCACCCCAAATTCATAGTTGAAGCTTTAACCCCTAGGTATTGGAAGGTGGGGTCTGTCAGTGGTAATTAGGCTTCACTGAAGTCATGAGAGTTAACCCTCCATGATGGAAGTAGTGCACTCACAAGAAGACTCAGAAACCAGAGTCTCTCTCTCTCTCTTTCTCAATTATATGAGGATACATCAAGAAGACAACCATCTACAAGCCAAGAAGAGGGTTCACTCCAGAACTGAGCCATAATAACAACCTGATCTTGGACTTCTCAGCCTCTAGAACTGTGAGAAATAAGTGTCTGTTATTGCAGCCTGAGCTAAGACAACTCTTGGCTCTAAAAAAAAGCATCCTGTAGGGAATTCCAAAGCAGAGCTAATGATATTTTGAAGATAGGATCAATAAGCCTTTTAGATTTCCATTATAAGAGACACAAATGACTAAAAGGAGTTTTCAAGCTAAGGTGTCACTCCATACATTTCATGCCGCTGTATTTACTGGCTTTTGCTGGGTTACTTTTTTTTCATATATATATATATATAAAAGGATAAAAATGCTTGTACAATCTTTCTAGCCAACTGTTTACCCTGAACACTGCTTATTCCTCCAGTGAAGAATTATTTGTAACACCCCTTTATCTAAATAACAAAACCATCTCACAGATTTAGATAACAATATTTAACTAGCTAGCTCTGGAGTTTGGATTCCTGATTACTGTTTTTCAAATGCTGCTAACTAATCACTTTTAAGTAGACGGTGAATTACATACAATATAGCAGAGAGGAAGCTATTCCATTTATTTACAAGACTACCATTATATTCAAAATAAAACATCACAAATTGTACATTTTGAATATTTACATTTAATATATCCTTTAACATAAAATACCTGCAATAGAATATTAATTCATAGTCCAATATAGTCAGTGTGGCCTGGGAATGGGACTCAAGTGGAAGTTGATGATAAATGTCATCTTTCAATGCTGTAACTATATCTGTGATGTTTGGCAGGTTGATTTGGAAATGACATCAAAGTCTGAAAAAGAAGCCCATTAGTATGAAGAAAGTTAGGCCTGAGCCAAACAGCCTGACTTGCTACCATCTCTCCAATCCTAACTCAGGACTTGGTTCATAAAAGTCCAATGGCTTTGAAGTTTTCGCTAAGGGATCTACCTAAACCAAGGTCACTATGATTTCAACTATTTCATGCTATCTCCCATGTGAGGCCACTCACAGCCAAGGTCTAGCTCAACTGTAGTAGTTACACATGTAGTCTGATCCAGGACAACCCTTCTGATATGCACAAATATAGTCTTTTTACCATTTATTAACTGGATGCGTCTTACCTTTACTGGATTTCAGGCAAATCTGAAAATATTAGGTAATAATGGAAAATTCACCAAAACTGGATGAATTTTTTTACACTTAATTCACAAGTAGAATGAGTAGAGTGGCATATTTTGATCCCTGACACTTTTTAATGTCTTTGGTGGGTTGTTAATGAGTTGCCAATAACTAATCTGCAGTGAAGAAAATTCCTTAGGAGTTTGTATAACTCAAATTAAGTTAAACTTCATTAAAATGCTCAGGAATAATTGTTCTCACTTTTTAATGATTTTATAGCTTCTACACATATGCCAGTGATAAAAGATGAAACAGAAAACAAACAAGTGAGTTTTCAGTTGTCCTCCAAACTAAAGAGAATCTTTCTTAGTTTCTAAACCTCTTCCTACCCTATTGTCCTTAATGGTTACAAAGCTTTTGGTTTGGTCTCTGTCCCTGGCTTTTATCAAAAGTTTACCAGGCAATAATGGAAAAGCAGCATATTCCTGCTTCACAGAGTCATGGGTTTCTTCTGGTTAGTTCTGACTTCTTGTGAATATACCATCTAATTCACGCATTTAACTGGACTGACATAAATCCTACCAAGCTCTATAGAGCAAATTTTCTCCAGTCTTCATCTAGCTAAGGGTTCATCTCTTGGGCTAGCAACATTCCTATCTGACTTCATTCTTCCTTGAGAGGTGCATTAGAATCCACAGTGACTGACTCACCAATTAGCTTCATTGGTTGAGTTGAATCCACTGGTTGAGATGCATCCAGAGAGCTTATAAAAAACGTATGACCAACTACAGGCTAAATGTATTATATTTAAAGCCAGAATAGGTCTGCCTCTAGGTTCGGGTATAATTACACTATGGTAAAACATAAGATTAATGATTGTTTCTTCTGGAACCAATTAATTGCTTGGGGTCTCTCTCTTACTTGGAATATGTGTGATTGATAAGAGCTCTTTGGATTTTAATATTTACTGTGTATAAGAGATTCCGAGTTTTAGAAAAGTTGAATTCACATTAAAGGAAACAGATATTCTCACATTGCATAGGGGTCAATTGCATCTTATGAAACCAATATCATGGAGCCATTGAATGCTCAGTCACTGCTAATGGCAAACACTCTCCTACCATAAATAGAACTTTAGACGAGTTGTTCCTTCTAATAAGTACATAGCAAAATGTGAAATAAACTGCCAGAAAATTAACTTTGCAGAGCTGTCCAGTCATTCTAGATGAAGATGCCTAAAGCACTTTTTCTGACATACCCGTATCCAGGCAAAACCTCCTTTAGACGTTTCCAGTGAAGAGACAACAATCTTAGGAAGACAGAACTAACTAAATGGCTCTTGGTTTCAAAAGCCAATACAGGGGACAAAATTAACAGTCATTAACTTCAGTTATGTTTTTTAAGAACTTAAAGATTTGTCACACAGATAAAGATACATAAGAAATCCAAACAACACACCTCCAATTAATTTGTGTGTGTGTGTGTGTGTGTGCGTGTGTAAGTTCCACATTGACAAGGTGATATCTATTCTGTATTCATAATAATTTAGTTACATTCATATATAAAGTCATCATATTGATATAGTCTCAGTCATTTCCCTAGTGCTGGAATATCATGTTTCAGATCACTTATGTGAAAAGAGAAGAAATAAATACAAAACAGAGACAAGCCAACTGGGAACATAAAACTAAAAAAAAAATACATCTTTGACCTTCTTGCTCATATGTGACTATTATTTAACTCAACTGCATATGGTGCAAAATGGATTGCTGATTTTAAATGCTAAGTGTGTAGATCATAGTTAAGAACAAGTGACATGACTCATTAATATAGAAATTAAATGTCAAATTCTATTAAATTTCCTGTTTTAAATTCTGTCTTGAATAGTTGGAAACCACTAGGCAGATTTCAAACCTCAAACAACTCATTTTCCAAGAGATGGAAAAAACTCTGAGTTCTACCTCCTCCTCTTTTGCAAAGATACAGATTGAAGCCACGGGCAAGGGACTGAAAAAGATTTTGTATTAGGGAACTCTGCAATTCACAAACTATGTGAGTCAACAAATCAGACTCGAAATTTTTTTCAGGTAATACTAAACATTCACTTTAGAGCACAAGGTCCTGAATCCTGAATGGCATGCGCCACTTGTGCTAGATTTGCCTAGGGACAGGACTTCCTGCTGACGTGCAGATGAAATCTGCCGTCAACACTAAAGCCTGGTGCAGGAGCCCCAGGGAAGACTGGAAGACTAGGGAGTTATGCCAGAGTGTACACAGCCAGCTGTGCCTACATCATAGTTCTTCCTAGAGAGAAAGGAAATCTGTGGAATATCAACAGAATGATAATGAGCTTACCTCATTATCACGGGACACAGACCAATCCCTGAACTGCAGAAAGTAGTTCACGAGGGGAGATATTTCACTTAATAACTTGGGGGTTTTTGTTTGTTTGTTTTTGGTTTACCAACAACTCTGACACAAGCATTCTTGGGACCCTCATACGTACTTATGTAACAAGTAACAAAAGTGCTAGACTCGTAATAGCCAATATTTATAAAGCATTTATTATGGTGTCTGGCACTATTCTATGTGTTAACCAATTTAATTCTCAAAATAACTTCATGTGGTAGTTTCTATTATTATTCCCACTTTACAGATGAGGAAACAGAGGAACAGAGAATTTGAATAACTTGGAAACAGCAACATGTAGGATGTGAACTGAGATGATCTGGCTCCACAGTCCGTACTTTTAACCACTATACTGTTCTTGTGGATTCATCCAGTGACGTTTCTTTCTCAGCACTGCTTCTGCAAATCTGTTGTCAGCTCCTTTCTCTACATAACCTGTACCCCACTCCCCCACTAAATGAAATCCTGAGCATCTCACAGCCTTTCTCTTAGAGAATAAAAGGCTTCCAGTAACCTGGAGGCATAAGAACAGGGTAAATAACAGATGAAGTATAATGTAATATTAACTTGTAAGCTCTAAACAAGTATCTCTTAGAGCTTAGTACTTAGCACCTAGCACTTCTGAGCTAGTGGCTGTTGCAGGCGTTGCTCGAGGAGACAGGTCCTTGTTGGCTGCTTCTTTGTTCAGCCTGCCAGTTCCTCCAGTTCTCCGTGAGCCAGCTGCCATGATGTGGAAGGAAAAAGAAAGTAGGTAAGGGAGAACTGGGGGACCTTTCCTCCTACACTGAACCAGCATAACTCACCTTGGCCACACTAATGTTAAAAGTCGACTTGGTCTCTGGGCCAGAACTCTGTGACTCTCAGAGAATCCCCAGTCACCGGATGACACACCTGCTGTGCCTGCAGAGTAGCTTTTAAAAACCCTTCTTTTAGGGCACCTGGGTGGCTGAGTCAGTTCAGCGTCCGACTTTGGCTCAGGTCATAATCTCACGGTTCGTGGGATCGTGGGTTCTAGCCTCGCGTCGGGCTCTGTGCTTGCTGACAGCTAGCTCAGAGCCTGGAGCCTGACTTGGATTCTGTGTCTCCCTCTCTCTCTGACCTTCCCCTGCTCATGCTGTCTCTCTCTCTCTCCATCATAAATAAATAAAAACATTTAAAAAATTAAAAATGGAACACCATTAAATAAAATAAAAACCCTTCTTTGGCTCTGAGTCTCAATAATCCAAGTTCATAATCATTTTTCTGTTTTCACCTCCAATCCCAGAAGCCCTCCTGTGCCAAGTCTTTTATAAGGACTCCAGGTTAGCTCTCTCATGAGCCCATGGTGGGAAAATGTCCCTTTTGTCGCGTCACTGGTGGGCTTGTGGTTATTTCCTAAAGCATGGCTTTTTGATCTGCACCTGCAGGCTGATTTCCAGCCTCCTTTTGGGCAGGAGATGCGAAGTAGCCTGTGGGATAGTCCCTGGAAGCCACTGTCACTGTACTTGAAGGGAAAGGGAACACCCATATGTCATTATATAATGACCATTCTCTTAAGACAATTAAGCCCAGTTTCCGACTTCAGTCTCTTAGTGAATACTGCCTCTGACTGGTCTGCCTCATCATGTAGGAGTCTTGCTCAGAGGTCTAACACCATATTTTGGAATACGGTAGTAGTTTGCTCTTATTGGCTTTGAGCCTCAGCTGAAAATGAGACCAGACAATCTTAGCACATCCTTAGGATTACATGAGAGAGGCAGCTGGGCCTCACAGGTAAAGTACGGGGGAAAAAAAAATCAAGAGTTCTAATCCTGATTCTACCCAGAGTTGATTCTGCCACCATTGGGAGTTACTTTGTCTATTCAAGATTCAGTTTCTGCATATGTCTTCATTGAAGCTTCCCAAAGGGCTATCAAAAGAATTGTAGCATTGTGGGTTGCTAATGGTTGTTTCATGGGAATAAAAGAATTCCAAAGTCAAATAAATTTGGATAATGATCATTAAGCTAAAGTCAAATTATGTTCTTTACAACAGAAATTCTCATTAATATGCATGACAAATCTCCAAAGAGAAATGTAGTGTGCTGTAGTTCCTAAACGTTTTCGCCCTGGGAACTTTGTTTCAGGGAATGCTCATTAACATCTTCCTCAGAATAAAATTTCAGAAAATCTGGACTCCATGAACTCAAAGGACTCACACCCTTGGTTATCAATAGCTTTGGAATCCATAATTTTATGGCCCAACTGGGTTCTATACTCCTCCTCCCACCACCACCGCCACTACTCTTAGATATAGAGAAGTCATAGCTGAGCTTGGCATATATGATTGACTGAAAGGGAAAGAGCCTTGTTTCATATTACAGGTTCAGTTATCCAAAACCAGATGCTGAGACAGAGTGGGCATGGAGGGAATTATGAAAGATCAGCACCTATGTAAGGGAGAGGAAAGATGCAGTATTGGGTGGAAGGAAACACAATGCAAGCATAATAAAGCTTCAGCCAATCCCATGGGGCCTTCAGAGAAAAGTTGGTCCACATCAGACCCAAATGTCCAGGCCTTTATAGCCTCATCTTGACCAGTTGAGCCCTTGAGTGAGGCAGCTGAGGCTGAAGGAGCAGTGAGAGACTTTCTACAGACAGCTAGCAATGAATTCTCCACTGGAAAGAATCCGGGAGATGCATCTCCATGTTCAACACACTCTTACTTACATAAAGTGAACTCTCATGCTCATCTGCTCAAAGAGAGAAGAACATGGAATGTGGAAAGAAAGGATCCACTTCCCTTTATATCCTGGAAGGCACTGAAAGTGCTCAACTGGTTCAACGTGGATCAATAATCTCTATGATATATAGGATCTCTCTATAGTCAGGTATCTATTTCCATAAACAAAGGAGGACAAAGAGAATCCACCTAACCTACCAGAAAGCATTAAGTTATCTCCTAGCATGGTTAATGGCTAGCCCCATTACAATTGGCACACCTTCATCCACGTTCCTCTTCCTCTCCCCTCCAGTGCTGGGAGAAATGCTCAAAACCCATATGCTATTCAATTAGAAATGAGTGAAGAATATACAAATAACAGGGAGAACTAACTGTAAAATACAATACATCCTGCAGAGAAGTTTTTGCTCTTTCAATTCTATGGTTATAAGAATTGGCCTAATGATAGACCCAAATTATTTATCACTTATACTTAATTATGAGTCAGATTGACACAGGTGTCTACAGAAAGGAAGTAGGCAGTTCCGAGAGTGACTTATGAGAGTGCTGGTTTCTGAAGATAGTCAGAAAAAGTAGAAGATCATGCCAGGGCAACATCAAAGCCAGCTAGAGCTCTGACTTAATTTTAAGGCCAGCTCCAAACCTAACTGCCAGATGGGAAGCAAGGAAGGCACTAAGAAAACAGCCTCAGTTATGCATTTCCCTGGCTCAAGAAGAGTCACAAAGCCCCTGAACTCTACCTTTCCATATGTTCAATGCAGGCACCCAAGCTGTGAGTACGGAAACAAGGAGACTGTCAACTCTTCATCCTGAGCTATTTATGGAAAACCAAAGGAGTAGGTGATGCTGAGTGAGCATGTGGATTTGAGTGAAATATTTCCCTGGCTGCTTTAACTTATGCAAAATCCAAACTGAAGAAAGCAACATAATGCTAATTAAAGCTGTAGCTCAGAGTTTGCCAAAACTGCTGTCTTTGATGAATGAGCCTTTCAAAGCTTCCCAAGCTCGTGGATGATCCACCAGTCAGCATGCACCTCATTCAAAGACTCTAATCAAAGAGCTCTATTAAGTCACTAAGGAGTAATCCTAAATTATTTTAAAAGGATAATTACAAACCAGCACTATTGAACATTTACTTTTTTAACCAAAATATTCTAGACACTTGCACATACCTCCAAAAGATTGGGAACCACTCCAAACATTCTTTTCAAGTCAACTGTCAGAGAAAATCCTAGTAACCTCTGCTCCCTTTTGGTGATTCTGTGAAATGAACCGTTGGTATCTATGAAGGCATTCAAGGTATTTGACAACAGATCTAGTCCTTGAAGATCCAATAATCAAAGGATCCAGAGAGTGAATTATTGAGGAGTTTCAGACCAAGAGGGAAAAAAAAAGACAATATAAGGTTATTTATTCTGGATCTAAGTGTGATCTGTCTACATTTAGTTTGCAGGCCAAGTGTGGGCGAACATCAATAGTGCTTGTCAAAAGTATGCCCTTTCCAGTTCCTTTTAAGATGGGTGGGATCCTGGGGCGCCTGGGTGGCTTAGTCAGTTAAGCGTCCAACTTTCGCTTAGGTCATGATCTCGCGGTTCGTGGGTTCGAGCCCCGCGTCGGGCTCTGTCCTGACTGCCAGCTCAGAGCCTGGAGCCTGTTTCAGAGTCTGTGTCTCCCTCTCTCTCTGACCCTCCCCTGCTCACGCTGTCTCTCTCTCTCTCTCTAGAAATAAAAAAAAAAAAAAAAAGATGGGTGGGATCCTGTGACGAGTTCTAGCTAGTGAAATGTGAGCAGAAATGACCTCTGTCATTTCTGGGCTGAGGCTGTAGAAAGCCTTTTAGTGCCTTTCCTGTCTTGCTTGTCTGCTTCTGCAGCAACAGAAGAGGTTGTGCATTCCAGATGATGCAACCATGATGTGACTGTGTTCCCATCAGCCTGGATCCCTGATTCCCCTGATTCCTGATGTCCCTCTCTTACCTTCATGTGGCCATTATCTTGAAGTTGGGAGGTCCTTCATAACTGTTTTTATGCTTTTGCCCCATTTATATTTGTCCTTAAACACACCATGTTGTTTTGCATGTGTTTAAACTTTAAATAAATGTGTTTAAACTTTAAATAAATGGGAAAAATATATTTTTGGAGCTCTTACAAGATTGAATAAAAGTACCACCATTTACTTATCTGTTTTCCTCCTATGTATTTGGGTTTTTACATTCTGCTGTAATAAGCAACACAGTAATACATATTTTAAATTCCCTGAAGCACGTGTACAAGAGTCTGCACTTCAAACTGGAATCATCAGATTGAAGTGTATGGACAGCTGTAGCTTTACTAGATAATAACCAATAAAAACACCTAACACTTGCAGTGTCTGGGTGGCTCAGTTGGTTAATCATCTGACTCTTGATTTCAGCTCAGGTCATGATCTTATAGTTCGGGAGTTTGGGCTCCAAGTCAGACTCCACACTGTCACTGTTTGGGATTCTCACTCTCTCCCTCCCTCTGCTTCTTTGCAGCTCATGTGTGCTCTCCTTCACTCTTTCTCTCAAGGTAAATAAAGAAACTTAAAAAACCCAAAAACCTGACACTAGTAGAGCATTAACTCTTCTGAGTTAAGCACTGGGAGAAGGCACTGTTTTCACTAAATCCTCACACAAACCCTATAAGGTACCTTAGAACAGAGCCTGGTCCAGTATCAGGAAACTCTTTTTAAGTGTGGCTATTATTATTATTATTATATTATTGTGTTTTGTAGACAAGGGAGCAGAGGTCTGGGTATTTGAAGTATGTCACATAGCTCCAGACTTCACACTTGTAAACACTGAGCACTCCTGTCTTTGGCCTCCAAAAGTCATAGAAGAGAATTTTCATTTCGCCAAAGGCTTGCAACACCTGATGCTATCAAACTATCAAGCTTTTCCATTTCTGCCAATCTTGTGTATGTGAGATGCTATTTCATTATTTCGTTTATTTTCACATTCCTAACTAGAAGTTGAGCTGTTTTTCACAGGTTCATTGGCCATTCAGCTGTTCTCTTTTACTGTGATTGACTGTTCATATGTATCTTTGGCCCATTTTTATAATGGGGCTGTTTGCTTTTTTTTTTTTTCATTGATTCATAGGTCTTTTCTACATATCCTAGATATTCTGTCAATTATACTTCTTTCTTTAAAAAAAAAAATTGGCAGTTGGGGCGCCTGGGTGACTCAGTCAGTTGATTGCCAACTTCGGCTCAGGTCATGATCTCAGGTCTGTGAGTTCGAATCCCAAATTGGGCTCTGTGCTGACAGCTCAGAGCCTGGAGCCTCCGTCAGATCCTCTCTCTGCTCCTCCCAAATTTGCGCTCTGTCTGTCTCCTGTCTCTCAAAAATCAATAAACACTAAAAACATGTTTTAAAAATTAAATAAATTAAATAAATTTAAAAAGCTGGCAGGGTTTTTTTTAGTTATTATTTTTTTAATATTTTTATTTTTATTTCTAGGAGAGAGAGAGACAGCATGAGCAGGGGAGGGTCAGAGAGAGAGGGAGACACAGACTCTGAAACAGGCTCCAGGCTCTGAGCTGGCAGTCAGCACAGAGCCCGACACGGGGCTTGAACCCACGAAACGCGAGATCATGACCTAAGCGAAAGTCGGACGCTTAACCGACTAAGCCACCCAGACGCCCCTAGTTATTATTATTTTTAAAGTAACCTCTTCCCCCATCATGGGGCTTGAACTCACAAACCTGAGATCAAGAGTCACATGCTCTATTGACTGAACCAGCCAAGTGCTCCAGTTATATTTATTTCAAATATTTTACCCAGTCTGTCAGTTGTAAATGAAACTTTTAAGTATCTTTTATAACAAAAGAACTTTTAAATGCTTATATATTTAAATTTATCAAATTTATCAAATTCTGTCCTTCATATTTAATTCTCTAATCTGCCTGAAATTTATCTTTAAATTTATCTAATGCTATTAAATTATACTGTCACCATTTAATAAGGTCCATGGTTTTTCTACCGATTTATAGTGGTCTCCTTGGCATGTATCAAATGCTCATCTGAGTTTGGGCTTTTGCTGAGCTCTATTTTGTACCAATCTGTTCCATTAATCTTTCTGTTTATCTCTGGAGAAAAAGCACCATCTTGCATTACCGTAGTTTTATAATTTATCTTCATATCTGAAGGGTGAGCTTCCCCTCCTTGCTTTCTTCAGAATTGTTTTAGCTCCTCTTGGCCCTTATATGAGATGCCTGTTGGCCTTTTTCATATGAATTTCAGTATCAACTTGTCAAGTTCCATGAAAAACTCTATTGAGATTTTATTGGAGTGTTATTGAGTTTATAAGTTTTGGGGGAGAAGAAATAACATCAAGTATTTTAAAAACAACAATATCAATTCTTTTCATCTATTAACATAGTATATACCTCTACTTGTTCAGATTTTTTTCCTTAGGTCCTTTAGTAATGTATTTTAATATTCTCCATGTATAGCTCACATGCATTTACTTCTAGGTTACCTTCAGTTTTTTGTTGCTCTTGGAATGGAATCTTTTTTTCATGTTTTATTCTTACTAGTTTATTGCAGATGGCAATACAAATGATTTTTGTATGTCGATCTTTTATGCAGAAACCTTTCTGAACTATTTTATTATATTTAATAATTTGTCCATAAAGTCATTTGGGTTTTCGACATATACAATAGAAGACAACCTATTCAGGACATGTTGTCTTTTCCCCTTACTTTCCATGTCCTTTGTCTTATCACATTGGCTGGGACTTCCAGTAAAGTCTCAAGTTGGAAAGAGGGAGGGACATGCTCCAAGTCACCCAGCTAAATAATGACAATTAACCCAATGTTGAATACCAAAGTCTTGTCTCCTTGTCACTATATAAACATTTTTCCCCTTAATCTTCAGTTAGATTATTAGATCAGTTTTAGATGACTGTAAAATAAATTTAATTAAGTAAGGAGGAATGATGCAACCACACAAACATTAAAAGTAGATTGATAATGAAATAATAAACTTAAGATAGGACTTTCTAACATTTAAGCAGCCACCAGAAAGCTTCATTACATGCTTCAAGTTACATTGCTTAGCAACAGCTCTTCAGAAATTTCAGTTATCAGCATGATCACTAAACAGAGAATAAGCTGCAAAATGAAATTACAAAAGCTAGATACATTTGCATCTAGAAATAAATGAGTAAATACCTAATTGTAGTTTGAAATGTAGTCATTGTCCTTTGTATAGCTATCATTTTTGAGGCATTTGTAAGGCTAAATCTTGCCAGCATCAGTCATTTTGTTTCAATTTTCTCCATTCATATACAGTATTACATATACAGACAGTTTGGCCCTTACTTTCCAAATTTGGGAGAGAGTTCCCTTGAACTGAAAAGTAGGCAAATGACCAAGAGGGTCTAGTTCTTCTCTTCTGGCTAAGACCTGCCTCTGCTATAATGTTGGCACACCGCAAGTGCTCAACACTGGCCTGAGGAGAGTAAATGTGCATACCCTGCTACTATGCAGATTCAGCCTGGGCTGCACTTAGGAAGATGGAGAAAAAAAGGAAACCCAAGTGGCTTTGCTTTGGTTACCACTTTCAGAGACTTTCTCAGAGTGTCATGTTCATACCAAGGCACAAAGATGAACAAGGATTTTCCCTGTGTTTCATGAGCTACATGTCTAATGAAGGAGTTGGTGCTGAGTGAAAAGCGTTCTAGTGAATGCACACCTGAGGTGCACAGAAACAAAGAGGAGGCACCATCTAACTCAAGTTGTTTCCCAGGAAGCCTGGGGCCATGTGAGTGACTAGCCTTCCACAAACTGGATAAATAATCGTCAATAAGCAAGTCACTTCTACAAACCTATAGTTGAAGCCTCTAATTATAAAACTTCTCATGTGTAAAAGATTAACTCTCCTATTGACCATAGGCAAAGGATATGCTCAAGCAACTAACAAAGTATAAAGTGCAAGAGGCCAAAAAACCAATGAAAAGATGTTCAACCTCACCAATCATTAATTAAATAAAGAACAGAACATCAGTGATATTATCTTTCAGATTGACAATATTCAAACAATTGTTACTGCTTACAGTAGTAAAGATATTGGTCAAGGGATCATCTCATTCATCGTGTGCAAGGATGCAAATAAATTTTCTAGAGAAATTTGGCAAATTGTGTTAAAATTTTAAACCACTATCCTTTAATAAAGTCATTCAATTTCTTAGAATGTATTCTCAGAAAAATAAAGTATATTAAGATGCAGGTATATAGGCGTTACCTGTAGATTTGTTTGAAACAGTAAAAAAAGTTTTTAAATATTTATTTGATTAAATAAAATATAGTATAGTTACCCATTGTACTATGATGCATCTGTTATTTATTTATTAATTTATTTAAATTCAAATTAATTAACCTACAGTGTAGTATTGGTTTCAAGAGGAGAACCTAGTGATTCATTGCTTACATATAACACTCAGTGCTCATCCCAACAAGTGCCCTCTTTAATGCCCATCACCCATTTAGCCCATTCCCCCCACAACCCTCAGTATTTGTTCTCTGTATTTAGGAGTCTCTTGTGGTTTGTCTCCCTCTCTATTTTTATATTATTTTTCCTTCCCTTTCCTTCTGTTCATCTGTTTTGTTTCTTCAGTTCTGCATATGACAAATCATATGGCATTTGTCTTTCTTTAACTGGCTTCTTTCACTTAGCATAATACATTCTAGCTCCATCCGCGTTGTTGCAAATGGTATGATTTCATTATTCTTTATTGCCAAGTAGTGTTCCATTGTATACATATACCACATCTTTATCCATTCATCAGTTGATGAACATTTGGGCTCTTTCCATAATTTGGCTACTGTTAATAATGCTGTTATAAGCATTGGGATGTATGTGTCCCTTTGAATCAGCATTTTTATGTTCTTTGGATAAATACCTAGTACTGCAATTGCTGGGTCATAAGGTAGTTCTATTTTTAATTTTTTGAGGAACTTTCATGTTTTTTTCCAGAGTGGTTATACCAGTTTGCATCTGTTTTAAAAGATGAAATATGTAACTTTTAACTTGAAAAGATATTCAAAATATATTTTTAAGTAACAAAAGTGGTTTATAAAACTATATGTAGAGTAAGATCCCATTTATATAACTATATTATGTATGCATGAAAAACTGGAAGTCTATGCACTAAATAGTTATTGGTGGTTGTCTCTGAGAGATGAGCTTCCAGGGAATCTCCACACTATACATTTGAACACTTGAACGTGTAGTTTGAATTTTTGTCACAGAGCATATGTTACTTTTACAATCAAAACAAAATCAAGCTATCTCTCTTAAAAGAAGAGGAGCTCTTTTTCAAGTTTACAGAATGTTATTCAAGTGGTACTATGTATAAATATTATATCTTATGGAAATTGTTGGAATAATAACTTTTTCTAAAACTTCTTGTTAAATATATACATCTGGTCAAGTTATTTGAGCAAAATTCCCAAAATTTCATTGCCTGTTCTTGACTCTAAAATATGCCAGGGCTATAACCATACAAATAGGTCTCTGTTGTGGTTAAATACACGTCACAAGAGTCTTTCTGAAGGAAGCCTGCTTCCTCTTCTCCCAAAATATATGGTTTAATCTTCTTTATGGGTTCATGTAAATCTAGGAAATATTTTCACAGAAAAAGAGTGGCTCCACATGTGAGTGGTAACTTCCAAGTTTATGTTATTAATCAGTCCATAGTTCATATTTTTTCCCATTTCAATTAATTAGCCATTAAGGCAAGCAAAACACATTTTTGTGACAAGCATGCAGTAGATTTCAAGAATTAAAAAAACAAAAAAACAAAAAAAACAGAAAAAAACCAGGATGACACAAAAATGTTGTATAAGAGCCAATATAAAAAAATAAAAGAAATATAATGATCAGGAATATATCGCTTGGGTTGGTGTGGGGGTTGGAAGGGTTATTTGCAGAACCAATTACTGAGGCTATAACAGCAAACCTGAGCCTGTCTGCAACCAGCCAGCAGTAATACAGACCAATATCTCTCAGTATAGAAATCTCTGGCATCCCAGCACAATTGTGTGGGTAAGCCTGTTTACCAGAGACACACCAGGATGAGGAGTGGCCACACTATATAATCTTCTTCTGTACCAGATGGATTCAGAGACAGAAAGTACCTACCGATGGACTCAGGCTCCTTTGCCATGTATTTGAAAGCATAGTCCAGTACAGAAAATATAATGAGAAAAATTTGGGAGCAACACTCAAATAGGTATTACCAGCCAGGCCTTGTACCAAATTATCTACTCAAACTCTGACTAGGACATCCTACTGCACTCAGACTGCATCAAGGTCAAAGCAATACAATAGATGGGGTGAGGTTGTAATTTAAGAGTGCTTCCTGTGCATCTCTGTGATTCTCTTGACCTTATAATTGCAAGATGGCTGCAGCAGCACCAAGCATCAAAACTTCTCACAATGTTGACAAGTTCCAAAGCAGGAAAGGTGGGGTGAGTCTCCAGCAGCAGGAAAGATCTTTCCTAGAATCCCCAGCTGACTTCTTATGTCATTGGCTAGACCTCTAAACCAATCATTAGGAAAAGGGAGCAGGATTGCTATGACTGACTTATTTCAGTCATGACTCATCCCCTGAGGCTATGCAAGCTGCGGTGCAAATAAAATTGCATTCTTTTAGCAAGGAAGTGGGGGAACAACCACTGAAAAGGCTATCAGCAGTGTGTAACATAGAAAATAAGGTTCCCACATTAATGGACATGGCAGCCTTTTGGCCACTTTGTTGTTCAAAATTTTCTCTACAGGTTTCCTCCCAAGAATGGGAAGACCCATGAGGTTTGTAAACATGGTAACAGTAAACAACCTTTGTTTCAGGGAGACTTTCTTAAAAAACTATTGATGAGTAGGATGCCTGGGTCTTTCAGTTGATTAAGCGTCAGACTTCAGCTCAGGTCATAATTTCACCATTTGTGCATTCAGGCCCCACATTGGGCTCTGTGCTGACAGCACAGATCTTGGAGCCTGCTTCAGCTTCCATGTCTTCCTCTCTCTCTGCCCCTCCTCTACTCATGCTCTGTCTCTCAAAAACAAATAAACATTTTAAAAAATTTTTTTAGTTGTTGATGAGGGAAGACATTCCCTTCAAAAAATTGTCCCCAAATTCAAGACTTGCACTCTACTGAGAAAGTGGAACACATTCATCAGCAGGCTTTTGCAGACTTCTATGAAATGGTGGTGACTACATTTGCCTCTTGGGAAAGAAAGATCTGTGAACAAAACCAGCTGGGAGTTTACCTGGGCTCCTCCTAATGTGCTCCTCTCATGCTCTTTCTTGAACAATCAACCATCACTGTGGCTAGAAGGAGTAAGTAGCTATTTTCTCATCTACTCCTCAAAACAGACCTCTGAGTTTGTGTGTCAGGAGAAGGCACAGTATCCAGTGACACAACCTGACCCTGGCCCAGGCCGTCTCTCAAGTTGGTGGATTTGCTAAAATTGGTAATGTGTACCTTCATGTCTTTAAAGGGAATACCTACAGACAAAATCATGTTGCAAATCCAGGAATGTAATAGTTAATTTTTTTATTGAACACTTACCTATATACTAATCTCTCAGCTAAGTACTTTACATTTATATCCACAGGTCCTCTCACTTAATCCTGTACAAAAATCTTAAGGGTTGTTGCTGACATTTTACCCTCATCACAGTGAGAAAACAGAGACTATGTGATATTAACCTACAGGCCATAAGTGGAAGAGTTGGATTCACCCAGATCTGTCAGATTAAAACTTGTGTGCATATCTGCCACACTTCTTTTCACTGTCAATGTGTGCCAACCGCCCCCCCAAAACAGCAACAACAAAAAACGATATACCTACAAATAACATCATATAAGTGCGGTCATAAATAGCCAACAAAGTGAAGTCCACAAACACTCCCAAACTGTCCAACTGTGTCCTTGCTAGCAGTCAGCACTCACTCTAAGGACACTCAGGGATGCTAGGTCTCTGGTCACCAGATTGTATGTGTGGCTCCCTGGCCACAGCCCCAAGCTAGATCAGATAGATAGGTGTACAGATATTTAGCTACATAGTTTTCAAAAGGTGACTAAGCCTTCATCAAACCCCGGAATCTTCTTTTATCAGTTGTAAAGAATGGAAATCACTTTGGCCATTTTAATCAGAAATAGTGTTAAGGTAGGAAATTTGGCACTTCCTGAATAATTGAGAAGGGCAGAGGGAGAGTCCTCAGGTGGAGCCATCAGGAATACTTCCCAGAACAATTCTGTAGAGCTAACCTACTAGTGGACAGGACTCTCTGCCACACTTGGAAGCAAGACATCAGTCAAGTTCAATCAAGGGAAAGAAACAAAAAACAAAAAAACTTCTCTCAATTTCCAGCAGAGGAAATTCAATATAGGATTGGTTGCAAGGGTGTTGGCACAGCCGGAAAGACAAAAGAAGAAAAATAACATTCCTCGGAGATCCATGATTGTGGGAAACCACTACCGGCCGGAGCGGGAGGAGCAGAAAGGGAAAGTAGCATCACCCATAGCCCAGGATCAATGTGCTGCTGAGCTGCCCGTTGGACCTGAGCTGCCTGTGCAGAACCCAGAGCCTATACTGCAGCTACTGCTACTGCTGGTGCAGCCTCAGCCACCGTAGCCCTCAGCACTATTTCTCCCAATGTTGGAAGAAGGACAGAATTCACTTCTTCTCTATTCCTGCTTTGCCAGTCTTCTGACATCCCCACCCATTCGCCAAACATAGCCAGGCAGCCCCTGGGGATGGAATCTGCAAAGGGAGCTTGCCTTGACACACAGAGCACAGAAAGTCAAGGTGAAGTGGAAGCAAATAGGCAAATGACCAGCATATTAGGGGGACAGGGAACAGTTTCTATAGCCGTTAGCACCAGGAATCTCCTACCCTAGGTCTAATGCAGGGATCAAGAAACCACTGCATCCACAACTATTAGGGCCAGAGTCATAGTGCATCTCCTAGATCTATACAGGCAAAGTTGCAGGCCTCGCCATCACCAGCATTATACACTTTGTTCTTCCAAAGACACAGCTGTGAAAAATTAAAAGGCAGCCACACACTTGGAGAAAAAAATTCCAAATGGCAGATTTTTTCTAGACTACATAAAGGACTTTTACAACTTAATAGACAACCAGTCCACACTGTTTTCCTCCCTCTTCCTCCTTTCCTGGCCTGGGACCTCTTGTGGACCTCGACAGCTGTGTGCTGGACAACCACCCCTTGAGCTGGGACGCTCGGGGGCTGTCTGTGTGATGATTTGCGAATTGTGACTGGAAGACGGCTTTCGGGCCCATGCCTGACTCTTGGCACTCTTGTGTTAGTTTCCTAGGGCTGGGGTAACAAATTGTCACAAACTGGGTGGCATAAACAACAGAAGTGTATCCTTTCATAGTCCTGGAGGCCAGAAATCTGAAATCAAGGTGTTGCAGGGTTATCTCCTTCTGGAGGATCTAAGGAAGAATCTGTTCTGAGACTCTCTCAAACCTCTGGTGAGCACTGGCAAGCCTTGGCTTTTTTGGGCTTAAGGTTGCATTATTCCAATGTCTGCCCTCCTCTTCACAAGCCTTCTTCTCTCTGTATCTCTTTCTATCTCTAATAAGGATGCTCATCATTGGATTTAGGGTCCAATTAATCCTGGATGATATCATCTCAAGGTTTTTCCCTTAATTTCATCAGAAAGGGCTTTATTCCAAATAAGTCACATCCTGAGCTTCTGGATACACTTATCCTTTGGAGTCCACAATTCAACCCTCTACCATCCTGAATTCAGACACTCTCTTAGTCTTGGCACCGCTGTCAGGCTATGTTCAGGAAGATGAGACTCCAGAGTCCCATACTCTGTTTCCCCAAGGTCACTCTGGAAGTTTCTGCTGCTCCCATATGGCTCTCAAGATGTGATCCCTAGAGGGACGGGAGAAGAACATCTCCTTCTTTTCTAAGCATAGGTTCAAAACCTGTTAAATCAGGGCACCCAGATGGCTCAGTAAGTTATGTGTCTGATTTCAGTGCAGGTCACGACCTCAAAGCTCGGGCTTGTGGGTTCAAGCCCCACATTGAGATCTCTGCTGGCAGTGCAGAGCCTGCTTGGGATACTCTGTCCCCATCTCTCACTGCTCCTCCCTTGCTTGCATGCGTTTTTTCTCTCTTTCTCTCAAAAATGAATAAACGTCGAAAAAAAGTTAAACCACAGGTTCAAAATTATTTTTAAAAGAACTGGCATTCCAAGTAAGCACTCAACAAATGGTCCCCATCATGACAATGTTGATAATTATGGCTGTGGTTATAATTACCATGTAAAATTAAAACCCGGTATTGAAATTATCTTACATCATCATATATCAAAAATAACTACTCTCAAGTCGTGAACAATCTATTTCTAGCTCATATAAAACCACTATTTATATCTGCTCATGCTCATTATGACTGAAATCAAAGTTATGACGACACAACGTATGAAATGCTTAAGCTCATGTTGTATAAAAACAAATATCACAGTGGAAGCCTTCTATGGAACACCTGCCTCTTATCATCGGAGCTAGGCACCCTAAGAGTTAAACACGGATGAGAGTGAGCCTTCACAACGGTGATAGTGTTCTGCCATTGGTAATCATTTTAAGTAGCTCATGTTGTCCTCCAGGAAATAGATTCTGTGACATTTAGCTTTTTGGCCTTGAGAAGTAAAGGCCAAATCCCCAACAGAAGGCTCTCCCAACCTGTCTGTTGCTCTTACTGATGTTAAGTTAATTCTCCACAGCCACCACTGATATAAATGGAACCACTCTTTCGCTCACAGAGTCTTCATTTGTTCACACATTCATAAATAGTCATGGACTGTCTACCCTGTGCAGGGCATGCTCAACTGAACTGGACAGACCCTATCTCATAGAGCTCACAGTATGGCAGGAAAGACAGACAAACAAAGGAGGGAGTGAGGATGAATCTTACTCTTCATACTCAGTGGTGGAAAAAAAAATATATGTATATGTATATTCAGTTTTTTATGACCTAACCTACTTTCATTTCAAGCTCCCATTGCCCCAGAGTAACAGAAACTTCATCTCAGCCCATTAGAGACTTTCTCTTTCCATGAGATTCTTTTGGAACAGAATATTCCAAAATAGGATATTCTTTTGGAATAGAATATCCAAAGACGCTTTGTAAGACAAAGCATTGAGGAATTCCTGGGAGAGATTGGGAAGGGTGTCACTATCTCTTGAGGCCACTTGAGGCTACCTGAGCACTTGGATCTGCTGAGACAGCCAGCATTCCATCTGATGCTTGGTATTAGCCCATGCAGTTGCCACTGAGAAGTGACCCTTGACCCATCCCTGCAGCCCCACATGTCCAGCAGTTCTGTGTACTGTGCTTGAGTTGTCCTTGTACACATAGGAATTATTCTCCTGCACGTTGTTCTAGGACCCTAGACTCATGCCGTTCCTGCTCATCTGCTAGAGTTCTGCTGCTAACCAGGGTATCCACATCTGTTCTCCGATTCCACACACCTGACTGTATCAGGTCTTTCTGCCCTCCACCCTCCGAACCTCATTTAATAGTTTGTTGAAAGTGTTCAGCCCAAAACCTTCCAGGTGGTGATGCAGAGACCTACTTTCCTTCCATTTTGCAGCTCCACTGACCTCTTGTGCGCTTAGCATGCTCTCCACGCAGCCATGGAAGAGATGGGGAGTGGAGGGCTGCTTGGGGGTCTCTGGGTCCACGTATGGAAGAGCAGAGATCATTTTTGTCAACAGCCCATGTGTCACACTTAGTTATGGTCTCATCTGACTGCAAAGGAGTCTGAAAAGTGTCATTTTGCTGTGTGTCCAAGAGAAAAAACAAACAGGTTTTGATGATCATGATAGCAAATTCTGCCACAGGGGGAAGCCCTTCTCCTTGCAAAATGTTGAAGGAGCCTTTTGCTTTCTGCTCTCCACATTGTTCCTCTGAAGCAATGAGCATATAATAGCCTCACAGGGAGGTTATGATACATTACCCAGCCACACACGTAATTTAAATTGTTGTAAGTGTTTTGCTAGCAGGAGTATGAGATGCTCCGGGAGCACATATGAGCCTTAAGGAATTTCAGCAAGTGAAAATGGAGAAAAGGTGATGATTGGGGCCAATGGCACAAAGCAGGTGTTAGGAAACCAAAACGCTGAGTTTGTTTAGGACAGAATAAAAAGGCTAGAAAGCTTGTGTCATGTGAGATACTGTGTAATTTATATCACAACATCCAATTAACTTGGTGCTTAAATAATGCCAAAATGTTCCTTGTATTAAGGAACCTTTCCTCACTAACACTTTTTATTCTAGACATACCTGGCAGATGGTAGGCTTCTACTCATTCACTGGGTTGGTCACTTTCAGAGAGCATGACATGGAAATGAACAACAGTTAAGGTGAAAATATGCCATTTTGGGGTGCCTGGTTGACTCAGTTAGTTAAGCATCTGACTCTTGATTTAGGCTCATGCCATGATCTCACGGGTTTGTGAGTTCGAGCCTTGCATTGGGCTCTGTGTGCTGACAGTGTGGAGTCTGCTTGAGATTCTCTCTATTCCCCTCCTCCACATGCTTCTTCTCTCCCCCCGCCTCACTTAAAAAAAATCCCATTTTGTATAACCCCGTGTTTTCATCGCCTCATAGGCATCCCCGATGAACCACCTGGAAAATTTGTTTAGGGCTCAGCATTTAGCAGCCTTGTCCAACCACTGTGGATGTGTTTTAAAAAGAGAGAAACATCATAAACCAATGTCCTTGCACCTTTAATTTAGTCATAGAAATACAGCTAACAAACACTTATCCTTTATCTCACTGTTTCATCTGGGTTTTTCTGACTAAGAAGAACTCAAAGATGAGAATAGACAGAGAAAGGTTTCATAGGAAAGAACACAAACCAGCTCAGGAAAAGAGAAGAGGGGAAAACGGGATGGAGTAGGCTGCTAGGAATTGATTTCAACTGAGACCAAGTTGTAAGGGCACACAATGCAAGCAGATGAAACTAAGGTTGGGAGGTGATGAGAACAGATAAAGAAGAGCAAAAGAATTTGGACTATGTCAACTACACCAAAGTTTGTGCAGAGGAGCTATTCACAATTATAGGCCATTTTATAAAACTCTCAATTTGGGAAGTATAGAAAAGGGAAGAATTGTCGATAGAAAATGCTATTGGCTAAATATCCTAATGTATAAACAAAACTATCCCTAATTTCTAATGCACATCCATGTATGTGTACGTGCATGCACAGTATCCTCTGAAGCACTGTATAAGAGACGTAGAGAATTCATCAAGAACCACAGTGAGGGGCGCCTGGGTGGCGCAGTCACTTAAATGTCCACCTTCGGCTCAGGTCCTGCTCTCATAGTTTTTGAGTTCAAGCCCTGCATAAGGCTCTGTGCTGACAGCTCAGAGGTTGGAGCTTGCTGCTTTGATTCTGTGTCTCCCTCTCTCTCTGCTCCTCCCCCGCTCATGCTCTGTCTCTTTCTGTCTCTCAAAAAGAAATAAACATTTAAAAAATATTTTTAAAGAACCACAATGAAATGTTTAAGAGAAAAACTCAATTAAGAATAACAGAAATTAAATGCTAAATTTGTGATAGTCCCTGGTCATAGCAGGACGTGGCCTTTGCAATAGAATGATACTGAACTTTCAGAATCAACCTTAATTGGACTCAAGTCCAGGCTCCCCCACATTCTGTGCTCTATTGGTCAAATCTACTTACTTAAGCTCTCCGAACCCTAATATACTTATCTAACAGGTTGAAAATGATCTCTTCATCAGTAGATTACGGTGAGAATTAGATGAGATAGCATCTGTAAGCAACCAGCACATCATGTGTGATCAATAAATGCTAATTGCCTTACATCCCTTAATGCTAATGTGGAATTAATAAACACCAGCTTTCCATTTGGACATTCACAACACAACACAAGGCCCAGTGGTGGTTAGCCTTGGAAGGAAAGAAACTGAGAATGTTCTGAGAGAGACAATAAGATCAGGAAGCTCCAGCAAGGATCACAGAATGGAAGAAGTTACTTTTCATTTCAACCACAAGCAAAATTCAAATTATCATCAGTAACATTTGTACAAGAAGGATAAAATGGCCTGATAGGAATGCCTGGGTGGCTCAGTCGGCTAAGCGTCCAACTTTGGCTCAGGTCATGATCTCACGGTTCGTGGGTTCGAGCCCCGCGTCAGGCTCTGTGCTGACTGCCAGCTCAGAGCCTGGAGCCTGTCTTGGATTCTGTGTCTCCCTCTCTCTCTGACCCTCCTCTGCTCTCTCTCTCTCTCTCTCAGCAATAAATAAAAAACATTAAATTTTTTAAAATATATAATTCCTGATATAATTGACTTGAACTTCTCTCTACTTAAGAATTTGAGAAATAATTTTGTCCACTTTTTGTTAATCTTTTCATGTGTGGAGGGGGACCAGTAAGAGATGAGAATGGAAAGGGCAAGTGAGGGAATGTTTTAACCACAATTTGGACAATAATTTAAAGATGATTCTGAAGAAGGAGACCTTTTCTACTGTGGAGTTAATCTGCTCCCAATTACTTTGCCTGCTGTAATGACTAAAGGTGACCTCTTCTTTCACTGCTCACAGACTTGCTTTTTCCCCCACATGTTTACCACCCCACCCCACCCCCACCCAGACACACTTGGCTCAGCCTCCAGTAAGCTCAACATCTCTCTCTAGAATTTTAAATCAAATGGTTGCAGGCAATACAAGATCCAGAACAATACATGCTAAATCACAGTTTGTGTCCGGAACACACTTTGATGTGACAAAATTAGAGGGCAACAGAGAAGCCTTAAAAGATAAATTATTTAGTTCTACTGAAATGATTAAAATAGCGACAGGATTTGAGAAAGCACCCAAAATACAAAACAAGAATATTACTTAAGTCGATTTGGCTACCATTTCTACTCTATGAAAGAAAAATCTAGAAAGAAGGACGATAAATGAAACAAACCTAAAGCCTTCTGGGCTTGTTTTGGCAAAGCACTGAGAGAGGTAGTCAGTAAGTCAAGATTCATGAGGCGCTTGCAGTGCCCACAGGGGGGCAGCAGGTGCTCGTGGAGCCCTATCATCAGTTTTAGGTTCTCAGAAACTCCTGAGGGACACATTGCGTCTTGATAGTTTTTCCGAACACTGAACAAAGACCAGGCCGTGTTTTTTCTCCAAGTGTGTGGCTGCCTTTTAGTTTTTCACAGCTGTGTCTTTGGAAGAACAAAGCGTATAATGCTGGTGATGGCGAGGCCTGCAACTTTGCCTGTATAGATCTAGGAGATGCACTATGACTCTGGCCCTAATAGTTGTGGATGCAGTGGTTTCTTGATACCTGCATTAGACCTAGTGCAATCAGCCCCTTAATCCATAAGCTCTTGAGCTCCTACTGTGTCCCAACCACTAATCTGAATGCTTTGAGGACTTCACGTTGTGGTGAAGCACAAACAGGTAAATCGAGAGATGCAATAGTTTCTGATAAGTGAAATGGAAGAGGTAACCATGAGGCGTAATGAGAGTAGGGGGAATGTATTTTACCCAAGCTGGAAAGTGGGGAGCTCAAGAAGTCTTCCTAATAGGAACGATATCTCTGATTAGGTGGGTTTTTTTATTTTGGGGGGTTGTTTTTGGTTTTTGCTTTTTCCCCCAAGTTTTAAGTTTTTAAAGTTAAGCAGGAGCTATTCTAACAAAGAGGTGAGGGCAAGTTGGTGGTGATAACAATGGCCCAGATAGCCAAGAGGTGCTGTGGAAAGGCACAAGGAAAAACCAGCACAATCTTTGAGGGCTGATATTTGGGGCTCCACACAGCATGGAGTAGAGGGCATATAGGGTTATGGGTGGTGAGAGACATGCTGAGAGGTCAATCAGGTTAAGGAGGTAAGCAGAAGTCACATCCTGAAGAGTTTCATATGTGCTAAGGAGTATGATTGTTATCCTCAAAGCCATTGTAGGATTTTAGCAGGGAAGTCCAGTTTAAGATTTGTATTCTTCTCGCTGCAGCAAAGGTAGAAAATGGACCCAACATCACAGTGGTGAAACAGATTTACTCAGATGCCATTCCCCTCTCTGTACTTCCTAGAAGTACAGGCAATGTAGAAGACACATTTGGAGAAAAGAAGGAAAGAAGAGCTCAGTTTAGGAAATATTAAACTTATGGTGCCTGTACTACATCCCAGTGAATGTGCCCACTTTGATTTATGAAAGAGGTTCAGGATGTTGGTATAGATTGGGGACTCAGGTGACTGCGGATGCCATGGAGGCAGGGTTAATGCTCAGCTGTGATGCTCTGGCCTGGCTCTTTTAGATGCTTATGGCCAGAATCTATTTTGGTTTGTCTGTGCCCACCTATCCGAGTTATTAAGTATTGGGACCATCACCTCCATATGAGATGATCCAGAATGACAGTAGGAAAGAGTTGAGGATAGAACCCTACAAAATGTTCGTGTATTTACTAGAAGACCAAAGATGAAGAGGGGAGGAAGTAAAAGGAGAAGGAGAGAAAGAGAAGGAAGCGGAGGTAGGAGATCTATAACAGCAAAGATCAGGAAGAATGTTTCAAGCTGAGAGTTAGTAATGTCAGGGGAGGGGCATCTACATGGCTCAGTGTGCTAAGCATCCCAACTCCATCTTGGCTCAGCTCATCATCTCACGGTTTGTGAGATGGAGCTCTGTGTCAGGCTCTGTGCTGAGAGTGCAAAGCCTGCTTGGAATTCTCTCTCTCTCTCTCTCTCTCCTTTCCCCACTCACATGCACACTTTCTCTCTCTCTCTCTCAAACTAAATAAATAAACATTAAGGAAAATATAGTGTCTGGGGAAGGGGAGTGTAGGAAGGAGAGAAGACCCTGGACACATTTCTATTTTGAGAGAAAAAGAAAGTATGTGGATGAAGAGTAAAGCAACAGAAGAGAGCAGAGGTGAACAATACAATGACGACCTAAAGTAAATAGGAAAAGATAAGTTCAGAACCTTCTACTATGTGGATCTATGTAATTTATAGAGGAAGGAACTGGGAAAGGATTGAGAGATGGGAAGTAGCCGAAAAAGTAAGGAAGTTTCTCTCACAATGCAGATGGCTAGAGTTTCAGCTAGGAGCTTTCAGAGAGGGGATGTGTAGGAAACCCAAGGAGAATGTTGTGTTTTGAAATGTGAAGAGCACAGAAGAACCTCACCAGAGCTGGGCTGGAAAAAGTGTATTTATAGATACTCACCAAAGGTTAATCTTGTTTTTCTAATAGCTCTCTAGAGACTGCATATAAAAACAGAAGAGGTAATCATGTGGTTTGATTTAGCAATGGAGTTTTGCTGGAAAGATGAGGAAGCAAGAAAGTTGTCAAAAAACGTTATTGATCATGCCTATACTTTGAGACACGAGACAGGAAAGGAAGAATAAGGAAGAATGGAGAATCAAGAAAAAATTGGAGAATAGGTATAATATGAGTATAGAAATAAGAGGGCTAGAATAATATGAAAATGTAATGTATAAAATGCAGATATTAGGATTTTTCTGGAGGAGCAATTTTGAATGCTATGAGGTATCCAGAATCAAAAGCAGGTTCCAGGTTCTGAGCTGCCAGCACAGAGCCTGGCATGGGGCTCAGACTCACAAACCATGAGATCATGACCTGAGCCAAAGTCAGACGCTTAACCGACTGAATACCCAGGCGCCCCTCAAACCCAGTTCACTTTGATTCCAAAGTCTATGCCCCTTCAATAATGATGGTGCTTAAGGAGCATCTGGGTGGCTCAGTTGGTTGAGAGTCGGACTTCAGCTCAGGTCATGATCTAACATTTTGTGAGTTCAAACCCCGCATTGGGCTCTCTACTTTCAGCACAGAGCCTACTTTAGATCCTCTGTCCTCCTCTCTCTCTGCACCTCCCCTGCTTGTGTTCTCAAAAAAAAAAATAAATAAATAATAATAATAACATAAAAAAAATAACAGAAGGGTTTGAGATGAAGAGGGGGACAGTGAGGCAGTGTGCCCAGTGGTCCCAGGGTTCTGTCTTTTGCTTCAACAGAATTGGAAAAAACAGACCTAGGAATGCCCCTTCTACCAGTCTCCGACCACCCTCCAACCTTTTGTCCAGTTGCAACCTTCAGAGCCATCTTCTTGGTCACCATCTGCCTCTGGGACCAGCCAACACTTTATTTTGAGCTTGGCTCCTATTTACCCATCGACTATGAGCTCCCACATTAGTTAGAATTATTCCACCGAGGTGGAGGTTGCCAACAACCTCCTGGTCAACATGCATCTGCAGGCCTCCTACATCTACCTCTCTGTTGGCTTCTATTTCCATTGCAAGGATGAGGCTGGGGGGTAGGGAAGGGGGGCACTTCTTTGTGGTTGGCTGAGGAGAGACTGGAGGGCATTGAGCTTCTCTTGAAGACGCAAAACCAGCATAGCAGCCATACTCTCTTCCAGAATGTGCAGAAACCATCCCAGGATGAGTGGGTAAAACACTGGACACCATGGAAACCACCCTGCTTCTGGAAAAGAGCCTGGATGAGGCCCTTCTGAATCTGCATGCCCTGGGTTCTGCCTGAGTAGACACCCATGTCTGTAACTTCCTGGAGAACCACTTCCTGGATGTAGAGGTAAAACTTATCAAGGATATGGGCAACCAACTGGTTAAGCTCTGCAGGCTGGCTGTCCCATAGGCTGGCCTGGCCAACTATCTCTTCCAAAGGGTCACCCTTGGGCATGTCTTTGAAGCCCAGCAGCCTTTTGAGGGGCTCCTTGACTATATGGTTCATAAGCCTGACCATACACTGCAAATTTGTGGAGTCCCCAGGTAAATAGAAGAACTCAGGAGTACTTGGGCCTGTGTCAAAGGAGCCCACTATGGCCTAAATGATCACATTTCTGAGGGCATGGAATGTCTGCTGATAAAAAACAATCAGGGAAGGTATCATGTTGTCTCCATAAGGAAAACAATTAAGGCTTTGGCTACTAGGCAAATCATTCTCACCAGTGAAGACTCTTAAAGGTTTTGCTGATTATCTCAGTTCTCTCGACCACCATCTTTCTGGTTCCTACGGTATTTGATTTTTGTCTTTCATCATGCTATATATGACTCCTATTATTCATCGTATATATGTCATTGCTGAATGCCCAATAAATGGCTTGTTCATCCTAACCAATTACTAAGCACATTGTAGGTGCCTGACAGGCATGTCTTTGAATCTCTGGAGGAAACGATGAAAGCTTTTAATGTACCATCTTGTGTTTTGTTAATATATTTGTTATATATCATCATCTTGGTAATATATTTCTGTGGTTTGCACATTGTCCTATATTTTCTTTTGAGCACTTGAAGCCCAGTAGGCAGGATGTGCTCTGGGAGATCTCTAAAAGTCATAACATAATGTCTCCAAGCCTCAACTCTGTCCACCATTCACAGACCACTAGAAGAAGGAACACCCCAGAGAAGGAAGTGAACCTATGGAATCTTCACAGACCTAAGATCTCAGGCATGGCACAAAGGTAGGGAGAGTTTACAGTCCACTTCTGTTATTTAGCCAAAGATAAATGATTTGCCTTGCTGAAATAGAAATTGCATTTTCTGAAAAGCACTGAGAATGGTTAATAACTTCATTTTTTCCACCCCTTTCAAGCCTGTCCAGTGTGATGGTATATTGTTTAATCAAGAAAATCTATCTCCTCTCTAAGGACCTACCCAACTGGGGAATTCCAAAGTTGTTGACAGGTTATTTTTGAAAACTGTATGTCTGCTCATGAGGACTGGTGAGCTGAAGGAGAGGGAATTTAATAACAAATAAATTTGCCCCAAGCTCACAATCCACTGCCTGGTCTCTAAATACCATGAAATATCTGGCCCACAGATACTACTGCTAAACTTCATCAAACAGATACATTATGAATCTTTTAACTCTCCTCAAAAGATTTTGCTGAACAACCAAACAAGCCATTTTCACTCACCTTGGAGAATAATGGCAAAGAAGGTTGTGTTAATCTGCTTCCCACACTAAGTCCTCAATTATATTCAGTCATTTGGCAGAATGAACTAGAGGCTATAACATGAGACAGAACCTGAATGGATCCAGGCAAAAGCTAATGGGAAACCTGTCTATTGAAAATAATCAGTGTGCATACTTTGACTACCTCCAGCAGATTTACTTTCTGCTTATTCATTTGTTTTTCAGCATGCTTGACTCATCTAAATTTGACTGCTCTAGAATTTAGTGAGTATGAGGACAGGAACAGAGGATGGAGGAGAGTGGGGTTGCTGTTGGAGAGGCTGGCTGGGGAGATTCGAACAGTCTTTATTCAAAGCTGGATGAGAAGCTCTGAATGGGTCTTGAGTCCTGTGATCTGACTACTGAGGTCCCGGATAGAAGAAACAAGAACTAAATGTTTGAATTTTTTTCTTGAGCAATAATGTTTATTATCATAATTTTACATAGTCTTCCAATCAACTAAGCAATGACATGGAAACACGGTATGTCATTTGTTCTTTGTAGCTTTCTTGTGCCAAAAGAGAAACATGCCTTTTTGTTTTTTTTAACTATACATTTGTTTGAAACAGCTTTATGTTTTGTTGGGTGGAGGGACATTTTTACATTGAAACTCTATTGATACAATGGTGGCCTCATTATATGAATTTTTGATTCTTTTACCAAGGTGTATGCCTTTGCCAGCACCTCCGCTTCCACCCCTCCCCACCCCGCCCCAAATGGAAGAAACAATAGAATTAAGAATGAGGCATGGAATGTCTCATCAATTTTGTTCATTTTACTAAGATTTTATCTCCATCTCAAAAATGTCTGTAGCGTTTTTATCTCCCAAGTCCAATAAACACTATATTCTGATAACTAAGAATAGCAAGTTAAATGAGCAAAAACTCATTTGTTCTGGTCTTTTTTTTTCAGTATTTCATGTATTGGAAAATAATTATGAAAAGGAATATTAAGCCTGGTGGAAGCATCAATAATTGCTCTGGAACTAATTCTACCTAACATGATTTAATATAGGTTTTACAGAATTCTACAAACAACCAATTTAAATTAGACACGCCAAGATTTAAATCCATAAAATGACTATGCAGTAAGTTTAAGGCATTGGGTGTCAGTCCCTCTCAATCATGTGTCTGCTCTTAAAGTGAATAAACATTAACTAATATCAGAAGTGACTATGACTCTCAGTCCACAAATCTACATGGGTATATGAGATATATGCACTTACTATCTTTAAATCGAGCTAAAACCAATGCTGACCCCTCACCCCACTCAACCGGAAGACAGTAACTCTGAACAGCTTTCTTGGCTGCCAACTTCTGTCCTTAGGAAATCTCTCTTGCTACCCCTCACCCCACCTCCCACCACCACCACAGCTCACCCCCGAAGTCCTTAATTTAAAAAGTATCTCCCTCTATTCTCCTCTGTCAAGGTAATCACTTCAATGAGCTCAGACTTTTTAGAAAACAAAGCCGTAAATTAAAGTATATTAAAGGTGACTTTAGTTTTTGCTCCTAAAATTAATTTCTCCTAAGGGCTGGATTTAAAGGCTTCCTTTTAACAAACAGAACATAGCAAAAGTATGAGGGTGTAACTTCATGATTAAGTTACAGAGGATGGCGACTTACTGCTGGCACTCCCTGGCCCTCTTGCTTCCTTGCTCTGGTAGAAACTGGCTGCCATGTTCTGTGCTGCAGTATAGAGAAGCCTATGTGAGAAGAAACTGAGGGCAACCCACCAGCCGGTGAGGAACTAAGGCCCTCAGCCCAGCAATCCTTTAGGAGCTGAATCCTGCCAATAAGGGATGCACTTGATGAGGAACCTGCCAAGGATGAAAGACAGCATTTACAGGGATGTTGCCCCGCAATTTTTTCCCCAGATATGTACCCAGACTACACAAATATTTTGTACCCAGATTTCAGTTCTATGAAATCTTAAAAAAAAGAGGGAGCTGAGAGCAACTCTTTCCCCACTCAAGCCTTGAGGCATGGCCATCCCAGACCTCAGCCGATGAGACTCTGGAGCAAAGGTGTGCACCAGCTAAGCTGTGCACCCAGATTCTGTGGGACTTAAATGCATGAGACTTTGGGTGGGTCTAGAGATGAGAATGGTATGATCTAGCTTTAAGACCATTCTCCTGCTGTGTAGAAGATGTTCAAAGGGCAGGAGTGGCTACAAGGGGAGGCTCTGGCGGTGATCCAGCAGAGAGAGATGGCTGGTTCCAACCAGGATAGCAGCTATGGGATGGAAGGGATAGTTATGAGGTTCAAGGAAGAGGAAAAAAAAAAAAAAAAAGGAAATACTAAATATTGCGTCATTTTTACAGAAACTGTGAGCTATGAATGCTGTTGTTTCAAACCACTAACATGAATTAATTTGTTATATAGCAGTAACTAATATAAACCACCAAGTATTTGTGGTGCCCTTGTCAAAGTATGAAGTTGAGAGCCAGTGAGGGGGGTCTTACACTGTTTGCCCACTGTGTCTATCAAATGTCTGGGTCGCCAGGGTGGCTCAGTCGGTTGAGCATCCAACTCTTGATGTCAACTCAGGTCATGACCTCATCGTTTGTGGGATCAAGCCCCATCTAGCTCTGTGCTAACAGTGTGGAGCCTGCTTGGGATTCTCTCTCTCCCTTTCCCTTGTTCTTGCTCTCTCTCCCTCTCTTCCTCTCCCCATCTCTCTCAAAAATAAATAAATAAATAGTGTTATCATTATATGTATTAAATATTTGCTGGTGAATGAAGAGTAAATGTAAACATAACAAAGAGACAGATGTAGCATAGACAATAGCCTTGAGTAAAGGTATTTTTGGCATTTTTATAACTTTTTGATCTGGTCAAAAACTGAATAACTAGTAGTGTTTTAATAAGGTCTTTGAGATAAATGATGGTATATTACACCAGAGCATCAGCAATATGTGTCAAAATAATAAAAATGAAGTGTTTAAAGGACTCTTTATTATTAATCATCAACAAATAATATTAAGACATTAAAGTTGAAAATGAAAATTATGTGAACATAACAAAACCTCCCCCTTGATTTTCTATGTTGCTTACTATCTGGATCTTACAGAAATAATAAAGCTACATTCCTACTCTAAGTGGTAATATTTGTTCTTTCCACATCCCAGAAAGGACACAGCCACACTTGGAAGAAACACACCAGTACTGATAAAGAGAAGTTTCTTCAAAAGACAAACAACAATGGGAAGGAATATGGTTTTTAGACCAAATCAAACCTGTCCTATAGAAGTGTGACCCTGAATCAATTACATATCTCATGTTTTGGGCCCTAGAACAATGTTTGTGCTGCTAATGATCCAAGGAGTAGCTGCTAGTTTAAGCATGTAAAAATACTGATGACCTGTTAAATTTTAAACGTCAGATAAACAATGAATACTTTTTCATATAAGTGTGCCCCCCCAACCAATAATAATTATTCTTATGAAAGAGGCTGAAGAGAGAAATGGATTGAAGAAGCATTCACAGGTGACACCCTGAATAACTAAATGTATAGGCTCGGGGTCCCTTCCTGAGGTACAAGATGGCTGGAAAGGTATAGTAAATCATCAGTGTTGTGCCTCTGACTTTGCTGTGCTTTGGGGTGTTTACTTCAACCCACATCTAAGTGGGAGCAGTCCCTTTGGAGACCTAATAGATGTATGCTGCTTACCACAAGTTTCCAGCAGAGGGCAGTACAATGTCATTGAGGAAAAAGCAGGTAGTAGGCACCTGCTTTTCCAACTCAGTTCAAAAGACTTGAATGAAGAGATGGCCTTCCCACCCTGACCGTGTGTGGACCAGGCTAAGGAGATCAGTAAGGGATATTGCACTTGGAGACTGTCAAGAACAGGAAGCCATCACCATTCCTAGACCTGAGAGCACAGAAGGAAATGGTGTTTTCAGAATCCAGTGAAGACTGGAGCTCTAGCCTCCCTCTCAGCAGAAGGTGCCGGTGTGGACCGATGGTGGCCACTGCCAGAGGTGCAGCCCTAAGCAGGGAGGGGGTGCGAGTAAATATCCCGTCTCTCCCTCTGCCCTTTTACTCTCCTTCTGGGACCTGCCTTGGCAGAACCCAAGTCGTTTGGCAAGGGAGCCCACGCGATGTAGTCATGAATGGTCAGGCTCCTGGGGCACCAGCCATGGCAGGGAAGTGTGGAAAACAGATTGATCTCAGAAAAGAAAGAAAAAAAAGCAAAGCAAAACAAAACAAAAAGAGCAAAACTAGCCCAGTGTCCCTTTCCTAAGTGGCACAGAGACACAGTGTGGACAAAAAGCCTGCCTTCTGTTAAAGGAGTGTTTACACACTCATCAGAGTTTGATAAATCTGGCCTGTGAAGTCAAATACAGTGGTATTTTTATGTATTAAATATTTAAATAGTACAAATCAGTATACCCGATTCTGGGACCAGAGAGACTAGTAATAACAATACCTAACTAGTGGTTCACTCATTATGTTACAGGCACTTCACCAAATGCTTTACAGGCAATATTTTATTATATCTTCATGGCAGCCTCTCAGCTAGACACTATTATTATTGACATTTTACAGATAAATAACTAGGATGCATAGCGGGTTAAGTAACTTGCCTACATCATGAGCTGCCCAGATGGGAAATCACATTAATCTGACTGCAGACCTTGGTCCCTGATCTAAACAAAAACATTGGTTATAGATGAATGGGGGGCGGGGGGAGTTAGTGATAAATGCTGTCTGCAGCCATTGTAGGGATTTATGAAACAAGACTGGGGGTGGGGGAGAGGCAACTAATCCAGAACACAGTGGAGGAGAGGAGCAGTTGCTAATGAGAAGTCACGAGGAATAGGAACCTTATCTTAGCCATGCTGTCTGTCTTATAACCCTTAAATTATATTCTGCTTTATAGCACAGCGATTCTGTACACGGGCCACATGCTGGCCTTAGTGGTCCTCAGCTCTAGCTGCGCATGCATATCACCTGAAAAAAATGTCCTAGACCCCACACCAAAGCATTTAAATCAGAGTTCCTGCAAATAGACTGCTGACATCAGTGTTTTTATGTCCTCTCCAAGTGATTCTTCTATGCAGCCAGAGGTGAGGAAAAAAATGTATTACTCTAAAATTTCATATGAGTAGGAGTAGTGCCTTATTTATTTTATAGCTTATAATTCTGCCTTACATATAGTTCAATATTTAATTGAACTAACTTGAATCAAATAGCTGAAGGGAATAATTCATGAATGGGGAAAATAACATAACTTGGAAGGACTCAAATAAAAAAGAGGGGAATAATTTCCTTAATATTCTTTTCTTTGAATCTGTAAAAGGCATAGGACCTTTGTACTTTTCCCAATAGATTATCAACACACACTGTCTTTCTCAAGAAGCACATATTCATCCAAGTGTCAGGAAATTCACTGAGCTATTTCCATCTGTATCCGATAGCATGTGAGTCAGAGGCAAAAAATTTTCTTAAAAATCGCAAAGGATAAGACTACTTGAGAGGTCACCAACATGAGTGTACCTGGTAGAGACACTGTGACCTACTAATGGTAGGAGAGGGAGCAGTGAGTCTAGATTACCTGAAATCTAGGTAATAGATCTCCCCATAGATTATCTGGAACATAGCTCTGGGGCTGAAGAGAAACAAACCAGAGGGAAAGACAATAGAAAAGTCTGGGGCTCCTGGGTGGCTCAGTCCTTTAAGCAGCCAACTTGGGCTCAGGTCTTGATCTTTCAGATTGTGAGATTGAGCCCAGTGTCTGGCTCTGTGCAGACAGCTCAGAGCCAGGAGCCTGCTTCAGACTCTGTGTCTCCCTCTCTCTCTACCCCTCCCATGACCATGCTCATGCTCTGTCTCTCTCTGTCTCTCAATAATAAATAAACATTAAAAAAAAAAAAAGACAATAGAGCAAGTCTGGTCATTGTCTTGTGCTCTGTGCTACCTTTTGTGGCTTCCCAGGTTGAATAAATTTATAGAATGGATCTAGGTTGAGCTAATGGATTTCGGGAATTTTAATGAAGTCGTTCATTTGCAAGTCTGTGGTATCTATTTGCATGAGTTGCTTTGAATCAGAGAGAGAATGGGTGGAGAACATCCACCTCCTGGAGGTCATGCTCCCTTGCGCTGTCCCTCCCCTCCTCCTCCCCTCCCCCGCCCTCTGCCCCTGGGAAAGGAGAAAGGGAGTGAGAGGGCACATATCTGTCACCAGGTGCACGGGTCTCAAAGCCCAATGTAGAGAAGTACAAGGACAAGAATCAGCAAGACTTGGGTTATCTTTGCTGATGGGAATGATTGCTCAAGTTGCTCACACCTGAGTAACACCCTCACCCTATTGCCAATACTTTTTGATTTAATATGGGTAGGGGTAATATCCACTTTTTTAGGACAACCTGGATATGGCAAGTTAAACTTTTTAAAAACTAAAATAAGCAAATGAGAAAACTAGGCTTAACAAAAAATAAAGCTAAAAATTATAATATGAAGGCAGAGTTAATAATAATAATAGTCAATAAAAGTGGAATACTCATTTGGTGCTGAGCACCCTAGTAGCCAATGCAAAGGGAGAAAACAGGACCTATTCGATGAAGAAGTACACTGCTGATAGAAGAAACATCAACTAGGAACTTAGAAGTACAACATATTCTTTCCAGAAGCCCCATGCCTGAATATTCTCTAGAGATACCAAAGGAATCTTCTCTCTCCTAGGAGGTAAGATATATTTAGAGATAAATTAATAGACAATAGGTCATAGATAGATAATCAATTCCTAGACTCTGATGGCAGAATTCCTTCCTTCCTATTTCATGTCATATATGCAATAAAAATGTGATTTCTCCAGGTAAATTGCCCTGAAATCATGTGTCTTGCCATGAAAATAAAACAAGAAAAATAAGCACAATGCTATAACTCTACCCCAAATGAAATGACTAGGTATTAAGGTGACCTCAGAATTTTGTTTTAGTTTACTGATTTTGTCAAAAGCTATTTGATACTATATCACTGGGAAAAATAAAGAAGACATTAATATTCACTGCACAAAAACTGACATACACAAGATTTGTTGTTTTCAGCATGATAAAGATCATTAGGAACTAAATCTGCCTTCATCAGAGCCAATATACTTAATAACCAGTTTGTAAAAATTTGCTGATGCTGCAACTCTTTAAGAAATGGAACTTATAACAATAGCCATGGATAGTAACAAGATTACTCCAGTGAAAAATGGCCTTTGTTGCCTAGTTCTAAAATAGTTTGGAATGACATCAGCAAGATAGCAAGATAGATGTTTCCAGTGCTTGTCCCTTCACAGAAATATCATTTGTGGGCACTTGGGTGTTTCAGTTGGTTAAGTGTCTGACTTTTGGTTTTGACTCAGGTCATGATCACATGGTTCATGAGTTTGAGCCTCATGTCAGGCGTCAGGCTCGGCACTGAGAGTGAGGGGCCTGATTGGGATTCTCTCTCCCTTTCTCTCTGCCCCTCCCCCTACTCTCTGTCTCTGTCTCTCTCTGTCTCTCTAAATAAATAAATAAACTTTAAAAAAAAAGGAAAAATCATTTTGAACAACTATCCACTCATGAAAATACCTTCACAAATGCTAAAGATTCCAGATAAGAGATTACAGCACCCAGAAAGAGAATAGAAACGAGATAAGATGCATTGAGGAAGGTAGGAAGAACAGTGTCACATGACTCCTCCATCACTCCTTCTCCAAACCTATGTAGCCCAGCACAGACGGAGACTCTCTCCCAGTGGGTTAAGGAGAGTGAAATGAGCACCCAAGTTCATGGTGAATCCAAGGACCAAGTATTCCCTAATGACCCCTGGTGCCAGGCCGCCCTCCATGGACGCAGCCTCCAGACTGGATCAGATGGTCCCAGCCTCCAAGCCAAGCCCAGTGGATTATTGACAGATGAATGAATAGAGAAAATGTAGTAGATCCATACAATGGGATATTATTCAGGCTTTCATATAAGGAATTTTTAATGGGAGAAGTTTCTTTTTTATCTGCTTTATATTTAAGACTTCAAGTAAGATTTTTGATGGAAAAGGAAGTTCTACTACTTTAAAATAAAAGATTTGAAAACTGATTTAGATCAACTCTAACAAATGAACAAATAAAGACCTGAAAAACATTTTCCTCCCCAAGTTTTTATTTAAATACCAGCTAATTAACATACAGTGCATGTAAGTGCCTCTTTTTTTTTTTCCCTCCCTATGTTTATTTGCTTGTATGTTGACTAGCTGGCATTTAAATAAAAACTTAGAAAAAAATAAGTCACTCAGAGAAAGATAAGTATCATATGATTTCAGTCATATGTGGAATCTAAGAAAGAAAACAAATGAATATGGGGGGTGAGGGAGAGGCAAACCAAGAAACAGACTCTTAAGTATAGAGAAAAAACTGATGGTTATTGGAGGGGGGGGGTGGGCAGGGGGATGGGTTAAATGGGTGATGGATATTGAGGAGGGCACTTGTGATGAGTACCAGGTGTTATATGAAAATGATGATTCACTAAATTTTCTACCTGACACTAACATTGCACTGTATGTTAAGATCTGAAAAACTTAAATAACTTATCTTCAGTAGCCAAACTAGAATAGGGACTGCTTCTTCTGATTCCTGAGAAATATTAGTAAAATTGACAAATCTCTTTAAAGGCTTCTAAGAAAAGAGAGAACATATAAATTATCAGTATCACAAATAAAAAAGAGGACATTAATACAGACCTTACAGATATTAAAAGAATTATAAAGGAAAATTACATACAACTTTATGCCAGTAAAACTCAACAAGCTAGATGAAGAGGATAAATCTCCTGAAAAATACAAACTGCCAAAACTCACTTAGGAGAAAACAAATATCCTGAATATATATATATCTATGAAAGAAATTGAGGTTATAATCAAAATCTTCACCACAAAGAAAACTCCAGGCTCAGATGGCTTTCCCAATGAATTCCATCAGGCATTTAAGGAAGAAATAATACCTGTCATAAATTCTTTTATAAAATAAAGGAAGAAGGAACATTTCCTAACTTGTTTTATGAAGCCAGCATATCCTTCATACCAAAACTAAATACATTACAGTAAAAGAAAAGCACACTATTAATATCCCTTATAAGCACATATTTTAAAACTCCTTAACAAAAATTAGCAAACTGATTCCAGAAACATAAAAAGTATGATATATCATAGCCAAGTGGATTCTGTCCCAGAAATGTAAGATTGGTTTAACATTTGAAAATCAGTCTATGTAATTCACCACATTAAGACGGTAAGAAAAGTTATGAAACTACTGGGATAGAGAGTAACAACAAAATAAGTTTTAATACCAATTAATGACTTGAAAAATAAAAACTTGCAGCAAACAAGAAATAGAGGGTGACTCTCTTAATCTGTTAAACAGCCAACATCATATTTAATGGTGAAATGCTACAATATGTCCATTAAGCCTGGAGAAAACAAAAAGATGTGTAGTCCCTCTAACATTGTAGTGGAAGTTCCAGCTAGTTTGATAAAGCAAGAAAAAGCAATAGGAAGCATAAATATGAGAGAGAAAGAAGTAAAACTATCCTTAAACACAAGTGCCATAATTGTTTATAAAGAAAATATTATAGGGTCGTGTGGGTGGCTCAGTTGGTTAAGCGGCGGACTTCATCTCAGGTCATGATCTCACGGTTCATGGGTTGGTCAAGCCCCAAGTCAGGCTCTGTGCTGACAGCTAGCTCAGAGCCTGGAGCCTGTTTCAGATTCTGTGTCTCCCTCTGTCTCTGACCCTCCCCTGCTCCCCTACTCTCTCTCTCTCAGAAATAAATAAAACATTAAAAATTTTTTAAAAAGAAAGAAAATACTATAGCATCTATAAAAACTAATAAGCTAATAAGCAAAATTACCAATATTACAGGATATCAAAAAACACCAATTATCTACAAATAAACCTAATAGATGTGCAAATCTGTACACTTAAAAACACACACGCACAAAGCATTGCAGAGAGAAATTCATGAAAATCTACAAGAGAGATATGCCATGTATATAGATTGATAGGCTCCCAAATTTTAAAATTTAATTCTTCCCAAATTGATCTATAGAGTCAATGCAATCCCTTTGTCAGAAACTGAAGAGCTGATTCTAAAGTTTATATGAAAAAGCAAAAGGTCTAGGGGTGCTTGGGTGGCTCAGTCGATTAAGAAGCCAATTCTTGATTTCAGCTCAGGTCATGGGTTTGCAGCTCATGTGTTCCAGTCCTGCTGCCAGCATGGAAACTGCCTGGGATTCTCCCCCCACCCTCTCTGCTCCTCCTCCCCTCTGCCCCTCCCCCACCTACACTCACTTTTTCTCTCAAAATAAGTAAATCAACTTTAAAAATACATATATTAAAAATAAAAATTAAATTAAAAAACATAAAATAAGAAAAGAAAAAGACAAAGGTCTAGAATGGCCAAAACAAACTTGAAGAAGAACAAAGTTGAAGAAATTACTTTCCATGATTTTAAGACTTAATATAAAGTACATTAATCAAGACAGTGTGACACTGGTATGAGCTTAGATCAGTGAACCAGAACAAAGAAATTAGAAAAAAAAAATATATATATATATATCGCTAATTATTTTGACCAAAATGCCAAGGTAATTCAATAAGGGAAGAATCGTTTTCTTTCAAATATGACTGCGGCAACTGGATATTCATATGTAAAAAATAGACCTCAGCACTTATTTCACACTAAATTAGTTCAAAATGAAAGTTCAGGGGCGCCTGGGTGGCTCGGTATGTTGAGCATCAGACTTCAGCTCAGGTCATGATCTCACAGTTCATAGGTTCGAGCCCCGCATTGGGCTCCGTGCTGGCGGCTCAGAGCCTGGAGGCTGCTTTGGATTCTGTATCTCCCTCTCTCTCTCTGCCCCTCCCCCACTTGTCTTCTGTCTCTGTCTCTCCCAAAAATGATCAGTAAAAAAGAAAAATTAAAAAAAAAAGAAAGTTCAAATATTAGCTGTTGGAGTCAGGCTCCAGCCAGTTCAAAGGTCCCTGAAGGATGGATGGTGTCAGTGAGAAAGAGTTTCAGTGAGAAAGAGTGAGAGAGCTCTGAGATTCTTTCTGATTGCCGGGTAGGCGTCTCTGTCTTGTCAGTTTTGGTGTCTTTATTTATAGGTTAAATGATAACATAATATCAGAAAATGGAATTTTTACAATGGATGGTTCTCTGTGATAAGATGTTTTTGGAAAATGTACAGAAACAGGTTTTACAGAAGTATTCTTGCAGAACTGCCCCAATTACAGTGAGGTTGAGTAAATCTTCAAATAAGAAAATAACAGGGTGGTCTTAGTGAAAAACAGGATAACATACACATTTGTTTAAGTTAATAATGCTAAGATTAAGTCATAGGTTAAGTTGTATATAGATAGGTTAGGAGTCATTCTGTCTGGCTCACAAGAGGAAGAATGTATTTGAGCTGGTTAATAACTTTTTGATTTGATGATGAATTCGTAAACACCATGGGGGCCCTAAGAGTGTCAGCCTTTGTATTTGGGTTTATGTTTTAACTAATTTTATCCAGCCTCATCACAGCTGCCAGTGTAAGGGAAAGAAGTGTTTGTGAAATGTAGGCCTTAGGGAAGGGACTGCAATACATCACCAGTTAGCAAAGGTATATGTGGTAACTTATGTTCTGCCTTTATCTGTTCCTTAGGCTCTTTGTCTCTAGGCCAGACTTGATTGTCCAGTTATATTCCTTATGACATCAAAGAGCAAACCGTACCCTTAAAGAGCTTAGCTCATTTCCAATACATAGAATAGCTTCTTGAAGCACATTTACCTTTGTGTCTAGTTTTTTGTCGATGATTTTTTGAATAGCTAGGGCATAAGAAACATTTTTGGTTAGTTGATTTACATGTTGAGCTGTATGAACCTCTTGGACTAATGCAACAGAAGAAACAGAATTGTACACATAAAGGTCCATCTATTGTGAGTGAGGGTCATTAGCCTGTTCATAGTCAAGGAAAGTATCAAGAAAAACGGAATCTGCTTGGGACACCCTGTTGTTCCCAAAATCACAAAAGAAGAAGTTACTAGAATAAGTTCCTTCGCAAGGTGCAATCATCAACCAGGGCCAGAATAAGGGCACAAGTCACTCCCGATACCAATCAACAAGCTGCCTTGGGAGTCAGTGCTTAAGCAGAAATAATTGACTGGGGATGGATATCAGTCATCATCCGACAGCAGGAGCCCTTGAAACCCTGCCTTAACCTCATAAGGAGTTTTCTCAACTAGAGAGCTCACAATGGCTCCAAACAACTAGCTTAAATGAACTCAACCTCAATATAAAGCTAAAAGCATAGAGTATCTACCAAAAAACTTGGAAAAATACCTTTTCTGATCTTAGACTATTAAAATATTTTTAGACAAACAAAAAAGCACGAACCATAAAATTAAAAATTTAGAGCATGGCTTTAACCAAACAGAAACAATTTTGCTCATCAAAAAATATCATTAAGAAAATGAATAGGCATCCACAGACTGGTAATAAAAATAATTTTAAAACATAGGGCTTGTCTCAGAATATATAAAAAAATATAAAAAAGGGAAAACACCTTAAAGATACTTGACATAAGAAAGCATACAAATGACTAATGATTACATCAAAAGGTGTCCAACATGTTTAGTCATAAAAGAAATGCAGAAAAAAAGCTACAATGAGACAGGATTTAATATCAATTAGAACGCTAAAACATTTGGCAACACCAAATGTTTGTGACAATATAAAGTAACTAAAAAAGCCTCTCCTCATTCCTGTTAAGATTTTACCATCACTTTGGAAAACTCTCTGGCAATTTATCCTAAGTTACTCTTTGACTTGGCAAGTATGTGGATGTGTGTAAGAGAAGGGTGTGAGAGAGATAATGCATATAGCATCATTATTTATAGTAGCCCAAAACTGAGAACCACCAAAAATGTCTAACAGTTCAATAGGAGCATGGATAAACAAAATGTGGTATATCCATAAGTGGAAAAGTACTCATTAAGAAAGGAACATATAATAAAATAAAAGAACCAACTACTAATACACCAACCGAGCAGAAAGAGTTCAAAACACCATGGTAAGTGAACAAATCTAGGCACAAAAGGTTCCATGATCTATGACATTTACATGAAATTCAAGAACCAGCAAAACTAATTTGTGTAATAAAAGTAAGAACAAAAGCTGCTTTTGGAAGTGAGAGGGAACTGACTGGAAAGAAACATGAGAACACATTCTGTGGTAATAAAAATGATTTGTCTTCTTTTAGATAATGGTGATATATGTGATGAAATTGTCAAAACTCAGGATCTTTGTATTTTCCTCATGTGAATTATACCCTATATAATATTGCATAAATTATACTGTAAGAAATTATACCATGGTTTTAATAAAATCGACCCATAGGATTTACCTATCCTTTTCTTAGAAATTTGTTCCCCCTTTCTTCTGATCTGACCTTTATTCTGAAGATAAGGCACGACTCAGTGTTCTGAATTCCGTATTAACCTCTGACCAAAGTTATTACACATCTGACCCAACCCAAAGAAGCAATGATAGCAGTAAAAGAATAGTACATGAAGCAATTGTTTCTGCAGATGGGTATAGACGATTAACAACGATCTGAACTGATGCGAGAGGGGAAAAGGGCTTTTGTCAAATGTGTAACATGTTTCTGCATGCAATGGTTGGGTACAGGAGGAGCTGAAATGCTACCATTTCATCACCAGGATACTTCGGTGCATTTTTTTTGTGGCTCCCAAAGAAGTCCTTGTGTAATCTCTTCCCCATATATCTGAGCCAATCCCACAGCCTACTGTAATCAAAAGTAAGACAGAAGCCTCCTGACCTCCCATGTAAGAAGTCTGTCTACCCTGGTGAAGAAACCACAGATAGAGGCCATAATGGAGACACCATGGGGAGAGGAGAGGGCATGGGATTATATGGAGGAGAACTGGGGAACCCAGCCAACAGGAAGAACAAAGCATCAAACGTGATGTCAGCCGGGTCACTCAAGTCCTTACCGTTGATGACTTCTGAGTAGAGGCATGAGACATGCAAGTCAGGAAACCACGCAGTCATGGTAGCTCTGGCAGACATGATGAGGAGCAGAGACAAGTCATCTATGCTATTCCCTGTCTGAATTCCTACCCCACAGAATGGTGAGAAATAATAAAACAATTCTTGTTTTCCACAAGTAAATCATGGGTGCTTCATTATGCAGCGGTAAATAACTGAGAGATACCTAATGGGATAAGCTCCAGAGGAAAAGCTGGAGCCAGGAGGAGAAGGAGGCAAGAAGCAATTTGAGAATGAATAGGAAATGAAAGAAGAAAGGAAACTGAGACCTATATATGATCTGGAGGAAGCAGGGGGATGCCTGAATCTTAGATGTGCTTCAGACAATCCACCCCACCTATATGATGGTCTTCAGCCCACTGCAATAAAGAGGTAAACTATCATTGGGTGAAAGTATGGGATGAAGACAGAACAGACCTAAAAGCCAGCTATTTATATCAGCTTGACCATGAAACCTAAACCACATTGACTACTTTAAATGTTATTTTTAGTCTACACCTCTGTATCAAGATTCTCCATACGGTTTGCAGTGAGCTACAAAATTGAGATTACCTGTGGCAATCCCATGTGATTTTCTAAATAAAGAGGTGTTTCTTAAAAAGAAATTATACATTAAGATAGCACACTACTATTACTTCTAAATATTCATTGTATCTGTAGCCAATTAAACTACAGATTCACTTTTGAATTTCTACAGAAGGCTTCAATCTTTATCCTCCAGGCCAGCCACACCATCTGTAGATGGTGCTGTTTTGACAGTCCCACGCTTAAGTTGTAGGTAAAGGGACACATTAAGTCTTGCAATGACTGAATTGTCTAGGTCTGATTGCACTTGAGACGTCAGACAGTCTTACAGAACTGACTATTAATAATGGTTAAAGTTGTGAGCACTGGGAAATAACAGAAGCCTTGACTCCTCCCCTCCTTTATCTTTTGTCAGTGTCTCCATTTCCTTGGAGAATAGGGATTTTAATGGTACCTGCCTCATAAGATTATTATGAGGATTAAATAAGATGGTATGTGTATGCTTCAGACAATGACCGGCATGAAGTGAGCATCAATAGTACATTTTATGTATTCTGTTGTTTCCAGTCTGACCCATATTGTTAATCAACCAAAATAACTGATCACTTTTATCTTATACACATTAAATATCAAGCAGAATTCCAGTTATCCTGATGGACCATAGGGACACTAAAACCCTTGCTACCTTGTCCCAAAGACCTGAATATATATTTCAATTACTTTATATACTTTGGTATGTCTTGAAAAGATAATCTACATTAATAACTTTAGGGCTGTACATGATGGCTCACTTTCATGATCTCTGAGTTAGAAATTCTATTGGATTAAAGAAGCCTGAACTCCTAAGAAAATATTAAGATATGGGGTGCCTGGATGGCTCAGTGAGCTAAACATTGGACTCAGTTTCAGCTCACATCGTGATCTCACAGTTTGTGAGTTTGAGCCCTACATCTAACTCGGCTCTGTCGGTGCAGAACTTACTTGGGATTCTCTCTCTCTCCCTCCCTCCATGCCCCTCTACTGCTCTCTCTGTCTCTCTGTCTCCCTCAAAATAAATAAATAAACTTAAAAAAAGAAAATACGAAGATGATAGATACTAAAATACTAGGAAAGACTGTTATACCTATTAGAAACCTCCAAACCAAAAATAACAGAACTGACACCAGTTCTCTTGAGTAAAACGGGAATTTATTAAAGGTTATTGGGAGTTCACCTTATTAGTGGGCTTCTGCAGACCAAATGTGGAATATGGGCAGACAACAATGCAGTGCTAAAGGGCAGAAACGGGAAGCTTTTGGCAGAAATAGCTGCCCCTGCTGCTATGAATCCTACCTACTTGTCTCTATGTAAATAGACACTAAAGAGTCAGAGTCCTGGGTGGGAGTGTTTGATTAACTAAGCCCAGGTAACATGACCATTTCCTGGCTCCTAGGAGAAGACAAGAAAGAGAATCAAGCCATTGTGGTTACTATAATGGAAGGTAGGACCCTGTGTTCTATCAAGACCAATGGTGAGCTAACAGGAGTGAAAGTTTAGAAATGCCTTAGAAATGCTGGCTGTTCAGGGCACCTGGGTGGCTCAGTCTGTTACTATCTGACTGGTTCAGGACATGGTCTCATTCATGGTTTGTGAGCAAACTCCGTATCAGGCTCTGTGCTAACAGCTCAGAGCTGGTGCCTGTTTCAGATTCTGTGTGTGTGTGTGTGTGTGTGTGTGTGTGTGTGTGTGTTTGTGTGTGTGTGTGTGTCTGCCCATCCCCTGCTCGTGCTCTGTCTTTGTCTCTCCCTCTCAAAAATATACATTAAAATATATATACATATACATGTATGTATATATATATACATACAAAAAAAAAAAGAATGATGACTATCCACTACACTTTTGGACTATTAGATATAGCAACATGAGACTGGCATCCACCTTATAACTACTTGTTCAAAAAGTAGCATTCAGGGCTCTGGGTGGCTCAGTCAGTTGAGCATCCAACTTTAGCCCAGGTCATGATCTCATGGTTTCCTGAGTTCGAGCCCCATATCAGGCTCACTGCTGTCAGCTTGTTGGTGTAGAGCTGGCTTTGGATCCTCTGTGCCCTTCTCTCTGCCCCTCCCCCACTTATGCTCTCTCAAAAATAAATAAAAACCAAAGAAGAAGAAAAAAGTAATTTTCTCCAGCTGCTGTCCATTCAATGACCTACTGAGAAACCCAAATTCACACCCCCCACCTCAGCCTTAAATGAACTCTGGCTTTATAGCAATGTGTCTTAAAACTTTTAAGTCTAGATTAGCACAATAGTTTGAATCAATTCAGAGATTATTTAGACAGATAGTTATGGGTTATATACGTATTTTAAATATTAATTACATAGGAAGACAAATTGGTTATTTGTAAATTTATTTGACACGCCCACATCAGTTGACACAGCTATATTAACGAGTCAGGCTCTTTCCTACCACTATGATCAATGTAATAATCACTTTAATAACTTTTCCATTTTTTCCATCTGTATTAGTTTCCTGTGGCTATTGCAATGGATTACAAATTTGGTGACTTAAACCAACAGAGATTTATTCTTTCACACTCAATGACAATACCAAACACAGTTGATTTTTTAACTGTTAATCAAAGAAAAATGCAAAATCATATAGAACATAGTAAAATTAAAAAAAACTTATATATAACTTACAAAATAAAACCATACACAGAAAATATAAACTCTGGCTTTTTAAAATATATTCACTAGATATTCCTTAATAAAAAATAATATAAGTTATGAGAACATAGGAAGCATGAAACAAAGAGGATTAGCAATATTTCATTTTTTCAGTTACTTGTATTTTACTTCCAAATATATGAAGAAATTAAGTAAAAAACCATCCTCACAGATCCCCAAAGTTTCTTCCTTTCTGATTTACTATTCTGAATCAGCTTATAGCTTAATAATATATCTAAGTTGTTTTACCTACTGTTGTTTGTTAGATCAATTGAATGATAATGAAAACGAGGTTTAGAAATTTGCAGATGCATATTGTATACTGAAAATTAGTTGCAGTAAGCGAACTATGCTTTCCCCCTCAGGGAAACAAATTTCATATTCAAAGCATGTACTTCCTTTTAAAGATAACTTGTATTTTTTTTCCCATACTAAAAACATCCAAATTTAAGTGTTACGGTCAAAAGTAACTTTCTCACCATTGACTGGGTTCAAATCATAATATGATGACTTATCAATGGAAACGATTTCAAATGTTTCCCCAGTTGTATATAAACATATAGTGAAATACGTACTAAATGGCAACATAATGGTCTTTCAATGATGGAAACTGAGGATTAATTGTTCGTTTTTCTAGTATCGATTTCCTAGAGACTGGCTCCCAGAGAGGGAATTAGAACATGTACAATTCCAAAGTCATAGGGTATGTCTTGTACTTAGGGGAATCATTCCCAGTCAACCCCAAATCTTGGACCCCTGTGTTCTGGTCAAACCACAATAGAGACAGGTAGATCTTACTATCAGCTTACCACATAAGGACTTGGACCCAGTCTCTGAATACAAAAGAGAAGAGATACTTCAACCCATACCCTCATAAATACACCTACACTCAAAGTCTGAGCTACTGGATAAGACTGATGTCAACATTCCCCTAGGCTCTGGTCACCCCAGCAGGCAGCCCAGTACTTTCTTACTCATGCAGCCTAGAAGCAAAATAATCCAATTGTCCTTCTGAAATAGAATCCTTAGCCCTACATTCATATACTTAGCTTGGTGCATTTCTCTAGACTGAATGGACCCTGGAATCCCTTGGTTATTATTTAGTCTGTCTCTGGTAGTTTCCTCCTAAAGCATGCTGCTTTAGCAGGCTTGATGGTATCCTGCCTACTCATTAGAACTTGTTTGTATATTAAAAAATATAATATTCCTATTCAAAAGCTTGTCATTTTGCTCTTAAGTAATTCTGAAACTATATTTTTTAAAGTTTATTTATTTATTTTGAGAGAGAGAGAGAGCAGGGGAGGGGCAGAGAGAGAGAGAGGGACATGTGGACATGAGCTGGGCTTGAAGGCTGGTTTCCTTGCCCCCAAAGTGTTCTGTCTCTGTATCATGCGCCGTCGCCCCACCCCACCCCCCACGCTCCTGCCAGGACTCTTTCCCACGGCTGCCAGAACTATCCAAGGCGCAATTATGACCATTTCACTCCCTAACCTACCACCTCCTGAAGCCGGGGTTCAAACTTTTAAACTCTGCATTCAAAGCCAAGCTGCTGGAGACTCTCTCCAGCCGGTCCAGGGGTCCCTGAAGGATGGACGGTGTCGGCAAGAGAGAGAGCAAGAGAGCCCCGAGATTCTTTCTGATCACCAGGCAGGCATCTCTGTCCTGTCAGTTTTGGTGTCTTTATTTAAATGTCCAACGATAACATGAGATCAGAAAAAGGAATTTTTACAATGGAAAACTCTTTGTGATAAGATGCTTTGAAAAGTGTGCAAGAACAGGTTTTTTGGAGGTATTCTTTCAGAATTAGCCCATTCATAGTGAGGTTGAGTAAATCTTACACCTACAGAAATAACAGGATGTTCTTAGTGAAAAACAGGATGACATACCTATTTGTTCTAAGTTAATAATGGTAGGATTAAGACATAGGTTAAGTTGTATATAGACAGACTAGGAGTCATTTTGTCTGGCTCACAAGAGGATGAATGTTTTTGAGCTGGTTAATACACTTTTTTGACTTGATGCTGAATGTGTAAACACCATGGAGGCCCTAAATGTGTCAGCCTTTGTCTTTGGGTTATGTTTTAGCTACTCTTATCTACTCTCATCCCACCCTCCAGTGTAAGGGAGGGTGTTTGCAGAAAGTAGGCCTTAGGACACTGAGATACCACCTCACACCAGTCAGAGTGGGTAAAATGAGCAAGTCAGAGGACTCTAGATGCTGGCGAGGATGTGGAGAAACGGGCGCCCTCCTACACTGTTGGTGGGAGTGTAAACTGGTGCAGCCCCTCTGGAAAACAGTGTGGAGGTTCCTCAGGAAACTAACAATAGAACTCCCCTATGACCTAGCAGTAGCACTGCTAAGAATTTGCCCAAGGGATACAGAAATGCTGAGGAATAGGAGCACATGTACCCCAATGTTCATAGCAGCACTCTCCACAATAGCTAAAACATGAAAAGAGCCTAAGTGTCTTAGGAATGGATCAAGAAGATGTGGTTTATCTATACCATGGAATACTACATGGCAATGAGAAATAATGAAATCTGGCCATGTGTAACAACATGGATGGACCTTGAGGGTCTTATGCTGAGCGAAATAAGTCAGGCAGAGAAGGACAAATATATGTTTGCACGTATAGTAGGATTAGGAGGAACTTAACGGAGGACCATGGGAGAGAAGAAGGAAGAAGGAAATGGTGGGGGAAAGGGAGAGAGGCAAACCATGAGAGACTCTTGAATGGTGAGAACAAACTGAGGACTGATGGATGTGGGGGGGAGGGGGGAGATGGGCATGAAGGAGGGCACTTGTGGGGATGAGCACTGGGTGTTATATGGAAACCAATTTGACAATAAACTATTTGTAAAAAAAAAAAAAGAAAGGAAAAAAAAAAGAAAGTAGGCCTTAGGGAAGGGACTGCCATACATCACCAGTTAGAAAAGGTATAAGTATTAACTTAAGTTCTGCCCTTATCTGTTCCTTAACCTAAATTAGGCTCTTTGTCTCAGGGCCAGGCTCAGTTGTAACTGTTGTGTTCTTAACCCCCTTTATTATCTAAGTCTTGGGTCTACAAGGCCCATAGGAAGAGCCTTTTGACAATCACCCACAGTGCTTTCATCTAAAATCTCTTTTGAAAGGCAGGGATATACTTTTCCTTATGAGGTATCTATGTGCGTAATATTGGTCTAATTTAGAATTAGACCTGAGATGCCGGACTTACCCAGCTGCCTTCACTGTCAATAGGCAATTCTTCTGCAGCTCAGACTCTTTTTCTGAGTCCTTTCCTGCCTTCCAATCCCTGCCCTGGTGTAGATATCCTTACTTCAAAATGGGAAAGGGACCATGATTTTGCTTATCACACTGCAGCCTTATGATCCATTTGGGTATCCATTTCCCACGAGTATATCTTGACCTGTCTCTGGGGTAAGAGTATTCCTCCTTATCAAGACTGATCTCACACTGTGTGTGTTAAGGTGGGGTCTTTTGTCATTTGTCTTCATACCCCCAATATCTAGCATAATGCTTGGAATAAAAGAGATGACCACAGGGTGACCTGGGTGGCTCAGTTGGTTGAGTATTCTACTTCGGCTAGGGTCATGATCTCACGGTTGGTGGGTTCAAGCCCCACATTGGGCTCTGTGCTGTCAGTGCAGAGCATCTTACTTTGGATCCTCTGTCTCTCTCTCTCTCTCTGCCCCTCCCCCACTTGAACTCTCTCAAAAATAAACAAACATTTGGGGCACCTGGGTGGCTCAGTTGGTTCAAGAGAGGGAGAGTAAGCAAGCAGAAAGGCAGGGAGAGAAGGAGAGAGAGAACTGCAAGCAGGCTCACTGCTGTCAGCACAGTTCCCAGCTTGGGGCTTGAACTCAGAAACTGTAAGATCATGACCTGAGCCAAAAACCAAGAGTCAACACTTAACCCATCGAGCCACTCAAGCACCCAGTTTGCAGATTTTTTAAGAAAAGAACAAAGACAGGTTAAGGAAGTAATACTAGGTCTTTCTAGGATTCATTTTTTACGAAAATAAATGAATCATAAACTCCAGGTATGTAGGAGAGTATAGAATCCCAGAAACAGAAATGTAAAAAAACGTATAACTGTAAGAATTGTAAAATACCACAGTGCATTATGAAATTTGGCCTTAGTAATTTTCAGGCTGATTGTTTAACAGCAGATTGGCAAAAGTTAGATTTAGAATATAGTAGAGGGGTGCCTGGCTGGCTCAGTCAGTAGAGGATGTGTCTCTTGATCTCAGGGTTATGAGTTCAAGCCCCACGTTGGGTGGGGAGCCTACTTTAAAATATTTTTTTAATTAAAGAAACAGTAGATATTCATTCATTAAACAAATATTTGTTGAACACTTGGTACGTGAATAAAAATCTACCAAAATTTCCACTTCAGTTGAGATTACATTCTAGGGGGAGGCAGGTTGAAAAAAATAAACGTAAGTAAACCACATAGCATGTTAGACATAATAAGTACAATGGAAGTAGGTAGAAGGATCAGGAATTTTAGGGAAATAAGGAGATAGGCAGTTCACAGCCTTTCAAGAGGGTTAGCAGCGAAGATAAGAGGGAGGCCATAACTTGAGGGAGCACATCTGTAACTCAGGGAAAGAATCCCCTGCACTTAGCAGAGAGACTGAACATGGGAAGGAAAAAGCAAAAGTCCTGAAGAGAGGAGAGATGGTATCAGATGCACAGTGTGAGGATTAGTTGTGACACGAAGAAACGCCCTTTCCTCACACAAGGTGAATACAGATTTTGAGGTAAAAAGGAACAATGCTGACACCTATTTGGAGAAGCCCACTTTAAACCAGTTCTAACAAACAAGTTTTAGGTTCATCTTTTTGGACAACATGCTAGATTTAAAAATACAGAGAATTCTTGGACATAATCACCAGTTCAGTACTCAAGTAACACCAGCTTATGTGTGCTATCTGTTCCTTCTTTTATATTGACAAAAACTCACATTCCAAAGCACACATACTCGTTTATTTAACTTCTCTTTTTTCCCTCTTTGGGCCCACATGAGTAGACAGCAGGGCAGAGATGATATTCTTCTAAATTAATTAAAAGCATCGCCAATTGATATGCTGTGAGCATCGTGGCTGGTCTTCTGCATCTGATAAGCTGAGGACCTCAGAGTACATCTGATAGCGTCTGATTTTGCAAGCAATTAGGTATTCTGCATATTTACGTACAGATGAGCTTCTGCTTCTGAGTAACTCATAAATTAATATTTAATGAAATCATTTGCCTGGAGATGTTTTGTGCATTCCTGTTCATCTCCTGAATGCTTTATATTTGGCGTTGGATCTCACACCCCAAACCCAGTGACAGACTTGGCGGGACTTACACATACATAGCCCATGTACTCCTGAATGAAAGCAGGCTTATTTCTCTGTAATTTTCTTTCAGAGAAGTCATCTTTCTCCAGGCCAAGAAAAATCTCTTTAGGAGAAGCACTGTTAATACTTATTTGAATTACAGGTAATATTTAGGAAAATCACATTAGATTGAAGCCACTTGAGTATCACTTTCAGTAGACTAAAAAAGGCCACCAGATAAATTACTTAAAACTAAAAACGGGGGTGCCTGGGTGGCTCAGTCGGTTAAGCCTCTGACTTTAGTTCAGGTCATGGTCTTACAGTTCGTGGGCTTGAACCCAGCATCTGGCTCTGTGCTGTCAACATGGAGCCTGAAGCCTGCTTCAGAGTCTGTGTTTCTCTCCCCTCCCACCCCGCCCGCCGCCCTCTCTGCCCCTCCCCAGCTCACGCTCTGTCTCATCTCTCAAAAATAAATAAACATTAAAAATTTTTTTTTACCCTCCTACACTATTGGTGGGAATGTAAACTGGTGCAGCCCCTCTGGAAAACAGTGTGGTTTCTCAAAAAATTAACAACATAACTCCCCTATGACCCAGCAATAGCACTGCTAGGAATTTACCCAAGGGATACAGGAGTGCTGATGCATAGGGGCACATGGACCCCAATGTTCATAGCAGCACTTTCAACAATAGCCAAACCATGAAAAGAGCCTAAATGTCCATCAACTGACGAATGGATCAAGATGTGGTTTATCTGCACAATGGAATACTACTTGGCAATGAGAAAGAATGAAATCTGGCCATTTGTAGCAACATGGATGGAAATCGAGGGTGTTATGCTGAGCAAAATAAGTGAGGCAGAGAAAGACAGATACCATGTTTTCACTTATGAGTGGATCAGGAGAAACTTTACAGAGGACCATAGGGGAGGAGAAGGGAAAAAAATAGTTGGGGAGAGGGGAAGAGGAGTGATGGGCATGGAGGAGGGCACTTGATGGGTTGAGCACTGGGTGTTATATGGAAACCAACTTGACAATATACTAAGAAAAAAAGAGAAATGTCTAAAACTAGTATGCTATTTGTTAGCTTGTCTTCTGTTAACTATGTCCCAGGCCAAAAAAATAAAAAGAAAGAAAGAAAAAAAGCATATAGAAAAAAGAAATATAACAATGTTTAATCATTATTCTTGGTGAAATATGATCTCAAAAACAAGCATAGGATGTTATAACAACCAACTTTAAGAACAATATTAATGTGGAAATCAAGTATGTGCAGGATAAAGGGAAAGAATTTGCTAATTTGATGTTTTATACAGCAGGTAATTGAAGCATGGAGTTTCTTATAACATCATACATGGGTAAGGCATTTACCATCTTTCAAAAGACACTGTTTTCTTTCAAATAAGCTTAGACAACAAGCTGACAGGCTTTGGGAAACTGGTGTTTCAAAACATCAAGGGAAAATGTGAAAATAATGAGAATTTGTACATGTAAAAAAGCTAACATATCATTTTACAGAATTAAAATATGCATATACAAGTAAATGTGTACTTCATCTCTATGAACTATAGATTCAAATTTAAACTTGATTTGTTTTTTAAAGTTATGTTACAGCTTATTTTATGCACCATCCATCACCACCCCTAGCTTTGCCTCTTTCTACTTGATATCAACAGTATGCCCTGTGTTGTGACTAATCCTGTCCCCCAATGTTGTCACATGTCCACTGGGGGGTGTAATCACTCCAGCTGAGAAGCGCTGCTTTAAACAAATGCTGTCAAACGTCTGTTAAGCAACTTCCACGTTTTTCCTGATGTTCCATGTTTTAATTATCTGAAATCTAATTAAAATATTGGTTTCTTCTGGTGAAAACAGTTGGTTACTATTCCCATTATCTATTTCCTTTTCCATTAAATTTTGTAAAAATAAGAAACTTAAGAGGCGCCCGGGTGGCTTAGTCGGTTAAGCGTCCGACTTTCGCTTAGGTCATGATCTCGCGGTTCGTGGGTTCGAGCCCTGCGTCGGGCTCTGTGATGACTGACAGCTCAGAGCCTCGGGTCTGTTTCAGAGTCTGTGACTCCCTCTCTCTCTGACCCTCCCCTGCTCATGCTGTCTCTCTCCTAGAAATAAATAAAACGTTTAAAAAAAAAAAAAACTTAAGGCAGTTATGTGTAACTGTTAACTGAGGAATAACCTTGCAAAATATACATTTGCTAAAAAGAAAGGAAGGCTTCATAGAACCAGATCCATAAAAGATACAGCAGTTGAAATAAATCTTTATCAGAATGGAAATATTACTCTGTACACGTAGAACTATGCTGTTATGACTGCCCTACATTCAGATCTTTTCATTCTGCTCAGGTTTTCCTTCTCTGAGCCAAACAACCTATGCTTCTTCCTTGTCCTCATTAAAGCAACTTAAACTATTACTACTAATGATGAGAAGTATAAACATGGTCAATAGCACGTAATCCAAATAGTTTGTCCTGGGAGTCTAATTTTTATTTTTTGCATTCATCTAGATGTATGAATCCAGAGGCCAAAATTTATGCATAGTCCTTGAATCTCTACAAGACAGATGGAGGGAAAAAAAGAAGAGTATAAAATTACTTGAAGAATTTGGACTAAAGTGAAATACTCATTAAGGGTAACTGAATGTGGACTGTAACTTCTCCCAAATATTTTATTTTCATGTGCTCATGTGATTGTTATATCCAGACACAATAACTAAATACAAAACAGAATGCAAGACTCTCAATTTATAGTTTGTAGCTTAAAAAGGATCTCTTTATTAAACCTGTTACAGCAGAATTCATTTTTTTCAAATAGAAGTACAAAAAAATTTGATTGTCACCAAAAATGTAACCAATGAATGATGGTATTAGAAATTATTTTCCTTTACTTAGCTTTTTTGAATTTTGTTTTTTTCCCTATAACTAATGAGTGTTTTTTAAAACCACAAGCAAAAAATAAAAAATAAATAAATAAAACCGCAAGCAAATTCTTTCTGCACTCCCTTTTCCCACCAATTTTATCACAGTTTATGGACTATCGAGTAGAATTCTGGGACAACTGCTGACATTACTCTTGTTTCCTGGGTTTTATTTCAAACTATACTGAATTCTTCCTACACTAATTTTTGTTAAATGCATTTCCTATTAACCAAAGTTAAAAATGTGCTCTTTGATAAACTTGGTTTCAGGTGAAAATCTGTCTTGCAATTAGATACATAGAAAGTGAATATTCTATGCAATGTAAGACAAACCATAGTTCTTACCTTTCTATTTCCTAGTTTGACAAAGACTGTCAAATTTCTTAAAAGAGTACATACATACATTTTTAACTTGGCATTCCATGTTCAGTAAAAACCAATTTGATCTTAATTACTGTGGAATTTTGATAACTCTAGCAATGGCAAAGCTGAATTTTATCTTGCTGTTATCTAGCAAAAAGCAAATACCATTAAGATTCCAAATGTTTAACCTGGTAAAAATGAGAATATATTTCAATCAGGACCATACCACTGGAAAAAAAAAGTATTGCTATCTAGTCATGAGTTTCTTAGTACGTTTCTGCAGGCCCTAGATGTTAGAATATATGTAGCATTCACATAATACTATAGTCCATGAAAAGAGTATATTCTTTTATTGTTTTTGTTCATACATGTTAAGTTTCAACTTTCAATAATAAAACTCAATAAATTTGATTCCTCAATCATAAAAACTTGCTTTACACATTATATACATGTTGCCAAAGTCTACAGCCATACAAAACATCACAAGGATTTGACTCTGCGTGGTGCCATCACATAGGAGGGAGCTGATCAAATAATATACATTCAAAGGTTAAATTGTAGATACGCACAGTGTATTTGGCACTGTTCATTAACATCAGAACACCTTCCGCTCAGAGACAGGTATTCTTACGCTTTAGTCCCAATATACCAGAATTTTGTTATTCACATCAAAAGCAGCTTTCAAACTCTATTGTAACAGTAATCAGTTTTAAGAAACAAAATACAACAAGAATTGGGACTGGAATTCGAGCACTCAGTCTTTTTGCTATGCTCCAACCTGTCATCCTTAAAGTAGGTAACTACTTTCTATCATCAGGGGTGTCGGGAAGAAACAATTTAAAGACAAATATCTTGAGTACACATAAAGACAAACAACAGTTTGATTCATCTTTAAGATTATCAGTTCTTCTTGGGAATGCAAAGGGAGTCCTGATGACGCAGAACTTGTGATGATTTTGGCAGGAATTCCAGAATGACCAATGCCATTCAAGTTGTAGAGAGGATACAAGCAGTTAAACTCATGAGGAGAAGGATCTGGAATGCTTACATCTGAATTCAGAATCCTTAGCAACTTGTTTTAAGCGTCTCTTTCTAGGACTATAACATACTCAAGTCACAGGTCATAGATGTACTTTGACGTGTAATACTACACTGCCATGAAATGGAAGGAGAATGAAAGTACAAAGACTCAATCATTACTTTTAGAGAATTTGGCCACATCCCAGTGGGTGGTGTTTGATTAACTTCATTTAAGAAATATTAAATCCCTTCACTTCAATCAGGCCCGTTAAATTTATTCATTAAAGCCATACATATTCCAGAATGTTTATAAAAGACACACACCATGTTTATAAAAGACATAAATTCAGTCTCAAACTAAGGCAAAAAAAACCTCAACAGAACATGGATCACAGTACAGGGGAGCAGAAATCAGAAACTGGTAGTTCAGGGATATGCTATAGTTTCACACAAAACTTGCAGCAATACATTAAGACTTAAAAAAAAAGTCTTATAATGGTCAAAGGACTATGAGATGCAAAGTAATCTCACTGAACCAAAATTTAGTTTAATCATTTTATTTCAAGTGTAGTTTTAAAAATCATAAATGGGGTTTTATAGTCCAAAGTTCAAACATTCATTCCTCCTCACAGCTTTAGAATACGACAAGCAATTTCAGACCTTGCTTTCCAAACCCCATCTTCTTTGCCATTTTTCAGATTTCTGAGACCTAGTATTTAAGCTACTCCATCCTAAATGAGTATTTTAGACAACTATTGTACACTTAAGATTTTTCTGAAAACTGTCCATCAAAGATAAAGAATGGTTTCTGTCCAAGGATCAAGAGTGAGGGAAGAAATATTAAACATCAAAAAATCATTTATTCATTTAAAAATAACAGAACCAGTGCTATTCTCTGTCATCAAAGAGAACATGTAAGGTTAGCTTAAATTACTTTTGTAGACTTTGGTAATATTTTAGTACCTACGCAGGCCTCAATCTTACTTAAAGATCATTTAGGCAAAGTCCCCCAACATCAGGATTGACCGAATAAAACTCCTGGGTACGAACATAGCCCTAAATATGCTGTTCCAAAGAGGAATAGGTTACTGCTTTTGGGGAAAAGAGCTGCCTTGATAACTTCCCTCAGATGCTTGTTTTAAATAAAAAGTTAATGGGAATATTTTTTAAACCAATTTTGGGTACACACTGCCAACCAAATAAAAAAGGAAACCGAACTTTCTTTCCTACTTTAGGAAATTTCCCAACTTTACCTTTAAGATTATAACTTTTTCACCTTTTTTGGACTAATACAATATTTAAATTTTTTTAATTCTGCATTTCAACATAGATAAGAGTTCTTTTTCAAATGATCTTCACAACCCAGAACACAGACATCAGAGCAACACTCATAAGTCACACTGTTTAACTATAATGAGATGAAAATGGACGGATATCTGAAAATAGGTATTCCCTCTGCTCCAAAGGTGAGCAAGCTTTTAACATGTGACCAACACAGAACTCCATTCCTCTGGAGATCCCTCAAACTCAAAACGGTTCCATTTAATAAGTCAATATATTATTCTTAAAAATTAAGTTTGGTCACTAGGAAAGACTGAACAAAAATTATTCCCCTCCCCTCAAAACAACCAAATAGCTCTAGTCATGCCCTGCTCTCCCCACAAAAACAGGGAAGTAGTTGAGACTGAAGCCTTTAAATCTGAAATCTCAGCTCCTAAAACATTGCTGCTATTTGCTCAAAGTTGCAGGTCTATGAATTTCCTTCTCCAATACTTCCCCCATTTATAAATTTATTAACACACATACACATACACACACACACACACACACGCATACATATTCACACACACCCTTACTCTCAAGTAAGACACTTTTTTGTGTTTGTTGATAAATTATGAGGATTATGAACTAGGTGTGTACAGGGTTTCATAGGTGCTTTGTAAACATCAGAGTCACTTGGGTCCTTTTCTCCAAAAGCCTGAAATCAAAATAGACAACCAGGGATCACTACTTTCCCAGACGCTGTTCACAGGCTGCATATTGACGAAGGGCAGAGAAAAAGTCCTCATAACTGATGTTTAGGTGGGAAGGCAAAGAGCTGAAAAGAAAGCACAGGGGAAAAAAGCAATTAGATGATATACTGTAATGGGGGGAGGGGGGGGCCAGAAGGAAAAAAAACAAAAGACGTTAAAGACAGAAGAAAGTGAATGATAAAAATAGAGTATGTCAAACCATTTCTACAAATGACTGCTAAACTCACTGTGAAACACTGCAAGTAAAAAACCATCTCTCCTTCCTTCCCCAAGGACAGAAAAGCAACTTCTAGCAAGACAGAGATTCAGGACCCGTATTAAAGCCTAAGTCTAAGTGAATGCAAAACCGGAGACTGTTTATAAAGGATCTCATTCACACTCACTTTAAAAGTCCTCTCTGTCAGGGTAAAGCCAGCACTGCGCAAAGCGGTCTAGGACAGCCAGACTGGCCACCCCCAGGGCAGCACAGCACGCTCACACGGCTAGTTGCTGAAGCCATGCAGAGAGCAACCGATAAATGAATGTTTACCTCTACCATTTCTATTCGCTCAAGGAGGCAATTACAGGGTGACGTGAAGACACTTTAGGGGCAGAATGAATGTATAGTCAGAGGGTTCCCTGTTAGGTATTTTAAATACTTAAAATAATTTTCAATAATTGACATAAACAATTCTCTAGTGTACACAGCTTTATTGTGAGGCTTTGGGAATTCCAAACTGTACCAGAGCCAAACACCTGGTGAGAGTAGAAGTTGCACTGTGAGCTCCGGGCACGTACATCACAAAAAAAGACTGAACAAAACTACCGTGAATGGACTCCTATCTGACGGTGTGCTGGTTCTCGTAGCTGGGCCTTCTTTATCCTTCCTTTCCCCTCCCTAGCTTTACTGAAATATAACTGACTTCCCATCTCTTCCTTTCAACTGCCAAAAGTTCTGAAACTATGCCTCCATTTCCTTATCTCTTATTAATTCTGCCATCAGCCTTTCTTTCATCTGATTCATTCCACTGCAGCGATAACCTCACAAGGCATCCTCAAAGGACAAAGTCAATGGCACTCCTCTTGCTGAAGCTTGCTTCACATGTCCTCCTCAAACAACCCACTTTACTACGTCTTTCTCATTTTATCCTGTTCATCAACCGCTTGCTCGTATCACTCCTCAAGAAGCACTTAGCACCACTCCCTCCTCAGTGCCCCCAGAGTGGCACTGTCTTGTCATTCCTGTCTGTTCTGTTAGCGCTCTGCCCTTCTATTTCTCCACATTATGATTAAGACATTAAGACACCAGGTGCTTATGGTCTGGTGGGTGGTAGACAAATTCAGAGTAAACCTTAACAGAACGTGATAGGGCTATGATGGATAAATGTACAAAGATCTATGGGAAAGCTTATTATGTGCTCAGTATCTCATGTCCATTATCTGACGTAAATCCTCAACTTCTTATTAAAATACCCATTTTACAAATACAGAGAAGTTTAAACAGCTATCCAAGTCATGTTATTGAACTGCATAGCCAAGATTCAAACTGAGATATATTTGTTCTAAAACATACTCTTCCCTCCAAACTACTCTCAACCTCACAAGGCATCACTGTTACCTTTCTTGGAGCCCAATGCAAAAGGCACCTGAAATGAACTCAGAAAACTGCTGGAGAAAAAAAAAAAAAAACAAGAGAAACATACATCCATCATAAGGAAATCCAGTGTTTGGAGATTTGGGTTCTAATTCCACTTTACTACAAGCAATTATTAAGAAGAGCTACATCTCTTCCCCATTTTCCTCACACCTATAAAATGAGGTAGGGCCATATGATCTACAGCCCTTTCTGACTCTAAAATGCTACATGTTTTTTTCTGCCTTTTTATTTGACAACTTTCCCTGTCTTGCCCCTGAACTTGAAGCATTTAGTAAAAGGCCAAAAGATCCCTTGATACTGTACTCTTCTATATACACTTGAGAAAGTTCCTCTATTTCTCACAGACTCAACTACTGTCACTTCTAAGGACTGTCATATCTCCAACTATCCATTTTTAGCCCTGACTTTTCATCCTGGACCAATTCTGCATCTTCATCTGCTTTCCTAAGTGTTTCCATAAAAGAGACTATGGCCTCAAAATCGTCTTATCCTTGAAATTAATGTTTTCTCTTCAAAATCAATGTTCCCTTGACTTTGTAGTTTCTCTCAATAATGTCATAATTTACCCTATTAGGCTTTATAGCTTAGGAGTCATTTCATTTCTTCTCTAACTTTTAGCAGAGTTTTAAACTACCAAGCCTGCAATTATGCTTAGTAAATAATTCTCATTAGAGACAGAATTTCTAGTATGTTCCTCTTTAAGACTCAGAATTGAAATATATTTTAAGGCTACTGAATCTCTTTAAAATCAGGGGTCACAACTCATGAGCCTATCACCTGTTTTATTACAATACAGCCACACACATTTGTTCATGCACCATCTGTGGCTGCTCAGCTATACTCCCTATGCTGAGTAGTTGCAAGAGGAATAGCTACTAAGGGACTGTATGGACCACATGTTTGCCAAAAATCCTTACCATCTAGCCTTTTGTATAAAGAGTTTACCTGTGTTCTAAATAAGCAATTTCATTCTCATCACTGTATTATCCCCTAAATTATAGCTATGGCCTCTTCACTTGTCTCTCTACCAGATCCTTTCCCAAATCTGATCTACTCTAGTACACAGGTGCCAAACAAATCTTCTAAAATCACCATTTCCACATGATCTACAGGCTCAGTTATTTCCTATTTCCTGTCTAAACCGTTATGCATATTCTTTGTGCTGGAACTTAAAGCCTTCCCAACATCAGTACCCCCAAATTATTTGTTTTCACCTTACAGAGCTGACCCTTGAATAACATGGATTTGAACTGCCTGAGTCCACTTGTACAAAGATTTTTTTGTTTTTGATAAATACAGTACAGTACTATAAATGTATTTTCTGTTCCCTATAATTTTCTTACTAACATTCTTTTCTCTAGCTTACTTTATTGTAAGAATACACCATATAATACGTAGAACACAAAAAATATGTATTAAGTTAGACTTCCAGTCAAAAGTAGGCTATTAAGTTTTTGAGGAGTTAAAAGTTATATACCGATTTTGGACTGCACAGAGGGTCCACACCCCTCATGCCCACATTGTTCCAGGGTCAAGTGTACTACCATATAATGTTATAATACTAACTTTGCTTTGGTAGGGCCAGTTCCCTCACAATTTCTTTAAAATGAGATGTTCATTCCTCCCTTCCCAGCTTTTCTTTTTTCCTTCCTCATCATTCCCTACACTTCTCAGCTTTTCTGTAATTACAAAAATTCTATCCATTTTACACGCCCCAGAGTATGTCATACCTTTTCTTTAAAATCAACAACTCTGACCCACAGGCGTATCTCTCTCACTCCTGGTTTCCTATGACAATGTGTATCAATACCAGGTATCTGCACAACCATACTCTCTTGTATCTGAGTCTTTATCTTCCACTGATACTGTGAAATACATAAGGGAAAGGACCAGTATTATAAGTCTTTGGGAATTCTCACCATACCTACTGCTAGGCTCAAGGAATACTTGCTGAATTGAACCAAAGTCAGTACACTTTTAATTACTTACACAATCTCAGTCAATCTGATGTGCCAGGGAAGAAAGCCTAGTGTGCTCTCCACAGGACCAAACTTCAGTACTAAATCAGGATCAGGGAAACCTTTTGAACCTTATAAAGAAAGAAACACATAGGAATTTAACATGCATTGCTTATAAATAAAATGACGATGGACAAAATCTGTTCATCAAATTGGCTTTTTATGCTTTATCTGTTTTCTTCAGAAGCTTTACTCATATGTTTCCATACCACCACCCCACTACCCAATATATACTTTAGTATCTATGCGGTTTTTTCTCTAAAGTTCATTTAACTGAATGGATTACCTGATAAGATAAGGTAACTCCACTCCCATCCTAAACCCTATAGACAGCCCCCAAATCCCATCCATCTTTCAAGACTCCAGAGTTCTCCTGGCACCCTGAGAACCACATTGCTTTAGGGGTTCTAATGCTTATTCTAGCCATAGAATCCCAGAACGTCAGAGATGAAAAAGAACAATAAAAGTAACTACAATCCTTCCTTCCCGTATGCCCCTTATTTTATAGCTGAGAACAAAAAGATCAACTCCTAGCCATCCAGTATAACTGTTTTCTCCAGAGCCCCAGCCTAGGGAGTGAAAAGACTATACATATGCCTCAACAAAGGCATGGCCATTCAGTCTCACAAACTGGTTTCCATAAGAGACCTAGTTTGAGGGGAAAAAAGGAGATAAGGATAGTTCAATTGCTTAAAAAAAGTAAAATAAATATTAAAATAGTCACTGGTAGAACATAAAAGATGCTATTATCCAAGAAACCCAGGCTCCAACAGTTTCTAATACCTCAATTCTGCCACTAACTTTTGGTCACACAACCTCTCCAGGGCTTAGTTGTTTCAATTGTTAAATAAGGAGACTAATCTAGATTACGCTAATCTAGATTAGACAGGCTCATACACAGGCAGTAATAAAGAATTATTTCCATAAAAAAGTGGCTTTAAAGTCCATATTGATAGAAGTGCATGGACTAAGAATATATATTCCCGTGACTGCTGAAGTACAAATTCTCTTTAGTTAAAAAAAAATTAAATCAAATATGGCAAGAAGGAACTTCTGGCTAATGGTAGTGTGAAGAAGGTGATGAATCCTCCCCCCCAAAACATGTATTAAAACTGAAAAACCTAACATTTAAGGGTACTGGATACCGACCAGTATAAGAAGCAATTATTCTTTTAATAACAAAAAAATGAAACACCAGTAGAGCTTCAGGTGAGAATAGTAAGGGTCTTTGTCTTTCCTGCCTGGGAATGGTCCTAACTCCCATGCCTCTCAGCCAAATCAAATGGAAAGAATTATAGCTTTACCAGCATGAAACTGATAGCAAAACTGGTAGATTTGCTGCTTGTGGCCAAAAGATACAAACTCAATTTGGAACTGGAGACTGTGGGCAGGAGAGGGCAATGATGAAAGCCCAGGGATTTGCCAGCTAAAAGCGGGAAACTCAAAAGGAAACAGATGAGGAAAACACACAGTTTATTGGCCTGATGTTGTGGCCCTAGTTAGGGCAGACAGTCCAATGGTCAGAAATTTACCAGGCAAATCCTGAAAACAAGGGCTCAGCTAAGCCCTCCACATATCCATAGCTGATGAGGAAACTGCATACATGCAAAGGCTGGAAAGAGGGTAAAGAAAGAGGTCAGCAAGGGAGCCCAGGGAAAACTAAACACCAAGAAGACTTGAGAACTGGTGGGAACTTTGCACCCAGCCGCCAACATCACACAGACCAAGGGAGCCTTCTAAACTCCAGCTGTTTGAGCACAACCAGTGTGCAAATCACGGTCCAACACAAAACTAGACAGACATAAGAAGTCACACTAAAACAAAAATTTGAAAATAGAAATTTTGAAAGAAGACAGCAGTTGTCATCTTTATGTAAAGAAAATGTTGGGGTACCTGGCTGGCTCAGTCGGTTAAGCTTCCGACTTCGGCTCAGGTCATGATCTCACAACTTGTGGGTTCGAGCCTCGCATCGGGCTCTGTGCTGACAGCTAGCTCAGAGCCTGGAGCCTGCTTCCGATTCTGTGTCTCCCTCTCTCTCTGACCCTTCCCCGCTCACGCTGCCCCTCTCTCTCTCTCTCAGAAATAAATAAAATATTTTAAAAAATGCAATCTTATATTTAAAAAACCAACTCAGTTTTGGCTCAGGTCATGATCTCAAAGATCGTGACATCTGACAGCGTGGAGCCTGCTTGGGACTCTCTCGCCCTCTCTCTACCGGCCCCCACCCCCCCAAAAAAACAAACATTAAAAAAAACCCAACCAACTTGACAATAAACTAAGAAAAAACAAATCTTGGAGCGTCTGGGTGGCTCAGTCAGTTAAGCGTCCGACTTTGGCTCAGGTCATGATCTCATGGTTTGTGGGTTCAAGCCCTGTGTCGGGCTCTGTGCTGACAGCTAGATCAGAGCCTGGAGCCTCTCTTCTGACTTTGTGTCTCCCTCTCTGTCTGACCCTTCCCTGCTCATTCTGTCTCTGTCTCTCTCTCTCTCTCAAAAATTAAAAACAAAAAAAATTTTTTTTAATTAAAAAAAAGTCTTAAAGACTGCAAAATGAACTACCAGAACTAGTAAGTGAACTTCAGCAAGGTGGCAAAATACAAAATCAGTATTTTTAAAAAAAGCAACTGTATTTTCAAATGTTATTTATCATCAAACAATCCAAAAGCAAAATTAAGCAAACAATCTCACTAATAATAACAACATCCAAAAGAATAAAACACTTGGGAATAAATTTTGACAAAAGAGGCAAAAATCCCAAATCCTGAAATTATAAAACATGGTTAAAAGAAAAATTAGGACCCAAATACGGAGATATACTATGCTCATGGATCAGAAGGCTCATATTATTAAGATGGCCATTCTCCCCAAACTGAGGTACAGATTCAACTCAATTCCTATCAAAACCATGTGCTTTACGGTTTGTGAAACTGACAAGCTGATTCTAAAATTTACATGAAAATGAAAGGGTCCTGAGTAGCCAAAGTTGTTTCACTTCTAAAAAGAGAATCAAAGTTGAAGGACTTAAAGGACATGATTTCAAAGTTTATCAGTAGTAGGCACTACAGTAATCAAGACCTTGTGACATCTGAAGGACAGACCATACAAACCAATGGTAGAGAATAAGAACTCCAGAAATAAACTCAAAGATTTATAGTAAACTGAATTTCAACACAGGAGTCACAGGAGTAATTCAAGGGAGAAAAAAATGGTGGTAGAAGAACAACTCGGTTTGTTTGCCTCATACCATTCACAAAAATTAAGTCAAAATAGATTACGGATCTAAACGTAACAGGTAAAGTGATACAAATTCTAGAAGGAAATAATGGTGACTTTGGGCTAGACAAAGATTTCTTAGATATGACACCAAATGCATGATCCGCAATAGAAAAAAAATGTTAAGTTGGATTTCATAAAAATTAAATATTTTACCTTTTTTTAAGCGTTTATTTATTTTGCAGGGAGGAGAGGGAAAGGGAGCGGAAGAGAGAGAGAGAGAGAAAGAGAGGAAGGAGAGAGAGAGAGAATCCCAAATAGACTTTGCACTGTCAGTGCAGAGACTAAGGTAGGGCTCAATCTCTCGAACCCTGAGATCATGACCCGAGCAGAAATCCAGAACAGGATACTTAACCAACTGAGCCACCCAGTCACCCATAGATTAAACACTGTAAGGAAAAAAAAAAGTAAGTCATGGATTGTGAGAAAATATTCCCAAGTCATATGTTAGTACTGAAAAAAAGATGTGTACTCCAAGTATATAAAGACCTCTTAAAACTCCATAATAAGACAAACAACCTATTAAAGATAGGCAGAATGTCTTGAACAAGTCTTTCACCAAAGAAGATACAGATGACAAATTAGCACATGTTAGTCATTAGGAAAATGTTAATTAAAACCACAATGAGATACTATTACACTTAGAATGGCTAAAATTAGGAAACAAAAACAAAAAATTGACAATCCTATGCCTTGGCAAGGACGTGAAGAACCTAGACTCCTCTTCATTGCTGGTAGAAGGTAACAGTACTATACCTTCTTTGGAAAGTTTGGCAGTTTCTTAAAAACTTAAACATTCACTCAACCACACAACCTAGCAATTCCCTTATTAGTTATCTACCACAGAAAGGAAAACATGTCTGCACAAAGACTCAGATATGAATGGCCACAGTAGCATTATTCAAACAAACCTAATGCATATCAACTGGTGAATGGATAAACAAAATGTACATCCACAGAACTGAATACTATTTACCAACAGAAATTAATGAACTACTAATACATGGAACATGGATGAACCTCAATAATATGTTGAGGAAACAGAACATTAAAGACTATGTTTTATGTGATTCCATTTATATAAAATTTGTAGAAAAGATAAAAGTATAGTCAATAAAAAGCAGACATGTAGTATCTGTAGACATGTAGTGAACTTTTGGGGGTGACAGTATTCAAAGGGCCTGCTTCCATCAGATTTGTAAATTAACTTACGGACTGTGTACATTTTCACTTATCATGGGTTTGACACCCCTGAAGGCAATACCTGGGCTCAACACTTCCGCACTTCTCCACAGCCTCCTTGAATGACCACCTTTGGTCCCTCTATCACTTTTAGGATACCCTCATAAATTAGTCTATGTCTGCGGCCTTACAGAATCCGGGAAATGGTCAACACTCCAGTAACCTACAATGAGTCTCTACAATAGTCTACTTTTAGTCTATTCATTCAGCCCAACACAGCCAGGCACTGAGAGAACACCAGAGTAGGGGAAGAAGGGAGTAGTCAGTGAAAGTCAGGAGTTGGTGAGACCCAAGGCCAGAGAGCGAATGTGCTCTGTGATGGACATGTGTCAATATGAATGACTGAGTTAGACAAAAAAAAAAAAAAAAAAAAAAGCATGATTAATAAGGTAAATGGAAACTCTATTTGAATGAACAAAAAATGTGTATGTGAAATTACATGACTATAGAAGCTATTAATGGACATGAACTTGTGAGAAGCACTTCCCTTCTTCAAAAGGATCAAGGATAGGGCACCTGGGTGGCTCATTCGGTTAAGCATCTGACTCTTGATTTTGGCCCCACATAGAGCTCTATCTTGGGCAAACAGCTTGTTTAAGAGTCTCCCCCCTCCCTCTGTCTCCTACCCTTCTGCCTACTTCTAAACAAAACAAAAGAACCCAAAAAAACAAAAAAAAAAGGATCAAGGATAATGACGGTATGCAGAAGGACCATAAAGTTAAAGCAAAAGTTCCCTAGGAGGTTCTACAGAGCATAAGCAAATTAAAGGCTTTTATAAATAGTTGAAGGAAAAAAATTCTATAATGTTATATTTGGCATTACATGACAAATATAGTAAGTATATTTCATATCACATAATAGAAAGAACACTAAAAATAAAGTGATGAATGCTAATAAGATTATATGAAATTCAAACTTAACAGATAGTTCAAACTAAAAAGAAATAGTAAGAAGAGTGTGATATTATAATAAAACATATGGGTTTGGTCTCTGTCCAGGTTCCAGGCACAGAGCTCCTAAAATTCTTGGAATTTCCTGAATGATAAGAGTGAGAGGAGTATCTTTTGTTATTCATAATAAGCCCCCTTCTGTTAATGGTGACTCTAGGCCGGCCTCTAGATAGCTTTAGGATGGGAGCTAGCTGCCAGGGAAACCAGTCATGTGATTACAGGGCTGCAATTTCTAGCCCTACCTTTCAACCTGCAGGTAGGGAAGAGGAGCTGAAGACTGAGTTCAATCCCTAATAGTCCATGATTTCCTCAATCATGCTAACATAAAGGAACTTGCACAAAATCCCCTAAATGACAGGGTTCCAAAAGCTTCCAGGGAGATGACTGCACTGTGGTGATGAGAGGATGACGGAGCCCAGAGGTCATGGAAGATGACTGCATCCCCCAACGATACCTGGCCCCATGTACCTCTTACACCGGACAGCTCCTGACTTCTATCTTTTGCAATAAACTGGTAAACATAAGTAGAAATTCTTTTCTGAGTTCTGTGAGCCATAGGAGACAGTTATGGGAACTCCTCCCCGCCCCCACACTCCCATTTATAGGCAGTTGATCAGGTGGCCCGTACAGGTGGCATGCACAGGCAGCCTGAAAACTACAACTGGCATCTGAAGTGGGGGCAGTTCTGTGTGACTAAGCCCTTCAACCTACAGAGTCAAACACTATCTCTGGGTGGTGTGTCACAAGTGAACCAAATTGCTGGACACCCATTTGGTGTCTGGAGAATTGGAAAATTCACTGTACAGGAAAACATCCCCCTGGAAGGCTAACAAGCCAAAGTCCGACATTCAAGAACATTCATCAGCCCCCAGCAAAATCCTCTTATATCCTCTCCTTTACCAGGAAGTCCTTTTCCAAGTGAGTGGACTACAAATTTCATTATCTCAAAATCATTTCCACATGTGGGGCTTCAAAATTTCAGAAACATTACAAGTGTAACAACGACAACAAAATGAGGTTTTATAGTGCAGGCTTTATAGTACATACTGTACCCTCTTAGGACAAAATTGAAAACATACGTATTTGTAGATATATGACTTACTAAGTAAACTGTCTAACATATCTACATCCAAATCTGTGGATCTCTTTTGCTGCTGGGCTACTAATTGGCAAAAGTCCTGAGCAGCTCTCACGATATCTGCTTTTCCATCTTCTGGGGAGAGCACCTTCACCGCCGACTGGCAATTTAAAACTGAAGGAAAAAACAAACAAGTTATTAAGAAAACAACCTGTTCCAGACATATTTCAAAATCAGCTTCAAGAAATATTAAGTTCAGACTAAAATAAAAGTATAGTTCTTATAGAAAACATAGATCATTTAACTCCTCCAAATTGAATATAAAACATACTTATCTACTCTCCCCTGATAGGAACCACACATCACATTTGTGTATATATTTACACACTGCCTTCCTTTCAAAGACTTTGTATCTCTGAATGAATCCTCTAGAAAATAGGAACCATAGGCTAGTTTACACTTTTCATTCACCTAAAATGCCATCTACAATCATAGTAGAGTTAGCAGTAAAACAAAGATAAAAATGAAGAATATAGGGAAAAAATGTGTTTCAATGGAACAGGTACTGTCTAACTTATCAGAATCTGATTCTAGGGGAGCTATTTTATAATTGATAGGATTCTAGGTACCTGAGAGGAATGCCAAATTCTTGTCTGTAGACAAGAATGCAAATTCTTTCTTTTTTTTTTTTTTAAATGTTTTATTTATTTCTAGGAGAGAGAGAGACAGCGTGAGCAGGGGAGGGTCAGAGAGAGAGGGAGTCACAGACTCTGAAACAAGCTCCAGGCTCTGAGCTGGCAGTCAGCACAGAGCCCAACGCGGGGCTCGAACCCACGAACCGCGAGATCATGACCTAAGCGAAAGTCGGACGCTTAACTGACTAAGCCACCCAGGCGCCCCAAATGCAAATTCTTTCTTGTTTGGTAGAGGTTCAATTATCTTCCCTCTAACCCAATAGAAAAATCAGTTTTGCCTCTATTTACATATTCATGCAATATTCCTGATCCGTAAGTGTGTCCATTCTTGGGACTCTCTTTTGAACTAGTTACAATCTGCCTGGTTCCTGGTTATTTATTGGTTACATAAAAATCTTCAACATTGTTTATTTTTTAATATCTATGAGAGTCATGATTTTATTTTTTTTGAAAATTATCTTTGAACAAGATGAAGAAAGAAAAGTCTAAATCTGATGATTAAAGAGCGTGACAATTAACAGGGCAAAATGAATAAATGAGTGACAGAATCTGCCTTGAAACACACCCCAAAAAATACATCTGTGTAAGTTAGATACTCAATTGTATACTCATGCTTACCTTGATCATCTTTGTCATTACTATTCGCAAACTCTGGTGAATATTTGGAACAATCTAAACCCAGAAGTTCCTGCTGTTGTTTTAAAATTTCATCCATCAATCTGGAATTATTTCTTTTGAAAATACCTTAAAAAGAAAAAAAACCAAGTAAATCCCAACTAGTTTAATTTATGCTCTTCAAGAATTAATGGGTGTTTGCTGTGAAAACAACACTGCACCCAGAACTCAACAAACTCCATATGAAGCAGTGCCAACTACGCCTAGAGTCTAAAAGAGAAACAAAACAAAAATGTTATTAACACGAGAGTCTGGAGACAGGCTAAAGTTAAAAAAAAAAAAAGGATAGGGATGACTACCTGGAGTCAATATGAATATGATAAAAATTTGGGCACAGAAAGAAATTTTAAGAGATCATTTACTTGAAATCCTCATTTACAGATTAAGAAACTTGACACCCAAAGTCCTTAAGAGACTTGTCCAAGAATCTGTAAGCTACAGAGTGGTCTAGAGGCCTCATCTTCCCGACCCTCAGTCTGATGCAGTTTCCTTGCAGACCCACTATGTGCAATCAATATTATTATCTCTATTTGATTAGTTTTTTTAATGGTAAAAGGAACTATTATGAATTATGTAGAAAGTAGACAGAACACACAAAAGTAAAAGAAATGAAATGTAGTAAATTCAAGCAAAGCATGGAAACTGTTTTTGAGCCTTCAACCATGCACAGAAAGGTTAAAACTTTTAACTGCTATTATGTCGTTGAGAAAGATGAAGAAACTATGTGGCATACATTTAATATAAAACTAACGAAGAGAGTTCTAACTAAAAACAAGGGACAAGTTTTTAGCTGTTTTCAGAGGGGCAGCTTTTTCACTGGCCATTGCCTTTTTGACCTTTACCAAGTGTTCCTACTCTGTAGTCTCAGTCAGATCTGATTTTAAAGTACTTCAAAGATTGACTGGGAAAGAGAACATAGTAAATATATATAAAATAACCCTGAATCTGCTGTAGAGATGTTAACTTGGTAGTCCATGTATAACAGCAGTTCAAAGATTTTTTAAAAAGTCTCCTTTGGTAGGAAAAGCCTTGTAAAATAAGCTAGACTTGAGCTGAGCTTTCCAAAGTTAGAAAACTGAGCTTCAACCTTAGAAAGTTAAAGAAAACGGAGAGGGTATTTAGTTTGGGAAAATGTTTAAGAAAAAACACTGAATATTCAAAAGACAGACAAATGTTGCTGGTGCAAATGATTTGAGAAAAGGGGACAGATATAATTTTCATTTCAAGTTGCCTACCAAGTGGGTAACCAACACTTTCTAAGCAATGTGGGAATGCTGGAAATTTATAACTTTAGGAAAACGAACCTGGAAATGGTATAGAGGTCAGGCAGCAGAGTACGGCAACAGTCCATTTGTAATTTGATGAAACAATTGAAGAAGTTCATTACAAAAGAACTGAGAGAATGAAGAGCATGACTTCATGAGAGGTGAACAGAGAAAATTCCATGTCTTTAATCCTAGCTATAAGAAAATAGTGACTTTTGTTTCAAGTGGGGAATTTCTAGCAGAGAACTGGTCTGAAGGAAAACATAAGCTTAAGTTTTAGACACCTGATGATAGAATATTTAGGCAGCAGTACTGAGAAAGTGATTAAGACACATGAGGGAAGGACACTGAAAAGAGGTCATATAGGGATGCCTGGGTGGCTCAGTCCGTTGAGCATCAAACTCTTGATCTCAGGGTCATGAATTCAAACCCAATGTGGGGCGTGGGGCTTACTTAAAAAACAAAAAACAAAAAGAGGTGATAAGCACCATGTGAGTAGAGATCTTAACTGTGTTTACTCACCAGGCTAGCACAGTGCCTGGCACAGAACAGACACTCAACAAATGTCTGCTGAAAGAAGACAACAGTCAGAGACAGGCTAGGGGACTTAATAAGACCTCTTTAGGGTAAGTGACATTTCATGGAGCCCATGGAGAATTGGGAGAATTCTACAGAGGCGAGGCTGGGAAGGCAACATAACAAAAGATAGAGATATTGACATACATTTGGGTGTCATCATCCTTAAGGTGAAACTCAAACATACCCACAAGAAGTGAAAAATAGGACCTCCAAAGGTAAGGAAACACATGGAGAAGAGCAGGGGGCTAAGGCTGTGGCTCCTTGCGAAAGCCGACAGTCATAAGACCAAAAGCTAGGAAGTATGGAAGTGAACACTGGTAGCACCCACATGCAGAGCAATAAAAAATATTTAGTCCCAAATACAAACAAAAAGTTTAACGGAAGGTGATTAGTATCAGAAGCTATCTGAATAACAATGCTTAGGACAGCAATACTTGTGCAACAATACAGATGTGTAGGATATAAAGATTATGTTCAAGCCAATCATAAAATTGACATATATGACACAAAGCATGTACAAAACAGTTATATGATATAGGCTTATTAATGTTACAAGATTTCCAGGTATTTACGCAAGTGAAAAATAAAAAAATAATTTAGACCACACTTTGGTCTATATCATAGATGTACATTATGGAAGGCATAAGAATTTTAAAAACAATGCCGGATCTCCACAACACTGCTAGAACACATAAACCTACTAGAATGTAGATTTATTCATTTTAATAGTAACCCACCACTAGGAACCCTTGCTTTTGTCTACTTAACAGCACACTGACCCCTTCCTTTGATACTTCCTTTGGACCTATGCTTCAGTGCTCCCTAATTCACTCCTCGCTGCCTTAGCTTCCAAATTAAAATGGGAACACATTTCAGGAACCCTTGTTCTCTCCAAATCAATGGATGACATTCTTTATCACCAAAATGGTCACTACCTCTTTTCAATCTATATCCTTTCCTTCTCAATCTTTCTTAAGTGTTACCATTAATGACCAAGCTCCTCAATTCTCAAAATTCTATCCTTACCCCACAGCTTAAACGTCCTTTCTCAGTTCTATTCCCAGCCTGCTGCTCCTTGAATGGCCCCTTCTCACTGTGCACGAAATCCTTCCCTCTTCCCATGTCTAACTGGAAGATTACTCCTAGAGTTCCTTTCTCAGCCTTCTCTTCCTGTCCATGTGCTCCTCCTTCTCGGAGTCTAGTCACTCATGGGACTTTAAAACCACTCAGGGCCAGGACAAGGGTAAGATGAGTGAAGCAAACTTAAGTTGGCATCAAAAACTCTAAGATAAATAATAACAACGAATTATCTTTAACAACTTGATGCAAAAGCATCCACGATGAACAAAAAATTAAAAGTTTAAGTAAAAACAGGATCAGCATTTAACAATTCCAGTTCTGGGGCACCTGGGTAGCTCAGTTGGTTAAGTGTCCAACTTCAGTTCAGGTCATGATCTCGCAGTTCATGAGTTCCAGCCCCTCAACAGGCTCTATGCTGACTGCTCAGAGTCTGGAGCCTGTTTCAGATTCTGTGTGTGTGTGTGTGTGTCTCTCTCTCTGCCCCTCCCCCACTCATGCTGTCTCTTCCTCTCTCAAAAATAAACAAACATAAAAAATAAAATAAAAAATTCCAGTTCATTCAAATATCTAATTCTACCCAGAAGTTCTATAAGCATCTAAACACCCTAAAACATGGCAGCTTATCTCTTAAAGCTCGTTCTCAGGGAGCCTGAGTGGCTTAGTCAATTAAGTATCTGACTTGGGCTCAGGTCATGATCTCACTGTTGTTGAATTCGAACCCCACCTCAGGCTCCAAGCTGACAGTGTAGAGCCTGCTTGGAATTCTCTCTCTCTCTCTCTCTCTCTCTCTCCCCCCTTCTCTCTGCCCCTCCCCTGCTCACACTGTCTCTCTCCCTCTCCCAAACTAAACTTAAAAAAAATTTTAAGAAAGCTAGTTGTTAAACACTTACATCAAGTTCTACTTTAAAATCTTTTTTAAATGTCTATTTATCTTTGAGAGAGAGAGAGAGAGAGAGAGACAAAGCACGAGCAGGGGAGGGGCAGACAGTGAGGGAGACACAGAATCTGAAGCAGGCTCCAGGCTCTGAGCTGTCAGCACAAAGCCCGATGCAGGGCTCAAACCCATGAACTCTGAGATCATGACCTGACCCAAGTCAGATGCTTAACCGACTAAGCCACCCAGGTGTCCCTATAACAAGTTAAAAAAAAAAAAAAATGGAGCAGTACCATAACTGTAAAACTGATATGCACTTAGGAACTACACTTGGAAGGGAAAAGGCTATAGGAGAACAGTGAATGTATAAGGGTGATAGGAGAGCAGGGGATTTAAAACTGTAACTGGGGTAAAACTATATATAATTAAAAGGGGGGGCGGAGCCTTTTTTGGTTCTATTTTTTTTTTTTTTTAAGTTTAATTTTGGGAGAGGGAAAGAGACTGTATATGCTTGCAGTGAAGAAGGAGTCAAGAGAGAGGAGGACAGAGGATCTGAAGCACGCTCTGTGCTGACAGCAGAGAGCCCAATGCAGGGCTCAAGCCCAGGAACCATGAAATCGTGACCTAAGCTGAAGTCAGACACTTAACCAACTAGCCACCCAGGTGCCCCATGTTGTTCTATTTCTAATAAAGGCATCACTACCTGCCCAGTCACCCAAGCATCTTCTCTACTCTCTAGTATTTTCATGATCACTTCCAATGTGCTATTAATATGCTATTAATATGCTAAACCTATATGCTCATCTACAGCAATATTTCCCCCATCCATTTCCATTTGTCCATTGTCCCCAGCTGTTTCAAGTTTTTATTTCCTCATTAAAATATTCCAATCACATGATCTTCCAATGAGTCTTCCTGCCTCTTCTAGCATGTATCACTGGACTGAAAACCAGATTAATCTTTGGGTTCATCTTCAATCCTGACATATTCCAATTTTAGTATCTTCAATGGCTCCTCAAATGCTTAATGTACTAAGAGGAAACAGCTCAGACCAGTATTAAGATTCCAGCCTATGCTTTCATACTTGGTGTATGGAAATAATGTTTATGAAACAAATGAATTGATTTCTCTGTAGTGCTGTATCCCTAGCAAATTCGAACTGTCGTATGTCCCCCCAAAGCAGATGACATGAGTCCAATCTCCATTCTTTATGTTACCTCCCCAGCCCCACACCTATGAACTTTTCACAGGCCAGCTAAAATGTCACTTACTCTTAAGAGACCCTTCCCAATCCCCCAGCCGGATGTGCCCCATTCCTCCTCTGACTCATCTTTACCTCCACCGAATACACACATTTTGTTCAAACTCCATAATAAACAATATTCTACTTTTTATCATAATTATAACTTAATCCCCTACTGAACTGTAGTCTTCCTTATGAATTTCTGTCTTACTTCTTTTCCCCTAAGGCACTTTCCACATAGCAGGAGTTCAATGTTTATTTAATAAACTGAATTAATCAGTGCACAAAGTGCCACCTAACAACAAAACCTAAATGGACAGGTCACTAAATGGAATTTTTAAGAAATTTCCAGGAACCTCTCACAATAAAAGCAGGTACTTCCTCACTGCAAACAGGCAGAAATTCTGTTAAAAAGGAAGAATATGCAAAAGCACAGTTACAAATTATTTTTTATAAAGAAGTTCATAGTTATTTTAAACACAACCTTTGTCTTCGCTAATTTGGATGGAGAAATTAGATACACAAGTACCATCTCTGAGAAGTGCACAGATAAAACAAAGTATCAGAAAGATGATTCCTGATTGTTCATGGCTTGCCCCCTCCAGAAATCTGATTACATGCTATGCTGCCTATCTCACATACCCATAGGCAATACTATCAGCTTGAGATTTTCTTCAGGATTCAAAGTCTACATACACATACTTCACGTGATACACAAGAAATGCAAAAAATGTTAAGAGTGCCTTTGCCTAAGATAGGCAATTCTCCTAATAATATCATAGTATGGTATTAGGCAAGTATTCATACTTGTGGAATTCTTTTTCTCATACCACACTTCATCTTGTTTGCCTTCACGGAATCTACTAAAGCCAAACTGGTGTAATAAAAAAAACTATGACAAAAGTCATTGTAAAAGGAAGCTGAGATTACACTTACTCAGAAATAACTGACTTAAGAGAAAAACATTTGTGAATACTTTTTGGAGAAAATCATAATTTACAGAACTGTACAGTAATAAGATGAAATAATCATTTTAAACCATCCTTTTACAGATGAAGAAGAGGCTCAAAAAGGTCAAGCAACTGTCCTTGGCCAAGAGTCTAAGACTCTGGAACTCAGGTCTCCTGGATTCTAATTATTCAGTTCAGTAACTATTTCTAACATTGATAAGCAAATGATGGTAAACCCACTTTACTAATATACCCATTAAATTCTGAATTCCCCTCCCCAAAAGTTGAACTCTCTTAAATATATAAAACTGGCCTTTTTACAAATAAGCAGTATCTTTTGAAAAAACCAGAACGGGAGATCTTTTTTAAAAGGTTCTGAAGGTTTCACAGGGCTGTTATTTGAGTTAAGAAAAAATAACTCTGGTGATGCCTGGGTGGCTCAGTTGGTTAAATGTTCGACTTCAGCTCAGGTCAGGATCTCACGTTCGTGAGTTTGAGCCTCGCACTGGGCTCTGTGCTGACAACTCAGAGCATGGATCCTGCTTTGGATTCTGTGTCTCCCTTTCTCTCTCCCCATCCTCTGCTCATGCTCTGTGTCTCTCTCTCTCAAAAATAAACAAACATTAAAAAAAGTTTTAAAGAAAAAAGAAGTTTTTGCAATAATGATTTCAAGAATTTTATATAATGTTTGCTCTACAACTTTTTCTCTTGTATTCTCAATTTCATAAATGTAAATTATATATATTTATGGAAAAGATATATGAAAGAACTATCTTTTAAAACACACAAATGCACACACACACACACACACACACACACACACACACACACACGAACATCTACAACTTCCATAAAAATAAATAAATAAATATTACACCAGAAAAATGGGATCCCAGAAAGACGTACAATGTTTTTGGTATTTCTTGATAAACATTAGGTACATACTTTTGGGGCCAAATGTAAACTTTTTATATCCTAAGAAATACCTATTTTGAATTCTAGTATTAAAAACTACTTAAGATGTTCAACATTTAGACCAATAATGTAACTTAATGTCCCCTAACCATTCATCCTAAACTGAATGTCCCCTAACCTTAGCATGGTAACACTTCCAATTTTTAGTGTTTCCTAGTCTTTGTTCCCATGCATGTATAATCCCGGCCTATATGAACATGCAATTTTATATCTCGCTTTTTTCACTTATTTAACATGTATCCTTCCTTGGTGCTAATCTCATGATTATTATAACAATTGCATTATTTAACAGAAAAGTCTTTGCTGATTTGTTCCAGCTCTCAAAATATAAAAATCAATACTTCCAGAGCTAAGATCATTACTACTAAAGCTACTGCATATTCTCTCAGCATTTAGGTTTTCGTCACATTCAAAGAAAAGAAAAATGCCAATATAACTGGTGAACACAGAAGTTAAGTGGAACGAAGGGCATTATATGAGGCCAGGCAAAGGGGTAATATGAAGGGGTCTCTGGGCCTTGGTAATGAGCTGAGAAAGCATGCCAAGTACAAAAGGAAGCCATTGGAAGATTTTATTCAGAGTTCAAATGGTGTTATCAAAAAAGATCACTTTACTGGGGAGTAAAGAATGGACTATACAGGGGCCAGAATATAATCAGGTGGCTACAGCAATAATCCAGATGAAAGATAATGACAACTCAAACTGGGGTGGCTGCAATGGAAAACCAAAACAAGTATCCAATTTGGAACATATTCTAGAAGTAAGGCCATGGAGGCCTGCTGATAACTTATAGGTGGAATACAATGTAAGAGACTCATAGAAGACATCTAAGTTTTTAGCTTGAGCACATGGCTGAAAGGTACTAGTATGTTTTAAGATGAGAAAAACTGGGGCGCCTGGGTGACTCAGTCGGTTAAGCGTCCAACTTCGGCTCAGGTCATGATCTCCCAGTTCATGGGTTCAAGCTCCACGTTGGGCTCTGTGCTGGCAGCTAGCTCAGAGCCTGGAGCCTGCTTCAGATTTTGTGTCTCCCTCTCTCTCTGACCCTCCCCTCCTCACACTGTCTCTCTCTCTCTCTCTCTCTCTCAGAAATAAGTTTTTTTTAATTAAAAAAAGAAAAAAAAATAAAGAAGAGCAAAACTGTGAGAGGGGTCTGAGGGGGGTGAAATTCAAGACATGTTTTAGACATGTTAAGTACCTGTAATGCCTAAAAAAAGTATATCTGTTAGGTAGTGAATTAGATATAGGAGTCTGGAATTATGGGAGAGATGGACTGGAGATACAAATCTGGGTATGAGCATTTAAAGGATTTTTAAAATGATAAGGTTAGAGAAATCATCTGGGACAGGGGTCAGCAAACTACTGCTATGGGAACACAACTACACCCATTCTTTTATAAGTTCTTTTTGGCCTCACTGGCAGAGTTGAGTAGTTTTAACAGCAACCTATAACCCATTAACCTAAAATATTTACCATTTCACCCTTTAAGAAAAAGTTGTTGGCCCTTAACCTAGGAGATCGCATGAACAACAGAATGACAAGGGGGTATATGCAGCACAGTACTCTAGGACACCCCAACATTCACAAGTGGAAAAAATGAGAAGCCAGAAGCCTCAGAAGGAACAGACAGCAAGACAGGAAGAAATCCAAGCATACATACATTTCAAAGACAGTGGAATTAAGTATGTTCCAGCCACCCATTAGATTATATGCTGTATTCAGGTACCGTACTGGAGTCCTTTGAAATCTTTACTATACTAATCAAAATTATATTTTAGAATTATAGGTTTCACTATTTAGTCTACTCTTTCACTCAAGCATGCACATGTTAATTGGCTAATACAACCATGACATATGTACTTTTTTCAAATTAAGGAAGCCAGGTAAGGAGTTTAATTAGACAAGTATTCAGTCAGCAAATCTTATCGCTATTCCTTAAATCCTGCTTCTTCTAAAATTTATGTGAAATGAATATTCAACTCCATAAAATGAAACTTTTAAAGCACATATTTAATATGCTTTCTTTTAAATCTGAAATTATGGGGCATTAGGTGGCTCAGTCAGTTGAGGGTCCGACTTTGAATCAGGTTATGATCTCACGGTTCAGGAGTTCCAGCCCCCAAATCGGGCTCCGTGCTGACAATGTGGAGCCTGCTTCCAATTCTGTGTCTCTCTCTTTCTCTTTCTCGCTCCCTCAAAAATAAACCAACACTAAAAAATTTTTAATGGAAATTAGAATTTTTACCATGGTTATTCCCTACTTTCTACAGAAACAGACTTTAAGAAACAACGAACATCAAGTGTTCATAAGGACACAGGAAGGGAAGAGGGAAAAGTGAGATAAACACTAAAACAATCTCTCCTAGTTATAAAGCATCTCACCAGCTACGGAATTAATGTAATACTTTAAAAATAAATGCCTGTCCTTCAAAATGGCCTACCTTTTCCCCTTTTAAACTAGATACCTAAGTAAGTTGCCTAGTGGCTACACTCACTTAATTTCTCTAACAATCCAAGAGGCAATCTTCAGAGAAGAAAACATGTATTTATGGAGCAATTATTTAAAATTAAAAAAAAACTACCATCAAAACTTTACATGACTAAAGCAGTCCTAACAAAATAAATCTTATACATCATTAAACAATTTTACTTCAAGAGAGAGCCCCAGGATTAGGAATCAGCGTGTCGTAGTAGCAAAGATCTGTGTGTGACGGTGGCACAGCATAATGGAAGGAGTGCTGTGTTTCAAGTCCCAGCTCTTCAGCAGGATAGATGTGTAAAATTAATGAACCACGTGGACTCTCTCAGCCTCGGGGTACACATTTTAAAAATGAGAATATCTTCAAAGACTCTGTTCACCTGACAGACAATTCAACAGAGCAGGTGTACCATGATATTAAATTTAGTTCATTCAGAAAGTGTCCTATGAGTCATAGGATGGACATTTATATTAGTGGTATGAAGAAAATCCTATTTGCCTTCATATATGTTACAAATCATTTCTATCACCAGTAAATAAGTACCATTTAACCAAGGCTTTAAGATAACATGACATAATTAGGAACAGTATTAAAAGTTAGGATTGTAGTCCTATTCTCTTAGGAGAGAAGGCAGTATAGCAAAATCGTTAAGTATAAAAGCTTTGGAATAAGATTTAGTTCAAATTCTAGATCTGCTCCTTTCCAGATATGGGTTCTTGGCTAAGTCTCGGTTTCTTGATCTGTAAAACTGCTAAGGATTTAATGGACTTCCTTGCATAGTATCTGGTACACAGTAAGAATTCAACAAAGACTAATTATTCCTATTAAGTAAAAGTTTATTTTCATACACAGACCTAGTACTATGGTTAAACAGAAGAGCACTGAAGAGGAAGAGGTCATTTCAAAAGTTAACAAAAGCCGAATAAAGCTTTTCAAAATTAGCAAAACTGTAGATGGAATAGTAAGTCAAGAGGTTATCTAGGAAGTAACAGTCAGAACGGACATTATAAGGATTGATGATAGCCTTTCGACAGATAGCAAAGTCTCTGGCACAAAATGAAGAGGACATTCTAGGATGCAAAGATAAATGTGAAATTCTGTACAAGACATGAACTACACAAAGGTGAAGACTAGGAACAGATGTTGTCTTACTGAGGGAAAATAAGTGGGAGTTTGTACTGCTTAACATATCAACATGTAATCACAATACAACTGCATTTTCAACACTTCTTCCAACTCCGTATTTCAACATAAGGAGAACAAGAAGTACTTACTAAGACCATACTTCCCAACAGCATCTGTGTCAGTGTGTCACATACGTAACTAGGGAAACTACATTCATTTCCCTCCATTATGTTAAAGTTCCTGGGTACTTATGATAGGAAACAAATTACAGGTAGAACACCAAGCTACCTACACACTGTAAGAGAAGCAAAGATGAGAAGGATGGACAGTATCTGTGGAGCTTAAATCTAGTAAGAAAATTTACGCACATATACATGACTACTATTTCAGAAAAGAGAAATACCTTTGAAGATGTACAAAGTTTTGAGGAGATTCAAGAATAGATCAAGATTAGAAATGGAATACTCAAGAGAGACTACGTAAGAGGTGACAGGACAGACTTACAAGGATCAGTGACAGCGTTCTGACAAGTAGATAGCCATGTGTCAGGAAAAGCCATCTGTAGGAGCCATTTGTCTTGGGGAGGGGGGGCGGGGCGGGGTGCTGAGGAGGAGGAACATCAAGCAACCTAAACGTGGATGAGGCAAAAGGTATATAAAATAGTGAGAAGTAGGTTGGGGAACCCAGGAGTACACTGGGCAGACATTTTTAATGCCAGTGTGAGAAATCTGTATCCAAAAACAATTTCAGAAGACACCTAGCACAGATTTACAACCACAGAAGTAACACTAGAAAGACCAAGATGAAAGATTTGTTTCCTTGTTGTGTTGCTAGATTCTCACACAGACCGCAATGCCTTATTCTAGATCATTCCAATTTATAATAATCAATACTAAGACCCTACCCAGATTTCCTCATTCATGAAGAGGAGCATGAAGAATGAATAACTTGAGGCAAGGCAAACAGCAGAGTATCCCTCAACTTGTGTTAGGGTCAAACGTGAAGGTACAGAGGCAGTATACAGACAGATGGGTAAAAAGAGATGCTCAGGTCCCACTCCCCTAAGTCAGTCTGATCAATAACTGTGCTGAATCTGTATTTTTTATAAGTATCCCCCAAAACTCTTTCTCAGATGGTCCACAGGCCACATTTAAAAAAATTTTTTTATGTTTTATTTATTTCTGAGAGAGAGAGCATGAGCAGGGGAGGGTCAGAGAGAGAGGGAGGTACAGAATCTGAAACAGGCTCTAGGCTTTGAGCTAGCTGTCAGCACAGAGTCCGACACGGGGCTCGAACCCACGAACCATGAGATCATGACCTGAGCCGAAGTCAGATGCTTAATGAGCCACCCAGGCGACCCTAGGCCACATTTTGAAAAATACTGTCCTATAGCAAGGTCCCCAGCATGGCACCAATATATCTGGGCAAAACAACAGATTTCATCATTGAAGATGATAATACACACCCAGATAATGTGGAGCCAAGCCAGCACAGCACCCCTCAAGTAATAACACCAAAGGTCACTGAACTCCAGGTTTTGTGTGACAAATCAGGCGAATCTCTTTACTGGAATTCTGGACTTAAGAAATCCTGTGAAAACAACTCCAATTTCTAATAGATGAAAGAATTACAGGCAGAAATTATTATAATCAAGAAATATGGCAGGTAAATGAAAATAAAAAGTTCAGTTCTTGGCAGTCAAACCGAAGTAAATATCAATGGGTTTTTTGGTCTAAGAATAAAATAAAATCTTTTTATATTTTATTATAATTAAATTATAATTAATTAGAATGAATCCAATTATAATTAATTAGATCCAATTATAATTATCCAATTATAATTAATTAGAATGAATACTTATTTAAACTCAAATTTTTAAGTGAAAGCGTACAGGACAGGGAAAAATGTAAGAAGGTACAGTTAGCTTGTCTCCAAGATCTCTGCCATCAATCCCCCTGCCTCACCCCCATCCTTCCCACACTTGTCTCCCTTGCACCTTTCTGGACAAGTTATTATCACAATAAGAGGTAAAGTCTATTTCACCATTTTCTTGATTTGGGCCAGACCAGTGACTTCTCAGGAGTACAGCAAAAATAACACTGCATGATTTCCTAAGCCAAGTCAAAGAACCCTTGTAAGCTTTGGCCTCTGGTTAGGTCTTTGGGAACATCTCGGGAGAAGCCAGCTACCATCTGACTACCCTGAGGCCGCGATTAATGAGGAAGCCCAAGCCAGTCACGTAGAAAGACTCTGTGAAGACAGACGACTCACCTGCCCTCATCTATTCCAGCTATTAGGAACCAGGTATGGGACTTATGACAAGAAATTTTTATGTCCCAGCCACTATCTGACAGCCACCTTCTGAGTGATGAATCCCAAAAAAGAAATGATCAACTGAACAGAGTCAACGTGTAAGCTGTGGTTTTAAAACACTATGCCCTGGGGTAAATAACTAGAACAGTCACGCAAACCTTCACCCTACCTCATTTCTCAACTTTTCATTATAGAAACTTACTTATATTTACTGTTCCCCACAGTACTCAGCACTGTTGGTAAGGCCTGTCTAATAGGAAAGCTACCAAAAGGGAATTCCCTATTCACAGACAGAGGAGGGAGGGAGAGAGAACACTACTGTTCATGCTTATTCAAATTCTACCCACTTTTGCAAAGCCTAGCTCAAGTGTCACCTCCTTCCTTCTCAGGAGCATAGGGGGATAACCCTGCTTTGCAGGGATTTTTCTCTTTCCTTAAATAATGTTTCTGCCACTCACTTAGCATATTAACTTACATTAATTTTTAGTAGATATCCTTAACTTGAGAAATTTTAACTTTAAGAAACACAGTTTCTTGTATTCCTTTGTATCCCAGTGCTTTACACCATAATAAGGTACTCAATAGATGTGGAATTTGTAAAGATGTTGACAGGATTTTTTTAAACCTATAAAGAAACGGGTTTAAATAAAAATTTGTTTGGGAAAACTAAATAAAGCTTAAGTGGTCATACCAACCCTGAAAAGGACAACTTTCCTCACATAGCCACACAGCTCGTTTTCTCACCTTTTTCAGGTCAATACTCAAAAGTCAAAAGTCAATGAGGTCAATAAGGCTTCCCTTGCCCACCCTACCTAACGCTGTACCCCATCATTGCCTTTCAACATTCCCATTCCCAGTTTGATTTTTTCCTCATTTCATTTATGATCTAATTTACCACATGTTTTACTCTTTTATAACATTTGTCGGGCTTCCATTAAAATGTAAGTTCCATGAGGATAGGGATTTTTGTCTGTTTTGTGCACTGATGTACCCCTATGCCCAAACCAATACCTGATATTTAATAGCCAATTGTTACTGTTGAATGAATGAATGAATGAATGAATACCAAGAACAGGTCAATCAAACAATGAAATTATCCCCTAAAAAATAATTAAAACTGCTTTTATAGTGGGACACAAAGTGCCCTATGTCAATTCACTGGAAATAACCTTAAAACTCCTTTAGGTTTTCAGTCAATGTCTGGTTAGCATGACTTCTTCCTTCCTATCAACAATAACTCTTCTTTTAGCAAATATGACACGAGATATTTCTGAACCACATCAGCAATTCAAGAACAGGAATTGTCAGAACAAGGAAGTGTGGCAATATTACAATCTGTAGGCACAGTCACCAAATTAAACTATTTAGCTATACATCTGCCTTCCCTACTTGAACCATAAGGGTACTTGCTTTAAAAGACTCACTTCTATATAAGGGATGCACTTGTAAGTCAATTCACCCTATTGTTTAATGGCTTTAGCTAATTTCCATTTCTGCTTCACTTCTTTCTTTCCCCACACAATATTTCTGTTGCATTGGTTTAAGCAAAGACTGTGTTGCTTCCTAACAGTCTTGTGATTTCTATTGGTCTGCTGAGTTTGGCAAGTTCCATAAAATGTCAGCCTTATTAAACTTTACCCTATGGGTTATATCATCAGTTGATGATGACAGACTACTGAGTCACTATATTCCTTGCTGACTGCAAGGAAGTGACAGGTCAGTCAAAGATTACTCTAATACTGTGCAAGAGTTACTGTCTGACCTTGACCTACCCTTTCTGAGAAAACCCTGCACTTTCACATACCTATTTGACAAAGACTTAAAGGGAAAAAATCAAAGGTAGTGTCTGTGGAACATACCGGTATATGTTACTGAGCAAAGAAGATAGCATTAGTTTTCTTTCCTTCATACCAATACACCTAAAACACTGTTACTGCCACATCTTTACGTCTAAGGAAAGGAAATTACACTACTTTCAGGATCTGACTGAAATTCAAAACTGACATTTAGAGCCTTCCTCAACCTAACCTCCTAGTCATAATTTCAGTCCAACGGAAAGCCCATTTCCTCTGCATGAACTTCTCAAACTCCTCCAGTTCAAAATTTCTCTCCCCCATTCTCATTGGTGTTACTTACTCCCAACACTTCTTGCTATTAACCAAGAAGTTACTTATGTATCTACTCTCCATAAACCTGAGAATCCATGGAGTTAAATGTAAGATTACAAGGAATGTGCGTATTAGTACGGTGCTTAAGGTTTGTAGCCACCCAATAAATGGTGAATTCTTGTACTTAAAAAATATCCCATGGTGAAATGCATTCCCTCAATCAGAATTTAAAGGAGGGCAATTACTGTATCAAGTACTGTGTTTAGCCACTAAGGATCAAGGATTGCACGCTATCCGAGACCTCCGAAGGCACAGGTGACTATTTTCATTTTGCCTATCCATCTCTCACATACTTTAGGTAAGCCCAGTTCAGATACTACCTGCCCCCAACCACACAGCGTATGCATAAATCCTTCACAGGCTAGCAGTAATTTAACAGCAGTGCCTTGAATCTCTCGGAAGAAACACTGTAGTATTAAAAATGGGGTGGGGGAGGAAAAACGTACGCGGAAAAGCGCAGATGCTGGTGACCCTCAGGTCCCTCTTTTGTGAAACATGTGTATACAAATAACATCTACTCTACTGGGACTTTACAAACAGTAAGAAATACTTTTTAATTGCACAGAAAGCGACCCTACCAAATTCAGGGACTTAGCAGGTGTTACTAAAGCTTATCTCCCTTCCTCGAAAGCGATAGCACCGTTAGGGTGCACCTCAGGGTGCACCGCAGGGCCGTGGGACCGGGCAACTGGAAGAGCAGGGAGCGCTGCGGTGCGCCGTGCGCCCCGGATACACCTGCCGGATGTGCGGGCTCCCCGGCCGGAGTCGCCCCCGTCCCCCTACACGCGCCGGACCTCACCTTGGTGGTCGTAGACACTGATGTAGGAGATGCCCACAGCCATACACCACACCACGAGGCTCGCGATATCCGAGAAGCTGGGTTCCTGCTCTTCGGTGACCACCAAGCCCATGTGCACTGGCAGCTTCTCCAGGGAACGGCCGTCCGCGCGCCAGCTCAGCCGGGGGTGGGCGGCGGCCGGGCCCGGCCTCCCTCGCGGATGCCGGTGGTGACGGCGGTTCCTGCCGACAGCCGGGGGCTTGCGGAGCGTGAAGCCGAGCGGCGCTAGGACCGCGGCAGAGGCGGCGCGGCAGCAGCGCCGCCAGATCCAGTTCCAGGTGCCGAACCGAACGCGGAGCCAGGAGGTGAGCGTGCGGTGCAGGCAGAGCAGAGCATGCAGCACCCGCCACACCAACTCGTACAGCCCCGTCATACTCCCGTGGCGTCCAGGCGCCCTCTCCTCCCTCCGTCCCACACCCGCGGGGCGACAGCTTCTTATCCAGCCCGGCGGCCGGCGCGGGCCATTGCTCCACGTTCCCCCGCCCCCCACGCCCGAACCCCTTTCCACTGCCAACACCTCACCTCGCCCCCGCCGCCATCTTCCTCCTGCCTCGGCAGCCCCGCCCCTACTAGTACATGGACGGCTCTGATTGGTCGATGTGGAACTCTGACGCGACTTCTGAGTCCAAGGATGTGGCCTAACCAGGCGCCGCGGAGGAGAGCGCGCTCGTGCGGACTTAGCGGGCTGGGGACCGCGAGCGCCCTCTAGGCGTGTGGAGAACGGGGAGCGGACGCCACCAACCCTTGCCCGCTGGACTCCACAGACAGGCGCTCAGCGGCTTCAAGGTTGGAATGGGCGACTTTAGGGACTCCGCGTCCCTCGAGGCCTTGGGTGTCTGATACTGCCTGTGTCCTTTCACGGCCCAGCCAGAAACGGCTTCTAAGGGGCAAAAGTGGCCCAACTGGATTACGTTACAAACGCCGGAAATAACCTAGAAATAGAAGGTCGCCCTCAGCAAGTGTGGATGTTGGGGATCAACGAGGGTCCTGGAAAGGAAGTGTGCGGAGACAGAAGCGTGCCCCTTAGAGAGGTCCTGCTACTGTTCTTTGGTCAAACCTTGTACCTGAGGCTAATTCTTCCCAAAATGTGAATGAGGATCTTTAGGAGTGTTCTTAAAACGTAATTCTGCCTATGTCCTTCCCCTCTAAATGGAGTCTTTACTGGCTGTCCATTGCATCATACATAAAAGGGGGTTCCATGGCCTGGCAACTGGACCATAAAGTAGTCCCCCAGGCCAATTCTGTGCTTCCTGTGCCGTTTGCCCCCTTTTGCTCACTTCCTTTCACCTTAATCCCTGTTTCCTAAGTAGATCTTGCCCAAGCCCCAACCCATTTCTCAAATGTTATTTTACACGCCCAGTTTCTCAAGTGAAAATTCCCTTGATCCCCAAGCCTGTCATTTCTTCCTCCTCGTAAATCTCACCACCGTTAGCAAATTTCATGGTTCTACTTTCCGTTTTCATATACAGATTACCCTCGAAAAATGTACTGGGTTAGGGTGCCAAAACTCCCCTCCCCCCTCAGTCAAAAATCCTAGTATAACTTTTAACTCCCCTAAAACTTTACTACATCTCCCCGATTCCTCTGCACTTGGTGCTCTGGTGATGAACCAAGAGGAGAGAGAGGAAAGGCAGTGACCAGGAAAGCCTACAGTCTTCCTCACTAGCCATTGCTGTTTATGTGACTACAGGATGCTCTGCTAAGGAAGCTTCCCAGACACCAGCGTCCTTCTGAAATTCTGTATGTTCCAAAGAACAGCCACCTACCCACACACACTGCTACATTTCTCTGACATACTCACCTCTATGCTCCAAAGTTTCCCACTTCTGACAAGACTAGAGCCATTAATCTTGTCCTTCCATGGTCAACTCTCAGGTCTGAAGGCACCTGCAGGCTGCAACTTTTGTACTGCTTTGAATTGCAAACTTAAGCAAAGGGGTTCCGGCTCCATCTCTATCTGACAGTACCCCACTGCCACCACCCCCAGCATTCAGACCCTGCCTTCTCTCCTCAATCGTTTGTTTGTTTGCTTGTTTGTTTACTCCAAGAGTAGCCATAGGTAGGTTAACAGGTCTCTTGGCTTAAAAATGTTCAGCCTTCTAAAAGGGGATAGGTAGGGGCTCCCCACTTTTCTTCTTTGGCATCTTTCAGTAGGCTAAGAATAGAGATATCTGGTGGTGGCTCTCAAATTTCAGCTACTTCTCTCCCCCTAGAAGGAGCTGGATTTGGGGGCACCTAGGTGACTCGATTGGTTGAGCTTCCGAATCTTGGCTTCGGCTCAGGTCATGATCTCATGTTTTTGTAAGTTCGAGCCCTGTGTCTGGCTCTGCAGTGCAGCACAGAGCCTACTTGGAATTCTCTCTATCCCTCTCTCTCTGCCCCTCTCCTGCATGCACTATCTCAGTCTCTCTCAAAATAAATAAATTTTAAAAATAAAAAATAGAAAAGTAGGAGGTGGATTTGATGCCTATTGTTTTCTGCCTCAAGTCTGGAACAGTAGGAAAACATAATATCCTCGTATGTATATCCATTCAATCCAAAGCTTAAGGACTTATCTCTTTTCTAAAGAATTTCTAATTTTGTCACTTGCAAAAAAAAAAAATAAGCAATGGATGTGGCACTTTTAGGAAGGTTCGGTGTTCATATAAATAAAGTATAATATAAATTTTGGACTTCTTAAGCATAATTCCCACCACCCAAGTTCTATCAGGGTTGGAAAAATGCAGAAAGAATTCCACAGCCTCAGAAAGATGGGAAGTCTCAAACATTATGGGGACATGCATGCTGTGATTCCAAGTGTATGACATTCTTGATATGTCATATCAACATCCTTGTTATATCTCAGTCTGGGTCTGATGCTTACTCTCTCTTCAAACTGTTTTTTTGGGGGTTTTTTTGGTTTGGGTTTTTTTTTTGTGTGTGTGTGTTTTTTTTTGCCTTTTAAAATGTGTTGTAATTTTTATTTGATGATTCACCTGGATAGAAGGAACAGTCATTTAGTAATGTGGTGGCAAGGGGCAGAGGGTGGGAAGTGTTCTGCAATCTTACGATCAGGTCTCAGCCTATTAGTGAGCCTTGGGTCTCTGGTTTGTGAACGCGCAAGTCTTTTTTCAGTCCCGTAACCATCTTATGTGAGCCAGGATGACTAGACAGGGCTGGCTTTGGGTATTTCCCTTCCCCTAAGTCAGATAAAAACCCCATAATTGAGACTGTGGTCAAATCGTTTCTCTTGAGAACACCCCTTGTTAAGAAGAACAGAATTATCTGGCATATTTCAAAATGGCTCCTTTTCTCCTCCTGCTGCCAGAAGCATGAGGGGATTTTTTTTCTAATATTCACAAGAACCTGGTTGAGCTCCCGAAGGTAAAGCGTACATAAGTATGAGGGGGCCTCCTGTGTCTGCCACCCCCTCCAGACTTTTTAATTCTCAGATGTGTCTGCTCTGAGCCTCTAGCAATTCTCCATCACAGGTCTGGTTTTTCTGCCATACTGGCTTCTGCAGAGGCCTCTGCTCAGGGCTTTCTGCTCCTATATTCTCTGCATTCACCTGGCTCTCTAATGGGGATCTCACTGTCTCTTATGGATCAAAAAAGAGTTGTTGACTTTCAGTTCATTCAGCTTTTTTATTTGTGGTTGCAACAGATTGACAACTTCCAAGCTCCTTACATGGTAGATCATAAACTATAAGTCAACTACGAATTTCGTAAAAGTTATTAGAACACGGCCACATCCATTTATGTATGAATTGTCTACAGCAGAGCTGAGTAGTTGCAACAGAGATCTCAAGGCCCACAAAGTCTCAAATATGTACTCTTAGGTAATTTACATTAAAAGTTGGCCAACCTGGGGTGTGGTTAAGCCTCCAACTTCGGCTCAGGTCATGATCTTGTGGTTCATGGGTTTAAGCCCTGCGTTGGGCTCTGTGCTGATAGCTCAGAGCCTGGAATCTGCTTTGGATTCTGTGTCTCCCTCTCTCTTTGCCCCTCCCCTACTTGCTCTCTGTCTCACTCTCTCTTGAAAATAAGTAAATATTAAAAAATTAATTTAAATTATTAAATTAAATTTTAAAAAAGTCCAAAGTGTATGAACAGATCATTAACAGAAGAGGAAATGCAAAGGTTAACAAACATAAAAACGTGTTCAACCTCACAAGTAGTCTGTAAAGTGAAAATCAGAACAATGAGATACTGTTTTTTTACTCACCAGATGAGCAAAAAAAAGGTAAAGACTTAGGCTAAATGCTGATGACCATGTAGAAACAGGTATCTAAAAACATTGCTCATTAGTTGATACATTTTGAGGAGTTAATATTTGTAAAATGATCTGATAGAATCAATTATAATTAAAAATACACATAACCTTTAACATGGGAATCCCACTTTGAAATTTCATCACATTTCCAAGGGAAGGATTATCATGGGCTGCTTTTCATATAATACATGGACCTTTATTGTCTCTCAGACAGTATTATTTTCAATGGTATTTGTGATTCTTAAAAAAAAAAAAATGGTTGATAGATTAATCCTAAAGCCCAAATGAGTACTATAAGCCTGCATAACAATAATCTGACACTGGGTGGGGCCGCCTGTGTGTGGGGGGGGATTGTTGTGGGGAGAGAATAGGTGGGAAAGAATGAGAATATACTAGGTATTTTTCTGAAATCAAGATAGACTGGGAATATGAATACTCGAGAAGCAATTGTCAGTGACTGTTTTAAAAGTTGAATAATGGCTATTAAATAAAATCCTCTGCATTAGATTCCTAAAAACAGTGCTTTGTGAAAGCCTATAGAGAATATTAGAACAATATTCCACCTTAGAGAGAAAAAGATAGAGAAATCCATCATTGGAACTCTTCCCTGTAAAAAACCGATACCATCTGGAATAAAGGCAATCCTTGAGCTCAGAGACAATGCTAGTAATGTTACAAAATCAAACTCTTAAGTAACGTTAGAGAATGACACTGTTAAGATAATCCATTATTATTACTGGAATGATACCAATTCCACAAAATTCATTCTTAGAAAATTGCACTCTAGGGGCACTTTCACCAACTCCCTGAGGTTTCAGACTAATAAACTGTCAAGAATCCAGTTTTTAGTATTTACTACACAATAACATGATGGAGAAACATTGAGTTTCTGGTTGACTTGTAAAGGTAGTAGTTTTTCATTTGTGTACATATTTGTTTAAACAAATTTTGCTAAGAACAAAATGTCCAATTAACTAAATAATTGGTGATGTAACTGAGCCATGACCTCTGGCAAAGGAGAGCTTTAAAAACGTACTGATTATTCTGTTTCAGGGCTGGTGAAATCTGTATAACTTGTATTTAAAAGGCATGAATAAATAAATAAATAAAAGGGATGAAAGCATTAATCGTCAACCAACCTCCTTCCAACCTTTCCCACCCCCACCCCCACATGGCTATTTTACCAGGATTTTTGGCTACAGCCTCAATACCAGAGCATTATTTGGTGAGGGGACATAATGAGCAACTATTAAAAAAAAAAAAAAAGACTTTTTTAAAGAGAGCTCTCTGAGCATTGGCCTTAGAGACATCTTTGTCATCTAAAACCAGAACATCCAGGAACCATGAAGTAAGGGAGGAGATTCAAAAGTGCAACCAAGCACAGAATTTGAGAAGACTTGTGAGCCCCTTTGCAAAGGCGTTACAGCAGAAAGCCTACACATCACAAGAAGGCAAGTCCAAGTTCCTGCTATTGCATATATTGTATAACAGAAAGTTCTAAAGTCTGTGAGGAAAAACTTTTCAAAGTTGATCAATTCTGAGTATTTCTAAGTAGAAACTAAGTATGCTCCTGAGTGAGAATATCCGCTCGGATTAAAGTATACATTTGCATGTGACCATGTGCATGTGCCAGAAAGGAACTTCAGTGCCTTCTTTTCAGATCATTCATTTCAGCTATTTATTCATTTTGGTTTTTCTCACTCCCTTTTCCAAGGCTGAATGGAAGACTAGTCTTTCAACTAAGAACAATTAAGACCTTACAGGGGCAATTTATAGGCTTCCTCCCTTATATTAGCAAGGGAGCAGTCACAGTGGGAGGGTTATGACCAGGCAGTGGCTCAGTTCTGACTCTTGACAGGTCTAAGCAGGCATGATTTGAAAAGGGAGGGGGAAAGCAGTAAGAGAAGAAAAATGCCTTCAGTATGGACACATCCTATTCACTGCATAACCCGGGGAGGGGGGGGGGAGGGGGGCAGTGCGGTTGCTGGGGGCGGGCATTAACATAGACTACTGTGTGATTGGCATATGGGATATAGAACAATGTCTCCATTTGGAGAGAGAGGAGGATTTGCAAATTATGGGGGCAGTTAAGGAAATGTTTTTCTTCCATATAAGTTTAATTCAAAAGAACACTAGGAGGTAGTACTACAATCCCCATTTTACAGATGAAGAAACAGTGGCATTAAAAGGTAAAAGGAAAAATTAGACTGTGGAAGTTAATCTTCCCTTTTCCTTATCTACCCCAAAGTAACCCTTTTTTTTCAGGCATTAACCAGAAAATTCCAGTGACACTCAACCTACACCTGTCTTCCATTATCATGAAGCATGTGTTTTACTTCACTGTCTGTGTTTTACTCTTGTTTCTGAGTTTCACTTGCCTTTACCTTGCCCAGTAGCTGTCTTCTCAGGTTAGTAGCTAAATTTCTGATTTTTAAACATCTCTACATAACTATAAATGTGCGATAATTGGGCCTTAAAATTTCCTGATCCTTTTTTACTGTGTCCTCCCTACTTTTTCCCTATTAATTATTTCTTGTTCTTTTTTCTGTATGTATATCAATAAACGTAATCGAGAGCCCAAAACTGAGATAGATAGTATAGGTAGATAGGTAAGTAAATTGATAGATAAGAATATATATATATATATATATATATATATATATATATATGTACTGTTACAGACTGAATTGTGTCCCCAAGATTCTTATGTTAAGCTCTAACCCCCAATGCAATTGTATTTGGAGATAGGACTTTTAGGGAGATAATTAATGTTAAATGAGGTCTTAACAGTGGGGCCCTAGTCCAATAGGATCTGTATCCTTCCAATAAGAGACACCAAAGATCTCTCTCTCTTTTTCCATGTATGCACACACCCATGCATACACAGAGGAAAGGTCACATAAGGACACAGCAAGAAGGCAGTGGTCTACAACTCAGGAAGAGAGGCCTCACTAGAAATCAACCCTGATGACATCTTAACCTTGGGCTTTCTAAGCCTCCAGCATTGTGAGAAAATAAACTTCTGTTGTTTAAGCCATTCAGCCAGTAGTATTTTGTTATAGTCACCAAAGCAAATAAATACACATACTTTATGGAACATTTTTCTATTCTGTACATTGTGAGTAAAGTGTCCTAAGTGAATGTTACAGCAAATTCTGTAGAAGGAGGAGTACTGAACAGAAATAAAATACAAACAAACAAAACAGGTGCAATCAAGTTCTAGTTCTGCCACTTTCTTTTTTTTAAGTCTATTTATTTATTTTGGTGGAGACAGTGGGGGAGAGGCAGAGAGAGAGGGAGGGAGAGAGAATCCCAAGCAGACTCCTCGCTGTCAGTGCAGAGCCCAACGCAGGGCTCAATCCCAATAACCACAAGATGATGACCTGAGCCAAATCTCAGACACTTAACCAACTGAGCCACCCAGGCACCCCTAGGTCTGCCACTTTCTATGTGTGTGAACCTAACAGTGACTTCACCCCTATGAGACTGGCTCTCACATCTGTAAGACTAAGATTCTTTCTCAAGGCCCTCATAGCTTCATAATTCTGATTATTAATACCCAGGCTATGGTAGTGGATATATATTATTACATATCACAAATCCCTGGTTTTTCTTAGAATTGTAGTTCAAACACATTAGAAGACTTAAAATCCATACCATAACAAGGAAAATCATGTAAGAGTTTCCTTATTTCTGAACTTCTGTACTTCTGCGCTTTATGTAGTTGGGAAACGTGTCAGCATGCCAAGGAGTACTAGAAGCCACACTAAAAATAGGGCTCTTTTCCAGGGAATGTCAATTCCATAAAGATTTTGGGAGAAGAAAATGTGGACGTAATACAAATTCCACATAAAATTTTAAAATATGACACTTTGGAGAAAGTTCAAGCTTCTGGTGAGCATATTACGCATCCACTCAATCTCTACCATTTCCTATCACTGTCGTTAGAAGCATTTTGATGGAAAGCTTTGTAAAATGCTGCAACAAATAAATCTTACTAATTAGGAAAGGAGCCAATTTAGATGGGGTTTCTGACTTATATGCCAGTAGATTTTATTTTACAAGTAGATTGATAGAAAACAATGCTAGTAGATTGATAGAAAAAAATTGATAGAAAAAAGTTATTTTACAGTCACACCTCTATCACCAGACAGGCACTTTTCAAAAGTATGCAGTTCATCAAAAGCAAGGCAGTGTGGGGACTGTGGTCAACTCAGGGAAAACGGACGATAACTCAAAACACAACTCTTTTCAGGAGCTCCATTATAGGGACATCTGCAGTGTGTAAGGTGCCACATATCTTTCCCTTTGGTCTTGGTGAGGCTGCCCAACAAGACCTGCTGTCCCTTAGCCAGAGGTGAACATGTGACAAGTTAAATCAATTAGCCTCTTCTACTGAGGACATGACTCTTGAGAAGAGGGAAGCGAACACCGATAATAGCGAGAGCTCCTCATTCTGCACAGAGAAACTTGAAGAAGCTGAGGGCCTCTCCATTACATCCTTCTGCCTGGGGCCCTGGAGCAGTTCTGACCCCTGTTCTCTCCAGATTCTTCAGCTTTTCCTTTGATTCTGTGGGCTATTCACAATCTTTCTAATACTTTCTTGCTTGCTAAAGTTGGACTCTGTTTCTATTGCTTACAGTCAAAAGCCAGTAGTTTAGGTCTGCAGGCATCATCTTCGTATATAAAAGTCATCACCTCATGTGATAAAATGAGCTACTCTATTTTCAGGAAGTTAGTGAGATGGCCATTTTATTTGGCATTATTATTTGTGTAGATTTCAGTATAAAACACAAATTACTTTTTAGTGGAAGGAATCTTACATCTTCTTACCATTGTCCCTTTCTCCCTTCCTCCCCCCACCTCAATTTACCTCAATTAACTCTGATTTCCTTCTTAAAGAAAAAAAAACAATGTACAAAAAAGACTCTTGCATATCTAATTTATTGTATATTTCCACTTAGGAGATTGAATGCTATAAAACTTCTGGAGCACAGAGCATTTTTAAGCCAGTGAAACTACTCTGCTAATGATGGATACATGTCATAATACAATTATCCAAGTCCCCAGAATGTAGCCCACCAAGAATGAATCCTCATGTAAACTATGGCCTTCAAGTGATAATAATGAGTCAATGTAGGTTCATCAATTGTAATAAATGTTTCACTTTGGAGGAGGATGTTGCAATGGGGGAGTCTATGCATGTAGGAGGTAGGGGACATAAGGGAAATTTCTATACCTTGGTCGCAACTTTGCTATGAACCTAAAACTGCTCTAAAATGAAGTCTATCAAATTTTTTTCTAAATTGTAAGCAAAGCTCATACTTAATCTATTTCATAATCATAATAATCATCATCCATATTGATTCTGATGCTGGGGTGCTCTTCTGGTTTTGATTTCTTTTTGGTTTCTTTGTTTATCTCGGTCAGATGTAATTGATGCTCACATTGTCTCATGATCTTCTTGGAGGACATCCAGCTCTCTCCTTGTCGTTCAGCTGGTGCAGCACATTGTCCTCCCTTCACATCCGTGCCCTTGGCCTTCAGGACCTCCCTTGCTCTTATGAGACTACAGGTACAATTCCACGGATTTCCATCCAGATACAGGTGTCTGAGGCGAGGCAACCCTTCCAAGGCTTTGAGGTCTAAGGCAGAAATCTTGTTGTTCCTAAGGTTTAGAACCTGAAGCTGCTTTAGATCCTTGAGGTCCCTCTCCGTAACATCCTTGATGGCATTGCCTTTTAGGTCCAGCCTGGCTAAGGTCCCTGGAAGCCTGCAAAAGTATGGAAACAGGATGTGAGAGGAAGCCATGATCACCATTCCATAACTACCAAGGCAACCCAGATTGAGCAACACCAGCCTTTTCTGTACTGTCATGTCCTGTTTGAAGCTAGAAAACAAGCTTTCTTTTGAAAAATTAAGTCTTAACGTATAGGTCTTTAACTCTTCCTCATAGGTCTTATTTTCTAACCCTCTGAGTTTTCTGGTTTGTAGCCATAAATAAAACTCTTTAATTTATTTCTTTGTCAAATAGGATCATGGAAACAACTTGATAAGAAAAAAGTTCCCCCTTTTTTTAGTTGACAAAGGCCATGAATCCATAATTTATAAGAGAAGGAAAGGTATTGATTTATAAGAGAAGGAAAGGTATTGAATAAAAACATGAAAAAGGCAATGAAACATAAAAGGCAATGGAAAAGTGATATAGTGTTTTATGTGTGAAATTAAAACATGGTTTTTGGTTAATTTTTTTAAACGTTTATTTTGAGAGAGAGGGTGGGCACAAGCAAGGGAGGAGCAGAGAGAGAGAGAGGGAGAATCCCAAGTAGGCTCCACACTGTCAGCACAGACCCAGACCGGGGCTCAATGTCACAAACCATGAGATCATGACCTGAGCCAAAATCAAGAGCCAGATGCTTAACCAACTAAGCCACCTAGGTGCCCTGGTCTTAAATTTTTATTTTTTTTATTTTTTTTTAATGTTTTATTTATTTCTAGGAGAGAGAGAGAGAGACAGCGTGAGCAGGGGAGGGTCAGAGAGAGTCACAGACTGAAACAGGCTCCAGGCTCTGAGCTGGCAGTCAGCACAGAGCCCGACGCGGGGCCGAACCCACGAACCGCGAGATCATGACCTGAGCGAAAGTCGGACGCTTAACCGACTAAGCCACCCAGGCGCCCCCTTAAAATTTTAAATATATTGCTCCTGAAGATGTTATGAGATAAAAACTTAAACTCTGTTGGTGGGAATTTAAATTGGTACAACTTTGGAAAGGATTTGGTAGTATGTATCAAATTTAAATAATGTCATACCTTTCAACCTAGGAGAAACAGAAGCAAATACAGATTTATTTGCAAACATGTTTGTCACACATTTAATTATATTTATACCAGCCAAAAAAGGATAGACTAATGTCTACTAATATGGAGATTGAGAGATAATAAACTATTATGTGACAATAAAAATCACATATTTAAGTCATTTTTGAAGTACTAATTTTATGAGAAAGCTTTTCTGACTATGGCTTGAAAATCCAGAAGCTATAAAAGATGAATGAATCAACAACATTAAGTATAATTAAAAAAAAAAAGAAATTGTGTATAGCAAAAGACATATGCAAAGTCGAAAGATAAATTATAAACTGGGGGAAATATCTGCACCTTAAAACCCTGACAAAGTGCGGCACCTGGTGGCTCAGTTGGTGAAGTGTCTGGCTTTGGCTCAGGTCATGATCTCACAGCTAGTGAGTTCAAGTCCCTAATCAGGCTCTGTGCTGACAGCTCAGAGCCTGGAGCCTGCCTTGGATTTTGTGTCTTCCTCTCTCTCTGCCCTTGCCCCACTTATCTCCTCTCTCTCTCTCTCTCTCTCTCAAAAATAAACATTTACAAACACACACACACACACGGAGTTAATCTCCCTAATATGTCCAGGACTCTTAAAAGTTGAGAAGAGGAAGCTTCTGCACAGCCAAGGAAACAACCCAGAAAATTAATAGGCAACCAACGGAATGGGAAAAGATAGTTGCAAATGACATATCAGATAAAGGGTTGATATCCAGAATCTATAAGGAACTCACCAAACTACACGCCCGAAACACAAACAACCCAGTGAAGAAATGGGCAGAAGAGATGAACAGACACTTCTCCAAAGAGGACATCCAGATGGCCAACAGACACATGAAACGATGCTCAGCATCCTTCCTCATCAGGGAAATACAAATCAAAACCACGCTGAGATACCACCTCATGCCAGTCAGAGTGGCTAAAATGAGCAAATAAGAGAACTCTAGATGCTGGTGAGGATGTGGAGAAATGGGCACCCTCCTACACTGTTGGTGGGAATGCAAACTGGTACAGCCCCTCTGGAAAACAATGTGGAGGTTCCTCAGGAAACTAACAAGAGAACTCCCCTATGACCCAGCAATAGCACTGCTAGGAATTTACCCAAGGGATACAGAAATGCTGAGGCATAGGAGCACATGGACCCCAATGTTCATAGCAGCACTCTCCACAATAGCTAAAACATGGAAAGAGCCTAAGTGTCCATCAACAGATGAATGGATCAAGAAGATGTGGTTTATCTATACCACGGAATACTACATGGCAATGAGAAACAATGAAATCTGGCCATGTGTAGCAACATGGATGGACCTTGAGGGTGTTATGCTGAGCGAAATAAGTCAGGCAGAGAAGGACAAATATCATATGTTTGCACGTATAGGAGGATTAGGAGGAACTTGACGGAGGACCAAGGGGGAGAAGAAGGGCGGAAATGGTGGGGGAAAGGGAGAGAGGCAAACCATGAGAGACTCTTGAATGCTGACAAAAACTGAGGACTGATGGATGTGGGGGGGATGGGCATGGAGGAGGACACTTGTGGGGATGAGCACTGAGTGTTATGTGGAAACTAATTTGACAATAAACTATTTGTAAAAAAAAAAAAAAGTTGAGAATAGGAGCACCTGGGTGGCTCAGTCTGTTAAGCATCCAACTCTTTTTTTTTTTTACTTTTTTTTTAATGTTTTATTTATTTCTAGGAAAGAGAGAGAGAGAGAGAGTGTGAGCAGGGGAGGGTCAGAGAGAGCAGAAGTCACAGACTGAAACAGGCTCCAGACTCTGAGCTGGCAGTCAGCACAGAGCCCGACGCGGGGCTCAAACCCTCGAACCGCGAGATCATGACCTAAGCAAAAGTCGGACGCTTAACCGACTAAGCCACCCAGGCGCCCCAAGAATCCAACTCTTGATTTTGGCTCAAACTCATGAGTTCAAGCCCTGTGTCGAGCTCCATGCTGACAGTGCAAAGCCTGCTTGGGATTCTCTCTCTTTCTTTCTCTCTCTCTCTGCTTCCTCTCCCCCAAATAAATAAATGAACTTTTTTTTTTTTAAAGGTGAAACAAAAGGTTTTAAAATAAGACTGAAAAATGGGCAAAAGGCATGAATGGAAGTCCACATAAACAGAGCCCCACGAGTCAGGCTCTGCGCTGACATCGTGGAGCCTGCTTAGAATTCTCTCTCCCTTTATCTATGCCCCTTCCCCAAATGAGCACCCCTCCTCATAAATTTAAAGAATAAAAACAAAAACACAGAAAAGCAAAGTCCTGAAGTCTTCAACCATACTCAAAATAGAGAAATGGGGAAAACACACACACACACACACACACACACAGATGCCACTTCTCACCTATCAGATTGGTGAAAATCTTGATCTCTAGCAATACATTCTGTGGGCAAAACTGTGAAGGAACAGACATTCTCATACACAACCTGGTGGGAGACTAAATGGCATAGGCCCTATGGAGGAGAATTCAGCATAAATTCTTAAAATTCTTTTTAAAAGCCTAAATCAATAACCTGTGTATTTACCCTTCAACCCAGCGATCTCACTTATACATAGATAATTCACAAATATAAAACAGCATATATGTTTTTTTATGATATTACTTATAATGCTGGCTTGGAAACAACCCAGTACAACAGTGAAAAACTACTATTCACCCTTTAAAAAGGAAGGAGCTCATTCCTATGAATTATTACAAAATGATTTCCAGAAAGAATTGTTCAGGGGAAAAAAACTAAAAAGTAGAATAGTATGTATAGTATGTGCAAGAGGGAAGTAAGAATACATGTCCATATATTTGCTTATGTTTGAGGGAAGGAAAGAATGATAAATCAGAAATGAATGAAAATGGTTACTTATAGGGAGTGTTTGCATATGGTTTTAACTTTTGAATCATGTCAGTGTTTTACATGTTCACAAAACAAATAAGATAAAGCAAAAACAAGCCTGCTTTGGATTCTGTGTCTTCCTCTCTCTTCCCCTCCCCCACTCATGCTCTCTCTCTCTCTCTCTCTCTCAAAAATAAATAAAAATTTAAAAATATTAAAACAAACAAAAAAAGGAAATTCTGATACATGCTACAACATGGATAACATTGAGGACATTATGCTAAGTGAAAAAAGCCTAGCACAAAAAAGACAACCACTCTAATTCCACTTACATGGGATTTCCAGAGCAGTCAAATTCATAGAAACAGGAAGTATAATGGTGGTTGTCAGAGGCTAGGGACGGGAGACACAGGGAGTTGTTTAATGAGTGTGGAGTTTCAGTTTTGCAAAATTAAAAAGTTTCAGAGACCAATTACACAACAATATGAAGACACTTCACTGAACAGTACAGTTAAAAATGGTTAAGTAAATTGCATGTGTATTTTACCTCAATTTTTGAGCAAGAGAAATAACAGAGTGGCACTGCCCGACTCTTGAGTTCAGTTCAGGTCATGATCTTACAGTGTGGGATCAAACTCTGCACTGGGCTCTGCCCTAAATGCGCTAAGCCTACTTGGGATTCTCTCTCATCCTCTCTCTCTCTGTCCCTCCCCCACTCACAGGTACAAGTGCACTCGCTAGCCCGCTCTCTCTCTCTCTCAAAAATAAATACATATTTAAAAAATTTTTAACAGAAATAATGGAATCAGGTCTCATGAACACAGGGAGCACCTTGGAGAGGCTCCCACTGGACAAACTGGGAACAATTTGAGAATCAAAAGAGACTAGCAACTTCAAATGATCATAACACACTGAATAAATTAAGATCCTTTGGGTCCACAGTGATACTTGGAAAAAGTAGAAAAGGGAAAAGGGAGAGAAAAATAGTCTATAATGTTCAATGGAAAAAAATAGAAAAAAACAAAATTGAATGATCCCAAATACATAAATACAAATTATGTTTAGACATAGGCTCTGGTTGAGCAATTATGGATGATTTTTCATTTCTTTAGCAGATGAAGTTTTTAATCTTGAACAGGTACGGCTTTATAATCAGGACAAAAAAAAGTTTTTCTCTATGGATATCAATGTAAAAAATGTCATCCTAATGCTTATTGATAAAAAGTAAAAAAAGAATCACAATTGTGAAACTGAAAATTTTTCTGCTACTCAACAGCTTCTTATTAAGTGCTATTTCCATAGAGTGTAAACCCCCTGAATGTACATTCATGCCTTTTAGTATTCAGAGAAATTTATTGTGGTGGTCCTAGTCATATGATGATTATATATTTTATGTTTGTATCCTGAACTATACATTGAATATAAGTGTGATTTTGAATATTTTGCAGTCTTATTCATTTAAAGTGACTTCTTCTTAGCTGGAATAAAGTTTACCTTAAAAAGTCGATGAATTTACCTTGGAAAATCACTTTTTTCACTTTAACAGTTGACAGTTAAATTTATATAACATTTATTTTTTATTTTTTAAATTTTATTTATTTTGAGAGAGAGAGAGAGAGAGAGAGAGAGAGAGAGAGAGAGAACAAGTGGGGGAGGGGCAGAGAGAAGGAGAGACAGAATCCCAAGCAGGCTCTGTGCCATCAGCACAGTCCAATGCGCGGCTTGAACTCATGAACTGTGAGATCATGACCTGAGCCAAGATCAAGAGTTGAATGCTTAACTGCCTGTGCCACCCAGGTGCCCCAACAGTTTGATAGTTCAATTTAGTTTGAAGTCAGTCCCCAAGACAATGTATTTTATGTACATACCAACTGATATAAGGTACATCTGTAAAAGTTATACAGAAAAATCTTATGTATAGCTTTTTTTTTCCCCAAGGAAATATGGACTATTAACAGATGGTGTAGCAGTAAGCAAGACACTATTACCCTTCAGAGAAGGGTAGAGAAACTGAGGAAATATATGATAAAGTAAACCAAAGAGTCCAGTATACTAATTAAGACTTGAGTTCTAACTTTGGCCATTCTACTTACCAGTATGCAACTTCAGGTAAGTTATTTGACTTAAAGTTTCTGATTTACTACCCTAGAGATGAAAGTGCCTAGTACACAGAAGTCACATAAATGCTAGCTAATGAAAATTAGAAAGCCAAGTTTTCTTTTAAACAAATATATTGAACAGTTCTAGGATAGCTAGCTAAAACTTGTACCTGTTCTTCCATTTTTTTTTCTTTCGTGTTTCTATGGATGTTATAACCGAAATGACATTGTAAAAGAAATCACTAATGTCCCGGTTTTGTGAACTTAGGACAATTATTTATTGCTTGGATATAATTTGTCTTTTTAAGTCTGGTTTATACTTAAAAAGTTTGCCAGATTTTAAGACAAACACGTTTCTAAAAATGCTATTTGTACTTTGGGTTTGTGGCTTTTTAAAGTAAAAAAGGGTACACCCCATTTTACCAGTAGATGGCACCTGAGAATAAGGAAGGTAAAATGATATGCCTGTGTTAGGTTGTAGAAAGCTATTCTGGATGTGAATTACCCAAATTGTGGATAAAGAAAAGGTGATGTGACTAATATTTGTTCACTGAGCTGCAGATTGGTGAAATGAAAAGCAGTGAAAGTGAGACCCAGGTCTTGGGTGTTCTAAGTTTTAAGCACTATAGTATATTGTTTATAGCAGAGTAAATCTCAGAGGTGAGTGATCGATCACATGATGACTAAAATTCCCTGGCTCCGGAGTTCGACCACTGTACTTCGCCATTTACTGACGATGTGATTTTGAGCAAGTTTCTTGATACCTCCTAACCTTAATGTTCTAATCTGTTATTTTACAGATTCACTGTTGGTTTAGAGGGTACTTAATGTTATGTTAGGTATTATTTTCTTCTTCTTCTTTTTTTAGTGTTTATTTACTTCTGAAAGAGAGAAGTAACTGAAAGAGAGAAGTCACTGCTGGTTTAGAGGGTACTTAATGTTATGTTAGGTATTATTTTCTTCTTCTTCTTTTTTTTTTTAGTGTTTATTTATTTACTTCTGAAAGAGAGAGATCACAAGTGGGAGAGGGCAGAGAAAGCGGGAAACAGAACCCGAAGCAGGCTCCAGGCTCTGAAGTGTCAGCACGGAGCCCATTGCAGAACTTGAACTCATGAATCGTGAGATCCTGATCTGAGCAGAAGTTGGACTTTGAATGAGCCACCAAGACACCCCTAGATATTATTTTCTATCTCAAATAATGTATTGAGGCAAATGTAGTAGATATTTGAATATATGTGCACCGAGAACCATCTACTATTATTTCCTTGGTGAAATGTGGAGGAAGATGGTAGGCAAAAGAAGGGGTTTGTGATTTGTGGTTGGATACATAGCTAGCAACTAGCAACAAATTAGGTTCGGTTAGCAACTAGTAACAGGTTGCCTGTGTTTATAGTTTATTGATACAAAACTGAATTTTAAGGTACAATTTTGTGTATGAATAAGACCCATGAAAATAAAAAGTGTACTGTTTTACGCTCATGGATAAAAGTCTTAACATTCAGGGGCACCTGGGTGGCTCAGTTGGTTAAACGTCCAACTTCGGCTCAGGTCATGATCTCGCCGTTCGTGGGTTCGAGCCCCACGTCGGGCTCTGTGCTGACAGCTTAGAGCCTGGAGCCTGTTTCAGATTCTGTGTCTCCCTCTCTCTCTGCCCCTCCCCTGCTCATGCTCTCTCTCTCTCTCAGAAATAAATAAAATATTAAAAAAAAAAGTCTTAACATTCAGAAATGTAAAAAACAGACTGTATTGTGTTTTAATGCTTTATGGGAGGGAAATCACAGAGAACCTTTTTCTAGGCCATTCGTACTTTCTGATTCAAAGAAAAGCTGAGGCGGTGGGGGGTGATGGGGAATTTAAAAGTCATTTTCCACAAGGAGTAGATTGCTCTCCTAACTGGCCAAGTTCTTTGACAGAGTAGATAGCTGTGCTGCTTAAGTTAAGCCTCATAGGAAAAGCCCGCTCTCATCTCGTCACTTGCCCCACTGTTCTTGCCCATTACTTCTCTACCCTGGCTGCACATTGAATTCATCTCAGGAGCTCTTTAAAAATGCTCATGCCTGGGCACAAACCCTTGGGTGTCTGCTTTAATTGGCTTGAAGTGAGGTCTGGGCGTAAGTATGCTTTTTTAAAGTTCTCCAGATAATTGTAATGTGGAGTCAGATTCAAGAATTATGGCTAGCTCAGGCTTGCAATTCTATTATACACTCCATTGGGTAAAAGCTTTGTGCTTTCTGTAGTCACTTATTAAAACACACAAACGGCCTGGCAGGAGTAAATAATTAAGCTACTTTTCACTCATTAAACTCAGCAGGATTACTTAGCCAAATGCTTTCTAAAAGCTGCCTGAATAGAGAAGGCCACTGGATTCACAGTTTTGCCATGGCTGTCACAGCCCACTGAGAATCCTTGATGAGACAGTCACTCTCCAATCTCTTTCATAAGTTTTTAGTCTATATGTGATTTTTTTTTCTTGGAAAAGGGGGCATATATTGATAGAAAATAAGGCTTGAAATACAGTAGAGAAATTGTTGAAATAACAAGTATTAGAGTCTTGAAACACTGCAGGCATGTTCTTGCCTTAGGGCATTTGTATTGGCTCTTCAGTCTAGAACACTCCTCCCCCACTCCCCCCAAACAGCTTCACAGCTAAATCGCTCACCCCCTTCCAGTCTGTGCTCAAAGCTTACATTTTCATGAGGGTTACCACGCTTACCCTATTTAAAATTGCAACCAGCCACCCCTACTCTCTACCGTCCTGAAACTAGTAATCCTGCCCTTTCTTGTTGTTGCTAACTATAACAGCCATCACCATGTAAATGTTAGATACTTACACCTTACGTTTATTGTTACTCCTTCCCTGCTAGAATTTAAGCGGGAAAGAACAAGAAGTTTTATTTGTTTATTGCACTGGTGTATCCCAAGTACCTGGTAAAGTACGTGGCACCAGGAAAACCCTCAAAACTTGTTTATTGAAGTAAATTAATTGTATGCATATGCTTACACATTAAAAGAAATTACTTAATTTCAAGTAACCCTCAATATATATTTTGAAATCCTGATTTCCATTGGGAAAATCATTTTTTGATGTTTTGCATTGGGTACAGCCACTATACTGTACAACAAAACTTCTTTTTATCAACTAGAAAAAAATGAACATCTGGGGGCGCCTAGTTGATTCAGTGGGTTAAGTGTACAACTTCAGCGCAGGTCATGATCTTGTAGTCTGTGAGTTCGAGCCCCCTGTCAGGCTCTGTGCTGACATCTCAGAGCCTGGATCCTGCTTCGGATTCTGTGACTTCCTCTCTCTCTGCCCCTTCCCTGCTCATACTCAGTCTGTCTGTCTCACTCCCTCTCAAAAATAAACATTAAAAAAATTTTTTAAAGAAAAAATGAACATCCGTACGTATCAAAGATAATTTTTCCCTTTTTCATTCATAACAAAAGCTGTTTATTGTAACTAGCAATGCAAATAAATAAATTCAGTGCCATAGGATCCTACAGAAGCCAGAAGCTGGTATATTAATTATGAGCAATTTGATAATGATAATCAACAGAGCAAGACGCCTTTTTTTTTCTATAAAGCACCATAAGGAAAATGAATCCACTGATAGGCACATATAATAAACAATATACCATCTTTTTAAGGGAATAATAGGGCTTTATTCTCCTCCTGCTTTTTTATCTACTTTACAAATGTAGAACATGGAATAAAGTTTACATAAAAAGGATGAATTAATGTCAACACGTACATTAGTCATAGGTTATGACTGGGTGGGGGAACAGGACAGTGGGCTGGGCACAGAGGGAGGGATATTTGGAAAGAGGAATTAAATGTCAGAGTACGCAGATGTATATGTGTTTGCGTCCATGTGGGCAGGTGCGCATGTGCACGTGTGGTTGTGAGAGAGAGAGCTGAATAGACAACTGAGAACACAGGGTAAGACATCCCAAATGGACTCACACACCCACAGGCAGACACAGGAAGAAGCAGAAGCAGAATTGAGTCCTTTAAAGATCGCAGCCCTGAGAAGAACATGAGGCTCCCAAAAACAGAGTTCAAAGTAAATACAAAATGATATTATATACTTCTGATTTTTTTCATAGCTACTATTTCAACGCTCTTAAAAATATTAATATTTAACTACATTCCACCCTCATTTCTTTTTCATAGCCTTGCTTTGCTAGTGGCTAAGCGTGTACCTAGTCTTCCTGTTGCTGGATCCCAGGCCATATGCTTAAAAACCAAAATACATTTTTACAAATAATATCCCCATATTATGTTAGCATACTTCGCCAAAGTGACATTGTATATTTTCAAATATAGATTGCACCTGTTGGTGTCTTGTCCGGCAGGTGAGAGCAATTCAGTTAGTGCACGACTTAGAGAGCTGGAGATTCCAAAACCTAAAGCAGGTCTAAAACCCCTACCTTGGAACCCATGGATAGCCTTGATTGGGTCATTTATGTTTGCTCTGTTGTTCTTGCTTATATAATGTGTTTAATTGCCCCGAATCTTCAGAAAACGTTCAAGGTAATCAACATAAATGAGAACTCTCACTTACCTTAGAGGTATAGACAACAGCAGGTTCTGTTCCAGGGCCAGGTTGGAGAGCTGGGAACACATCTGCAGGGCTCCAGCTTCGAACAAGCTAACAATGTTGTTGTCCAGAAACAAGTGTTTCAAGTCTCGGAGGTCCCGGAAGTCTTGGGCTGTAACTCTCTGAATCAGATTATTGCTAATATCTAGTTTTTGTAGCCTTGCTGGTAGTTTGAGGGGCAACATTTGAACCTGGTTTTGGGACAACTCAAGAGTGGTTAAATTGGCAAGGATCTGTGCCCCATCAATGGAGGAGATTGAGTTTTCTGACAGATAAAGGTGGGAAAGATTCTCCAAGTGTTTCATGTCTCGAAACCTTACCACTTTAAGCTGGTTTCTCTCCATTTTTAAAGAGAGCAGGGATTTGGGCAGATTAATAGGAATTTTAGTCAGAGAGTTACCACTGACACTGAGAAATTGCAAAGCCTGAAGAGAAGCAAAGAAGCTAGCTGGTATAAGATGCAGTTTATTATTCTCCAGGCTCATACTTCTCAGGTGCGGAAGTACCAGTGGTCCAGCTACAGATTCGATAATGTTATCATCCAACATCAAACTCTGCAGACTGACCAGAGAAGAGAGTGTGCTGGGAGAGAGAGAAGAGATCAGATTGTTTTTCAGTTCAAGGATTTTTAATTCCTTCAGTCCTTCAAAATCAGATCTGTGTAGGATATTTATTGAATTATCATTTAGTTTTAACACTTCAAGACCAGCCGGAAGAACACTGGGGACTCGTCTTAACTTATTTTTCCAGAGTTCCAAGGTCTTCAAGGTATTCAGAGTTTTGAAAGTATCATTTTCTACTGACTCTGTTCCACTGGCCAGCAGAATAAATTCTTCTAGAACTGACATGCGGGTGAAGCTAGATAGCTACAAAAAAAAAAAAAAAAAAAGAGAGAGAGAGAGAGAGAGAGAGAAAGAAAGAAAAGAAAATGTTGAAATTATTTTTCTGATCATAAAAGCGGCACTTGTTCTCTGTAAACAATTTAAAAATTCTGGAAAATATGGAATGAATATAAAAATAATCCATAATCCCCCCACTTGGTGATAAACTCTGTTTACATATTTCTTACCCAGGAGGAATTTGAAGCAGCTTCTTCCCTTCCACAAAAGATGTAAAGAGCAATCATTTTGTCTATTTTTTTAAAGTTCACTTATTTATTGAAAGAGAGAGAGAATGAGCCAAGGAGGGGCAGAGAGAAAAGGGGACAGAGAATCCAAAGAAGTCTATGGGCTCACAGCAGAGAGCCCAATGTGGGGTTCGAATCCATGAGCCATGAGATCATGAGCTGAGCCAAAGTTGGACACTGAACCTACTGAGCCACCCAAACATCCTTTACATTTTAACTACTATCGTAGACACATTCCTATTTGTTCTCTAAATGTAAGAGCTAAAACTATAAGATTCTTAGAAGAAAATACAGGCATAAATTTTCATCACCTTGGATTTGGTAAAAGTTATCTTAGATATGACACCAAAAGCAAAAGTGACAACACATCCACAAAACAGGTAAATTGGTCTTACTGAAAATTAGAAACTCTAGTACTGCAAAGGACACCATTAAGACAATGAACAACAACGACGACAATGACAACACAAACAACCATAGAATGGGAGAAAATTTTCTTAAATCATGTATCTAATAGGAGATTTGTATTCAGAATACATAAAGGACTCTTACAACTCAATAATTAAAAGAAAAATAACCCAATTTTTAAAAAATGGTTTAAAAATGGGCAAAGGGTTCATATAGACATTTCTCCAAAAAAGATATGCAAATGTTCAGTCAGCACACAAAAAGATGCTCAACATCATCAACCTCTGGTGAAATGCAAGTGAAACCGTAGTGACGGGATGCCTGGGTGGCTCAGTTGGTTAAGCATACAACATGAGCGCAGGTCATGATCTCATGGTTTGTGGGTTTGAACCCAGAGTAAGGCTCTGTGCTGACAGCTCAGAGCCTGGAGCCTGCTTCAGATTCTATGTCTCCCTCTCTCTCTGTTCCTCCCCTGCTCGCGCTCTGTCTCTTTTCCTCTCAAAAATAAATAAACATTAAAAAAATAAAGAAAGTCAAATCATAATGAGATACTAACTGACACTCACTAGGATGGTTAGGATCCAATAAATGATTAGAAATGTCAGCAAGAATGTGGAGAAACTGGAACAGTCATACACTGCTATAGGGATGTAAAACAATGGAAGCACTTTGGAAAACAGTCCAGCAGTTCCTCAAAATGTTAAACATAGTTTAGTTTAACATAACTTTCTATATTGCCATGGAAGGCAAAAGAGAAAATTTCAAGAAATAGGAGTGAGCCAATGTCCTGGAGAGAACAGTTTTTTAACTGTATGAAGTAGGTAGAAAGCAGGCAATGGTGAATTAAAACATAAATGGGAGGTAAAGATGGGGCTCCTGGGTGAGTCAGTTGAGCATTTGACTCAATTTTGTCTCAGGTCATGATCCCTGAGTCTTGGGATCAAGCCCTGAATTAGGCTCAGTGTTGAGTGTGGAGCCTGCTTAATATTCTCTTTCTCTCTCTCTCTGTCCCTCCCTACTCCTCTCTGCAGCTTACACTCTCTCTCTCTCTCTCAAAAAACAACAACAAAAAAAGGAGGTAAAGAAGTAGAGACAGTAAGTACAGATCACTTTTTTTTTAACACACAGAGTTATAATAATGTTATTATTATTATTTTTTTTTTTGTAATGAAAGGAGCCTATTTCTCAGCTGGAACAGGGCACTCATAAAGAAAGAGCCGCTGGATATATCAGTGTGGGGAGAATGATGGAGCAAGCTCCAGGGAGAAGTGAGGAAGATGGACTCCAGGGAATGGGAATGAAGTTGCCTTGAGCAGATTGAAGGAGATCTCACCCTCTCTGTCTGGAGGAAAGAGTTTGCAGAATTGGAGACAAGTTAGTACACAGTGAGCAGGAGTTGAGGGAGGAGAAAACTAATGGCCTGGTTTTGTCAAGAATAGTCAATAAAATGGGTGACCAGTCATTGGTAAGAACGAGGATGGCAGGGATTGAGAAGGCAACACAAAACTGTACTGAAGTTTTGGAAGATGTCAAGGGAATACAGGAAAACCTGACCATGAAGAACTGAAAGGGCAGATGGAGGACATTGAAGACCCAGATGAGGTTGGAGACCTTAAACTTGTGAGGGTTCTATCAATTTGTGGTTGTTGCAAACCAGACATATATAAGCACATGTGTGCAGAGAGCTTGTGTGACCCTCTCCAGCAGCACCCGGGTATCCAGGCATGTGAGAAACAAAGGAAAATGATCACCCTAATCTAAAACTGAGGCTTTGCTGGATAGGTGGTGAGATGATTAATTTTGGGATACAAAAAGGGCAGGGATCAGGAAAGAAGATGGATAAGATACGAACTAATCATCGGAGAAAACATGAGCAGATCTAGGGTTCGAAGTCTCCATGAGGTAGATGGAAGAGAAGGAGAGAGGATGGCAGGTGAAAGGAAAAGAAGATAATGACCAGGGAGTGGGGGGAATTCAAGATTTCTGAGTGGAGGAATTGGGGTATAATGATTGTGATATAACCAAGAGGGCAGATGGCTGTGGTGAAGTGGAAGTGTAGATGCTTTCTTGTGAGCTCAAGGAATCCTGAGGCTAACACATCAGACCCTGAAGGCACCAAGGAGATACAGGACCCAGGATAGTGAGGACAACCAGGAGCTGGGAGGCTAAGGGGTCAAGGCACAGTATGAGGCAAACAAAGAACAAATGGAGAGTGTTACAGTCTGATGGCATGCCCCTCAAACAAGTAGGACTTTTTACAGACGCATGCATAAATAAAGGCCTTCATCTCTTGAGGGCAGGAACTGTGAATTTTCCATATTTTATCCCTAGTCTGGAATACATTCACAGTCCCCAACAGAAAGTATATGGATAAATAATATAAACATTTTTAATTGTATGCATGTATATATGTATGTGTGTATACATGTATGCGTACACAGTACATGTGCACAGATGTGTATACATATACATGTACGTATACATATATGTGTTGTATATATGTGTGTACATGTATGTGTATATATATATATATATAATTTCTATTGCTATTAATCTGAAGGTATTTTATTTTTTTATTTTTTATTTTTTTTAAATGTTTTATTTATTTCTAGGAGAGAGAGAGACAGCGTGAGCAGGGGAGGGTCAGAGAGAGAGGGAGTCACAGACTGAAACAGGCTCCAGGCTCTGAGCTGGCAGTCAGCACAGAGCCCGACGCGGGGCCCGAACCCACGAACCGCGAGATCATGACCTAAGCGAAAGTCGGACGCTTAACCGACTAAGCCACCCAGGCGCCCCAATCTGAAGGTATTTTAAAGGTACTTTTTCTTGAAATACAGGCCCCCGATTCTGTAGTTCAAAGCAAATGGATGGTATATATAACATATTCACAAGACAAAGCTAAAAGATGGTCAATTTAAAATAAGAGTTTTTAAAAGAGAAGTATTGTTGCTTAGAGCTTTTTATTCCTTTCACAGAGCAATCCTGACTTGCATCAACCTTTCTGCCTGGAGTTGTCCTTCCAAGAGACAGTTAACTGGGTTTAATTTGGGGAAGAGGCAATACTGCTGTTCAGTGAACCTAAACCCACAACAAATGAACTCATTCAATAACTGAATTTGATGAGAGATATAGTTTCATCTTATCACCTGCAAAGCAACACTGTGGGATCATTACTGGGCTTAGCTGACACTTCAGCTCTTGGCGTCTCAGGTCCTCAGAACAAATATTTAAGCATCTTGCCCTTTAACCAGCTGTCCTGCTTGAATGCTGAGACCTGACAGGGTCAGACTTGCTCTCTGGCATTAGGCACTACTGGATTACAAGAGGAAAGTAAACACGACGACTAGGCAATTTTGGTTATTGAGCCTTGAAATAAACACCATGCCACATACTATAAAGTCTCCGTGTTTAGGCGCACATGCGTTAAAATTTCTTAACCAAACGAAAGGGGATGGTGCTTCTGTATGATGGGAAAGTACATTCACCTGCCAGCTCCCTACACCTGGATCACAGAGAGGTATTTCCTTATCTCAGGATTTGGTTTATGAGGGAGAAGCAGTGCCTAGTAAAAATTAAACCAGAGAGCCATGGAAACTGCCAGGGAAAAGGAGCCTGGGATCACCCATCAAACCTAGGCTTCTTACTTCACAAAGGAAGAAAGTGAGGCCCAGAGATTTTTTAACCACTTGTTTAAGATGATTATATTTCCAGCTAGGGAGAAAACTAGGATGAGAACACTTATCTCTTGATTCCTTTCAAAATACCAAAGGCCAAAAAGTTCCTTCATATTACAAAAGTCAGACAAACCTATAGCATTCTTTTCAATGCTCTGAATAGTAGGCAAAAATGAAAAAAGTCAGAATTAAAAGCACATAGAGTGAGAACGGCAGTAACATGCCCAAACCAAAACATGTATTTCCTTTGTAGAGGTGTCCACAAAGACACTGATGCCTGGCGGGTTTGTAGGTTTGTATAAATAATTCTCAGATGCTTGGGTTCTTCTCGATGGTCTTATGATGCTCTAAGTATCACCTGCTTTTTAGGGCAGAAACAAAGCTACTTTTTCCCCTTTCCCTTCAAAGCACATCTTTTTTTTTTTTTTAAATGTTTATTTACAATTGAGAGAGAGAGTGCATGAGCACAGGAGGGGCAGAGAAAGAGAGAGACAGAATCTGAAGCGGGCTCCAGGCTCTGAGCACAGAGCCCAAGGAGCAACTCAAACTCATGAGCCGTGAGATCATGACCTGAGCCGAAGTCAGATGCTCAATCAACCGAGCCACCCAGATGGCCCTGAAAGCACTTATTCTTAATCCTGGGGACAGGAAGTAGCCATTTCTTCTCAAACTCTTTTTGTTAAGAGAGAGCCACTTCCTGGGGTACCTGGGAGGCTCAGTCGGTTGAGCGTCCAACTTTGACTCAGGTCATGATCTCGTGATTTGTGTCACATCAGGCTCACTGCTTCTGGATCTTCTGTCCTCTGTCTGCCCCTCCTCCACTTGCTCTCTCTCAAGAATAAGTAAACATTAGAAAAGAGAGAGAGAGAGAGAGAACCACTTCTTTTACTTTACAACAACAAAATTGCATTTTTTAAAAATAAAAACAAATAAAATATCATTCATTATAGATTCAGATTTTTTTTAACTGATTCTCTGAAAATAAATATCCAGAGGCAGATACCCATCTATGCAGTAAAGGGCAAACTGATAGTGCTACTACACAAACTTGATAATCACTGGTTTTAAGTTTTGATTATTTAAATTAAGCTTAACAACCCACACTTGCCCCTAACCCTGCCTCAAAAAATTAAATTGCAGCAATTTGACTGTAGAACGGTTACCTGAAGGTGTTGAATTTTGCTGTGGCTAATGTAGAGCTTCTTGGTGGTGGAAGGAATGCCTGATGGTACCTCCGTTAGCCTGTAGCATTGTACCGATTGCACTGAATCGCAGCTACATCTTCCAGGACAGTTAGGATGGAAACCATGGGTAAGAGAGAGGAAAGCAAGGAAGGCATAAAGCAGATTCATCTTCCAAATCAGGGCTCTCAGGCAGCAGGCATGTGTTTAGGTGATGTCTCACTCTTTATACCATGAAATCTGATCATAGAATCTTATGAATGTGCACTCTGTCAATGTAAGGAGACAGCAAAGAAAAAATTCCAATTTTGTCTGGGTTAAAATGTTAGCAACCATTACAAAGGGCTTAAACATTGATAAGCTGCCTTAATATTTGTAAGTGAGCAACCCCCTCTGTTATTTATGGCTTGGAAGGCTAATCTGCAAACACCTCTATTATCTGTTGTTTCTTTGTTTTGCTAAATGTGACAGTAGGGAATTAGTGGGGAATGACAAAGGGCTGTTTTATAGCAGGCTATAAACCTTTGGATTTTCTGTGACCCTATATTAAAACGATTTTTGTGGGACTGCAACAGGCAGGTGTTTTCTTCTCCCATTAACTAGTATGGGAAAATGAGCAGGTTTTCTCTTTATTATTGTTGTTTCAGTAACATTTATGGCTAGGGGGAACAATGGGCTACCAAGAAGAGAGCTTCAGAGCCAGAGATAACTTGTTCAATTCATCCATCACTTGATCCACTCAGATATCGAATTCGGACAATATTTTTGCCACTAAAAAATGCTGTTGAACGGATGAGAATAAAACCTCAGAACGGGTCCGTTACCTTCATCTATTTGTAAAAATGAAAGAAAAGGCCTCGAGAGTCTCCAGAGGAAGTTGTGTGTTCTGAAACCTGACTGCAAAGGGAAGGCTTCATTTGTCCCAGGCACGCCTTTGTTGAGGCTCTTTTACTTGCTGTGCTCATCCCTGCTGAGGAATTAAAAAGCATTTTAAGCAAAATATTATATAGAGGAGCTCTCTCCTCTTCAACAGAAGACCTGAATTTCCCTCTGCTGGTTGGTCTGATCCGATTGCTCCCAAGAAATTTCCTAATATTGACAAGCTTTTCTGATGTCCCCTTCAACCTACCTCTCTTTGCTACAGTTTTCATTTTGAAGCCAAAGTTCCTTTGCTCTGATAATCAGTTCATTCTATTTCGAGAGTAAGGATTTCTGTGTGCTTTTCCCAAAAGACTTTTCTACTCCTCTTTTTTGATTTTTTTAAACCTCTGTTTCTTTTTACTGTCTGAGATAAGGAATGATGAAATTTTTTTTCTATCAATATCCTGATTTTCAACAAACTTTATTATTTATTTCTCTTGTCTAGTAATAGAATTTTTTTAATTTTTAGAATTTTCAAATAGGAAAGTCATGTTCAAGAAAAGAAAATTTGGAAGAAAAGAGCAAGGAGGGGGAAAAAAATCAGTGTTCATGTTGTCCCCAAATCAGACATGTTTCCCGTTTCTTTTCTCTGCCTGGTCTTTGAAAAAGCAAGGAAAAATACTCATGGAACATTTTTTTTCCTTCTGTGTTAATTCAGAGTTAATTAAAATGAATAGAGTAAAATTCATAGTTAATTAAAATGAAATGCCTAAAAAATCCTTCGATGTCATCTGCCATCAGACACAGCTGATTTTTCTGTTATGCAGCATAATGATGAGTTCCATTTTCCATCCTCTGTTGGTTGCTGCAGGATACCCTTTTCTTGACTGAGCCGTGAAATGACACTGTACAATATTTTTTTCCTCCATGGTATTTCTATAGCTTTCCTGTAATGCTGACATTATCTCTAAAATGTTACTATTTTACACTGTGAATAGTTCTATGTTATCAATTGTAAACTTACTCATATACTTTATATTCTGTACATTTTACTATTTTATTTTTCATTACTTTATAGTTTCCGTAAATATAAATTTAAATGTCTAATAGGCTTTCAAGAGTATTGTCCAAATTTGATTAACTACGAAGTGTAGGAGTTTTAGGTTGTTTCCTGGTTTTAACATTACAAATATAAATACTTTTGACCACAAAAAGTTTGAAAATGTTTTGAAGAATAAAAGCTCCATTTGTTCCCCTGGGCCACACCTGTTTATTTAGAGTTAAGCTGAGAAGTCTTTTCTCTTTTTTTTTCAGGTAGAAGGCAAAGTCTTGTTGATACCATAAACTGCAGAGGAAGTATAGTGCAAAGGTACAGCCTGGGTGCTTGAAGGACATGCATGTTTTCTTGTACCTGTTCTGGAAGTGACAGTCCCCTCTGCAGTTAATGTTGTGCTGCTAAGCAGCAGCCACAAAACGGCCATCACTGGTCAGCTTCTGGCATGCTTTCTGCTGACTTGTGCAGTTTTCACATGTTGACTAAGGGCCCTGGGTATAAAATTCCCTACCTTTAGCTTGTGTTTTTAGGTCTTGAGTTTATGGGTTCCTAAGGCTAAGTAAGGGACAGACTGTTCTTTTCCCTAGAAAGATTTAATACCTTAGCCGGTCATCATTGCTTGGCTTCTTTGGGCAAGAAGAAACCTAATAAAGAAGCACGGGTGCCTTTCTCAAGAATGGAGACTTAAATGACTCATCCAGCAACTGTTCAAAATATATCCCGGAATCTAGGTTTAATCTTTCAGCACAAGGATAGCAATCTCAAGGAATATGCTTTGCATTCGAATTTGGATTGAATTAGCTTTATGTCTTCATTTAGATTCTCAACCCAGGATCCTCCTTGGCTTGCTTTCTTATCTTCTTTATCTTTATGCCCCCCTCTTTGCCTCGCTTCCTTTCTTCCTTTCTATAACCCAGGAATTCTCAACCAGAGGCGATTTGGCGAGGTCTGAAGACATTTTTTATGACAATAAAAGGTGGTGGTGGCCAGGAGAGGATAGGCCGTGTTATGAGCATCTGGAGAGTAATGGCCAGGGATACTACTAAACACTCTACAATGGAAAAGACCGTCCCACAAGAAAGAACCATGTGGTCCAAAATGTCAATAGTGCCGTTGTTAAACCCCACAATAAATACAAATGTATTTCTCAATTAAATGAATATTGGCCTTCCTTGGTTTATTAAAAGCAAAGGGATAGTTCCCACTCTAGACAGGAAACTGAATTCCAGAGAAGAAACTGACTAACCCAAGATCTTCCTGACTTGGGTCTGTAAGCACTGGCTTGTGATTCCTATTGTAAGACTGATCAACCAAGAACTAAACCGAAGCCTTTAGTTTATGAAACTCTCCTTCTGAGGTAAAAGAAAAGAAATGCTAAAGACCCAAAAAATTATGAATATGATTTTTAAACTTTTATTTCCTTCTTGACAATGTTGCAGGACAAGTGTAACTTTAAGGTAAGACACAAAAATAATTTTTTCTACTGTTTAACCTCTCTAAATCTTAATTTTTTTCTTCTATAAGTGAAGATAAAATGTGAGGAAATAATGTCCATTCTACAGAAAGGAATAGATGACATGAACTAAAAGCATGTCAAGTCCATGGGTGAAAAGGAAGTTGCAGTACGTGATAGTTGTATCAGTTTGGGTTATTAGTTACAAGCAATTTTTAAAAATGGGGGAAAAAATCTGCCTAATTTAAACAGAAGAGGAGTTCTTAAAAATTGGGTAGCACACAGAATTGGGAAAACCTAGAGAACTAGATTTGGAAATGGCAAGAATAAAAGGAAGCCTTGGTAGCCAGAATCACAGGCAAAATCACACTTCAGTCTGGTGTCACCACAGAATATGGATGCCCCGGGCCTCCACCACTGAACCAGAAATCGTGTGCCACTGCTGTTCTCACTGCTACTGCAACGGGATGTTGCTCCCCAACTCCAGGCTCTTCCCCTCACCAGGAAGAATTGTCCCAAGCTTGCCTCACTGTCTCCAGGGTAAATATTCCAGGTGGATTATTTTGATTAGCTGACTGACCCCAGATCATATGCCTGTGCTCCAGCTGTCAAGAGCTAGGAGAGTGGGCTTGCCTGACATTTTCAGTTCATTATGGGAATAAGACTCTGTTTACCATATTCAAGTTACATAAGGTAGAGAATTCCCTAAACAGAAGGGAGGGCTCAAATACAGGCAGTCCACCATGTGTAGTGACAAATATTCACTATAAAAGTCTTTTCATCTCCACATACTCCCCCTGCTTACCATGGCCACAAAAGCCAAATGAGCTTTGAATGAGTTAGTCATATGGGGCCAAATTCTACGTCCAACAATGCCGTTGACTTGGCCTTTGTGTAATTGTTTCCCTATACTTTTCTGACTTGTTCATTTGAAAGACTATACAAATTCTAAAGAGATACTTAAAGGTATTCTTACAGTTTTAATCTAAGTGGGAAAAAAAAGAGGTAACTAATGTTAAAAATGTTTTAAGTGTTCAGAATGCAATACAAGGGGCCCCTTGTAGAATTAATCTAGAAGAATGAATCTATGAGAAACACAAATGACAGGCGCTGATGAGGGGGAGTCTGTTTGATCTGTAAAGTCTGACAATCTGAGATATAAACAGTGACTTATCAGTGGATGAAAGAAGAAGAATCAATGATTAGTAAACTCTGATACCATTGTTGATAAATGGTGGTTTTAGATAATGCTGTTATCAAACCCGGAGTTGTGGGAAAGGGTAAATAGAGAATTTAAATAGGTAACAGTGGTAAAGGAGTTGTAGTTTGTCTTTGAGAGTGTAAGGAAAAAACACAGTGATAGAGATTTTGAAAATTGTTTTTTGTTGTTTTGTCTTTTTTGTTGTTTAATTTGAGAGAGACAGAGACAGTGCGGGTGGGGGGAGGGCAGAGAGGGAGGAAGACAGAGAATGAGAAGCAGACGCTGAGCTGCTAGCTTAGAGCCCAACACTGAACTCAAACCCATGAAAACGTGAGATCATGACCTGAGTCGGAACCAAGAGCTATATGCTTAACCAACTAAGCCACCCAAGTGCCCCATTATGTTTTGTCTTTAGGTCTGGGTACACAAAAATGTAGTAGGTCTTAAATTTTAACTATAGGCAAAATAACTCTCAAAGCTTCAATTATACTGAATTTATTATTAGTCAAGTCAACCAGATCATTGTTAAATAAACATTTCTCTTCAGATTGGGAAAAAATGTTCCTTAGATTTTAGAGACCACACGTGTTTTGTAGATATTCCTCACTCTTGAGCCATTATAAAAATATGTTTAGCTACGCTCTCTGGCAGGTATCGAAGGTATATCTTGAAAAGTGACAGGTTTTAGATTTCTAAGTAGACTGTTGTAATATTTTAAATATTAAACTGATTCCACAAATACATCATTTTTACCATGTTCTATGTTCTGTATTAGGACCTGGCCTTCAAAGATAAGTAAGATACAGTTATTGCTGCAAGGAGCTCACAGTCTGAGAGGCTCCAAAAAACATGATCAGTGCTGTAGCAGGTACTTGGATACCTAGATACCATTTAGTTTAAAAGTGTTGATGGTATCCATAGCTCCACATTAGAAGAAAAAAGGACAGTTTCCTGAAAGAGGTGTCTGAGCTAATCTTCAATCACTGCCTTAAAATTTTAGGTTCTATGAAGAAGGCAAACAGTTTTTTCATATGTATATATAAAAGAAATGATCAGAAGGAGAATAAGGCTAAGAAATCACTTTAGGATGCCCAGATTTACTTCTTCAATATGAATATCTCAAATTTTCAAATTGGTAGCAGATACAAATAAATATAAGTAATACATATGGACCAGATATTCCAAGACTTTATCTGCATTGCTCAAGTAAAATGGTAGTGGATTTTCCTTGACTTTATTTATCATACAACTGTTTATAGTGACCAACATCACTTAAATGACCTTTTCTTTTTTCCTGGTGGGGATATTAGAAAGTAAGTGAAACATGCATAGCATAGCAGGGCCTGGCACATAGTAGAGTTCAATAAACGGTAGTCTCCCTCTCCAACCCAAAGTGAATCTTCTATGTCCATTCGATACAGTGCCTTTGCAATTAAAGATGCTTTGATAAATGCCAGAACTCTACACTGACCTCACAGCTTAAGTACCAGTACTCACCAAAGAAATCTTTAGCACCTTCTCTTTTTCCCCATTTTCCTCAATCCCCATCCTATTTATTCTTAGTAATACCTATGGTAAAACTGTATAGGGATGAGTTCCTAAAACAAAACTATCACACTTAATTTTTATTAGAGATTTTTAAATCACATAAGCATGATTCATGAAACAGTTATTGGAAGTTTCTGCCAATGCAATTGCAAATAGAAGTATCAAGATTTTATTATCTTTGGGAAAATAAATTCCACAAGAACTGAGATTACATACAAATTCCAAATTCTAGAGTAGGTCAAGATAAGGCAATTAAAAATTAATTAACTAATTAATTAAGTCCATCGGGGGAAGAAAAGGCATTAAATATAGGCAAAGCACACTGACAACAGATGGCAGCACTTGAATATCAAACCCTGCTTTTTACTTCCAGGTTAGGTTGCAACCTGCAGAAATGCAAATCCCTGGTCAAAGTGGGCAAAAGATAATGTCTACACAAAGGGCACCTCATGAATATTTGAAAGAGTCACATAGTACTACGATAGCAAGCACACAGAAATATGGCAGCTGCTACATAGTGTGATAATGAGAAGGGGCAACATGAGATAATAAGTCTTCCAAGACAGGGAATGTGGTTTGTTGGAGTTGTAGAAGTTGTAATCAGAAATGGAACTGGGTTCTACAAACCAGACAACGTGGTATTCACAGAGGATTGGAGCACTGGAAACTTAAAACACTCGAAATGCATTTCGGCTATGCCTACACAGTATAGCAGGAAGTTGAAGCTATTCCTTTTTTGTTTGTTTGTTTGTTTTATTTATTTCTAGGAGAGAGAGAGAGAGACACCATGAGCAGGGGAGGGTCAGAGAGAGAGGGAGTCACAGACTCTGAAACAGGCTCCAGGCTCTGAGAGGGCAGTGAGCATAGAGCCCGACGCGGGGCTCAAACCCACGAACCGCGAGATCATGACCTAAGCGAAAGTTGGACGCTTAACCGACTAAACCACCCAGGCGCCCCGGCTATTCCTTTTTTTAAAGAAAGTGAATTTATTTCAACTGTAGTCTAGACAAACTAAAGAGAGTAATCATAGAAAATGAGTAGTATTATGGCTCAGTCAGTTAAGCGTTCAACTTCAGCTCTGGTCATGATGTCGAAGTTCCTATGTTTAAGCCCCATATCAGGCTTTGTGCTGATAGCTCAGAGCCTGGAGTCTGCTTTGGATTCTGTGTCTCTGTCTCTGCTCTCTTCCCCCCTGCCCCCCGCCTCAAAACTAAATAAGGATTTTTAAAAAATTTTAAAAACCTTTTAAAAAAGGAAATGACTTTTTTTGGTAATATTTATTTCATATAATGGACTTGTTTATGGCTTAAAATTGGGAATAAATGATTTGTTTTAGAAAAATTTTTAGATTGGGGCACCTGCAGGGTTCAGTCGGTTAAGTATCTGACTTTGGCTTAGGTCATGATTTCATGGTTTCTGAGTTGCAGCCCCACATCTGGGGCTCTGTGCTGACAACTCAGAGCCTGCAGCCTGCTTCAGATTCTGTCTCTCTGTTCCTCCTCCGCTTGTGCCCTGCCCCTTTCTGTCTTTCAAAAATAAATAAATGTAAAATAATAAAAAAATTTTCTTAAAAGAAAACTTTTGGGTTAATTTGTCAATTTATTATGCTGGTTACTTAAACAAAGAGAAATGGATTTCTTCATCCCTCTATATTCATGGTTAATAGGCTTTGTAGAAAAAGACACCTAGGTTGAAATCTCACCTCATTTGAGTCTTAGCTATCTGACTTTACCAAGATACTTTAGCTCTTTGTGAATTGTCTATTAAAAAGTAGTAATAGCTACCTCATGTGATTTTGTGAGGGTCAAGGAATTAAATAGCACAATGCTTTACACATGGTACATTTTCAACAACTGAAAGCTGTTCTTAATGTGATTCCAGGTATGTTCCCTCCTCCAGCTCTAAATTATTTACTTCAAATTCCTGAAAATGCCTTGCTGACTATAATATGTACAGAAAAGGTGGCAGGGGCCTTGGTAGCTGTAGTAATGTTCTTGCAAATACTGCAGATGAAAATAATTTGGAAGGGAATGAGGAAAAATGCATATTTCAGTTTTAGGTTCTATATTGTGTATTAAAACCTATGGGAAGGTGTCTATTTAAGCTCAAGGCAAAGACCTCATGGTTAATTTTGCTTAGCTAAGTTTGCTGAAGCCAAACCGCTTTATTGACGCCGGCTAGCCTACCCTGCAGTACCCAGAGAGCGAACTAAGCTTTCTTAGTCCTCAATGTCAATGCGTTGGCGAGAGGGTACGCGATGCAGGCTTTGGTGCTGAGCAATTGGAAGAGTCTGTTCTAGATCACAGGAGTCCGTAGAGGGCTAATAAAATATTCCCTTAGGCAATACAAGAGAGACAATTCTCACCAGCTTACCCTAATGTCTGATTTCTCCTTTCCTAAGACTGGGCTACGCTAGAAGTTGAAAGGAATTGAGCGTAAATAGAGCTAATGGTAAAGAGCAGTTTGTCAACACTCCCAAAGGTACTACAAAATTCAAATTAAAGTTGTAGCTGTTAGGGTTTGACTCACTAGCCTACGAGCTATGCTTGCGTGAGGCTCCAACCTTTTTGTTTCCAATGCCTCAATATGACTCTACACTCAATATATTTATGAATATATATATCTTCATATTTTTGTTTTTATGAAATGTCACTGTGGGAACACCGTAGTTGTTGAAACAAATACACTTTTAAAAACAGTTCCTTTGGAAACGTATGACCTGTAGTGTCATAATAAGGATGAAGGCACTGAAGTACTTTAGCACCGAGCGAAGTAAATTTTTGAAACTGAGGCTTCAAGGTTAAAGAATGTAACTAAATCAGGCAGCTAACACGTGACAGGGTGCAAGACTCGAACTCAGGCGTGCCTGAGACAAAAGGTCTCGCGTGATTTGAGCGAAACCTCGGCGGCCGCTGTCTTTCAACGCGCAGCTCCAAGCAGATTCCATCCGGAATTCAGGGCCTGGTTTAGCAAGAAGAGCCCGTATGTCCACCCACCTCACCCTCCCCAGGAACTGCAATGAAAGGTAAAACGTGGCCATTGCGCATGCTCACACCGCCCTTCCTTACATGCCCTTCCCCGCCCTGGACGTCACCGCAGCAACAGTCCCAGAGGACTTTAGAACGGCTCCCGCCCACCGTGAAGTCAAGTGGGCGGAAACTGTTCATCTCTGCGACGTGGACACGTTCTCTTCCTCTGGCCTTTCCAACTTGGAAGCCGACACGATGCGCTCCTGTTTCTCGGGGATTCAAACTGGAGTTTGCCAGTTGTCAATATGGCCGCTGACGGGCAGGTTCCAAGTAGAGGCTTTTCATAGGCTAAGATCGCATCCTAGCCCCGCCCACTCCGTCCCTCCAGGCTGCGTCCGCCTAAGGTCTTCGCTACGCATGCGCAGGGGGGGCGGGCCGGGAGGTGGGACGGCTCGATTCTTCCGTGTGCCACCGCCGCCGCCTTAGCTTAGCTGCTCTTGCCACTTCTGGGCTGCACTGCCGGCGTTAGCCGCGCGAGGGAAAGGGAGGGGACCGACGGAGCGTGCGTGCGCGGGGGTCCCCGCAGTCCCAGCAGTTCCTCTCGCGCGGGGTGGGCGGAGGGGGTCAGCAGCAGTCTGGGGAGGCCCTAGACGGCGCCATGTCGGCGGGCGGCCCGTGCCCGGCAGGAGCCGGAGGGGGCCCCGGGGGCGCCTCCTGTGCCGTGGGGGTCTCCCCCGGCGGGGTATCCATGTTCCGATGGCTGGAGGTGCTGGAGAAGGAGTTCGACAAGGCCTTCGTGGATGTGGATCTGCTCCTGGGGGAGATCGATCCGGACCAGGCGGACATCACTTATGAGGGGCGACAGAAGATGACCAGCCTGAGTTCTTGCTTTGCGCAGCTTTGCCATAAAGCCCAGACTGTGTCCCAAATCAACCACAAACTAGAGGTGAGCTGTGGGCCCTGGAGGAGGTGGCGTTCAACCCAGTCATCAGATCCCATTTAACGCACTGGTGAAACGACCCTAGAAAACTACCCACCAGGGCCCCTGAGCTCAGATGCGACAGGAGAGTGCATGTGTATATGTGTAAAGCAAAGGAGTGAGGTGAGGTTGGAGTAGAAAAAGGGGTGTAGATCGACGTGTGGGTGCCCTGGAGTCCTGTCACCCACCTTCCTAGTATTTCTGTGCGGAGGAAACAGGAACTAATTACACCAGCCTACTTGTACAGACATCATGGAGAAATCTAGGATTTAAGTTCAAAGATTGTCACAAGAATACTTTAGCCCACCTCTCAACATTTGAGTTCTTGTATCGATTCTGACAAACTGGGTTTGTGTATCACCAGACTGATACAGTGTTGATTGTGTTTTTTTTTTTTAACTATTTCAGGTCATTGTATCTTGTTTCACAAAGACATACTATTCCCTGCATGCATTAACTATTTAAGGGAATTCTATCAAAGCTACTAGGAAAATTTAGTGGGATAAATTGGATAGTATTAGTGCCCTTCTCGGTTTACAGTTGGTCTTTAAATTATAGGCAGATAACCAGGAGAGTTCAATACAATTTTTCGAATGACTTATACCATTGAGTGAGGTTTTGTTTGTCCTTTACTATATTTCCCAAAGTCTTGATTTATTTGTGAGAGAATGTGAAGAACGATCATTTGCTGTAGTCTCTAATCTCGGTTGTGGCTGTGGGTGTGGGTGTGGGTGGAGTGGTGGTGGTTCCAGAACCACAAAAAACCTACCACGTTGTGCAGAAAGTTAAATTAATCCATTATTACAACATTTAGAAACATGGATAACTTAACAGAATGGATACTTCATTTTAAAGTAGATAAAAATAGGATAATCGCCGATGTGCAAAGCTCTTTGAACATGAAGTTTCCCAAGAAATCATCATTGCTATCAGTTACAATGATTTAGAGCGCCCCTTAGATCCAAATCAATATGAATACCAGGTATGTGTCCTCTCCTTGATTAGTGGTTAGCATTCTTCCTCCTTTCTGTCAGTTAGCCATGGAAAGGGTGGTCTAGTTCATCTTTGATTAGCATAGATGCAAATCGGAGTTTTGTTTCTTCACTGAAAGTACTGTTCATTTTTATTCCATTCTTTTTGAAGAGGTTTGAATGGAAGTGCCGATGTGAAGCTAATCACTTCTTGTTCTAGGTATATGAAAAAGATTTTTGATATCTTGATTACTGCTTATTTTTAGAAGATAGTTAATTTTTTGGGTAGTAACAATGCATTTAATGGTTTTTAGAAATAATACTTTAGCTTTAAATACCAGAGCAAGAGCAGCTTTTGCCTCGTGAGAACTTTCATATCATTTCCAACTGCAAGTACCTACTGGGGATTAACAGCTATTAAAAAGTGAAACAATATCTAACTCATTTTTTAAATGACCAGAGGACATTTTTAACAGTGGCATTTTGATGTCAGATATAAAAATCTAATTTTGGAGAAAAAATTATTTTGTGAGTAGGAGATGGTACTCAATCTTTTTCATCTTTAAATATTTTAGATGAGTATTCAGAGCTATAATAAATTATGTATGTTCTTTTTCTCAGAAATTGTAATTGCGTATTCTGACTCCACATCCTGGCTTAGGAGGTGGCGTTATTTCTCAAAATAAGAAATGCTAGCCTGTTGTGATGTGAGCATGTTTCTTCAACATACTTGAAACCCTTGGCTTTAAGATCTTAGAAAATGAGGAAGGAACATTTTGTTTATGTCTTTTTTCAGTTACAGTTGACTTATCTGTGGGGTTGATGTTTCTACAATTGGCAGTGTTTACAGTTTTCATGGAATTAGTTATGTATTGCTGAGAAGAGAGGTTCATTGTCAGTAGTCCCTTTCACAGTAGACCTGCTGTTGGATTATTTGCAGAATTCCAGAGGTTCATATACTGTTATTAATCTGAGATCTTGAAATCCTTAGAAAAGATTGCCATACTTTCTTGCCCTGTTTTATTTTTTAGTAAGTGGATTGAATTATTTCTATTGTTTTTAAGGCTATGGGCATGAAGATATAACATTTGAGGCCATTTATGATTTGATATAACATGTGTGCACCAAAGTTTAGTGTTTTTACAGGTTAATACCTTAAACTATATTACCATAATAAAATTGTTTTAGAATCAAGACACAAATACTTCCAGTATGGGTAACTTATAATATATTTAAATTGGTCTTGAGTATCTTTCCATATTGCCCGTTCTTTTGCCTGCTTATTATGTCTTTAAGTAATACCATATTTAATATCAATATAGTAGTTAAAACAGTTTTGCCTCAAAAAAGTCAGAGGTTACATTTAAAATTAAGTAATAAATGGCATGCCTGGATGGCTCAGTCAGTTGAGCGTCTTTCTGACTCTTGATTTTGGCTTGGGTCATCCACCCCTCCAGCCCCCACCCCCACGTTGAGATTCTCTCCCTGTCCTACTTCCCCATGCACAAGCGTGTGCACAGTCCCTCTCTCAAATAAAATGTAAAACATAAAATAAAAATTAAATATAAATGACGCTTATGTGACTACTGCTTGCCATAAGTTATACTTGGGGAGAGGGCTATCTATAAGGGGCAGGGGAGGGCAAAGAATATCAGAATATATTGAGATAGTGCCATTTCAGGGTACTCACATCTCTCTTACACTTCCCACCTGCATGAGAATTCCTGCTGTAGTGAGCCACTTGGTGACAGCTGTGCTGGAATCACAGGTATTGAGTGGGACAGTGGTAAGAGCAGTAGCAGTAGTAATAGTTATAGTAGTGTGTTAGAGTAATACAAAGATGTAGAACCAATACTTTAGAAAAACCCACCTGTCTACCTGGAAATGCAATTTTCTGCCTTTTTATTTACCCCTTTTTAAAAATAACAGCAAAACATAGGCGCATGGGTGGCTCAGTTGGTTAAGTGTCCGACTGAATCTCAACTCAGGTCTTGATCTCAGGGTTCTGAGTTTGAGTCCCGTGTTGCGCTCTGTGCTGGGTATAGAGCATACTTAAGAAAGAATAAAAAAATAAAAATTAAATGACAGCAAAACAATATATCTTCTGTCACATCTATCTTCTTCTACCTCAACAATTGCTGAATCAGTATATCTTTTTAGAGTGATTTCCTGTTCACAACCATCGTAGAGAAACTTTTGGTCTCGAGCCATGTTTATGATGAACTAATGATGTTCTATTCTTTTATGGCTTTAACACTGTCCTTTTTATTAAACAAGTGATGAGGACATTTTGCAGCCTTGAACTTGAAGGTTAATATTGATTCACTGTGTACTTCTGTGCCAGATGCTGTGTTGGGTACTTGGGATACAGTGGAGACCAAAATGGACATAGTTATTCCTGTTACAAAGTTTTGATTCTGTTGGGGGAGTTCATTGGAATAATTATCACATAAGTGTGAAATTCTAACTTTGATGAGTATTATGAAAGGTACATAGTGTAATGGGCGCCTGTTCTGGGGCATCAAGGAAGGCTTCCTCTGGAAGCAACCATTGAGTTAAGACATAAAACATAAGTAGGAATTAATTAGGCCAAGACAAGCAGGAATATCATTTAACATTTCAGTTAAGAAAACAGAAAGTGGAACACACCTGTGATGGGTAGGTGATAATGCACTTGAAGAACTGAAAGAGAGTTGGTATGTGTTGTCAGAGCAAAGAAGTGAGATGCAAGGTAAGATTGAACAAGTAGCTAGGGACAATATCTACATGATTTTATAAGCCATGCAATAGATTTGGGAGCTCTCTCATACCAGTGGGAGATGTTTTAAACTAGATGGTAACCGGGGTGCCGGGTTGCTCAGTTAGTTGAGCATCTGACTTTGGCTCAGGTCATGATCTCACAGTTCATGAGTTTGAGCCCTGCATCGGGCTCTGTGTCTGAAGCCTGCTTCTGATTCTGTATCCCTTTCTGTCTCTACCCCTCCCTTGCTCGTGCTCTGTCTCTCACAAAAGCAAAATAAACATTAAACATTTTTAAAAATAAATAAACTAGATGGTAACCTCGGATATGAGATTCGCATAGCTCACTGGGTCTAGGGTAAGGAGAGAGTTTTGGATAATGACAAGAATGAATGCAGGAAGTCCTTTAGGAGATTCTTATTTTGATCCATATGAGAGGACAGTCATGCAGGTAGGGTAGTGAGATGGAGGTGACAGAACAAGAGAGGTTTGGGAGGTAAAAATAAATAGTCTAGAAATGGATTGGAGGGATGAGGGAATTTCGGATGACTCCAAGATGTCAGTTGGCTGGATAGATGGATGGCTGTGAGTTATTAGTAACAGTAGCTATATTGCTAACCTTACTAATCAATTAGTACTGGCCAGTCTCTTCTCTGAGTGTTTTGCTTATATTGATTCATCTAATTCTCACAACAGTTCTGTGTGATAGGTTTACTATTATTATTCCCATTTTACCAGGGATTAAGTAAGGGGACCAAGGCTCCATAACTAGAGAAACCAGTTTCTCCAAAAATACACATTTATACCTGATGGGGGAAGGAGAATGTGGAGAGAAAAGCAGGGCAGAAAGAGTGAGTGTGGCTGGATAGATAGCAGGAAGGAGGAGTGTAGAGTTCCAGGAGGTATTGTTATATGAAAAAAATAAATGTGTATAAGCCAATGAGAAGTATTTAGTTGAGAGGAGAGCTGAATATTCTAGTGAAAGAGAAGGAGAAATTGTATTAGTAAGGTTTCTGAATGAAGACGAGATCCAAGATACATGTAGAGAGAATGGCCTCACATTGAAAGCCCAGCTGTTAAACTTTGAAGGAGAAGGAGATGGTGGGAGCAGGAGGTGGGAGGTTAAGAGTTTTTGTCTGATGGCTTCTTTATTCTCTTTGAAATTGGAGCCTGGGACAACTGCTGAAAGTGGGTGAGAGTAAGAGCTTGGAGAGAGTGAAAAGATTTGAAATAGTTATGGAAGAGTGGGAGAGCAGTTGGCCAGAGAAATAGAAGGACTGCCAGTCAATATGAGAGACTTATTTGGAGTTAGTTGTCATAAATTCATGGTACAACCAGTCTGCCCTGTTGTGTGACTTTCTCCAACAATACAGGTTTAGTAATGAGAGTAATTACTATCCAGTATTGTAGCAAGGAGTTTGCTATGTTGACAAGAGTGTTACTGAAATGAAATGATACTGGGGATGAAGAAAAGGAGATAATCTTCCATTAAAGAAGTAGAAACAGTATTTAATAATTAAAGTAAGGGCAGAGGATGAGGACAAGGAGGGGTTAAGGATGCCACCACGTTTCTGTTTGACAAATGGATTAGGTGGTAGCTGTTTGAGTATAATAGTTTCCCCCAAAATTCATGTATACCCAGAACCTCAGAATGTGACCTTATTTCCAAATAATAATTTAAGTGTAAAGATAAGATCATAACCTATTAGACTGGACCCAAAGTCCAGTGAGATTGTCCTGATAAGAGACACTCAGGACACACAGATACACTGAGATGAAGGCTATGTGGAGAAGGAATCAGAGATTGGGGTGACATGTCTGTAGTCTGAGAAATGCCAAGGATTGTTGTCAGTCACCAAAAGCTAGGAGACATTCATAGAACTGTTTCTCCTTCAGGGTATCCAGAAGGAAATAGGCCTGCCAATATCTTGGTTTTGAGCTCTTGGCATCCTAAACTGTGAGAGAATAAATTTTTGTTCTTTTAAGCCATTGAGTTTATGGTGATTTGTTATGTTAGCCCTAGGACACTTACACCATTTACTGAAGTAAAGAATCCAGGAGAAGGAGCAAATCTGGCAGGAAAGATGAGTTTAGGAGATTGTATTTAGTTAAGGTTCTTATCCTTTCTTGCATATTCCTAAACTAGTCTCCTAATTGCCCCCTTTAAGCCATCCTTTCATTGTCAAAATCATTCTTTTTTTTAAAGTATTTTTTAAAATGTTTATTTTAGAGAGAGAGCATGCACACATGTGAGTAGGGGAGGGGAAGAGAGAGGGAGAGCATCCCAAGCAGTCTCTGTGTTGTCAGCGCAGAGCCCATCATGGGCTTGATCTCCCAAACTGTGAAATCATGACCTGAATGCAAGTCAGGAGTTGGACACTCAACTGACTGAGCCACCAAGGGACCTCCCCACTCTTTTTTCAAGTTGTATTTATTTATTTTGAGAGAGAAAGAGTGAGTACAAGTGGGGGAGGGTAGATAAAGAGGGAGAGAGAGGATCCCAAGTAGGCTCTGTGCTTCATCACACAGCCTGAAATGGGGCTGGAACTCACAAACCTAGAGATCATGACCTGAGCCGAAATCAAGATTGGATGCTCAGAAGAGGAGCCAAGGTGGTGGAACAGCTGGAAGTTTTTTTTCTGTCTCACTTCTATGAAATACAGCCAGATCAACATTATACCATCCTGCATACCTAGAAAACTAATTTGAGGATTAACACAACAATCTACACAACCTGAACCACAGAACTCAGTAGGTATGGGGCACGGAGAGGTGAACTAGGAGAGAGAGAAGCTGCAAAGGGCAGGGAGCTGTTTTTGCTTGTGGAGAGAGGATGGAAATAGGGGTAGAGCACAGGAAAAGCACCCTCCACAAAAGCAGCTGGAGAGAAAGTGGAAAAGTGGAAACAGCTGCAAGAGACTGTAAAAAGAAAGGAGAAAGGAGAGGGCTTAAATTCCATTAAGAATCTATAAACGGGGAGTTCAGAGTCTGAAACTCTGCAGCTCAATACCTGATGGTGCTCTGATGGGAAGGGTGAATCCCTAGGAGCAGAGTGGGTTCCAGGAGGTCCTTGAGCCATGCGGAGAGAAGCAGGTCCACTGCTAGAAGGACATTTGGTAGAGGCTGTGTAGCCACCCAGTGCCAGCAGACCCCAGAGAACAACCACATTCCCTGGTGCTGGAACAAGGTCGTTAAGGGTGAAGCCTGATGCCAGATGTGTGTTGTGAATTTCCATAACCCCTGAAATGCTGCTTCTATATGATCGTGTGAACTTTATCTGGGGCAGGCTGGCACCCAGCCTCAGTCTCTGGGCATTGGCAGCAGCACAGTCCCAAGAACATTCTAGGGTGCAGCTGGCACCTGGCCATTGCTTGGTGAGACCCTCCCCCAGAAGGTCTGAGTGGGTCAAAGCTGCAGTCACTTAGAAGTGAGGGGTAGGGAAACACAGCCACATCTGAGATAAAACTCAGGAGGGAGGTGCCGCCTGGCAACCTGATGGCTTGTTCATGGACAGTGTAAACTTGGGGAGTGGATGGAAGCTGGAGACAAAGGAGAGGTGTGCAGTTGCTGGTCACGGAGAGCACAGAGTTCTGATACTAGAGACTGGGTAGCTGAGTGATACCACTTTCACCCTGCTCGCACATGTGTATACACAGCTACAGGCACCAGTACAATCCACACCAGTAAGCTAAGCAGCACCATCTAGAGGAGAACAGAGTTGTTACACTAAGCCCCACCCAACTGGGCCAACCTGGCTCTTCAGGAACACCACAGACCTCTCTGCTGCTTAGTTTATGGACTATAAAGTGCTTCGTAGTTTGACTTCTAGGGGAAAACGATGTAACATCAATCATATTTCAGTCTGTTCGCTGGTCCATCTATTCAGTTTTTTTTAATGTTTTATTTATTTCTGAGAGACAGAGAGAGCGAGCAAGAGAGAGCGTGAACAGGAGAGGGTCAGAGAGAGAGGGAGATACAGAATCTGAAACAGGCTCCAGGCTCTGAGCTAGCTGTCAGCACAGAGCCTGATGGGGGGCTCGAACCCACAAACCACGTGATCATGACCTGGGCCAAAGTCGGATGCTTAACCAACTGAGCCACCCAGGTGCCCCTCAGGTGTTGTTTTTTTTTTTTTTTTTAGTTTCCTTTATTTGAATAGAGAAAGAAAAATTTATTTTTATTTTCAATTTTTATTAAAAATATTTTTCTCCAGTTTTTTCTACTAATTTTTTAACTTTTTTGTAAAATTTTTCAAATTCTGTTTTCCATCATTTCAATTTATTCTATTTCATTGTATTCATTTTCTCAAATTTTCAAACATTTTCCTTTTTTTCCCTTTTTTCTTGTTTATTCCTGTTTTTTTCTCCCCCCCACTTTTCTCTAATCAATCAGTCTCCTTTCAGTAAACAGACCAGAACACACTTAGGATTTAGCATCATTTACTTGATTTGTGTGTGTGTGCGTGTGTGTGTGTGTGTGTGTGTGTGTGTGTGTTATTTTTAATTTTTTAATTTTAACTTTTTTTTATGGTATTAAATCCTTTCCTTCCTTCAAAATGACGAAATGAAGTAATTCACCCCAAAAGAAAGAGCAGGAGGAAGTGACAGCCAGCGACTTAATCAAGATATCTGAACCAGAATTTAGAATCACGATAATAAGAATACTACCTGGGGTCGAAAATAGATTAGAATCCCTCTCTGTGGAGATAGAAGAAGTAAAAGCTAGTCAGGATGAAATAAAAAATGCTATAACTGGGTTGAAATCTCAAATGGATGCCATGGCAGCAAGGATGGTTGAGGAAGAGCAGGTTAATCAGCAATATAGAGGACAAACTTATGGGGAATAATGAAGCAGAAAGAAAGAGGGAGACTAAGGCAAAAGAGCACGATTTAAGAATAAGAGAAACCAGTTACTTGTTATAAAGGAACAATATCAGAATCAGAGGGGTCTCTGAAGATGAAGAGAGAGAAAAATTGTTAAAAGGGTTATGTGAGTAAATCATAGTGGAAAACTTTCCTAACCTAGGGAAAGACACAGACATAAAAATCCAGGAAGCACAGAGGACTCCCACAAGATTCAACATAAACCGACCATCAGTAAGGCATATCATAGTCAAATTAACAAAATACTCAGGCAAGGAAAGAATCATGAAGCAGCAAGAGAAAAAAAGTACTTAATCTATAAGGGGAGACAGATCAGGTTTGCAGAAGACCTATCCACAGAAACTTGACAGGTCAGAAAGGAGTTGTAGGGTCTATTCAATGTACTGAATTGTAAAAATATGCAGCCAAGAATTCTTTATCAGCAAGGCTATCATTCAGAATAGAAAGAGAGATTAAAGGTTTCCCAGACAAACAAAAATTAAAGGAATTTGTGACTACTAAACCAGCCCTGCAAGAAATTTTAAGGGGGACCCTTTGAGGAGAGAAAAGACGGGGGGAAAAAAAAAAGACCAAAAGCAACAAAGACTAGAAAGGACCAGAGAACACCACCAGAAACTCCAACTTTACGAGACATAATGGCAGTAAACTCATGTCATTCAGTACTCACTCTAAATGTCAGTGGATTAAATTCTCCAATCAAAAGACATAGGGTAACAGAATGGATAAGAAAATAAGATCCATCTATATGCTGTTTACCACAGACCCACTTTAGACCTAAAGACACCTTCAGATTGAAGGTAAGGGGATAGATAACCATCTATCATTCTAATGATTGACAAAAGAAAGCCAGAGTAGCCATACTTCTATCACACAATCTAGACTTTAAAATAAAGACTGTAACAAGAGGTGAAGAAGGGCATTATATCATAGGGGGTCTATGCACAGACCTAACAGTTGTAAACATTTATGCCCCAAATATGAAAGCACCCAAATATATGAATCAATTAATCACAAACATAAAGGAACTCATCGATGATAATACCATAATAGTAGGGGACTTCAACACCTTACAGCAATGGACAGATCATCTAAACAAAAAATCAACGAGACAATGGCTTTGAATGACACACTGGACCAGATGGACTTAAAAGATATGTTTAGAACATTTCGTCCTAAAGCAGCGGAATATACAATCTTCTCCAGTGTACATGGAATGTTCTCCAGGATAAATCACATATTGAGACACAAATCAGCCTTCAACAGGTACAAAAAGATCATACCATGTATATTTTCAGACCACAATGCTATGAAACTCAAAATCAACCACAAGAAAAAATTTGGAAAGATACCAAATACTTGGAGACTAAAGAACATCGTACTAAAGAATTAATGCGCTAATCAAAAAGTTAAAGAGGAAATTAAAAAGTACATGGAAGGGGCGCCTGGGTGGCTCAGTCGGTTAAGTGTCTGACTTCATCTGAGGTCATGACCTCCCAGTTCGTGGGTTCAAGCCCTGCGTTGGGCTCTGTGCTGACAGCTAGCTCAGAGCCTGGAGCCTGTCTTCGAATTCTGTGACTCCCTCTCTCTCTCTCTGTGACCCTCCCCTGCTCATGCTGTATCTATCTCTCAAAAATAAATAAAACATTTAAAACATTTTTTAATAAAAAATTTAAAAAGTACATGGAAGCCAATGAAACCCCAAACCTCTGGGACACAGCAAAGGTGGTCATAAGAGGGAACTATATAGCAATCCAGGCCTTCCTAAAGAAAAAAGGTCTCAGACACACAACCTAACCATATACCTTAAAGAGCTAGAAAAAGACCAGCCAGTAAAACCCAAACCAGCAGAAGACAGGAAATAAAGATTAGAGCAGAAATGAGTGTTATCAAAATTAAAAAAAAAAAGTAAAACAGATCAATGAAAGCAGGAGCTGGTTCTTTGAAAGAATTAGCAAAACTGATAAACTGCTAGCCAGTTTGATCAAAAAGAAAAAGCAAAGAACCCAAATAAATAAATCAAGAATGAAAGAGGAGAGATCACAACCAACACAGTAGAAATACAAACAGTAATAAGAAAATTTTATGAGCCACTATATGCCAATAAAATGGGCAATCTGGAAGAAATGGACCAATTCCTAGAAACATAAACTATCAAAACTGAAACCGGAAGAAATCGAAAATTTGAACAGACCCATAATCAGAAAAGAAATCAAATTAGTAATCAAAAGTCTCCCAAAAAACAGGAGTCAAGAAGAGTTAATACCTATTCTCTTGAAGCTGTTCCAAGAAATAGAAATGGAAGGAAAACTTCCAAACTCTTTCTATGAAGCCATCATTACCTTGAATCCAAAACTAAAAACTCCACTAAAAAGGAGAACTATAGACCAATTTCCCTGATGAACATGGATGCAAAAATCCTCAACAAGATACTAGCCAACTGATTCAACAATACATTTAAAAAATTATTCACCACAACCAAATGGGATTTATACCTAGGATGCAAGGCTGGTTCAATATCCACAAAACAATCAATGTGATTCATCACATCAATAAAAGAAAGGAGAAGAACCACATGATCCTCTCAATAAATACAGAGAAAGCATTTGACAAAATACAGCATCCTTTCTTAATTAAAACCCTCAAGAAAGTAGGGATAGAAGGATCATACCTCAAGATCATAAGAGCCATCTATGAAAGACCCACTGCCAATATCAATATCAATGGAGAAAAACTAAGAGCTTTTCCTAAAGTCAGGAATATGATAAGGATGTCCTCTCTTACCACTGTTATTCAACATAGTATTGGAAGTTTAAGCCTCAGCTGTCAGACAACACAAAGGAATAAAGGCATCCAAATCGGCCCGCAGGAGGTCAAACTTTCACCCTTCACATATGACATGATACTCTGTATGGAAAGCCCAAAAGATTGCCCCAAAAAACTGCTAGAACTGATCCATGAATTCAGTAAAGTAGCAGGATATAAAATCAATGCACAGAAATCGGTTGCATTCCTATACACCAGCAATGAAGCAACAGAAAGAGAAATCAAGGAACTGATCCCATTTACAATTGCACCAAAAACCATAAAATACCTAGGAATAAGTCTAATGAAAGAGATGAATAATCTATACACTGAAGACTATAGAAAGCATATGAAAGAAATTAAAGAAGACATAAAAATGGAAAAAATATACCATGCTCATGGATAGGAAGAAACAATATTGTTAAAATGTCAATACTACCCAATGCAGTCTACATATTTAATGCAATCCTTATCAAAATAGCACCACCATTCTTCACAGGGCTAGAACAAACAGTCCTAAAATTTGTATGGAACCAGAAAAGACCCTGAATAGCCAAAGCAATCTTGAAAAAGAAAACCAACACAGGAGGCATCACAGTCCTGGACTTAAACTCTATTACAAAGCTGTAGTCATCAAGACAGTATGGTACTAGCACAAGAACAGACACTCAAATCAATAGAACAGAATAGAGAACCCAGAAATGGACCCACAAGTGTAAGGCCAACTAATCTTTGACAAAGCAGGAATGAATATTCAATGGAATAAAGATAGTCTCTTCAGCAAGTGGTGCTGGGAAAACCTGACAGCGACATGCAGAAAAATGATCCTGGACCACTTTCTTACACCGTACACAAAAATAAACTCAAAATGGATGAAAGACCGAAATTTAAGACAGGAAGTCCTCAAAATCCTTGAGGAGAAAGCAGGCAAGAACCTCTTTGACCTTGGCCACAGCAGCTTCTTACTCAACACATCTCTGGAGACAAGGGAAACAAAAGCAAAAATGAACTACTGGGACCTCATCAAAATAAAAATCTTCTGCACAGCGAAGGAAACAATCAGCAAAACTTTTTAAAAAGCAGCCAATGGAATGGGAGAAGATATTTGCAAATGACATATCAGATAAAAGGTTAGTATCCAAACTCTATAAAGAACTTACCAAACTCAACACCCAAAAACCAAATAATCCAGTGAAGAAATGGGCTAAAGACATGAGCAGATACTTCTCCAAAGAAGACATCCAGATGGCCAACACACACATGAAACAATGCTTAGCGTCAGTCGTCATCAGGAAAATACAAATCAAAACCACAGTGGGATACCATCTCACACTTGTCAGAATAGCTAACATTAACAACTCAGGCAACAACAGATGTTGGGAGGGATGCAGAGAAAAAGGATCTCTTTTACACTGCTGGTGGGAATGCAAACTAGTCCATCCACTGTAGAAAACAATATGGAGATTGCTCAAAAAATTAAAAATAGAACTACCCTACAAACCAGCAGTTTCATTTCTAGGTATTTATCCAGGGGATATAGGTATGCTGTCTTGAAGGGGACATGCGCCCCAATGTTTATAGCAGTGCTATCAACAATAGCCACAGTATGGAAAGAGTCCAGATGTCCATTGGCGGATGAATGTATAAAAAAGATGTGGTATATATATTTAATGTTATATATATATGTGTATATATATATATATATATATATATATAATGAAGTATTATTTGGCAATCAAAAAGAATGAAATTGTGCCATTTGCAACTATGTGGATGGAACTAGAGGGTATTATGCTAAGCGACGTTAGTCAGAGAAAGACATACTGTATTCTTTTGTTCATGTGAGGACTTTAAGATATAAAGCAGATGAACATAATAGAAGGGAGCAAAAGTAATATGAAAACGGAGGGGGACAAAAACATAAGAGACTCTTAAATATGGAGAACAAACAGAGGGTTGCTGGAGGGGTTGTGGAGGGGGGATGGGCTAAATGGGTAAGGGGGATTAAGGCATCAACTCCTGAAATCATTGTTGCACTATATGCTAACTAAGTTGGATATAAATTTAAATTTAAAAAATTAATTAAATAAAAATTTTAAAAATGTTTTTATCTAACAACAACAAAAAGAATTGGACACTCAACTGACTGAGCCACCCAGTCGCCCGTCATTGTCCAAATCATTCTAAAACATGTCGTTTTAATGGTTCATACCAAAAAAGGGCAACTCTGATTCTGGTCACTCTTCTTTTACTTCTTTTACTTATACTTCCCTTTTACTTACTGGCTAAAATTCAAACTCAGTCATGGTGGTCAATGCCCAGCGTGTCTGCCCTTTTGTCACCTCTTGTTAGCTCCTTTGGCCTCTCAATAAAACTGGTCTGTTTGTAGCTCTCTAAATAGGCCTTGCTCTTGCATGGCATCAGTACTTTAACATAGGCTTTTGTGTATAATGCCTTCTCTGTTCCCTTTGTCTGTAGTATGAAACACCCACTCATCTTTCAAGATATCACTTACATCACCATTTCTGTGAAGGCTTCCCTTACGGCATTTATCTCTGCTCTGTATAGGCACCTTCAACTCACCTTTAACTCACTTGGACTATTAAATTTGTTATGTTGTCCTGTCATTAGTAGTTGCCACATCTCTCTACCTCTAGAAGGTAATCTCTTTGAGGGTCAAGACTATATTTTAGGTGAAATAATATCAAGTGCTTTGTGAAAGCTGACTTTAGAGGGGAACATTATCTCTTTATGAACTCATTTTGGTGTCTAGGAATTGGTGTTTTTCTCTATAGTGCTTTCAAACTTTATGGAGTAATGAGTAATTCCTTTGAGTATGGATATCTGGTTAACTGAGGTGTGGATTACAGAATTATTTTTCGGCCCCTTTTTAAAATTTGAAATTTGAAACTCACATTAAATACCAACCTTTCCGACCTGTTTACATCCCTGTCTCGCTTGCAAGGGGTTTTCATTTCTTGGACTTTTCCCTACTCTATACATTAGCTGATGTCTTTAGTACTCAAGTAAATTTCTCCTTTCTGACTGAGTTTTTTACTGCTTTTTAAAAAATTTTTTTATTTAAATTCTAATTAATGTACAGTGTAATACTAGTTTCAGGTGTAGATGATAGTGATTCAGCACTTCCATGGATCACCCAGACTTTCACTTCCTTTTTTTTTTCACACCATTTTGAATTAGTACATCATACACGACTCTGTAACAGTGCTTATGACACTCTGTCATAATTGGAAGTGTGATTTTATCTCTTTTTACCAGAGAGTGAAATTCTGAAGGGCAGAATCCATGTCTTAACACATGTTTTTGTCTCCAGATCCTGTCACACAGTGTATACTCAATAAATATTTATTTAAATGCATAAATTATTTGAAACACTTTTAGTGTCCTGCCATGAATCCTCAAAGATTACCAGTAATCATTCTATAATACAGATTTCATGAGATCTGGGTTGGTGTCTGTCTATATCCATGGTATCTAACATCGTGTCCAGCACATTGTTGAATGACTAAATCTGCAGGTTCATTTATTCCCCTGGTATGTGGTTTGCAAGGATATGATTTGTAAGTTAATCTTTCATGGTGTTCCACTTTAAGAAAAATTTGAAACTGTGGCTAAAAGTAACATTAAACATTCATACTGTGTGTATGGATTCAGTGCACCTGTGATATTTCTAGAACATAGGGTAGCTTGATTCTCTTCACCCTACCTCCAGTTTGATTGTAGAGCAAGTCTGTTAACATGAAAATGGAAACAGGAAACGTTTTGTGTTGTTTGGAACTTCATTTTGAAGTTAATGTCAAAGTAATTTAACTTTCAAAAATACTTCACAGGGAGAGGGCACTTGTTGGGATGAGCACTGGGTGTTATATGGAAACCAACTTGACAATAAACTATTTAAGAAAAAAAAACTACCAAAACTCTCCTGAGTTTTGAAATAAAAAACAAAATTCTTTAAATAAAAAAAGTACATCATAGATTTATCTATTTCTTTTTGAAATCCCTCCAGCCCTAGTTCATTCACTTTGTCTTCTGTATTATACAGAGCTGCCTTTTTTAAAACATCAATTTGATTATGTTGTTTTGCTTAGAATTCCCCAATTATACTATGAATAAAATTCAAACTTCTTTTGATGGCTGTCAAGCTCTGTATGATCTGATCTCTGGATGTTTCTTCAATGACATGTCGTACCATTCTTTTCTCATATTTTGTATGGTGCAGTCACATGGGCCTCCCTTCAGACTCAGAGACTACAGTTCTCAAACTTTCCGTCTCAGGACCCCTCTCCACTCTACAAATTATGAAGTCTCCAAAATGTAGATTATGTCTATAGGCATTTACTGTATTAGGTATTAAAACTGAGAAAACTTTTAAATACTTCCTGCAACAGTTGAAAATAGTAAGTCAATTATATGTTCATATAAATACCATTTTAATGAGATTTTTGAATAAGTTTTCAAAAAAAAAGAATAGCACTGTTTTACATTTAAGATTAATTTTTAAATATCTGGCTTACTAGTAGAGAGCTGGATTCTCATATCTGCTTCTGCCTTCAAACATTTGTGATAGGAGGTATGGGTTGTAGCATAGAAAGGTTGACCTCACAGAGATACACAGTTTGATAAGGGAAGAGTATTTTAATAACCTTTTTAGATAGTTGTGGATATTTTTCTTTGATATTAAAAGGTAATTTCTTGGGGTGGCTGGGTGGCTTAGTCGGTTAAGCATCTGGCTTTTTGATTTCGGCTCAGATCATGATCTCACAGGTCATGAGTTTGAGTCCTACTTCAGGCTCTGCAGTGACAGTGTGGAGTCTGCTTGGGATTCTCTTATCCTTTTCTCTCTCTCCCTCCCCGCTGTGCCCTCTCTTTCTCTCTCAAAATAAATACGCTTTTTTTTTTCTTAAAGGTTAGTTATAATGCGGAGTCTAAAACTCTTATCAAGTTTTCATCCACTGTTACACTAAAATACATTGGTCTATGTATGTAGTCATTGAATGGATCTTTTACTGAGTCCTGATGTTAACATTATGGATTGGTCATTTTGAAAATACTGGTTTGCTGAGTTATGCACATTTTCTAAATGTGGGTATACCTCATACAGTATTTAAAAAATCACATTTGTTGGGGTGCCTAGGTGACTCCGTCAGTTAAGCATCCGACTTTGGCCTAGGTCATGATCTCACTGTTCATGGGCTTGCGCCCTGTGTTGGGCTCTGTGCTCACAGCTCAGAGTCTGGAATCTGCTTTGGATTCTGTGTCTCCTTCTCTCTCTGCTTCTCCCCTGCTTGCTTTCTGTATCTCAAAAATAAACATTAAAAAAATTTTTTTAAATCTTATTTGTTAATATCACCAGTCTCATCAGAAAGTCTTTGTGTTTGGAAGCTGTCAAGCTTCAATTTTTCTAAAATTCTAATTTTCATTTGAAAACACAGATTCTTATCATTGGCAATAAATGCTCTCAGTTGTTTGCCTTGAAGTGACAGGTTCGCTTAGACATTCTCAAGAATATGTCTACCAAATATATTAATCTGAGTAATGTATTTGTTCTTTTTAAAAAAATTTTAATGTTTATTTTTGAGAGAGAGAGACAGAACATGGAGCCTGGGAGACATAGAGAGAGAAAGACACAGAATTTGAAACAGGCTCCAGGCTCCGAGCTGTCAGCACAGAGCTTGACGTGGGGCTGGAACTCAGAAACTGTGATATCCTGACCTGAACTCAAGCCAGATGCTTGAGCCACCCAGACATCTCTGTTCTTTCCAGTAAAAATGGTGTTCCATGAAAAAAAGAGTTTGGTGTTGCAACTCAAGCAAATGCATAAGTGCTTTTTCTTGGGACAACATGATTTGATATGCAACACCTACGTTCTGTGTACACTTCCCATTTCATCACAGAGAATATTAAAAGGAAGTACTCAAGGGTTGAGATTTTTAAAACTCTGTAATTTTTATTGTCTCATCACGGGCCTTCTCAAATGATGAACTTTTTGGGTTTTTTTAACTGCAAGCATATAGTAGCTTGGACTCAAATGCTTTCATTTTACTCACCATCGCTTTTGCACCTTCAGTACAAATGTCATCATGGTGAAAAAGACAAATAATGTTTTATTAGTATTAAAATACTTTTGACCTTGTGGATGGCCTGAAAAGGTCCCACAGGCCTGTGAGAACTGCTCCTCTGACAGTAACCGGAACACTCTAAGAAGAGTAGCCATACTCTCCCACCACACTAATTCCCTTCTTTTGGTTTCTTTCATACGGCTTACACTTTGTAAGTACGTGTTATATTACTTGCTTTGTAATGACCTTGGACAAGTGGTTGGCATGTGGTTGGTGGTTGATGAATACTTGTTAAATGAATGTAGTTTAGAAACAAAAATAAGTTTGCTGGTCTTAAACTGCAGAGCAGTGTGTAGAGGAATGATGACGGATACAGTTAGTGGTCCTTTATGCTTGGATTGAGGGAATTGGAATGAATAGGTAGTTTTCTCACAGAACTTTTGTAAGCCAAATGAGCAGGCTGTTTCAGGAACTGACTTGTAATCAAGAGGAATATTACTTCCTGCCTTGAGGGGTGGCAGAGATTTTTATATTTGACCTCTGAATACATTTCCTATTTGGTCAGTCTTTGTTTTAAAATAGGAATTGTTGGCTTTCTGTATGCTTGGGTGGTTGGAGCAATGCTAACCACTTCAGGCACTGGGGAAAAAGAGAAAACAGAGGAAGATTCTTTTTTTTTTTTAAAGTTTTTAAATGTTTAATTTTGACAGAGACAGACAGACAGACAGCATGAGCTGGGGAGGGGCAGAGACAGAGGGAGACACAATCTGAAGCAGGCTCCAGGCTCTGAGCTGTCAGCACAGAGCCCAATGAGGGGCTCGAACTCAGAAACTGCGAGATCATAACCTGAGCCAAAGTAAGACGCTTAACAGACTGAGCCACCCAGGACACCCCAGGAAGATTCTTTATAAGAGGTGTGGGCTAACTCAGATTAGGTCTAAGACTGCTCTGCTGTGTTGAAGGAGTAGAAGGAAAAACAGGGAATGGATCAAAATGCTTTCATTAGTTACATTTTCTCCTTGACTTTTGTCACAGGAGAAAAGGCCCTGTGAAGAATGGCTCTGTTCTGCTTCTGCTGTTGCTCAGGATCCTGTATATAACAATTCCTATGATACTTTCTTTTAAAAGTTTAGTTGCAGGAAAGTTGCTTCTATAATGAGACAAGGAGAATGATATGATATATAAAGGTTCTCCTATTAATAAGGACACTTGTGGGGATGAGCACTGGGTGTTATGTGGAAACTAATTTGACAATAAACTATTTAAAAAAAAAAAAGGTTCTCCTATTAATAGGAAACTCAGTATTAAATTTAATACAAAATAAACTTTATTAAGGTGGGCTTTTTTAGTGATATCTTGCCATCTCTGTATGATTTTGTTTTTATTTTTATTTTTTGACTGTTTATTTTTGAGTGAGAGAGAAACAGAGAGAGAACATGGGGGAAGGGCAGAGAGAGGCAGGCTCCATGGTGACAGCAGCAAGCCTGATGCAGAGCTTGAACTCAAGAACCACGAGATCATGACCTGAGCCGAAGTCAGACGCTTAACCAACTGAGCCACCCAGGCGCCTCTATGTGTTTTTATTTTTTATTTTTATTTTTTATTTTATTTTATTTTTTTCTTTTAATGTTTTACTTATTTCTAGGAGAGAGAGAGAGAGAGAGAGACAGCGTGAGCAGGGGAGAGTCAGAGAGAGAGGGAGTCGCAGACTGAAACAGGCTCCAGGCTCTGAGCTGGCAGTCAGCACAGAGCCCGAGGCGGGGCTCGCACCCACGAACCGCGAGATCATGACCTAAGCAAAAGTCGGACGCTTAACCGACTAAGCCACTCAGGCGCCCCTATGTGTTTTTATTTTTTACATTTCTTTTATTTATCTTATGAGATTACAGCCTTTCAGGAAATAGGTAGGTGTAGGTGATACGTTTTAGATATTGGCATTAAATGGTGTAATTGCTAGAGATGTAAATTCTAGTCTGTACTTTCATCCTAAACTGCATTTTCAAACATAAAAAACAGACTTTTAAAAGCATAATTGTTTTTTTTTTTTTTTTTGTGAAGTGATTACCTTTTGTACACATACTTTAAAACAGAAGGTGTAGAAACATTTGTAGGTAAATTTGTAGGTGAGAGTATATTTATCAGCAGCTTCCTGTGCTGCTGTTCATTATAGGTCAACTGCTCTTTGGAGTCAGCTATTTTCTTTGTAGTTTTTAAACAACTTGGGGAATGTGTGTTTTTGTGTGTACGCATGTCTGCCTGCATTTGTGTCTATCTGTGCATACACATGAGTTCCACTTGGGGAGGGAGCAGAGTTGCTATAGCTAGATAAGGAATGTTCTGAGTCTCTTGCTTAAAGCCCCGTCTGAGATTTGAGGATGAAATCTCATTTGGAGCCCATGGACTGCTTGGTCACCATTTCCGTATTACTGCCAGATTACAAAAGATGTGAGGAGGTCTGAGTTTTAATGCCGTGTAATTTGTAATTTGGGGTAACTCATCTCGTATCTTTGAGCCTCAGTTTCTTCATGTGCAAAATAAAGATATTTTACCAGGTTTTTTTAGGTTTCTAGGTTGGACTTTTTAAGATGTTACTGAAAAAGCTGAATAACATGCCAAAACTAATGACTGAACTAGATCTAAGCTCTCAGCCATACGACGTGATATTTGCTGATTTATTGTCTTAGTCTGATTCTCTCCCAAAGAGGTTTTTGAAGGGTGACTAAGGTAAAGTAATTGGCATTTTTCTCCATAAGACTTTTAAATAAAAATTAGCTTATGTTTAGAAAGAGAAAAATGGAACTGTTGTATATTTTTAGCAGCTAACATAGACAGGATTAAGGTCTAGACAAAGTGGAAAAATAGGAAACTTTGAACAAAAAATTCCTTTAGTTTTGGTGCCACACAGTGGAATCCAGTAGTGAAGGATTATTTTAGAAAGGAATTACCTTGTTGGAAAAGTTGGGATGTTTTGAAAGTATGAGACGAGAAATAGAATAGTAATAGCTACATTAAGTACAAATAAGTGGTGATGACAATACTCTAGTGTTAGATAGACTGCCTGTCTTTTTCATTTTGGGGAATACTTCATTCCTGCTTTGTGAAATGTGCCTCAATTTTTCATCTATCTATAGACTCCATTCCAGCTGGACCACATGCTAAGAATCACTGCTTTAGAAAAATCTCACCAGTGGTTGATTTAAATGGCTTAGGTGATGTGAAGGCCATGCTCATGAACTGTGACATGTGACCAGAGTCGAAACCCAGAGTCAGCCACTCAACTGACTGAGCCACCCAGGTTCCCCCTGTGGCTTTTTTTTTTTTTTTTAATGTTTATTTATTTATTTTGAGAAAGAGAATGAGAATCCCAAGCAGGCTCCCCACAGACAGCACAGAGCCCCACACGGGGCTCAATCTCACCATTAGATCATGACCTGAGGTGAAATCAGGAGTTGGATGCTTAACTGACTGAGCCATCCAGGTGCTCCAAGGTCATGATCTTAAGGCCCAGAGACCCTCCTAGAATAAGATCATTTTATCCTTACTGTCTAGGGATAGAATATCTTGATGATCAGTTTTTTGTTCTATTTTTTCTATAAATGAATCTCAAGATCAAGTGCAGGAAAGTGAAAAGATTGTATCCCAAATTAAGTCTGTATGTAACATAGTTTTTAACTGGTTTTGGTTTTGGTTTTTAAAATATTTTTGGGGGTGCCTGAGTGGTTCAGTCAGTTGAGCATCAGCTTTTGAATCAGCTCAGGTTGTGATCCCAGGGTCGTGGGATCTAGCCCCATGTTGGGCACTGCATGTGGAACCTGCTTAAGATGCTCGTTCTCTCTCTTTCCCTCTCCCTCTCCCTCTCCCTCTCTCACTCCCTCCCTTCCCCCTCCCCCTCCCCTCCCCATCCCTTTCCCAGCTTGTGCACTCATGCTGTCTCTCTCTCTCTCTAAAATAAAGATATATATATATATATATATATATATATATATATATAACATTTTGGGATATCACTTGAAAATTTAAGTAAGAGTTGAAGGTTGAAATTACCTGTTTCCTTTAAATTTTCACTCTTTACTAGTTACAGGGTGGCCAAGGTATGAGAGCAAGGTGAAAAAGATGCTCAGGCTTTTTCTATGGTCAGACCTGTTTGGAGTCTGTTACTTACTAGCTGTGTGATTTGGGGCAAATTGCTTAAACTATGAGTTTCGGTTTCCTTAACTGTTAAGAAAAAGTTGGAGAGTGTGGTAAGAATTACAGATCATGTATGGTGTGTATATACCTGCCATATGTTTATAGATGCTTGCTCTGTGGTAGCTTTGAATATTGTTAGTAAGTTAAACATGTATTGCTGCTATAGAAACAAATTTTGTTCCTTATGGCCAGCTGCTTGATAACACTTCCACTGCCTTGTCGTGGGAGAAATTGGGTTCAAAGTGCTGTTTTGCTGCTGACCAGTTGGGTAGCCCTGGATATAAAAGCGACTTTGATAGGCCTTAGTTTCATTATATAAATAGCAACTGTCATAATTGTAGTCTTTATGTTCTCTTTGAATTCTAAAATTTGGTGGTATTAGGAAGATAGCCATTATATAAAATATACAAATTTCTAATCTTGGCATAAAATTTATCAATGGCCAAGTTTTCTTAGCTAAAATGCTTATATCATGGACTAGAAAAGAGTTACTTAAATATTACAAAATTTAAAGTCAATTTGAAACACTTGCTTTAAAAATTAATTTGGCCTTGAATTTTATTTTATTTTACTTTATTTGTTTTGTTGGGTAGATACCGTGTACTTTATTGATGTGGATGACCCTCTTCTTCAGAGGATCTAGGATGGAAACTGTGTCAAGGTCAAGAGGGTCTCACTGTGTTAGGGGATGATTTGAGGCAAGGATACTCCAGCAACTGAGGGCTTCTTTCTTGTGCTCTCACTGGGGCTGGTCCAGGGGGCTCTTACTTCTTGGAGGCCATCTGGACCAGAAGATCTACTGCCTGGTTGCTATAGCCAAATTCATTGTCATGCCAGGAAATGAGCTTGTACAGTGGTCATTGAGGACAATGCCAGCCCAGGTATCGAAGGTGGAAGAGTGGGTATCACTTTTAAAGTTGTAGGAGACAGCCTGGTCCACAGTGGAGCCCAGGATGCCCTTGAGGGGGACCTCTGATGCCTGCTTCACCTTCTTCTTGACATCATCGTGTTTGTCAGCTTTCTTTAGGCAGCAGATCTGATTCATGACTGACCTACTGAGGGTGGGGCATGGAAGGCCAAACTAGTGAGCTTCCCATTCAGCTCTTGGATGGCCTTGCCCACATCCTTGGCTGTAGAAGCAGGGATGATGATCTGGGCAGCCCCTCAGCCATTGTGCCACAGCTCCCCACTAGGGCCACCTGCAGTCTTCTGGGTGTCATTGATGGCTTGGACAATGTCATTAGTCTTTTCATTATGCCAGAGTTTTCATGGATGATCTTGGCCAGGTGAGCCAAACAGTTGGTAGTACAGGAGGCATTGCTGACAATCTTAAAGGAGTTGTCCTACTTCTCATGGTTCGTGCCCATCACAAACATGGGGCATCAGTAGAAGGGGAAGAGATGATGATCCTCTTGGCTCCAGCCTTCAGTGAGCCCCAGCCTTGTCCATGATAGTGAAGAAACCAGTGGATTCCACAACATACTCAGCACCAGCATCACCCTGTTTGATGCTGCAAGGATCTCCCTCCTGAAAGATGGAGATAGGCTTTCTGTTGATGACAAGTTTTCTGTTCTCAGCCTTGACTGTGCCACTGAATTTGCCATGGGTGGAATCATCCTGGAACATGTAGACCATGTATTTGAGGTCAGTGAAGGAGTCATTGATGTCAACAATATTAATCTTGCCAGAGTTAAAAGCAGCCCTGGGGACCAGGTGCCCAATGTGGCCAAATCCATTTTCTTTGACCATAACCATTCATCCTTGGGTCTGGCTGGTGCTGCACAAGGAGATGTGACTGTCTGTTGAACAATGAACAACAGAGAAATTGGGCTTCGAATTTTAACATTTGCATCTTCTCTTTATAAAGAATTTTTTCTTTTTTAAAAAAAATTTTTAAAATGTTATTTATTTTGAGAGAGAGACAGCGTTCAAGCAATGTAGGAGGGCAGAGAGAGAGAGGGAGACACAATCCAAAACTGACTCCAGGCTCTGCACTATCAGCACAGAGCCTGATGCAGGGCTCGAACTTAGGAACCATGAGATCATGACCTGAGCCAAAGTCAGAGGCTCAACCAACTGAGCCACCCAGGTGCCCCAAGAATTTTTTCTTACTTTTTAAGTTGAGCAACCTCTTGAGAAATTGACTTAATGAAGAGTCTGTATTTGTAATGGGCCACATACAAAAAACCTGTGTACCACCCTGTTTTCTTTGCCCTTTTAGAATAAAATCATTTCTGATTTGAATATTAGTCTGCCAAATTAATTAATAAATACCACTTATGCCCCTTTAATTTCTTAACTCCAAAAGTTTTACTCGGTTATTAATGAATCATGAGATACTTGATTTGAAAGATAAATCATTGTGGGACTACCAGGCAGTGTATGCCTTTTGAAACACACAGTATACCCCCTGCCACAAAGATTTAATTAAGTAAATCTAAGTAAACCTTTAAAGAGTTTAAAAAAATTTTTTAAGTAATCTCTGCACCCAACGTGGGACTTGAATTTCTAACTCCAAGATCAAGAGTTGAATGCTCTACTGACTGAGCCTGCCAGGTGCCCCTAATTAAACCTTAGATCTAACTTCCAGTTTATAAAAAATGTAAGGAATAGAGGAGTATATTAGATAACACCATAAAGAAGTAATAAGATTAATGCAGGATGAAAGCAAATGTAATGAAAAAAGAGGTAAGGGTTATTATAGAGTAAATGATTCATATTAAACTTTTTCTGGGTATAGGTTCACTTTACCATAAGCTTCATATTGCTTAAGAAGAGTGCATATTATTCAAATCTTTGTTTTCCTTTTGTGGTTATTTTGTTTGAAACACTAAAAACCTGTAGGTTGTTTGTTTTGTTTTGACTAAAAAGAACTTTCTAGACAAGACTTTTAAGGAGCAGTCTTTAAAATGTACTGAACATTGTCTGGTAAGAGGGGATCTTAAATGTTTGTGATTTTCTTTGGTGGGCATTTTTGTTGTTGTTGTTAAAGGGAAGAAGATCTGTTTACCATACATGTTTATCATACATGTAAGGTTTTTTGTTTTTCTTTAAAGAACAGTTAGCTACCATGTATATTAGCATATGCTTCTAAAAATAGAAGTATAGTTGACACACTATATTGCATTAGTATCGGGGTAGTGATTCAACAACTCTGTATGCTATACTCACAAGTGTAGCTATCATATCTCATCATACATTGCTACTGTAATACCATTGACTATATTCCCTATCCTGTACCTTCCATCCCATGACTTACTTCCTAAAAGCCTGTAGCTCCAGTATCCTTTACCCCCTTTTTGCCTCTTCTCCTACTCATGATAATAAGTGTGCTGGTGTGTGTATCTATATGTTTGGAGGGAAGGGGAGAGAGAGTGTGTGTGCATGCAAGAGCACTTCTATAGTCAGAAAAATAAATAACCCTGTAGAAAAATAGACAAGAGACTTGGCAGGCACTTTACAAAACAGAATATCTTGGTGGCCAATAAACATAGGAAGAAGTGATTAACCTTATTAGTAATCAAAAAGATTTAATTAAAATTATGGGAATCTCCTGCATTCCTACTAAAATTATGAGACTGGCAATGCCACGTGAAGGCAAGGTTGTGAAGCTATCACAGTTTTCCTACACAGTGGGCATGTCGTGTCGTTGCTACGATCATTTAGAATACTGGCCCTTCCTACCAAGGTTTAACATATTCATACACTTTAACCAGCAGTTTTCCCTCCTAGATATAACTCAACTGAATTCTGTATGTACCAAAAGATACATTTAGAGCAACATCAATTTAACAGTCAGAAGCTGGAAAACAGCATAAATGTCCATCAAAAGTAAAATGAAAATGAAAAATTTTGGTATATTCATTTAATGAATACTCTGTAGTAATGTAAATGAATGAACGGCAGCTTATACAAAACATGAAGGAGTCTCACAGTTATAATCTTGAAGCAAAAGCCAGGCATGAGTGAAAGCATACCATAGATTCTATTCATATAACATTCAAAAACAGGCAAAACTATCTGTGATGTGACTCTGATGGTTATGCCTGTGGATGAAAATGGAGGTAGTGATTGAGAAGCAGCCTCAAGGAGAGTTCTGGAGTGCTAGTACTGCCCCGTTTCTTTATCTGGCTGGTAGATAAATAGATTTGTTTAATTTATAGAATTCATCATGTGTATACTTTCTGATGTAAGTTATACATGAATAAAAATATGAAAAGGAATGAGGAAGTTCTTCTAATACAGAGTGATGTCTAAGAAGTAACAAAAGCAAAATGCAAAATGTTTTATTATGAAACATTTTACCTTGGTTTATAGCATGCCACCTCTTGTCTTCTACCTCTAGTTATTACCCAAGCCCCAGTCTTTGGCCACTGTTTTTCCTTTAATTCAGTCTTAGGATATAAATTCCTATCTCTGTGCTTTTAGTGCCACCCCTAGTCCCAGTTTGTCACTTGTTTTTTATTTCCAAAATTCTGTGGGATAGTTTCTGTTGATTATATCATGGCTGATACAAAAATCAGCACATATAAAACTTAAGCTCATCCTTCATCCTCCCTCATGTTAGAATAAGCTACTATCTTGATCTTCCTATTTCCTTCAGTGGTTTCACTGTTCTCTAAACTTGAAATATTTGTTATTGTTGATCTAATTTTCCATTGGACATCTGATCTGTAAGTGTTGGCCAACAATTTCCTTTCAGCATTGTGAATTGCTTTATTTCCATGTACAAAGTTACCATGATAACTTTACTTATTTATTTATTTATAATTATTTTTTAAAATTTATTTTTGAGAGCAAGAGAGACAGAGTGCAAGCGGAGGAGGGGCATAGAGAGAGGAGGAGACACAGAATCTGAAGCAGGCTCCGGGCTCTGAGCTGTCAGCACAGAGCCCCATGATAACATCATTTAGAAAGCTACAGTTAGGTGTTGCTAATGTCCCTGTCTTCACCTTACCTGCAAGAAGCCTGTTGCTAAAATGTCATTGGAAGAAAATGTTTCAGAGTTACACACGATGATGGTTGCATAACTCTATGAATATGCTAAAACCCACTTAATCATACACTTTAAAAGAGTGAATCTTATGGCATGGGGATCTCTCTCAATAAAGCGGTTATTAAAAACAAAAACAAAAATGTCTTTGAGAGTATATGGTGAATTCCTATGAGATTAAATATGTTTTGGTCTTTCATCCAGAGCTAGTCTTTATCCAGTCCAGGGCATTCTGTGAATACACAGCTTCTCTAAGTTGTCTAACCTCCTTGCTATTCTTCATATTCATATTCTAGTAAGTGCTTTCATGTAAAAGATTAATAATTTTATGAGAACAAAGTCATGATATTAAATAATATTGTAACAAATATAATAAATAAATATAGTAAATATAATTAAGTTATTTCCTAATTTAAAATTGGAGAAACTTCAATGAAGATGGAGTGGTTTATGTGGAAGCACAGGACTAGTATTAGAATTCATTTCAACTTAAACGGGGCACCTGGGTGGCTTAGTCGGTTGGTCGTCCGACTTTCGCTTAGGTCATGATCTCGCGGTTCATGGGTTCGAGCCATGCGTCGGGCTCTGTGCTGACTGCCAGCTCAGAGCCTGGAGCCTGTTTCAGTCTGTGACTCCCTCTCTCTCTGACTCTCCCCTGCTCACACTGTCTCTCTCTCTCTCTCTCTCCCCTAGAAATAAATAAAAAAATATTAAAAAAAAAAGAATTCATTTCAACTTAAAGATATTTATTGAGCATCTTTTATGTACTAGGCACTGACTGGTGCAGTTGGGATGTAGAGATGTATTTTAGTCCTTTGGTCGCTTATACCCAGAGAATTTCTCTAAGTTGCTTCTCTCTCTGCCTCTTCTAGTCTTTCCATCTCTAGACTGTTGTAGTACTACAATTTTGTCCTTGTTATTTAACTTCAAAGCATTTCTAAACTTTCTATCCCTCACTAACGCTCTTTTAAACCTTCCTTTGCTTTGAATTCCTTGGGATGATCGATTCTAAATGTACCCATAACTTGCCACATCTTACTTTAGTTGGTTTGCATGTATATCACCTTAGTTAATAAGAAAGCTTCTCCAAGACATAAATAATTATCATCTATAATTCTAAAAGTATTTTCCACAATTATTTTCTCCTTGAGCTAGCATAGTTCTGAGTCCCTTGATGCTTAGTACAATTATGTTGAATTAAATAGAAAACTAAGGCTTTTTCTTAGTCTTTGATCTACTGGCTGATTGGGAAGACCAGACACAGGAGAGACATCCTGTGCACAACTATAAAACATATCAATTGTAGAAAATTAAAAACTTTCAACTTGAATGGATAAATGGTTTTGAGGAGTTATTCTGCTGTGTTGTAACAGTTAACTGTAGCTTATAGTCAACTCTGATATTTAGGTCTGTTGTGACCAGACCTAAATATCAGTGATTCACACCTTAGCACCTAAAATAATGACTAGATAGATAGTGGATGGACTCGTATGGGCTGGCCTCTCCTCTAATACACCATGAATGTTAGTGAACCACTATAGCACATGTTATCTTTAAGGATGGTGAGCCATCCCATAACTTTATATTTTCAGGAATTTTATAGGTAAAGGCAGAACAGTGAAAAGCCCTCTTAAAGTAAGCAAAGTAAAATGGAAGTAGCATTCTGTATTGAAAGATTCTGTTTATTGGAGCACCTGGCTGGCTCAGTCAGAAGAGCGCACAACTCAGGGGCGCCTGGGTGGCTTAGTCGGTTAAGCGTCCGACTTTCACTTGGGTCATGATCTCGTGGTTCATGGGTTCGTGCCCCGCGTCGGGCTCTGTGCTGACTGCCAGCTCGGAGCCTGGAGCCTGTTTCAGTCTGTGACTCCCTCTCTCTCTGACCCTCCCCTGCTCACGCTGTCTCTCTCTCTCCTAGAAATAAATAAAACATTAAAAAAAAAAAAGAGCACACAACTCTTGATCTTGGGGTTGTGAGTTTGAGTTCCACGTTGGGTGTTGAGATTACTAAAAAAAATAAAAGAAGATGCTGTTTATAGTAGATTCAGATATATTACCTGTGCAGTTGAATTTATGACTATTTAGATGGATGTCTTATAGATCAGTCACTTCGTCTATTCATTCTGGTGTTCATTTGTTCATTTCACAGGTAGTCTGGCTCCTTTTTGAATATTTAATATTTGAGTCAAAATAAAGAAAATTAAGCTTACTTGATGTTTTTTATTGTTGTTTTATAAGGCACAGTTGGTAGATCTGAAATCTGAACTGACAGAGACCCAAGCAGAGAAAGTTGTGTTGGAAAAAGAAGTCCACGATCAGCTTTTACAGTTGCATTCTATCCAGCTTCAGCTTCACGCTAAAACTGGCCAGAGTGTTGACTCTGGTACTATTAAGGCAAAACTGGTAAGTAGTTTAGAAGGTAACGAATATTTACATGTGTTTTAGAGGGTAAAGAGGACAGTTTTTAATAAGGCTTTTGATTATAAAAGGTAATATGTGCTCATTGTGGGAAATTTAGAGAAAACAAGCAATATAAAAATCATTATCATCCACTGTCTCATCACTTAGGGTTAATAACTAATAATACTAATAAGAAACTGATACTTAGAATAGGATTTTTTTCCCAATTTGAAAATTGCTATAAATAAATATATTTAAAAGATATTTGTGATTATAACATGTAAACATTTTTCCCCCTATTGGATCAGTTAGGATTAAATTCAGCTGCATATATAACAGAAATCCAAATAACACTAGGATTATTCTTGAATAGTACAAACTGTTTTCTCTCAACCTCTGAGATATGCAGTCCAGAGCTGATACGATAGCTCTCCAGATACTGGGTATCCAGGTTCATTTTATTCTTGTGTTCTGCCATGTTTAGCTCAGAGTTTCCAACTTTAGGATTTCTTCATTCCAGACAGGAAGAAGGGTGCAAAGAAAAGAGCAAAAGGGTACTTCCTGACTGTATTAACCTTCTTTAAGGAACTTTTCTTGAAATCCTCCTCAGCCATTTTTACCAGTCAGTTTAGCCATCCTATTGACTATTGCAACTCGCATTTCAGCCTCTTGGTCACATGACCACCTTCAGTAAAACTAAGTGTTCTGTCAGTAAGGATGAAGGGGAAAATGGAATTGGGTGCCAACCAGTGGCACGTTTTTTCTGTTGCTCTTCATAGACACATTTTTCCTGCCACTAAAATTTTATAAGGTTTGTATAGTATTCAGTGTGTAAATTTTCCATAATTAATCTTTGCCTTCATAATATAGGTTGTTTAAATAGAAAAATTTTTTAAGTCTCAGGTCCACTTGATTTCTTATGTATTAAGTGTGCACTATGTGCCAGACGCTTTACTGACCACAGGGGACACAGCAATAAGACATACAGCTTGGGACAGGCAGGATGTGAAATGATAATGATGATAGTAATACATTATTAAGTTCCTGTTTTCAGTTAATTCCATTTGATTAGTTGATTAGTTTCTAATACTGCTATGTTAGAATTTATTTAAATGAATATCTACATTCTCAAACCTTTAAAATTCAGAAATTTTATGAATATAAGTTAGTAGTCTTGTTTCACTGAAGTGAGTTAGATTTGTAACTGCTTCTTTGGGATATTGGATATTAACATTGAGCAACAATGTATATTTTCAGTAGAAAGGAATTGAAGTTTTAACATTAGATCTTAAACAGGGTACTGTAGTGGAAAGGCACTGAACAAGTTGAGTTGACTTATTTTGGTAAAACAAAAAAATTTAATCTAATGCTAAATAGTTACTATTGCTTTTGAATTTGCAAATAGATTTGTTCTAACGAACTTTATCCAAATGATATTCAGCATATGGGAATTTTCCTTATAATGATTATACCACTAGATAAATTCATTTGTTTGATATTTTTCTAATTATAAAACTTTTTTCTTATATCTTAAGTCTGTCCCCTCTGTGGAGGAGCTGGTAAGTTTGCTGTTTCTGTTTTGCTTTAATATGTCATGTTGAAGTGTTCTTAGTGTCTTATTTGCATATTATATGTTGTCACTTTGTATTTGAAAATGATGTTCACAATGGTAATTCTTTAATGTGCCAGTACCTGAAAAGTTCAGTTGGTGGCCCATTGCTCTTTCTCACTTCATGTTGTCAAAGATTTTTCTTTTGTTTGTGATTTATGATCATTATTTGCAGAGCCCATCAATATTTGACAACTTCTGAGCCTTGAAACTTGCTCAAACCTCTACTTCAAAAGAGCAATTGGTTTTCTCACCTGAATATTTTGAAGATACATTAAGCAGAAGCAGCTCTTTTCTTCTATTTGAGTTTCTCCCCAGAAAAAGAATGTGCATGTTGGTTTCTTACTCATCTCATGCATGTGTCATAACTTTTTCGTAGTCTTGGAATAATTGTGTGGCCTTTGAAACAACTGAATTTTGAAACTCCATACCAGAATTTTTTTAGAAAATAACAAAATGTAAGTTCTTAATATTTTTCCCATTCTCCCAGTCTAATCAGCCTCCAATTTATCTTATGGTTTTCTTTTGAAATTATAGTGTTTGACTATCTAAATACAATATGAGCTTCTTGTTTGTTACCTAATAATAAACAGGTTAACTAAAACATTTTTTTTCTTTAAACTTAAAAGTGATTAACTTCAATTTTCTTTGTCCTTTTCATGGTTGCAAGTGTTATTTTTAGGCCTAAGAGTTTGTCAGATTCATTAGGGGTTTGAATAGTGAAAACAAAGTGATGGCTTAATATGTGTTTCTCAGATTCCATAAATATTACATAAATAGCTCATTGAAATAATTCTAAGTAGATAATTCTTAACATAAAGTTTATTTAGCCCACAAACCAAAGAATACTGGGCCTTCTAGGAACTCTTTTTCTGACACAAACAGCGTTAACCCCAGTAAATGCCATAAGAAAGATTTTTGTTCATGTTATCCAAACTTTTGGGGGTTTTTTGGAACTGATACTTGCCTTTTAGGAAATAGGTTCTGAAATAAATTGCAATTTTAGTAATCCCAAAGTTGTTATAAAAAGAGGATTCTAGATTATTAGTTCTTCAAATTCTTTAAAAACGGTATCTAGAAGTTATGTTTTTATGGTTACTTTTTTTAACAGAAGCTGAAAAAGCCTGCTAATTTAATTTTCCTCTATTTATAATAATAACAAATATTTTTAATCAAAGAGGTGATAAGTATATCCAGCATTTGGTAGTTACTCATTTTAGCTTGTATATTATGTTTTTGTGTTTAAGTTAGTGGTACCCACTCCCTTGTATTTGAGTATATCACAAATAAAGTGATATTTATATCATTTATTGATATACTGTTGTCAGAACAGTTGACCAAAGCAGACAGTTAAATTAGTACCAAAATATATTCCATGAATTGTTAAAAGGTTTTTAAATTTATCTTTAAGCTTCTTAATATCCAGAATAAAAAGGGAAATAATTACAATAATCAGTACCCAAACAATAGAAACGATAACACTTGCCATTTGCTCAAGATAAAAATCTTTCTGGTGCTGAAGTAGATCTTTTTTTAATATATTTTTTTAAGTTTATTTATGTTCAGGGAGACTGCATACATGGGGAGGGGCAGAAAGAGAGGGGAAGGAAGAGGCTCTGCACTCCTTGAAGAGCCTGACATGAGGCTTGAGATCATGACCTGAGCTGAAATCAGGAGTTGGACGCTTGCCTGACTGAGCCACCTAGGTACCCATAAGTCTTTAAATCTCAAAAAGGGGACACAGTAAACAGTGTCCTCACAGCTCGTCCACAAATACAGCCACAGTGTCACAAGATTCATAGATGCTGTGAATCAGTAAGTTGGTAAAAGCAGCTCTGTAAGGCAGTAAAAACACTTCTACTTAGGATAAATAAATGGAAGTTTACAGTGTTTGGTTAGTTTTCTTGATCCAAAACAGAAGTTTTGTTTGGCCACAGAGTTTGTGTGTGTATTTGAACTTGACTGCCTTTAGATTTTGTACCTTCTGTTTTCCACTCTACTTTTTCTTGTGTCAGCCTGTTTTGTGTTTGGGTCCTGAAGGCATTTACATTATATTACATTTATAGGGATAGACATACTGTATATAATTTTAAGGTAAATTGAACATTATTTCTCACATGTGAGCTTGTGATAAAAATTTGATAGCAAAGATCTTGAGGTTTTATACTCTAACTTGTAATTTACTTATATGGGCTATCTACCAAGTGGAACATAGGATGCCATCCTTTTTAGGAGAGCTAAAAATGGATGTCTATACTACCTCATAATAGACAGTGGGCCCTGTTTTCCTCAGCAAATAGTTCTTCATTCACTTTAACATACGGACAAAAAATGAGTCAGATACCCAAATTCAGTGATAATCTGTACCATACATATGCTCACGTAGAGAAATTTTTTTTAACATGGTTTCAATACAGTTGTTACCAGCATTTTTCCATTACTACCAAATGTTCTTTATTATTTTTTTCCATCAAATGTTCTTTAAAAAATTAGAATATGTGTTCTAATGTAAGCAGTCTAACTTTCTTATAGTCCTTTAAGGTAAATTAGCTGTGGAATCTATTCACAGCTTAAGGATTTTGACTTGTTTATAGACTTGTTGCATTAAAATTAAATAAATGTTTGGGTACAACCACCGGAATGATTATTTTTATTCTAGTCTAGGTTCTTGAGTCATTCTTAGAAAGTAAATAGAGAGCAGATTCAATTATTCATTGAAAACACTCCTATTAGTATGTGATGACATGAACTTAGAGAAGACTAAGTATCTTTAGTATCTCTTAGTATCCTCAGTGTTAGAGTACTCCAAGAATGCAATTATCTTATATGGAAGTGGTCCCAACACCTTCTGGTACTAGTTTAAAAGAACTGTATCCAAATCTTTATTTCATTTCACAGAAATTAAGTGGTCACTTTTATCATATGCTTTCATTGTTGGTATTGTAGATTGTGTGCTTTTATGTATTTTGAGGAAATTGGTCTGTTGTTAAAAAAGTCTTAAATGTACTTTCATTACATTGTGCTGGGTTTTTTTTTTTTTTATCTTTTAATTAGGAGAGAGAGCTTGAAGCAAACAAAAAAGAAAAAATGAAAGAAGCTCAACTTGAAGCTGAAGTGAAGTTGTTGAGAAAAGAGAATGAAGCCCTTCGTAGACATATAGCTGTTCTACAGGCTGAAGTTTACGGGGCAAGACTGGCTGCCAAGTACTTGGATAAGGAACTGGCAGGAAGGTGTGTAGAAAACGGGTACCCTATACTCTTAGGTAACAAATTAGATATTTAATGAGGTTGACTCTTAACCTCTTACGATAAATGAAACATTAATCTTTACCTTAAAAGTTATTTTATGCTGAGGCATAGGAGCACATGTGCCCCAATGTTCATAGCAGCACTCTCCACAATAGCTAAAACATGGAAAGAGCCTAAGTGTCCATCAACAGATGAATGGATCAAGAAGATGTGGTTTATCTATACCATGGAATACTACATGGCAATGAGAAACAATGAAATCTGGCCATGTGTAGCAACATGGATGGACCTTGAGGGTGTTATGCTGAGCGAAATAAGTCAGGCAGAGAAGGACAAATATCATATGTGTGCACGTATAGGAGGATTAGGAGGAGCTTAACAGAGGAACAAGGGGGAGAAGAAGGGGGAAATGGTGGGGGAAAGGGAGAGAGGCAAACCATGAGAGACTCTTGAATGCTGACAAAAACTGAGGACTGATGGATGTGGGGGGGAGGGGGGATGGGCATGGAGGAGGACACTTGTGGGGATGAGCACTGGGTGTTATGTAGAAACTAATTTGACAATAAACTATATGTAAAAAAAAAAAAAGTTATTTTATAGTTGGCTATAGCTTACTATGTTAATATTGTCAGCATTGTATCTTGCAGATTTATTTAGCCATACTACATAAGTATTTCTGGTTTACACATACATATAAACACAGACTCTGATAGGAACTTACTGTGAAATGCTAATAACCCCAGATCTGCCCTTTTCAGCCATTTCGTGCCTTGAAACCATAAAAGATAATGTTCACATGTACAGCATGACTTCCATAAGGAATTTTTTTCTGTGATCATTAAACCCAATCTTTCTTCACCCTACAAAACATGTTTGAATGACAGTGAATTTATCATAAAATAGTTCTGCTTGCATTAAATTTTACAAATAATTACAAACTTTGGTGACTTATTAATTTTGGTAAATAATTTTTGATATCATATTAAGAAATGATGTGAAGCAAATAAAAATAATTTCTGTCATGTTGAAGTATATATCTTCTAATAACTTTTACCATATTTAAAATTATCTTTTGTAAAAAGCTGCCATTAAAAGAAATGTTTGTGTGGATAGTATCATGTGAAAACTAGCAGTCAACAGTATCTGATTTTATTGACCTACCCTGATTGCATGCAAGATATGAAACACATTCACTGACATTAGTTTCAAAAGTTGTTTTTTAGATGCATTTGAATTACGTATATGATTAGAAAAGGTCTCATTCATTCTTTTTTTTTTTAAAACTAGTTTTCCCTTGAAGACATCTGTTCTTTTCAGAGTTTTCATGGTTTACAAATCTGAAAGACATCAGGAGATTCCTGAGTAGTAATTTTGTTACTAACTTGGGTTTATGCAAAAGCTATTTGGGTTCAGTAATTTTATGAATTCTCTCTGTAATAAAAATTATAATAATCAAAAACTAATTGAATTACCTCTTTTCCCAACATAAAGGGTCCAGCAAATACAGTTACTAGGACGAGATATGAAGGGACCAGCTCATGATAAGCTTTGGAACCAGTTGGAAGCCGAAATACATTTACATCGTCACAAAACTGTGATAAGAGCCTGTAGAGGACGTAATGACCTAAAACGACCAATGCAAGCCCCTCCAGGCCACGTAGGTTTGCCTTGTTCCTGCTTCCTGCTCGACCTCTTCTTTTCTTTAGTCGGCAGTCCCTTCCATTTTTTTTTATTCTAGTAGTATTTAAACCATTATTTAAAAACTGAATGAGAACAGATACATATAGTTCTTTTCTGACTTATCCTCAAATGTCCTAAAAGTTGATATTTCTGAAAACTGAACTGTTGCTCGCAAATATATATTACTTATACTTTGGTTCATATTTCAGAATTTTCCTGGATCATAATTAAGCATGTTTAAATTTGTTTTTTAAGCTTAGCAGGGAGCATGTAGTCATATTAATAAATTCGCAAGTATTTTGGGGGTAGTTTAAAGGAAGTTTTTGGTAACTAGATTCAACCGTAGTTAATATTTACACCTGTTTGGTCTCAGATTAAGGTGGAATTTGAGATCTGTATCCAGTCGTCTGTTTCTGTAGCTACCATTATACTGAATAAATCTTTATTAAATTTCATTACTACAGCTGCCTGATAATAAAAGCATGTCTGACTCCTACCCAATGGCTTACATATCTTAGTACCAGATAAAGTATGGCCTTAAACAGTTAAAGTATTTTGTTGCCTCTGCAAAGACTATAAGAAGAATTGATATGTACATGAACTTGGTGGGGAAAAAGAGGGAATTACAATGTCAGACATTGGGGACCATTAAATTCTTGGCAGTGGCCAGATGGCAAAAATTATTTTAGGCTAAATAAAAGAGTATCAACTTTAATCTGATAATCATGGGATTTTTTAAATAAAATGGTGGATTGAAGACTTAACATTATTTTAACAAATTACTTTGGTATAGTGAAGAGGATATACTGGGAGAGGGGCTAACTGCAGTCAAGGAGCGACATTAGAAAGATACTGTAGTAACCTGGGAAGAAAGTGATGGATGCAGGGGAAGTATATTTGAGAAGAATGACAGGTTTGAGAGAATTTGAATCAAGAGGACTTGGTGATTAACTGCTTTCGGTTAAGTAGATGAATGAGAAGGAAGAGTCTAGGTATTTGGTGTGGGCAGTTGAGTGAAATGATAGCATTCGTTGATAAAGCAAATAGAGGAAAGGAAGATTTGGGGGGAAATATGATGAGATTTGTTTTAGCATGTAATGTTTGAGGTCCCATTGGGTCAAACAAAATGTATCCAGTTGGCCATATGACTCTGGAATTTAGGAGAATTCAGAGTTGAAGAAGTATTAGGGAAGTCATCTGTTAAAATAAAAACAATGGAATTGATTAATCCAGGGAATAGTGTAGAAAATTAAAAAAAATAGGAGTGCTTGGGTGGCTCAGTTGGTTAAGTGTCCAGTTCTTGATTTTAGCTCAGGTCATGATCTCAGAGTTCATGAGTTTGAGCCCATATTTAGGGCTCCACACTGACAGTGCAGAGCCTGCTTGGGATTCTCTCTCTTTCCCTCTCTCTCTGCCCTTCCCACTCTGAAAATAAATAAATAAGCATAAAACATATTTAGAAAGAAAGGGGAGGGAGGGAGGGAAGGAAGGAAGGAAGGAAGGAAGGAAGGAAGGAAGGAAAAAGAATAGGAAGCCAAGGATATAAAGAGTGATGGAAAGAAAGGGATCGCTTAAAGGTAGGATTCTGAGATGGTGCTGTCAGATATAAGCCATCTGGGAAAGTAGTATAATAGAAACTAAGGAAGAGAGTTTCAAGGAGGTAGAGTGATGAACAGTATCAACTTTCTGCAAGGTTTAAGTAGGATAGTGACTAGAAAGTATACATTAGATATAGCCATGTTGGTTGCCAGTGACTGTCGAGAAGACAGTTTTAATTAATGGAGCAGGTGGGGGCAAAACCCTAATTACAGTGACTGGAATAGTGAATGTGGGAGGCAAGGAAGTGTAGTTAGGATTGACTTTGTGTGAAGGTTAAGGAAGGATGGAGGGAAGATAATAAAGAAGAGAATAGGTGACTGAAGGGTTTCTATTTTGTTTTATGTTTTTACATGGATAGTATTTTAAAGCTGGAAAAGGCTTAGGATTTGTTTATATGTTGAACAGGGAAGGAGCTTAGCAGAGAAGGAAAGAGTAAAGGTACCAGAGAAAGAATTATTAATGGAGTAAAGTTCTTTATTTAAGAAGTAGACTCCAGAGTTTAGCAGAATGAAAAAGTAATTAAGGATCCAATTATGAATTTGTTTTTCAGTTCTACAAGTTAGTTAAAATGGGTGCAGATCTTTATGATATTTTTCTAGTGAAAATAAACATTTTACCAACTTTTATTTCTTGAGGATGTTTCCTCATCAATTAATTCCTGGCAGTAGTTTCCTTTGTAATGTCCTACAGTTTAAAAGATGAATCAATATTAGGGGCGCCTGGGTGGCTTAGTCGGTTAAGCGTCCGACTTTCGCTTAGGTCATGATCTCGTGGTTCGTGGGTTCGAGCCCCGCGTCGGGCTGTGTGCTGACTGCCAGCTCACAGAGCCTGGAGCCTGTTTCAGTCTGTGACTCCCTCTCTCTCTCTGACCCTCCCTGCTCACACTGTCTCTCTCTCTCTCTCTCTCTCTATCCTAGAAATAAATAAAAACCATTAAAAAATTTTAAAAAAATAAAAGATGAATACATATTAAAAAGAAATTAACCTAAGAGTGAGAAAATCATCTATACATTTCACTATATTAATAGAACAACTATTTTCATTTTTCCATTTTACCTACTAATTAATTTCTTAACACTTTATTGTATATCCATTCCAAGAAGTTAATTAAGAGTACTAAAAGCGAGCTATATAGCATGGGTTTATTCTATTTGATATATCTTTTAAATAGCACTAATTTTTCTTTTTTTTCCCCCCTATATAAGGATCAAGACTCTTTAAAGAAAAGTCAAGGTGTTGGTCCAATTAGAAAAGTTCTCCTCCTTAAGGAAGATCATGAAGGCCTTGGCATTTCAATTACAGTAAGAAGTAGTGCTTCCAGTCTCCTTCTCTGTAGTTATGTAGTATAATCATGCTTCTGTGTTGGACATCCTTGGGAAACAAAGTATTCTGCATATATTCTCTAAATAAATAAATTTAACCCCCCAGGCACCAACACTCTGTGTAAACTTTTTTTTTTTTGGTATGTAAATCTTCCTAATAACCATTAAGTATGGCTTTAGTAAAATCATTACTTTATTAAGCATAATTTAACATTTTCATTTTGCCTTGGGTCATAGTTCTATACAGTGTCCTGTTGTTGCATCTAGGAGCCTTTGAATGGATCTGTTTTCTTCCGTGTTAAATTACTCCATATTGTAATGTTCTTGTCTCTGGAGTCTATGTGTTATCTTTCTCTTGTCTCATTCCTTTGCTGTCAGATTTCACTGGCTCTTGGGTCCAAATATTCTTCCTTTCTAATTTGATGCCTTTACAGACATTTGTCTTGGGCAACATTTCTGAGAGCACCCTGTTAGAAAAAACTACATATATTTGGAGTCATTTTGCTGTTTAGTGCTTTGTTCCAGATGAATGAATAAGATGGCTTTACTCTATCTTTCATTGGTAATGCTTAAACACTGTAGAAGTTCATTTGCTTTTTTGGTATTGCTTAATGTAGAAATTATTTTTATAATAAGTTTATTTGTTAAGTATTTATTGAATACTTGCCTACCTTTTTTAATGCACTGCCCTCAAAGAACATAAATTTTAGGAGAAGTAGTACACATATATACAAATAATACATGTATGTACATACACAGATACAAATAATTTTGATCCAAGCTAGAAAATGAAAGCCACCATGGGGCGCCTGGGTGGCTTAGTCGGTTAAGCGTCCGACTTTCGCTTAGGTCATGATCTCGCGGTTCGTGGGTTCGAGCCCCGCGTCGGGCTCTGTGCTGACTGCCAGCTCAGAGCCTGGAGCATGTTTCAGTCTGTGACTCTCTCTCTCTCTGACCCTCCCCTGCTCGCACTCTCTCTCTCCTAGAAATAAATAAAACATTTAAAAAAAAAAAAAAGAAAGTGAAAGCCACCAAATAACTGCATTTCATCATTCTTTGTTGCATATATTTTCACATTTTAATATCTCTGAAATTGAGATTACACTCTTAGAATGATTTTTATAGTACATAAAATAATGGTATGTCTTACCGTTCATAGTGATTCAGATTTGATAAAATCTAATAGTGCTATGGAATACATAAAATATATTTATGTTTAAAAGAGTTTTGGGCTTTGGAATGTGTTTTAGAAAGCACATGCATGTTACTGTTTTATTCAGAAATAACTCATTGATACTTGTAATAGGATATTCACCCTTACCTAAGTAGGAAGTAATATTTCACTCAGCATTTATACATATAGTATAGATGTTGATTGAAATGCATTTTTAAGAAGGTATTTTGTTGTTCAAATAGTGTGTAACTGTACAAAGAGTAAACTAATTGACTGCCTTTCCTCCCCCCCCCTTTTTTTGGTCAGGGTGGGAAAGAACATGGTGTTCCAATCCTCATTTCTGAGATCCACCCAGGGCAACCTGCTGATAGATGTGGAGGGTTACATGTTGGAGATGCTATTCTGGCTGTTAATGGAGTTAACCTAAGGGACACAAAGCATAAAGAAGCTGTAACCATTCTTTCCCAGCAGGTAAGCTCCCTTAATATTATTAAAATTGAATCTATCAGTTGGTTTTTTTGAATCTATTGAATATTTTGGACTTCCCTAGGAGGCTTCTCAAGTCATAAAAGTGTTCATATATATAGATATCAGGTTCCTTTGCTTTCGGCCTTTTATAGAATACATTCAGCCAGATTTACTGAACAAGATTTTATTTGCCCTTTTCCACAGCTGTGTAACTTTCAGCAAGTTTGTTAAGTCCTCTGTGGCAGTGTCTTTATCTGAGAACTGTCAGGATTGTGTTGATTCATTTAGAGTGCTCAGAACAGGACTTAGTACTTAGAAAGTAAAAATCATTAATGACTAAAACACTATACAAATAGAAGGTCTTATAAGAAAAAACAGTGCTAGATGGTTTTACAGTCATAGATGATAGAACTGAATGAGTCGTTAGAAATCATTTAGTCCAACCCTCTTGTTTAAAATAAGTAAATTAAGGTTCTTAGGGATTAAATGATTTGATCAACGTTGCAGAGCAAATAAATTACAGAGTTTGGATTCATATCCACAAGTCCTATTTGTTATCAGGTTAACTTAAGGTGGGTTTTGTTTTTGTTGTTGTTCTGTTTTTTCCTTCAAGTAATAGAGTTGAAGAAATTAGAGGGGTGTTGACAGTACATTGAGATTTTTGTTGGGTCATCAGTATGGAATTGAATCTGAAAGTTAAAAGTGAATTTATAGCTTGTTTAGTTCAACTATACATGTGGTGTAAATCTCTGCCTTATCACTAATCGAATATTTACATTGGAGGGGGACCTGTTGATGATAAGGTAGTCCATTGTGTTGTTGTATATTGCTGATTTTTAGAAAGCTCTTCCTCATATTAAGCCTAAAATCTGTCTCCATGACTGCTATGCACACACCTCATTCTTTAATCTAAAACTACTGAAGACCACTGAATTATCCATCTAACCCCCTAAAATGGTATTTTTAAAAGTTTTTTTTTTAATGTTTTATTTATTTCTGAGAGAGAGAGAGGCAGCATGAGCAGGGGAGGGTCAGAGAGAGAGAGAGACACAGAATCTGAAGCAGGCTCCAGGCTCTGAGCTAGCTGTCGGCACAGAGCCCAAAGCGGGGCTCAAACCCACAAAGTGTGTGATCATGACCTGCGCTGAAGTTGGACGCTTACCCGGCTGAGCCACCCAGGTGCCCCGAAATGGTATTTTTAAAGCTTATCTGCTAAGAGAGATCTAAGAATGCAACCCTATCCTCTTTGTTAGCGTTTTCTCAACCCAGCTTGGCTATATCCAGTAGCGTCAGGGTAAGACGAATGGCAGCTGTGGTAAAGGAAATACAGACAGGCAGTCATAAACTTTTAAGCAAATGCAAGCACATTTTAAAATTCTGAAGCATAACCTCTTTAAGAGGAGACTGACTAGTGAGTGGCAGTAAACATGACACGCTGGCTCTGGAGCAAAGGCAGACCGTAATTTTCAAAGATGCGAATACCAGACTCATGTGAAGTGACTATAGTCTCTTATTAAATGACTTGGAATGGTTTGTAAACATATAATAATCTGTAACTTTTTACTCGAATGTAAAGTTTTATTCAAGAATAGGAGTACAGATGTTACACATCTAGTCTAGTAGAAAGAGCAGGGACTTTGGAGTCAAATTTATATTTTTTTGTTTTACTTGTTCATCATATTGGGGAAATTATCTGCTCTTTCAGGACTCACTCAGGTTTCTCATCCATATAAAAGAGACTGCATTACAAAAGCGTTATTCTGAGCATTGAAAGATATGGTTTCACATAGTAAATATGATAATTATTAGTAGTAGTGACCACATTACCTTCACACTGTGGTACTCAGTGAAAGTTAAGAAAAGTTTCAAGACCTATTCAGTAACAAACAAGAAATCATTATGTAAAGGTTTTGTGAATTAGTCAAGGAAAAGTTTGTGTGGTGCCCTTAAGTGCAACTTTACTCTCTGCCCACTTAGATGGATTTGCTGAATTGCTGTGCAAAGTACAATATGGCAGAATGACTGTTTAATGGAATATTTGTTCCAGAATTTTGTAAGTTGAGTAGTTAAGCATCCTTTTTTAGTTTAGATCTGTTAGCAAAAATACTGTCATCAGTAGAAAGAGCTACTATAATATTAAAAGGAAATTACTTAGGATTAATGGGGTTGGTCTGGACATGATGGCCTCTGTGTTTTCTTCTACCTCATGAGATTCTAGAATTTCACTATTTCTTGTCTGGAAAGGGGCTGCATCTGAAGTCTCCTTCTCATGTCTATCCGTCACCCCAAGGAATTTGGAAATCCTTTTTGAGTACAATTAAAATAACTTGACTTCCTCATTTTCTTCCCTCATTTTAGAGAGGAGAGATTGAATTTGAAGTAGTTTATGTGGCTCCTGAAGTGGATTCTGATGATGAAAATGTCGAGTACGAAGATGAGAGTGGACATCGCTACCGTTTGTACCTTGATGAGTTGGAGGGAGGTAGTAATCCTGGTGCTAGTTGCAAAGACACAAGCGGGGAAATCAAAGTGTTGCAAGGTAAAAATTACCCTAAAATTAATATATTTATTATCAGTAAATTTGAAAATGAGAGAGAGAGCGTAAAATTAACTGTTCATTTTATTAAATCTTGACCCTTGAGTACATGTCTTTTTTAGTACCATGTGTTACGAGAAGGGAAGTATGCTTAAAGCACTGAGTCTGCACGCTAAGATGCTGGTCTCAAAGAAGAGCACTTAGTGATTAAGCAGCTAGCTGAACTAGCCGTTTTTTTCACGGAAAGACAGTTTTTACTTGAAGAATGACAAATTATGGTTGTTCAGGCTATTTGGCAGCCATTTTCTTCAAAAGGAACAAAGCAAGTCCATCATTTCAGGGAAAACAGCTGACACTATTTATTGCCATTGATAAAATGTCAGCTTTCAAGTGACAATTAGAATTTTGTAAAACATGCATCACCCACCATAAGCTTGATAGCTTTCCAATGCTTAACTTGTATAATAAGATCGGTGGTGATGGAAATGTGATTTTTTGATACAGTAATAAGTGAAATTTGTCAACTTTTGGAATTGCTACATAACTCAGTGATTTAATATTTCTCAAATGACCAGTGTATGTTAAAAAATCCTGCATGGGTAAAAGAGCCATTCAAACTGTAAGATAGACCAGTGGATTTTAATGTAACAGAAAGTGAACAGTTCATTGATACAGTTTCAAGTTCTATGGTGTCAAATTCTGGTGTACTATCAAAGAAGAATATTGACAGTTATCTGAAAAGGCTATTAAAACTAGTTTTCTCAGGGTGCCTGGGTGGCTCAGTTGGTTAAGCATCTGACTTCGGCTCAGGTCATGATCTCATGGGTTTGTGGGTTTGAGCCCTGCACTGGGCTCTGGGCTGACAGCTCAGAGCCTGGAGGCTGCTTCAGATTATATGTCTCCCTTTCTCTCTGCCTCTCCCCTGTGTGTGCTCTGTCACTTTCAAAAGTAAATAAACATTTAAAAAAAAAATAGTCTTCTCTTCCAACTATATATCTGCGTGAGGATGAACTTTTTCATATATTTGTAATGAAGCAGAGGCAAATAAGAAAATCCAGCTATCTTCTAGAAAGCCAGACTTGAAGGATATTTGTAGAATTGAAAATTATGCTACTCTTCTAACTAAATTTTTGGAAAATGGAGTTATTTTCACTAAGACAAGTGCTATTTAATATTTATGGGGCTTATTTTAATTTTTAACAAACTAATAATTTTTTAGGCTTCTCGGTTTTAATTACTAATATGGTAAACATCAGTAACCCACATAGCATTGGTAAACCACATGAACAAAACTCTTTGGAACCCTCAGTACTTATTAAGAGTGTAAAGGCATCCTGAAAACCAAAAAAATTGAGAATGTCTGGTATAGAGTTCTGTAGTGAACTGATGAACTAATGCTCTTTTGATAAGCCTGGCTCTTAGGAATTATCTACACGTAGACAGCAGTAGCAATTGTGTTCTCCCCATGCATCTTGATCAGAACTGTTGTGGCGATATGTCAAAACTTTACAGTGTTAGTCTGCTTTCCCTATGATTTCATGATCTTTCATCCTTTCTACTATTTTCTGTCAGGAATAGAAGGCTCTGTTCCTTTTTTTGCAGCTGAGGCTAAAAGACTTCTCTCTTGGGGTGCCTGGGTTGGTCAGTCAGTTAAGCGTCCGACGTTAGCTCGGGTCATGATTTCCCTGTTTGTGAGTTCAAGCCTGCATCAGGCTCTGTGCTGACAGCTTGTTGCCTGGAGATAAATAAATAAAATGAAAGATTTCTCTATCACCTGTGTAAATTGCAGACCACTTAAAATGTGACTCATATAACTGAAATGTATGCTCTTATGGTATGTTACTATTAACGGATTTAAACCACAAAATATGTCCATTGGTTATTGTTTAGCACATGTCTGGACTTCATAGCTCACTAAGTAGATAATATAATCAACTTTGATTTATATGCAAGCTTAGTATGTATTTTTTAGATTAACCAAAATTTGTTTTAAATATTATCTGGACACAGTCCTGCCAACAACCTAGATTTTTAGCAGTAGGCTAGCATGTGCCCGACTACACTCAAGTTAAATAATCTGAAAGCAAGATGTGAAAGAAGCATATAACTTACTGTTCAATATATATTTGTATAAGTAGAATTCTGGTAGGAAATTTCACCAAAAGTCTGGTAGGAAATTTCATACAATTTTTTGATAGGTCCAGTAGATAATGTGAAAAATCTATACAGTGTTTGATACGTGCTATAAGAAGAAAGAATTCCTTTGTCAGAAATTGCCAACTTGATTAACACTGTTACTAGTTATAGTGGGTATTCCTTTGTTTTTGCTCAATAAAATTGCAAGACTTTTTTCAGATTAGATAGAAAGTATCTAGTTTTTTTTCTGTTTCTTTTAGGATTTAATAAGAAAGCAGTAACTGATGGACATGAAAATGGAGACCTAGGAACTTCAAGTGAACCTCCTGTAGAAGACAGTACTTCTAAACTAGAAGATCTGCACAGTCTGTATCACAAAAAATCTTACTAAATTGACTTTATCTCCAGACGAGATTGTTAATCAGACTCTTCTGAGTTTGGGGTACTAGGGAAGCCGGTGACGGAGACAGACTATATGAGATCAAGGGAGGCTTGTGGCCTAAATGAAAGGTGGGCACCTCAGGGCTTCATGTGAACAATTCTAAATGCATAGAACTCCCTGTTTTCTGTGGTAGACCATAACTAGCTATTGCATGTAAAGCGATTTTGATTTTCCTAAAATTGTAAAGCACCAAAGCATGTGTTTCCCGAAGGGATATTACTAGGTTCTTAAGTACCAAATGAAGCACCACTGTTTTATTTGGCTCCTTTTCCATTTAGTAGAAGGACCATGCTAACCGGAATTTATAAGAAATAACCTTTAAATATGAGAATAAATATATATTCCAGAATGTTAAGTGTGGTATTTCAGAGGACAGAACTTAACTCAATGAATTGCAGAAATGTAGGCTTGACTTAATTTCTTTTTAGCTCAAAGAATGGTTTTAGTTTTTTTACTTAATTTATTGTGCATCCTGATATCTAAATCAGTTCTTAATGATCATTTAGTGTCATGAGTTTGCCTTTCAGCTTTATTCAATGCAGTACATAATAGTTTTCTTTAAGCAATCCTTTATCAATCAATGCTGCACTAGAAATACTTTCTGAAAAGTTATTGTACATTGTACTTTCCTGGTTTATAAAAGAAATGCAGATGATGCTGCACTAGAAATACTTCTGAAAAGTTATTGTACATTGTACTTTCTTGGTTTTTAAAAGAAATGCAGATGAGTGTAAAATATGTGTTCTCAATTATGTTGATCTGTGTGCATGGTATTGGAGCATTACATTATTAATGTTTAGACTCAGATGTCTTTTTTTTTCTAGAATCCACGAAAGACAGTTTTATACATTTTGAGTTGTTCATAAAGTTTGTCTTCTTGTGATAGTCTTGGCACTTAAAGATACATTTTTTTGGCAGTAAAAGCTCAACTTTGTCAGTGAAATACATTTCATCCGAACAGCAGTTTTCTCTCAGAGTAACTAATTTGCCAATCATCTAAAAAGCCAAGGCACTGGTGGGTAAGGTAAGGCAAAGACATTTTGATACAGGAATTGTTTGGTTGGCTTTTCATCTCAGTGTTTGACTGAAGTGCTCTCGTATGTAAACTACAGATTTGTTCTCATCCCAGGATTAAGCCTGGAGGGCCACATAATACCTTGGTGGGGAAAGTGAAAACACTGCATTTAAAGAGGTGATAGTTTTGCCAATATCAAGGTTTTAAAGGATGTATGTTTAAGGGAATATTAAGTGGAGGAAAGCCTACAGGCTTTTAGAGTATTATCAGTACCTTCATGTGTAATAGTCAGATGTTATGTGATATAAAACACATTTTTTTCTTTTCTAGATGCACTATATATTTGTTCATAGATAAATCTATACAATGTATATACTTTATTTGGTGGTTTTGCTATTTATAAATTTTATGTTTTAACTATTGCTCCTTTATGGTTTGTTTTGGGTGGTTTTGTTCATCTGTATTATCACCATGTTAGTTTATAATAGAAATGCACTTCCTAGTGTATATTGTTACTGATATTAAAATACCTTGTAGTGTGACGTTGCCTCCAAGCGGAAGTTACTATTTAAATTGTACAACCAAATAAGCAAGCTACATGTTATTGTTTGCTCCTGACAGGCTAGGCCTCTTAAAAGAAGAGTCTTTCCCTTATGCATTCCCCCTACACCAAACACATAACCCAGGATTGACATAGGATCTGCAAACTGGATTTTAGTCAGTATATTAATTTAGCCAAAAAAATTTCCATTGTAGCGTATCTGAAAACATTTTTGTTGTGACTCAAAACCATGTTCTTATTTTTTTAAAACACAGCCTGGGATAGGATGACCATGGCATTTTTTTCAGAGAATATCCTTTATCCACTAGATAGAATCCTTAGGAAATCTTAGCTAAAACCTTTTGATTTTCAGGAACAATCTAAAAAGTCAACAAGGGGTTTTTTAAGAGCCTTGAGCTGTAATTTCTACTTAGATGTTGCATAATATAAATCATATGGGATGGTTATGACTTAATAAACATTCAAGGCTGAAGAGCAGAATGAAAATTTTCCCCAGTAGTTTCATTCCTGCTTCACCTGGTTTGCAAAGGTGAGAGTCCTGTTGCTCAGCTGCTACCGTGAGCTTCCTGGCAGGTGTTTAGAAAGTACCCAGTTAAAAAGTCATTTTAGAATATATGGTCTCTGGGGGAGGAGCTAAGAATTATAAACTAATGAGAAGCAGCTTTTATATTTTCACACTTACAGGGAAGAAATTCCTAATACTCAAGTTTCTAGGGCAAAACCAAACAGAAAAGAACTGTTGCAAAGCCATTACAGTTTAAAAGGAAAAAGAAAAACACACAAATTCACAGGCGAAATAGCTGAGGAAAAACGTTCCACTGAATGTGAGGGTTGTGTGTATGTGTGTAGATATATTTACATTGTAGCCTCTGAAATTCTCTTTTGTGGTATCTGTTGTGAATATGATGGAGCAACAACATTTGAGATTGGAGGCTTGTTAAAACAGGTTTAAGAGAGATGAAAATGTTGTGAGTCTTGGTAATTAAAACCGGACAGTTGTCAAAAAGTAACAGTGTGCCTGGTGCTGGTTTTCTTCCCCCACACAGTGGACTTACTTTGTTTTCATGTTAGAAACAAAATATATTGGTTAGTGTGTAAGCCGCACATTATTTGACATCTGTGTTTTGTAATCCACCATTTTCCACCTATTCAGTCTTCCACTTAGGGTTGGCCTCAGATCGATGGGATTTATGACAAATGTATTATATCTAGTTAAGTTGAGTTTAATATTTTTTTATTGGCCTGTAAATAAAGATGGCATCTTCTACATTAAAATGTGTTGATCTCATTTTTTAAAAAATAAACACTTTCTTTCACATTAAATATTTTGATTTCTTTATTTCTAGTAGCTTTGTCATTTGTACCAACAGGTCCTAAAGTCTATATAAAAGGTGGAAATCTAGTTACTCTATTGGAATGATTTTTTTTCTTTTCTCTATTCTTTTTTTCTTTTTATAGTAATGAACTGTTTGATCTTAGGAACTGCTTAGTCTGGCTTAGTTAAAAAGATGTTGGTTGGAAGGATCTGTCCAAGCAACTGTGGGACCGTGTTTTGTTGAAATGTAGCAGATGGCAAAGACTCAGGTCTCCTTGGGTTTAGTTTTGTGTTACAAGTCTTGAATAGTCAGTGTTATCTCAGAGGATATAACTGAAACAAATCAGAAAATTAATTCTTAGGGGCGCTTGGGTGGCTCAGTCAAACATCCAACTTCAGTTCAGGTCATGATCTCACAGTTTGTGAGTTCAAGCCCCACGTGAGGCTCTGTGCTGACAGCTCAGAGCCTGGAGCCTGCTTCAGATTCTGTGTCTCCCTCTCTCTCTGACCCTCCCCTGCTCACACTGCCTCTCTCTCTCAGAAATAAATAAAACATTAAAAAATTAAAAAAGAAAAAATCAATTCTATTAGATACCATGTAAGAGGACATTCTTCTATTTTATCACCTGAGCCTATAGTTTTAGAAGTTCCCAAATTATTTGTAAAATAACTTTTAGAAATATCTGGAAACATTATTCCGTTTGTCTCAGAAGTTTTACACGTGGTCGCTAATAGCCTAAGAACTGGGTGTAAAATGTGTAGGAATGCCTTTTCTTTGCTAAGAGTTTTTGAGGTCAATCAGGAAGATAAACTTACAAATGATATTTTCCTCTAAGTGTTAATGAATACAAATTATATTTCAGAAAATTACTTAAGTTAGGAACATTTAGAAATACTTATTTTTTGTCGTTGACTAACCTTGATTTAGTTCTAATGCTGTCTTAAGCTCCCAGTTCACTAAGGAGTTTGGAAGTCTCTTCCCTAGAATTCATCTGCACAGGATGTTGAGTTTGTGAAACTTAAAAGATGATTTACCTTTTTGTTCTTAACCAGTGCTCTATTCTACATAGTTTTATAAGTTTTTTTTTTAAACTAAAATTCTTGCTAGGTACCATGTGCTGTTGGTGCTAAATATTTGTTTGATAATACATCTTTTTCAGGTGTATCTGGACAGCTGTAACCCCGTGGTGGCAGCCAGCAGTGTGTGTCCTGGATCTCCAGCGATGCCAGGCCGCCTGCTCTCACATCCAGCACTGCCTGAGCGCGAGACCCCAGCTTCCCCAGCTGCCCTTGACCCGGATGTTATGAGCCCCTGACTTTGACTTGACTCCTTGATGGTCTTGCCAGACTCCTGTAGAATCACATGATAATCTGAATTGCTTTCTTTTTTTAAAATTTGTTTTTTAATGTTTATTTATTTTTGAGAAAGAGCAAGTTGGGGAGACAGAGGGAGAGGGAGACACAGAATCTGAAGCAGGCTCCGAGGCAGAATCCGAAGCAGTCAGCAGAGCCCGACTCCTGGCTCGAACTAACGAGCCCCAAGACCATGATCTGAGCTTAAGTCGGACGTTTAACCCACTGAGCCACCCAAGCGCCCCTGAACTGCTTTCACCCAACCATCCTTCCTTTGATTCAGCTGAGCTCATACCTGCATCAGAGTCTGGTTGCTTCCAGCTTCCGCTCTACTTTTCCTCACCGGCGTTGCTCCTAATCTGTTACACAGCAGACCAATCTTCTTGGTCTTGGTGTCTGCTTCTCGGAGGACCCAGGGTAACGCAAGTGGACCAGGAGTGAGATCTGAGGAAACGGGTTAGTAGATGAGGAGCTGGCTCATCTCCCACCCAGAGGGTGAAGAGAATGACATCCTCCTAGGTAAGTGGGGTACATATAGTCCTTGGCATGAGGTCATGGGCTCGGTTACTAAGTGTTTCCTAGAGGGTGTGCCTGAACCTGTTCTTAGAAAAGCCTACCTGCAAAGTGCACCTTTGGCTAGTGTCCAGCAATTTGGATTTCAGGAGTGTACCCACCACCCTTACCCCCATTCCCTAACTGATAAGGACTGTGCCTGAAATCTTCGTACAAACCAGAAGACTTAGGTTGAACACCAGCTTTCCTTCTGGGAATCTGGAATTTTGATACATGCCAGGCAGAGTGCGCCTATGTAACAGAGCCCAGTAAAAACCCTGGACTCCATGCCAAGGCTCAGGCAAGGCTCAGTGTCCAAATGGTAGACCGTGTTTTATGAGTTACACATCATTGTGTATGATTAAGCTCATTCTGTATGACTCAGTTGGAAGGAGATCCTCGGAGCCTGTGCCTGGTTTCCTCCGGACTTTGTTCCTGTGCCTTTTCCCTCTGCTGATTTTGCTTGGTGTTCTTTGTAATAGCATAGTTGTGAGCGTAGCTCCATGCTTAGTCCTTTGGCTCCCTCTAAGCACCCCTCCTCCTCAGACAATAACTACTCTCTTGGTTGGTTGGCCAATAACTAGTCTCAAAGCCTAGCAAATCCTGGCTGTGGATGTGCTGGACCTGGTAAGGGAGAAAAGACTAGAAATCAAGTGTAAGAATTAGCTCACATAATACTGGCAGGTGCCAAGGATATACTACTAGGATTGGATTTTGAGAGTGCTTGATCAAAGAATTCAAATTGAAAAAATAATACACACCTAAACCATAATGATATGGAACATTTGAAAGTGAAATGATCAAGAAGATACATTGGGCATATATTCCAAAGGTCAGCCTAGATAATTATTCATATCAGAGAAAATACGCTTCCAGGGGAAAAAAGCATTATCAGGGATAGAGAAAGCTACTTAAATTCTTAAGAAATCAACTCTCACTACGAAGTTAAAATAATTCTAACCTTGTATATGCCAATTTAAGATTGCCTCAAAAAATATAAAACAAAAATTAACAACCACAAGAAAATTCTAAAAACCCATCACAGCAGTGGGAGGTTGCAACAAAACTTCCAAAGAGTTCAGGAAGGAAGGAAAGTTTGAACAGCAAAAGTAACAAGATTGTTTTAAAGTTCAAGACACTATTTTATTGTAAAAGACCTCTGACTTATAAATAGGAAGACAGATGAATGGAACTGTAAGAAAGTATTAGATCCACAAAATATAAACCGTACAGACACGAACTTGGATTCTGTGCTTTGGAAAGGTAAAATTTGCAATTCGTCAAAGCGTCAGCAGGGGGCAGCAGATACTCTACTTCTGCCTATCAGCTGGAAGGCTTTATGAGGACTGCCAAATAAAATACTCTTGGGAGGGTGAATAAACTCAGAACTAGAAAAGTTACATTATTTGTGCAGAGTTACACAGCTAGTAAGGGTCAGAGCTAAACCCCTCTCTTGCATCTACTTTAACAGGCCACGTTAAAAGGGAGAAAGGGAAATACAGATGAAATTGTTGGCTTTTCAGTCCTCCCCAAATAAATTATTTCTTCTTTTTTTTTAATGTTTGTTTTTTGAGAGAAAACATGAGCGGGGGAGGGGGCAGAGAGAGAGAGAGGAGACAAAGGATCCAAAGCAGGCTCTGTGCTGACAGCAGAGCCAGATGTGGGGCTTGAACTCACCAGCCAGGAAATGATGACCTGAGCGAAAGTCAGATGTTTAACTGACTGAGCCACCCAGGTGCCCCTTTGTCTATTTTTTTTTAAATGGTGCAAGGTTTGGTGGAGCCTAGGATTGATAAAGTTTTTATTTTTTTTTAAATTTTTACTGTTTTTTTTTTTTTTTGAGGGAGACAGCATGAGTGGGGCCTGGGTGGGGAGGGCGGGAGTCAGGAGTCAGAGAGAGAGAGGGAGACACAGAATCAGAAGCAGGCTCCAGGCTTTGAGCTAGCTGTCAGCATAGAACCCGACGTGGGGCTCAAACCCATGGGCCGTGAGATCATAACCTGAGCCGAAGTCAGACGCTTAACCGAGCCACCCAGGTGCCCCCAGTTTTGATTTTTAAGAGTGATGGTTGAGCTGGGTTTTAATTTCAGTCGAAATAGATTTTCGGCAGTTGGCTGTTAGAATGCAAGAAGTCCTGAAGTCCTCGCATTGCAAGCAGAGCCACAGATCCTTCAGACTCAAGCCTTTCCTGCCCCGCTCTTCCATTTATGCACAGGGTTCCCGCTGTCTCTAGGGAACAAGGTGGCAACGGGGCATTTGTGACAATTGGGAAGGTGTCATTCTCACCATTGTTAAAGGCATTTTTACCCCTGCCTTGGGCTGTTAACAAATGTGTCCGCTTCTGAAAGCAGAAAAGTAGAACTAAAAAAAAAATCAAAAACTAATTTTCTGGGGAGAAAGACAATAGATGAACTGCTGGCTAAACTAATAATAAAGACAGTAAAGGAAAATATACAAAATAAGAAGGGAGAAATCACTAACAAAAAAGGAACTGAAAAGATAATAAAAAACTATTTTGTTCAATTCTACATGAATACATTTGAAAACTTCTAAGATTATGTAATTTATCATTCTCCAAAACTGAAGTTTTAAAATCTTTTTTTATATAGATATTTTATAAAGTTTTTTTTTATTTTTATTTATTTCTAGGAGAGAGAGAGAGAGAGAGACAGCATGAGCAGGGGAGGGTCAGAGAGAGAGGGAGTCACAGACTGAAACAGGCTCCAGGCTCTGAGCTGGCAGTCAGCACAGAGCCCGACGCGGGGCTCGAACCCACGAACCGCGAGATCATGACCTAAGCGAAAGTCGGACCCTTAACCGACTAAGCCACCCAGGCAGCCCTGAAGTTTTAAAATCTAAGCAGATCTCCATGGAAACAATTGTCTGTGCTTGCCCCCCCCCATTACCACAAATATATGGTTTCACAGGGCAATACTACTTTAAAAAGATTAATTTCAATGCCTAGCAAGACAAGAACCTAAAAGGAGGAGAAAATGACATTGTTTTAGTCAAGCTAGTAAAACCTGATAAAGCTTGATAGAAAAAGAAAAGGCCTATCTCGCAAAAAGAACATTCACTTAAAAATCCTAAATAAAATGTTACCGTTGTGAGTTCAGCACAAACACACACACCAGAACTATGTAGGACATCCGGTGATAGAATTAATCATATGGCTGCATCTAGAAAGGGGTTCTGGGCAAGAAAATCATTTGCTTCTAATTCCATAGATGCTGAGAATTCATTGGTAAAAATCCAACACTACTTCTTGGTGAGGAAAAAAAAAAGGAATGGGTGCATTTTTGATATACACCTCAACATTATTGCTGCACCTAAGCCAGCATCATATTGGGTAGGGAGATACTAGAAGCAATGAGAATATGGCAGGGGAGGTGCTCCCAATGGAATTAAATGTACATGTAATAACGTAAAGGAGATTACACTGGCACTATTGGCAGACGTGATCACGGCCCCAGAAAAACTAAGAGAATCAGCTAAACACTACTGGAAACAAGGAAACTTAGTAAAGGAGAATATAAACAGAAATCATGGGGCACCTGGGTGACTCAGTTGAGCATTTGTTTTTTTTTTTAATTTTTAAAATGTTTATTTTTAAGACAGACAAAGTGTGAGCAGGCAAGAGGCAGAGAGAGGGAGACACAGAATCATAAGCAGGCTCCAGGTTCTGAGCTGTCAACTAAGAGCCCAATATAGGGCTCAAACTCACAAACTGTGAGATCACGACCTGAGCCAAAGTGAGATGCTTAACGGACTGAGCCACCCAGGTGCCCCAAGCATCTGACTCTTGATTTTGGCTCAGGTCATAATTCCAGGGTTGTGGGATGGAGCCCCACGTCGGGCTTCATGCTGAGCATGGAGACTGCTTGAGATTCTGTCTCCCTCTGCCCCACTCCCCTGCTCACAGTCTTTATCAAAAAAATTATTTTAATGTTAAAAAATATCAAAGAGGAAGAAAAAAAGTTTTGATATTTTTAATTAGTTTTATATATATAGTTTATATATAAATATATTTAATATTTTTTCTATTTTTAGATTTATAATATATTTTTTAATAATTTTAATATATAAAATATATAAATTTAAATATATTTAAATATATATATATATATATAATAGCTAATAGCAACACGGTGCCTACCATGGGTCAGGCACTGTTCTAAGGGTTTTACATGTACTAACCCTTGTAATCTTCAGCACCACTCCATGGAGATATATTCTTTACTATCTCCATTTAGAAATAAGGGTATGGAGTCAGAGACAGGTAAAATAATGCTTTCTTGGTCACATAACTACAGTGGAATTTGAACAAGGCAGTCCAAATCCAGAATTCATACTTTTTCCCACTAAGGCCATACTGGTCCTTGATATAAAAAGAGGGGCATGCAACAAACTGAGGACTCCTGGGTGTGGGGGGGGCGGGGGGAAATGGGCATGGAGCAGAGCACTTGTGGGGATGAGCACCAGGTGTTATATGGAAACCCACTTGACAATAAACTATTTGTAAAAAAATAAAATAAATAAAAAGAGGGGCATGCTACCATTCACCATGGTAACAACAACAAAAATCACCTGAACATAATTCAAACAAAAAATGTGCAGTACCTAGGGGAGCACCATTTAAAATGCCCTGAAGGGAGGCAATAGAAGGCTTGGATACATGGATGACTGGGTTTTGTTCATATACCCAGGGTAGAACTGCGTGTAACTGATGATTACATCACATGAAGAATGAAGCCGAGGCACACGGAAATTCTAAGAATTTCCCTTCTTGGAAGAAAGGGGACAGGTAATGAAATGGGCTTGGGATGTTTAGGGAGAATTCTTTACACTTGAGATTTTAACCAGTTTTATAAGCCGAGAGGAAGTCATCAGCTGAGAGGGAGGAGATGAAGACAAGGGAAAAGGGGATAGGTAATTGGAGCAAAATCTGAGGGGAAGGAGAAGGCAATGGGGATTAGGCCACCAGTGAAGGTTTTGAATAACTTTCCCATTGACACAGAGGGGAGAAAAGGACTGAATTGGATGCAGTTTTCTGTGGGAAGAGGGATGGACAGGCAGTTACAGGATCGGATTTTATTGACCACTGGATGAAGGAGCATGGTGACGCCTCAGTAAAGGTAAGGTGTGGAGAGTGGCACTGATTTGGAACAGTTGCTGAGGGGGATGAGAAAAGAAGTGGATCAAAGATCAGTTGGATAAGGTTGAGGAAACTAGGAGTTCGTAAGAGCCGGTACGAGTGTTTTCCTGCTGCCGTGGTGAACATGTGGAGATGGTATGTTGAGGGGGGGCTTATGCCGTGGGCTCCTAAAGGTTTGGGGTTCCAGGGAAGACAATGGAGTGAAAATGCTAAGACAGAACAGTTCAAGTGATGGATGGAAAGGAAACTGCAACTAAAATGACTGTCAGTTGAGTGTCTGACTTTGGCTCAGGTCATGATCTCAAGTTTGTGAGCTGAAGCCCCGCATCAGCTTCTCTGCTGTGAGCAGAGCTCAGTTCGGATCCTCTGTCTCCCTCTCTCTCTCTGCCCCTCCCCTATTTATGCTCTCTCTCTCTCTCTCCCAAAAATAAATATTAAAAAAAAGTTTAACCACCAGAGGAAAATGATATCTAGGCATTCAATATCTTCATGGGGTCAATGAGTAAGTAGGAGGAAAGGTGAGGAATCCGAAGAATAGGAGGTTCTGGGCAGACAGAATTAGTAAGACTTCAGAGCCGACAGCAAGAGTGTGAACACGTGTGTGGAGGTAGTTTAAATGGAGTGGCGGTTTCGAGAGGAGACGCGGGAAAACCATGAAAGTGACCGTGCTGGACACTGAACTCTGTGATTGGAAGGAACAGGGAAGACCCTGAGCAAGGCAGAAGTCCTCAGTGAGTGGGGAACGTGGCTTGCAAGATATTAGGTGCCAGAGCGAGAAGAAAAGGTGGCCGAGCGAGGGGGGCATGGGGGTCACAAAGGGAGAGGATTTTGCAAACTGGAGAGAAAGTGGGAAAGGACGGGAAGTGGGTATCGGGAGGGAGGCGTGCATTGCCCCCTGGCCACAGAGAGTGCAACCAACTGCTGAAGAGAAAAGGTGACCTCCTCCGCTTGAAAAGGACTCTAAGGGAAATGGTGTTGGAGGACAATTTAGACTTCAGATTGGGTGGAAAGAAAGGAGTTAATATTTATTGATCACCAGCTGTATGCAAAAGACTGACAGATTAGTCTTCACAACAGCCCTTATATAATCATTCCTCCTTTAGGGGTTAAGAAGTGAGTTTAGAAATCACCAATGTTAAAAGATAGACTGGGGCACACTAAAGATTCTAAGTTTGAGCATTTATAGCTTCTAATCGGGTTGTGCCAAACCAGGAGTGGTTAGCAGCATCCCACCAAAGAAGCCAGGGGAGAGACTGGGAGAAAATGGGGGAGCAAAGAAAGGACATTATTTGATTGGCTATAACTTAAATCTTCATTGATTAGTTGGGCTGTTCGTCACCGGTTGTCCTTAGCATTTGATTTTGAAACCTTGAGACATTTAAAGGGTTCGACCTTGGTTTGCTTGCACAGGCACCATGGCATTACAGCCACCTCAGTCTAATGAGCCTCTTGTCTAATCTTAGACTGAGCACCAAGAATGTGCTTGAAATCATGTAGTTAAAAAGATGAAAACCAGGGTAAACCTGAGTTCGAAATACTGTACTATTTGAAATAAACATGCTGTCTCCTGCCTGATAGGGAGGCATCATTCCAAGCGATTGAGATGGAAATCTGTCTCTAAGTTCCTAGGGATGTTAGATAAAAGGAAATCATAATTCTTTAAAAGGCCCAGATAATTTTAAAAAATAAGGGGACGGAGGGTCTTGGGTGGCTCAGTCAGCTAAGCGGCCAACTCTTGATTTCGGCTCAGGTCGTGATCTCGCGGTGCCTGAGTTTAAGCCCCACATTGGGCTCTGAGCTGAAAGTGCAGACCCTGCTTAGGATTCACTCTCTCTCCCTCTGTCTCTACCCCTCCCCCACTGGTACCTTCTCTGTCTTTCAAAATGAATAAATTAACCTAAAAAAGAAGAAGAAGGGAAAGGGGAGGGGAGGGGAGGAGAGGAAAGGATTACCCAGAAGAAACTTTATAAACAGACAGACACTGGAGTGGAGGCTCTGGCATCCTGGGGACAGTGGGGGGGAGGGGTTTAGTCAGTTAGCTGCTGGGTATTTAACCTCTTTGAAGGCATAGGAGACGTGACTTGGGGTTAGGCGTTACAGAGAGTGAGAACAGTGAAAGGGCGAACCTAAAAAAATCTGCCTGATGAAACTGACAACAAAGGATGAGTGGCCCTGGATGACAAGAGGAGAAATTAAAACGCGAGTCCTGTGCCACACTTTGGGTCTAAATTTTTGGCACAGTCTAGGAACCACCAACCCAAAAGTCAAACTAAAAGCTGATGTGGGGCTGATGATATTCTTGGGTGTTAGTGTTGCCAGATTTAGCAAACTACAGGACATGGGGGCGCCTGGGTGGCTCAGCGGTTAAGCGTCCGACTTTGGCTCAGGTCATGATCTCACAGTTCGTGGGTTCAAGCCCCCTGTCGAGCTCTGTGCTGATAGCTCGCCTGCTTCGGATTCTGCACAGAATCCCTGTGCTCTGCTCCCCTGCTTGTGCTCTTTGTTTCTCAAAAATAAACATTTAAAAAAATTTTAAATACAGGACATGAATAATTTTTAATATAAATATGTCCCAAATATTTCACAGAACATACTTACACTAAAAAATTATTTATTGTTTCTCTGAAATTCAAACTTAACTGGATATCTTATATTTTATCTGGCAACCTCACCCGGTGTACCTGACAGAGATGGAAAACCACCCTGATGGGATAGTCATGAGGGTTTTCACAAGGAGGAGAAAGCCCTGCTACGGGAGGGCTCACAAGAGATGTGACACCAGACAAAGGCAGAAACTATCATGAACGAGAGTCAGTAGAAACAACAAACAGGACGGAGCCTCAAGAATTCTGGCCATTCGAAAAAAAAAAAAAATTCTGGCCATTCGTTCATTGAGCAAATATTTATCAAGCACTGGTCTAGGTACTGGGGACATGCAGGGAACAAAACAAAACTCCTGGCCCTCATGGGATGTCACCTGGTGCGAGAGACTGAGGACAATAAATAAAAATGGGCTCTGTGGTAGACAGCGATAAACGTTCCGAAGAAAAGTAAAGCACGAAAGGAGACAGGAACTGTGCTTGGGAGAACTTTGTAGTTTTTACACAGGGAGAGGAAGGAAGACCCCATGGAGATTATGTCTGAGTGCGACTTGCAGGAAGTGAAAGAATAAGCCATGCAGATATCTGGGGGAAAAGCTTTCCAGGAAGAGAGAGCAGCACATGCAAAGGTTTCAGGATGGGTGTGTCCCTGGTATGTTCCAGTGACAGCTAAGAGGCCGGTGTGGCTGCAGTGAGGGGAACAAAGAAGAGATAAGGTCTGACAGGTGACAACATGATGGAGAGGGGGCAGTGCACGTCACAGATGTGTCCTGTGCAATAGAGCAGCCCCATGCATCTTTTTACATCCAAGTAAACTGAAGTTCAAGAAAACCAAAAACGTCTTCCTCAGTTCAGCCACATTCAAGTGCTCGATGGCCATGTGTAGTTAACGAGAACCACACTGAACAACTCAGAGAACATCTCCAGCATTGCAAAAGTTCTACTGAACAGCACTGACCTAGCCTTATAAATAATTGTACACTGGCTCTTACTCAGAGATGACGGTAACAGGACAATCAGAATGAGGATATGAAATTAGTATGTTTCAAAGGATTAAAAGAAGGAATCAAAGCTCAATAAAGTACTGTAGCAGTGTTAAAAAAAAAAGCAGATTTAAAAAAGAATCAACAGACCTAGAAATTTTTTAAAAATTGAAATTACAACCTCAATGGCTAAATTAAACAGATTAGATAGCAGGAGAGGAATTTAGTAAACTGGGCTATAACATGGAATCCCACACAGTGTTTCATGCGGGCCAGGCTTCATTTAATCTTCACAGCGGGCACGGGCAGGTGGATAGTACTGTTTCTCCCCACATATCAAGTGTGGAAACAGGCGCCAAGGGATTTTGGCTCCTTGTCCAGGCAATCAATTTCAAATCTGTGCACCCAACTACTATGCCATATTGTGCCTCAGGAATTGACCCAGAACGCAGCACAGAAGATAAAGAGACAGAAAATAAGAGGTGCTAAGAGACCTGGGGGGGTGGAATGAGAAGGCCCAATGAATAGGAGTCCCAGGAGTGAGTAAAGGAAAAAGCAGAGGCAAGTAGTATTGCAAAACAGGATAGATGAGAATCTGTCATGGTTGAGAGATGAATCCTAGGATTCAAGACGCAGGAGTCCCAAGTAACATGAATACAAATGAATTCACACAGTTCACAGTTGAACACATAGTAGTAAAACTGCAGAATACCAAAAACAGAGCAGGCATCTTTAAAGCTGCTGGGGGGGAATTTATTTGTAGAACCAGGAGGCTGGGAGAGAGACCTGTAGAGTGACAGAGGAGAGATCTGGGGCTGGCGGCGCACAAGGACAGTACCATGGGTGCAGGGAGAGCGCTGGGTGAGGGACCGGGCTGGGCTGGTTGGGGTGAGGACCGCTAGCAGGATTATATTCAACCTTTGCTTTCCATTAGCGGACTGAATTGCCCCAAGGTTGCAGAAAGCCTAAGTACACACTCTTTCAAGTAAGTACAGGGTGAATCTTAGGAACTCTCTGGTGCATGAATGATTGAAAGCGAGGCATTTTGAGCAAAGTGAGGCCAACCTGGTGCCTACACTTGAGCTACTGATGTATTTATAAAAGTCCTTACTGTGATATGAAAGGCTATTCATGGTGTCTATAGCTTTGTCTGTAATTGTGATTTCATTTTCTAAGAATCAAAAGCAAGTGTAATAAACACAGAACAATCTCTCATATTCCTTCTAGAGGTTTTCTAGGCTGATTATAAATATTAACGAAAGTTTAAATAGCAATAAAGCCCAGAGCAAAGTTTCAGCAGCCTCTGTGGTCCGTGTAGTTTTCTGGGTAAGATGTGTTGCATCCACCATGGCAGGACATGCTAGAATGCAATCTTTGCCAATAGGATTTGATAACACTGAAGACACCAGACAGAATGATCTCATTCTCACCTTACCACATGTGCCAATGCGGCAAAACACTGAAAAAGAAAGGCATACTATTCTCCTATTATCCTCTAGTTTTAGGTGGGCAGTGTATGGTTTTTATCAGAACTTTGCACTCAACCCACCCGGTCTACACAGCGAGGCCACCCCTAGGAAGTGCTGTTCCAAAACAAAGTCCTGTTCTCTTTCTGTCATGATTATATCATGAGTACAGGGAAGAAATGTGAGGGAAGAAAAAAAAAAACATTAATACACTGTAAGAATTCTATTCTTACGGACTAATATTTTAATGTTAGAAGGCTATATGCAACCCACGGAGGGCCTGGATTAGAAAAAAGGCTTATATGTAGAACAATGTCCCAATAAATTTTTGATAACTGTTGTCCCAATTAATTTTTACTTGTATGCCTTTGAAAAAAGAAAGGCACATTAACATTTTTTTCAGTTTTATTTACTTTGAGAAGGAGAGAGAGAGAAAAAAAAAAGAATGAGTAGGGGAGGGGCATAAAGAGAGGGAGAGAGAATCCCAAGCAGGTTCCACACTGTCCGTGCAGAGCCCAATGCGGGGCTGGAACTCACAAACTGTGAGATCAAGACCTGAACCAAAGTCAGACACTTAACTGACAGTTTCGGTTCACATTTTCTGTTAAACACACACTTTCCTCTTGGCTCTGTATTAACAACATTTTTACACACGAGAAAACTGAGGCTAAGCGCTATATAGAACAGACTGAATACATAAATGGGTAATGGATAGACCATAAATAAAAACTGAACTCTGATTCACAACCCACAGCAATAAGTGCAGAAAAGCAACCCATTTGTCCACAGTAACCAGGCCAGAAAGCCAGCCTGTCAGTCCGACCTGTAGGTCAGACCACTATTTCTGATAACAATCCAGGAAGCCAAGCAATAATGCCTACAACAATCAACCCCAAATCACTAAGATTTGATTAATAACTGATAGCCTCTATAATTTCTGTCCACACTTCCAACTTAGGCCAAGCCAAGAAAGCCAAATATGCATCCCTAACCAGTGATCTAATCAATCCATCCAGCAGCCTCCAATCAGGATACACCTGAAGCCCTCCCGTTTCCATGATAAAACTTCCCACTCCTCCGTGAGGGTGGTTGACTCCTCTGCTATACAAGCTTTAACAGACTCTGCTGGTTTGGTCAGGCTTCACTTATTTCCAAAATAACTCAGCTATTGTATGACAGCTCAGGGTCTGGAACTAAGTCCTAATTGACTCCAAACCCAGCCCTTTGCAGTGCACCACTTGCCCTTTTATGGAGGCTGAGCCTCAAATGCCTTCAATAGCCTGGCAAGCAGGACACCAATAAGGGGCAGGCACTCTGATTTGGCATAGTTTATTTTTAGAATTAGTATGTATATAAAACCACGTAAACTCCACAAAGTAAACGGTTTATCCTCTAAAATCACCAAAAAGTCTATAAACGTCCAGCACCCTATTTTAATATTTATATTTTCACAGAGAGTCATCGTCATACAAATAGGATTATAATACATTTTTTAGGTCAAGGATTTTTTGGTCCACATTTTCTGTTAAACACACTTTCCTCTTTGGTAAAAGAGGTTAACTCCCCCCCCCCCCCATTGGCAAAAGAGGTTAGCTCCCCCCTCCCCCAATCACCATGAACCCAAAGCAAACTCAGATAAAAAGCACTGAACATGAGGTACAGCTGAGGTCCGGACTAATCTGAAATTAGAGACATACATTCAAGGAGGAAAGGTTTCTTTACAAAATCAGTTCACCCCCCAACTATGTCAGTAGAAAAGCTCGATGTGGATTTTGCCTTTTTCACTTTTGCAAGAACACACTTCAAATAACTTTTTCATATTACAATGTGCTATTTCTCAAGAAAGTCACGAAGTGTGGACATCTGACCTCAGCCATATTTTCAATCTGAGGTACAAAAGCATCTGTCACAGTAATTGAGACTACACTGCTATATACTACCCTCATTCAATTTGCTGGGAGGGCACTTTGAGTTGCTGTTAAAGTTTCAGCTCGGGGCTTTGCAGAGTTTGAAAAGGTTAATTTGCATGTGAAGGCTGCACAGTATCTGCCAGGCCTGAGGTGAGAGAGGCAAAGTGGGACAGAGGCCAGGTCCCATGGGCGGGGAGGTCCTCTGGAAGACCTTCTGCTCGGGCAAGCCCCTACTGGCCGCCACACGTCCCGTCTGAAGTGGAGTCTAAGGAACAGGCAGCTGCTGAGGTGGCTGTGTTGTGTTGGGTTTTCATCTATAATCGTAATTGCTAACCACCACCCTGGTGCGCTTCTCATGCTTCAAGTAATTTCATTCCTTCCGGAAGAATGTTAGCAATGCTTTTAGTTCTAGGTATCAAAGGAAAGGAAATGAGCCACAATAACGAGATTAAGTTTAAACAGACCTGCTGCTAACACGGTATCAGATAAAATACACTTAAAAAGTGAACATACTATTATATACGATTTTGCAACAGCTGCATTCTCCCACTTTAACCACTGTACAGAACTAAAATCTGATAAAGCGAACTTAAGTTACTTTAAATCATGTTAAATACAACTCTGTACAGATTGCACATTTTATACCAAAGCAGCTCAGTATCACAGGGAAATGAAAATGCTATCCGGAAATTTTCATTTTTCTAGTCCAACAAAACCCATCAGACCCTCGCCCTAAGGGTCAGAACAAAAACCAGACGCACTACTTTGTAAACAGTAGGAGTGGTGGTGGTCCCTAGGACTCCACCGCAGGATCCTATGAAATCACACACGCACTGCCTCACTCACATACACACACTCACACACACGCACTTGAACAGGTCCCCTCTTCCAGGGCCGCACCCAGCCCGCCGCTCGGTACCGCAGCAGGTTGCTTTCACAGTGTGCTCACAAAAGAGCGGTCATGGCCGTGGGGCTGAGGGGGCTGAGGCAGTCTCTGGGGGCCGCGTAGGCGGCGCGGGCGGCCGGCTTCGGCCGCGGCTCCTGGTAGTCGGGGAGCGCGCGGTCCGCGGTCTGGCCGCCGGCGGTCGGCTGATCGTAGCCCGGGCGTTGGGCAGTGGGCGCGGGGCGCGGCGGCCTCTGGTAGGGCGCACCCCCGGAGGACAGCGAGGGCTTGTGCGCCGGCCCCGGCCCGGGTACGCGGTACCCGGAGAAGGTGTGCGCGCGCGCCGCAGGCCGCTCCACGATGGGCGTGGCGTACTCGGGTTCGGGGTGGGTCAAGGGCAGGGCGTACTGGTGCCGGCCGGCCAGCAGAGGGCGGTCGTAGTGGCCGCCGGCTTCGGCGCTCGGTGCGGTCTCGTCCGCCTCTGCGTCCATCGGCCGGAAGGTGGAGCCCTTCCTCGCCACCGTCCCGGTGCCAATCATGAGCAGAGGCTGATAATCTGCAAGTAAAAGCGCAGGACACACACCATGTGAGTGCAACAAGGACGCGAGGGCAAGCCAGTCGTTTGCAGAGGGAGGAGCTCGGCGGAACCCACTCGGCTGGGCGCCTCATCTGTAGCAGGGGGATGAGAAAGCCGGGGATGGAAAGGGCGTAGATGCCACACACACGGGCTCGCGCAACCATACTGCCGCCGCTTTAGGAAGCCTCCACGGATCACAGGAACCCAGAGAAGACATACTATGCCTCCCCACACCTAGGGGAGCGAGAGGAAGTACCCCCTGGAGCTCTTCAACTGGCCCTTGAAATGCCAGATTTGGGAGGTGGAGGGGATACCGTGAGAAAAGGGAACAGTGATTAAACCGAGAAAAAGTCAGGGGGGCCTGGGTGGTTCAGTGGGTGGAACTTCCGACTCTTGCTTTCTGCTCTGGTCACGATCTCACCTTTGGAGCGGCAGAGCCCCGCAATGGGGTTCTACGTGGTCAGCCCTGAGCCTGCTTGGAATTCTCTCTCCTATTCTCCTATTCTCCCAACCACCCCACCCCCCTCCGGCCCCTCTCAAAATAAATAAACATTTTTTAAAAAACGTAAAGATCGAAAAAAAAAAAAGAAAGAAAATTAAGCAGTCACCACTACGGGTCTGGCAATAGCCTTGGAAAGGCCACACTTCGGGGACAGGAGTCAGAGAAAGTTATCACCAACAATGCCGGGCATGAGGAAGGAGGACCAAGGCCCCTTCCCGGACGTTCAGCCGGAAGCCGAGGAGTCACAGTCAGGAAGCCACTTGGGAGAGGAAATGTGTGGAGCGTCCGTGGGGAGGGTTAGGAACAATCGGTTCCGTTTTGGAGACACTGAGGAACTGGCGACACTGGCAGGTAGAGGTGTCCAGCAGGTGAGAATGACTTCTTGGGGACAGGAAAGCCAGTCTGGGCTTAGCAGACAAAAGTGCAAGGAAGGGCTCTCTCTTGGGAGCTGGGGAGCAGGGTGGGTGGGGCTGCTAAGGAGAGAGACTGAGGCTGAGTGAGGGCAAGAATGAGGCCCCGCGGGGCTTGCAGTCATGGAGAAGGACCACATAGCGGGGAAGGCAGGCGTCCTGCGCCAGAAGCGAGGCAAAAATCAAAGAGAAACGGAGAGACAAGGGGGCCTTTCCTATCCCCGTTTTCCCTGCACGAGAACTGTCAGAGGGAAAGGAGTAAGGATGGATTTGGGTGGAGAGATGCTCTCTTTGCCCTGCAGCGGCTCCCGCAACCGTTCCACCGGGAGCTTTCTGGCTTTGGTGTATTTATGCCCCACCTGGGAACTTCTGGATTGGTAAGCCTGGGGCACGGCCTAAAAGCCCGCACTTACAGCAAGCTCCGTAATGCTTCTGGTCCTCAGAATGCACTCTGGAGAAGCTAAGCGGAGTGGGCTGTAGAGTGTGGTCTGCGGGCGCCCAAGGATCTGAGAACCGACACAAGTTTGTAAAAAAAGACAAGCACACAAATTGAGAGCAAGTGTTTAGAAACTCCCAGCAGCCTGAGAGAGTATATTTACATCCACTGAATCTAATAAAAGAATTAGAGTTTGGATTTTGTAGGTCTTTTTAAAAATGTCGTTACTGCTAATTTATACAATTGGCCCTTGAACAAAGGGGTTGAACTGTGTGTGTCCACTTACAGGTGAGTTTTTTTCAATACGGCACAGAGCACTGGAAATGTATTATTCTCTTTCCTGTGATTTTCTTGTTTATTTATGTTAAGAGAGTGAAAGTGTGCGTGTGTGTGCGTGCGTGTGCAGGCAGAGGAGGGAGGGAGAGAGAGAAGGAGAGAGAGACAGAGAGAGACAGAGAGAATCCCAAGCAGGCTCTCCACTGTCAGCATAGAGCCTGACTCATGGCTGGATCCCACGAATCGGGAGATCATGACCTGAGCTGAAATCAAGAGTCAAACACTCAACTGACTGAGCCACCCAAGTGCCCCTCTTCCTTATGATTTTCTTAATAACATTTTATTTTCTCTAACTTACTTTATTGGAAGAATACAATACATAATGCAAGTAACATACAAAACGCGTGTTAACCCGTTTATGTTATTGGTAAGGGGGGAGGCACCAGGTTGCTCTGGTCAGCAGTAGGCTATTAGTGGTTAAGTTTTGGGAGAGTCAGAAATTACACTGGATTTCTGCCCGTGGCGCTGGCATCCTTAGCCCCCTTATTGTTTAAGGGTCAACTGTACTGTATTTTATAAAAGCAATTTTCTGTTTCTGACAGATTAGAAATACTAATTTTTTCAAAGGCAAAAAATGGATCCATCTCCACAGACTGTTTGAGAAGCTTGACTCTTGGTGACGGCTTATCAGGGACACAGAGGCCATTCTAACACTGTCTCCTCTTTTCTCAAGGGCAGGAACTGGGCTTAATTCATCTTTCCAGTCCCTCTTTCTTGCTGCCTTAACCAAAACCCGAGTAACAGATAAATTAAGGGCTTCCAGATTTCCATGATACCTCAGGGCCACTGCTACAGCTCCGCCATACTTCCCTCAGTGTCAGTTTGTAACACTTCGCAGAGGAAAGAGAGAAGACTGTACACATTGCTGATGTCTTGGGCCCCATCTCAACACCAGGGTTTTGTCGTATTTCCCTCCTGGTCTCCTCACTCCATGAGCAGCACTGCTGCCTGAGAACACCGTCACAGAGGCCTGACACTTACCTGCCATATCACTTGTGATGAGATCTAACTTTTGTGTCATCTCCTTTTCATTATCATAGCTGATGGTAAACTCAGATGACTGGTGTCTGGCAAAGGGATATTTGATCTGCTTCCAACAGTCTGGAATAAACAGAACACGAAACCAACAGAGAGCTCAGAAGTCTAACGCACACAGTCTGTGTTGTGTTCCTGGACGGGCTGGATGTCAGGCCACCTTTTGCCGGCTGCCCGTGACGACTGCGGGCCTGGCTCCCAGGTTATGTGGATGGAAACAGCATGGTTACAACAACAGCAAACACTACTCCATCCGTGTTTTCCACCTGTGTCTGTGAACCCATCAGGTCCCAGATTATGCCTCTGTTAGGCCACCTGGGCCTGGTTTTCCATAATCTGCAGACACAGTATTCATGTCTCAGAGGAGTCAACATATCTGGCTGCTGAGACCCTGTGCAGGTGGGGTCCCCCATTGTCCCTGAGATTCTGAGGGGTCCTGCCCTGCTGGACTCTCTGGACAATAGCTGACTCATTGCTTGGGGCATCCTAGGTCCTAAGGATTCCCTGAAACCTGAACACGAACCCTGCCTGGTTCTTCCTTTGCTCTCCCAGAGTGGAAAATACAGTGGAAGCCTGGAGACGCAGAGAGTACTGGACAATGTTCAGTTCACAGGTGGGGCTTTTATAACTTCTCCTGGATGCTAAGCAGTGTGGTGGCCTAAACTCCAGTGGCCAATAAAAAAATGAAAGATGATAAGCTGATGGGATAATGCTCAACAAAAGTAAAGGTCACTGGCCATGAAAACGCTCAATTAAAATAAAGAGATAGGCCACAATATTCCATTCCTTTTAGACTTGCTAACTTTTTTAACCATGTAAGTGTGAGCCACCGACCTTATCGTACTTTTAATCAGCAGACCCTGTCCCTTCTCGAAGACAGAATAAAACTGTAGTTTCCTGTCAACCAACCTGTTTTCTGGGCCTTAGCTGATCCATACGGATTTCCTTTCTTCTTCCTCCTATGGAGACAAAAAAAATCCTACCTGAAAGGGTTTCTAAGTGATAAGTACGGTTTATAAAATAATAACTTGGTTTCTACCTCTACACAACTTGCTTTTAAAACATAAATTAACTTTTTATCTTGGCCAAAGTAATGCCGCTTTTCTATCCACAAGCACCCAAAAAGCAAACATTTTGGTTTTGTAATTAGTTGCATGATTAGAGAAGAAATTTAAAAATGTCAAGTCACATACTTTCGAAGGGCGGCAAAGATTCCCGTTCCAGCAATCAGCACAGCCAGGACCACCAGGGGAATAGCCACGGTTGTGATGTTTATTCCTGAGAAGGGGGGAAGCCACACATTACAACAGAAAGGAACTGCAACCAAACTGCTCAATCTAAACCTGATCAGGTTTTCAACAGTTTAACAAATGGGAAAAATGAGTATGAGCTAGGCATGTACTGATGTCAGAAAGCAAAAAGAGAGGATTTCAAATCCTGGCTAAAGGGGTGCCTGGGTGGTTCAGCAGCTTAAGTGTCTACTCTTGATTTCGGCTCAGGTCATGATCTCACAGTTCATGAGATCAAGCCCCGCATCGGGCTTTGTGCTGACAGCAGGGAACCTGTTTGGGATTCTTTCCCATGCTGTGTGCGCTCTCTCGCTCTCTCTCTCTCTCTCTCTTTCTCTCTCTCTCTCTGCCTCTCCCCCACTCTCTCTCCCTCTCTCAAAATAAACATTTTAAAAATAATAAATAAATAAAACAAAATCTTGGCTAAAGTTTAGGAAAATAAATTTTGGGTTTTGTTTTTCCAAAAAGGCAATTTTTGATGGTCCTCAGGGATTAACACTTACTCTGAGCTTGTTGGGACCATATTAGACTCCCATATCAGAATTGAAGGGGAAGGTTTACAGCGGGCCCACCCAGGTGGCCAGGAGCTACTCAGAGAGATAAATGACTTAAGCACAGGGTGGAGCTCAAGGCCCCAATCCCTGACTCCCCCCCGCCCCCTCCTGCCCCCCACCACCACCACTGACAGTGGGCAGGTTTGCACTTGCACTTTAACACAACAGTAGCTGGGGGTGGAGGGAGGGAAGAGGAGCTCCATGCCTCCCGTTACCAGGGCTTTGGAGCTTGTGCACTGAGAGGAAATGCAGGCTGATGACCTCAAACAGCATTTCCACTCTGCTGCATGGAACAGTGTCTTCCTACTTAAAAAAAGGAAATCACTCGAACAGCCACTAAAGCAGGCCCAAGCTTGTAGAAAGTGGGCAAACTAAAGGAGAAATATTTGTTCTTTACCCTTTATCTGTGATCCCTGGGAGGAAAACAATGGGGTGATCAGGAGTGGAAATGTGTAGTTTGTGAAAGGGGGGGATAAGGTCCTTCGAAAGAAGCAAATGTTATGTGAATAACACTGGTGTTATTAACAAGAGTGGAAATTTGGGATAAATCTAACGATTTAAACTTCCAACAGGGGAATGGTTAACTAAGTGATAATACAGCCATATGAGAAAATAATGTAAAGGTATTAACAACCGTGTTTTGCAATGATTTATAACGTTGGAAGATGATCATAATACAATGTTAAGTGAAAAATATATGCTACAGAACAAATTATAGGTTTTCCTCAAAGTTATTACATAAGTATAGTTGATTGGATACAGAGGAATATGGTGATTATCTACAAATGCTAATCTATGGCTTATTTTTATTTTCTTATTTATTTATCTCTAATTTTTCTGAATTTTATAAAATATGCATATTATTTTATATTCTGAAAAAGTAAATGTACTTTTAATGTTTATTGCTTGAACTGATGATACATTTACATGTCCAAACTTCAAAAAGTATAAAACAGTCTCCCTCCTACCTCTATTCCTTCTCTATGGGAAGCCAAATTATGTTTCCTGACCTTCTTCCAGAGATACCAGAATGATTATACGTATATATTCATTGTTTATCCCTCCTTTTTTACACGCATGGTAGAGTGCTATATAGACTGTCCCATACCTTGCTTATTTTTTTAAGTTTGTCGTCATATATCCGAGAGCTTCCTATTTTATAAACACACTGATTTTTCATGGCTGCAGAGTATTCCAACTCGTGTGTGTGCTATTATTTTTCCAAAAAACATTCACCCAGTGGTTGAAGGGCAAACACTACTATTTCTGTTTACAATATTGCAATGAATGGCTGTAAATATACATCCTTTTACACATATCCAGCTAACTCTGAACCATCTGACTTCAGACATTCATATGACAGAGACAAGTTTTTGTTGAAGTTACTGTCATATCAGACGGAGTATAGTCACACTCCTTAGGAAAGCACGAAACAGTAAACTGCTCTACCTGTGGGGATTTCTTCCGAGGGGACAGATTCTGTGATTATCTCATCTCCTCTTTCAGTCGAACCAACAGTACTTGGACTTGTTTTGCGCCACACCAATGAATCATTATCTGAGGTAGAGGAAGTATCAGGAAAACCACATTAGTAACAACAATTTGTGAAAGGGCATAACCAGAATCAATTAACCTACTGGCTTGCCCTGAGTCCTACCTTGTGTAATCTGGCACCCAAAGAGCTCCACGTTCAAGGCTATCCTCTGGTGCCACGTCTGGGGGACAACCCGCACGTATCTGGCCACGATGGGAGGGATAAAATTATTCCTCACTGGATCCCGAAAATTAGAGTTGCCCTGAAACACCTGGGGAAACAAAGAACTGTGACCTGCGGATGCTATTAGTTAGTTCCTACGTCTTTCTCCACCCACTCGTACCTGGTTATATGACACCAAAGCCAGGATTCTATGTCTGTTGTAGTTTTGCAGACACACTTGAGAATGAATTTATAGGGCTTTGCCAACAAAGGCGGAGTTACCTAACGAAGGTGGTGCTACAAACCTGCTTTCTTGAAATGCACTGGTAAGAGTATCTGGAGACCTGCTCTCCTACTCAGTTCCTTCCTCCAAAGTTTCTCTTACCTTCTCTTTATTATTTGCAATTCCTTTATAGGTCCTCCACTGGGAGTTGTTGTTTTTGAACTTCATCACAAAACTCTTAACATAAAAGTTGAAATTCGACTGTGTGGATCCTGTGGTCATAATTCCTTGTAAGAAAACATTATTGACAGGTTTTTAAAATATATATAGCATGTATTACAGTCTTAGGTTTCTTTTCCTTTTTTTTTCCTCACTTGAAATCTCAAATCATTTTACAAACCAATTTTGCTTATTTGCATTTAGAAACCTGATCACAGATGAGTGTTTCCATACTGACAATATGCCATACAGAGGTTTCCTCATTGCAGGGTGGGCTTTTTTCTTTTTTTTAAATTTATTTATTTATGAGTGAGAGAGAGTATGAGTAGGGGAAGGGCAGAGACAGGAGGAGAATCCCAAGCAGGCTGCATGCTGTCAGTGCAGAGCCTGATGTGGGGCTCAATCCCATGAACCTGGGATCATGACCTAAGCCAAAATCAAGCGTCCCAGACACTCAACTGACCGAGCCACCCAGGCACCCTACAGTGTGGGCTTTCTACTCCCTACATCCATACTTAAAATCTGCAGGTGGGCTCTGCCCAGAGACACAATGAGAAGGTTTGTTCGTTACTTTTAGAAAAGACAGAAGACTTTGAGGTAGAGAGAGCAGCTCTATATAACTCAAAAACATAATGTGAACAGCAAGTAATTTTGCATTTGTGAAACTGTACTGTGTCAGTACCTGTTATTTTCTTTTTCTCTCCCAAATCAGTCTCCAGCCATTCTCGATGTCTGCGGTTCTTGCTGCTGTCCCTGGAAGCCCACGATAGGTCTTGGTCCTTCAGCTGGGTTTGGCCAGGAGACCAATGAGCTTGCTCTCCCATCTCACTGACCCACTGCCAAGTTGTTCTGATTTGCGTATCAGGCTCCAAACTCAATGATCTGCTGCAACCTAAAAAAAAAAAAAAAAGGCCAGGAAAAGTCCTTCATATATAAACACAAAATGAAAAAAAAAAAAAAAAAGTATTCCATCTCATCGAGAATTATTCAGTTGACTTATTACCATTCTGATACCAAATCAACTGTTTAATTACTAGTTTTTTAATGACCCAGGCTCTCATTTGATTAATTGTACTGTAGTATCGTGAAATTGTTGCTGCTCTTTTTTAAATGGACCTCACTAAAGTCACACCCCCTATAATGACATCCTTGTCCCCATTATAGCTTTTCCCTTCTCAACTTCTAAATTCACCCTCATTTCAGCAAAGTGAAATGTGTTTTAAAGGCAATGTGGAGGTCAGCAAATAAAGGCCACCAGGACAAAGAGACATATTCATACCATTCTCTTTGAAATATTTTCCTTTATGCTGAGAGAATATTTACATAGATTGTATCTCATGATAGAGGGACTAAAAAGCCTTTATTTTACATACTTATGTTTAATTGCTTTATTCAAGAAAAAACACAAATTAAACTGTAATATTCAAAAGGTTTTTCTGTTAAAATCTAACATAAAGGAATTTATCTTAAAATAAATGTCATTTCAAATTTTCATTCTTTTTTGGCAAAAGTTTGAGACAGCTGAGATTATAAAAAAAATATTTTCTACTTAATGATAATTGAGCTACTGTCTTGTGTATTTTTAAGTCACAGCATACTTGGTGCTGTGTGACCTGTGGAAAAAGAGAAAAATAAAATCCTTTAAACTATATCATTGAAGGGATATGAAAGAATAAAATAACCACTTAAGATTCTAAAATGTCAAATTCTTTTTACTTTTTTATTTATTTTTTATTTATTTTTATTTTTGAGAGAGCACAAATGAGCAAGGGGCAGAGAGAGGGAGGGAGGGAGAGAGAATCCCATGAGGGGCAGAGAGAGAGGGAGAGAGTGTAGAGCCAGAAGCAGGGCTCGGGTTCACCTGATGCAAGGCTTGAACTCACAAACCGAGAGACCATGACCTGAGACAAAGTCAGGTTTTTAACCGACTAAGCCACCCAGGCACCCCACAAATTCTTTTTTTAAATGTTTATTTATTTATTTTGAAAGACACAGACAGACAGACAGACAGACAGAGAGCAGGGGAGGAGCAGAGACAGAGGTTGAGAGAGAATCTCAAGCAGGCTCCACAATGAGTGTGGAACCTGACATGGGGCTTGATCTCATGACCATGAGATCATGACCTGAGCTGAAATCAAGAGTCAGACACTTAACCACCGACTGAGCCACCCAGATGCCCCTAAAGTATCAAATTCTTAAGGAAAACATGATCCTTACCATCGGAGGTAAAAAGAAATCGCTTGTCTGACAGGGAACCACTGAAATAATAAACACAAACACGAGGAAGTGAGTTGCTTACCTGGATCTTAATGACTGACACAGCACAGCAGCACAGGGTTCATAGAGCCTTCCCACACCTCGTGTGATCTTCACCGCACCCCAGCAAGGCTCTAATTATCATTGTCACTGGTGTTTTATAGACCGAGAACTCAGGACCACAGGAGGTAAGCAACTTTCCTAAAGTCACCCAGGTGATAAGTGGCCGGGACTCTTGAGTCACTGCTGTTGGATCAAAATCTTGTGCTGTTTCCCTCATGCCACATTGTATTGGGAAGGAAAGTACACATACACCATCTTAGGAACAGCCCTCAATCCCAATTAATTAATACCCAGCAACAGAGGCAAAAGGAATAATGATTGCCCTGAATATTCCCTTTGCTTCCGTCTTCACCTTAAAGCATCCCAATCGTTGTCAATCATTAAGGACCACTGAGAGAAATGAAGAAGACTGGACACTTTTAGAAAAATGACGATGGGTCATGCCCCAGCAGTGCTGTTCTGGGGACAGCCTCAGCTCAGTCTCTCTCCAGTCATACTCCTACCTACTGTAGCAACTAACGCCAAGCCATGAACCAGCTCCTGCTTCCGGATGACAAAGTACAGCTGGAGAAAATTCATTGCATCCCACTGAGCTGGACCTGGCCTTCATCCCTGGGCCTGTGGACTCCAGTGCTTTCACAGCTTGAATTACTCACACAGGCAAACAGCACATCAGCCTCGCTCTGCACTTGTCTCCTTCAGTGGAGAAGAGATTCCAAAGGCCTGCGACTGTATTTACCTTTTAGTAAATCCCTTCTCACTTAGCAGTGTAAAAATACATAGAATAAACAGAAAATCTTGAAGTCTCAAGATTAATCTTACGTGCATCATACTTATTATATTAGATACTAGAGATAAACACAGAGAGAGATGCCACTCCTGTGATCAGTTATTTTACAATCTGAGAGTACTGCTTATTATTTTAAATGTTTAACTCTGCATTATGTGCGGTGCCAGTGGACAGAAAGAGTAACAAACTGTGACATCCACAGAGAACCCAGAAATAGTCTGGACAAGAGCTTAAGAATCTTCCCAACAAAGCTTGGTTGCTGTTGTTGCTTAGAAGTACCAGGTAGTCAAAGTCGCTGGAATGGACTTTTTCTTTCCCATTCCTTGTCCACTCGCAAGCAGAGACTCCACAGGCCTCCTATTCCACATTAAGGTTCTGCGATAACCTGAATATAATGCAGGCACCAATCACTTCTGACGTGAAAACACAGACCCACTGGAGTCGCAGGACTTGCCTGAAGTCAGGGGGTGGCCAAGTCTGGGTGAAGATCCAGCTCTTCTAACTTAACAAAAAAAGGTGCACATTGTTGCAAGTCGCCATTTAAAGTTTTCTTAATTTATTCAGAACCTCCACTTGACTTTTTTCCAGTTTTTATAATATTCTGGCATGAAGTATCCCACTTGAAATTTTGCCCAAATAGGCGCACGTGATCCTGCCGCAACCCAGAGGACCTAAACTCGCTCCCACTGCCAGGAGACACTGATGTATTTATTCTGCTGTTGCTGAAAAACAGGAGTTACGGAAAGAAGGATAACTGGAGTTAACTCCAGGAAGACACCTCCAGGGTGGCTTCTAACACCTCTCTGCCTGGCTCTTTCCCCTATCAACTGGAATATGTTTTTCCATTTCACCCTAGTCAACTAACTAAACACAACCACTAGAGAATTCTATTGGTAAATGGGCCTTCTCTTTTAAAAATGAAAATGCCCCAGGAGGCTGGATTTCTGAGGCATTCACACATCAAGGTGAATGAATTCCATCAGATTACCAGATTTGCAAGCCTTCCCAGAGGGCTAGAGAATAGTCTGGTGTCAACTGAAAGAAAAGCCTTCCCTGCTGATGGTTTGAGCCTTCACCCTCTGTATGAGGTCAGCCTCTCTTCCTGATTCCATTCTGGTCTCCTCAAATCAAGGAAGTGAGCTGACCCGGATGAATCCCAGAAGAACCTTAGATATTTACTTTAGGGACTCCTTCTTCCTCAGCTGTACTGCTTCCTTCTGTGTTTTTTCCTGAACACCAAACAATCATGTGTGGGAACAGAAGTTCAATGACCGCAAACAGTGTACAGTGGTTCCCCAGCAGCAAAACAGCGTGGATGAAAACAACTGCTCCCTGAAGATTTAGGAATCGAAATAAGTGGAGGAGATGCAGTCACATGTGGTGGACTCTTCTCTGCTCAGTACAAAAAGTCAAAGCAAAATCAGAGCTAGAAAGAAGGGAGCTTGATATAATTCTGGACTTTCTCTCTATTTGCACCAAAACAAAAATCGAACAACTTGTTCAAATAACTACATGGAATATGGAACAAAACTCTTCCTGAGTCATTAATGGTTTCAATTTCTGTACTCTTACCTTTGCATCAACGTTTAATTTCAGATTACATAAAGCAACTTCATCTGTATTAAACCCAGAAGTAACTAAGAACATGTCTACTTCTATGCAACAGTATAAAAAAACTAGAAAAGTTTTTTCAAAACTGAAATAAAACCCTGGTAGTACAAATTAAACTTCTTGCGGCCCTATTCTTCTATAAAAGAAGCACTGACATGTACACAAACATAGGCAAGAGAGTCCAAAAAACAGACTTAACACCAAAGGTCAATTCTTTGCTCCTATTTGGAGACGTAGCAACATCAAACAAATCTGGGCCACAGCTTCCTAAAGTAGCGCCTGAGTATCAACACATCAAACCATAAAACATGTCAACAAAAACAGATCCTTGAGAGTCAAGATCAAGCTGGCATTTACAACTTACTGTGCACTTTTACTGTAAATCAGATATAATACTTATGTTCCAGGCAAACCAGAAGAGACTCTTAAATACAGAGAACAAACTGTGGGTTGATGGGGGTAGGGGAAAGGGGAAAGTGGGTGATGGGTACTGAGGAGGGCATTTGTTGGGATGAGCACTGGGTGTCGTACGTAAGCCAATCTGACAACAAATTATATTTTTTATAAAAAAAAAAAGATGAATCTGAAAAAAAATTTATGTCTAAGAAGTCTGAGGCAAATACATAAGGGAAAAATATATGTACATACAAATGTGTATATATGTATGTATATACAATACATGAATATATACTTATATATAGTACATGTGTATGTACATATACGTATGTATAAAATACATGTGTGTGCATACATAAAAGTGAACTTATGACACACACACATATACATTTTATTTATTTGAGTAAGGATTTTAGTTTCTACAGGCACTCTGTTACTAAGCTTTTAGGTCTTAAACTCTGGCACAAATTTGGGAGTAATCTGTGTTTGCATGTTCAGACAATATAAAAAGAACACTTTGGGGCATGTCAAAGTTACAAGTCCTATCCAGAGGGAAGGTAGAGGGGAGTCTTATCCAGAGCAAGCAGAGAACACAAACACAGCGTGGTGAGCCTGCACCTCCAGAGTGTGTGGATGACTGCCTTTTATATACCACATACAGTGTCACTTGCATTGCCTGTGGAAGACTTGGACTGAACAGCCTCTCCTGATACCCCCACCTGCATCCCTGACCCAGAATTACTAGTGGGAGCTCTGCCTTTTCCCCTCAGCCACCCACCAGCCAGGACCCTGGACGTGAGCATGGTGAGCTAACCACCACAACTCCTCTGGTGTCCCCCCTTGGGCCTTGGCTCTGCTCCCAGGTCCCCAGATGCTTTGTTCCCATCTTCCACCAAACCCAAGGTCCGCTTCCTTCGTGAAGGTGACCTAATGAACTTCAGTCACTGCTTCTAAATCCCCTCCCTTGTGAGCTTAGGCCGATGCCCCAATCCAGAAGTGAGTTTTAGTCTCTTTAAGTTCACTTGTGAGTTCTTTGAAACTTAAGATACATTTGCCTATAAAAATAATTTTATAACTTGTGGTCAGAATCCCTATTTGAAGCACCAGATTGCTAAACTAAGCTAGAATGCATGTAAATACAAAGTAGAAGGGGAAGGGAAAAATTACTGCGTAACTTTTTCAACATGACATCAGAGGCACTATATGCTAACTAGGAAACCTATCTACCCCCTTTTGTAGTTTTTTTTAACCAGATGAGATGGCCCACATCCACTGGGAGAATGGAGCAGGGAAGCATGATGATCATGTTCCTTCTGCACGCAAGCAGGGACCACACCAAAATGGCGGGACAGGGCTGGCGGGGGGTGGGGAGAGGGCAGCGGGGGGTATCCGCACACACACTAGGGAGTAGTAGGGAATACAGGCCTTGACCTACTTTTTCCTACTTTTGGATCCCGAAATGTCTGCAGTCTCTGTCTTGTGCCATATCCTCAAGACCGAGACTATGTGACAATCTGTCTAAAAAACACAGGGTCATGGTAGCAGGAAGACATTTCTGGGGCAGATAGGGAGGGAGGAAGCAAGACATAAACATGTGGCTCGCGGATCACCTTTCTCTCATATGGCATCCACCCAAGGAAAGCCTCCCTCTGGCCCCGTTCAAGCTGCCTGTTCCTATGGGTGGACACCTGGACCACAAGGCCGGCTTATATTTAGGTCTAACAGCTCCGGCTTTCCACTCCAGAAGCTGAAGAAACCTAAAAGCATTAAAAGCTCAGGTTGAACGTTTAAACAACTGAGCAACTGACATGTTTTTCTCTCATGAAGCTAAACGAGCGGAGGATAACAGCAAACAGAGAGGTTAATGTTAATAAAAAAAGTCCTCTTTTTTTTCACTTCCCAACTATTACGCGTCACTAAGAGACTGTCTCTAAGGATCGTCTAGGGGAGCTTGGTGGTTCTATGGGGGCTTATTTCAGTTCTCTGTGTCCTTCAGTATCTGTGGTAATATTGGAGACAACAGATAATTTACTACAACTGGAAAAACTGAAAACAAACAGGCTTTGTTCTCTCCTACTCAAGCACCTGAGAGTAGAAATGCTCCTCTGCCCTAGAATTTCAGATGTATGCCACTTTAATTTACTTGTCAGCATGACCAGTGAGCTCTTTTATTGCTGCATTTATCTTCCACAAAGACACCATAAATGCTGCTTTAAGCATTCACACACATTCCTCCCAGCTGACAAACCCTTGAGATCATATGCCCACTGCCCTCTTTCAAAACTGTGAGCTGACAAATCATGCCTTTGGGGTTACCTTCCACTCAGAACAGAAGACAAAGTACTTACTCTTTTGAGAGCACACCATTGGCGAGGATTCCTTCATACCGACTTATCCCTTTGCGCTGAAGCACGCTGATCTGACCTCCCAACTCATCTGCAATTACTCCTGCGTGGATGGCGGCTTTGCACAATACAGAGGTCTGAAATACAGCAAAGCCATCACTCACAGCTACTCAAGAACACATTAAAATATGGTGGGAGTTTTCCATTTTGTTATAACACGTGGTCAGGATCCCTACTTGACCCGTGACATTGCTACACTGTAATTCATTTACAAAAAAGTAGAAGAGGAGGGGAATATTATTGCATAAGTACCTCAGAATGACATCAGAGTCATCAATTTATGCTAACTTGGGAACCCATCCACTAGAGAGGAAGTAGGTAATTTAGCAGTGGTGACCCCTCAGTGAATAACCAACACTTCCCATGGTCATGCCCTTGTGTGGGCACCTCCCACTGACTGCACTGGGCCAGGTAGCTTGTTTGTTCTGCTGCAGAGAACATGGCCCAACCAACTGCCACACATGTCACTGTGGCCACCTATGACACTCTGCCCCCAGATGATCCACCCACATGATTGTAGGAGCTGTTCTAAGCAAGGGGAGATTAAGAACTGACCAGCCAAGGGGCGCCTGGGTGGCTCAGTTGGTTAAGCCCCTGACTTCAGCTCAGGTCATGGTCTCACAGTTCACGAGTTCAAGCCCTGCATCGGGCTCTGGGCTGACAGTTCAGAGCCTGGAGCCTGCTTCGGATTCTGTGTCCCCTTCTCTCTCTACCCCTCCCCTGCTTGCACTCACTCTCTGTCCTTCAAAAATGTAGGGGAAAAAAAAAAAGAATGACCAGCCCAAACTGCTGACCCACAAACTCATCAACAAATAAAATGGTTATTTTAAGCCACTCAATTTTGGGGTGGCTTGTTAAGCAGAAATAGAAAAAACTTCTCAGTTTCTTATATCTGGTTTACCAGATATACATACTAAGGATCCTTTGAGAAGGTCAATCTTCCATACCACAGCTTCGTTTTGTAATTAGAGACTGAACAAGGCATTAAAAACAAAATAGTGATATCAGCCACAGAATATTAAGTGGAACAAAAGACTTCATAAAGGTCTTAGAGCAATGATGATGAACATCCCAGGGCCCACAGCCTCCACCTCATTTCCTGAGTCTCCTCTGGGAGGGTCAGACAGCTAGCGCCTGCACAGGCCTCCAAATTGGCTGCCTGGAGTCACAGATGGAGCAGGAGCACCTGACTGGCCAATTACCAGGTGGCCTGGCAGTTTGGACTGGCACATTAGAAGTAGGGCTGGAGGAAGGACTGAAACTTTTCCATGGGGTGCCCACGCCCGTAGGTCCCCATGGGCACAGACCTGCCTGGGAGGGTGGTTAGGCAGTGAGCCCAGGACTGAGGGGCTGAGAAACATCATTTTCTAAATAATCCTTAGCAAAGCCCCCACTTCTCCATGATGGCTAATGCCAACATGGGAAGAGCAGCTCATGAAATTATGTCTCGATAAGTGGACTTGGGAATTTCTGTGTTAATGACAACGTTGTTACTTTAACTGCAGTGGGAAAAAAAATCTCTTGGATTTAGGTTACAATATCTGGGAGACTGAGAAGACCAACCATATTTTGTTATAATTGTGGTTGCAATAAAATTGAGAACTTCTGTGATCTTTAGAGACTGTATATTTCCCAAACTAGATTAGACTTGGAAAATGAGTCAGTCTTGCAATAATGGCTATCAGAATAAAAAGAGGGAGACAGTTCCTAACAGAGAAGAAATAAAAGAATGTTGAAAGATGGATGCAGACACAATCCTCTTTGATTTTGGAGAAAAAAAGTATTAGAAGATGAGAAAAAGACCGTATTTTGTTTTATTTTATTTATTTTTATTGTTGTTAAGTTTATTTACTGATTTTGAGAGAAAAAGAAAGTGCAGGAGGGGCAGAGATGGAGAGAGAGAATCACAAGTAGGCTCCACACTGTCAGCACAGAGCCCAATGTGGGGCTCAAACTCATGAGCTGCAAGATCATGACCTGAGCCAAAATCAAGAATCAGATGCTTAACTGACTGAGCCACCCAAATAGCCACCCCTATTTTGTTTATTAACTTTTAGGCAGAGCGAGTGAGCGTGAGCTGGGGAGAGGCAGAAGGACAGAGAGACTCGGAAGCAGGCTCCGCTCTTAGTGCAGAGCCCAGTGCAGGGCTTGATCCCACCACCCTGGGATCATGACCTGAGCCCAAATCAAGAGTCAGATGCTCAAACAACTGAGCCACCAAGGTGCCCCCAAAATAGTGATCTTTAAACTAAATAGGCAGCTTGTGTTTTTCTTTTTTCTGAATGTTCCTTCCTTAAAAAGGTTTGTTACCACTGTTGTCGATTTTTGGAGTACAAAATGGAGCAGCTGGTTGTGACAGAAGAGCCTTGAATTTAAATTAGGCAACTTAGTTCATCATCCTGGCTTTGCATCTAACTCTACTAGTTGTGCCTAAGTCATGTCACTGCTCTGGATCCGGCCCCCCCATTTCTCTGTACAATGAAAAGGGTGAACTGCATGATGTCTAGTATCTTTTCTAACAGTCCATTACCTTGTGATTCTAATGGGCACCCTATGTACCTACTATAAGGTCCACGCAGGCCTACCTGGGTCTCTCAGCCCCAAGATGAAAAGCAACTGGTCCAGTGGTCTACTGGGCAGATAAGCCCACTGTCCCTGGGATCATTGATCTTCCTTGGAATTTGTTCTGGGGCTGGGTGGTCTTTAACGCAGGAGCCCTGCCTAGTGGAGAGCTCTCCCTGGACTGGGCATGTTTCAAGGACTCCCCAGTTATAAGAGGACAGGTTTACAGGTCAATCAGCAGTAGGACCTACCGGCGTCATTGGCCAGCAAACATTCCCACTTTCCGTAGTAATCAGCATTGAGGGATCCCAGGAGCATATACCCTTTTAATGGAATGTATTCAACTGCAGCTCACATTTTTCCACTGATGCAGGTAACAGGATACAACTCCAGGAGAGTAACCACCAGATGTGGCTATTACATCATTATGATAAAATTATCAGCCCCTTCCAGATTATTTTAAGAAAAACAAAATTCCTCGCTCACCAAATCAACTTAAATAAAATAGATGTTTACTTAAATTGGAGCTTTTTGCTGTGGACTTAAAATTTTTACTTTCACTGACTTGATTTTTGTAAATACCCTTTTGAAGAGGAAATTTATACTTTGGTTTTCTAGTCATTTTTGAGGTCTATGCCTCACTGAAATGTAAATATAGGAAAGCCACATCACAAGCCTATGTTAACTGGTGAATTTGCTTCATCTCAAATGAAATAATTTACATGTAATTCTTCATTTACATTTCCTCAGACATCTATGAATACCTGTATGGCTCACAAAATTGCAGGTTGATGGGATTAGACATTTCTAAAGTTTACTAACCATAGAACATGGCTAAACAGATCAGAAGTAAGACTACATCAACCTTTTTTTTTAATGTTTATTTATTTATTTTGAGAGATAGAGAAAGCACGCTTTTGAACATATGCTCTCAAGACTATGTCGAGACTATACTGACTTTCAAAGCGATTATCAAATCATCCCAGAACTGGAGTTATTTTCCTATGTCTTCCTTAGGAAAAGTCATCTTGTATGGGAAAATATTGACAAAGTATTAAAATATAATTTAATATAAAAGTAAACACTTCAGGAGTGCCTGGGTGGCTCAGTTGGTTATGTATCCAAATCTTGATTTCAACTCAGGTCATGATCTCATGGTTCATGAGATGGAGCCCTGCATTGGGGCTTGGGATTCTCTCTCTCTCTCTTCTCTTCTCTTCTCTCCTCTTCTCTCCCTCTCTCTCTCTCTCTCTCCCACTCATGCTCTCTCTCTCAAAATAAATAAAACTTTAAAAAAAGCAAACACTTCAGATTGCATCTAATAAAACATGAATAAAGCACATGTTTTAAAATGATAGTAAAATGTTAAATTATATAAATATGTTCCACAGTCAGTCTCTCCTATGAATTGGCTGTGAATTGGTCCTATGTTCCTACAGTCTTTGTAATTACCATATTGGCAACATTTTCTTTTTCTTAATTTTTTTTTATGCTTATTTATTTTTGAAAGAGAGAGACAGAGCACGAGCAGGGGAGGGGCAGAGAGAGAGAGAGGCACAGAATTTGAAATAGGTTCCAGGCTCTCAGCTGTCAGCACAGAGCCCAATGTGGGGCTTGAATTCACGAACCATAAGATAATGACCTGACCCAAAGTGAGATGCTTACCTGATTGAGCCACCCACGTACCCTGGCAACATTTTCTTTGCAAAAGTTATTTACACTCATTTTAGAAATGTTGGAAAATATGAAAAAAATCACTCACACTGCTTGCTATCACCTGGAAACAAGCACGTGCTATTATAATGTATTTCCCTGTGGCTTTTTGTGGGTATGTAAATCAGCCTGGTTTCTCCCCTTCTCCTCCTAAACCAGTAGCACACTATATATACTGTCCTCCTTTATTCTACAATACTTCTTGAATATTCTGGGGGTATGGAGAACTTAGTGAAACAAGTTATTAAGTGATGTCTTAAAAGCAGATGGTACAGTCAGCAGACTTGGGAGAAGGTGCCAAGAGAGAAACTATTCTAGGGCCTTTTTATTTCTGGTTTTCGGGTAAGGCAGGTCTCAAAGAGAAGCCCATCCTACTTAACTAGTGTGGCAAGCATATACCAATCCAGATGCCTTAATTCATCAGTCAAGGAGATAGATTCACAGAACCTGAAGAATTCAAAAAGAGCTTTAAAGTTCTCCACTGATACTTCTTGACAGACTGTGACTTTCTTTGCCCCACAGCACCTTCCCACATATATATAGGCCATGTCTGACCAATGGTTTAACACCTACACTTGACACTTCTGGGGACTAGAGCTCACCATTTCTTAAGACATCTGATTCCATTCTGCACTGCCATATTATTCCTTACATGTAACTAAAATTGGCTTCTCTATAATGTTCACCCCCTGACCCTAGTTCTGCCTTTCGGAACAACATAGAATGAACCAATTCCTTTTCTGTAATTGTCCTTGAAGACAACATACTTCTTCCCTGATACAGAGCATCTGTTTCTTCAATAGTTTCTTTTGTAACTTGTTTTACAGATTCTGTTATCCTGACCTACAGAATATGCTTTGGTTTCGCAAAGGCGCTTCCAGGAAGGACTTGCTACAACTGAACACACTTCCAAAGATGAAGGAGGACAGACGCTACGATAACCTCCAGGATCTCTGCCTCCTGGCATCCCCCCACTGCATAATCCCTCTGGGTTTAGGTGGGAGCTGTGGCCTTCTTCTAATTAAGAGAACAGCAGCAAAGCTGGTGGGATGCTGCTACTCCCATGATAACATTATATGGTTGTAATGGTTTTACTAGGAGACTCCTTTGTTGGGAAATTCTCTCTAGGTGGCTTTGAAGAAGAAAGCACTGATGTCAGATAGGCCCAAATGGCAAGGAACTGAGGAGAGCCTCCAGCCAAAATCCAGGAAGAAACTGAGGTCTTCTGTTCAACAATCCATAAGTAACTAAATGCTGCCAAGACCAAGCTTAAAAGCCACCACACTGAGCCTCAGATGAAATGCAGCCTCAGTTGACAGCTCGGATGCACTCCTGTGAGATCCTGAAGCAGAGAATTCAGCTGAGCTCTGCCCAAATCCTAACCCAGAGAACATGAGAGGTAACACGTGTGTTGTTTTAACCTTCTAAATTTGTAGTAATATTATTATGTAGCAATAGACACGTCATACACCCACAAGATTAACATATACCAAAACGGCACTGATAAGACTTCTTTGAAGAGTTTTCAAATATAAATTTTCCCTCCAGATGAAGTCATTATGAAAGCAAACAATATGAAACTAGCTAGAGAGTCAAATAGGACACCTGTCTGCTACATCTACAGATCATGTACTTAGACACAGCATGCAGGAAACCATGTAACAGAGCTCTGTCAAGAGGAGAAAGAGAAACAACTAAAATAAGAAAAAAGTGATGCTATCTCTCTTACTGCACATAATTCTTAAGTTTCTTGCATGGGACGTTAAAATAACAAGTAGAAACTATCTATCATTGGGGGAAACCTATACGTCAACTATTTATTTCTCTTAATTTCATGAAGTCATTTAGAAATAGCCTGTGTCAAGTACATCTTAAATGAAGGTACTGTAAATCATTTTAAGATTCAAACAATTTCTAGGCCAAATGAATATCCTATCCCAATCTTGTAAATAAAGACAATACATGAAAAAGAAAACAAAGAGCAAAATCTGCTGCTTCTAGAATCAGGATATACTAAAAGCAAAAGGTAAAGCCAAGTTTGTTTCTTCCCTGCAAGAGAGGAAATTAACAATCACCTGTAACATGGATGGTTTTTTCCCATTCATGAAGACACATGTCAATAACTCTTAGGAAAGTTACAACACTACACAGATTTTTACATTTCTAATAACTCAAGCCAATTCCCATATGCTGTAACCTCAATTATTTTATTTTTTTAATGTTTACTTATTTGTTTTTCAGAGTTAGAGAGAAAAGGAGGGTCAGAGAGAGAAAGAAACAGAGAACGAGAATACCAAGCTGGCTCTGTGCTGTCAACACAGAGACAGGTACAGGGCTCCATCTCACAAACCATTAGATCATGACCTAAGAGGAAACCAAGAGTTTGATGCTTAACTGACTGAGCCACCCAGGTGCCCCTGAATGCAACTATTTTAAATAGCAATGTTAGTATTCAAAAGTCAGATATCAAATTTCTAGGATGGAAATCTGCAAATAATAAGAAATGAAGGACTATGTATGTGGAGACAGGACATATACTTTAGGGAAATGACTTCTTGTGAATTTATTTTTCTCTGGGAACAATGTATGTAACCAGAGAGTCTCATTTGGAATAAGAAACTGGGGTGAGAGGAAGGAAGGGATAATATATAAGTGCAGGGCAGGTGGTTTCACTGCTCCCAGACACAATGTTGTTACTCTCTGACGTGAATGTTCATGTCCTTGGCTAAATTTTATGAATCAGCTGAAGCATTAAAATAAAGAAAATAGATGGAATTATACTCGGGGTTGAAAAGGGCTTTGTCTACCATTTCATGTAAAGCATGCTTAAGTGGAAATGCTAAAAATAGGAATGAATGCATGAATAACCTTGGTTTTTATACTGACTGTTTCATTTATTCTCAGAAAAGAGAAAATTGTGCATTTACCTATGGGGTTTGAGATCTTATTTGACTTTACTTCAGGATGCATTTAGGCAGAGCAATAAGTGCTTTCAAATTTCCTCCCTGCCCTATAATACCCTCAGTTACTTACATCTCTGTATCCATCCACCAGATTCCCAGAAATGTCTCCTGCTGTGTCTCTACAACCAGCTGGGCAGAATTTACTGGAAAAAGAAAATAAAGAATTTATATTGTATCAAATTACATTTAAACTAAAAAGGATAAATTACACTTAAACCTATTTCTCCTCCATAGAGCATGCAGGAGGGAATTACACTGCAATTTATTTGATAATCATAGCACATCTAAATTTGTACTAGCTGCAGTCTAAGTGCTTAATATCTATACGTGGCTAGTATTAGACAGTGATGGTCTACATTAATTATAAATTACTTTTGCAATCAGAAGAAAAAGGGTATATATTTTTTTCAGTTTCATTGTGGCACAATTAAGAAATTGTAAGATATTTCATGGGGCGCCTGGGTGGCTTAGTCGGTTAAGCGTCCGACTTTCGCTTAGGTCATGATCTCGCGGTTTGCGGGTTCGAGCCCCGCGTCGGGCTCTGTGCTGACTGCCAGCTCAGAGCCTGGAGCCTGTTTCAGTCTGTGACTCCCTCTCTCTCTGACCCTCCCCTGCTCATGCTGTCTCTCTCTCCTAGAAATAAATAAAAAATATTTAAAAAAAAAAAAAAAAAGAAATTGTAAGATATTTCAAGTGTATATTGTGATGATTTACATTGCTCAACTAGTAAACTAACATATCTACCACCTCACATATTTTAATATCTAAATACATAAACATTTAAAATATATGCAATACGTATGTTTTTGGTGAGAATATTTAAGTTCTACTCTCAGCAAATTTCAATTGTATAATACAGTGTTGTCAGCCACAGTCCAGTTACACATTAGATTCATCTTATGCCTGCATACATTAATCAAAAACATTAATATCTCTGTATCAAATACATCAATAGTCATATTAAGTGCAACATAAAGACTAAATAGACTCATTAATTTAGTTCAATTTTGCTGTCAAATGAATTTAAGGTCACACTGGTACTGCCACCAAATGAGTTACAAAAACTTTTTCACTTTTAAAGCTTTCTACTTTCACAATTTATAGATGAAGGAGCGTGAACATGTATGTCCCCATACCGCATCTTCAACTACTATAACAGCTGAGTTACAGCCTCGATGATCTGGCACCATAACATCAGCCTGCAGGCCTGGATGCATTCTTTTCTGTAGGGCAGGAAATGACCACTGATGCCTACAAGCTCTCGCACCACTGGGAGTCTATAGGTACAGCTGGAAAGATCCCAGAGAATGTTGGCATATGTCTATATTGAATGAATGGCAGCTGTAATTACTGGTTATTTTCAATTTCATTTTCTAATTATTTAAATTATTGATCATTTTCATTTTTGTCTCTATTATACTTAATAACTGATAATGCTAGAACTGATTCTGCATATAAAGTAATCTTATTTATTAGAATGTCTAAGATGGTCAGGACCATGACACTTGGGCCTCTCTGAGCAAGCTACTTCTCTGCTTTGTGTCTCTTATTTGCAGGGTCTAACAGAACCTACCTTGCAGGGATGCTGGGACATTCACACGAGTTATTTATATGCAAAGGCTAGGGAGGTATGACTGGCATTAGGAAAGCACTCTAAGGAGTTATAGCTGGTGTTAGTGGTGGTGTTGACAATCCTCTCTAGAACACTGTTTCTCAACAGGGAGTGAATTTTGCCCACCCTGGAAGATATCTAGCAATATCTGGAGACATTTTTGTTTATCACCAACTGGCACATACAAGGTAGGGATACTGGTGAATGGCCAACAATGCACAGAACAGCTCTCCACAACAAAGAATCCTCTAACCCAAAACCCCAATAGTGCCAAGGTTGAGAAATCTTGCTCTAGACTCTTATTTTATAGATGAGGAAATGTACATCAAAGAGATTAAGTAATTTTTCCAGTTAACATAAAGCTGGGATCAAATATTTCATCTCCTATTCTCAGTTGGTTTCTCCTCTGTGGGAAAGACAAAATCAACTTCCCCTGAAAGTAAAGGAATTCTAAAAGTTACCTGCAAATGCTGGCCAGGTAAAAAAACACACACTCTGGGCTCCATTATGCTCATTGATACTATAGTAGAGCTCAGGAGTCAGTAAACTGTGGCTCATGGGCCAAATCCATGCTGCTGCTTGCTTTTGTAAATAAAGTTTTATTGAAATACAGCCACATACATTTGCTTTCATATTGTCTATGACAGCTTTTAAATTACAGCAACAATAGAAACAAGAAACAGATGCAAAAGACACTGGATGACCTGAACAATCTAAAATATTTACTATCTGGCCCTGGACAAAAAGTTTGCTGACCTGTGCTATATAAGAAATCATTTCAAGTATTCCTCATTAGTTAGAACATTAATGCTATACGGGCACCTGGGTGACTCAGTTGGTTGAGCGCAGGACTCTTGATTTCAGCTCAGGTCATGATCTCAAAATTTGTGAGACTGAGCCCTATGCAGAGGTCTACACTGACAGCATGGAGTCTACTTGGTATTCTCTCTCTCGCTCTCTCTGCCCCTACCCTGCTCGCTTGCGTGTGCTCTCTCTCTCAAAATAAATACATTTTTTAAAAAGAACATAAATGCTGTAAAAAAATTAAGTACAAATAAGGTACTCTATGTGGCTTAACCTTTAGGAAAACAAAATGTTCAGCAACGTACAACTGCAGCATAGCTACGACAGCGTACTTACCTGTACTCTGGCTGCAAATAATGGTTAGCTCGTTCCAAACATGTTATTAAATCTGTCATAAATAAAGGTAATTGCAATTAGGAGCCTGAATGGAAGTTTGGACACTCATGCTCAAAAAAACAAAAAAAGAAAAGAAAGAAGGAAAGAATTTTAATGAATTTTAAATAAGAGAATTTAATAATTTTAAATAAAAAAGAACTTTTAAAAAGTATTCATTCACTATCTAGTTATTATCTGTATTTTTTCCATTTAAAAACAAATCAAAACCGAGAATATTGTCTTCACGATTTAATCAGTTTCCTCCATTTCTCTTTTCTACCACTAACGATGGTTTTTCAGCAATTCTCCAATGAATGATAACAGAAATGATTTCAAACAGAAAAACCAACACTGACTCATTACTGTCTACTACATGCCTACAAAGATCACGTGTATAACCTCCCTGGGCAGGAGGAAAACAATTTCAAAAGCCTGACATAGTTCATAGGGAAGGTTCGGGAACATTTTAATTTAGTGGTTTAGCTAGTGGCACCTCAGTGCCCATGGAACCACATGTTTACTAAGAATACAACCTTTTCACTTTGATCGGTCAGGACCAAGGACTTAAAAAGAGGATGTTCTTTTCTTTGGAGTTTAGAACCGAAAGAACGCTCTGTAACGGAGATGTTAAGGTACTGTGGATTTTGATGTGTTTAGATCAACCAAGTATAGTTTCCACAATATTCCACACTTGCTGCAACAGTTCTTTCTGTCCTTAATATTTTCAATAGTTCTTAGGGACAACATACGCTGAACACTAGTCATGCTGGGTTTGGCCAGATTTGATTGGCTGAGAGGGAAATGAATGGTGCACCTTCTTCCCAGAGCATTTCTGGCCTTAGGGGACTGAGTGCAGAAACTCTGGGCACATCTGTGACTCAGGGCAGACACAGAGTGAGCTGCGCAGTCATCATTCTGGGGCACAAGAGGCCTGGACAGGAGGCCATGCTTTCCTCTCTTGTCAGTATTCATGCTCCCTTCTCTCCTGCTCAAGTGTCAGCCCCATGGTTAAGGCACACTGTGACAGTGACTTCATATGTGACTCACATTCTATGCTGTTGCACTGGTATGTATATATGAATGGGGGTGGTGCAGGGGACAGAGGTGCCACTGGTTAAATAATTTGCCCCCTAAGCTAAGAGGGATTGGTGGAGGGCTCCAGAGAATAGGCAGACCTTAGAAGCCAGACCTTAAAATAGCCCTAAAAATGTGCCATCCAAGGTTTCTAGGAAAATGAGATCCACACTTTCCCATACAGGTCAGCTGATCAAGCTAACAAGTTTGATACAAGTATTCTGAGTTCAGACTAACTGCTTACGATGATATAACATTCCTTTCTTCCTACACTTCCCTTCTTGAGGTCACAATTCTATCCAGAGATGGTGATAAGTAGCAAGAGGAATTCTTAGACAGACACATGTTTACGGATTTTTGTTGATTCTTTTGCTATACCTGGATGGTCGCTGCTGGCATAGGTCAGCAAAAATCCCCGCCCCGAAATGTGGGATCCACTCTCAAAGCGAACAGTGACTTCATTTGTGTTCAGTAAGAGTTCTTTGGGAACGGGCATACTTCCACAATATGGTCCTAAAAACAAAGCACACTTTTGGCACATTCAAAATTTAGGCCAGCAAAAAGAATGAGTATATTTCTTTCCTTAAAGGTCAAATTTAGCAGACAACACATATATGAGATGGTAATCTTTACCCAAATGAAGTTTTGCTTAATACGGAACTGCTAATTAGTGCCTGTGGACTTGATCATACTGACAAACCAAGGGGGGAAGTGGCTAACTCCAGATAAGCAATAGGCAGGAACTAGTTAATTGTGAACAACCCAGGAGATAGGTTCTAGTTTTTGTAAAAGAAAGCTAACAAAGGTTAAACCCATTAGGTTGCAAAGAAAATGCTATCACAAAGTGATATTCTGGAGGCCTCCTAAATTTGCTCAAAGAAACTCACAAATTTTCTTTTTTCAAGGAGGGTCCAGAATTAAAACACTGCCAGTGCATGCTAACAATCTTGTTTTCATGCCATTTACACATTTATCTCTCATGTATAGTACCTTCTGGTTAACCCATATAATTTATTTTGATTTGAAAAATGAAGTTTATAAAAAGGCAGAGGAATCTCTAAAGGATTTTGATATACCATAGTATAAGTGATGCAACTGAGAGAATAACACATGGTTTCTAGACTAAGTTGCCTGAAAAGCAATAGGAAGCTCAATGAACTCTTAAAGGACAAAATTAGATTTGGAACTAAACAAGAAAAATAGACCTTCCTAAGGCTATTCAAGTTAAAGTCTAGTTTGTAAACTGTCATCTTCAAAGACACGTATGTTGGGGCGCCTGGGTGGCTCAGTCGGTTAAGCATCCGACTTCAGCTCAGGTCATGATCTCACAGTTCGTGGGTTTGAGCCCCGCATCCGGCTCTGTGCTGACATCTCAGAGCCTGGAGCCTGCTTCAGATTCTGTGTCTCCCTCTCTCTCTGCCCCTACCCCATTCATGCTCTGTTTCTGTCTCAAAACTAAATAAACATAAACAAATTTTAAAAAGTCACGAATGCAAAACATAATGATCTTAAGAAAAGAGGGATTAGCAAGCAAATTTTGACAACAGGTATTCTTCATTAACTTCTCAAATAAAACAGGATGGGAAGAGTCGACAGCAACATCAGGTAATAGTCAACAGTGACAGCAGGCCAACCGTGCCTACATCAGGTTGAAGGAGGAGGAAGGAAAGAAAAAGGTCCAGCAGAGGATCATGAACTCAGGCACTCCTCTCCTGCTATAAGAACCCGATTTCTCTACTGTCCTTCCAGGTCTCAAATTCAGAAAATGCAACAGAGTAAAAGAGAAATGCTGTGTGTTTCCCTTCATGCCTCAAATCTCTGTTATTCGTTACTATTGAATGAGAGTGAAATCCAAATAAGAAAAGCTTACTTACCTCTTTAGAGACACTCACCATATATAGTTACTTACATGAGTTAATACTAGCAACCTGTTTAGACGAATACTTGCCTGAGAGCTATAGACATACTTCATAGTTAGTAGTGAGTAGTTAAATAAATAAATAAATCGATTAAAACAAATAAATAATGCTTGTTTCCCTTTTAGACCACATCCGTGGAGTGGAGACTTTTGTATCCATCACTTTATCCCCGGCAACTTGTACAATACCTGGCATGTGGTGGCCTTCCAAATATTGTTAGAATTGAAATGAAGCTAAATGTTCTTCTATTTGCAACAGTTTTTAAAAGACAAACCTAATTAAAAAGATGCATAAAAGATTTAATCCTGGCATTCTAAAATATCATGAAGAAGTCGAGAAAAGAAAACGTGGAAAAGGGAGGAAAGAAAGTCATTAGTATAATAAAAATATGGCTGTTTATGAACTTTTATAGTGCTCACAGCATGGTGCATGGGCAGTTTATACTAAATCCACTTTTTTTATAATAAAGTAGACAATGAGCAGTTTTTCAAAATCAAAGTGAGTCAGGTTACTGTACTTCACTTTTGCAACTCATTCTTAGTTCACGTGTACTTGAAATTCCTTTGTTTTCTGCACAGATAAGTGAAGATACTTGCTTTGCAAATCTAAGAATAAAAATGAAATAGCTAGGGGCACCTGGGTGGCTCAGTCAGTTAAGCATCTGACTTCAGCTCAGGTCATAAGCTCATGGTTCATGGGTTCGAACCCCACGTCAGGGCTCTGACAGCTCAGAGCCTGGAGCCTGCTTTGGATTCTGTGTCTCCCTCTATCTCTGTCCCTCCCCTACTTGCTCTCTCCCTCTCTCAAAGATAAATAAAAACATTAAAAAGAACATTAAAGAAACCTGTAGAAAATGAAATAGTAACTTCTTGCTACTGATAAATCAGAATATTTTTCTAACCAAATTTGTCTTTTCCAAAAGGAAATAATAACATATATACTCCTCTCCGAATGGTGATAATGATACAAATCTCTCAAATTTCTATAGCATTCCAATGAGTCCTAATAAAAACAGTGAGATAAGCAAGTCTAAATTGATCATCAGTGAGAATTTGTTCAAATTCTTTTTATTTGAAATATATTTGATATATAACTGTAAATTTAAGGTATACTATATATTCCCTTGATATATTTAGGTACTTTAATGTGATTGTCACTGTAAAGAGAATTAGCACTTCCATTATGTTACAGAATTGGAATCACTAGCCTCTTAGCAAGTTTGGTGGTTATACAGTTGACCCTTGAACAATGAGGTGGTTGGGGCGCCAACCCCCATGAAGCTGAAAATCTGTGTGTAGCTTCTGACTCTCCAAAAAGTCAACTACTAATAACCTACTGTTTTTTTTAATTTTCATGCTAATAGCCTGTTGATCACAAGCCTTACCAATAATATAGTCAATTAACATATTTTATATGCTATATGCATTATATACTATATTTTATAATAAAGTGAGCTAGAGCAAAGAAAGTATTAAGAAAATCACAAAAAAGAGAAAACACATTTACAATACTATATTTAAAAACAATTCATATGTAAATGATCTGCATAATTCAAACCTGCATTGCTCAAGGGTCAACTTTAATTCAATACTGTTATCTACATTTACTATACTGTGAATTAGATTAGGGTTTATTTACTACTTGTTACAAGCTTGTACCCTTAAATAACATCTGACTTATCCACCCCATCCCATCCCCATCCCCTGATACCCATGTCCTTTTACTCTCTGTTTTTATGAGCTTGATTTTTTTTTAGATTCCATATAGAAGCAATAACAGACAGTATTTATCTTTCTCTGTCTGATTTAATCCTACTTAGCATAACGTGCTCATGGTCTATCCATGTCGTTGCAAATGGCAGGATGCCCTTCTTTCTCTTGCCTCAATAATGGGAATTTTTTAGATGTTTATGGAACAGTTGAAAGGAAAGTTTGCAACACTGCATATATTTTACACGAAGAGATAAGAGTGCATGTCATCACGCTAAGTTCTCATGCAATGTATATAATTTCCTACACCAAAGAACCACGTAAATATAGTAAAACACTAGTTTGGTTGTATTCTCCCAAAGTCATGATAGGAATGTGAATTGGGAAAAATTCAAAGATAAAATGTAAACACATACACTCCTTTAATCACCTGTGCCCCACAGACCCCAGACCCTTTCCTCTTCTTACGGATGGTCTGCAAAAATGCAACTAAACCCTGCAGGGCATGGGATAGACCCTCCGTCTATCAACACAGTATTAGGAGTTATTTTGATGGGTTCATCACAGCACAACCCTCACAACAGCAGAAGGCAGCTTCAGTCTGGTGTGGAGGCCAGAAGTCGGATGCTGGTGGTGGTGCTGCCTATGGCAAAACATCCAAATTATTTCCTGTCTGAAGGCCTGACAGATAGATTCCTTTTCACAGAATGAAAGTTAACAACTGCATTCCTAGAGTTAAAAGGGGAAAGAGATGAAAATAGAAAAATGTGACTGGCCGTGAGGGGGATAAATAATGAGAAAGCACTGAAGGGTCCTACCAGCTTGTTCCAAGCAATGTTTTCAGTTCTCAGCCAAACGCTGTGGAGGATTATATCTTTTCTGATGAAAAAGCCGCTCTCTACCCTCACCTGGCCAGACAATATATTTCACTGTTGGTACTCTCCATCCCAACTCTCATAAAGGGTCTACACCTATATTTAAACATTCACAAAGATGATTCCAATGGAAACCCAAATGAGAGCTTGGGGACTCTGACCATGGTTACGGTCTCCACCCTGGGCAGTGTTCCTGCACTGGTAAACCTGTCCCAGTTCACAGACTTGAGGGGGATCGTGAGAATGTGAGCAGGCCTCAGCGCAGGATTCACAGTTCTGCACGGGCGTTTGCTTCACAATCGGTCGTGCTGTGAGCTTTGCTAGCTCCCACTCCCCCTCACCTTTGACCTTGTCAGTGACCTTGTCATTTCCATCTTTCTTCACCATCCCCAGTTCCTGCCAGCCTGGGGCACAGCAGAAAGGCAGTTAGTTCATCAAGGAGGCAGACAAATCAGGAAAAATAAATACTTCTACCTTTTGTGAAACAGAATTGGTAGCCCTGGATTGTGGGAAGAGCTACCAGTGACACCAAATGGAATGGCATTGTGGCATTTGGCACCAGACATGAGACCAAGACCTAACAGACAATGGACTGATTCCTTGGACAAAAGGATAAAAGGCCAGGAACCGTAGGGGCTGCCTTCATTGAGCACAGTAGGCCAGCTCCTCTCAACACATCCCTTGTCTGGAGCTACTGTTCCATGAGCAGCTGAGAGGAAAACCCTTTCTTTCCTTGTGTGAATAAAAGAAAACTGTCCTACAAGGAAGAATAAACTGTCTGCCCCAGGCCAAGCCCAGAATCCTCTTGCTTCTCTGGCAATCTGACAATCTGTTCTGTACTGCGATTTATGCTACTGCTGCATTCTCTGAGGGCTGTCTGGGACTCTACATTACAAGGCCATAATAGTGTGGATAATAACTGCTCCGAGCCATTTCGGGTGGGCATGTGCTTTTCACTTTGAAACTGATGAAACTAAGCTATTGTTTCCTCTGTGAAAGGGTGTGTTTTAAAAATGTCGGGCATGCCATTAAAAAAAAAAGACTCCTCCCCATCCATGACCATACTCTCAGTGGTGAAAAACAGAGACCAAACGGCAACCCAACTCCTGAGAGTTCTGTCATAAATCAAATTAAACAACAACAAAACATCCTCCTAAAAACTTTCATTAACCTTATGAACAGCCTTAATTTCTCATGACAGATAAGAACATGCTGATGAGTCTAAGTGACCCTTCCAAGGGAGTGTCACTGGCAGAGCCGGCTGCACCGCACACCACCCGCTGCCAGGAAGTTGGTAGCTGGCGCAGCCCAGATTTGTGCTGGGAGGCATGCTGATAAAGCAATCTCTAGAAATGCTGAAGCTGCAAACGCCTTCACACTAGTGTCCCTTTGCCGTTTGCTTTTTCAGTGCAGTCAGATGGCACGGTCGTCCTTGCCTGCCAATTGCAGTAGGGTCATCGTACAAAATTACAGAATTTTCAGGGCCATTTTCTTTGAAAAGGACAGAAATTAGCATAAAAAAGGATATTCCTGGACTATGCTATTAAAACTATAGTCACGTAAGAATGTAAGTGGTATCCCTGGAGAGTTTTGGTCTCTGGTTCCCAGACAAAAATCAGTGACAGATAATAAATGAACCAGGCAGATTCCAAGACAAAGGTGCAGCTTTCCCTGGGGATTTGAGACGCAGGTCAAGAGACGGCGGAACACCAGAGCTCACAACCCACCTAGGCCACTCCCTCGTTCCCAACAAAAGATGGCAATTACTGAAACTAATCTCAGTGTCTCCAGGGAAGAAGGATCTGGGAGAAAGTAGAGGAGGAAACCCATAGCTTTTTCTCCCGGAGGCTTACAATGATGTCAATGAAGTACCTTGTGTGAAACATTCTGGCTGATATAACCTTTTTTATAAGTTTAAGATTCTTTTTGAATTCTATCATGGCATAAAAGACAAAATAAAACAAAAACAAGTAAACAAAAAGTAGCCTTTCTCAAGAATGTCCACCAAAGTAGACCCAATCAGAAGAGAATAAACTTCTGAGGCCCAAAACAACTTTCCACAAGCTAGAAATTTCTTTGAAGGCTTTTGCTTTATTTTTAAAAGTCGTTAGAATTTTGCTTTCTTCATAGTATGTCTGGATGACATAAGCCATTTATAAAATAGAAGCTACAAATCTTGTGCTTTCTCCCTATTTAGGATTTTAAAAAATCAAGACAGGGTATAGTGTGGTATTCCAGATATGTATCTTTCTAAAAATTATCATAGAAGTCTTGTTGCAGTTAGAAATTAAAACATTTGGTTTCGTTTCCCACTTTTCCCATTTCTCTTGTTCCTAGTGTAATACAAATATTAATGGTTGGCTTCCCATCACTGTACTTCCAGATCACTGACAATGGTTAAAGAAAAAAATGGGAGTGGAGGTGGAAGTACAGGAAATGTAAGAGAACAATTCTTGGGCTTCCTGGTTTTTCTATATCGCAAATCATTTAACAGACCACAACCAATTTAACCAATTTACCATTAGGTTCCTGTGGTAAGCTGGTCTCTTTCTATCCCTAACCACAATGCCTCCTTAAACATGTTGACTGAGAAGCATTTTTTTTAAACCGTAACTTTATACTAGTACTCTGTGTGTGAGATTTCTCAGAACTCCATCTTACTCTCAGGCTACCCCTATGGGGAAGCCTGAATAAGTTTCCATCTCTTCCAGCAAATGACAAACAAAACTATAGCTCAGGTTTTCTTATACACGAACCACTGGGTTGGATGGTCTTTGCCACACAGAATTAGGACATTACAGAGTTTAAAAGCGGAGTCTCTGGAATCAAATGCCCAGCCTTGAATCACACCCAGATCTATAAAGTGATAAGCAAGTTACTTGAAGTCTTTGAGCTTCAGTTTTCTTAATTGTGGATATTAATAATATGCCCTGTCTTTAGGGCTATTGTGACAAAGGGGTAACTCTGAGGAACTAACCAGTGTGCAGCATATAGCTGAATGCTCGAGTGTAAGCACCTTCTACAGTACTTTATGGTCTTTTCTATATAATAAGCAGAGTCTTAAAATTTTATGTAAATCGAGTCTTTTTGAAATGCAGAGGGGACATTGGTAGATCTTTTGTAAAAGTCCAGATTTTTAAATATAAGTTTGCCAAAACCAAGCTACATGCAATCAGATTCATTAAATGTTCAATGAGCATCAGCAATTGCAAGACTAGGCTTAGCATCAGGGGATACTAAAAAAAAAGAAAAGAAAAGAAAAGAAATAAAATGCAATTTCTTGCTCAAGGAACCCTATACCTGGTAGAGAAGCTAACATAATGATCTCAACCTGAGACTGGTGCTCTAGTAAAGACTTAGAAAAATCAACACAAGCCCCAGAGAGGGAGTAACTGGAGCTACTGGACATCAGAGAAGGCTCTAGGGTAAGTTGTATTGGGTTTAGTTTGTATGCATGTGCATGTGTGTTTAAAGGGGCGGGAAACACAGGGGAAGGGAAGGAGACACATGGAAGGAACACCATCAACAAATGTATCATGGCATAAAGCTGTACAACGTGACGTGGTTAGGAAAAGGCACAGATGTGGGAAGACCCAGAGATGAGATCACTTTATTGATTTATTTATTTTAATGTTTATTATTTTTGAGAGAGAGAGAGAAAGAGAAAGGGGAGGGGGGCAGAGAGAGAGGGAGACAGAATCTGAAGCAGGCCCTGCCCAAAATGGGGCTAGAACTCTCCAACCAGGAGATCATGACCTGAGCTGAAGTAGGGCACTTAACTGACTGAGCCACCCAGGTGCCCCTCAAAGATCACTTTTAAAAGGGATAATGCTATATTTGCCAAAAATGCATAATCTGAATTTAATCATGAGGGAACAATAAGCCAACCCAAATCAACATTCTACAGAATAAGTGGCTGGAACTCTTCAAAACTGGACAAGAGACAAAGTAAGACTGAGGACCTTTCCCAGATTGAAGCAGACAGAGGAGTTATGATAACTAAACGCTATGGGACCCTAGCTTGAATCCTAAAACAGAAAAGAGATGTTCGTGAGACATTCGTGTTTTTTTGGAAGGTAGTCTCAGCTTCTTTGGTCTCTTAAACAAACGAAATCCCAGAATTCCCTCAGTTATAGTGAAAACAATCTCTACTAAGCAAACTATGATACTCGTTACTTTTGAGGGGATCAGGATATTAGCACACATGACCTTGAAAGTCAGTGTATATGTATTTCAGATCCAAAATGTTTTGTAAGTTTCAAAGTAAAACTAGTGTTTAAAAATATCTTTAAAAACTTATTTTGTCCTTAAAATTTTGTTCCCCAAAGTAAGGTTGATACACTTTACTTGGTCAATTTTGCTGCATCTTGGCTGTTTCAAGGGTATTTTGAAAGGAAAAGTCAGTGTCTTAACTCAGTGATAAATACACATGTAATTCTTCTAACTGATGTCAAAACTGAAATATCAATTATAATTATAATATCTGACAAACAGAAGAATAATAATGCCACCTTGTCTCAGGGCTTTTTTTTTTTTTTTAATATTTTTATTGATTTCTAGGAGAGAGAGAGAGAGAGAGAGACAGCGTGAGCAGGGGAGGGTCAGAGAGAGAGGGAGTCACAGACCTGAAACAGGCTCCAGGCTCTGAGCTGGCAGTCAGCACAGAGCCCGACGCGGGGCTCGAACCCACGAACTGCGAGATCATGACCTAAGCGAAAGTCGGACGCTTAACCGACTAAGCCACCCAGGCGCCCCTCTATCAGGGCTTTTAAAAGCAATGAGATCAAGTGTATATTTTGCCTGATTACTATGAAAGTTGTTGTGGTTTACACTTGTTTACAGTGCATTTTGTGAACATGAGTGTGGATTATAAAAGTGCCCAAAGTATATGAACCAAATATTTAAAACAAAATTGGCATCAGATGATTCATTAAAAATGAACTGTATGATGATTAAAAGTGCACAATTTCAGCATGTTCACAATTGTTAATGCAATCACACTCCAAGTACTTCCATTCTCGGCAAAGCTTACTAACACCAATGCCAGAAAACATTATTCTTTTTCAAAACATTAACTCCACATTCAAAATTCTGATAGTGTTGAGCCTTAAAATTTCTTGGCAGGAGTTTTAACAATTAATTGGTTAATGAAAAAAGTCTTGTTGGATCAACTAAAACTACTCAGCAATTTCAGGCACACATGTAATTGTTAGAGCTGTCATATGTGGGGATTTCAAAGAGGTATTCTAGAACATAACGTTCTCCACTGCCGCCCTTGGGCAGGCACTTTCCGCCATCGCCACCAGCCCAGACAAGTGCTGTGGATCCCCGGGATCCTGTGCTCCTAGGGCTCTCCCTCCATGGTCGTGGCAGGTCCTGTGGCTACACTGGCTGCAGGGTAACCTCCCACTTTCCCAGGGACGTGGGCAACGGCCCCACAGATATGCCCACCCCGAGCTGGGCACAGAATGACAGAGCACTTGTCCCTCCTCCTCCTTCTTCTTCTTTGCAGATGTCTGCACTCCTTAGGGAGGTTCAAACTGGCCAGGGGACTATTTTAACTAAGTTAAAATATTGGTCTAGTTAAAAATTTTGGTCAAAGGAAATCTATTTGGTCCTTATTAACAACATATCAACGTACGTTTGTTAAAGAAAAAATAGAAAGTGGAAAGAAGATATAACAATATCCGTAGTTAAAACTTCTAAAGTCTCAGTTTAAGATCCTCCTAATGTTGTGTTGACTTATTTGACTCTAAGGCTTTTTCCCAATTGATATAACATTAGTGTATATTTGTATTTTACCTAACACTATATCATTAGCAACTTTCCATATTAATAGTCTTTCAAAAAATCATTTATTCACTGAGTAGACCTACTACATTCAAATCACTGGATACAATATTATAAGTACATATATATGAACAAGTGGCTCCTCTCAGAATGCTCTTCAAAACTACAAAAGACAGGTGTGCTTGGGTGGCTCAGTCGGTTAAGCATTTGACTTCAGCTCTGGTCATGATCTCATGGCTCATGGGTTCGAGCTCAGAGCTAGAGCCTGCTTCGGATTCTGTATCTCCCTCTTTCTTTGCCCCTCCCCTGCTTGCATCCTGTCTCTCTCTGTCCCAAAAATAAATAAACATTTAAAAAAATGTTTTAACTTAAACTACAAAAGACACAAACATATAGACAACACATACAGCATATCCATGTCTACACTTTCTTTATGTGGCCCTAAGCATTTAACTTTTTAAAAATATTCTTACAGGACTGAAATATCCTAATTTGCTTTCCAGATATTTCTTTTATAGCTAATTCCTATAATCCTTGTCTACTGGGTTTGCCCTAGCATGACTGATCAGGAAATCTGTAAAGTAGCCACAGAAAAAAAAATTCCAAGCATCTTTAAATATTTTATCTTTTTTTTTTCCTAGGAGAGAGAGAGACAGCATGAGCAGGGGAGGGTCAGAGAGAGAGGGAGTCACAGACTCTGAAACAGGATCCAGGCTCTGAGCTGGCAGTCAGCACAGAGCCCGACGCGGGGCTGAACCCACGAACCGCGAGATCATGACCTAAGCGAAAGTCGGACGCTTAACCGACTAAGCCACCCAGACACCCCTAAATATTTTATCTTAAAAGCATCTCCAGCCAAAAACATTAACTATGCCTGCATGTTAGACAGAATTGCTGAATGATATAATATTGGGTTTAGAATTTGTTGTGGTTTTCTTTGAGTGATAGTCCTGGAACAGAGAAGTAGACATCTGGAAACAGAGGTCTTAGAGCCACAAAGACATCGATATAAATCTTCCTTTCACCCCTTACTGAGCTGTGTGATTTTTGGCATGTTAGTTGAAAACAAAAAACCAACAACAAAAAAACCCCAACTCACTGTGCTCCAGTTTCCCTATCTGTAGAAAGGAGTTAATAAAATAACATTTACCTCCAGGGTGGAGGTGGTTGTAAGGATTCTAGAAAACCTACGTAAGGGTCAAGTATGTACCTGGCACACAACAGACACTGAGTGTGTTTATTTCTACAATGGGCATATATTCTGCTTTTTTAAAAGATAAACCTAATCATATATAATAAAATAGAAAGAGAAAAATTAATTTACTTGGCTTTACTGCTACAGATGAATTGTAAGTCATTACTCATTTCCTAGTGAAGGGTCTTGAAAATTCAAGAATCTAGAAGTGCAGACAGGTCAGTGTCCAGAAGCTGACCATGAGCATCTGGGAATCTAGCTCCTAATATGTAGTTAATCACATGCTTTTCCTGCTTTCTGTATATTCATGAATATACATAGAAATGATGAAGTAAAGTCACGGTGTGGAATAGCCACATCCACTCTCCAATCCTGCTCTGGGATGATTTCCTCCCCTTTCTAGTTCTTATCACCTCCCACCTCTGATTTGAGAGCGCCCCAAAACAACAGACGACTACGCTGCTGCTCTGTCAGTAGGTGGAATTAACTGCTCATCTTTCAAGAGAGTAGATGTTTCCCCAGAGACACCGGTGTGGAAAAGCCATTTCTGGCTCTACAGTGCTTTTCCTCACATTTTACAGGAGAGCTCTGACACAATCCTCTCCTCTGAATGTGAGTGAAATTTCCTGGCTAATGAGGGTTTCCCTGAGGAGTGCTTCCATAAAATAATACACATTTGATCACCAGTAAGTGTTCCCAAGGGCCTTAAGCATCCCTGGAATTCTCATTTTTCCCATTTGAATCAAACTGGAGTTACAAAGTTGCAACCAACTATATGAAATCAATTACCTTTACTCTGTCAGAGCAATTCAGTCATCATTAAAATAGACATAATATTCCCAGGGATACAAAAATCTTAATTTTTTCTCCCATAGGGGCTAGATAAACACACATCTCTGCATGGTCCCCAGGCTAGTCTGGGCCTCCATGCTGGGAGGAGGCACCAGAGAGAGGAAACACGTCTGTGTGCAAATGTAAATACAACATTGAACGTTGTGTGTGTTTGAAACATTGCCTGTAGAGCTAGGAGGTAGACAAAACTCACATCATTTCTGGGGTTGTATGCATAGAGAATTTCAGAAAACCTCTAATCTCAAAAGAACCTGTATGTAAGATTCTGTCTTTGTTTCTGAATTGTCTAAATCCAAGCTGTTTCTTCGGGCCCAGGATCACAGGGTCACTGTTACAGTGACTGCGGACTCCAACGCTCTAACCGCTTACCCCAAAGCACAAAAAAAGCTTAGTTTCAGAAGATTATTTTGGAAATTGTCCTTTGCCCTTGCTGCTCCCTTACCCTGAAAACTCTTACCTCAGACATGAACAGTCCATTCCCTCGACTCACTTGGGTCTCTGCTCAAATGTTCCCTTACTGGAGAAGTCTTCCTTGACTATCCCTTTGGAAGTAGTATAAGCCCACTCAAAACAGGCTCTGTATCCCTTAGGATGCCTTCTTTTCTTTTCTTTCTTTTTTTTATTTAAGTTTATTTATTTGAGAGAGAGACAGAGAGTGAACAGGGGAGGGGCAGAGAGAGGGAGAGGGAGAGAATCCCAAACAGGCTCTATTTTGTCAGTACAAAGCCCAATGCTGGGCTCGAACTCATGAGCTGTGAGATCATGACCTGAGCCAAAACCAAGAGTCGGTCGTTCAATTGACTGATCCATCCAGTGCCCTTTTTATTCTTATTTTTCTTTCTCCTTACCTCTCATATTATAGATGTATTTGATTTTCCACTTCTCCTCCCCACCAGGGCAAGCTCCATGAAGAAGGAACTTTTTTTTTCTCTGCTATATCCCACAGAGTTCCTGAATACATCATTACTGCTCAATAAATATTTGTCACATGAATGAATGACTTGTAGATGTTTTAGCCAAGTCCCATAAATCTCCAATTCTCTTCCCAGCAAGATACAAACTCAAACAAAGCTCCTGGGACACACACAAGGCTAACACTAAATTTCCTTGGATGTCTTCGTTGCAATTTACAAAGCATATCCATGTGAGCTACCCTAAGAGTTTACAAAAGCAAGCTTCCCTTCTAATTTTCCCAGGCTATAATACTAATCAACACACAATCTGCCCTCCCTCTCAAGTTTCAAATTATTTCATGCTCACAGAAACCTAGATCTCTTTCTTACCATACTGATCGGAATTGGTGGTGAAGAGAAGGTAGTCAGAAGCACAGGTCTGGGATTCAATATCCAAATCTCCTAACCTCAGAATCAGTCTCTTCCCCTTCGGTACTCTGATAGTCTTTTCACAAACAGTGTGATTGGGGTAGGTCCCTGGATAATTCTTAGACGTCATTGTGCCACTGTCCTGATAGGTCACTATGTGCCCACAGCCATCACCTGGTAAAGAAAAAAATGAAAGAGGTGAAATTAATTCTTATTGAGCATTGAGAGAGTCTAGTACAATCTCCAAGTCATATATTTATTTCTTCTTTGCAGAGAGGGAAAAACTAAAAAAAAAAAAGAAGGAGGGAGAAGAGGAACAGGAAGAAAAGAAGAGAAAGGCGAGAAAGAGGAGGTAGAGGAAGAGGAAGAAAAAGAGAAAGAAGAGGAGGAGGAGAAATTATTTATTATTTCAGGGTATTTCATCTTGTTTCCCAGTTTAATCTTCTGAATACTGTTGATCAAAATGTTTCAGATATTAGAATGGAAAGTCCATATCAAACACACCATTTAATCACACTACTATCGATTTATCTACCCACTGAAACTTGCACAGTAGGTCCTCGGCTTTCACACATTTGTCCTTTGTGGTTTTGTCTATTCGTAAGCCAATGCCACACAAACATTTGTGATGGAGAAAATACTCTGACTCACTTTAGAGGGTCATTGTAGTGTTAAACAAGAAAATGTATGCTGCATGCTGCTGGTAGAATGTGAGACCGGGCCGACCGAGAGGGAGAACCAGTTGGAGGTTAGCAGCCGTTGGACATTCATATCTCGGTTAATGGTAGTCACAGATGTGAGGGTTCCTGATAGACCCAGGATGTTTCATTAGAGACTGTTGAGGGTCTAGTGCATTGAGTGCTTGCCACATAACCAGATCTGGTACTGTCAGAGACACCAAAAAGAAAAACAAAACAAAACAAACCCAACAACAACAACAAAATGGTGGCTTCACAGGACTCAGAGCAAAATGGGAGATAGTCACATGTTCAACTAATATTGGGTGCTATGTGCCATATGGGGAACTTAAAGTGGTGAGGAAGGTAGGAGAGAAGAATTATCACACTTCACTAAAATAAATTCTCTTCAGACTTTTCTGAATAGGGAAAAACATCAATTGACCAGCTCCAGTAGCTCCAGTAGATTAAATGACTAAATCGCTCACTCAGATATCTAAGTGCATGCACAACTGGGTGGGCTGCAAGGTAAATTAGCATACGTTGCATTCAAATTGCAAAATTCCTGTGGTTGGTTTGGCTTCACATAACAGTAAGAATGTCTGCCTTTAGCTGGACGGAGAGAAAGCAGAAATTGATTGCAGAAGGAATTCTCTGAGTAATAAAACAAGGCCTCGGCATCCCAAAGTCTCCCACAGAGAAGCCCAGCTTGAGCAGAGAGGGAATCAAAAGCCCAAGGCAGCCTTCTTCCTGAATTAGAGGAGGATTGGCCTGGGGCCTTCCTTTATCCCACTCTCTTCTGACCCTGAGGCTCAGCCTAAATGATAATGGAGGCTTAGTTTAAAAAAAAAAAAAGTTAGGGGAGGCACAGAACTCCAGAATATACCCCATTATCAGCAGACAAGTCTATGGAGAAGATCCACCCATAATCCAGAAGCTGCCACAAGATTCCCATGGGCCAAGGCAGGCAGATAGATGGGAGAGAAGAGTTAACCTTACCAAGTGAGGGGTGAGAGAAAACCTGCAGAAACGCAGATGGACACTAAGATAAACTACTGTGAAACCTGGGCACCGAGGGAGAAGCTGTGGAATTTATCCGGAAGAGGACAGAGACCCATACAAGATTTTGAGAAAGGAGATAACGAAAGAAGTCTTTGAAAAAAAGTGATCAGTCTGGTTTGGGAATGCTACAGGAACTAGGATGTAGGAGAATCTGGATCAGAACAACACAACAAAGGCTAGGACTGGGGCAGCTAGAAAGGGAAGGGAAAGAAAAGCACGGACATTCACAAGAAAAAAAAAATCACTGGACTCGGGTTTTGGATAATTATAGTGGGAAAGACAAGAGAAGGAAAAAAAAAAAAAACTCCAGTGAGATTCTGACTCCAGAAATGATTGGAACACTGAGGCTAATATAAATAGAAAAGCCCAGAGAGAGAGAGAGAACAGGTTTGGGGACAGAGTTTGTAAGTCTGGTTAAGGTTCAGGTGACAGCTCTATTTCTTGACATCTCTGGCAATAAGTACAAAATAGTTGAAAATTACACTAGAGTGAAGCATGTGGTACAGAAGAACATGGTGTACAGGGCTTTGATTTAAAATTTGAATTGGTTGCCTGCTTGTAAAGGCTTTAGTTTAAAAAATCCAGTTTTGGGGCACCTGGGTGGCTCAGTTGGTTAAGCATCCAACTTTGATCTCACAGTTTGGGAGATCAAGCCCCACGTCCGGCTCTCTGCAGTCAGCTCAGAGCCTGCTTGGGATTCTCTGTCCCCCCCCTCTCTCTGCGCCTCCCCCCAACATCGTGCTCTTTCTGTCTCTCAAAAATAAATAAACATACAAAATTAGTTTAAAAATCCAATTTACAGTTTCTTTTGAAAACTGGAAAGACATGGCAATGATGCCAGCAGACATTCTTGTCGGGCTAGTGGCACGGTGGCTGCCCCTTTAAGGGAGACAGGTGCTCTAGCTCCCTACCAGGTCCTGGCTGCTCATCTCTATGACTTGTCCCACCTTGGGAGGCAATGATTTTGAGCATGCTGCTAGGACAACACTAGGGTAGCAAGTGTACAAACAATCATGCATATAGACACCTAACTAACCCCCTCTAAGCCACCAAGATATCACCTGGCCAGACATTTAGATGCCTCTTATTGCTATGAAATTCACTGCTTTAATAAGAGAAGAAAAAGTGATCTCTTTTGGAAAACACAACTCAAAAAATATAATATGAAGGGCGATTACATGTGAATCAACTTTCATAGGATTATTGTATTCTTGATTTTATTTAAGTGGCATGTGATGACAAAGGAAAATTCCAGGGTATCATGTTTATCCAACCCTGTAATTATACTTCTTACCAATCACTTTTACTCTAAAGCCCAAGAGGAAGCTAATTTTACCCAGTGATACGAGCAGAAAGTGCAGGTTTGTCTTCAACACTCCCATCATTATTTTGCCTGGGGGATCCGTGCCTCCTTGGAGAAATTTCTCTTTTCCATTGACTATCAGAATGAAACTCTAGGAGTCTTTGTTCTGCCAAATAACCTGAAAGGAGCTGCTGAGTCCTAATTTGTTAAAAGGCAAGCTGTCATCAGAAGTTGTAATTTCACTCCTGCCTATGGACTGAGACGATTTCTGGAGTTTTCTGTGGCAAGCACTAACAGAATACATTTACTCCAGGGTATTAACTACAGCAGGAATTCTCATCTTATTGTCTTCCCACAGCTTTGATGAATTCAAAAAACTAGATATAATAATAATACTGTAATATATACTTGAAAGTGGCTGAGAGAATAGATCTTAAATGTTCTCACCACAAAAAAAGAAATGGTAATTTTGTAAGGGAATGGAGGGCTTAGCTAACACTGTGGTGGTAATAATTTTGTAATATGGAAGTGTATCAAATCTACACATTATAGATTTGAACTAACATAATGTCATATGTCAGTTATATCACAGTAAATCTGGAGAATAAAAGGACTAGAAATATGCCAAAGGGGAGAATAGAGAACTGGTAGAGATAGAAAATGCCTACTGCATCATGGATTGTATAATGCAGATTCATGCACATGATCAACACGAGAGAAGTAATATTCCCATGACCTCATCCTAATACTCTGGTAGTTTAACTCATCACGTGATTCTAGTTAAGAATCCCTGACAAAGATGGGGCGCCTGGGTGGCTCAGTCGGTTATGTGTCCGACTTCGGCTCAGGTCATGATCTCATGGTTCGTGGGTTCGAACCCCATGTTGGACTCTGTGCTGACTGCCAGCTCAGAGCCTGGAGTCTGTTTCAGATTCTCTATCTCCCTCTCTCTCTGACCCTCCCCTGCTTACACTGTCTCTCTCTCAGAAATTTAAAAAAGAAAAAAAATAATCCCTGACAAGGAACACAACAAAAATTATTTAAAACTTTATCAAGCCTTGGAGCGCCTGGGTGGCTCAGTCAGTTAAGCCTCTGACTTCGGCTCAAGTCATGATCTCACAGCTTGTGGGTTCGAGCCCCACATCAGGCTCTGTGCTGACAGCTAGCTCAGAGCCTGAAGCCTGCTTCCAATTCAGTGTCTCCCTCTCTCTCTGACCCTCCCCTGCTCACGCTGCCTCTCTCTCAGAAATAAATAAAACATTAAAAAATTTTTAATTTATCAATCCTTATTCAATTTCTTGTGTATCAATGTCAATTTCCTGGTTGTGATTTGCAAGATGTTATCATTGAGGGTAACTAGGTAAAGGGTACATGACATTTCTCTGTATTATTTCTTGCAATTGTATATAATCTACAGTTATCTCAGAAATAGCTTAATTAAGAAAACTGAAGGGCACCTGGGTGGCTCAGATGGTTAAGCGGCTGACTTCAGCTCAGGTCATGATCTTGCAGGTCTGTGAGTTTGAGCCCCGCGTCAGGCTCTGTGCTGACAGCTCAAAGCCTGGAGCCGGCTTCAGATTCTGTCTGCCTCTCTCTCTGGCCCTTCTCTGCTCACACTCTCTCTCTCTCCCTCTCAAAAATAAATATTAAAACTTAAAAAAAAATTTTTTTTAATCTGTCAGTTTAGTTAATTTTGGCTGACAGGGTAAAAATGAAGGGGTTTTCATTTTCTACTTTATACTTTTCTATACTATTTGGATTTTGTTATTCTGTATGCTTCTCCCATTTAAACTATGTTTAAATAAAATATACACATTTGCATTGAAAAAATATATATGCAATGCCAACCAATAAAGGAGGCCACTTTTATTCAAAAATCCCTCTGTACCAAATTTATTACCTATGTTTCTCAGTATTTGTCTGAGGAGCATGGGGTGTTCTGAGGGGTTGCCTGTACATGCTCCAGTTTACAGATGAGAAAACACAACGTATATTGACTTTCCTTAAGGCTACTTTACTGACGGTGGATCCCAGACTGCAATTCCCAGGTGATTTAGCAATGGTTCTAGAATTTTAAAAACATTTTTGTCTCTTTTCTTTGATTTTGTAACAAGTATTTATGCTTAATCTTTAAAAAACATCTGAACTGCTGCCGTATCAGACCTCCCTTTGGATACTTTCATGACATTCTCCTACTAAAATTAACAGTTTCCTAATGAGGGAAAGCTAACTCCTGCAATAGTCATAAACAGATGGAAAACCATTGGGTAGAAGGTCGAGGAAGAACTTTAAATTTTAAGTGCCAGGTATGCTACCATCTAAACTCACTGATGGATCCCAGCATGACTACAAGTAAGACAATCAGATACTATGTTTCTCCAGATAGGATATGATGTGCTCTATGCACCAACACCTAAGAAGTAAAAATCCAAAAAGCAAAACATGACAATTGACTTCAAATCTCATCAAGCCTTTATGTCTAACTTCCAGGCTACAGGAAATGCACAAGTTTATCAACACCGTAAGGAAGCCATTAGCTGAATCTAGGCTGGGATAGTCTAGTGCAAGAGATCCAGTTTCTTCAACAATGAATTGTATAAAGAGGCATAAAAGAATGTATTTATTTTAGATTAAAGGAAACTGAAGGACCACAGCAACCAAGTGAATCTTGTTTGGATTCTGATTTGAAAAACCAACCCTATAAAACCGTTTAAGAAGGTAAGTGGGGGTACTGACATCAGCAAAGCATTATTCATTTTATTAGGTGTGATAATGATGTTGAGGCTGTGTAAGAAATGTCTATTTTTAGGGAGGCCTACTGACAAATTTGGGCTGAAATGGCATGAAAACATGAGGTGTGGGATTTGCTTTAAAATACTATAGTAAAAAAAAAAAGGAAGAAGCAGGATCAGAAAAAAGAGATGGGGAAAGGTTGATGGCTACTGTCGCTGGATGATGGTGTTCACAGTTTTGTTTTGTTTTTTAACTGAAATAAAAAGAAATGAAGGTCAGTCTTTAGCGGAAAAAATACAACCTTGGTTTTGAAAATTAAGCTCCACTGGTGTTAGGAGACCTGATGGGCAGGGAGCCACAGTGATACAGCACTGTGGGGTGAGACAGCTAGGTTCAACTGTCACCTACCTAACATCAAAGGGGCGGGGGGGGTATATAGAAATAAAGGGGAAGGAGGAAGCTTTGCCACAGGGAACTTGTCTACTCTTCAAAAGTGGCTACCATGCAGTGTTTATCTTTTTCTTCCTCTGAACTGTAATTTAATGGCCAAAGCACATGATGACTAAAGTATGCGTCATTTCCTCCTCTCTGCAGAATATCTGAAGGGTGGTCACTCCATGATGGGCCGTAATACTGGGGTTTGCTTGGACCCATCTGACTTGTGAGAGTGATCAAACCCCTTCTCAAAACAACTTACAAAAACAAAACTGGATGAAGTTGAGATTTTGGAAAAAGCTGTAAGTATTCAATAGTTTATAGATCCCCGAGTGAGCTCTACACAAAATTTAAATATTTTATTTCTGAATATTTGGAAACAATCTAAATTAGAAAAGGACAGTCAAGCTACATCTCCAAGTCATGTGATATTAAGGAAAAGTTAAAGTCATGTTTTAGAATTCTATTTAATTTAAAAACAGAATATAGCATACTGATATAAAGGGAAAACGTTTAAAGTGCTATGATGTAGAATTACAAGTGATTGTCATTTTATTTATACATTTACTTTCTAAATTCTCTACAATATGAAAACATTATGTATATATCAGAAAAATAGTATAATGAAAAATACCAAATTTACCTAACATTCTCTGTAACGTAAGCTACTTTTAGCATTAGCCTTAAGGTACAGACTGAAAGAAGTCTCTTTAAACCAATACACACAGACTGTCATTAAAAACTCACTCAACAGCTAGGAATTTAGTATAATGCAGATCTCACTTGAAGGAGCTCACAGGCAAGAGGAGAGTAGTGTGCTAACAATTTTTGAAAGTACAGTGACAGGTTCAAAATAGAGGTATGGGCTCAGTATCTATTCTCCAAATGCCTGACATGAATGCTCTATGCTTTTTGTATCAGCTGCTCCGGAAGTATGGATATACAGGGTATTTTCTAAATAAGCTTAAAACAAATCCCAGATGCTTGTCTACACGCGTCAACTGTTTATTTAGTCTACTCTAATTCCACCCACTAAGAAAGGAAAACAATAACTTCCTTAAAAGACTATTTCCCTTTGATAAGAAATCACGTTCCACTAACAGAAAAGTGAAATTAAGATATACCTGGTATGAACTAAGTTCTGTAATACTACAAAGCAGGAATTAGGCTTCAGAAGAAAACTTTCCACTTAATTGCACTTGTGGAAAGTTGTTTGGATGACATAAAATACATAGTGCAAAAATTCCTTTAAGATTAATGATTAACTAATCCATACAAGAAAACAACAGACTTCAAACTGTTTAAAAAAATTATGACCCATGGTTAGAACACAGATTTTTTGGCGTGCCTGGGTGGGCTCGGTTGGGCATCCACCTTCAGCTCAGGTCATGATCTCATGGTTTGTGAGCTGAAGCCCAGTGTTGGGCTCAGCGCTGACAGCTCAGAGCCTGGAGCCTGCTTTGGATTCTGTGTCTCCCTTTCTCTCTGCCCCTCTCCCACTCTCGCTCTTTCTCTCTCTTTCTCTCTCTCTCTCTCTCTCATGAATGAATGAACATTTTTAAAAAAGAGAGAACATAGATTTTTCATTACAATCTAAGTAAGCACACATGCATACACATGTAGAAACAAACAAGTCTAATGTTACAATTCTTTTTATCAAATGTAATGCATTGTGCTTTTCCTATTCCATTTCATTCTTTAAAATTGAAAGCATGCTGGTTGTATCAACTGAATTGAGTTTACTGCCTACTAATGGGTCGCCACCTGCAATTTGAGAAATAGTACTCTAAAATATGACAAGAGTGAAACCATTTCTAGAAACATGATTTCATTACTGCTGTAAACTTGCTCTTCTAATATTCAAGTTATAACAGGTCTCAACACATATACAATCATCCGTGTGTGGGCGTGAGAACATCTCTTCCCATGTCTAAGATCAAGTGAGCTCTTGATGAGTACAATCTTTTCAACCACAAAGGGGAGTCTGCAGTTATTACAGAGTCCTTTGTCTGATGGCAATGTGAACAGATTTCCCAAGGTATTACTAACTTCATGGTCAGCCATAAGCTCTCATAAACTTTGCTCTTTCCAGCTGTGTTTAACTTTTTTACATTGTGTGTCGCCTGGAATGAAAAAATAAGAGCAGAAGGGTCTACGTGATTACGTGAGAATAAAACTAGTAACACAGAGGTTGTGATGATAAAACTTCAATTATTCAAAACTTTTCATTTTCTTGAAAGGAAAATGGATAATACTATCCTGACAGAAGATGCAGCTATAGATTAGAAGCTCAGGACCGAGTTCTGCAAAAATGTTTTAGAATCTCTTTAAACCCTACTGTCACCAGGTATAACAATGGAAGTTAATGATAGGACTAATGATCTAAAGAAGATGATATGTTCGCCTCAGAAGATGAAAGACATTTGGCAGTAAAATAAAAGGAAACACAACGTACTTATTGTCAAAAGTCCCTCCATGTAAACTCCCAACATGGTGTTTCCTATCAGCTGAAAGAATCACTTAAAATAAAATCAATTTGAATGCATGAAAATGAAACGAGTCATTTCAAGAGGTCCTACCCAAGCCTCCTTGCATAATGTGAGGCTGTTTTCATCAGGATGCAAAGACATCATAAATTTTAAATGTTCACATAAGAAGCATCATTTATACCTAACAGAAAAAAGATCTCAAAACCTAATTTAATGCTATCTTTTAATGTGCTATAAGTAACACCACATAGAACTACAAGAACTACATAGTTCTTGGTCACTCTGCCATCCTGTGATTCCTAAGGAAAAGTTAAAGAGCACAGAAGGGGTGTGGGGGGAAAGGGCTTGCACACCTATTGCTTTTCTAATTTCATAAATTATTTCCATAAACTTAAGAGGTGACAGAGCACAATGGTTAGGACACTGGGTTCCTGCCCAGTACTGGCTGTTCGACCTTAGGTGAGTCCCTTTACCTCTCTTGGCTACAATGCATCATCTAAGAGACAATGATAGTGCCCCCCCAGCATTATCATGAGCATTAAGTGAGATAATACTAGTAAAGTATTAGGCATAGAGGCTAGCTAGCATACAGTAAGAATTCAAAATATTTTAACTGCCATATTTTTATTTAAAACTACCACACATATTAAAGTATCAAGAATATTGCTTTGGGTTTGCTGACTTTGACCTAATTCCCTCACTCATTGGCTCTATGATCTTAAAAAATTACTGATTTTTGTGTATCAATTATCCTCATCTTTAAAAACCCTAATCACACATGTGTCTAGGTGGCTTAGTCAGTTAAGCGTCGACTTTTTTTTTTTAATGTTTATTTGTGTTTGAGAGAGAGAGACAGCACACAAGTGGGGAAGGGAAAGAGAGAGAGAGAAACAGAATCTGAAGCAGGCTTCAGGTTCCGAGCTGTCAGCACTGAGCCCGTCACGGGGATCAAACCCACAAACCACAAGATCATGACCAGAGCTGAAGTCAGACGCTTAACCAACTGAGCCATCCAGGTACCCCAACTCTTAATTTTGGCTCAGGTTATGATCTCAGTCATGAGACAGAGTTCCATGTCAGGCTCCACACTGAGCATAGAGCCTGCTTTGGATTCTCTCTCTCCCTCTCAAAATAAATAAATAAACATTAAAAAAGAGCCCAATCACAACTGGGCATGGTAAAGATGTGTGAGGCTGTGTAAGAGGTAGAGAATCTAATTGCCAGAAACTCTAATTATAGAGTGCTCCCAGCCCACCTTACAGCTAGTATCGCAGCACGTTGAAGAATGATACTGAAATAATACTATGTGAATCTGATAATTCAAAAGAAAGGCCTTTCCCACTGTTGTTAAGTCACAAGTGCTTTGGGGGAAATTTTTAACAAATTGGATGCATTCTTTAAGAGAAGTTGCTTAATTTCACAGATAAAAAGGTGAAAAATCTTGTTTGTACAGCAAAACAAGTCTAAGACAACTATTTTATCTCTGTTGAATAGATGCTCAGGATAAGGAAGTTAGAGAAAAGCAGCTGCTGACCTTTACTAATAATGTCAGGATGTTGATCTCATGTCCAAGTTGCAATTGCTGGTGAAGATAAATACGGGAAATCTCTCCTGTCTCTATCACGTGCTATATTTTCTAACCTTGGTTCCATGTTAAATATACACATCGCCAATATTCAGATAAACTGTAACTGGACAATGACTTTTCTCTCTGGAGTAAAAACAAAAAAATCCAGTATACCGAGTGTCGATAAAGTTAATCTCAGTTTTAGAAGTTAAAACTATAAAAATCTCTCTATCATACACACACACACACACACACACACACACACACGTTGTCACTTCCCCAGACATTTTTCAAAAAGTCAATAAGAACCAAAATGTTATTGGAATAGTAAAAAAAAAACCCATAAAATTGCGAAAATGCTAACACTTAGCATTTACTAAACATTATAAAAGGAAACAGATACAGAGTATTCTAAGAGACTTTATGTTACTGAATCTTCTTACAATGATCATATTTTATAGATAATAAATATTAGTTCCCTTTTTAAAATTATGAAACATTTCATAGATACACATACCGATATATAAAAAGTTAGATCTCAACCATCCAAGAATACACCCCATAGCTTATAAGATAGACCATTTCCTATAGAGCATGACTGAAGCCCACAGCACCTTTTTTTCAACCCACATCCCTCTTGTTATTACCCCTGTTCTGTGTGAGAAGAAGATGAGGCTCTGTGATACCTGGTAACCTGGGCCAGGTGGCCGAGCTGGCATTGAACCTCGCCTGAATTCCAGAAACTACGGACGGTACCTTTAAGGCTGTGGCTGCTGAAGTCACCTAATGTGGAGGTGAAGAAACTGAGGCAGACAGATTTAAGACTTGCCCACGCTCACATCACTTATATTAATGATGCTAATTAATCATTAATATTAAAACACACACCATTAATATTAAAACACACATTATTTTTGTACAGTCTTACCCGTTTGTCTCAAAATTAACATGAGGAAAATACCCAAGTTTAATTCAGGGATTCTTGTAAAACTTAGAATATGAGAAACTCTATCATCCTCTCTCTTTAATTATTTAAGCAAGTACTTTTTACCACACTATTAAGGGGCAGTCTAATGAGAGGTGACTATTTTACCTCAGACAAAGGTTATTCACTTTTCTTAACACCAAGATGGCTCCTAAAAGATGCTCTGTAAATGAAGTTTTCAGAAGATCAAAGTGCTACTTCTTAACCTTCTGTGGGCACGCCAGTCATCTCAGGATCTGGGTAATAAGGTAGGGCCTGGAAATTCTGCAGGTTCAAAAAGTTCTTGGTAATGACTATTCTGCTGATGCCTGAAAGATATATTCTGAATAGCAAGAGACTTAAAGTGCCCTTATTAATTAATTCCTATTAACAGATAGGGATCAGGGGCGACTGGGTGGCTCAGTCCCTGAAGTGTCAGACTTCAGCTTAGGTCAGGATCTCACGGTTGGTGGGTTCAAACCCCACATCTGGCTCTGTGCTAACAACTCAGAGCCTGGAGCCTGCTTTGGATTCTATGTATCCCTCTCTCTCTGTCCCTCCCCTGCTCACACTCTATCTCTCAAAAATAAGTGTTTAAAAAAAAAAAAGATCAGGATCTCGCAGTGAACCCTTTTAAAAATGAAAAATCCTTGAGATAATAGTTTCATATGGTTTTATTTTAATATCTATTCCTAAAATTGGAACAAGTCTATATTCTTAATTCTTTGACACTTATTTTCATGATTTCATTTATAAGTCTAGAACAGGTAATAATCAATTTCAAGATCTACATTTAAGCCAGGGTGACATTTCCAACACCTGGAAAAAAGTGTCAATTTAGAAATTATTCTAGCATATGGTAGAAAATGCACAAAGAAAAAAATAGGATGAGAAATTTTCTAGAAACATACATGTATGCCCCATATATAAGTAAAAACCAATTAACGTTTACTGACCAGAAAATAGCAAATTTCAATTAGGAAAGAAATGGTATCTTATCATACATCTACTAAAGTATGAAACATTAAGAGTTGATGGAGGAAAAAAATAAACCTTATAAAGCTCATAATCACATTGCACAGTCCCCAAAAACTATACTGCCTTTGTACCTGCCACATCCTGTACCACTGAAGTAATACAATAAAAACACACTGTTAACTACTAATTGAGATTTGAAAAAGTGTTCATATTTCTGTGGCAAATGTGATCACTTCTAAGAGAAACCAAAGACTATTGACTTCAAGATTTATTGGGGCACCTGGGTGGCTCAGTTGGTTAAGCGTCCAACTTCGGCTCAGGTCATGATCTCACGGTTCGTGGGTTCGAGCCCCATGTCGGGCTCTGTGCTGACAGCTAGCTCAGAGCCTGGAGCCTGCTTCTGATTCTGTGTCTCCTTCTCTCTCTGACCCTCACCTGCTCACGCTCTCTCTCTCTCAGAAATAAATAAAACATTAAAAAAAAATTTTTTTAAACTTGAAGATTTATTGCATAAATGACTTCCTGCAATTATGTTTCTCTAAGGCTTTTTTTCTTTAACTTGATCTCCCCAGGACAGAGCTTCCCTCAAAGATGAAGGGCCGGAGACCATTCTAAGGCATCTAGGATTGTGGGACATGCACCTGTATGTATCCCACTATGGACACTCATAGAAAGTGTGTGTCTGGGGTAAATGATTCAATCTTTCTGATTTCAGTTCCCTTCGTAGCTCTCAGAACTATTAGAATTAGATGCAAAAAAAAAAAAAAAAAGGACACTTGATAAATCAAAGTACCTATGAAGGTAGGGTTTTAAATTTTTATTGACATAAAAAATCTAAGTGGACAAGCAATGATTGATGGATGCTTATACCACCGAATGGGGAAGAGTAATTGTACTGAGTAAGTCTATCATTCCATAGACTATAGATCTTAAAGGCAACTTCATAATGGAGGAATCAAATTGCCACTTCCTGAAGTCACTGATCATTTTTAGCATGATGGCAAGTGGAGCAATAATAAAAACAATACTAATGTATGTATCTTGAGACATGACACCTTTGTGGTACTTTTACCAAAAACACTTAGCATGAATCTAAGCAAGTCTTTAGGTCTAATTTCAAGTTCATAGAGAAATACAGTGGATAGTGTACCAAGTAAAAGACACAAAATTCAGAAGCCAGTTGGTCTAATTTAAGATTGGGCTGTGTCACAATATAGCTGAGCCCGATTTCCTTGCAGGAAAATAAAACACATGTGTGCAGCAGTCAGTGGTACATTAAAAGTGACTTAAGACACAGAATAACTAATGTGTAATGTGTGGACCTTGTTTGTATCTTTCTTCGTACAAAGCAGCAGTAAAAAGACATGGTTAGATCAACTGGGTAAATCTGAATATGACTTGACTATTAGATGACATTAAGATGGCACCATTAATATTTTTAGGTGTGTTCATGGCATTTAGTAATAATGTAAAAGACTATTTAGAAACACAAATAAAATATTTGGGAGAGAAATACCATTAAGTCTTTAATATCTGTCAAATACCCCAGGGCAGGGAGGAGTGTTTCTGTTAAAATATTAGTGATATTGTTGGGATGAGCACTGGGTGTTAGATGGAAACCAACTTGACAATAAACTATATTAAAAAAATAAAATAAAATCTTAGTAATACAGCACAGCAACTGTAGCAAAGAGTACGAAAAAGGAAAAAGAAGAAAGATGAAAAACAGAAAGAAAAAAGAACTTCCTACCTACAAGGCAAGAGGGTCTCATAGATTTTTAGACCCTTTGGAGCCAGGAGTAACAGCAGGTACAGGGCCATTTCTCTATCTGAAGGCAATCTTCAATTTTCGTTTCTTGGCAAAGCAGGGGCTTTTGGGGATGGGAGGAGAGGCAAATCATGGTCCATGTAATTCTCAAAATAAGCAGCCTCTGTTCTAAATTCCTCAGAAGGGGAGCAAGTCAGTGGTCCTATGGATTATTAAGTCCCAAAAGTTTCCTCTTTGGGGCTGAAATCAACCAGATTTCAACATAAAAGCCATAAAAAGTTTGAATTAAATCCATTCAGCCATTTAAAAATTAATTGAGTCCCACAGCGATGTTTATTTATATTCCCTGTAGGAAGTTTTATGCACTAGTAACTCAAATTTACTGTACTTCTTAACTTTTAATATCCACTGGCCTTATTCTTTGCCAGAATAGTGAAATACAGTTTTGTTTTCTTTTCCTTTTTTCAAGAATAGAGTGCTCCTTAAAAAAGATAATTTATTGAGGTGTCTGGGTGGCTCAATCTGTTAAGCGTCCGACTTCAGCTCAGGTTATGATCTCGTGGTTAGCAAGTTCGAGCCCTATATCAGGTTCTATGCGTACAGCTCAGAGCCTGAAGCCTGTTTTCGATTCTGTGTCTCCCTCTCTCTCTGCCCCACCCCTGCTCATGCTCTCTTTCTCTCTCTCTCTCTCTCTCTCTCTCTCAAAAATAAATAAATATTTAAAATAAAAAAATAATTTATACACAACTTTTAGGAACATCCACTAAACAGACTTAATCATGAAGTGGAACTAGATTTGTACTAATTTCCAAGAATTTTAATTTTGTGATGAAAGAGACACTGTTCTTTTCCCTTCCCATAATGTGTAAATATGTTGGACACTGAATTAAAATGCTACATACAATAGTGATTGTAATTTGAGTTGGAAAATGCATATAAAACCATATAAAATAAATGTGGTTATCAGTAAAGATAAACTCCAAATGGTCTAATCATTGACAAAGTTGACTCCTTTATGTATGAATTAAGAATTTCATCCAACAAGGACTAAGAAATCTTACCTTTCTGATACTTACTACATTCAGAGTAATAATTTTCTCAAACACAGTATGGACAAACAAATTCCTTATGATTCCAAAAGCAAGGAAGGGTTATTTGAATCACACAAAAGACAAAAATCTGGACAAGCCCCATTGCTGACTGGCCAAGACAAAAATTCCATTTTCCCGTTACATATGCCTCAGTAGCAATAAATGACTTAAAAATGAGTTTTCGGTTTCCCTGATGGCTAATTCTAAAAATAAATATAAACTTGGAATTCTTTCCCAAATAGCATGGTGAAAGCTTTTAATAAAATGTGAAGTTTAGAAATAAGCAAAATATAAAAGCATGTAGAGACTAGGCAGTAGAGTAAGTATCCAGGTATTAGTTTTATGTTGTTCTATACTTTACACATATTTTATATATAAAATTTTGTCTACCTAATATTTAGTAAAAGAAAAAAGAGTAATAGTATATAAGTGTGTGTGTGCATATATACATTGGTTATGGGGCTATATATTTTATTTGTATTTGTGCGTCTGTGCGTGCCAAAAACTTGTCCTTAGTGGTTCTCTGTGTAACAGCTTCCTTGCAGGATTATGATACGTCAGCACAGTATTACTTATCAACCCCCTGCTTGTTCCACAACTGTGGTACCTTGTAAGCACTGGGGAATATGTTTGGGAAAGCAAAGGAAAGGAAGTCCCATCCTAAGAGAAACTTAATGGGTTTTTGTTTTTGCTTGGGGGGAAAATAAAACTCCAGTGTTGCTTTATAAAAAGGGAGAAATGGGGTAAAATAAAACCACTTAGCTAATATCTTGTTTCAATGTTATTCTGTGCAGCTTTTCTTACAAAAAAATCCATCTAAGCTAAAATTACCACACGTAAGACACAAGACAGTTCTGCAAGTATTAGCTACAATTTCACACAGCATAAAAGCTCTCATAGAGATAGTTCATAAAGACTAGATTAATAGATCAGATGGAAATGGCAGTAAACAGTCAAGGCATACACGACAATATGGCTTAATACAGTGATACTGTCACAAGTGTCTAAACACTGTCCCACTGATTTTCAATGTAAGAGAAGCCCCTGACACCTCCAATGTATAAGTAGCTGGAGATCTTGAGGACCCCTGACTGTATCACCTGTTCCAATATTCTTAAGACTGCCAGTACCTGACTCAAAGCAGCTTTCCTGGTGCTGCCTGGAAAGGAGTCTCAAAGATTCTCAAACCTTTTCAGAGTTGAATTTAGTTATTTCCTTGAACACGTTTAAAGTGTTTACTAAGACATCGCAATGGTCATGTATGCAATTCTTTTTTTAAAAAATTTTTTAACTTTTTAAATTTATTTCTGAGAGAGAGAGACAGCATGAGCAGGGAAGAGTCAGAGAGAAAGAGACACAGAATATGAAGCAGGCTCCAGGTTCTGAGCTAGCTGTCAGCAGAGAGCCCGACGTGGGGCTCGAACCCACCAACCGTGAGATCATGACCTGAGCCGAAGTCGGTTGCTTAGCCGACTGAGCAACCCAGGTGCCCCTATGCAATTCTGTTTAAAACAGCTTAGTGAATATTACCCCTCACCTCATTCTCTCAAACCTCAGCCACACCATTCATGTGTGAAGACAGGAAATCGTTACCTGGAGCCCTTTCTCTACCAGGCACTGTACCAGGTGCTGGTGGAGACTATAAAAATCTCTATTTCGTCTCTACTCTCCCCTTTTTCCTCCCTTCCTCCCCACTCCTGGCCAAAACAAAACAAAACAAAATGAACCTCTCTTCTTCAATCCAACAGACAGTTGGTCTGGATTCAGCATACTAGAGCTCACAGTTAAAATTTATTTCTACATTGGGCTAGAAATCACCATGTGGGTTTTTTCCCATCAATTAAGTCTTTCCCACTCCTGTAACCCCAAGGCAAACAACTATTATATATATATATATACACAAAGCAGAAAACAAACATCTGGAAAATGACATCAATATGATTCTTCAGTTGCAAAAAGGCAAAATTATGCCATAGTCTAACAAAAAAAAAAAAAAGTCTGAAAGCCTGGTGATATTTATGGGTTTATCCTCAAAGCCAAACTTCAAATATACCAGAACAAATTCTTCTATTTTAAATCTATATTTCAGACTTTTTGTCTATAAATAACAGTGGGACTAGACATAGAATTTTATTACTTTGTCTTGTTCTGGTTTTGAGCCTCAGAATAGAGCCACAGCTCGGAGTCTTTAACAGCAGGGCAGGAATTGTGTTTCCGCTGCCATCCTCACCGAGCACACATCCCGTACTGTGCCCATCGTGTGCTGGATGCTGTTCAAAGCACAAAGTTCCTCCCAGACCTCACATTCTTGTGGGGGAAGGCAGACACATTAAATAAAAGTGTAAACGATATACTCTGTTGGAAGATGGTAGTGCTCCAGAAAAAAATGAAAGCAAGGAAGGGGAAATAAGGAGTCCTGGGGGTGGCAGGAGGGTAACAGGTGGTTAGGGACATTCTCCCTGAGAAGGTAACATCTGAACAAAGACTGAAGGGGGGGAGGATGTAAATATTTGGGGCAAGCCTATTCCAGGCCGCATGTGCAAAGGCTCTGAGGCAGAATAGCATTTGATATCTTTGAAAAATGGCAAGAAAGCCAGTATGGCTGGAGTGTGGGGGAGAATGGAAGAAAATGAGGTCCTAAAAGCAGTGGGGAAGGCAGAATGAAGGGACCCCATATTTGTCAAATTAGTAATAAACAGAAATGAAAAGTAAGATAGCTTGCATTCATTGAGCTTTTACTATGTGCTAAGTGCAACTCCAGAGAGCTTACATATATTATCTCCTTAAAAAATACGAAACAAATGGGGCACCTGGGTGGCTCAGTCGGTTAAGCGTCCAACTTTGGCTCAGGTCATGATCTCACAGTTTGTGGGTTCGAGCCCCGCGTCGGGCTCTGTGCTGACTGCCAGCTCAGAGGCTGGAGCCTGCTTCGGATTCTTTGTCTCCCTCTCTCTCTGACCCTCCCCTGCTCACGCTACCTTTCTCTTTCTCTCTCAGAAATAAATAAAACATTTTTAAAAATCTTTAAAAAATACAAAACAACTTGTTACTCTAATATGTATAGGGTTAACTTATGCTTTAGGACACACACATAGCAGTAAGTCCAAAACTTTACAGAAAATATTTCCATATTTCCATGAACAAGTTTTTTGGTTTTGTTTGGCTCTTTCTGCCTTAACATGATTAAAAACTTTGCTAAACGCGGGGCGCCTGGGTGGCTTAGTCGGTTAAGCGTCCGACTTTCGCTTAGGTCATGATCTCGCGGTTCGTGGGTTTGAGCCCCGCTCCGGGCTCTGTGCTGACTGCCAGCTCAGAGCCTGGAGCCTGTTTCAGTCTGTGACTCCCTCTCTCTCTGACCCTCCCCTGCTCACACTGTCTCTCTCTCTCTCTCCTAGAAATAAATAAAACCATTAAAAATTTTAAAAAAAAACTTTGCTAAACAGTAAAATTTATTTCACTTCCCTACGCATCTTGAAAATAAAAACATAATTCCTTATAAATGTCAGATGTCTAGTCAATTTCCAAGTTATGTTTTCTATTGTGACTTTCAAGTCTGTTTCAGTACCACAAGGTTAACAAGCACAACTTATAAAATAAAAAGTTAATGAATACAGTTCCGGACACTATTCAGAGTTCAAATAGTAATAGCATAGCTTCCTCTGGCTTGTTTAATGAATCCTTTAATGTAACTTCTTTTCTGAACCATAGGGTGCAACTTAATGTTTCTGAGTGTTACAAATTACATCCACTGTAGCCAAAAAATACCGTCCACATTCTGCTGACATGTTCCCTTCTTTCTGCTGTTCTTTCATTTATTTATTTTTTTAAAAATGTTTATTTATTTCTAGGAGACAGAGAGAGAGACAGCATGAGCAGCGGAGGGTCAGAGAGAGAGGGAGTCACAGACTGAAACAGGCTCCAGGCTTGAGCTGGCGGTCAGCACAGAGCCCGACGCGGGGCTCGAACCCATGAACCGCGAGATCATGACCTAAGCGAAAGTCGGACGCTTAACCGACTAAGCCACCCAGGCACCCGTGTTCTTTCATTTAAAAGGCATCCTTGCCACCCAGCTGACGGGGTACCTGGGTGGCTCAGTATGTTAAGTGTCACGATCTCACGATTTGTGGGTTTGAGTCCCATGTCAGGCTCTGTGCTGACGGCTCATTTCCTAGAGCCTGCTTCAGATTCTCTGCTTCAGATTCTGTCTCCCTCTCTCTCTGCCCCTCCCCCGCTTGTGCTTGCTCGCTCTCTCTTTCAAAAATAAATAAACATTTTTTAAAAAGGCATCCTTACATATAGAAATAAGCATTCCAAGAGAGCGGGCTTGCTAAACAAAAGTAATTACTGGAAGCACTAGATGAACCTTCATAAAGAACTTTAGTAGACTCATCATTACTTAGTTTCTACTAATTAGGAAACAATTTGAAAATATCTCCTAAACATACTCAGTTCAGCCCAAGAAACATTTATTGAGCACTTCTGTCTGGCGCCAGGAGGAGAATGACAATCCCAGTCACTCTCACAGGAACTTATAGTCTGCAGGGCAGACAGAACCCCAGACCTCAGAAATGAGGGAAAGTCTGGGGTGGGTACACACACTGATACAAAAGCTACCAGAATAAACTTGTGCTTACTTTTTCAGAAGCCACTCACCTAGAACATCAGACATTAGCTGTCCCACGTCTAACCCAACATGTAGAAGTGATAACTTAAGAACGACCTTCCAATAGTAAGTAGGAAATAAGAGTTGGACAGAATTTTTAAGGCGATTTTTAAGTATTCAGTTTTATGCTTAGAAATTTCCTTAGAGACTGACTGCTTAATTTTACTCTTCACTAACACTTAAATCACAAGGAGGAAATCTTTCACACACATCTCCAAATATTTTGGGGAGAGGAACCTCAGGGATGTTTCGCGAGCACAAATTCATCACATGAATTAGCGTATTTTATTCTCAAAACTTATAATCAAGGTAAGAAGATGTAAGTCTAAGTCTACAGATTTATAATAATTGAGTCAATCCTAAAGATTAACTTTTTTGTGGTGTTATGAAGTTCAAACACCATGTGAAACAATCTGGATAAATATCTCAATTTAGTTAACTAGGTCCTAAGGAGCAGGGCAGAAGTAGTAACAGACATGAGACCAAATTCTGCTCATCAAGGCCTTAGTGTCTGGGCCCAGGCAGGCTCTAAACACTAGAAGAAGTGGCCACTCTAAAAATAAATAAATAAATAAATAAATAAATAAATAAATAAATAAATAAATAAATAAATAAAGCAAAAGCACCAGATAGGCAAGCAGCAGCCCTGCAAAGGAACCTGTATAGCTTCTCCAGATTCTGACATAAAAAACTGGGACAATGTCACTGACTAGGCTTATAAATATTCAGATTAAATTATCACATTCATTTTCTGAAACATAACACAATGAATAAACGTGTAGTACTAACTTGTCCATAGCACAGATGGCAGCAATTTATGATAATCCTTACATTATAAAATGTTTCCACCATCTCAAAGCTGATTTGAATCAGAATTACCTGAGGGAATTTTTTTTAAGTGCATATTCCCAGGCCCCCACCCATCAGCAATTCTGATTCACAGTCTGGAGCTGGGGCTTTACAGAGCTCCCAGAGATGGTGGTGATCAGGCAGGTTGGGACCCAGGAAGCAGCAGACGAGGCTGACTCCAAGAATGAAGAAGGCAAGATGTAATAAATGGTCATCTTCTCACCAAAAACAGACTGTTAGGCTAGGGCTGTCCTCTTCTAAACATGAAGAGGGCTAATCTCACCTATGACCCCCATCCAACCACAAGGCCAGTACCATATCTCAAGACCAAATGGGTGTGCCTGCTTAAACTTTGGGACACTTGCAAAATAGGTGACCAAGGGCTAATTGGGAAAATCACAGATATGAGAAGTATTCAAAAAACATCACTGGCTTATTGCTTCATTATCAGAACCAGAGTTTCTAGGGGATTTTTTTTTTGCAGTAAATGTCCCAAATCTCAATTTTCCTTTTTTTTTTAATGTTTTATTTATTTCTAGGAGGGAGGGAGGGAGGCAGGGGGGGAGAGAGAGAGAGAGAGAGAGAGAGAGAGAGAGAGAGAGAGAGAGAGAGAGAGAGCGTGAGCAGGGGAGGGTCAGAGAGAGAGGGAGTCACAGACTCTGAAACAGGCTCCAGGCTCTGAGCTGGCAGTCAGCACAGAGCCCGACGCGGGGCTCGAACCCACGAACCGAGATCATGACCCAAGCAAAAGTCGGACGCTTAACCGACTAAGCCACCCAGGCGCCCCTCAATTTTGCTTTGTTGTGTGTGATTGAATATTTATGCCTTTATTGGTTCTTTTAACATACTAAACATATAGGATGTTTCATGGAAATTCAAATGACAACATCTTCTTCCACCAGTCAACTGCTATAAAATCCCAAGTTTGAAGCTCAGTAAAAATCTAACAATCACACTTGTTCCCTGAGAACTGCTCTCCAAAGCACCTGTTCAACAGCCTGAATGATCTTGCAACATCTGAAACTTCTTTGGAAAGATGGATGGCAGTTTTGGCCAGATTAGTACAGGGACACATTGTCACAGGGATTCACAGAGCTGCAGCAATAAAGTTGCATCTTCAGAAGCACCGGGGTGGCTCTGTTGGTTCAGCAACTGACTCTTGATTTTGGCTCAGGTCATGATCTCATGGTTAGTGAGATGGAGCCCAGAATTCAGCTCCCTGCTGGGTGTGGAGACTGCTTGGGATTCTCCCTCTCCCTCTCCCTTTGGCCCACCCCCACTCTCTCTTTCCCTCTCTGTCTCAAACATAAATAAACTCAAAAAGAAAGTTGCATCTTCAAGCAGTAATGAGAAACATTTTTAAATGCTTAAAATACCTGTGATCAAAATCCTGCATATTAAATAAAAGCATATATATTTTAAATTTTTATAATGTTTATTCATTTTTGAGAGACACAGAGAGAGTGCGAGCAAGAGTGGAGCAGAGAGAGATAGGAAGACACAGAATCCGAAGCAGGCTTCAGACTCCGAGCTGTCAGCACAGACCCAGACATGGGGCTCCAACCCACCAACCTAGAGATCATAACCGGAGCAGAAGTCTGATGCTTAACCAACTGAGCCACCAAGGCGCCCTCAAAGCATACATATTTATTAAAATTAAAGGATATACATAGCATTCTATTAGTGTCAAGACATATTTTGTCTAAACTTCAACTTTAAACAAATTGGTATGTAAGCAAACTTAGGAACCACTAGTAACATCTTAAGTATCCCTGTTTCAGACTAGGAATGGATACGTGCTTCAGTGGGTGGGGAAAAAATGTCAGCATTTGGTTTAGCAGTGATTCTCGTTTCATTAGAAAACATGGTGGGGGGGGGGCTTGAGCGCTGTCAAAATATTCTAGATGGCTAGGACTATTATATAGGGGCAGAAGTAGGGAAGGAAACAAGAATTGAAAAGCCGCAGAAAGCTCCCTATCAGTAAAGAACTAATGGACAAGGATCTGTCTAGGGCTGGTGAAACGGTCTGCTGCCTTCATCAGGTGGATGTGCAGAGGCGAACTGCGCTGTGGAATAAGCACGGCCAACCTGACACCGAGGAACCGGTCCACAGAAAGACCAGCCAGGTCGGGAGTCGACTCGCTCGAACACCCAGAAAGGAGCCACATGACTCCGACTTGGGGCGCAAACGGCACCAGGGTGAGGAGCGGCAGGGCGGCCCGCCGGCCCCCAGGCCACAACCCCGGGGAACCGTCTCCCCCACTTCCTACAAGCCGCAAACGCACCCGCCAGGATCGCAGCAGCGACGCGCGCAGGGCCCGGCGGCCCGGCCGCCCAGCAGCCGCGTCAACGGAGGCTGGAGCGCAGCGTCCCCACACACGGCCTCCCCAGCGGCGGCCGGGGTCGCCGGCTCGCGACCTCGGGGCCGTGTCACTTCTTCCGAGGCCGGGGGAGTCAGGAAGTCTGGGAGCAGAGTGAGCCCGGCTTCGGGGGAAGCGGAGCGAACGTGGGGAGGCGTCGAGTTGCCTCTCTCGTTGAGCGCAGCAGCGCGGAGTTGGGTGGGGGAGCGCTCCGATATTCCGTAACTTGTCTTACATTCGAGCCGCCGTTGGCCAGAAGGAGCACGACTCCGCGGGGTGCAGGCGGCGACCCCACTTCCTCCCGCGCCGGGTCCCTCCAGGCCCGGCTCGGCCCACCCCCGCCGGCCGCGCTCCACTCACCCAGCTCGCCCGCCTGCAGCCGGAGCGGGGCGGAGACCACGAGCAGCAGCGCCAGGAGGCCGCGGGCGCCCGCCTCCATGGCCCCCCCGGGCGCGAGCCTGGCTCGCTCGGCCTCCCCTCGGCGGGCGCACGGGGCTCCCCTGCCCGCGCCGGGCCGCCTCCTCCGCGGCCGAGCGCGCCGCCGGGACTGGGCGCAGCCGCGGCCCCGCACCGAATCCCATTGGGGCGCCGGGGAGCCCAGCCCGGCGGGGCGTCGCCCGCCCCGCCCCCGCCCCCCCCCGCCCCGCCCGGCCCGGCGCGCCGGCCCCCAAAGGAGGAAGTCGGTCGCCCCGGCGGCTGCTGGCCCCGAGGCCGCAGGCGCAGCAGATGCTGCCCGCGGTCTCCCGTGGGCACCCGGCGCTGCTCGCTTCACTCTCTCCTTTCCTTCCGCCGCTCCTCCCCCAATGCACGTGAACCTGGGAGACCGGGGGACACCTGGCCTTGAGGCCAGGCCCGAGCCCCGCTGTGCCTCGGTCCTCCGCAGAGCCCCGGAGCGCGCGGTGGGCGCGTCGGAAGCGCTGCTCTCCACCAGGGCTTTGCAGGGGTGGGCAAGCCACGACAGCAGCACGGGGAACTCGAAACATTGTTTGATGGGTTGATGGTGGTGACAGTTAAAATGTACTTAAGTCCCTCCATTCATTCATTCAAAAGTTATTAAGTTCCAGCAGTGTGGCAGGCAGGCACAGTGGCAAACCCTTGTGACACTTGCAGACATTAAAAATAATTAGGCAAGTGTCTAATGCAAATTGCAATGGGTAACGTGAAGACTCCTTGGGGAGCACATTCGGGAAGATCTAATCAGATGGCGGGTGAAGAGACCGCGGGAGAGCAATCACCCAGGAAAGGCCTCACTGAACAAGTGGCTTCTAAACTGAAACTGAGTGGGATTTGGGAAAGCAGGGGGCGGGGGATAGAACAGACAGGCGCAGCGTGCGAGGCAACTATGGGAGGAAAACGCCAGGGTGTCTGGTGCCGGGTGCACAGGGGGTTACGTGGCAAGGGGTGGAAGCCAGTGCACGGAGCAAGGGGCAGAACGTGGAGGGCCTGGGAGGCCACGTAAAGGATGTTTCGCTCGGTCCTCGGACCAGTGAGCAGCCACGGAGCGTCCGGACGCGCGATCTGATTCTCTGGGGTGTGGAGAGGGCTGGGGCGGGCGAGCTGGAAGGGTGGAGATTTACAAGGCTATTCGAGCAGCCGAATGGGGAAGTGGCAGTGCAAATGAACGTGGACAGATTCAATACGTATTTTGAAGACTGATATCTTCAGCCTGCTTGCAGGTCTCCCGCGCTGCCCCCACTGCAGGGCCCTGCGGTTTTCCCAGGTAACGCGCCGCCATAGTTAACACCTGCTAGTGCGGAGAGGGGGTTGGAGGCGCGGACGGTACCCCTGCTGAGGGGCCAATATTCGCCAGCCGAGCGTGCTCTTTGGATACTCTGTTAATACATGCATTCATTTTTTGCTTCTGTCATTATTTTTTAACCAAGTAAAAACCCTGTTGAAATTTCCAATGAGTTTGTGGGCTTTGCTTTATCAAAGGCGGCAGAGCCTACAGGAAGGAGCTTGGACTTTAGAGATGAGGCTGATCCAAGCCTGAATTCCGGATCAGCCACTGACTAGGATTGATTCTCTCTGGTCCTCACTTTTGTTGGGGAATAGAACATCTAATTGCCCTGGCTGTCACAGCGAGGAAATAAAATAGGTATACATAGTTCTAGCATGTATGAGGTACTCAATAAATAGGTTTATCACATTTGTATTAAAAGTAAATTCAGGGGTTACCTTGGCGGCTCAGTCGGTTAAGCGAGGCACTGGATTTTGGCTCAGGTCCTAACCTCACGTTTGTGAGATGCAGCTCCTCATGGGGCTCGCACTGACAGCAGGGAGCCTCCTTGCGATTCATCTCTCTCTCTCTCTCTCTCTCTCTCTCTCTCTCTCTCCTTCCCCTCCCCCTTCTCTGCTCCTGTGCTCTCTCTCTCTCAAAATAAATATTTAAAAATTATATTTGGGGGCGCCTGGGTGGCTCAGTTCGTTGAGCGTGACTTCGGCTAGAGTCATGATCTCGCTGGTGTGTGCGCCGGAGCCCCACGTAGGGCTCTGTGCTGACAGCTCAGAGCCTGATGCTGCTTCCCATCCCATCTCTCCCTCTCTCTGTCCCTCCGCTACTCATGCTCTCTCTCTCTCTCTCAAAAATAAATAAAAACTAAAAAATTTTTAAATATATATATATTTTTAGAAGTAAATTCACACCCATGAAAATATTGAATATTTTCATACAATAAACATAAAAGATACTTTAAAACATTGAACTACTCCCTAACTCCAGCTTTCCTCTTTCTTTTTTCTCCTCATTCCTTCTAAGAAGGTGAGTTTGGGCAGCTGCTGCTGGCCTCCAACAGGCAAGGCTCTGTGAGCAATGAATGAAGACAATGAGAGTATTGTTTACAACTGCGGAATTCACAGGGTGAGCCAGGTGGGCTCCCAGAGGTGACCTTTTCCATCTCAGGTAATACCTTCATGAGAATGAAACAATCTATTCTACACCAGAATTCTGAGCCAGATCAAAGGTGAGCTTTAGGATCTGGTAACAATGGCAAAACAAGAAGGCAAGCTAGATCCTAATGTTTTCATTATGCCATACTTTTCTTGAAACAATAAAAGCAAAGTCTAAGGAAAGAAAAACATTAAAAAACAACAGTTATAGTTTTGTGTATAATGAAATACATAAACCTTACCCAATTGGTATACTTCAACCACACAGACTTTCATGTTAAGCATGTGTATCTGTTTTGAGAAGATTCCATTATGATTTTTTAAATAATGCATTGTGGAATCTCAGATCTTAAAGCATGGAGATTCTATTAAGAATGATAATTGCTAGGATCCACTTACAGCATCTCACATTTTAAGGTCAAAGAACTGCTTAAACCTGTCTGGAAGGGTCTCAGAGAAACTCCACATTTAACCCGTCTCCTCACCATCCAGTCTTTCCATATTTTGTATATCTTACTGCAATTTGTGTTTATATTTTCTAGCTCTTCTGTAAAAGTAGGGGGCAGCTAGCTGGTCAGAGGTGTCTTCTGTTGCATCCAAAATCTATATTCCGTATTGCTTAGGTAGAACAAAACTTAAACAGAACTCCTAGCCTAGTATTCTAAGTAGTTACAGAGCTTTAGACTGTGGTTCAATTTGACAACCTAATCAATTGTATCCTTAACATTTGGTAACCCTGTTGTGACTATGAAGAAGAACAAATGGGATAAAAATTTGAAACCCAAGTAGGCTCTACTTCCTGAATGCTCTCTCTTTTTCAGTTACTCAATAAATTCGACCCTATAACTATATTTTGAACTCTTCTGTATGCAAAACAATCTGATGGAGATACAATAAAAACAAATACAGGTACTTCTCTCTCTCCTTCATTCACAATCCAAAGAGAAAAGTAATTACATGGGCTCATAAGTACAATAATGGAAAAAATCCAGAGTGTTAGGGAATCACTGAGTAAGGAGGGTATATAGCTGGGTTTCAAAAGCCTGAAAGAGTTGGGAGGGGTGAAGATGGGAATTAGAAGGAAAATAATGTTCGTCAAGTGAGAGGAATTTGTGAGAAAGCTCCGAAATAGAGATGATAGGGTGCTCAGAGGAACTGAGCCGAATTCACTGGGGCTGGAACACTGAGCGAGAGACGGGAGTAGGAGCCTGAAGTTGCCGGGCAATGGGAAGCAAGGAAAGTGGAGGAACTTGTTCAGATTTGATTTTTGGAAGAGTACACTGGCTGTGGGGTGGGGAAGGGATTGGAAAGAGGCAGAAAGAGCAATTAGGAGTTCGTGGCAATACTCCAAGCCTACAGATGATGGCACCTGCCTTTTGTGCTCAAAGGGGTAGGGGACCGCTGGACCAGCAGCATCAAAACACCTGTGAGCTTTCTAGAAATGCAGACTCCTGTCCACACCTCTGCCTAGACCTCTGAACAGAATCTGAATTTTAGTAAGATCTCCAGGTCAGGATAAAGCCATTGGTAGATCTGAAAGATAGACATTAGAAACATTAGCTATAAGTGAGTCTTAGGATGTAGGCACTGAGGGAGAAGGAAGATTAAATTCTGCATGCAACAGGGGCACCTGGGTGGCTTAGTCGGTTAAGCGTCCGACTTTCGCTTAGGTCATGATCTCGCGGTTCGTGGGTTCGAGCCCCGCGTCGGGCTCTGTGCTGACTGCCAGCTCAGAGCCTGGAGCCTGTTTCAGAGTCTGTGTCTTCCTCTCTCTCTGACTCTCCCCTGCTCACGCTGTCTATCTCTCTCTCTCTCCTAGAAATAAATAAAAATATAAATAAATAAATAAATAAATAAATTCTGCATGCAACAGCCCAGATAGTTTGCATCACCCACATTATTTCCTTATCTCTAACTCCCTACTGACTTTTGCTTGCTGGTGTTCAGTAGGTAGCTGTGTCATCTAAACTCTAGCATGTATTCTTAAATACTGTGGCTCACTATGGTCAGACCCCACCTTCTGGTCCTCTCTTTTGCAGCTCCAGAAAGCTGATTTTTGTCAATTTGTTTGAAGTTGGGATACTGCTCCACAATTAACTTAATCACAAAAATATATAAACCAACAATAAATTGACAGTGAGAACTATGAAATGGTGAGGGACATTTTCTTTAGCCTTAAAACAACTTTGGAAGGTAGAAACCAGCAGAGCCTGTTAGATGAACATGAAGGAAAAACAAGGCTGATTATTTTAGTGGTTCTCATGTTTGAAGGCAACAAGTAGGAGTGCTGGATCCTTTCCATTCCCCATCCCTATTAAAAGAAAAAGAAAAAATATTCTGACACTCAAACAGTAAGGAAGATTTCTATGGGAATATTGCACCAGGGGTCGACTATGGCAATAGGGAAGAGAAATCAGGCTTAACTCTGAATACAGAAAAGAAATTCTGGGATTTCCAGCCAACGAACAGAGTAAGGGGGGCACAGATGGAAAATGATTAAGAGGAGACATCAAGGATGGGGGATTCTTGCTAAACCCACAGAACAGCGTTACTTGGACACCTACATCGAAGGTGGAGGATGAGAAGCTTGATCAAGTTTCAAGGGTGAGGAATATCCAAGGTGATCCAATATGGTGGAGGATTCTCTCTCAACTGACTTAGCAGGCAGAGGAGAGCCCAAGGATGAGACTTAGTTGAAAAAAGGAGCTCAGAGGACCAGACAGTCTGTGATACTTCCTGCTTGGACATCCAAGATGCTGTCTTGATGTTAATGTGAGCTGTTAGGGAAGTGGTGGTGACCCCTTGGGGTCTCTGGAAAGCATTCTTGGAAGCTGAAAACATAAAACAAACAAAAACTTTTAAGGAGAACTGGCCCCATCCCTTGGGCTGCCCATGTGACTCTCATATACCTGAGGGCTGAGGGTTTCAAAAAACAGACATCCGCTCTGGACGGAGTAAAGTATCCACAAATACCTCACCTGTGCTCACGGTGAGGGAACTCATGAAGCTTGGGAAAATGAGGCTCTTCCTTCAAAAGCCTGGGCCATTTACCTCAGCTTCTGCTAAGAGATTAGGTACTCATTTTTATCTTCTTTCCTTCCCCTGCATCCCTACACATGATTTGACTTTATAGTTTGAAGAAAACAAAGACCACTGCAGTCACCAGTCAGTCCATTTAAGAAGGAGATGCATTTCTCTTAAGCAACAGGGTAAGTGTTGGAGCAGGAAGACCTTGGCCGAGGTGGCTGGCCATCCCAAGATCCCCTCAGCCTTGTCTCCACACAGCCTTTGTATCCTGATAAACATCTTGAATGCAGAAACTCAGTGGAGTTTAAAATAAAAAGTCCTAATGATGAGTAGGAAATGAGACTACTCCTATTAAATACTAGTATCTGCTTTTCTTTTCTAAAGACTTTTATCTCCTACCTTCACAAGCTTCATCTCAAGAAAAGGTCTTCATTTAGTTAATCAAGTGAAGGATAGAATTTCGGCTTGTTTAAGAGACAGGCTTTGCCTTTTCAAAGAGGATGTTTTCCATTTTCCCTAAAAGGTCTGAATGTTTATGTCATATGGCTTTTAAAAAATCATGATTCCAGGCCACATGGAGATGATCATAGGTTGGAAAAAAGAGAGATAAAAATCTTGAAATTAAGAAGTTGAGTAATCTTTTCTTTGCACAGAAATTTCTAAGTAAACAGAGAGGCTTTTATGGGTTTGATTCTGAAGTCTTTATTTAGACAACAATTCTCTTAGTTAATGGAATTTTTATTTGAATAGAGAACATAGAATGAGGAGATTGAGAGGCAGGTTAAAAGGAATTCAAAAGACTTGCTACTTTGTTAGCAGAACTCTCTTTGAGAGCCCGGCAGTCTGATACCAGGCTGTCTCGTCTTTCCCCTCCTCGCCCCCTCCGTGCTCTTGGTTACTTTGCTGCCTTCTCAAACGTGCCAAATGAAATCTTTAAGGATACAGGTTTGGCGGACTTTGGTTAAAATATTAGCTAACCAGTTTCTACCCTTTCTACTCTGTCCCTATTTGTGAGTCCAAGGCAGAGGAGCTATTGAAACATAGCAATATGGGGCGCCTGGGTGGCTTAGTCGGTTAAGCGTCCGACTTTGGCTCAGGTCATGATCTCTCGCGGGTTCGAGCCCCGTGTTGGGCTCTGTGCTGACTGCCAGCTCAGAACCTGGAGTCTATTTCAGGGTCTGTATCTCCCTCTCTCTCTGACCCTCCCCTGCTCACGCTGTCTCTCTCTCTCTCTTAGAAATAAAAAACAAAACAAAACAAAAACACAGCAACATCAACTCCACTTTCTCAGGCCAATGTTTTCTGTCCCTTCTTGAAGGTAAATGCTGTTGGCTTTATTCCTGAAAACTGGATCATACTCTACTCTCTTCGTCATTAACAATAGGACTTTGAATTACATACCATTCTTTAACTGATGCAGGGAAAACACTTGACAAAATTCAGCAGTCATTCGTGAAAATAACTGAAAAGTAGAAATACAAAGTTTCTCAATTTCATAAAGAATGTCTAGTAAAAAACCTACAGCTAACATCATAGTTAATGTGAGACCCTGATGTTTCCACTGACATTGGGAACAAGGTAAGAATGTCTGCTCTCCCTGCTCTTCCATTTTTATTCAACATAATGCAGAAAATTATAGTCAATTCAATAAGGCCAATAAAAAGGGGGGGAAGAGACATACAGATCAGAAAGGAAGAAATAAAACTGTTCTTTTTTGCAGATGACATGACTGTCTATGTAGAAAGTCCCAAGGAATCTACCAAAACTTTTACAACATAGCAAGCTTGGCAAGTTTGCAGAATACCATATAAACATACAAAAATCAGTTGTGTTTCTATATACTAGCAGTGAATATGGTTGTCAAAATTAAAAATAAAATTCCATTAGCTCAGTTGGTTGGGTATCCAACTTTGGCTCAGGTCTTGATTTTTCAGTTTGTGAGTTCAAGTCCTACATCGTGCTCTGTGCTGACAGCTCAGAGCCTGGAGCCTGCTTGCTTCAGATTCTGTGTCTCCCTCTCTCTCTCCGCCCCTCCCCTACTTATGCTCTGTGTCTCCCTGTGTCTCAAAAATAAATAAATGTTTGGGGTACCTGGGTGGCTCAGTCAGCTAAGCGTCTGACTTTGGCTCAAGTCATGAGCTCACAGTCTATGAGTTCAAGCCCCGCATTGGACTCTCTACTGATAGCTCAGAGCCTGGAGCCTGCTTGCTTCAGATTCTGTTTCCCTCTTTCTCTTCCTCTCCCCTGCTCATGCTTACTCACTTGCTCTCTTTCTCTCAAAAATAAATAAATGTTTAAAAAATTAAATAAACAAAAAAGTAAACATTAAAAAATTAAAATAAAATACCAATTAGAGTTGCTCAAAAATGAAATACATGGGGTAAATCTATTAAAACATGTAAATGACTTGTATCCTGAGAACAACAAAACACTAATGAAAGAAATCAAAGAGGATCTAAATAAGTGGAGAATCCAACAAATGATGTGCCTGGGCAACTGAACATCCGCAGGCAAAAAAAGGAACCTCAATCCAAGTTTTACAGCTTATACAAAAATTAACTCCAGATGGATCATGGTCTCAAATGTCAAACATAAAAACAATGAAGACTTAGGAAAAAATATAAGAGAAAACATTTGGAATGTAGAGCTAGGTAGAAAGTTCTTATACTCAGCACCAAAAGCACAATCTATAAAAGAAAAAATTGATAAGTTGAATGAACAATCTATAAAAGAAAAAATTGATAAGTTGAATGACATTAAAATCTTTTATGCTAGAAAACAAAACAAAACAAAAAAACAGTTAAGAGAATGAAAAGATGTTACTGAGTAGAAGAAAATATTTGCAAATCACATATCTGACAAAGGACTAGTATCTATAATGAATAAAGAACTCTTAATATTTAACAGTATAAAACCCAGGGGCACCTGGGTGTCTCAGTTGTTTAAGTGTCTGACTTCAGCTCGAGTTATGATCTCACTATTCGTGGGTTCGAGGTTGTGTGGGGCTCTGTGCTGACAGCTTAGAGCCTGGAGTCCACTTGGAATTCTGTGTCTTCCTTTCTCTCTGCTCTTCCCCCACTCATGCTCTATCTCTTAAAAATAAATAAATACTTTTAAAAAATAAAAAAATAAAAGTGTCTGACTCATGACTTTGGCTCAGGTTATAATCTCATGGTTCGTGGGCTCAAGCCCTGCATCTGACAGTGCAGAGCCTGCTTGGGATTCTCTGTCCCTCTCTCTCTGCCCCTCCCCTAGTCTCTCTCTGTCTCTCTCTCTCTCTCAAAATAAATAAATAAACTTAAAAGATAGTATAAAACCCAAATGCTCCAATTAGAAAATAAGAAAAACATGAACAGACATTCACCAAACACAATATTTGAATGACAAATAAGCACATGAGAAGATATTCCACATCATTAGCTATTACGTAAATGCAAGTTAAAACTGTGAGCTATAAGTACACACCTATCAGAATAGCTAAAATAAAAATAGTGACAATACCAAACACCATAGAGGAAATAGAAGAACTGAATCACTCATACATTCCTGGTGAGACTATGAAATGGTACGACCACTCTGGAAAATCATTTGCAAGTGTCCTAAAGTACTAAATATACAACCACTGTACAATTTAGCAATCACATTTTCCAGAGAAATGAAGATTTGTGACCACACAAAAACCTATACACAAATGCTTCTACTAGCTTTATTTACAATAGTCAAAAACTAAAAACAACCCAGGTGTCTTGCAGTGAATGAATGGTTAAACAGTCTACCTCCATACCATCAAATATTGCTCAGCAAGAAAAAAGAAGCGACTATTGATGCATGCAACAACTAGGATGAATCTCCATATTCATTGCAGATTATTCTAAGTGAAAAAAATGCAAGCCTAAAAGGTCACATGTTACATTAATGTAACACTCTTGACATGACAAAATTATAGAAATAGAGAACACACTGACAGACAAACATAGAATCAATGTTAATATTTTGATTGTGGTATTACGCTGTAGTTGTGCAAGTTGTTACCATTAGGGAATGCTGGGTATACCATATCTCCGGTATTTTTTCTTACAACTGTATGTGAATCCACAACTATCTCAAAAAGTGAAATAAAAAATGATTGAGGATTATAAACTGTGCCAAAAGTCCCACAATAAAGCAGGTCCACAGTAAAAGACCTTGTGACTTCCAGGTCAATGTATAGACTAAATCAGCTTGAACCCTCACATTCAAGATTTGGGCTTAGGCTTGATTTAGGAGTGGCTTGATTTGTGAGTTTTCAGACAGGTCTAGACAGCCTACTTCCTCTCTTCCCATTTATTAATCTCCTATGTAGAGAATTTGATTTATATTCACTGTAGGATTAGAGGAATGTTTTTGTTCGATTTATATTGTTAATAAATCTGTCTACCTACAGCACTCCAATACTAAAACAAAACAACTATGATTGGAAGCAAAAAGTGATATTTTGCAAGGCAAAATAGGTCATATAAATCTTTTCAACTTGATTGTGTGGGAAACAATACCTGTGAGCAGCTTCCCCTAAACTGTCACAAGAAAATGTCAGAGAGAACAAAAGCACAACCATAAAGCAAAATAATTTAGGAATTTGATTGAAAAAAAAATTCTGTTTTGCAAAGGACATACTGAACAAAATGTAGAGGTAGATTAAGGACTACAGGAAGATATTTGTGACTACTAAACAGACAAGGAGCCAACATTTGGAATACATTTGTGATTACCAATCACTCAGAAAATTCCAGGGAAGGTACAGAAGATGAGCAAAGGATATGACAAGTATTAACAGAAACCTTAACGGTTAAAACATATATAAAGAGCTGTCCAAATTTATTAATAACCGGAGAGAAATGTGAATTTTAATCAATGAGATACCAGCTTATACCCATGAGAAAGGCAAAAATAGAAAGATAATATAAAACTTGGTGGGGATTTTGGGTAACAGGAACCCTCTTGTACTGCTAGAGGGAATGTAGATTGGTACAGCCATTCTAGACAATGATTTGTCAGTGCTTAATCAAATTAGGTACTCACAGCCCAATGATTCAGCCAGGACAATCATGGATATGCATGAGGATGTAGAGGAATCAGAGTATCCATCACTTGGGGGGAATGAGAAGTGAAATGTGGTGCTTGCACATCTTGGAGCACTATGTAACATTTAGAAGCAAGGAACTTGATGTACGTGTAATAGCACAGACAGATCTTAAAAACATGGTACTGAGTAAGAAAAGTAAGTTATAGAATGGAGCCATGAGTATATATATTTATATAATGTTTTAAAATATACACTCCAACAACAGTACTTTCTATAACATTGCATACAAACTCAAGAAAACTATCAACTATGCTGGCGAGGATGTGGAGAAACGGGCACCCTCCTACACTGTTGGTGGGAATGTAAACTGGTGCAACCCCTCTGGAAAACAGTGTGGAGGTTCCTCAGGAAACTAACAATAGAACTCCCCTATGACCCAGCAATAGCACTGCTAGGAATTTACCCAAGGGATACAGAAATGCTGATGCATAGGAGCACATGTACCCCAATGTTCATAGCAGCACTCTCCACAATAGCTAAAACACGGAAAGAGCCTAAGTGTCCATCAACAGATGAATGGATCAGGAAGATGTGGTTTATCTGTACCATGGAATACTACATGGCAATGAGAAACAATGAAATCTGGCCATGTGTAGCAACATGGATGGACCTTGAGGGTGTTATGCTGAGAGAAATAAGTCAGGCAGAGAAGGACAAATATCATATGTGTGCACGTATAGGAGGATTAGGAGGAACTTGACGGAGGACCAAGGGGGAGAAGAAGGGCGGAAATGGTGGGGAAAGGGAGAGAGGCAAACCATGAGAGACTCTTGAATGCTGACAAAAACTGAGGACTGATGGATGTGGGGGGAGGGGAGGATGGGCATGGAGGAGGACACTTGTGGGGATGAGCACTGAGTGTTATGTGGAAACTAATTTGACAATAAACTATTTGTAAAAAAACAAATAAATAAATAAATAAATAAAGTTAAAAAAAATAAAATAGGAATAATGATTTCTATACAATAAGAGTATTATAACAGCACGCGGCACATGGAAAAGTGTTGAGTACTGTGGTTAGAACAATGACAAAAGGGGAAAGTAGCATGAGGCTGGGGAAGAGTAGGTGGGGCCAAATCACACAGTCTTGGTGAGAAGAAACAGGAGCAGACTAGGTCTTTTTAAAGATCTCATTGGCTGTAATAAGGATGACTGATGGGGGTGTGGTGATGAATGCAGACATAACAGCAGGCCAGTAAGAAAGCTTCTGTGGTGTGTGGCTTAAAAGGAAGAAAAGGTCAATGTAAATAGTGCTGACGCTTTGGATAATGTTTATACATCATTACTCTACAGGTCTAAGATTTCAATTTTATCACTAATAAAACTTAAACGAAAAGCCAAAAAAAAAAAAAGAAAGCTATCAACTATATTTGTGTTATTGCCTGGGGTGGGAAAGAAAATAGGGGTAGTGTGTAAATAAATAAGCAAAAAGGGGCTTTGTATAGACTGTTGACATTGATGAGATTATGCCTTGCAATGAGTAGGACGACAAGATGAGGAAGTAATGGAAGGCTGGTGGTATGTGAAATTGAAAACTGTAAACATCAGCTTAGTGGAACTGGTAAATTAAAAAAGACACATTAAGGATTGCACAGTTCAGTGCTTTCCTTTTTTCTTAGGACAGGGTCCTTATCCCATAGTTTTGCTCAAGTTCAGGGCTGTCAAGGCCACGGATCAAGTGGGAAAATCTTCCTAATAATTGTAATTTAGTTAGTAGACCCAATTGGGTCTCACACTTCCATCCAAGGTCTACTGGCAATGGTTCCATTTTAACTTTATTACTCAAATTGTTTGTAACTGGATGGGGGAGAAGGGTGCCATTTATGAGATCAATCTAGGCGGCTGTAGCTGTCACAGGTGCACAAATAGCCTGAACTGTGTTGTTTTTATTATTTGGCAACCAATTTTCCTACCATCCTACTCACCTAGATCAAGGTACTGCAGACTGGACTTTGGCAGAGTAGTGTACTGACTTGAGGAGTAAAAGTAAACCATTGGAGTGGAATGAAGTCATTATCAGAGTTTCCTATCAGAGCCTTTTGACTCAGGTTTGTGTGTAAAATGAAGTGTACAGATTAAGCAAGCTTGCTTATCAGGTCTCACTGGTTACTTCCAATCATCACTAAGTTCCTAGGGTGTGGTACAGCAGGAAAAAATGCAAAGGGGGCTGCAAGCATGCTGGGAAAAACAGACCACAAAGGAGGTAGCAAGGGAACCAAACCGCATATAAAAACCTTAGTAGTTGTGAAGTGCCTCATGCACCGCAATAACTAATGTTCCTGAATCTTGGGACAAAGGTGATTTCTGCTCAATATATTCTGTTCAATTAGCCAAGAATATATCTGGTGCAATTTTAATAGGTTGTCATTAAAAATAAAAAGACATTTGAAATGGTTAACCGCAGCTGTTTGAAAAATCACTAATGTGCCACACCCAATTCTCCAGTGTTGTTCGATGAGTTATATATGATTTGATATTACTATTTTAAAATAACTAGTATATTTACAAAGTCTATTTCTTGTACTTTTTAAAAATGTGCACCTTATTACTCTCTGCAGTTATCTAAGCAATAAACCCAACTTATTATTATGAGTTCCAAGGTCTTTTCTAAAACTAGTTGAACAGGTTAAGTGCTTTAAACAAAGAAGTGTCTTCAACTCAAGCCATTATTTTGAATACTCTATTGCTTTACAGAATGTTGGGAATTTGCAGTGTGTGTGTATTGTAGTATGCAATTGTATGCTTTGGTCAGAAACACACAGTGAAACAGTAATCTGTAACAAATTTGTATTACATACATAAGTAGGTTTGCAGAATTTCTTCCCAAGGTAGAATAATAATGACTTAATTTCTACAGCTCCAGTTTGAGGAAATTGTGGCCTTATAAATCTTTGGCTGACAATAATGTTTCTAGTATGGTAAAAACCCACATTTTGTAGTGTCTGTGCTCTGATATTCGCTGAGATCCTCATGTCTTTCTTCACACTGAATTACAAGGAATTTTTATGAATAATCATCTTTATAATATAGAATAGAAATCTTCTGGGAATGATTTGTCACATAAATTCCAGAAGCCAACATAAACAAAAATTTTAGATTATTTTTTTCTGCTTAAAATGCCATATGGGATAAATTATAAAAAGATAAAACATTTCAGAAGTATAAGACAGAATGTTTTCTTCTTAATTTCTTTCCCTCACGAGATAACCATTGTTACATTTTTGTGTGTATTTCTTCAGAACTTCCAGAATTGAGCCTTCATCTTGCCACAGGAATGTTATTATTTAAGTATAATTATTATATCACGACTCTATTGACCGCCATATAGGTAAACTTTCAAAATGTTAAAATTTGGTTTAACATATGTAAAGTTATGATCAAGACTGAGGAATCATTTTACAGCATTAGACTTGACTCATTTTAGATCCCATACTTTTGTACAAGAAGAGCTGGTTAGGCCTGTTTTTCTCAGTTCCCACAATCTTACTGGCTCAATCCAGCTTTGTGCAAAATTGTTATACACCCAGTTAAAACTTGCTTTTGCATTACAGTTTACTTTTAATAATTCTAGGATAAGTTACTTTTTGACTTCTTTAATGTGTAGGAAAGGAGTGAGCTAGTATAGGTTCTGGTTATTTAAACTTTGAGGAAAGCAATAACTGCTTTTGTCAAAATAAGAAAAGCTTTCGGGATGGTTAGTTCTTTTTGTTCTGGATGGATACAAAACCTTAACAGTTTGTCATGTTATACTTTCTAGTAGATTAAAGAGGTACATAACTGATCTCTGTTGATTCGTAACCAAAATTCTTGGCATATCAAGTGGGGATGGGTGCATATATGTAGGACAGTAATTTTCAATTTTATATTTCTAATTATCAATGCTTAATTAAAGTGAAAAATTACCAAATAAATGCACAAAAGTGCTCATTAAATGAATGGATAAATAAATGGCTTTTACAAGGATGTTATTATAATCTTTTCTCATCAACAATTGAAAAGACAAATGGTTCTAAGTTCACTCATGAATTCATTCACTCATTTGTTGTTTGGTTGGTGCATCCAACCATTCATCCATCTATCCATCTTTCACCATCTTCTCAAAACATACCTTTTGAACACCTCCTCTGGAGATGACCTTGTGAGAGAATTAAATAACAGACAAAAAAATCACATAAAACATCAATGGCATTCCCCGAAAGCTAATCATCAACATTCTAGTTAAAATTCTTTGAGTGGATTTTTTGGGTAATATTTCTTTAAAAAGGGGGGGTGTAAAAAAATGGATTTATATAGGCCTGAAGAGAATTGCCTCAGGAACTAAAATTAGAGGTAGAAATGTATACCCCACCCTGGAAGAGCTTGATTAAGTAGGTCTGAATCTACTGATTACTATGAGTTCTTGATCAGACTGCTCTATTTTCAATGCTGGCTTCCTCATCAATAATAGAGATATAATGAAACCTACCTGCCAAGATTATTCAGGAATATTAAGTGAGATACTACACATGAGAGCCTCTGCAATTCCAAAGTGTGATACAGTTCTAAGGTATTAGTGATTATTAACATACCTCAATGAGGTAAAAATATTTTCAGAGGTATAGAGACTTTTTCTTAGTGTTTGCAAATGGCATTCTGTTCTAAGGTAATCAGTCAATTTTCATGACACAGGATAAATTCATATGTAACTATCCTTTTATTTGATTCAAGTGTGGAGTGAGGGGAAGTCTGAGAGTAGGGAAAGATGGGTAGAGGAGAGAGAAGGTGCAGAAATGTGGGGTGAGAAACCAGGAGTGAACACTACGAGATGGTGTGGAGTGGTATCTTGAACGGAGCTATTCCTACCCTGGATAGTCTTGTGCTCATGATCCTTTTGGGGCTGACCTATCTTCTCAGTCATCCTGAGAGCCCATGGACATTTTCAAAGTACATTTTAAATCCCAGAACATTAGCTCTAAAAGAGAATGCACAGTTATCCATTCTAATCTTCCCATTTTGGGAAGAGGAAGTAGTATAGAGAGGTTAAAGTGAGTTGGTCAAAGTCACATAGCCTGTTGGTGCTAGGAGCATATGATAATTTGACATAAGTTGATTTGACACGGGCCATCTTAGAATTCAAAAAACTAAATTACTCAACTTTTATCTGTTCGGGTTTTTTTTGTTTTTTGTTTTTTTTTAAAATAAGATGCACATCGGACTTGGGGGCTCATCCTATGCCCGAATCACCCTGGTGTCAGGATCAGTGAGGAGCTGGGGCAGGTGGGGCTTAGGCACATGCTGCCAGAACATGTGATCAGCACTAGTATGTTGACCACACTTGCTTCTCCAAGAATGGCCCTCATTCTTTGAGAACTCTCTTATCTCTCCAATAAGTTACATCTCACATTCCACAATTTCATTTTTTGTTACAACATTTTTATTTATTTTCAATTAATGAATGTATTTGCTCAACAAAAGAAACCAGTCTAATTTCCACTTGGCGTTCCAATGCCTGCCTTACTCACAACCAGCCTTACTTGATTGGATATAGATAAGACAGACGATGGTGTGAGAGATATCTGGACCACAGTCTGATCTTTTAGTCTCAGCTCCAGACTGTTCAGAAAATCCATAGTTCAACACCATCATTCCTTTCAGTATTTGATGATATATGTTTTACTTAAAACTATCAAATACCACTTTAATGTTGGTTTGACCAAACTCCTTGCAACATATGTTTTTAAAAAGCAACTTTACTGCCTTAAAAATACAAAAGCAATAGATTTATAAAAATTCAAACAACAACATAGAAATGAATAAAGTAGAAAGAGCCTTGAAATAGGGCAAAGTTAGAAAAGGATAAGAGTCAGGGATATCTATAACAAAAAATAATGTGGCTACTATTAAAAAAACAACAATAACAGAATATGACAAGTTTGGGTGAGGATGTGGAGAAATTGGAACTCTTGTGCTCTGTTGATAGAAATGCAAAGTGGTGTAGCCACTATGAAAACCAGTATGCAATTTCTTCAGAAAAAAAAAAACAACCCAACAGAATTACTATATGATCCAGCAATCCTACTTCTGAGTATGTATCCAAAAGAATTGAAAACAGAATCTTGAAGAGATATTTGCCCACCATGTTCAGGGCAACATTATTCCCAACAGCCAAGAGGTGGAAGCAAATTAAATGTCTGTCTACAGAGGACTAGATAAAGAAAATGTGACATGATAGAGGTGCTAGCTAATACTATGATGGAAATCATACTTCAGTGTTTGAATGTATCAAATCAATATGTTGTATACCTTGTGATGTCAATTATATACCATGTTACATGTCAATTATATACTATGGTATATGTCAATTATATCTCAATAAAAAAAGAAAATGTGGTATAATCATACAATGGAATATTATTCAGCCTTTAAAAAGAAGAAAATTCTATTGTATGTTACAACATAGATAGACCTTGAGGACATTATGCTAAGTGAAATAAGCCAGCTACAAAAAGACAAATGCTGTATGATTCTATTATACGAGGTATCTAATGTAGTCAAATTCTTAGAAACAGAAAGTGGAATGGTGGCTGCCAGGGTTTGGGGCAGAAAGGAAAAGGGGAGTTGTTTAATCGGCACAGAGTTTCAGTTCTGCAAGAAAGAAAAATTCTAGAGGTCTGTTGTATAACAGATAACACTACTGCACTGTTCACTTACAAGCAGTTAAGATGGTAAATTTTATGTTATGTGCTTTTTTTTTTTACCACCACAAAAAGGTAAATAATTGAAACCTAGATATCTTAAAACAACAACAATAACAAAACCCAATGATTTTATTTTAATGGAGGGCAAGTGTTCTACCTTAGTAGTTCAGGGTTGAGGCTACAGGTGTCAGCTTTCTAATTTGGGAGGTAGGATCTATGTCACTCTGCCGTGCTGCCTCTTGGGGTAGAGATATAAGCTGCCATCATCCTTTGTGTGAGGAGTCCTAGGATAGCCATGTGCTACAGGAGAATTAGGATCGGGTTCAATCCACATTCTGCATCAGGTAAGTTACTGAGTCTTCCAGCCTCAATTTCTTCATCTGTACCTGTGAATAATGTTTGCTTTTCAATGTTGTGAGGATTAAAAGGCTAGCCTTCTTAATAAAGAATTCAATAAGTCAATAAGTGGTAGCTATTATGACTGACACCTTCAGGCAATTCTAGTTTGACATCCAGGGTCTCTAAATGGAACACTGATTCTTAGTGGTGGGAACAGGCAATTCCAGGGAGTTCCTGGGAACAAACCCACATGAGCTCAGAAAGCTGGCTTTGCATTTCAGAACAACCAAATTATCTTAGCAGGCAAATTATCTTAATGGGCCTTTGAAATCTGTTATAAAGGTGAGCAACCATCCCTGTAAGAAACTTCAAAAGCATAGCTCTCAAAAGCATCATTCATATCAGAAGAGTGCTTGTACCTCCTATTCTATCAAACAGGAAGTTATTATACAAACTTCAGGATCTATTGGGAAACTAAGTTTGTAAGAAGGAAGTCTCCGACCTCTTGTAGAAGAGAGAGTAATTGGGTCAACTAAAGTGCAATCCATCACTTCACATGTATCAGGCAATACGGTGTGGAGAATATATCATTTAGGGCAGACAATACATTTATTTTTTCAGGAAAGCAGCTTCCACATCCTAGGTATATTTTATTTTTATTTATTTTTATTATTCTATTTTATCTTATTTACATTTTATATCTCAAAGATCCTCTGCAACAAGTGGATTACAGTCCTGGAGGGCACCTGTTAATACTAAAAACAATATTAAAAACAAACAAAAATGAGTGTTTAATCTAATCGCAATCATTCAGTGGTTGTGTTTAGAAAAGTTGTAGAGGTGGGCATTCAGAATCTCAAAACAAAAATTTATAGAACACAGTAAGAATTGAAACATATGCTATTTTATTCTCTCTTAGGTTAGAGTCTTACTGTCTACAGTATATTTGACTATATTTGAACTTCAGCAATACCAATAAATGGCTGAGTCAGCATGGACAGATAGAAGACGAACAACTAAGATTAGGACCAAAGACTCCTAGAAAAAGACAGATTTCAACATGAAGAGCTCTTGGATATCAGACTGTTTTTTAATCTGTAGATATTGTGACTTGACATCAAAAAGGAAGAGAGTGAATATATGTCACAAGATTCATATGTAGACTGCATTTTTTTTTTCCTCCTTTGCTAATATGTCTTTACTCAGCTTTGAGTCTATAGTGCCTTCTTATTAACAGAAGGTGAACACTGACCTAAAGTACCAGTTAGAACCTGTAACAGGAAAGTTATATTTATCAATAATTTCAGTATTTTCATGAAGAAGAAAGTGTCCTTTTCTTTTCATGCAAAAGAAACTAGCCCACCCTTCCCTTTATCCTTACTTTTAATGATGCAAATAAATAATAAGACAGTTTCCAAATTCCAAGTCTGCTGTTATTTGTAGGAAAAGTTATACATTTTCTTCATATTTCTTTTTTAATGTAAATGCAGAAATATATATAATTTATGAATATCAGGGCTGTAAACAGTGGGATTTTGCTAATGAAGCCAATGCAAGTTGAAGGTAATTGTTTTTGTGCCTATTTCTCAGATAGGTAACTGTTAAGAACATTCTAGAAGACAAGTTCAGCATTCAATGAAAGGTTGTACTAGAATCACATTCTCTTGGTTTAAGAATTTTAACATACTCATGTGTCTAGATTGGGTGTAGAGCATGTTAAAGTAATTTATTTCTAAAAATCAAGTATTGAAGCTAGTGAACAACTGACTTAAAAAGTAAAGGAGATTTGATATTATCCTTATAATATTCCTGTCACTCACCTGAATTTTAAATACCTTGCTGAAGAGAAGGAAAAAGGGTAAAGTTACATTTCATGAAAAATACTATAGGCGTAGTATCTGAAAATGTGACCTGTTCAATTTTTCAGTGGAAAAAGGCATAAAACACTGAATTTTGTGATTTCTAAGGCTCATAATTCTACAATTCTATCAGCTGTAATTAAGAAAAAAATTTTTAGGGTTGCCTGGGTGGCTAAGTGGGTTGAGCATCTGACTTTGGCTTAGGTCATGATCACATAGTTTGAGTTTGAGCCGCGTTGGGCTCTGTGCTGACAGCTCAGAGCCTGGAGTCTGTTTCAGTTTCTGTGTCTCCCTCTCTCTCTGCCCTCCCCCCCTCGCTTGCACTCTGTCTCTCTGTCTCTCTCTCTCAAAAATAGATAAACATTTAAAAAAATTTAACTTTAAATCAATAGCCTTTTAATAAATAGCCTTTGAAAACTTTTTGATTGAATTTGCATTTTTTATCTTAAATTTATGGTTTGGAGACATCGATGGTTAAAGCATGTGATGCTGTTTGCCAGTATAAAACAAATTCATGGATCTCACAAGTAGTTGGTTGGACTTACTCATTTTCCTATGATGAGGTTTTATTAACACAGCTTTTACTTCAATTCTGTTTGGGTTTATGAGTGTCATAGTGCCACCCTGTGGACATGAGGCTTTTCAGCTCTTAGGAAGGACTTCATAATTAGTACTCCATTTAAAAATAGGCAGGCCCTATCTATTGTAACAAATGTACCACTCTGGTGGGGGATTTTGATAATGCCAGAGGCTATGCATGTATGGGGGCAGATGGTATATGAGAAATCTCTGTACCTTCCTCTTAATTTTGCTATGAACCTAAAATGACTCCAAAAAATAAAGTCTTAAAAATATTATATGCCTATATATATATCCCACAATATATCTATATATCTATATCTATGTCTACATCTATATCTATACACACATACAGTCTGCATTATATGTATAATGTATTATTTATAATATATATATAAGTGCCTAATATATGCTTTAAACTTAATACATAATATACGTACGCTTTAAGCTTAAAATTAATATATGTGAAATTTTGAGACATTGTTCATTATATAGGAAATAAAACAGTAATTGTTTCCCACTAAAATGAAACTCTTTAAAGTAACAGATACTGCATAAGACAGTTTTTAAAACTATAACTATACCTTCACCAGAAACCATAAAACTCATCTCAGGAGATGGGCTTTTCTAGAATTACCTTCTGAACTAAGTTCAGTCTAGGAAGACCAACTGTCCTGGTTTGCCTGGAACTAAATATTTTCCCAGATCATAGTACATTCAACACTAAAACTGGGGAAATTCTAGAGAAACCAGGAAGAATGGTTCACACTAAGTATGACACACAGATTGCTGTCTTGCCTAAGGATTGCAGCCTTCTTTGTTTCTAGCCATTTGTCACAGACTTAAAGGAGTTCACAGTGCCCTCTTTAGGGTAAAGGGAAAGTCTGTTGAATTAAAGGTAAACGGAGCCAATGTCTGGAGCAGCATTATTCATAATGGTCCCAAAAGCAGAAGCAATCCAAAAGTCTGTCAACTGTCAAGTGGATAAATGAATGTGGTATATTCATAAGATAGAATATTATTCAGCAATAAAAACAAATGAATACTGATACATGCTACAAAATGGATAAACCTTGAAGACAGTACCCTAAGTGAATAAAAATGGTCACAAAAAGCCACATGTATTATTTCCATTTATATGAAATATTCAAATTAAGGAAATCCACAGAGATAGACAGTAGATCAGTGGTTGCTAGGGGCTGGAGGGAGGAAGAATGAAGGGATAAAAGATAAGAGTTTCTTTTTTGCATGATGAATGTTCTCAGATTAGATAGTGGTAATGATTGCACAGTTCTGTAACTATACTAAAAGCCATTCAATAGCACACTTTAAATGGGTGAGTTGTATAGCAGGTGAATCACATTTCAGTAAAGCTGTTTTTTTTAAAAAACGTAAATAGGTCCTTGGTGTCAGGGTTCTACTGTAGCAGCCTGTTGGCAAAAACTATGAAGAGTGTTTTGTAAACATCTGAAAAATCAATTTATATGTAAGTTTCTATGATTAACTCCTATCAGGTCTATAAAACTAACTTTTAAATGATTGAAGAGAGTAAAGAAGCCGTCAATTTCAGATGCTACCTTTACCTGTGTGGAATTTTGGAGATTTAGCATCAGATACATCTGGGTATGACTGGCTCCATCACCTAACTCTTGAAGCCTCAGTTTCGTCACCTATAAAATGGGTTGACAACGTGTTCATCAAGTTGAGCTGTAAGGAGGAAAGAAACATAGGTGTTGGGTGAGGCGGTTGGCTTCCTGAGGCAGGATTCTCACAGCTGCCTTTTGTACCTTTCCTGTTGTTGTCATTCCAGGTGTGACCAAGTGCTGAGTCATGGGGAAGATAGGAGAGCCTCCCCTTTCAGGCCACATGGGGCTTTTGACCTTTAAGGGGGTTGGTGGCTGTGGTCTGAGTATGTTGATAAGCTCCTCAGAGCTGCCCTTCATCAGAAATTCAAATCAGTGGGGCACCTGAGTGGCTCAGTCAGTTAAGTGCCTCACTCTAAATTTCAGCTCAGGTTCCGATCTTGCAGTTTGTGAGTTCAAGCCCCATATCAGGCTCTGTGCTGACAGTGCATAGTCTGTTTAAGATCGTCTCTCTCTTCCTCTCTGCCCCTTCCCTGCTTGTGGTCTCTCTCAAAATAAAAATAAATAAATAAAAGAAGTTCAAATCAGTAGATTGTCACTGGGACAGCTTTTCACCCCAAACTTTCTGTGAGAAAGGGCTCCTGGAGGAGTAGCTCCTGAGAGAAGCAATCTCATTAAAAAAAATTTTTTTTTAACATTTATTTATTATTGAGAAACAGAGACAGAGCATGAACAGGGGAGGGGCAGAGAGAAGGGGAGACACAGAATCCGAAGCAGGCTCCAGGCTCTAAGCTGTCAGCACCGAGCCCTAAACACGGCTCGAACTCACAGAGTGTGAGATCATGACCTGAGCTGAAGTTGGAGGCTTAACCGTCTGAGCCACCCAGGCACCCCAAAAACAATCTCATTTTAAATATAAGGCAAAAGATAGTGGTATCAATCACAAAATACCTAGTGGCTGGTCACAAGAAAACAAAGATGAAGGAAGAACAAATTAGTCTAAGCAGAAAGAAGCAGTTCCTTCAGGAAGATTTATTCATAAGGCAGGCAGCCAGTGCCTCTAAAGCACCAACTGTCACAGAGCTGGCACACAGGACTTGCTTACCTGAGGTGAACAAACCATTTAATTTATAACAATGGGCTTTTGGGATGGAGGGCAGACTTCTATGCAATATTTGTCATGTCCTCTGTTACTGCCTTTTTTCATTTTCCTCAATGATTTCCTCCTTCAAAATTCCCCTCATCCAAAGTCTCTGGGGTGGTAAATCTCTGAGGAGAATAAAACTGAATATTTTTAAAAATGCCTTAGACTGACTTTAACTCAGATGCCTTAGACTTGGTGTTACCATACCAAGATTTTTTTTTGTTGTTGTGCTTGAATCAGAGCCTTTCTTGAGAGTTATAAATGTTACGGGGATTTATAAGGCATTTTGGAGGAGAGCTCCTGTGTGGGAGAACCAGCCATGGATTTAAACAGTTCAATCAATTTCAGGAGGGGACAATGAGAAGGACTTCTGGCTACGACCATCTATCCTGATGCTCAGCATGGGAGTTGGGGAGGGCAGTACAAAGTCTCGATCTGGTCCTGGGTCATCTTCTGCAGGTCAGAAGGAAATCATGCAGATCTCACCTGTGAGGCTCCGGGGAGCTCAAGGGATGACTGTTGGAGTTCTAGCTCATAGAGGGGAGAAAACTAAGTAAGTAGAAAATTGACCTAAGAACAAGGCAGCAGAGGGAAACTGCTGAAATTGTATTTCAAATAGGACCCAATTTTGGAATTTGTTATTATATTTAACTTTGAAAAATCTCTGTAAAACCCAATGAATTTTTTTAAAAAATAGTGTCACTTAAAAGTTTCTTCTAGTTAATAGTTATACTAATAGCTGATCTCTCATCTCTGTCTCTGTTTGACATACACACACACACACACACACACACACACACAAACACACACACACAGGGGGCCTAAAAACCACATGAATAACTTTAAAAAGTTTTTAAAGTTTGTTTATTTTTGAGGTGGGAGGGGCAGAAAGAGAGGGAGAGAGAGAATCCCGAGCAGGCTTCTTACTGTCAGCACAGAGCTCAGTGCGGAGCTCAATCCCACAAACAGAGATCATGACCTGAGCCAAAATTAAGAGTCAGACACTTAACTGACTGAGCCACCCAGGTGCCCCTACATGAATGGCTTTTTAATGTATTTTTAAATAAATACTTACATATTGAACAGGTACTGGATTTAAGCATATGACACTGGTAATTTTTAAGGTCAAAATATTCAAATATCAGCCATTCCACATGGTTGAACCTATGGTTAAAATTGTTCAAGGAATCAGTGAAAACTCTCCTACTCTCAAGGGATTAATAATTTACTATGGAATGCAACCTTTACACAAATTATTAAAGAGTAATCAGTCAACAAATAACTACAACTGTGTCGACTCCAAGCCAAACAACAGCAACAACAAACCCACAAAAACAAAAAACAAAACAAAATCATGCAAGGAGCCACAGGCCAGTGCAATGAAGAAACCAAACCCAGTCTTGGGGGTCAGTGAAGGTGCCCCTGGGAAAGTGATATGAGGGATGGGTGGGATAAGTCAGATGGAGACAGGCGTGGGTCTTCTGGGCAGTGAAGACCGATGAGGGAAGACCTATGGGAAAGAGAAGAAACCAGAAGGAGTTCTGGCTGGTTGGAGGGTGAGGTAGGAGAAGGAAAGCAGAGGGAGAGAAGTCCAGTAAATAGACTGAGGAGATCTTTGCTAACACATACATTTTAGGGATTTTAGACAGGAATTGTCATAAGGTAAACTGAGGCATATTAACAATTTTAAGAGTTTATCGGGGTGAATATAGATTCTAATCAGGCTGTGTGGGGCTGGAAGTGGTTAGGAGCACTCTGCCAACAGGAATTAGGGAAAGTTCTTATGTAGAGAAGGTGTAGAAGCAAAGCAAGGAAATTAATTAAACAGTTGCTGTAATTGGGAAAGGGCTAATTGGTTGTTCATTCATGACTGGTTGCCCCTAGGTTTCAATTTCTTAACATTGAGGCATTTATAGGCTTAGGTTCCGGTTTCCTTATTTAAGCAACTAAAGCGTTAGAGCGACTTCAGTCTAATGGCTTCCTTATTTAATTAATTTAACAATCCTAAGGGAAATGGGAAGGCACCAAAGTGGCGTAAGCAGGGGAGCAACTGAGTTTTACACTGCGTATTGGTATAGAATTAGTTACAGCAGACTGTCTTGTCCACATTTCCAAGTGCTGCAATAAGGTCTGAACAGAATGAAGTGTCCAAAGTCTGAACTGGCGTCTGGTGACCCAGGCATTGGGAGTAGAGAACCTGTGCGTCCGGCCTTCCAGACAGACCGTCCGCTCCTCGTGAGGGCGATGCTTGAACAGGGAGGCAGCTTTCTCACCACAGCCCTCCCAGTTGGGTCACTTGAGATTCATTTACAGGCTCTCTTGTTCCTCTGAGCAACTATTACTATTTCGTTTCCAGAGGAACAGATGGAAGTAGAGATTGAGCATGGAGGTGGCATAAGGAAGACATCACAGTTCTCTTGTAACACACTTGAAATAAATTGCTTGGAGTGGATTGCTGGACTCTTGAGAAGAACCCTGAAAACAACTGGGCCAGGGTTTTGGAGTGAATATTTCAGTGAGAATTCAAGGCAGATGTAAAAGCAACTGGAAAAAGCACAATAATGACTACAGGAGTTGGTCTGCTTTGTGCAATCACACTACATGTAATATTAGAACACACCGCCATCTTGGCTGAAGACAGTGCACTGTGGTTGGATAAGAATGTTTAATATCTGGGACAAATCTTACTGGTAAATAACAGCCCTGTGCTCCTGAGGCTTAATTAGGACTCATCCTTCCCATGTGGGTGGAATAAACTACCAGGGAAAATACTGAGTTCTTACTTTGAATTTTTGACATCAGAACTCTTCCCATTTGATACCCATAGTCATCACCCACACACATTTCTGTATCACCTGCAAGATGAAAGTGGAGCAAGGGCTTCATTTTATCTGTTATGATTTTATAGTCTTACTTATTTTTTTCAATATTTTTATTTATTTCTAGGAGAGAGAGAGAGACAGCGTGAGCAGGGGAGGGTCAGAGAGAGAGGGAGGTAGTCTTACTTTTGTTATAGTGTATCAATACTCTTTAGAAGCTCTTGACTAAGAATCAGAATAAGAAACTGGAAAATGTTTTAACACAAACATGATCTCACTTGAAGAAATCTGAAACGAGGTAGGTCCAGTGTCCATTCAATTTTTCACTGCCTTTTATATTAAAACATGTAACAGAGTAAAGTGCTAATCTGGCATGAATTTTAAAGTCAAATTGGAGATACAAAGAAAATTTGAGCTCACGAGAAGCTCAAAGCTCAAAACTCAAAGCTCAAGTCCTGTGATGGCCATTATCCCCACTTAACTCATTAATTGTACTTTGCTGTCAGGGTTCTCCCAGGGAAAAGATTAAAAAACACAGGGCATGGAGATCTTGTGGATGTGGTGGTCTAAATTATGTTCTTAAATATATTTTTAGTGGTACTAAATTATACTATTTAATACATTTAATAATATTTGAGTATATTATATATTATACTAATTGTTATGCTACAATTAATCCATTATAAATTATATTTTAGTAATAAAATATTTTTAAAATTCAATTTAAATATAAATAAGAATTAGGAATTTTGATATAATGATTTAAGGATAATAATAATTTAAATAATATTAATTATTTGTTTATTTTTTAAAGTTTATTTCTTTATATTGACAGAGAGTGAGGGAGAGAGGGAAAGAGAGAGAGAGAATCTCAACTCAAGCAGGCTCCACATTGAGTGCAGAGCACGATGTAGTAGGGCTCGAACTCACAAACCGCGAAATCATGCCCTGAGCTGAAGTCAGACACTTTTAACCAACTGAGCCATCCAGGTGCTGCAATAAATATTAATTATTGTAAACGTAAATTATATTATTATAAATCCCCATTTTAGAAAGGGTTTGCAATCGTTTTGCATGTAAAATTTCTTTGTAGCAAAGGATACAATTGGAAACTTTGTCTGACATACTTGTTACAATATTTGCAAATTCAGATCAGTTGATTTAACGAAGAGCTGCAAATCCTTACTAAATCTGAAGCCATGGTTTCCTGTTTCTTCATCCTCCCTGAGTTTAAACTGTGTATATCATTTTAGTAATCTTAAGAACTTCTGAAAGAAAGCACTTTGCTCTCAGCTGTAATCTTTACTTGGAAGCGGTCGAAGTACTCTCTCTGAAAATAGTTGAGGAGATTGAGAAACCTTTTGATTATATATAAATAGCTAAAGAAAACAATTTTGTGCAAACCTTCATAATTTGTGAGCAGATACCCTTTTTTATATTAGCAAAGGTAGTTCACCATTCCAATTAAAATAACAATTTTATATCTCACTTAATAATACACAAAATTATGTAGAGTTTACATAATGCTATAATATCTAAACTAGCCACCTGCAAACAGCCCTCTATTCCTGCATACCTGTCCTTGTTCTCTTTAGAATTTATTACCATATAATAACTTAGCACACGTTTTACCCGTGTACATCTGTTTTGTCCTCCTCTGGCCCCAATCCAAACAACGACAAAGATTTTTATCTGTTTAGTTTACTCTTGTCTTCATAGTGCCTTGCAGATTCTTTGGCAAATAGTAGGTACTCAATAACTGTCGAGTATTCATTTAACAAATCATTATGACCATTTTAACTGGAGCAACCAGAGTATCTTAAGTGACAAAATTCTTAAACATGAAGAAATTGATTAAGAACTTACTACGTGGCAGGTACTAAAACTTTGAGACTGAATCTGTTATCTGTCTTTCCAGACAAGGATGGAAATGAAGTAACTGCCAAGGTCACTAAACTCACAAGTGTAGCCAGGATTGGATATAGGTGTACATGGGAGTCCTTGTTCTAACTACTGTACGTACTATTTCCAGAAGATAGAAAAAGTGTGGGCTTTGGATCTAGAGACCTGTGGTGGGGAAAGAGAAATAAAGTGCATTGGAACCCAATACCATGTGTACCACCTCATAAACTCTCCATCTGTGTTAAGGGTCAAGAACCATTTGCTGCTGTACCATGAACCTCTCTTTACCACTGCAATAATTTTTGAAGCAAGGAAATCTTAAAGATTCCCATTCTTCTCTTTCCTAGATGAACTTTGATGCATTCTTGGGAAGACATTAAATTTTTTTTTAATGTTTTATTTTATTTTTGAGAGAGAAAGAGAGAGACAAGAGTATGAGCAGGGGAGGGGCAGAGAGAGAGGGAGACACAGAATCTGAAGCAGGCTCCAGGTTCTGAGCTGGCAGCATAGAGATGGACACGGGGCTCTAACCCACGAACTATTAGATCATGACCTGAGCCAAAGTTGGACACTGAAACAACTGAGCCACCCAGGCGCACCAAGGAAGACAGTTTTAAGTCTGAAGTTGGTATTCAAAGCTAATTGGTTTTGTGCTCAGACTACTTAATCATAAATGGTCAATAATATAAGTGATTTAATTAATTAGTAGCAGAGTTTCCTTTTTTTCTTCCCCAGTCATTGTTTTCTCAGTATCTGGAATAAGGCCAACGTTCAGATTTTTCTAATGTCACTTAATAATTACAACTATAATCATACATTTCTTAAAATGTGTGATTGCATTAGAAGAAGAAAGTCCTGAGGCTTGGCTCTCATGGGTCAAAGCTCCAGCCTCTCTCCCTTGCCTCCATCTTCCATCAGTTCCCTGCCTTGGTGATCTGCGTGGGTGATTTCCCTGACCTCTGCCCACCATCTGTCCTTGGGCAGTTGTTTTCTTTTCTCAGTCCTGTATTTCCTGGCTGGGGTAAGGGTTTGAAACAGCAGCAACTCTAGCCCAAGAAGATGGTGTCAGTGGTAGGGTGTGGGGGAACATTGTGCAGGGTCGTTGGTGATGCTGTGTGATAAGGGATCCCTGGGCCTCGACACCCCAGGGCATAGAGAAACTTCAGGAAGAACAAAAGTCGCAGCACTCTTGAGGGAGGAGAACTGTGAAAATCCTCCTTAGACTCTGGCTTCATGACATCCACACGACATCCACATCTGGAGGATGGGAGCAGGGAAAAAGTATTAGGGGCCTGACTTTGCATTAGAAAACCTGTTTATTACTGAAGCATTTTACTCCAGGGCTGGCTTTAAGTAAAATGTTTAAGCTGTCATCCAATATCTGGTCTGAACCACTGAAAGTGTCTTCCATGAAGACCTAATGTCTTTTAGCCTATGATCAGATTAAAAGGCTTGAAAATACAAGTATTTTGAAATAATTAAATAAAGAGCAAGGGTTAAGGGGCGCCTGGGTGGCTCAGTTGGTTAAGCGTCTGACTTCAGCCTAGGTCATGATCTCACAGTTCCTGAGTTCCAACCCCACATGGGACTCTGTGCTGACAGCTCAGAGCCTAGAGTCTGCTTCGGATTCTGTCTCCCTCTCTCTCTCTGCCCCTTCCCCACTCATGCTCTGTCTGTCTCTTTCACAAATAAACATTTTAAAAAGTTAAAAAAAAAAAAAAGAACAAGGGTTAAGAAGGCACTGGGTGCCTAGGAGGAGTGTGGGGGGGGGGTGTCCTTCATCTATAGACAGCAGGGTCAGGACAAACCCTAGGGGTGTCAGCACCCTGAACACAAATGTGTTCAGCTAGTGCGTGGCGAGAACCAGGGGTCAAGGAGCACACTATTTGTGAAGATGCAAACCTACAGATGTCTGTCCAAAGTTTATGAAACCCCCCGACTCTCGGCAGAAACTCAATAAATGGCAAGTGAATCACAAGTTCAAAAGGAGAAATACAGCCAAAGTTGATTCTCTGCAGCTCTCATCTATGGAATGATTAAATTCTAGTCAATGATAGGATTGAGAACCCAACCTGGTGACACAGGTGAATCAGCTGTTGAAGGTTCACCTGAGAGAGGTTGAGGGCTGGGGACACAGGGAGTCAGGGGATCAGATGAGGCAGGATGCTGTGAAATGCGTCTAAAGGCTGCAATGGATGTAATACACTCTTACTACAGTGTGTGGCTCATGGACAATATGGGAAATGGAGAAAGTATCAAGAAGACATACTTCTTTTTTTTTTTTTCATAATTGAGACAGCCTCAGAATACATAATAGAGATTTATATACTTCTTTCTACCTAATATTATGGCATGGATTTCCTTAAACCATAAAAAACTCTTCATAGTGATGATTTTTCAAATTTTCTTTTCTCTAGTTTCTTCTCTTAATTTATAGTAAAAATACAGTGGATGCTAGCTATAACACACAAAATATGTGCTAATCAGCTACTTATTTTCTCAGCAAGGCTTCTGGTCAACAGTAGGCTATTAGTAATTACATTTTGGGGGAGGTAAAAGTTACATGCAGATTTTGGATTGTGGAGGGCTCCGGGTGCTCCTAACTCTCATGCTGTCTCAGGGTCAACTGAACGTGCAGAACTCTGGGCTGATTTTTAATGACTGTTCAATAACTCATACAAAGAAAGAGCAACCACTTAAAAAGCCAGCCTTTTAGAATTTATGGCTTTTGAAAAAGCTCCAGAATGAAAGCAGCAGGGAAAAAGGCTCTGAACCACAATAGCAACAATGATAGCAACAGTAATGAAATCCCCTGAGCACTTGGAGGTAAATAAAAGTTTGAGAAGAACAACAGCAACAACAAAAACATAAAACAAAAAAACCCCAAAACCAAAAATCAAAACCAAACCAAAAAAAACCCCAAACCCCCCAAAACAATGAAAACAACTCAGACCCCAAATTATGCCTTTGCATTGTGATTTTATCTTTCATTATAGGAAGCAAAAGGCAGGCACTTATTGATCCTATTTTCATTTCCAAGCCTCAGGCAAGGAATGCAGAGAAAAAGAATGTCAAATAGCTCACTTTTGCATTTTAACTACTGAGGTTCCAGGCTAAAATAAAATTTTAATTTGATAATAATGTAGTAAAATGAAATTGCAGACTAGAAACTGACCTTTGTCTTTTTAGCTTCCATTCCTCTAGGCTGAAACCTTCCTTCTTGAAATTTAAAAGCTGATTATTTAATTTTCTTTCTTTCATTCTGTAGCATCATCCCTTCCCTGAGGCATAAAGATGAGATACACTGGGTGCAAGGAACTTACATGAGAGACAATGACTGTCCCCCATCCCCCTTGCCCCCAAATATCCCCCCAGAGAAATAATGATTGCCCTGGTGATGACCAATGTATACCTTTGGGCCAATTTCAAGTTTCACCTTATGTGCCACAGTGGACCATGATCAGGTTCTAGCAGGCCTGATAAGGAGTAAGGGATGATGGCAGAGGTATGTGCATGAAAAAGAATTTGCTTGTATGGCAAATTCTTAAGGCCTTGAATATTGGCAAGGTCCCTCTTCAGTCTGATAATCTAAAAGGTCATTGTTTGGAACTCTTTTTGATAACTGTACATTTCACTTCCCTGGAGTTATATGATACTGATGGAGTACAATGGAGTTTCAGGATGCACATTCTATATTTTCAATAAATATAATTTTAGAACTAAGATATATTGGATCATATCAAATCAATGCTGTTGCTAATGAATTGTAAAACTCATTCTCATAAAGAAATAGTAGAGAAGTTCGTACTTAATGAAATTCCTCATTCCTCATTCTTTCATTTGTGCTAACTAAAGTTTGGATTGTATTATTTGAGGACTGGTATTATTTTGGCCTTTCAGGGATGCCTTGCTGGCTTAGTGGGTAGAGCATGTGACTCTTGATCTCAGGGTCATGAGTTTGAACCCAAATTGGGAATAGAAATTACTTTAAAACATAATAAAATGTCTGCCTTTTAAAGATTTTTTTTTTTATTTCTAGGAGAGAGAGAGAGAGAGAGAGAGAGAGAGACAGCGTGAGCAGGGGAGGGTCAGAGAGAGAGGGAGTCACAGACTGAAACAGGCTCCAGGCTCTGAGCTGGCAGTCAGCACAGAGCCCGACGCGGGGCTCGAACCCACGAACCGCGAGATCATGACCTAAGCAAAAGTCGGACGCTTAACAGGCTAAGCCACCCAGGCGCCCCAATGTCTGCCTTTTAGAATGATGCAAATGACTGCCCATTTGGTGGCTGACTGTATTTTCCAAAGTTAGTGCAACAGTCTCTTCCATTCTACATCGCTACTTTCACATCAAGAGGCGGAGCCTGTTTCCTTCTCCATGATTCTGGGCAGTTTTATGACTCTCTGGCAACCAATAAAATGCAGCAAAGGTAACTATGATTTCTGAAGCTGAATCATAAAAGGCAATGCAGCTTAGCATTGGAGCACTTCCACCAAAGCTCCAAGCCACCACGTAAGCTCTCCAGTTGCTTAGAGACCATCATGCTGGAAAGAAGTCCAAATAATTCCATGTGGAGAAATCACCTGGAGAAGATATATGAATTGATTGATCCAGTATTATAAGACTTAGATTGTTTCCAATCTCTTGATATAAGTAATTCCATAACAAACATCTTTGAACACAGTCCATTTTTCATGAGAGTAACTAAATGCCAGTTAAATTCCAAAAAACAGAATAAGCACAAGATCTTGAAACTGAAGGTTATTTCTTTTTCACCTTCCCCCAATAAAGCTACATCAAGGAAGTACTTAGTGGTCCATTTTGTTAGCGAAGTAAATGTTACAAACATTATTTGTGCTAATATGGCAAAAGACATAGGTACCACCGTAAAGAAGATATCTTTTGTTGGAATGGGGAAATCCCATGGGCAAGGAAGTTTATTTTCTGATTTAAGTGTGTATTTTGTGGAAAGATGGCCATTTTCCTCTGACCAAGAGATCAGATAGTTGTATATTCTTTAATCTGCATTCTTTAGAATGGAGAGAATGAACAAAGATCAGGTGGCAGTGTGGAACTTTTTTCAAGACAACAGGCTTTAGGGGTCAATTCTGAAGTCAGTATCATTTGTCTTTATGTTATACAGCAGTTTTGTCAACATTTGCTCAAAGATGGTCAGCTTTTAAAAAAAAAAACCCATGCATGTATCGCCCACAATGAGAACCTGGTGCCAATAAAAAAAGGTTCGTTACATGAGTATAATTTATGTAAGAAAACATAGTATAGAACTCTATGCTAACTAACTTGGATGTAAATTTTAAAAATCAATAAAAAGACACCCATCAAATTGGATTAGAGCCCAATGCAATGCCTCATTTTTTTTATTATTATTATTACAGGTTTCTTTTTTTAATTAAAAAAAAAGGAAGAAGCAGAGGACATGGAAGTTTGGGGCACCTGGGTAGCCCAATCAGTTAAGTGTCCAGCTTTAGCTCAGGTCATGATCTCACTGCTCCTGAGTTCAAGCCCCATGTCAGGCTCTGTGCTGACAGCTCACAGCCTAGAGCCTGCTTCAGAGTCTGTCTCTGTTTCTCAGCCCCTCCCCTGCTCGCGTTTTGTCTGTCTCTCTCAAATATAAGATAAAACATTAAAAAAATTTTTTTAAAAGGCATGGAAGTTGATTTGATACCTAAGTCATAAGAAAAAACAGCAAACACAAAACTATCTGGCCTTAATGATTTAACCCCCAGCAATCTAAAAAGTAGCTCTCCAGAATGACTCACTTCTGACTTGCAGATATCAAATTCTTAATTTTATCTTGATGTCAGGCTAATTGAAATTTGTACAATATTTCCTTTTCAAGACAGCTACACTTGTACATATTTTAGACAGTGGCTAGTTTCAGCTCTCTGTCTCAATAGCCTTGATAAGGGAGTATTTTAGTTAATATGTAGTGAAGTTCTCAAAGTGTGCTAACACACTTCCTTGTCTTTAACTCACCTTCAGAGTATTTGTCTATTAATTTCAGCTTTATTTGCTTTTTAATTTCAAAATATGTATTTCAAAGGGTTCTGTTTTTCCCCTCTGCAGCATTGTTTGATTCTATTTTTCTGATAGTTCTTTATTATAATAGTGTTACTGTTTGCTAAAGCATAGATGGTCAAAATCCAGTTTCCTGCATAGCTGAAGTGAAGTGGTGGATGTGAAGTGAAGTGGTGGATGACCTGAAGTGTTCCAGTTTGAGATTGCGCACATGTCACACGCTTGCTGAAATGCAGTTTGCATTTTCTACGTTGTTTACTTCCCATTTGAAGCGCGCTTCTAAGCTCTAACCTTTAGACAGTGGTGACTTTCTTTGTGAGAGTAAAAGGAAATGAAATTATGAAATAGCTGCTCTGTGAATGTTACAAGCTATCTAGGATTCAAAGGTCTAAAGTAAAAGGTCTAAATATTATTTTAAAAGGCAAAGATATTCTAACATGTCAAAAAAATACCCCAAAAGTCCACCAGCTACTCTTTCAACTGAAAGCTAAAGAATTGATGCAGTGAAATGGAGAAAACGAAAAGCACAGTCATCTAAAACCGCCATTGGTGACATGATGAAGAATATTTGCTGGCTTCTTCTGAGACTTGTCAATTTTGTGACCCTTGGCTATGTATGGATTTCTGTGGTACGGTGTACAGTTTTAAACAGCTGCCTCAAGTCATGTGTAACTAACCTGGTAAGTTTTGCTGGTCTAATATTTGTCTTTGCAGGATCTGTAACATGGAAAATTCAGCTCCTTACAAATGAGTGAGTTATTTTCTCTTTATGAGACATATTCTCATAAGAAGTGGTAGCAAGGCAAGAAAGATTTTATAGAAGGTAAGGGAGCTATTTTAGTTCTCTATCTGTTTATAGGGGTGTGTGTGTGTGTGTGTGTGTGTGTGTGTGTGTGTGTGTGTGTGAGGGAGCATAAGACTTGGGTTAGAGAGGCTTAAATACAATAAATTTTGCATGTTTTAAAAGTATCAATTTAAATTCATTTATTACAGAACCATTTCTGTTTGTCTCGAAGCAAGAAATAGGTTTGGCCACAGGGTAATGCCTACCAGCCACAGACAGCGGTACTATTTATATTGTTGATGGATGGTGGCATCAGGAGGATGCCCAAGGAAGCAGATACAGCTGCCATATAGAGCAACGTTTTATTTGAAAAGCAAGAATTGTTTTAAATTACTTTACCTCTATATGTGCATTTGTAATTTTTTCAGTAATGAGATTTTGGTTAGAAAATTGATGTTTTCTTTCTCATTTCCGGGTGTTGCTTTATATAAATTGTTTCGTATCTTTCAGTTATTGTGACTTAGATGTGCTTAAAACAGCCACTGAATCAACTGTAAAAACTAAATACATCCTAGCCCCAGAAAGATGCACTCTTCATACCTAAAGATAAAGGAAATAGCAAGATAGCTTACAGGTCATACTACTTATACTCCTACTTATTAGAATAATAAAAGTACCAAATACAGTACTCATTGTCATGTTAAAGTTGGAGATAGGAGTCTTTGGCAGATACAAAAGATATTTATTTGTATTGCACTCTTCTGGCTTAATTTAAACTATAGTTTAAAACACTACCAAAGCTAAGTATGGATAGTAGCACTTTTTAGAGAAGTTTGGTATTTTATATAATTCATTGTTGAGGACTTCATTGCCATTAATGTATAATTGTATGCGTTAGGTTTTTACAGTTGTCATCCAAACTTAAAAATGGAAGAATAAGACTATTAAATGTTTTCTTTACTAAAAAAAAATTAAACATTTTCTTCCCTGATTATAATAAGAACATAAATTCATTGTAAAGTATTTATAAGATAGAGAAAAAATAGAGAATAAAGAAAAAAGTATTCTTTTTTCTAATATGTATGTAATTTTACATACAGCTGGGCACTCACCTTTTTAATTTAAAATTACATTGTAAGTTTTTGCTATATCCTGAAAGGTTTTTTTTAATCCTGAAAGTTTTCATGGGAACAAGATCTTTAATATATTTAGAATATTTCCATCCGATAAAGTTACCACCATCATTTGTAAATTTCCCCATACTATCAAAACTGATGTTGGTTGTTCCCATTACTGTAGTCTCCAGTTTATTTTATTTTAGCTTGTTTAATTTTTTAGTTAAGTTTCATTTTTTCTTGTCTCTGTGTGGGTTCCTTGGTCTCAGGCAGTAGGAGTGGGCAGTTTGTTCCGTTGCATGGCCTTCCGATCACCACCTACAGACAAAGGCACAGCTGATGTGGTGGCCGCAAGAGACATGGTCTGCCAATTTCACTGGTGACTGTAAGAAATATTCTCCATCTGGGCCTCCCACATAGGGCCCAGAGCGACAAATCCTAGGTGAATGAACAGTGAATATGTAGCCATGGATCAGGGGAAAGGATATGGAAAATTTTTGAGTTTATTATACTGTTTGAATTTTTTTTGTGTTCCATTGTTTTAGCCTGGACATTTGCTGTGAAGGCAATTTTTTATTTCACAGAGTGGTTCTTGATACTGAGGCATCTTTGCTTTTTAAAAAGAAACACGAAGTCTTGTCCACAAGAATGTTAGAATTTCTGTCCATAAATGCACAAATCATAGTTCTATGCTTCAACATGAGTGTTTTACATCAATTGAGGGATCTGTAAGTGCTAGCTGAATGTATTAACTGATTTGATATTTTTGAATTATATGTGCCTGCACCATAGAGAACAAAAAATAATTAATGTTCTTCAGAATACTAGTATAATGAGATCCTTTATATAGAGAGACAAAACAGATTCATGGTCAAATAACTTATGGAAATGCTTTTGCCAGCTTTTTGTAGATTCATAGACCACAATAACATACGAGTGGATTCATTTAATCATAGTTTTTGGATCTTTTTTGGCAACAAAACCTTTTTTTTTTTTTGAGTAACAAGTCCCAACAACTGAGGAACGGGTGTTGAGAAATGCTCTTAGAAGCATCAACTCAATTCGATAAAAGATTGTTAGAAACAATAGAGTTCAGAAGGTTATCCTGCTTAAAAAAGCACAAACATCAATACCTGTTTTGTATTTCAATATAAAACTTTATAACAAGATAATAGAAGAAAACCAGAATCCAAACATTCCATAAAATATCCAGAAATCAGCACCTTTTGTATTGGCATAGGAATGGGCAGACCAGGACAACAGAATAGTCTAGAAATTGAATCAGGCACATAAGAGTGAGGGGAATATGATAAAGATGGCAATTCAGACCAAAGCGGAGCTATTTCTTTAGAACAAAAAAATAATACCTTCTTTCAGTAGGTGAATGGATAGGTAAATTGTGGCACATCTAGACAATGAAATATTATTCAGAGCTAAAAAGAAATGAACTATCAGGCCATGAAAAGACATAGAAGAAACTTCAAAGCATATACTAAGTAAAAGAAGCCAACCTGAAAAGGCTACTTACTTACTGTATGATTCCAATTACAGGACATTTTTACAAAGGCAAAACTGTGGAAGCAATGAAAGATCAGTGGTTGCCAGGAATGGGTTCGTATGTGGTCGGAAGGGGGGATGAATAGAGCACCGAGGAATAGTGAAAATACTCTGTGTGATACAGTGATAGATATAAGTTACACATATTTGTCCAAACACACAGAATATACAAATCCACGAGGGGGCTCTAAGGCACACTATGGACCTGGGGTGATTATATTGTGTTCATGTAGATTTAATCTTAGTAAAAAGTGTATTATTCTGGTCAGTGATGTTGATAATGGGGGAGACTATGCATGTGCGGGAGCAGAACGTATTTGGGAAATCTCCATACCTTAATCTCAATTATGCTGTAATTCTAAAACTACTCTAAGAAAATAAAGTCTTTTAAAAAAGGTTTAAAGAAATTTTTAAAAAGCTAACTCCTTGCAATACTGGCAGATTCAAAATAGATTTCAGGAGGTATTAAATAACAGTGTGCTTTAAAGAAGGACTGTGATTTAAATACACACAAATGACAAAAAGAAAACAAAAGAGGACTTTACCCCATAGAAATATTTGCATAAATTATGAAATAATATTTCTACAATCTTGAAGTGGGAATGCCTTAGGAAGCCTGATTCAAAAATATGGAATCCCTAAGAGAAGTTATTAATAATTTGACAACTTAGAAACTTAAATTACATGACAATAAGCAGAATGCAACAAAAACAAAGTCAAAAGATAGAAAAAGCATCACACAAGAAGTAGAATTTTACCAACCCTTCTATATACAAAAGTATTTAAAAGAAGTTTAGAAACTGAAAAGTTTAGTAAAGAAGAAACAGAAATGGCTAACATGCATGTGATAGATGTTCAACCTCACAGCAACTACAGAATTGCAAAACGATCAACTTTTCTTTCATTATGTTGGCAAAGATAAGAACATTTATAGTTGGCAAGGTTCCGGTAAACCAGCACTCCCAAGTCCACTTGCGCAAGAAATGTATCTGAGATATATCTGCAAAAAGCTGTTTACAACATGTTTGCACATAATATTACCACTAGATTTCCAAGTTCATGGTACTGTACTGCCGGAGGCCGCGCCGGCTCCGACAGGTCCAGGGGTCCCTGAAGGATGGACGGTGTCGGCGAAAGAGAATGAGAGAGCCCCAAGATTCTTTCTGATCACCAGGCAGGCATCTCTGTCCTGTCAGTTTTGGTGTCTTTATTTAAAGGTTCAACAACCATATGAGGTCAGAGAAAAGGAATTTCTTACAATGAGAGGTCTTTTGTGATATCAATTACAGAATTATCCCAGTCATGGTGAATTTACAACCAAGAAAATAACAGGATGCTCTTAGTGAAAGACAGGATAACATATAGGTTAGGTTGTATATAGATACGCTAGGAGTCATTCTGTCTGGCTCTCAAGAGGATGAATGATTCTGAATTGGTTAGTTAGTGGAAACTACCAAGGGGGCTCTATATGTATCAGTCTTTGCATCTGGGTTTATGTTTTAATTACTCTTATCTATCCTCATCCCAGCTGCCAGTGTAAGGGGGGATGTCTGTGGAATGTAGGCCCTGAGGAAGGGACTGCCATACATCACCAGTTAGTAAGTTATGTTCTGTACTTATCTGTACTTTAACTATAAATTAGGCTCTTCTGATATGGGACCAGACTCAATAGTAACTCTTGTGTTCTTAACCCCCTTTATTATCTAAGTCTTGGATCTGCAAGGCCCATAGGAAGAGCCTTTTGACAATCGCCCATAGAGCTTTCATCCAAAATCTCTTTTGTAAAGGCAGGAATACGCTTTTCCTTATGAGGTATCTGTATTCAGAATATGGGTCTGATATGGAATATTGTGAGGCCTGGTCAATACCAGCAGGCTTATATCCAGCATGAGCTAATGGTAGCAGAAGGAGATACCAGTTTTCATTTCTCATGGGAGGAGCTGCAAACATTGTCACTTCCTTGCAGTGATTGCCATCCAGAGAGGCTGGCGCGGCTCCCGGCACTGTACTATTATAGTTAATACATTATTATTTGAGTCCTCACAGAGTTTTGTGAACTAAATATTATCTTACTTATGTTTCTGATGAGAATACTAAATTTAGACAGCAAAGGTAACTGAAAATCTCTCATCACAAGCAAGTCATATATGGGACTAAAATGCAGACTCTTCTGCTCTGTTTCATTTATCAGGGTCGAAAGTATGGAAATGAAATTAGTTCCGGCTAAGGTGGGCAGGACAGACAAGGCTGTGCCAAGAAGTAGGTACGGGTTAAGGAGATTTGAGATCCAGGACTGGGATTGCGTGTTTTAAGCAGATCATTGGAATAGGTGGAGCTAAGGTAAACTGGTGAGGATCCCAACTGCAAAGTGAGGAATGTGAATTTGGTGAAGAGGAATGTGAATTTGGTGAAGATTACAGAAGGTGTTGTGCTTTGGTTAAGAGTACAGGCTCTGGAGACAACTCTCAGATCTCTAAATCTTAACTCTTGGGCAATTTGCTAGACCTCCTTGTGGCTGTATAATGGATTTGTACAATGGAGTTAATAATAATGCTTGCCTAATAGGGCTGTTGAGATGTTGAATTAGATTTAGTGTAAAACACCTTGTACAATGCCTGGAACGTAGGAACCACTCACTGAATGGTGGCTGTAATAATGATGATGATGAGGGGGGTGGAGAATGCCATGAGATTAGGGAAGAGTGTTGACAAAATCTGCTTTAGCAGAACCCTGTAAACCTGACTCATGAGGCTACCTTGCCCAAGGTTGCTTGAGGGGCTCTCCATTCAGCCTGTTAAATTTAATCTTGACTCAATACTGTTACAGTATGACTTTATGGTCCCCAAGAAACATCTCTGTTAGCCTATTGTTTAAAATGGAATGGAGAGGGGCTCCTGACTGGCTCGGTCAGTGGAACGTGGGACTCTTGATTTTGGGGTTGTGAACTCAAGCCCCATATTGGGTGTAGAGATTACTTAAAAATAAAAACTTAAAAAAAAAAGATAAAATAAATGGAATGGAGAAACTACCCAGCATCCACCCTGTTGTTTTATGAACTAACAGGTTTTTGAAGGGATATGAACTGAACAAATTCAGTTGCAGACTGACTCTTATATTTGATTTTATATGATTGTGGTTCAGTCATCTAAAGGAGAATCAAAAGCTTCAATTTGAAACAAAGTGGAAACAATGTACTATTGTGCACATGGTTGCAAAAATAAAGATATTGTTCTTACTCTCTAAGTACTTATTATGTAAAAAACAAAATGTGTTAAGCATAAGGGGTTAGGGAACGGAAGTTAGAGGAATCTTCATTCACACATCAAATGAGAGTGGAAAAGGCAACATTGGTTCTTTGGTTCCTGGGTCTGATTACTTCTCAAGTAAACCCCCACAATGTTAGGTCACAAGATGAGACTTCCAAGAGACAGGACTTCTGGAGCATTTGGGTGGAATAGGCCATCTTGAATTTACGGGTTTGTTCTTCCATATGTATTCATTGAACATCTCTTATCACTCTGGACTGTTATAGGTACTAAGCAGAGTGAAGAGCAAAATGAATGGTGTTCATGTGGATGGGGAGAGAGTACTCAGTGAGCTTAGTGATAAACAGATCTTCTCTTTCCTCTGACAAACGTAGGCTATTCAGAAAACCACAAGAGATGCTTAAGCCACATACAAGGCCCCTTTGGATTTTCTATCATCTCCTGAAACATATCTTGCTTGTAGGGCTGGGGCAGCCAAGGATAGATGGTATGCTCCTCACTGGATTAATTGTCTTTTCAATTCAATGGTTCAAATCCAGCAACTTTTCAGGGGAGGTTCTGAACAATATAGAGGTACTAGGAGTATTCACTTAGTTATCCTCTGGTCATAATTCTAAATCAGTCAGTGAGGCAGGTTGACAATTAGACATGTCCAAAGAATACTATTTGGGCACATACCTGATTATCATAGGCCTAATGTCACCATCCTTTGTAAGCCTTTCTATTTACCAAGGACTCTACTCATGTGATGACCAGGGAAAGGATGAACAATTTATAGATTTTCCCCCCTTAGTTTCTATTTCTTTTATTTTACCCCAGCACAAAAAGTTCTTAACAGTTGTGAAAATATAAGAAAAAAAGAGTAATCTGATATTTTGCTATATGTAAAATTCTTAATTTGTATTTCTTCTCTATGCTTAGTAAGACTGCTTTAAAAAAATCTGAACATAATTCACCTTAAGCCTATGAGTCCTTTGACTTGATGAATCGACTAAAGTCACAGGCTTATTTAATGTCAGAATCTATCCTTTGCCCTTAACTACTCCTTAGAGTTGCACCCCCACTCCCACCTTTATCATTTTTACAGAATTCTCAGACATTCCATGTTATAATTTGCACTGGCATTTTACTTGATTTCATGACTGATTTAATGACTTTAACACATTGTACTTTCTACTAGAAAGCGTGGAGGAGGCAACACTATTCCAGAAAGCTTTTTAGAAAAAAGGTGTGGTAGTTGTACTGAACACAATACTGATAGCTGGTTTTTATTATCTCCTTTTTCACTTCAGGGCAGGCAGCTTGACATTGGTACGCCATATAATCTGAGTGAACTGGTGAGTAATTGCTTCCATTGTCAGGAAGTTTATAGTGTTTGCATTGATAAAAATGAGACAATGGTCAGGTTTTATTACAATAAAAATAATCCCTAAGTAAAGTCTCATTTATTATTCCTTGATGGAGGAAACTCAGTTGAAAATAGTGAGAAATCTGAATTATAGAATATTCAAAAAATGAACTCAGTCACAGTGTGTTGAAGAGGAAAGAACACATTATTAATCCAACTCTGTGATTTGGATTCTACATTGCTGTGTGGCCTTGGACAAATACTTAATATTTCCGAGACTTAGTTTCATTATGTGCTATCTGAGAAGTTTGGATTAGATGATCTCCAGTGTTTCCTATAACAATTACAGTTAGGGTTTTATTACTTTCCTGAACCTGTCTCCATTTATTCAACAGGTGTTTAATGACTCAAAATATAAAATGAAAAGACTTCCCAACCACTGTTGACCTATTTGGGTTTTGATATGCTGTTTTCTGGTTGAGTTCCTAGTTTTGAGTTTTGCTTGTTTTTTTTTTTTAATTTTTAAAGTTTATTTATTTATTTAGAGAGAGAGAGAGCGAGAACATGAGTAGGGTAGAGGCAGAGAGAGAAGGAGAGAGAATTCCAAGCAGGCTCTGTGTTGACAGCCCTGATGTGCAGCTTGAACTCACAAACCATGAGATCATGACCTGAGTGAAAACCAAGAGTCAGATGCTTGACGGACTCAGTCATCCAGGCGCCCCTGAATTTTGCCTGTTGTCTGAGGACATGGCAAGGGCCCACGATATGCTCGATTCCATGTTGTCCAGGACTTTCCATGCTGCCAGCCACCCAGTGGACAGTGTGCTCCCTGAAGGTTGGGTGCTCTCTGGCTTCTAGGCCTGACCACCAACCTGTACTCAGCAGCCCTGCTGTGCTGTAATGATTCACACCAAGCCCTGCTCTGCCTGTAGATAGGAGGACTCTGCTTAGATCCAAAGGTCTTCATCCTTCTGAGGCCACAGATTCCTGGGTAGATATGTATTTCTCAAATACTCTTTGTTACTCAGTTGTCCTATCAGGTGACAAGAAAAAGTCACACTTCTTTAGTCACCATCATCTCTAATGATCTCTTGCAGTGCATCCAAGGATGTCATTTTTGGAACTCTGTAGATCAGGACAACTGTGCTTTGAAGTGTGTAAGTATTAACTATGTTTTTGTGTTGATGCTATTTCCTTCAATAGAAAAGTCATCTAAGAGGATTCCCATCTGAATTTCCATTGGCTTTCAATTAGTTTGCTTGACTCTAAAGGAAAAGTAAGGTAGCCTGAGTGATACATAATTCAAGATAAACGTTATTAATGCAAATAGAGAGCAAGGGAGGTTAATGCGAACCATGGAACCCAGGAATGCCCAATTGCTCCAAAGCATAAAGGCCTTTTAGTAGAATATCAGGCATTTGTTAAATTTCCTAGTCTTATGCGTCTCAAACTGTAAAGTACAATTATCTAAGGATCTTGTTAAAGTGCAGATTCTGATTCTGTAGGTCTTGGGTGAGACATGAGATTCTATACTTGGAACATGCTCCCAGGTGATGTGATGCTGGTAGTCCTTGGGTTACACTTGGATAGCAAGGCTCTAGATCATGTTCAAAGTTTCTCTGCAGGGAACATGGCAGCAACCTACTCCAGGGGTCACAGCCCCTACGTTCACTCCACTCTATGTAGAAAATACATTCCTAAATACTTGATATTTAATTTATCCCAGCTTTGCCATTTAGTGTATAGCTAGGTAAGGTACTTAACCTCTTGATACTTTACTTTTCTCACCAATAAAATAGGATAATAATAGAATCTCCTTCCTAAGGATAATGCCTGATACACTGTAATTACTCTGATCTAATGAATAAGATTTTTGTTAATTAAAAGTAGGTTCATTCCTTTATTCAGATTGTTCAGGTTGGAGGTTAAATCATGATAATTTGGGGTTCATTTTAATATTGTTTTCTATTAATCAGTGAAACTATATCATTGAGATTTAAATAGGATATTAACTTTTCCTTACAAATGGTGCTCATAACTTTTCCTGTATGGCGTGTCCTCACAGGTCACTATTATGGGAGCTCTCACATTTGTGTGCCCCATAGAACGGGAGTTACCAAAAGGTGGAGCAGCTGCAACATGGATTTTGGAACTATTACACATTCTAAAAACACTCTTGCCTTTCTTTGGAACCACTTTTACAAATTTCAGCTAAGATCATTATTTGTCTAGTATGTGTTGGTTATCCTTTGCTCTGACATATAAACCTGTCAGAGTGGGTGTCTCTCCTTCTGGTTCACACTGTGTCTACCGCACAGAACACAGTGGGGGCACTTAGCAGGTGCTCAGAGAGCACTTGCTGAATGAATGAATGGGGAGTATCATTTGTTGCTGGGAACAGTCCAGGAAATAGAGTGGGCACTGGAGCAGCCAGTCTGTGCAGAGGAACATACTGGCCTTTGCTAGCCAGAGCTATGAGTGGTTTTCTTTTCAGATTCTGTCTCCACTGGGCATCGCCGACACCTCTTCATTCTCTACCCTGGTCCATCACAGATTACCTCTTAGTTGCCTGGGATTTTCTGGTAGACATCAGACTTCACCATTTTCCTGGTGATACAAACATGACTTTTATAGCTGTTCATACAGCGTGGCCTGCCTGGATGGAAAGCCCAGCTCTGGGCTTCATGATTTTGATTGTTTTTATTGGTTATTCATCAATGGTGGGGCAAGAAATTAATTTGAAAGAAATATATAACAAAGTGTCATTAAAATTATTTATAACTCTAAGGTTGTTGAGTAGTTTTCTTTTTCTTTTTTTTTTTTCATGCAGAACGATACCTATGCCACTGTTTGTGAGGTGAGTTGGCAATCACAATGATGTCATTGAACCCCATGTCTTTATCTCTTATATTTAAAAAGCTATTAAAATAAGAATGAAGAAACTGGGGCATCTGGGTAACTTGGTAAGTTATGTGGTTAAGTGTCAGACTCTTGATTTTGGCTCAAGTCATGATTTCACAGTTTCATGAGTTTGAGGTCTGTTTTGGACTCTGTGTAGCAATTGGGTAGAGTTTGCTTGGGACTCTTCCTCTCTCCACCTCTCTGACTCTCCCTGCTTGCATTCTCTCTGTCACTCTCAAAATCAATAAATACATTTAAGAAAGAGAGAGAGAGAGGCACTTGGGTGGCTCAGTCAAGTTAAGTGTCTGACTTCGGCCTCAGCTGAAGTCATGATCTCCTGGTCCATGAGTTTGAGCCCTGCATTTGGCTGTTTGCTGTCAGCACAGAGCCTGCTTCAGATCCTCTGTCCCGCTGTCTCTTTCCCACTTCCCTGCTCACTCTCTCTGAGGGAAAAAAAAAAAAAAGAGTGAAGAAGGCTTAGTAATTCTCACAGCACAGAAATGCTCACCTGGAATTGCTATAAAATAAGGTGTAAAAATGACTGTAAGACTTCATTTTTGACACAAGTATTTGCTGTTTTATATACCTGTGTGCATTTATGTGTGTATATGTATACACACATTCACATATATGCATATATCTAATCTGATAGGACAGTTTCTAATTCTGGGAGTCTGGTGGGGAGGGGGTGGGTGGGGGAGAGGGGAAAGTACACATCTAGGGATACCCTTACCTCTGCTGATTTCATCGTATTCCTCATAAATCACAGTGGTCTGTCATTAAATACAGAATATTAAAAAAGAACACTGTAGTTGCAGTTTTCTTCCTTGTCCAACAAACTCCTTTGACAACACTTTAAAGCACAGCTTTGTAAATATTTTATTATTTTGTTTTTTCCCCTGCTATGATATCATGGGACTTCATGCTGATGCTGGCTGTTCGGGTCTCTTCTCAGCATATTGCCTGCCCCCCCTGCCCATGCTGGTCTCTCCCCTGCATTGGATTTTCTCTTCCTTTTCAGAAAGACCATAGAGATTTTGATTGCTTCCTACTTGGTCTTCCTCAACTGTTATGGATTCTATGGCCCTCAGGATTAGTTTTAGGTTGACAATAGATGTTTATGAAGAAAATGCATTATTTCTCAGTTTAAAATTTATGTTGTATTCTACTTAAACGTCTTTGAAACCAGAGAACAGAACTATTTTATTCTGCTTGGGAAAGGAGTATAAATTATCATCTATTAGTAAAATAGAAAAATGCCTTAACCGGAGAATAAAAAGAAAAAAAAAGTTACACTGTAACATTCTCAATAGTCTGTGCTTACTCTGCACCTAAAGTGATTTTTTTCCTTGGAAATAGATGGAGGGGTCAGGGTTGGCTAAGATGTGATAAAACAGAGGGAAGAATTCACTCCATATGTTAGAAAAAAATAATTATAGGTCTTTCCTGATTGAGATTTTAGAAAACATACACAAAAACTGCCTGAGAATCTTTTTATGTGACTAAAATAAAATTACCTCCCCATCTCCCAAAACCATCCCTGGGAAGACCGTGTCAAGAAAGGTAGAAAGAGTTCAAGCCTCTCAAGTCCTGAAATAGCCCAGGACTGGATTTCTAATGCTGTAGTTCCCTGGCAATCATTGTGCTGCCCAGTTCTCTGTGTTTGTATAATGTATGCTTTTCTCACAGTGTTACTCTGTTCTTTTCTATTAATACTTTGCTATTTTACACTTAAAACATTTTTTTAAATGTTTTATTTATTTCTAGGAGAGAGAAAGAGACAGCGTGAGCAGGGAAGGGTCAGAGAGAGAGGGAGTCACAGACTCTGAAACAGCTCCAGGCTCTGAGCTGGCAGTCAGCACAGAGCCCAATGTGGGGCTCGAACCCACGAACCGTGAGATCATGACCTAAGTGAAAGTCAGACTCTTAACTGACTAAGCCACCCAGGCACCCCCACTTAAAACATTTTTTAATGTTTATTTTTAAGAGAGAAAGACAGAGAGACAGAGGGGCAGAGAGGGGCAGAGAGAGAGAGAGAGAGAGGAAGACACAGAATCTGAAGCAGGCTCCGGGCTGCGAGCTGTCAGCACAGAGCCCGACGTGGGGCTTGAACCCATGAACAATGAGATGATGACCTGAGCTGAAGTCAGCTGCTGAATCGATTAAGCCACCCAGGCGCCCCAATACTTTGCTATTTTACACTTTAAATAAAGTAGAAATGAATAGCAATACATGCTTTATAGACCTGGAGATCGAGATAGGTATGCAGATAGATACTTTAACTCAGCTACCCACACCTTCAAGAAATCAAACTTCAACCATTAATGCTTCAACCAAGGAAGGTGGGAATTTCTGCACATGTTCCTTAGAAGAAATAGTCTTGGAAGTGTTAGCTTAGCAATGTTTAAGTCGGAAAATGATGTTAGCCAGTGAGATGGCTTATCCCTGATAATTAAAAACATGAATTAGATCATATTGTTCCTAAAAGCATTTTTATGGCTTTGCGTTGCCATTTGAGAAAAATCCCAGCTTTTGTCCTTAAGACCTAGGGGAGCTGAGCTCCTTGAACTCACTTAGGTCTTGCTCCAGGGTTATCTCTGCATGGTTCTTTCTCAAGACCCTGATGAGACAGCCTTCCTGCCCAGTCAGGCCTTATGCATTTGACTTGCTTTATTTTCTTCATAGCACTTTTCATTATCTGAATTTTATTTTGTTTTATTTTAATTTTTAAGGATTCTTTTTTCTTTCATAAGTCTATTGAGAGAGAGAGAGAGAGAGGGAGAGAACAAGCTGGGGAGGGGCAGAGAGAGAGGGCGACAGAGGATCCAAAGTGGGCTCTGTGCTGAGAGCAGACAGACCGATGCGGGGCTTGAACTCAAGAACTGGGAGTTCATGACCTGAGCCCAAGTTAGATGCTTAACCAACTGAACCACTGAAGCTTCTCTGAATGTGTTTGTTTTTTTTTTATTTTTTTTTTATGCTTTATTTATGTCTAGGAGAGAGAGAGAGTGTGTGTGTGTGTGAGCAGGGGAGGCTCAGAGAGAGAGGGAGTCACAGACTGAAACAGGCTCCAGGCTCCGAGCTGGCAGTCAGCACAGAGCCCGACGCGGGGCTCGAACCCACGAACCGCGAGATCATGACCTAAGCGAAAGTCGGACGCTTAACCGACTAAGCCACCCAGGCGCCCCTCTCTGAATGTGTTTTATTTAAAAGAATTTTTTTCTGTTGCTGCCTGTCCTCTTCTAAGAGAATGTACATTCCATGAAGGCAGGGAACTTACTGGTCTTGCTCATTGCCCAGTCCTTCCAACCTAAACCAGTGCTTGGCACATACAAAACATGTACTCAGGAAACATGTTTGAATGAATGAATGTCTTTTTAGGAAAAGAGGTCACAATTCATATGGAGAGGCTGTACTGGGGGCATCCCAGAAACTTGGTGGGTATATTCTCCTTGTGCTACAGGAGTAAGAAAAGGCATTGGCATCACATGAGCCAGTCTGATAACACAGGAGTGGAGCCAGAGGGATAATGAGAAAGGTGGTTTTACTACTATGGGAGAAATGGGAATATGCACTAAAACAGAGACAGCAGGTTGCTGTAGCCCGTGGGAAGCATGAACTTGGCTTCTACAGTGGAATGTTAGCTCAGTAGCCTGGAGTACACTGTATAAATGCCCCATTCATGGGCTCTGGGCTCAGATTCTGTGAATCCCTTAAATCCAAAACCTTTAGATTCTTTCTAGACAATTCGAGCACTGGATAATGTCATTCGAAGTCCAATGTTAGATAACAGACACACACACACACACACACACACACACACACACACACACACACACACACACACACAATCTAATTTATAGTGTTGCATCCACTTGATGTAACATTTAAACTCCTTAGAGCACAAACTTCCAGTTTTATGGTTAACAAGTTCTGGAGAGCTAAGCATAGCATGGTGATTATAGCTAATAATACTGCATTACATACCTGAATGTTGCCAAGAAAGTAGATCTTACATGTTCTCACCACAGAAAAGAAATTGTTGTTATGTGATGAGATGGAGATGTTAGCAAATGCTATGGAGGTAATCATTTTGCAACATATAAATGTATCAGATCAATACGTTGTACACCTTAAACTTAACACAATTTATGTGTCAATTATGTCTAAATAAAGCTGAACAAAATGCAAGGTTCACAAAGTAACAAAACATTTTTTAAACTCCTAGATAGATCAAAATCTTATTTATGCATTTCCCCCTGAAAAAAAATCAGGAAAAATAAGCCCCAAATTTACTGGATAGTGAGTACTGGCTATATTTCCAAATAAACATTTTTCATCTCCTTTCTTCTCCGGTAACTTCTTGGAAAAAATTTCCATGTTACATGATAATTTCGTTGCCACATGGTATATTTATTCTCCACAAGTAATGAACATGTTGGATGTATTTTACTGAAACCTGCAATAAGGATGTGAAAAGTATACTAAACCCTTAAGTTAAATAATCCTGAGACCAGACTGAGGTATTTAAATTAATCCTTAACTAAGCAAACCCGAGCTTATCAGCCTGTACTTCCTTTGAGTACCCAGGTCAAACACTGTGCAGCTAGTATTTGTAAATTACCTGGGATATTTAGGGCAAATGTATTGTGTCATGGTTACCACTATCACCATGAGAAACAATAGCTTGTTGTCCTAGGTATCATAATTGCAAATTGACTGAGAGCAGGAAGATGGATCTTGATTGTGTTACAGTCTTAACAATTTGTGCCTTTTCTCCAAAAGTTTTTTCCCTTCCTTTCTTTTTTTTCTTTCTTCCTTCTTTCCTCCTTCCCCCTCCCGCTTCCCTCCTTCTTTCTTTCTCTTCTCTCTCTCTCTTTCTTTATTTCATGCTAATGTATCTTAATAATTGCAGGAAATTTGTGTCTCAGTTATAAAAATGTTTACTCTTTTCGGTTAATGAAGTAAAATATTAATCATTGTTAGCTTTTGTAGGTCTTAAAATTTAACATTACTGTTTTTTAAAAAAAATTACATTTTTTAATTTAAATTAAAGTTAGTTCATATATAATACAATAATTGTTTCAGGAGTAGAATTTAGTGATTCATCACTTACATTAAATAACACCCAGTGCTCATCCTATCTATTATCTGGAAATAAATAATTACAACATAGGAGTATATGGTGTATACTTTCTATGATATGGAAAGCGATACACATTATTCAGTGAGTAACCCTGTGTCATGTGACTAAAAATACTTGTTAATGGAATTGGTAAATATATTTTTATTATTTTAAATATTTATTTATTTATTTAAACCCAAGCTAGTTAACATATGGTGTAATAATAATTTCAGAAGTAGAATTTAGTGATTCATCATTTACATGTAACACGTAGTACTTATAACAAGTGCCCTCATTAACACCCATCACCCATCTAGTCCATTCCCCTACCCAACGCCCTTCCAGCAACCCTCAGTTTGTTTTCTGTACTTAAGAGTCTCTTATGGTTTGCCTCCTCTGTTTTTATTCTATTTTTTTCCTTCCCTTCTCCTATGTTCATCTGTTTTGTTTCTTAAATTCCACATATGAGTAAAATCATATGATATTTGCTTTTCTCTGACTGACTTTTTTCGCTTAACATAATACATTGTAATTCTATCCATATTGCTGCAAATGGCAAGATTTCATTCTTTATGATTGTTAGTAATATTCCATTGTGTGTGTGTGTGTATATATATATATATACACCATATCTTCTTTATTCATCAGCCTATGGACATTTGAACTCTTTCCATACTTTGGCTATTGTTGATAGCACTGCTATAAACATTGGGGCATGTGTCCCTTCAAATCAGCACTCCTGTACCCTTTGGATAAATACCTAGTGGTGCAATTGCTGAGTTATAGGGTAGCTCTGTTTTTAATTTTTTGAGGAATCTCCATACTGTTCTCCATACAGTTTGCATTCCCACCAACTGTGCAAAAGGGCTCCCCTTTCTCCACATCTTTGCCAACATCTATTGTTTCCTGGGTTGTTAAGTTTAGCCATTCTGTCAGGTGGTTTTGATTTGCATTTCTCTGATGACGAGTGATGTTGAGCATCTTCTGCTGTGTCTGTTAGCCATCTGGATGTCTTTGGAAAAGTTCTTTAACATTGGTATTAACATATTCATTAAAATGTTCAAATTATTAAGAAACGTAGTCAGTTTTTAATTTTTCAAGGAAAATATGGGTATATAAAATAAATAGGCATCATTTTAGGCTAAAGTTTAAAGTGATTAACTAACTAACCTTTGACCAAAATGGCAAACATAATTGTATTGTTGGACTCTGTTTTTTTTCCCACTGTGAGGTGCCGTTTATTATAGGATCATGAAATCAGTTTGGTGAATAAAGAGTCACAACAAACAAAATGAGAGAATAGAATAGAACAGAACAGAACATACATGAGTGCATCACAGGTATGGGGTTTCTTAATGGGATAAACTTGTTCTAAAATTAGACTGTAGTGATGGTTGCCCAATTCTGTGAATATACAAAAAAACCCCACTAAACTGTATGCTTTAAACGGCTGAATTTTATGGCTATGAAATATATCTCAATAAAACTGTTTAAAAAGGAAAAAAAAGTAAGTACTGTTTCAAGATTTTCTTCCCCAAAATGTCTGTGTGTGCTGAGTTGTTTTCTTAAAACGTGTTTTGGAATTTGGGACATGGTCAAAAAAGTTTGAAAGGTGCTGTTCTATTTCCATACTGCAGTTGAAATAATTGATATACAGGAATACGTATACACCAGGCATTCCAATTTCACAATTTAGTTGAAATGTATCAACAAAACCAGTACTTGGGCTGCACTCACTGGTACGCTCCCTGTTTCCCACAGCGAGAATCATGTGAGGTCGGCTGCAGCAGTGCTGAAGGTGCATACGAGGAGGAAGTGCTGGGTAAGTCGACATGTGCAACTGTTACTGGAAATAATCAACACCACACTAGGAAGGGTTCTTATGTAAGGAGAATGAACCACCTTCTAAAATATTTAGGCTCCTGGGGTGTCTGGATGGCTCAGTCAGTTAAGGGGCCAACTCTTGATTTTGGCTCAGGCCATGAGTTCAAGCCCACCTTGAACCTCAGGCTCTGTGCTCACAGCATGGAGCCTGTTTCGGGTCCTTTGTCTCCCTCTTTTTGCCCCTCCCCCATTTGTGCTTTCTCTCAAAATAAATAAATGTTAGAAGAATTATTTTTTTTAACATTTAGACTTCTATCTCTCAGTATGTCAAAAATATATAACATACAGAAAAAATTCAATAATTTCAAACGTGGAAGCCGTTGTGATAGAAACTCAGCAAAACTCTTTTAGAGAGACATAGGGGGTTTTGCCCTCACTTCAGTAGGTGAAATCACTTCTATCTTAATGAAAGAGACAACTATGAATCCTAACTACACTTGAGATCAGGAAATGCCACTGTTCTAATGAACGAAAAGCCTAAGAATATTTTATTTAATATGCAGTCAATTATTCAGCTAACAGCTCGTCAACAGAGTGTCTGCTATGTCTGCTATCCGCGTGCTCCCTATAGGGCCCTGGGAAGTTTGTCGAATGTCTAGAAGCTTTGCTTCTCGCATTTAGATTCTGAGTAAGTAGGGTACTTGGCTGTAGTCTCCGCCTCCCTTTGTCTGATTTCAGAGCAGGTTGGGTGTATCTAAGTGGCTTTGCCTAGTGTGTTAATTATCTGGTGGTTTCTGAAGAACCAACTCTTTGGTAAGTGACAGCCTGAATGTTGGTAACTTTCTTTTCCAGAATTTCCAGGGTCCTCTTCCCACTAAGAGGTAGACAGTTCCCTCCAGATGGGGAAATGATGGATTCTTCTCTAAGTTGTACTCTTTGTTTCCTTTTTTTTTTAACTTTTAAAAAATGTTTTATTTACTTCTGAGAGAGAGAGAGAGAGGAGCGAGAGAGCAGGGGAGGGTTAGAGAAAGAGAGGGAGACACAGAATTTGAAGCAAGCTCCAGGCTCTGAGCTGTCAGCACAGAGCCCAACGCGGGATTTGAACCCACAAACTGTTAGATCATGACCTGAGCCAAAGTTGGACGTTCAACTGACTGAGCCACACAGGCGCCCTAGTACTCTTTGTTTCAATGGCTTGCTCCTCACTCTCAGCGGCTGACGGAAACTGGAAGGAGGATGTTGCCTTGCTGTCCTGATTTACTTCTGCCCTTTGGTATCCCAGAAAAGAACGTCCTTGAAATTTCTGTGGAGAGATAAGTGGTATTACGTTCTTTTCCTTCTGTTTAGTGGGGATTAGCTATGGATAAAATTTACATTCTATGGTTTCCAAACTGAGCACCGAAGAACCCCGCCCCCCGCACCTTCCCTTCTCCCCCACCCACCAATGTATCATGCATTCCTCATAGGAAGGCATGGAGCATTTTAAACACTCAAGAGAAACACAGGGGTAGTTGATCTTCTGGACATCACTGGAACTTCTAGCTGGAGGTAGTTCATGGTATAAACAATGAAATGCGCTACATTCCTTTCTATATCATATCTTTGCAACGCTGAGTTTTTTGGAGGATTGCTGGGATAAAAGCAAGTACCATAAGAAACTCAACTTGGAACAGGAAATGAGGATGATGGTGCCCAACTTGATTATAATATTGGAGAAATTGTGCCAAGCGCAATAGGCACACGGATTCCATTAGTGCGCAATTCATTTTTGAGAATGAGATTGAGAGAGAGAGGGAGAGAGGGAGAATCCCAAGCAGTCTCCACAATGTCAGCACGGAGCGCTGTTGGCTTGAACCTCTGAACCGCGAGATCATGACCTGATGGAAATCAAGAGTTGGACGCTTAACCAACTGAGCCATCCAGGCACCCCAGTGTGCAATTCTCTTTAAGAATTGAATACATATATTGTCTTTTATTTATGTTCGTTATTTTTTTCAAACATCTGATAAGTTTAAAGGACATACATACTTAAGTTATACTTAATACATGGAGGTATTTGGTAATTCTTTTGGTCCAGGAAGTTATGGAAAAATTACTGAGAAACTAAAGATGCCAGAACTGATAAAGTTTGGGAAACTTTGATTTACATTCTTTTCTTATAGTCCAGAATTATACCAATAACTTAACTTGCAAGTTATAAGTTATATATGTAACTTATATGTTATAACTTAACAATATAACATATATTGTTATAATACAAGTGTAACCAGTGCTTTATTTAATATTTCTCATTGGCTATAGATCAATTTCTATATAGCATTAGCAAATGAGATGTACCAAGTCTAAATAAAAGCAACTGTGCTTACAGACCATATCTTCAGTTTGTTATAATTAATCTTTTTGCCCATATACTTAAGACCCTGTTTGTCTCTTAACAGTCTGGTACCTAGTCCACCTATCCGTGAGTCTACTATATTATTCTATTGTAAATACCATCCATGTCTCTTTTCCACATGGTGCAAATAGCAGTATTGAAATAAAAAGAGCCAATATTTAATAGACATTTATGAGTCAAGCACTGTTAAAAGTAATTTATATATATATTAGTCCTTTTTGAGCTCAGAGGCATACATACTATTATTATTCCCATTTTACAGACGAGAAAATGAGGCACAAAGTATATATATTTGCTTATGGCTGCATAGAAAGTGATGAACTTGAATGAACTAGAGAGGGAGTAACTTGATTTTAACCCAGCTGTCTGATTTCAGAGCCTTTTCTTACCTACTCAGCTGTGTATTGAGAGTAGATACAACTCAGCTGTGTATTGAGAGTAGAATACAGCTCAGTTCCACTTCTCTTTCTCATTTAGTTGATTCTTGTTCTGCTATCTTAGAACAAACTTACTTGACCTCTGATTTTCCATGCACATTGCCATGGCTTTGAAACATCTCTACATTTAGCTATGAAGTTCACAGTTATGTGCATTTACTTACATAACTCTGGTCCCTTCTACCCAGTTCTCAACTTACATTCTTTTTTTTGATCTCCTTCTACTCTGCAGACAACTCCACACTGGACTCCTCTTTCATGTGTCAACCTTAAAAATAAAATAGCCAGTTATTTCACTAACAGTACAAGTTTATTTAGGAATAGCAAAGGAATTGCAATTCAGGGCAAGCAAACTGTGGCAAACCCTTTGTTTGGAGAACAAAGGGAAGGTCAGCTTTTATAGAGCAAAGGGAGAAATTGGGAAGGGTTGTTTTGAACAAAAGTTCACTGGAGAAGAACAAGAGTTAGAGGTTGTGGTGGTTTCTCATTGGCTGTGAGCGGTGGTTAGTGCATTGTTGCTGGAGTGTGGAGAGATCTTCCTTTTTTTTCTTAAAAAAAAAAAGAAAAAGAAATTCCCATATGAAAAATGTCCTCTTTGTCATGATCATTCTTACCGCCCTTCTCTCTGCTGGTTATGCAGACTGCAAAGAATGGTACCTATGTGAGAGCTCCCCCATCAGGGCCTCCTAACTCAACTTTAAATGAGGTTTCCTTTATTTTTTGAAAAAGGTTTTCCACTGCATATTCCAGTCCCCATGAATAAGTGTCTCACACTGTAAAATTGGGGGGGACAGGGAGAGTGGGAGGGTAGGGATGGAGTTGTGGTTTGCTTGTATAGTTATAACAGCTAAAAATGAACCATAATTAAAGAATCAGCAGAGAAGTGTTGTGCTAAGCCTTTCTGTGGGCTAGAACCTCAGATGACAGTGGCTTTCTTTTTTCTGGGTCACAGGATATTCTGGTAGTATGGACTTTAATCAATCCAGATTCAGTATCTATAGTGATCAGAATAGTGTCAACTTTTAACCAGAAAGAGTGAGGTCAGGGAAGTTTGTATTTACCCATTTTAAGTTTCTTACAAAAACTTTTATTTTCTCAACCAAAGTAGTGATTATTTTTTTATGAAAGAAAGTGTACCCTTTAAGGTCATGAACAAGTCAAGGATGCTGCTGTTGACCCTTCTATTCAACATAGTACAGAAAGTCCTAACCAGAGCAACCACGCAGGAAAAAGAAATAAACCATCCAAATTTTAAACGAGGAAGGAAGATTATCCCTGTTTGCAGATAAGATGGTCTTATATGTAGACAGTGCTAAAGATAGCACAAAAAACTGTTAGAACTAATAAATGTGTACAAAGTTAATACATGAAAATTAGTTGCATTTCTATTCTCTAAGAATGAACAATCTGAAAAGGGAATTAAGAAAGCAATTCTGTTTACAATAGCATCTGTAAGCATAAAAAACTTAGGAACTAACTTAACCAAGGAGGTCAAAGACCGGCAAAATAAAACTTAAGACATCTCTTAAACAAAGAAGACATAAATAGATATCCCATATTCATGGATTGAAAGACAATATAGTTAAGATGTCAATGCTAACACAAAACAACCTACAGATCCAATGTAATCCCTATCAAAATCTCAGTATCTTTTGTAGAAACAGAAAAACACATTTTAAAATTTATATGGAATCTGAAGGGACCCCAGACCCTAAAAAGAAGAACAAAGCTGGATGACCCATACTTCCTGATTTCAAACTTATTATAGTAATAAGGTACAGTAATCAAAATGGTGTGACATTGGCAAAAAGACAGATACATAGACCAATGGATTAGAATAAAGAGTTGAGAAATAAATCCCATATAGATATTCAAATGATTTTTGACAAGGGTGCCTAAACTATTCAACGGGGAAAAGATAATCTTTTCAGTAAATGGTGTTGGACAACTGGATATCCACATGCAAAAGAATGAAGTTGGACCCTTACATAATATTATATGAAAAAATTAACTCAAATTGGATTCATGACCTAAATGTAAGACCTAAAACTATACCATTCTTAGAATTAAAAATAGAGCAAAAGTTTTACAGCACTGGATTTGGCAATGACTTCTTGGATATGACACAAAGCAAAGGCAACAAAAGAAAAAATAGATAAATTGGACTTCATGAAAATTAAAAAAATATGCATCAATAGACACTGTCAATAGAGCAGAAGGCAGCAACATAATGAAGAAAATATTTGCAAATCATATATCTGATAAGGGATTAATAATCTAAATATATTGAGACTCTTAAAATTTAACAACCAAAAGAAACCAAGCAATCCAATTCAAAAATTGGCAGAGAGCTTGAGTGGATATTTCTTCAAAGAATATATGCAAATGATTGATAAGCACAGGAAATGGTACTCAACATCACTAAATAATTAGGGAAATGCCAATTAAAACCACAACAAAATACAGCCTCACTCATTAGAATGGTTACTCTCAAAAAAATCCAGATAAATAGAAGTGTTAATGAGGATGTGAAGTAGTTGGAACACTTGTGCATTGTTGGTGGGAATGTAAAATGGTATAGCCTCTGTGCTAAACAGCATGATGGCTCCTCAAAAAATTAGATACATTTACCATATAATCCAGCAATTCCACTTGTGGGTATATATTCAAAATAGAGAGGGCTCATGGAGTGATATTTATACACTGATGCTATCCACTTCTTGTTGAATTCACAATAGCTAAAACATGAAAGCAATCCAAGTATTGAAACATGAATGGATAAGTGAAATTTGATATATACACACAATGGAATATTATTCATCCTTAAAAATGAAGGAAATTGACATATGCTCCAACATGGATGAATCTTAAGGACATTATGTTAAGTGAGATCAGCCAGTCACAAAAAGACATACTATTTGATGACACTTACGTGAGGAGTTAGAGTATTCAAAATCATAGAGACAGAAAGCAGAATGGTGTTTGCCAGTGGCTGGGGTGGGGGTAAAGAATGGGAAGTTTATGTTTAATGGGTAGAGTTTCAGTTTTGCAGGATGAAACAAGTTCTGGATATGGATGGTGATATGGTCGCACAACAATGTAAATGTACTCAATACCCCTGAACACACTTAAACATGACTAAAATAGTAAATTTTATGTCATCTGTATTTTATTCAATAAATAATTGGGAGGAAAAAGTAAGCTAAAGCATTAAATCAGTCACAATTTTGGAAAATAGAAAAAGTAAAGTAAAATAGCTTCATCCCAGTGGAACATATTGTTCCAAATTCTAGCCCCTTGTATAGTGCCTGAAAGTAGCACCGGTAAAGGTGTGTTGCCAGTTTTAAGACATGAGATATTCTTACGGTCTAGAACAACTGAATATAGAATCCTTTGGGGTACAACTCCTTGTACATATAAAAATAATTTAGTGGGACACCGGAGAGGCTCAGTCAGTTAAGCATCTGACTTTGACTCAGGTCGTGATCTCACAGTTTGTGAGTTTGAGCACCATGTTGAGCTCTGCGCTGACAGCTTGGAACCTGGGGCCTGCTTCGGATTCTGTGTCTTCTCCCTTTCTCTCTCTGCTCCTCCTGCACTCATGCTCTGTCTCTCTCTTTCAAAAATAAATAAACTTAAAAAAATAAAAATAATGTATTTTGTCAATTTCATTGACAAGATGAGTAATAACAACAGGATTGTAGTGTAAATTGGGATACACGTTCTTGGACAATGGATGATTCTCTTATGTATCATTCTCCTGGCACCCAGCCCCTTCACCTGGAAGGAAGCGGTATAGTAAGAGAAAACTGGACATTCTCAGAATGCTCCATGGTGCTCTTCCGTAAAAAACAAACAAACAAACAAACAAAAAACGATTAATGAATTCTATGGGGGAAAACAAGATGCCAGACTGATTAGCTGATTTTCAAAATATTAATCAATTGAATATATGCATCTTTTACTATTCAGGTGAGTTCTGTAGCAAGATGTAGTCGTAACAAGAGAGTCCCGAGAGCACTAGATGAAACAGACACCCCTTCTCCTGATTTGACAGACAGAGGTTCATGGTGAATGAAATCTTCTTTTCTCCCCAGCAAATGCAGAGCTCCCCACAGCACCCTTTGCTTCTTCCATTGGAAGCCATAGTGTGACATTACGATGGAAATCTGCCAACATCTCTGGAGTAAAATACATCATTCAGTGGAAATACACACAACTTCCTGGAAGCTGGACTTATACTGAGGTATTAAAAGCTATGTATGTACATACACACAGATTTTTTTCAAATTATTAAAAGTGCCAAATTGCTACATATATTATAGGCATAAAGACATTTTAGAGAAGATTCAAGTATAAGATGAGTGGTTGGATTAGATGAACTTTAATCTCTGCTACTCTAACATGTTGATGCTAAATCCTTTATTTTTGAGGAAAACCATTTATTAGACACATATTTTGTTCCTTCAGCACAGCATCACATAGTCAACTATTTATGTCATTGATCATTATCTGCCCATCCCACCTACAGTGATTCCGACTAGGATGGAAGGCAAGAAGGTCATCTAGGGCTGTCCCTTTTAGGAAAGCACGAGCAAGTTCAGAGAATAGTCCCATAGAAATGTTACAGTAAAGCCGTGAGGTAAATGGCAGATAGCTGAATCTGTAACTTTGCAATTTTGAAGAAGGAGAGACTTTTGGTGTGAAATATGCAGACTGACATCTGGATGGCTCAGCTCTAAGCTCCAGACCTCTGTTTCTTCTGGTCTGGCAGGCCCTGGGTCACCCCATAGCCAAAAGTCATGCATCTTTTACAAACTAATCTGTGCTCTTGAGTCTCACTGTGCGGGAGTGATTCTGTAAATGCTGAGTGTTTATCTCTCATCAATGTAGGCTGTGTCCAAGCTCTTCTATGTGGTTCAGCCCCTGCATCCCTTCACTGAGTATATTTTTCGAGTGGTCTGGATCTTCACAGCCCAGCTACAGCTGTATTCTCCGCCAAGTCCCAGTTACAGGACTCATCCTTATGGAGGTAGGGTGTGCACACGTTGCTTACAGAATAAGGAGATTATTCCAAAGTTTTAGTTTAGTTTGTTTTTATTTTAAATAATGAAATAAATGATTCCTTCATCAATCAATCCGTTCAGTAACCGAGTATCTAACTATACACCAAGTAGTATTCTAGGTGCTCCTGGTACCTATATGATCAATACAGAACTCCCTGTTCTTGTGCTGGTCACCTTTTGGAGGAGGAGACATATTCTAAGGAGTAAATATAATAAAAAGGAAGATATATTGTAATTGGAAAGGTGCTGTCTATTCTGATAAGAGGAACTTTTTAAAAAGGTTTATTATTGAGAGAGAGCAGAGAAGGGGCAGAGACACGGAGAGAGAGAGAGAATCTCAAGCAGGCTCCATGCTGTCAGCCTGGAGCCCCATGCGGGGCTTCATGTGGGTCTCCTCACAAACCATGGGGCTCCAACTCACAAACCATGAGATCATGACCTAAGCCAAAATCGGGAGTCAGATACTTAACTGTCTCAGCCACCCAGGTGCCCGAGTAAGAGGAACATTTTGAACAGGGTCTGTCTGTTAGGGGTTTGGAAATGGAGCATGGGGTGAAGGACATCAGGTATTAAATAAGGTAGTCAGTATTAGCCTCAATAAGCATCTAGGAGTTAAGGATGGTTTTAAAGCAGGGAAATAATTGCTTCACACTCTTCTTAAAAAGAAAATCTTGTCAACTACACATAGACTGAATTGAGGAAATGAGAGAGATTTGGAAGCACAGACGTCGTGTGACCAGCATGGAGGTTATGATAATACTTTAACATTTTAACAGACATGATTTTTAAAAAACAGCACACATATTGGAGCATTTTCTGATTTCTTCTTTTGAAGATGCGACTTCCACACTAGGAAAAGGATTCAAGCTGAGAGCATTTTGGTTGGGGGGGTGGATGCCTGGGACAGACAATGAAGGAGAGCTGTCTGGTGCCTTTACTCTCAGGCTTAGCTGAATGGACCTCAGGCTTAGCTACCCCAGGCCAAATGTTAGAAGTCCCTATACCCCTAGCTCTGGAGACCTGGCAGTGTGTAGAGAGCCTCACGCTGAACGAGGCTATGCCCATAAGCATAGCTGGACAGCTGGTGAAGCTGGTTGAGGAAGTTTTCTCCTTCCCCGACCAGTGCCCTCTTATTATTGATCAGATTTTAGGCTGTGTGTGTGGCCACCTGTGCGGCTTATTCCCTGACCCTCCTCAGACCCTCAGGTCAGACACTGGCCTATGACAATATTTGAAATCTTCCAGGTCAGAGTAGAATAGATGGATCTTTCTTTGTTCAAACTAATGCCTCATGCATTCTGACAGTGCTGGAGCATTTTCTGATGCTGGAGCATCAGAAGGCTAGCCAAATCAAAATAACAACAAAGGCAAATGTTGCTTTCTATTTCTATTTCTGGGCCTTTCTTCTGGATTTGTAAGCTCTCATGTCCTCCAGGTATTCCAGACCTACACTGGGTATCCTTTTCATGGATAGCACCTTATTCTTCAGTTCTTCCTCACTTTTCTAACCACATTGAAACTTCTAAGTCTCTGTTTTGTGTTCCAAAAGGGGCTTCTTTTCATGATGGGAAATGTATGATTTTAAATGGTGCCCTTATGAAGCTAATTTCTTAACCAAGTGGAATGGTTATTAGGCAGGGATTATCTTGCCCAACCTGACCAACCTTTCAGGGAGGACTTTTGTGGGAGAGATTTGGAAATTAATCACACCTCACCATGTAGGCAGCATCTAACTTGTTCAAAGTGAAGCAGATCATATCTGAGCATTGATCCTAATGAATTAGGTTTTTTGACCTCCTGATTCTGGTCAGTGAAAGATGATTTGTACCCCTCTGTTCAGCAAAGTGACTGAGTGCATGAAGCAGAGGAGTTGACACAGTGAGGTTTGTGTTTTTCAAAGATTAGTCTGAGAGTTGAGGAGGAATTGTACCAGAGAAAGGCTGAGAGATCAATTGACAGGCTCTTTAAAAACTCATCCACTGTGACGGGGCACCTGGGTGGCTTAGTCGGTTAAGCGTCCGACTTTCGTTTAGGTCATGATCTCGCAGTTCATGGGTTCGAGCCCCGTGTCGGGCTCTGTGTTGACTGCCAGCTCAGAGCCTGGAGCCTGTTTCAGAGTCTGTGACTCCCTCCTCTCTGACCCTCCCCTGCTCACGCTGTTTCTCTCTCTCTCTCCTAGAAATAAATAAAACATAAAAAAAACCTCATCCACTGTGAAGGCTGAATTGTTTTATTTCTACCGACTCTCATTAGTCAGGAGTGATGCAGAGCATTTGCCAAAAGTGTTCAGAGGGAGCGAAGTCTACACAAGAACAAAGTGTCATCAGAGTATGTCTTTCTCTGGGAAGAGGAAATAAAAGAGTGTGGTTTTGGGGGTGGGAGGTATGAGATGTAGGTGGAGGCATGAAGGGCAGATGAGCTGTTAGATCATTTGTTTTTCTTTCTGCTCTTTGCTACTTAGATAGCTTCTAAAGTCTGTGAGTGGATGCTTAATTAATTCACGCGTGTTCCTTTAATTCTTCGTAAGGGAAGAGGGTCCTGCTAAAATACAGTCAGCTTGGATTCCAGGGAACCCTGGGAGGTGGGAGAAAGGAACACACAGCCCAGGCCAGCAGAGCTCATGCCAGCAAGAGGGAAGCACACTGTTCTAATTCCTGCTTATCTGAACCCGTATCTTCAGCTGGAGCTAGTCGGGCTATAGCACTCTTCCGAGTGAAAAGGCCCAGGATTTACTTCTTTCAACTCATGTTAATCATTGACTCCCGTTTTATTATAGCTTCTCCTCTCCTTCCTCACCGGACTCAACCCTACAGTTTCAATTCATTCAGATCTCTGGAGATTTTTGATAATTTTTTTCTGGAACATTTCTCCTATTTGCATACCTCCACTTTTCATTTTATTTCATAAAGTAGATGCAAGGAAAGTAATGTTTGGAAGCGTCCCTTAGGAAGGTAGGTAACTGGTGTCATTCAGGGATCAAGAGTTGCAGCCTATAGATATCTTACCACCTTCTATCGCTTATTTTGAATATTATTAAAAATATTTAATTTACACTTCAAGAAACTAAACGTTTTTCCTATCCGATTTACATTTTCGCCTGTAATTTTCCTGCTTTACCATGTCACCGTTACCTCTTCTAGTTCCGGAGACTCCTCCTTCCATTAGGAATATTGAGAGCTCAAGTCCTGACACTGTGGAAGTCAGTTGGGCCCCACCACAATTCCCAGGAGGACCTATTTTGGGTTATAACTTAAGGCTGATCAGCAAAAATCAACAATTAGACTCAGGGACCCAGAGAACCAGTTTCCAGTTTTACTCCACTCTACCAAACACCACCTACAGGTAAGAATTAAGTGGTGCAAGGAAATTGTAGCCATCATGGCTGCAGGCATAATAATTATTGAAGAAATATGGCCCAAAAGTTGTTTAAATGTATTTGGCGAACTCCCATTGACTTTGTGCTGCTGGGTTGGAGTTATTGTAGCTTTCCTCAAGTGTGTGTGTTTGAGAGATTACAGTGTCCTAAGCAAAAACATTCTCAAATACTTCTATTATATTTTGAGAATATATAACATATATGTATACATATTTTGAGAATATATATGTATCAGAGGATCCTTACACACAGACACTAATAAAGACATCATAAACACCATGAGTACCATTTTTTCATTTAATCATGATAAAAGTAAGGAGGTGAAACTCTGTTTGTGGTGCTTTTTTTTTTTTTAAATTAACTGTTAGGGGAATTATTTTATTACTGTTAGCTTTTCTACCATTTACTAATGCCTCTTTAAATTAGGGTAGGAATGGGGGTCATGCAGATAGCAGAGTTCAGTTTTTGACCTCTGTGACCCTGACCTGTTCTATGGGGAATGCAAACAAGGATGTGATTGATGGTTGTTTCGGTGCTGAGCAGTGGTACGAGAAACTAGATCCATGCATTGCCACATTGTTCTTTAAATAGAAATATTATTGCTCCTTCTCTTTTTATCCCATGTTCACACCATGCCATGTGAAACACATCTTTCCAAATTGTTTTTGGAATAGGTTTTCCATTGCAGCGGTAAATGAAGTTGGTGAGGGGCCAGAAGCAGAATCAAATATTACCACTCCATCCTCAGCAGGTACAGCCTGGGAAAGTCCTTCTGTTACTCAGGAACTGAGGGTTGGCAAGGGTGGGTTCAGAGCTCAGAGTCTGGGGCCATCTGGCTGATCCCAGGAACCCCACCTCTTCTGCCCAAATAAACACTGTCTCTTGGTACTTGGTAAGCTTTTGATTTTAAATGAATCCCATTATTTGAGAAACAGAAGGAAGTTATTAGACCAAAGTTCTTAAATTAGAATTTAGGAATTTAAAAATTAGAATGAAAAATTTAGGGATAAAAAATGGCCTCAAGCAAATCCTTAGTTTCAGATAAAATTACTAGTGATTGTGACTCATCTTTATATACTTAGGGATACATGTAATCTTTTGACCCTCACCCCCATTTTATATTATGTATCATCAATGAATACGTTTAAGATATTTTTTCTTCCATTTTCCTTAAGGTTTTTAAATATATCTGGATATAATAATTTACATTTTACCATTTTTAATATTCAATCTACCAAATTAGATTTTGTTACTTATTTGCAAGTATTTTTTTTTCCTCTTTGGCATTTTAACGATTGCCTTGAGAGATTGAATGTTTCCTATATGATGCCTGTGTGTGGGCAAAATAATAATGAAAATGCTTTCTAAGAAGCACTAGAAATATTTGGGGGACACTAGTAGGAGTTTGGAATTACATGGAAAGATTCAGAATTCTGGGCGTCTGTTTTCTATTTTCACCAGACTACCATTCCCTGAATGGACTGACCCTTACCCTAATCTGCACGCATCTATGCCAGTGTGTACTGAATGTCATCTATCACTAGCCTTTGGTTTTTTGGCTGTTACCAGGCTCTAGGAAAGGAGAGGCATTTTTGTTATGTAAGGAGCATCCGAAGGGCGAGTTAAATATAGAATAGGCTTAAGGTTGTTGTTAACTGCAATTATTGCATAACTTTTATTAATTGCCCTAAAAGTGTTCATCAACACACACTGCATCAGTCTCCAGTTGAGTGGGATGTCAAGCAGAGCTCTGCGGTCCTCAGATTTCATTGCTCTAAGGACTTTTCTCTGGCCTCAGAGGGAGAGATCATTGAAGAAAAAACAGAGACAAGCAATGTCTGTCTGGTGTTATGCAACAGCCCCGTCTGGCCTGGGCTGGACCACCTCCACCAAGCAGTCACATTCTCATGGCTGGGGGTAATGAGCTGGGCTCCTACTGGGGCAAGGCTGTAGCAAATGGTGATTCTTTATGTGATATTATTTTGGGGACCCTTAGAGGCGCATACGTATAAATCCTACTTGATTGACCCTGTACTTCCCTCCCCTCATCATGGACTAATGTAATTTATACTGCAGTTGAAATGTCCCAGTGCCTTCAGACAAAAATCTGACCAGCTTCTTTCAAGCATTAGTTGCCTTGCTTTGAAGGATGGTAATGGTTTTTTTGTGTGTGTCACTATGCATGTGGTTGATCTGTCTGTAAATCGTGTTATTGTTTTAGCTCAAGAAGAGGAACAGTGGCTCTTTTTATCCAGAAAATCTTCTCTAAGAAAGAGATCTTTAAAGCATCTAGTGGATGAAGCACATTGCCTTCATTCAGATGCAATACACCATAATATTACAGGTCAGTGTGACAGAAAGAAATGTTTCCTTCATGTGGAAAAAAAAAGATCCAGACTGACTTCTGTTTTGACCTCCTTATTAAAAATGAAATGAAATACATTTCCTTTCATGTACAGTTTTTTTCTGGTTGTTATGTAATAATACACATGTATTTGCATGGCTCTTTTAGGAATATCGATTAATGTCCACCAGCAAGTTGTTTATTTCTCTGAAGGAACTCTCATATGGGTGAAAGAGGCTGCCAACATGTCGGATGTGTCTGACCTGAGAGTTTTTTACAGAGGTTCAGGATTAATTTCTTCCATTTCCATAGACTGGCTGTATCAGAGAATGTATTTCATCATGGATGAACGGGTTAGTCTGAGATTTAAACTGAATAACTAGATATTGATGCTCACATGCATATCTTGGTATGTTTACAAGTAAACATAATTCATTCAATAAATACTCAGTGAATATTTGTTGTGTTTTAGTTGCTGGTTTAGCAATGAATCATAGATCTGGTCCATAGGCAGGTCCAGAATTTACCTAGGACTTGTCCTGACCTACTTTTAAGTCATCTTTTTTTGTGATTTTTTAGAGGCATGGGCTTATTATATTAGTGATAATTCATTTTGTATAAGAGAGTGGTTGTATCTGTGCTATCACTAGACTACCAATTGTGATTAAAATCAACTGCAAGTAGTTTAAATTATAAAATAACCAGAGGTAACTTTAGTAGGTCTCTGAAAATACAGTATTACTGAAATCTTTGAGAAGACAGTCTTGATGTGTTTCAAGTTTCCTTATTTCAAAGGGACAGGCTTATTGTAATCACCATTACTAGAAGCCCATACACTTGGATATAGCTTAAATATTAAAAATGGTTGAGGGGTGCCTGACTGGTTCAGTCAATTGAGCATGTGACTCTTGCTCTTGGGATGGTAAGTTCGAGCCCCATGTTGGGTGTACACATTACTTAAGGAAAATCTTTGGGGTGCCTGGGTGACACAGTCAGGTGAGTATCCAACTCTTGATTTCAGCTCAGGCCATGGTCCCAGGGTCATGTGACTGAGCTTTGTGTTGGGCTCTGAGCTAAGTCTAGAGGCTGCTTAGGAGTCTCTCTCTCTCTCTCTCTCTCTCTCTCTCTTTCTCTCCTCCCCCCACCTCCTGCCATGCCTGTTCCTCGCTCATGTTCTCTCTCTCAAATTAAAAAAGAAAAATCTTAAAAAAAATAGTGAGTGCTTCCAAAAGCCAGGAAAATAGGTTTTTATATTTCATTGATATAAACAAGACGCACACCCATGAGGATATAAAACTAACTTTTTTTTAATGTTTTATTTATTTCTGAGAGAGAGACAGGCAACATGAGCAGGGGAGGGTCAGAGAAAGAGGGAGACACAGAATCCAAAACAGGCTCCAGACTCTGAGCTAGCTGGCAGCACAGAACCTGATGCGGGGCTCAAACCCACAAACCGTGAGATCATGACCTGAGCTGAATCGGACGCTTAACCAACTTAGCCACCCAGGCACCCCTAAAACTAACTTTAAAGGTTTGTTTTGTTTTTTTAAATATACTTTGAAAAGTGATCAGTGACTAGCAAATTCTAAGCACAGAACAGATGCTCAGGAATACTTATTGTTAGAGACAGGGTGAGGGTGGGGGACACAGTTAAAAAATAAAAAAAAAATGTTTGTTGGCCAAACTGAATATGACAGACACTGATCTATACTGATGCATGCTTGATTCTCTAGGCGTATACCTGTGATTTAGAGAACTGCTCAAACACTGAAGAAATTACTCCTCCCTCAATTACCACACCTCAAAAAATTGTGGCTGATTCATACAATGGGTATGTGTTAACCTTATAACTATGAATATTCTTCCTTGGCAAGAATCTTTGGTAAAGTTTCTTGATAATGAAACATCATAGAATTTGAAGAGCCAATCTATGGATCCTACTTCAAATCAAATCAAATACAATTTTAGGCGAAGTTTTCCTTCTATAGAGCCATGAGGAAATTACTTGCGAACTTTTTGCAAGTGTATGGGATGTATGGGAAAGATCTCTTCTGTGGGACTCAGGGAGAGATTCCAGTCCTGAATTTGTCATTTTATGGCATGACTCTGGGTTCCTCTGCTCCCTCAACACTCCCTGTGGGAAGTCCTTCCTGATTGTGCTCCCTTTCCTTGTACCGTTTCTTTTTGCTGAGCAATTCAGCACCAATTCATTTCTCTGGTCTGGTTCTCGGACCTATCAGAAACTGGCTCAGCAAGATAGATGCTATCACCCACCTTGGGACACAGCTATTGATGGTTAATAACAAGGAAAATTTTCCCATTATAAATATCTATTTTCCCCCCAGAAATGAAACGGACACATTTTAGCTCAGCTGTCCTGCTTAAATTGCAGTATGACTTGGAGCAAAGAACTTTGTGTCTGTGACTTTTGGTTTTTCCATTAATATGTGGAAGACAACAATGCTTGCCCAGTTGGGTTATTTTGGAGATGAAATGAGATATTCCCTGTGAATATATTTTGTGATCTCCAAATGTACACAAATGTGAAGGATGTAAACACAGAAAATTATTTTGTGAATATTATTTTTTTAATGTGAACAGATAACACGTTAATAACTAATAAGCAAGGCCAATGTTTGAAAGAGTAATTTTTTTCTTTCTTGTAGGAATAAAACTGTTTTAGGTTTGAATGAAAACAAAATATATAGTCCATGGTACTTTTTATTTTTCATGAAATGATATTCTTTTTTTAAAATGTTTTATTTATTTCTAGGAGAGAGAGAGAGAGACAGTGTGAGCAGGGGAGGGTCAGAGAGAGAGAGGGAGACACAGAATTTGAAACAGGTTCCAGGCTCCAAGCTGGCTGTCAGCACAGAGCCCGACACGGGGCTTGAGCCCACAAACCGTGAGATCATGACCTAAGCGAAAGTCGGACGCTTAACCAACTAAGCCACCCAGGCACCCCATGAAATGATATTCTTAAAAAAAGGTTGCTCTTTATTGATCTGAAATCAAGTTTTCTATTCATATTGATTCATAATTTACTAGTTACTTATTTTGTCTTAAGATTGAATGAATCATTGAATTCACGAATTTATTTTAAAAACACTGTGATGTAGGGTAAGTCCTTTGGGCTCCCTGAATATTATCTTTCTCTATTGTAAAAGTCTAAGATCCTGTGAAATGAACCTTGTTGCCGGCAGTTGCACAGAAGACTCATTTTATAAATAAACTTCACCCACTAAAATAATAATAAATATATTTATAATATTATCGATAATAAATATAATAAGGAGAATAAAATTCACCCACTACATCAATCACTCAAAATTCATCTCAGTGAGATTTTTGGTGGCTCTTTTTTCCATTAGGATAAAATTGTTTGGTGCTTAGATTTTGAAAGGTGACTAGAAATGAAAATGATAATTATTATTAATTGGGCATTTAATATGTGCTGCTAAGTGTACTACTTTCAAAAATCCATTTAGTTCTTGTTCAACCCTATGAAGTAAGTACTTTTACTATGTTAGTTTACAGATAGGAAAGTATAGCACAGGTTAGTACTTGCAAAGATCTCACAGCTCTTTTTCAATGGGACCAGTACTTAGCTTCCATGATCTGTCTTCTAATCATCACCCTATACAATAATAGAGTTTCTATAAAAATCAGCATGTAACTTTCAGCAACACTTTGCATATAGTGTTCCTAGGGAATTCCAGGTGTGTGAAATCATTTACTCTCCTGGCATTAAAAATGGTTTCCTTTGGGCACCTGGGTGACTCAGTCGGTTAAGTGTCTGACTTTGGCTCAGGTCATGATCTTGAAGTTCAGTAGTCCCAGCCCTGCACGGGGCTCTCGGCTGTCAGCGCAGAGCCCGCTTTGTATCCTCTGCATCCCCCTCTGCTCCCCCACTCTCTATCTCTCCAAAATAAATAAACATTAAAAAAAACAGTAAAAAATGGTTTCCTTTATGCTGTTATTTTGTACCAGTGAGTTATTCACTCACTGAGGCTTCTAAGCCTCTGCCCTTCTTCCCCACCCCTGCTTCTTCTCTTTCTCACCTCTGCCTTCTTCCCCTGAACACCCCAGCTCTGCTATAACCTTCCCTCTCTTTTCTTTCCCCTCCTAAGTGGCAAAGAGGGTTAAAGACCAGCACTCCTTTCTATTTCAGTTCAAGGATTGTAATATTCACGCCGTATCTTGTTCTTATCTACTCTGAAGTCCCTCTATATTCCCTTAATCGCTTTGAATTTGGGAAACAGAAGCAGGCAGTGAAGAGCCAAGTTTTAAAAAGTTTCTGCTTTTTGCCTGCTACAACCCTCTCTTAAGACAAAGAACATAGGTTCACATCTCAGCATGGAGTTAATAGCTCAGATATTATTCTAGCACAGGAGTCGAGCATATTGATAAAGATTTGGAATAGTCATCAAGGAGAACTAGAGTAGGCCTGAATAGGACAAAGAAAATAAGTGGACAGTTGTGATGAGATGTTGGAATCTTGTCAATTCCTGGGGTTGTGGTAAGAAAGATTTACTAAGCAGACATAAACTTTTGTTAACATCTGTCTCCATGATCACACATTCAAAATTAGCTTCATCCAAATTAATAGTTTTATGTTTTAGTTCAAATTCTATTTGCAGATTTGGTTTATTAATGAAATATTTTGGTGGTGTTTTTATTATTAAAAACTCACTTCACTGTTACCCTGAGATTTCCATTGGCTTCTCCTAACTGCTGGGTGGTCCATCCCAGCTGTATTGCTGTCTTGTGGGGCAGTTCTTCATGATTTGTAAAGTGGCAGCTCTATTGCCCCACTCAATTGTAAATACAAAAAAAAAAAAAACAACCCTTGGTCTACTCCAAAATGCAAAGTAGTTATATATATATGGCATATATATATATATGGAAACATAATAACTGTGGTTTTAAAATAGGTTAAACCTTTTTGCTTTATTTTATCATTCACAATGCATGGGGAAATTTATTGAAAGAATTAGGTTTAAGAATATGTGGATTTTGGAGAAAAGTATTTTACTATAAATAACACATTTAGCCATGTAATTTCTATATAATATGCTTTCCTTTAAAAGTAGGCTTACTTAGGGGGCACCTGGGTGGCTCAGTCAGGTGAGCATCTGACGTCAGCTCAGGTTGTGATCTCCCCGTTTGCGAGTCTGAGCCCCACACAGGGCTCACTGCTCTTAGTGCAAAGCCCACTTCAGATCCTCTGTCCCCCTCTCTCTGCCCCTCCCCTGCTTGCACTTTCCTAAAAAATAATGAAACATTAAAAAAAATAAAAGTAGGCTTCATTAGAAAATCTTAAAGATCTTCTTGCTCTTAAATTTTCTGATTTCTTAGAAGTCACACATATAATTGGGAGACAAAGCGTTGTAAGTGAAAATTTGCAATGTTTCAGCATCTGACTTAAATGAATAGTGCATATCTTTAGTAACTACCTTTAGTGTTTTGCACCTTGGTACACCCTGGACTCTGTGACTGGTAAAATAAGAGGTTCTGACTGCACAACAGGACAAAGTGTTACCCATCCACCCTTGCACTGGATCACGCGTGGCTTCTTTTGCTCCTATGTCAGGTATGTGTTTTATCTCCTGAAAGACGGCATTTATAGAGTAGATCTCCCTGTGCCATCTGGGAGGGACTCGGAAGCCCTACGTATTGTGGAGAGTTTCACATTAAAGGACTTTGCAGTGAAGCCGCAGTCCAAACGAATCATTTATTTCAATGACACCGCTCGTGTCTTCATGTCAACATTTCTGGACGGCTCTGCCTCCCATCTGGTCCTAGCTCATGTCTCCTTTGCCAATGTAAAGAGCTTTGCTTGTGAAAACAATGACTTCCTTGTCACAGATGGCAAAGCTGTTTTCCAACAGGACTCTTTGTCCTTCAATGAATTCATCGTGGGATGTGACCTGAGTCATATAGAAGAGTTTGGATTTGGGAACTTGGTCATCTTCGGCTCCTATGCCCAGCCACACCCCCTGCCAGGCCGCCCCCAGCAGCTCTCCGTGCTGTTTGGCTCCCACCAGGCCCTGGCTCAGTGGAAGCCCCCTGCTCTCGCCATAGGAGCCAGTGAGTGCCTCCCCCTGTCCCCCAGTGTGGTTCCTGGCCTTGCTGGAAGGAGGAGAGTTTGAATTGCTTGACATGTGACTCAGTTTTGAGAACCCATAGGTGATTATTCAGTTATCAACCAGAAGTGCTTTTTAACTTCAGAAAAAGTGCTTGTACATTTCTTCTGCATTTATTGGTTTTGCATAAGAAGGATCTCCGTATTTCCCATGTATGTCCCAACAGAATAGTTTGAACATTTGTTGAATGTCTACCAGGGGCCAGGCACTGACATTGTGTGAATGTCTGAGTGAATATATTAGCCAGAGGGATAGAGCAGGTGGACTGAGATTTTTATCCATCCAGACCTTGCATGAATTGGAGCAACTTCTTCAAGTTTTCTGAACTTGAACTTCCATCTCTGCAGGAACAGTACGTGTGGAGCATAAGCAGCTGAGCTCTGGAGCCAGCATGCATGGTTTCAAAGGCTGGTCTTGTCAGTTATTACTAGAATGATCCTGAGCACATGACCTAACCACCACTCCATGCATTGGTTTTCACTACTGGAAAACCGGAATGTTAATTACATCATTCTATGGGATTGTCATACAAATTAAATTAAAGTGCTTAAGTAGAACACTTAGAACAGTATCTAGCACAGGGGTGGGCAAACTACTTCTATAAGGGAAGGCCTAGATAGTACATATGTTCAGCTCCGTGGGCCATATGGTCTCTGTCATAGATACTCAAGTCTGCCGTCGCAGTGTGTAAACAGCCATAGCTGATATGTAAATGAGGAACTGTGGCTGTGTTCCAGTACAACTTTATTTACAAAAACAGGCAGTGGGCCAGATTTGGCCTGTGGGCTGTAGTTTGCCAACTCCTGATTCTAGACTATTTAGCAAACATGGGCTATTTCTGATTTTAAGACAAAGCCAACTATGCCTGTTTGCTGTATATTTCAACTGCTGTATAGGAAGTTTTGTTGTTGTTGTTTGCTCTTGTATAGTTTGGACTTCTAGGAGGAAGGTGCTATACTAACACTGAGAGTTGTATAAGAGATTCATCATTAAACATTTTTTTGTTAGGAACCTGGTTACACTTGGTGGTATTATAGAACACCCTTCTGACAATTTTATGCAGCCACACATCTAGCTTTGACTGAGCTGGACTCTGATTTGTTGGAAATGATGTCTCCTTCGACAGAGCAAAAGCTATGGTGTGGCTGGAATGGACAGTGTCCGAGTCATATCGTGAGACGAACCCTGATGACTAGCGGGGTAACAGGTTTTACTGCCCAATTACCCTTCCGCTCAAGATGAAGCTGTAGATGAATTTACTGGCAGTCTTGTGTTTGCCATTGACTGTGTCATCCTGGTCAGTAATGTTGCTTATCTTTTCTGATTAGGTCCCTCTGCCTGGCAGAACTGGACTTACGAGGTGAAAGTATCAACTGAAGACTTTCCTGAAATCACTCGTATTTTCTCTAACATAAGTGGGACCATGCTTAAAGTGCCTGAGCTCCAGAGTGCTACAAGGTACAAGGTTTCTGTGAGATCCGGTTCTCCCAAGGGGCCAGGCCCTTGGTCAGAGCCCTCTGTGGGTACCACTCTGGTGCCAGGTGAGGAAATGTTCTTTTTCTTTTTTAAAGTTTATTTATGGGGGGAGTGAAGGAGGGGCAGAGAGAGAAGGAGAGAGAATCCCCAAAGTAGGCTTCATACTGTCAGCACCGAGTCCGACGTGAGACTTGATTCCATGAACCGTGAGATCATGACCTGAGCTGAGATCAAGAGTTGGATGCTGAACTGACTGAGCCACCCAGGTGCACTGAAAATGTCCTTGATTTAGGGACTAATCCTGACAAAATAGGCTTATTCCTTGTGTCCTTAAGAGTTCCTTGGGGAGCCTGGGTGGCTCAGTCGGCTAGGCGTCTGACTTCGACTCAGGTCATGATCTCACGGTTCGTGAGTTCAAGACCCACATCAGCCTTTGTGCTGACAGCTCAGAGCCTGGAGCCTGTTTCAGATTCTGTGTCTCCCTCTCTCTCTGACCCTCCCCTGCTCATGCTGTCTCTCTCTCTCTCTTAGAAATAAGTAAAACATTAAAACAATAAATAAATAAGAATTCCTTGCCCCCAGTGTGGTAAAGAAATTAGAATGAGGGTGCATTGGTCACTTGAGTATGTGTTTATTATCTGGGTTAGGAAAGCAGATAAAACATTGTGTGGTATTTAATATACATTTCTAAATTGTTATTTTAAACTTTTCAAGATATTTTTGAGGAAACAATATCTTTTTCTTTTGCTTTATGGTTTTCTTCTTTCTCACGGTTTTTTAAGTGATAATTGCTCTTGAACTCAGAAGGTCATGGGGAGAGAAGTTGAGGGGCGGTGAATTATGCTGAATTCCATCCTCTTGTGACAAGAAAATGGAAAGATAACTATACCATTTATACTGCTGTTATTATCACAGTGGCTTTTGGATGCTCTGCATGGGACCATGGCAACCTATAGCCAAAGGGAAGGGAATTGTGTCATGACCATGACATTGCTAAAGGGGCAATGTCACCACACATTTCTCTTCACATTCAACTTCAATTATGCGAAAATCAGAAAATATGTTTAATATGATAGATAATTCTATTAGGCACATGTAATCATATCCTTCCACAGTATTTCAAATGTTGATATTCTTTACTTTTAAAGAAAATCTTGGGGTGTAAGATGTGTACCTTAAAACATATACTTTCTGTGATATTTCTTTTAATTTATTTTCTACCAAACAGCTTCAGAACCACCATTTATCATGGCTGTGAAAGAAGATGGTCTTTGGACTAAGCCATTAAATAGCTTTGGCCCAGGAGAGTTCTTATCCTCTGATATAGGAAATGTGTCAGGTAAACACCAAATCCTTCGTTCACTTGGATGTCAGCATTCTACTTATATGGCTTCCTACACTCTTTAATCCATTGAAAGAATTGAATGTTTTGGTATTAGGTCAATAATGAAAGGAAAAAACATTCAGTGAACTACACTGCCAGTGATACAATTGAGAAAATGTCAGTTCTTAGGTATGGAGGCTATTTATTATTTCACAAATGGTGAGGCTATTTATTGATGTATTTGACTGTATTGAATCTGTCAATGTTGTCTCCTGGTAACAGTCTATTTGGTTCCACTAAAACAGCTATACTTAAGTAATTTATTATGTTTGCTATAAGACTGAAGCAAGGAATGCTTGTATGAAGTTCTAAATAAAGTGTAAGAAATAATTTCCTGACAAAGAAGAATCTTAAGTAAGAAGTGGCCAATTTTGCCTAGAACACATTAGAATGAAGGAAAGCCTTCACTGTAGGATGACACAACAGTGAGCTTGCCTGCAGATGACATCTTCTATAATTGTGTTAATTGTTTGATCTATTTGCCGGGCCACTAAAAGTACAGCAGCATTTCTGAAAAACATAGGAGGTGGACTTAGGAGGCAGTATGGTAATAGTAGAAAGAATGATGGTTTGGAGTTGTCTTTAATCTGGGTTCCCATTTTCATCTGTGAGGCCTGGGGCAAAATACATAATCTCACTGACTCTTGGGTTCACCATGTCAAAAACGGGGATAATTCCTAATTCATACCTTTGTTTTCAGATTTAAGTGAGATATGTAAAGTGCCTGGGACAATGTTTGGCAAAGAGAGGTGCTCAGTGAATATTAGTTCCTGATCCTAGTCCCTGGGGTTGAGCTTTTGAGATAATATTATTGAAGTATTCTTGATAGATCCCTGAAGTTCTAATGAATATCATGTTAGTATGTGCTTTAAAATTATATGGAGGTGCTTGTGTGATTTGCTGACTCACCAGGTTTATGCTGGCATACATGAAAAATAACTGCTACCAATTTATTTTGTTCTGAGACATGGATTGGTATAACAACAGCATCTACTACAGCGACATGAAAGGCGATGTTTACGTGTGGCTGCTGAATGGGACGGATATCTCAGAGAATTATCACATACCCAACATTGCAGGAGCAGGCGCTTTAGCTTTTGATTGGCTGGGCCAATTTCTCTACTGGGCTGGAAAGACATATGTGGTAAGTTAAAGCTCAGCATTCTGGATGCTCTAGAACAATACCCAGCCACTTCAGTGGCTGAGAGTTTTCATGCTTTTTTTCATACTTGTGTGCCACCTATGCTATTATTTATTTAATATTTGTCTCCAAATATACTCATTTTTTAACTAAAAGGAATTTATGTGTAAAGAAAGCCTTATATCGTTATTTGTTGTACTAGTTATTCTTTTTGATTGCTGAGTAATATTCCTGTGTGTGTGTGTGTGTGTGTGTGTGTGTGTGTGTGTGTGTGTACACACCAATATATACATACACACCACATCTTCTTTATCCACTCATCAGTTGATGGAGTTTTGGGCTCTTTCCATAATTTGGTTATTGTTGATAGTACTTCTGTATATATTGGGGTGCATGTGCCCCTTTGAATTAGGATTTTTGTATCCTTTGGATAAATACCTACTAGAACAATTGTTATCAAATATACTTAAAAAAAATTTTTAATGTTATTTATTTTTGAGAGAGAGAGACAGAGCATGAGCAGGGGAGGGGAAGAGAGAGAGACACACACACAGAATCTGAAGCAGGCACCAGGCTCTGAGCTGTCAGTACAGAGCCCGACACAGGGCTTGAACCCATGAACCGCGAGATCATGACCTGAACTATGTTGGAGGCTTAACTGACTGAGCCACCCAGGTGCCCCATTTTAAAATTAATTAATTAATTAATTAAAATACATTCTTATCTAGCAGTGTTTGAGTTGTCTAGCTGTATGATTACTCAGAATAAGTATTTTAATTAAAAATAAATTTGCCTCATTTTTTCCCTAGAGTCATGAAAAGAGATAAGCTCAATGAAGGCAGCTACCATGACTGTTAGGCCCCCAAGGCTTTGCACACTACCCAGCACGTAGTGCTAATAAATACTGGTGATTGAATGAACCCATCAATTTACTAATGATTGCAACAAACTATTCAGAAATGACAATGTCATTCGAAAGTCATTAACCAACCATACCATTATGTTTTATAGATACAAAGGCAGTCTTTGTTGACAGGGCACGCAGACATTGTGACTCATGTGAAGTTGTTGGTGAATGACATGGTGGTGGATTCCGTTGGAGGATATCTCTACTGGACCACATTATATTCAGTTGAAAGCACCAGGCTAAATGGAGAAAGTTCCCTTGTACTACAGACACAGCCTTGGTTTTCTGGGAAAAAGGTGAAAACAAGACCTGATCATTTAGTAATATTAAGTAGTGCTATTGAATAGTTATGACAATACTGTTTCTGCTTATTGTGAAGAGTTAAAGTAGAATTTGAAAGGAAATACTGTTACAGTAAGATCCTGGTGTAACCAAAATTTTTCTAAGGCTTATTTAATTTTCTAATTGATTAAATAAATTAAAATACAATATGGAGAATTTTATAATTTGCTTTATCTTTTTTAAAAATATTTTTATTTATTTCTAGGAGAGAGAGAGAGAGACAGTGTGAGCAGGGAGGGTCAGAGAGAGGGAGTCACAGACTGAAACAGGCTCCACGCTCTGAGCTGGCAGTCAGCACAGAGCCCGACGCAGAGCTCGAACCCAGGAACCGCGAGATCATGACCTAAGTGAAAGTCGGACTTTTAACTGATTGTTTTTATAATCTTCAGGAATTGTATTGGATATTTTAGACCTTCTTAACAGGTCATGATTAGATGTTTTATTATTTTTTATCAATTTTGGGTACTGACTGCTCTAAAAACTGTGTGACTCCTACACAAATTATTTCGCTTTTCTTTGTCTGTTTCCTTGTCTGAAAAATGGGAATATTAGCAATTGTCCTACCTCTTAGGGTTGTTGCAAAGATGAAATGAGATAATTAATGTGAGGTACTGAGAATAGTGCTAGGCACATGGTAACCGCTCAATGGTTAAGCTCTTATTATTGTAACTAAATATGAAAAGCACACCTGATACAGGAACATTTCTAAAACAGATGTTACATCCTCAACTTCTAGAAAAAAAAACCATTTTTCTTGATCCTCAACTTCTATAAGCAATACCTATCTTCTTTATACCCTGTAGCTATCATCTGAAATGTCTGAATTTTGTGTTTCCTGTTCATAATAGTAATGTATGTTTGCTGTAGGAAATTTAGAAATCACAGAAAAGCATAGAAAAGAAAGAAAGAAAGCATTCATATTATTTCTACCTAGGATATTTCTTAATTTTTTTCTTATTGTTTTAATCTTTTTTTTTCTGTCGGTAGAGATAAAATACCCATAATATAAAAAACCAGATCATTTATAAACAAATTATTGAGTCACATGATCCCCAATACAAGGATATATGGGCTATATATAATACCTAGGTTATTTAAAAGACCTTATTTGCATACACAGATAATAGCACAGACATTTAAAAGAAATACAAAATTTTTTCAGAGACTGTTTTTTAATTTTATTTATTTACTTTGAAAGACAGAGAAAGAGAGACGGTGAGCACGGAAGGGGCATGGAGAGAATCTGAAGAAGGGTCTGTACTGTCAGCACAAAGCCCAATATTGGTCTTGAATTCACGAACCATGAGATCATGACCTGAGCTGAAATCAAGAGTCAGACGCTTAACAAACAGAACCACTCATGTGCTCCTAAAAGATATACAAATTTACACACTATATCCAGAGATTAATCATTCCTGTTAAATGATAAAAACATCTTTTAATTCTATTTTGGAGACTTTGAGTCTGAATGTAAGAAAGTATACTTTTTTATGTCTTGATAATAAGTGTTAGGGGAAAGCACTTTTATTTATTTATTTATTTATTTATTTATTTTTGTTTTTTTTTTTTACAAATAGTTTATTGTCAAATTAGTTTCCACATAACACTCAGTGCTCTTCCCCACAAGTGTCCTACTCCATGCCCATCCCCCCTACATCCATCAGTCCTCAGTTTTTGTCAGCATTCAAGAGTCTCTCATGGTTTGCCTCTCTCCCTTTCCCCACCATTTCCGCCCTTCTTCTCCCCCTTGGTCCTCCATCAAGTTCCTCCTAATCCTCCTATACGTGCAAACATATGATATTTGTCCTTCTCTGCCTGACTTATTTCGCTCAGCATAACACCCTCAAGGTCCATCCATGTTGCTACACATGGCCAGATTTCATTGTTTCTCATTGCCATGTAGTATTCCATGGTATAGATAAACCACATCTTCTTGATCCATTCATCTGTTGATGGACACTTAGGCTCTTTCCATGTTTTAGCTATTGTGGAGAGTGCTGCTATGAACATTGGGGTACATGTGCTCCTATGCGTCAGCATTTCTGTATCCCTTGGGTAAATTCCTAGCAGTGCTATTGCTGGGTCATAGGGGAGTTCTATTGTTAGTTTCCTGAGGAACCTCCACACTGTTTTCCAGAGGGGCTGTACCAGTTTACATTCCCACCAACAGTGTAGGAGGGTGCCCGTTTCTCCACATCCTCGCCAGCATCTAGAGTTCTCTGATTTGCTCATTTTAGCCACTCTGACTGGCGTGAGGTGGTATCTCAGTGTGGTTTTGATTTGTATTTCCCTGATGAGGAGGGATGCTGAGCATCGTTTCATGTGTCTGTTGGCCATCTGGATGTCCTCTTTGGAGAAGTGTCTGTTCATATCTTCTGCCCATTTCTTCACTGGGTTGTTTGTGTTTCGGGCATGTAGTTTGGTGAGTTCCTTCTATATTCTGGATATTAACCCTTTATTTGATATGTCATTTGCAACTATCTTTTCCCATTCCGTTGGTTGCCTATTAATTTTCTGGGTTGTTTCCTTGGCTGGAAAGCACTTTTATTTTTGAAAAAAGCATAGTAAAGAAAAAATAATATTATCTCAAGAGCAACTTTCTATCTATTCCTGGGACTTTGGCAGTAATGTCCCCCACTGCTCCAATCTCGTTGCTTGAGTAATGTTCATTCTGCAAAGTTCCATAGTGGCCCTGGGGACTTTTCTGTAAAGGAGTAGAAAATTATATTTCTCAGCATGTTTGGGGAAATACACCCTCCTTTAAATTCCCATTCCAAATCCTTCACAGGCTGGGGAGTGCTGCTTGTACAAATCTGTGTTCTGGTTCCGTGGTTTGATGTCTTACCCATTTGCCTCCATTAATGTTAGTGGGTGTTTTGAAGGCAACGTATTTTGCACCGAGCACAACTCTCATTTCACTGTCACTCATTCCTTCATATGTTGCTTATAGATTTATCATAAAGTCATGAGATACTGTGCAATCAATAGGTATAATAAAACAACCAGACAATTATTTATAGAAAGGCTTGATATTTGTGTGATTAGGAGAATGCAGTGAGTTATTCATCTAAACTGAAAATCTAACCTTTGCCACATTTGATAGATCATGCAGGCTATATATATATATATATATATATATATATATATATATATGTACATGTAGAACACATTACCACAGGATTTAACCTCAAGCTTATACTTTAGGCCAAAGGGATTATTTCCAAGGCATGTCTGTTATTAGACATAACAATTGTTACCAAAGATTTATGGAACATCCTCTGGCTTTTTTTAAATATGGGCTCAAATGACTGATGTAAAGGAATTGGGTAATGACCCAAAACCTGAATTTTATTTACAGCTCAAATAGTTTGTTGTATTCTAGAACAGGAGAGTTGTAGAGTATTCTTTTTTAAGAGATAAAATAGCCTTTGTGATTTAGAAAACTTGAGTGCATCTCGTTATAAATAACCAAGCAAAATTAACCCGATTTCACCTTAGCAGACACAAGACTCAATTAATTTCTTTTATCCTGAGGCAAGAACATGATTCAACTCCCAAAAGGCTGGGGATTGCTAGATAATTTTTGTGTGTGTGTTTGCTTTTCAGTTTTCTGTTTTTTAATCTTGGAAAGGAGTACACTGTTTCCTTGAAGACAGAGGCTATGATTTATATGACAGCTGGAGGTTCTTGCAATCATGTACTATTTTTTGTTCTCGGATACCTTATTGTATTCTTTTTACATTTCTCACTGGGTCATCTTTTTTGTTTTTATGCTGCAGTATCTTATTAGAGATGTAGCCATCAACTTTAAAAAAATTTTTTTTAAATGTTTTATTTACTTCTGAGAGAGAGAGCATGAGCAAGGGAGGGTTCAGAGAGAGAAGGAGACAGAATCTGAAACATGCAGCCATCAACTTTAGTCTTTGATCTCTCTTAGCCTCTAGATCTGCTGTAGAAAGACTCCACCACTCTGACGCCATGCACCTGGCCATCTCAGCTTATTTGAAAAATACCTATAAAGGCAAAGAAAGCAAAAGAGTGTTCTCTTGGATTGTAATTTCTGTCTCATGCAGTCTATTTCATAGGAGAAGCAGTCTTTTCTCAGGTCTTACCTAGGTAACGGGGCATAAAATTAAGGCATGAACTGTAACATGAAGACAAAGGAAGATTAGTAAGAAGTGGTTTTCATATGTTAGCTAGACATAGAACTTTATATGATATGACTCTATTCAATTATAAAACACAAAACTCTGTGTATTATATTTTTAAAATGTGTCAGGATGTTTTGGTTGTAATGAACAAAAAATATAATTTAAAATGGCTTAAAACATTGGTTCTCAAGCTAGGTGTCACATTAGCATGATCTGGGGAATTTGAAAACATACTGGAACCTGGGTTCCATCTCCAAAGATTATAATTTAATAGGATGCACTCTGAGAATTTAGGGTTTTGAAGAACTCAGCAGGTAATTCTAAAGTGCATCAATGTTTGAAAACAACGGATTTAAACAAGAAAGAAATTTATTAGCTTATATGGCCAGAGTCCAAAGTTATGACTAGTTTTAGGCAAGGCTTAACACAGTGGTTCAAAGTTCCTGATTCAGTAGGACCTGGAGTGTGGTTGAAAATTTGTAATAATTTTGCAGGTACTGCTGATACTGCTGGTCCAAGAATCATACTTTGAGAACCACCAGAGCTAAGTTTATAGAAGTCCCTGCCTTCTGAGGATTTTTAGGCAACCTGTGTTTATATCCAAATTACATAGAAATAGGAATCTCACATAATTTTTCTATTCAGTGAAAGGTAAAAATTACCGAGTTTATTATTCCAAAGAGGACATGAAAGAGAAATCTATAGTTCAAGTGTGACTTATTCACAAAGGTATCCTCTAAACGTGTATTTGATTCATTTTTCTTATCTTATTTTCTATTTAGGTAGTTGCTTTAACTTTAGATCTTAGTGATGGGCTCCTGTATTGGTTGGTTCAAGACAGCCAATGCATTCACCTGTACACAGCTGTTCTTCGAGGGTGGAGGTAAGTACTGTCTCTTGAAAACAATTGGTTGAGAATGAGAACGACTTGCCCCTCAGTTATGTGACAGTGCATGAGAATTCATTTATTCTTCCAATAAGCACTTACTAGTTGTCCACTGGTTTTGCAGGCATTGTGCTTGTGGGGAGAGGGAGGTTTGTAAACAACTAATGACAGTTGAATACGACAGTAAAAAGAGAGTACAGTGAAGTTGTGTTTTTCTTCTTCTTAACATGATGGAGTTAGGCAGAAATCATCCTGTACCACACATGAAGACGAGTGGAAAGAAACACATGAATTACTCTCTTGATCTGTGTCCTCAAACCAGGTCTCCAGTTTGACAAATACATTTTAAAGCACCGATATGTCCAGGGGCACCTGGGTGGCTTGTTTGGTTGAGGTCATGATCTTTTTTTTTTCCTTAAATAGTTGTCAACTTGGTTTCCATATAACACCCAGTGCTCATCCCAACAAGTGCCCTCCTCCACATCCATCACTCCCCTTCCTCTCTCCCCCACCGCCATCAGCCCTCAGTTTGTTCTCAGCATTCAAGAGTCTCTTATGGTTTGCCTCCCTCCCTCTCCCCAGCTATTTTTCCCCTCTTCTCCCCTATGGCCCTCCATTAAGTTCCTCCTAATCCACCTATCTGTGTAAACATATGATATCTGTCTTTCTCTGCCTGACTTATTTCGCTCAGCATAACAATCTCTAGTTCTATCCATGTTGCTACAAATGGCCAGATTTCATCCTTTCTCATTGCTATGTAGTATTCTATTGTATAAGTATACCACATCCTCTTTATCCATTTGTCAGTTGATGGACACTTAGGTTCTTTCCATGTTTGGGCTATTGTTGAGAGTGCTGCTATGAACATTGGGGTCCATGTGCCCCTATGCATCAGCACTCCTGTATCCCTTGGGTAAATTCCTAGCAGTGCTACTGCTGGGTCATAGGGGAGTTCTATTGTTAATTTTTTGAGGAATGGATGAGGTCATGATCTTGTGGTTCATGAGTTTGAGCCCTGCATTGGGCTCTGACAGTGTGGAGCCTTCTTGGGATTCTCTCTTCCCTCTCTCTCTGCCCCTCCCCTGCTCACGCTCTCTCTCTCTGTCTTAAAAATAAGTAAATAAATAAACATAATGAAAAAATTTTTTAAAAAGACACAGATGTGTCCATCATCACAGAAATTTTCCTGTGCCCCTACTCAGTCAATCCCCCCTACCCCTGAAATATGTACCTTGTGTGTCTGGCTTATTTTACTTAGCATAATGTCTTTATGATTCATCCATGTGTTAGGAGTATTAGTCTTTCCTTCTTATTGCTGAGTAGTATTCCATTGCCCGAACATACCATAGTTGGCATATCCCTTCTCCTCTTGATGGACATTTGGATTGCTTCCTGATTTTGGTAATTATGGATAAAACTGTATAAATATTTATATACAAGGCTTTAGATGTATTGTTGGAGTAGAATTGCTGGGTGATAGGGAAGATATATGCTTAACTTCTTAAATAATTTCCTGGTTTTCAAAGGGTTTATCCCATTTTACATTTCCTCCAGAGATGTATGAGAGTTCTGGTTCTTCCACATTCCCCCAACAGTTGGCTTTGGCAATCTTTCAAATTTTCACCACTTATTGGTATATGTAGCAATATATCATTGTGCTTTTAATTTACACTTCACCAGTAACTAATAATATTGACCACTTTTTAATTTGTTATTGACTATTTATATATTGTCTTTTGTGATGTGGCTTTTCAAGTGTTTTTCTCACTATTTAATTGGCTGCATATCTTTTCCTTATTGAGCTGCTGGACATCTTTATATATTCTGTATATAAGTCCTTTGTAGAATATATGTGTTGTGAAATTTTTCTCTCAGTATTTGGTTTACCTATATATTTGTTGGTGGTGTATTTTGGCAAGCAAAAGTTTTTTAATTTTGACTTAAGATTTATCAATTATTTTCTTTTTTAAAAATATTTTTAATGTTTTTAAATTTACTTTTGAGAGAGAGAGAGAGAGAGTGTGAGCAGGGGAGGGTCAGAGAGAGAGGGAGACACAGAATCCAAAGACAAGCTTCAGACTCTGAGCTAGCCGTTCAGCACAGAGCCTGATGCGGAGTTTGAACTCACAAACTGTGAGATCATGACCTGAGCCAAAGTTGGACACTTAACCGACTGAGCCACCCAGGCACCCCTCAATTATTTTCTTTATGGTTTGTGTTTCCTGTGCCTTCTATAAGATATCTTTGCCTATCCCAAGGTTGTGACAATTTTATATGATTTGTTTTTTGTTGTTTTATCTTCCTTATTTAAATATGTGATCCACTTAAACGTGGATTTTAGACATGTTTTTTAGATGTTTCTTTCCTTTTCATGTGAGTATTCAAATGTTCCAGTACAATTTGTTTAAAAGATTTGCCTTTCATTATTTAATTGCTTTGTGCCCTTGTTCAAAATTATTTGACTGAATATATTTTGGTCTATTTCTGGACTCTCTATTCTGTTCCTTTGTTATATTTGTCTAGTCTCATGCCAATACTACATTTCTTGATTACTATAAATTTAGAAAAAGACTTAAGGATAGGTGATATTAAGTCCTCAGTTTGTTTTTCTTTTTCAATATTTTTATTTTGGCTATTCTTGACCTTTTGCCTTTCCAAATAAATTTAAAAATCATCTCACTAATTCTTTAATAAAGCCTGCTGGAATTTTAAATCTCTTATCAATTTAGGGAGACTGGATATCATAAAGTATTGACTCTTCCAATCAATAAAAATGGTATCTCTCTCCATTTATTTTGGTTTTCTTTAATTTCATTCAGCAGTGTTCTATATTTTCAGTGTAGAAGTTTGTTTGTTTGTTTTTTAAAGTAGGCTCCATGCCAACACGAGGCTTGAATTCACAACCCCAAGATTACAAGCGTGTGCTCTAATTACTGAGCCAACCAGGCACTCCTAGAAATATAGAAATTTTGCACTCCTTTCATTAATTAATCCTGAAGTGTGTGATTAAAACAATTTTTTTAATGTTTGTTTATTTTTGAGATAGAGAGAGCCAGTAGGGAAGGGGCAGAGAGCAAGGTTTATCAGAGGATCCATAGTGGGCTCTGTGCTGACAGCAGAGAGCACAAAGCGGAGCTCAAACTCATGAACCATGAGACCATGATTGAAGTTGGACGCTCAACTGACTGAGCCACCCAAGTGCCCCTCTGATTTTTTTCTGATGCTTTATAAGTGATGTTTTAAAAAATTTCATTTTCTAAATGCTTATTACTAGTATGGAGAAATCGAATTGGGTTTTGTATATTTACTTGGTAAACTACTTGGGAAATGGATTATCTTGATTCATTGCTAAATTCACTGTTCCGGTTACATACAGAATGCTTTAGGGGGTTATAATTGTCTTTTAAAATGAATTAGAAAGCATTCCCTCCTCCTCAATTTTCTGTTTTTCTATAGCACTGATATGAAGTTTTGATAGTATACACCAGTGAATCCTTCTGGGTCTGGAGTTTTCTCTGTGGAAAATAATTGCTTGCTTATAAGTCAATATATTTTAAGGAAATAAAGTTATTTAAATTTTCATTTCTTCTTGAATCAATTTTGTTCATTCATGTCTTTCAAGGAATTTATCCATTTTGAATGAGTTGTCAAATTAAATTTAAAAATAGTCCCATGTTATCACTTTAATGTCTGTAAGTCTTTTGTGATGTCCTTATCTCTCTGATATTGATACATTTTTTTTCTTGATCACTCCTGGTAAGGCTTTATCTAATTTATCAATCTTTTTAAAGAACTAGCTTTTAGTTTTATTGATTTTCTCTATGATTTTCCATTTCCCATTTTACCCTTTTCCAGTATTATTTTTATTATTTCTTCTTTTATAATATCCTCTTCTATTCTAGCTTTTTAAAAATTTTTTAATGTTTTATTTATTTCTGAGAGAGAGAGATTGAGACAGCATGAGCAGGGGAGGGTCAGAGAGAGAGGGAGACACAGAATCTGAAGCAGGCTCCAGGCTCTGAGCTAGCTGCCTGCACAGAGCCTGGTGCGGGGCTCGAACCCATGAACCATGAGATCATGACCTGAGCCGAAGTCGGACGCTTAACTGACTGAGCCACCCAGGCACCACTATTCTAGCTTTTTAAGATGAAAGAAAAAAATTGTGTTCACATCATTCCATTCATATCTTTATAATATTGACATTTAAACCTATACATTTCTTTTAAAGACGATGTTAGTTGTATTCCACAAAATTTAGTATGCTGTGTTTTATTATTTTTGATTTCAAAATATTTTCTAATTTCTCTCATTAGTTTTCTTTGATTCATATGTTTTAAAAATGTATGTTGCTTAATTGTGAAGGGTTTTGGGATTGTTTAGGTATTATTTCTCTTAATTTCTAATTTAATATCATTGTGGCCAGAGAACATACACCATAAATTTTAATTTTTTGACATTTATTTAAATTTATTTTATGGCCCACCACTGGGTATATCAAGATGAATGTTCCATGTGCATTTATTCTGCTAAATAATCTGTTAGATTATTGGATTAGTTATTATTAGATTAATATTTATTTGGTATAGTAGTGTGTAACTGTCAAGTACATAAGTTGGTTGATAGTGTAGTTTAAATATTTGTGTCTACTTGTACTATCTATCACTGAGAGGAAGGTGCTATAGTGTTCAACTATGATCGTAGATTTGCCTATGGTTCTTTACAGTTGATGTACCTGGATCCTTTGTATTATATTGTTATCTATATACTTGATTTTACTGCTTTTTTTTTCCACTATAAAATGCCCTCATCAGTCTATGATAATGCTCATCACCTTAGAGACCACTTTGTCTGATATTAGCATAGCTATGGCAACTTTATTTACTTATGTAAAGATAGAGAGATAGTGGGGGAAGGTCGGAGAGAGAAGGAGAAAAAGAATCCCAAGCAAGCTCCATGCTGTATCCTGATGCAGGGCTCAAACTCAAGAAATCACGATCCCTGAGCAGAAATCCTGAAGTCAGATGCTCAACTGACTGAGCCACCCAGGTGCCCCTAATGGAGCTACTCTTGAAATTACTCTTCCTTCTCTAAGTCCATCCATTTCCTTTAGTGTATAAAAGAATTAATCAGGTACAAGTATAATAACATAGCTGACCTGGAACTTGAAGAGGGTGTACCCATCAACAATTCAGTTATATTTAAATATGTCAGAACTGATTACATGCTTCAAAGGACTTTATGTCCTTACTGTTCCCTCTGCCTGCAATGTTCCCAGACTCAGTTCCCTTGGTCAATTGGTATTCAGTCTGCATGGCTCAGTTTAAACATGTTCTCTGGCATGACCAGACTTTTTCTGACCACAGGTCTCCTTGTTAAGGAATCCACTCTACCTTTCCTTTTACTGTGTCATTCAGCAGTGTAGTGTTTGCTCATCTTCTTCCAGACTGCCTTTTCTGCTAGCCTGTGTATTCCATGAGGGCAGGGATTGTCTCTGTCTTATTTACCACTGTATTCTTAGTGGCTAACACAGAGCGGGGGTACAAAACACATGTTGAATGAATGAGTGAATGCATGAACAGTACAGTACAGAGTTACAGCACAGTAACCTCAGCTGACCTGTACACATATTTCACACTTTATGGAAAAATTTGTCTTTTTATAACTTTTTTTGTTGAGCTTTGATTTAAATCTAGCTCTACTTATTGCTGAGGACTGAGGGTTTGAAATTACAGATGGAAGGAAGCCCCATATTGACCTCTTGAAAGTGAGGAGGTTTTGCTGAAGTGCCATGAACACTGGAGGTCAAGAATTTCCCAGTTAGCCCATGAGATTTTTATAAGAGAGGAGTCTTCAGCTGGAAATGAGGGACCATCCAAGCTAGGAGCAACTAAGGGATATTCAGTCTCACCTTGCAGGGAAACCCTCTGTCTTGGGGACATTTTTGGAAATGCTGAAACAAACAACGGCAAAGCTAACACAAGAGCATTCACAGGATACAGGCTTCAGCAGCTCTGTGTGTGGTCCAGAAGGACCAGCCACCTCAACCCAAGTGCATCCTGTTTAGTGAGCTTCCCTCCATTTGGAATTTGGTTTCATATATTTCACAAGATTGCTGGAAAGTACTAATGAGAAATGGTAATAGCAAGGTGTAAATTAGACAAGTGAGTCAAAATCCTCACGGTAAACCAGATGCTGTCTTCAGAACTGCATAAGTATGAATAGATTATTTTACTAGAAAAAGGGCAGTGTGAATCGTCCTAGTGAGTATACTTCTTTATAAGGGTCCCAACTTCCAGTTTTTGTACTCTTAGGTAGTTACAGTTTTGTCAAGGAGATATTGTGAAATTCTCAAATTAAAGCTTTTATTTATTTTAATTTTAAAATGCCATTCTTTCTACTTTTCTAAAGAGGGAAATGTCAACACTCTAAAAAGATGTCGAGAAACCTTTAAAAGAAAAAGTCAAACTATCACTTTAAAAGCCGAAAATCATTGAGGTAGTTTTTATTTATTGAATATGAGAAAACTAGAGTAATTTTTAGAAACTACAAAACAGATTTTTAAAGTGAAACCTTTGTAAAATTCTGTCACTGAGAGAAAACTCTAACATTGATGTAAATAATGTCTGTTGAGTTGAATTCCCCAGTCTGAAAAGAAGCATTTTGAATGAGCTAATGAAGTTAATAACTATCATTGAAGCAGCAGTTGTGAATAGTATATATTGAAGGACGAAACAGGCAAGAATAATGGATGGCCCATAAATAATGTGATTAATCAAGTAAAAGAGGGAGGTACAGCCCAATGAGGAGAAACCAGTCAGTAGGTTACACCTCTGATGTAGGGTATTACCAAGAATCACAAGTATTTCTTAAAATCTGTGTAATATTGCTGCCATTGCAATATCACATTAATTAGAAAAGTCCTAGGAAACTTGCTTTAGATATACTTTAAGAAAAGCATAAAAATCAGCTTTATACAGAACTAAAAATAACAATAATTATTGTTGCAAAGTATTTTCTTTTTGTTTTTGCATTCACCAACACACTTTCACAAACATACATTTTCTCCAGTCCTTGAGTGTACCAGCCCTTCCCCCAGGCTAACTGGCGCCATGTTTTAGCAGCACCAGAGCTACCAACATCACAGAATTTGCAGCCTGGAGTACTTCTGAAATTTCCCAGAATACACTGATGTACTATAGTGGTCGGCTCTTCTGGATCAATGGCTTTAGGATTATCACAGCTCAGGAAATAGGTCAGAGAACCAGTGTCTCTGTTTTGGAAGCAGCCAAATTTAATCAGTTCACAATTATTCAGACGTCCCTCAAGCCTCTGCCAGGTACAGTATATTATTCCTGTGTACCCTCTCTCCTCCAAACATGTTTTGTTAAATAAGTGTTTGTGTTGGAATTTTTTCCTTTCCTTTTTTTTTCTTCAAAAAATTTTAAAATGTTTATTTATCTTTGAGAGAGAGAGAGAGAAAAAAAAAAAAAAGAAAGTGGAGGATGCCCAACCAACTGAGCCACTCAAGTGCCCCTTTGGGAATTTTTTCTTAAGAATTATGTTTTAGGAGTACCTGGATGGCTCGGTTGGTGAAGTGTCTGACTTTGGCTCAGGTCATGATCTCACAATTCATAGGTTTGAGACCTGCACCAGGCTCTGTGCTGACAGTTCAGAGCCTGGAGCCTGCTTCAGATTCTGTGTCACCTTCTCTCTCTGCCCTCCCCCACTCATGCTCTGTCTCTGCCTCTCAAAAATAAATGAAAAACTTTTTAAAAAGAATTAAGTTTTTTAAAAAAGACTTTAGTAGTGTCTGTTGGTTTGCTTGCAGTGTACTGTTAACCCAAATTTGCAGCATGGACCAATCATAAAAAGAATATTGTCAGGGTATATTAAAGGAAAGGGAAATTTTGTTTACTAGTAATTATTAGTAATTTATATTAATTATCCATGTTCTCTATGATGTTTGAGAATCCTAAATTCTTTCTCCCTCTATTATTTCTTTCATCCCATAGGGAACTTTTCTGTTACCCCCAAGGTTATCCCAGATTCTGTTCAAGAGTCTTCATTTAGGATCGAAGGAAATGCTTCAAGTTTTCAAATCCTGTGGAATCCACCCCCAGCAGTGGATTGGGGTATAATTTTCTACAGTGTGGATTTCAGTTCTCATTCTAAGGTATAGTGTTGGTGCCAGTAACTTCCATTCCTCAAACAGGCTTTACATTCTGCATTAGCCCTGCCCATACTAATTTGTGCTTCCTTCATTTAGCCAAGCCTGTCTCCTTTATTGCTTCCAATGCATTTGGTTGTTAAGATTGTTCCTGAGTGGGCACCTGGGGGACTCATTTGGCTGAGGATTTAACTCTTGATTTCAGCTCAGGTCATGATCCCAGGGTCATGGGACCAAGCCCCTCATTTGGCTCCGTGCTGAGCATGGAGCCTGCTTAACATTCTCTCTCTCCCTCTGTCCCTCTCCCCCACTCACACACTCTCTCTCTCAAATAAAAAATTTTAAAAAAAGAAAAGATTTTTCCTTAGAACCTTTAAAGATTTTTTTTTAATGTTCATTTATCTTTTGAGAGAGAGACACACACACAGACACAAACAGTCAGAGCACAAACAGAGAAGGGGCCGAAAGAGAGGAAGACACAGAATCTGAAGCAGGCTCCAGGCTCTGAGCTGTCAGCGCAGAGCCCGATGGATGCAGGGCTCAAACCCATGAACTATGAGTTCATGACCTGAGCCAAAGTCGTAAGTTAAACCGACTGAGCCACCCAGACGCCCCTGTTTTGTGGTAAATGTTAACAATTGGTATGTTAGATACATTTTAACTCGTCTTTGTTGAACCATACAGAATTTGGCAACAATAGCATTTCCAAAATTACATGTTTTGACTTAATATGTGAATCAAAGTTTGGAGATTTTAGTTAATTAGGAATAAAGAATTTTATGACTCCCTTATTAAGATATTAATGTGTTGTTCTTATATTTTAGTTCCTGGCTAGTGAGCAACAGCTTTCGCCTGTATTTACTGTGGAAGGGCTGGAGCCCTATACCTTATTTAATCTTTCTGTCACTCCTTATACGTACTGGGGAAAGGGCCCCAAAACATCTCTGTCACTTCGAGCACCTGAAACAGGTACAGGGGTTAAAATTCCTTTTTTAAAAAGGCGGAGCCTCACTTTCTACAATCGACAATAAATAGCTAATAATTTTTAAAAATAACTTCCAGTTTTGTAGATGTGTTGATATTTAATACCTCTTCAATGACTTTTTGGAGATGAGAATAACACCATTAATATCAATCTGCATCATTTATTCCAAAAACATATTTCAAGGATTTCTTAAAGATTGTTTCTCTTGATTATAATAATATATATGATGCAGAAACCTGTTTCAGGTAACTTGTGAAACACTTGAGAAGGAAAATGGGAATATAACGGCAGAGATGGTTGCATGGACGGCAGGCTTGCCTGAAGATGTTCTCACAGATGGTAACTCAGAAATTTTCATAGGTGGACAACTCATGCCTGAATTTAATGTGTTACTTTGGAATATATTTTAAAAAGGATACTAGTCGTATCTTTACATGTTTATCACTATAAACTGTACAAAGCACATTTATATGTTTAGCTCCTTTATTAAGCATTTACTGCGCACATATCATGTGTCAGAAACATCATTTCATCTTTGCATTTGCTCCTCCCATGGCTCCCCAGAAGGTAGGACAGGTGTACTGTCTCAGTTACGCAAAGAGAAAGCAGAAGCCTAGGGGTTGCACAATGTAAAATAGCTAGTAAGTGGCAGGGCTGGGACTTAATCCACACTTTTCACTGTTGTTTTATCAAATCTCCATTCAATCATGTCTGCACATGCTGGTAAATGATAGTATCATATTGATTTATTCAATATAAACTTATTAGCACAAGACGTGGCAGGCAGAAAGAGCTCAATAAGCATAGATATCCATTCTGGGTTTTTTTTTTTGGTTTTTGTTTTTGTTTTTTCACTGTTAAGAGTCTTTCAATAATATTTATCCATGAGTCTCATAACAGGAACATAGTTGAGGCTGGGCAGGTCCTGGAGCAGTTAATATTTGCATCCAGGTATGGTCTCTTTGAGATTGTCTTGGAGTGCCAGCTTTGGTCGGATTCTTCCATGGAAATGGTTTTGCCTGCATCTGTCAGGGATGCACTGGGGGCCTAGGGTCAGCAGCACTCTGCTGGATGTTGGGAGGCAATAAAAAATGAAAAGATTTGGCCTTTGCCTCCAGGCAAATTTACAATATAGTCGGGGTGTTATTCAAATTGACAAATATTTATTAGGCACTTAATGTGTGCAAGTCCTCTACTAGATTTGAGGGGATTTAACAAGGAATAAGGAAAGGTGCTTTCTCTGATGGAGCTCAAACAATGGTAGAAGGATAAACACAGGCTTCCAACGATAATAGAAATGAGACAGTGAGAAGTGAGTTTCCATGGTATAGAGCGACTAGACAAGACAGATGCTTTATCTCTATCAAGCAGCCCCAGCGCTCTCAGGAGAAGACAATGATCATAGACTGGAATGGCCACTGAAGGCTTTTGGGGAGGGGGAATTCTAGCTGGTCTCTGAGGAATGATGCAAGAAAAGGTATCCCATGTGAGCACCGTGTTAAGAAGGCCTGGAGATTGGATAACAATGGGAGTGTTGAACATTGAGAAGCGATGTGATTCCAGTTGAGAGTGAAAAGGGACCTTGTAGAGGAGTCTGAAGAAGGAAGACAGGCATCTTGCATGAAATGACATAGACATCAGGCAGAGGAATTTCTCTTAAAAAGGAGATAAATTCATTGAAGGGATGGGAGACACTAAATTGCTTGCTTTGGCTCTAGGATAAATGGTAGCCCCCAAACCATACTCTTGAGGTGCTACTGTCTGGGAGGTTCAAGGTACTGCTGCCTGGGAGGGTTCAAGGTGAGAGAGCCTGGATCTGTGACATGCCGAATTTTATATCCTAAACTGGCTGAAGGCCAGGCCAAGTTGCTACCTTTCTTCCCGTGACTGTCATTTCCACCACTAGCCAAATCACTGTGTCAGAATGAGAGTAAATATTGTATTTTATAAGAAGAACCAGCTACCTTCCATCTATACAGGGCACAGATGAAAAAGATGTGCCTAAGTGGTGGTAAGAGGGATTTGGGTAGAGGATAAGAAAGATTTGCTGAAATACTAGGATAGGTTCCTGAAGAAATCTGTGGAATCTTCTCTCCTGAAGATCTTTAAGAACAAGATAGATACGCTTCAATTTCTGGAATGAGAAGTATTTATTACTAAGTTTTTCCATCCCCTCATCATGAATGGTAAAAAGCCAACCTTATATTCTTTTCTACCCTTTCTGTGCCTCTGCTTTTTAGTTCCATCGGCACCCCAGAATCCCAGGATATTTATATCACCAAGTGGAAAATACCATAACCAGGATAAAGCTGTGGTGGAATTTAGATGGAATAAGCCTAAGCATGAAAATGGTGTGTTAATGAGATTTGAAATGTTGTATCAAATATCCAACCAGAGAGACACAAATAAAACATTCGAAGACTGGATGACTGTCAACGCAACCCCCTCAGAGATGTCTTTTCAGCTTGAACGCATGAGTCCTGGGTACACTGTTGCCTTCCAGGTATTAAGAGTGAGAACACGGACACGAGGGTCTCAGTAGTGCAAACAGAAGACTGATTATAGGAGTAGGTTAAGAATTCTGCTACTCTGTCAATACTTTGAGGTCCACTGTGGTCACGGAAGTCAAGTGGGTGGCAAGGATACCGAGGGCAGAGGGAACAGCTAGGGTAAAGGACAGGTTGACAACTTTCTTGCTTTCAGATCCAGAACAAACCATTATTTTTTCCTGTGATCAGTATAGACCATGCACCATGGTAGATGCTTTTATATTCCTTATCTCATTTGATCCTCTTACTGTCTGTGAAGAAAAAGCCATGTCTCTGGGTATATCAGTGAATTACTAACGCTCCATGGTTAGGAAGTTGTGTGCTGTAGTCCAGCTTCTGGAGTCCTTTCCCCCAGATCACATCACCGAGAGTCTAGATAGTTGACATCTCAGAGTTACTGTCTAGCAAGAAAGTGAGAGAGAATAGGAGTCAAGAATAAAAAGCTATGGCCACCCCATTTAGACATTCTAACTTTAATATGAAATAGCTTTCTGTTTATGGTAGACGACTTGATGATTTTTTTTTCTTCATTAAATACCAAGTTGGTGACACTGTTGTACATATTTAGAATTATTTTCCATTTCTTTTTGGAGAACATAATGCTTTGGGGAGTGTTTTAGAGGTTTGAGTTTCCTAAGGATCTGTTTTCTCGTTGTAAAATTCTAACTTAATAGTTATTTTGCTAATATGTTACATCTACATATGCGAATTGAAGAAGTTGTACATAAACATTAAAGATAATACACATTCCTATTTGTTAAGAATTCTGTGTTCTGGTTAAATAAATATTCTGGTTAAGTGTATCTTTCTAAATGTACATATAGTTTCAGATCTCAGTCATCACAGGATTGTGCAGTGATATGCATGGATATGCATGAGTTTCACTTAACATGGTCTTGTGCAAAAGTGAAGACATCTTGGTATATGTATTTACCATCATGATACACACACACACACACACACACACACATGCCCCATGTACAGATAGTAGTATGTATAGTATGGCAAAATATATTTAACAGTAGAAGTATAATAAAAATAATCTAATACTTTGTTGACTGAGAGGGCACTTGAGGACCTACCTTTTGGGTCCATCATTATGGGTGTCAATTTCCTTTTTAGGCTGTTGTACACATGCAAGGTTTGGAAATGGAAATGACTTATTACACAATAAAAGACATCTAATAAAAGCTGTTCTTAAAAAGTTTGGTACTAGGATGCAGAGTGGCATGGTATACAAGTACACAAACCCCAGAGGACTTGGTTTTTATGCCAGTTTCTGCATATGTCATAGTGGATATTACTTACCTTAATTCTGATTTTGTCTAGTTTCTACTCTTAATTGTGAGAACCAAAAGAGATAATGTATGTAAGAGTGGTTTGAAATGCATAATTAATATTCAAATGTGGGGTGCTTGGGTGGCTCAGTCGGTTGAGCATCCAACTTCAGTTCAGGTTATGGTCTCACAGGTGTGAGTTCGAGCCCCATGTTAGGCTCTGTGCTGACAGCCCAGAGCCTGAAGCCCGCTTCGGATCCTGTGTCTCCCTCTCTCTCTGACCCTCTCTCAAAAATAAATAAACGTTAAAAAATTCAAATATAAGTTTTAATTATTATTTTCTTTTATAAGTCTCCTTATTTTTATAAAGCACAGTAAATTTAATTATTTAAAGCTTCTAGATGTTTATTTCACAGTATGTGGAATTTTACCATAATGTGCATAGTTTTGTTTCTGTTAAATGTTCTATATAATTTAATTTTGGAAATAGCTTAAGACCTTTTTTAGAAATTCAAATCTTTTGCAGTGGAGATTTGTGCCAATACTTTGTACTCTTCCAGACAACAATAGCAATGATAAAAAGCACACCACCAGCATGAATGTGGGGGCAATATTTACTTCTTACTGATTTATTGCTTTATACTCAGAGGGAAGTAACTATTTGAAACTATTCAGTCAGAGAAAGACAAAGACCCATATGATTTCACTTACATGTGGAATTAAAGAAACAAAATAGATGAACATGAGGGTGGGGAAAGAAAGGCAAGCCAGGAAACAGACTCTTAACTACCAAGAGCAAACTGATGGTTGCTGGAGGGGAGGTGGGTGAGGCATGGGCTAGACAGGTGAGAGGGATTAAGGAGGGCACTTGTGATGAGCACTGGGTGTTGTAAGGATGAATCACTGAATTCTACACTGGAAACTAGTATTACACTGTGTGTTAAGAAACTGGAATTTAAATGAAAACCTGACAGAAAAAGAAACTATTCGTAATTGATATCCAAATTGTGAAATGAAACCTTCAACAATTTATCAGTCTCAGAAAGTAATTATTGTCATTGAGGATGCTGTTGAATGCATTTTTTTTTTCTTTTTTGGTATCCTTTTCTCTCTTTAGGTTCGAGCCTTCACATCCAAAGGACCTGGACCATTTTCTGACATAGTCAAATCCAGAACCTCAGGTATTCATTACCTAAAACCTGTGCAAGAAACAATTAGCATTTTAAAAACATTTTTGACCCTTGGTATTCTCAGGGATATGAATGTTGTCTCTGAGATGAAGTTAAAGCCAAATAACCAAATTTTATCATCACCAAACACACTTAAACCAACCTGAGCTAAGGGAGCTTGGCAGCATTGATTGAGACTAGAGCAGTAGATGAACGCAAAGAAGACCATGGATTTCAGAATAGCCTGAGAGTGAATCAAGGGAATTTGCCACACAAAAGGTTTTTATTTCTTATATGTATTATCTACTTTTTTTTTGTTTTCAGAAATCAACCCATTTCCATACCTCATAACTCTTTTTGACAGCAAGATAATTTTATTAGATATGGATCAAAATCAAATTGTATGGACATTTTCAGCAGAACGAGACATCCATACCATGGGCTACACAGCTGACAATGGAATGGGGTATTATGCTCAAGGAGACTCCCTCTGCCTTCTGAACATGCACAACAGATCCAGCTCTGAGGTATCTCACTATGTAACTCTTCTGGAAGGAAGGGCATGGATAATTTACATATCACACTACCCCATAATTAAATAGACTGGTCAGTGGTTGAGCCATTAAGATTACAATGGCTGGAAAGGACACATGTTGCGTAATTATTTAGTCACAGATGAATAGAGGTTAGATTTGGGCAAATGTCATTCAGGTTTAATTTGCAAATAGTTTTATTTGGTTTAAGGCACTGTGTTAGTTCCTGGGATAGAGGTAAAAAAAATAAATCGTTGTCCTTGAACAAACCCAGTCTAGTATTAGTCCAAAAGTAGGAGGACAGGGTTGTGTAATGATTCATGGCTGAGCTTTGGGATCTGAAATTCAGAATGTAATTCTGGCTTCACCAGATTACTTACTAGATCTGTGACCATCAGCAAGTTATTTAACTTGTGGTATCTCTTTATATGGTTCCTGTGAAGATTAAATGAGATGACTTACATAAGGCACTTAGCACAATGCTTGGCATGTGGTGGCATTCAGTGAGTGTCAGCTAGTGGAAAAGACAGAGGGCAGTATCTATGCTATGATGAAGCAGGGTGTTGTGATATCACAGAAAATGGATGATCAGTCCAGGTTGGAGTGGTACTAAGTTGAGTGGAAAGACACCTTTGGACAAAGAAGATGAGCCGGGTGAAGGTGGGAAAAGCTTAAGGGGTAGCAAGTGCAAAGATAGGGACACAAGGGAGCCATGGCACATCTAGGAGGCTATAAATAGAGTAGGCTTGGAATGCAGGTGGGAGTGAGGATGAACAAAAGACAGGTAAAAAGCTGAAGTAGTAGGCAGGAGCCTGAATATAATGGGCCTCTTGAACTGTGCTAAGGTGTGGAGGGCCAATCCTGAGCCCAACAGTAAGCCATTAAAGAAATTTAGTGGGTCATTCACATGGTCAAGTTATGTTTTAGAAAGACCTCTCCATTAGTGGTATGAATAATGACTTGGGGAAGGTTAAATCTGAGACACTTAGGAGGCTATCATAGAAAGCCAGACAGGAAATGTTAGGCAGGAAATGAGAGGCAGTGAAGTGAGAAAGGACAGGACACATTTGGGATCTATTTCAAATTGGACTAATTCACTATGGGTAGTCATGAGAGGAAGATGCCAAGGATGAACCACATTTGTCAGGATTGCCGTTCAAGTGAATGTTGGAAATCCATAAAAATATCATCTGTAGGTGAAAATAAGGTTTTGGGGGCAGAGTAATGAATTCTGGTTCCTGGGATCATTCATATGTTCAGTAGTCAATCTGAATCAGTAACTCAATGAGGGATACTGCTACTGTTCTTGTAGCACTGGTCTATGAATTACAGTTGAAGTCAGGGTAGTTGAAGCTAACCAGGGGAAAGAATTCAATGTGAGAAGAGGATCAATGTTATAATGGTACACAGTACAGAGCTATTGAGGTTTTGGATTACAGCGAAGTGCAGTAAATAAGTAATATGGTAGATTACCAAAAAGTCCTCAAATTTGGGGAAAAAAATGACCACTATCTCCTTGGCTGTGTTTTCTACCTATTGTTAAGATTTTCCGAGATGCATTGGTTTCTGATATCACACTTATTTCAATTGACTGGATTTCAAGGCATCTCTACTTTGTGCTAAAAGAATCACAAAATGGAATGCAAATATTTGATGTTGATCTTGAACACAAGATGAAATACCCCAGAAAGTTGGACATTTGCAATAGAAATTCAACAATAATCTCTTTTTCTGTATATCCTTTTTTAAGGTATGTAAAGTGTGATGAGTTATCTGTTTCTATTGTGATGAAATAGAGGCATATTCAATATAATATCTTTGGTTTAATATTAGAAGCTATTGATGGGAAAGTAAATTGCTAACTGTCCTTGGCTAGCTATAATAACTTATAGTAAGTAAATCTACACATAAATTATGAGCCCACAGCCAGAAATATGTAAATTTAATCCATACTAACAATTTGGCTAACCTAAAGTTAGGGTTATTACCAACAGAAAACAAAAGCAGATCCTTATATCAATGGATGTCCTAATATCTTCATATGAAAAGGATGAGAGGGGACTGAGACAGTGGCAGGAGCTGAGCAGGGATAGACAGGTAGCATGTCACGCACAACTAATGCTATTCTGGGCTCATCCTTCTTTAATTAATGTCCTTGTAAGATGAGCTTTTTAAAAAATTTTTAATGTTTTATTTATTTCTGAGAGAGAGAGAGAGAGACACCATGAGCAGGGGCGGGTCAGAGACAGAGGGAGACACAGAATCTGAGGCAGGCTTCAGGCTCTGAGCTGTCAGCACAGAGCCCAACACGGGGCTCGAACCCACAAACCGTGAGATCATGACCTGCGTCGAAGTCAGATGCCCAACCAACTGAGCCACCCAGGCGCCCCTGTAAGATGAGTTTTAAGGCCCCCACCCAGCAACTGATAGCAGTTCTTCATGCTGAAAGATGTATTTTCTTTGTGTGATACGCATGGTTATTATATTTTGAAACTAGTGTTAACCAGTATTAAGCAGCAGAAAGAAACTTGAGAGAAGGGGAATGGAGATGGGTGTTGATGAAAAGTAGGCAAACGTATATCACACTTACAGCCATTAATGAACATTCATATACCACCTTCAGATCATTTTAGTCCAAGGCTTTAGTTGTAAACACATTTATTGAGAAATCATGTGAAAATGGTACAAACTAGATTGCTTTTGGCCCCCTCCATCTCAGAAGGTCATTGGACATGTGGACACATTCTCTCCAAAGGCTGTATTTGTCTCTCCAATCATTAGGAATGATTAATCTTCATTGGAAACTAACATTTGCAATAATATGTTTTACTCATTAAGGTGGAGGGTCTTTTTTTCCCCCATAGTCGCCTGTATTGGACAGAAGTTTCCGATTTTGGCCCTCAGATGTTCTACTACAGTATTATCAACCAGACCTTGAGTCACGTTCTTCCACCCACAGCCACAAACCATTCAAATGGAAGGAAACAGTGTTTTTGCAGCGTTACTCAATTCGAGTTTAATGGAGCAATGACTATTGACACCTCTGACCTAGAGAAACCACAGATATACTTTGTCAAAGGGCAAGAGATCTGGGCCATGGATCTAGAAGGATGTCAGTGTTGGCAAGTTATCATGGTGCCTACCCTGCTTGGTAAGATATCTATGGGTGTACATAAATACTCATTAGTAATGGTGGCCCTTCCTGTCCAGTTAAAAATATTGTGCATTCCACCTTTATTCAAAGAATATACACATGAGTGTTTGCTCTGGTTGATGCCAAATATTCCCGTAGAATTCAAGTCAAGTTGTTTCCAAGCAAATTGTGCACAGACATTCACACAATTTTCTGGATCTGTGGTTTCATTGTTGTTGGTGTTATTTTATAATTAAAAATAGATCTATAATTTATTGAGTTCAACCATATATTCTAAGCAAGCTACCAAATGTGTTATCTCATTTAATTTTCAAAACACCTTGATGAAGTAGATACTAGTATGCTCATTTTACAGGTGAGAAAACTGAGAGCCAGAAAGGTAAGTCACTTGTCCAAAGGGCTGCAATTAGTAGAGGAGCTGGGGTTGGAAAGTGGGCCTAACTACAGCATCTATGATCTTACTACCAGGACCACACTTTACTTCTGTTTTGATGATCCCATTGACTCTACATTGAGCATGAGTTGGTCAATACTTGACATCACATGCTTCTGGAGGATATACTTAAATGTCTCAAGTGATTTGGAGGCCTTCTAATGAGGAATAATTGCAACAGAAAAAAAAAAGCACTCTAAATACCTCCTTACATTCTTAAAAGTCTACTCTTCACTGTCCAATGTAGTAACAACTAGTTACATGCGACTGAAGTTCAAATTAATTAAGATTAAGTAAAATTAAAATTTTAATTCTGCAGTCATGCTAGCCACATTTTAAGTGCTCAAAATCACAAGTGGCTAATGATTACTACATTGGGCAGCAGAGAAATAAAATATTTTCATCATCAAAAAAGTGTTTTTGGACATTGCTGATGTTTATAGTAAAGTTTTGAAACCGCAGATGTGTGTATGTGTGTGTGTGTGTGTGTGTTATAACTGCACGTATGGTTTTGTTGACATGTTAACCAGAGCCTTTTCCAACATATTTTCAATGGGCTTAAGACTAGAGATAATATTTTGAACTTCTTATATTAGGAGAATTACTTGTTTCTGCTGAATCTGTAACAGACTCCTTCTTTGATCAAATGTTAGTTAGGCTCCTCTGAGCCATTTTCTCAACTAGGCCTTGAACTCAGTCTTCATTGTCTGTTGTTGCTGAGTCTAGTTTTAGCAAGAATCTTGCTAAATCAGTTTAGGGATAGTCCCCCACCCTTGGTATCTGATCAAGTTCTTCATCCCCGACACTTGATGTTTTGGCTTGCCTTTATCAAAAATCATAGGAAGCCAGTTTCGCAAGAATCTTTGTACCTTCAATGTCTTCTCTTAGTAATTTTCTATCCACTGACCCCCTCATGTTTCTTGTTGGCTCTGAACCCCACCTTTCTTTGTTGTATGTGAAGTTGGGCACATCTCTCTCTCTCCTACTGAAATATTGCAAGTCTTAACTAAAGTCTTCTTTATCATTTAAACAAGTGTCAGAATAAATTTTATCATCCAATTCACAAGACTTATCTAGCAGGCCATTATCTTATAGGTATAGAACTGGTAAGTTTTTCAGGAATCCATAATTGAAATTTATAACCCTAGAATTAGAAAATTTGAATGTATTATTGTAAAATATCTATTTTAGCTGGCATGATATTGGAGGAAATCTCTGCTACGAAAACACCCTTGCTTGAACACCTGTTTATAAAAAAATTATGTCTTTATAAGGAAGGTTTTTTTGAACAATTCTAAATATTAGATTTTTTCTTATAGTTACGGAAAAATTTCTCCCCATTTCTCCCATTCATTGATCTGAATTCTGACCTCTAATTTTGTGAAGAATAAATCAGTCACTTTCTACATGACAGCCATTCAAATTGCTTAGGGACTTCTGTCATTGCTCATCCTGAGTACTTCCGCTGGAGGAAAAATTCATATTCTTGTAACTACTCCTCACACGATGTGGTTTCTGGATTGTTCTTTGCCCTAGTATCCCTCCTGTGGTTTCACTCCAGCTGCTTAATATCCTCTTAAATGTCACCCCCATAATGACTCCTTGTACTCTTGTTATGTTCTGCTTAGTGCAGAGGGCACTGACTTCCTCCGTCTTCTTTTATTGAAGCTGAAGGTGGCATCAGGTCTTTCAGTTGCCTGCCATTTGAAAAACCCATGGTCTTTTTCATGTTAACATTATTAAGCCAGGTTTCTTTCATTTGTCATTTATAAAATTGATCTTAAACATGAATTTAGGATGTCACATTTATTCCTATTAAATTTCAATCCATTTCCTGATTTTGTTGTGATACTTTCAAATTTTAAGTCAGTGAATGAACATACTAGTGTCGGTAAGAATCATGTATTATCTACAAAATTGATAAGTATATTACTCTGTATTTATTCCAATTTACTGATAAAAAATATTGAGCAAAATACTGAGCCCTGGACCTATCATCTAAACAGCTCTTTTCCAATAGGCATCGTTTGATGTGGAATCACACAGATTAAGTTGAAAATCTTAGCTCTGCTCCTTACTAACTTTGTGGCCTTGAGGAGATTATTTCACTCTTTAAAGCCTCAGTTTACACTTCTACAAAATGAGGCCAATTATAATAGTATTCACCTTTTAGCTTAGTATGGAACTAAAATGAGAAAATATCTGTAAAATCCTTGACCTAATGACATAAAATAAAGGTGGTATTTTTTTCCTTATTGAAATGATAGGAAGATTAAAAATTAGCAATTACAATGTAGAAAAAGGATTTCATAGATTGCTTGGAGTAGAAAACATGAGTTCTATATTTTGTTCCTTATGTTCTTTATTTTACGTGTCTCATGAGCAGGAAAAACACTTGAAAGCTTAACTGTGGATGGGGAATTTCTCTACTGGATCTCCTCAGCAAAGGACAGCACACAGATTTATCAAGCAAAGAAAAGCAATGGGACCATCCTCTCCCAGGTGGGGGCCCAAGGGAGTAAGCGTATCCTGGCCTACAGTTCCGTTCTGCAGCCTTTTCCAGGTAATAAAATCACACTCCTAATCAGCATGTTCTCCCAACTGGGGGGCAGAAAAGGCTCAGAGTATCTCCCTCTCCAGGCTGCCCCAGCAAGCTCTTCATGGTGTTCAGTGTTGCTCACACTGTCAGGATGGGTGCACGCTGAGAATGCTGTTTGCCCTGGATCACAATTGATCTCCATGGGCATATATGGCTTGAGTTGTCCCAGACAGTTTAAAGACGGAAGCCCTTGTCTACTCGTTCTCTCTGTCTCGCTTCTTTTCTCTTTGCATTCCCATAATTTCTCTCTTTTCTGTCTTTTTTCTCCTCTGACAATGTTTTAGAAATCCCAGGTGTGTCAAAAAGCACTGCATACAATTTCAGGTCTTTTTCAAGGTAAAGGCTTTGTTTATTGTAGTATTATGTATGCCAACTGTTTATCATGTGTACATGTGTGCTATCATTTTTATTAAGTTCCTATCTTTTTTTAAGTGGGTCACTCATGAAGATTTTTATTTATTTATTTATAAATCTGGTTTTTTTTAATGTTTTTTTAAAAAATTTATTTCTAGGAGAGAAAGAGACAGCGTGAGCAGGGGAGGGTCAGAGAGAGAGGGAGTCACAGACTCTGAAACAGGCTCCAGGCTCTGAGCTGGCGGTCAGCACAGAGCCCGACGCGGGGCTCGAACCCACGAACCGCAAGATCATGACCTAAGCGAAAGTCAGACGCTTAACCGACTAAGCCACCCAGGAGCCCCTCATGAAGATTTTTAATGTTGTGCCTGTAACTCTATCTCCCTTATAAACCCTGTGGTTTTTATTGTACAACTTTGTAGAATGCAGTGACTTTTAGGAATGCATGGATGACACCCTGTAGAACTAGCTATATATTTTCCACAGAGAGTCGTAATACTAAAAAAAAAAAAAAAAAAAAATTGAAACCTAAAAACCAACCAACCAAAATTAAAAACATTACATACACTCTTTGGTGGCATTCAAACCTAAAGAGGTTTTTAGTTTTTTCTCAAGCTATCTGCCATTAAGGTGGCAATATCATTGTAAATTAAGTATAATTAGCCCCTAAAGAGGGGCAGAAATAATTGTAACAAACTCTCTTTGTTTAAGTGTATTGAGTTATAAAATACGAAAAATGGGAGACTTTATAAATAAGACAGGTGCCTATTCTGGTAAAGTAATTCATTTTTCACTTTGAGAAATTTAGGAGATTTAGTAAGTCCATGAAAAATCTGTTTGAAATTGAATGCACACATATACAAGCACACCCTTAAAAATAAAAGTCCTAAAGCTAGCATGAGTTTTTGTAACTGGAATTAATTTTAAAAATATAATTAATATTAAAAACATTTTAACGTTTATTTCTGAGAAAGCGAGACAGAGCATTAGCGGGTGTGGGGCAGAGAGGAGACCCAGAATCTCAAGCAGGCTCCAGACTCTGAGCTGTCAGCACAGAGGCTGACATGGGGCTCAAACCATGAACCATGATCTGAGCCGAAATTGGATGCTTAACTGACTGAGCCACTCAGGCTCCCCCCAACCCCATATATGATTAATAGTATGCTGTCACTACTTTCTTCAAAGTAAAAAAAAAGGCTTAACTTGATTTTATTATGGTCTGTGTACCTTATTCAGTGTACTTTACCTCCCCCTGCTGGAAATTTTAAGCAATGATCAGTTACCTTGCTCTCTTTTTTTCTAAGCCATTTACCAACTTCCAAAATGTACTAGGGAAAAAAATCTTTCTTCCTTTCCTAAATAACATTTCCAACACTTCAATATATCACACTCTGTCAGCCAAATATTTAAAAAAAGATGGTCTAACCCTTGATGTTAAATATATCTGCTGTTTCTCTTTCATACATATATGTGTATTTTTTAAATCTTTTATTATTTTAGATAAAGCATTACTGTGTCTAGCTTCAGATACTGCAGAGCCAAGTATACTTAACACCACTAACAGCAGCCTCACAATCAGATTACCGCCTGCCAGGACAAAGCTCACCCGGCACAGCTTCGCCTGCCCTACTCCAACATACCTCGTTTATTACAAAGAAGTTAATGGCGGGAAAAACAGCTCTGAGCCGAAATATAAAATGTTGGTAAGATTGGAGCTGGTGGTCTTTGCCTTTTCAGAAGATACCTGTTTTTGATATAAACTTCTCACTCACAGTAAACTATTTTCTATATTGTATCCTGAAGCACCCTACTATGAAAACTTTTACAGCTGATTCATCAAAGCAAGTTGTCTTGCTGGGAGTTAAGCTTCAAGGAAGCATATCAACTCTGGCCAGTGGTGGATTGCCAGAGTGACAGTTTCCTGAAGGTCCCAGGAGAACCGGGCTTGGTGCCTTTCCTGACTATCCAATTCTCCCCAGAAAGTGATAGAGATGTGTTTTTGTGCCCTGTGCAGCGGAATGCAGGTTGAGGGGTAAGAAATGATTAGACAGAAAGAACATTACTGCGTACCCCTCCTCCATAGCATCTATTTAATATAAAAATGGTATGTTCTATTTTTGTCTGCTATTTCCTTTATGCTATTATGTAGGGAGTGTGCCGGTTTTTATTTATCATTGTATTCTTAGCACCTGGCATAGTAAGTAGTTGGTTTTGTAGAAGCTTTCACTAGATATTTCTTGAATGGATGAATTAATTGGCACAATTCATTCCATCGTTGGCATTGGCATTTCAGTTGTCCTTGTGATGGAGTCATGTGTATCCGATATTTTGCTCTGTGCTTGTTATTCATCTGTATCAAAAGGTGAAATTGACCATCATCTGTTGGAAGTTAAGCACTATATACTTTGCCAGAAAGGGCACCTGATTCTTGTTATGTCCTTTATTTTCTCTATTTTAACCTCTCTTTACACATTTCAGTGTTTCAGAGACAGATGGGATCACTTGGCTGACCAAGATTAGTTTGGTGGCACTGGGTATTTCTGTTACTACAGCCAGTCTGTCCCTATTATTTTCACGTTGATTAATCTGGGTCAAAGGCAATGATTCTCAAACCTGACTGCACATTGGAGTTTTAAAAATCTCTGGGCCGACACTTCACCTCAGACCAATGCAATCAGAATCTCTGGGGGTAGGGCCCAGGCACAAGTGTTTTCTTAAAACTTTCCAGTTGATTCCAAAGAACAATTAAAATTGAGAACTGTTGGCCTAAGGAAAGTGTTTTTACCTTTTTAAACTTTACCTTTAGTAATGATTAAGTAATTCAACTTAATATTTTATAATATTCACTTATGTGTCAAAACTATTTAAAAAAATTTTTTTAATGTTTATTTATTTTTGAGAGACAGAGCATGAACAGGGTGGGGAAAAGAGTGAGAGGGAGACAGAATCGGGAGCAGGCTCCAGGCTCCAAGCTGTCAGGACAGAGCCCGACACTGGCTCGAACTCATGGACCAGACCGTGAGATCATGACTTGAGCCAAAGTCAGGCATCCCTGTGTCACATCTTTACCAGACCATCTTGCTGAACTTTGTATGCAATGCTAGTGAATTAGTATCCTCTTCTGAGAACTTAGGTTCCTACGTGAAATGAGCATGTCACAAAATTGACTGATCATTTGGTATCGATTCTTGAAGATAGGAAGCAACTCAGCTCTGGGCAGATTAGGACAGTGAACATTACCATTCTCTTGATTCAATACAAAAAGATAAATTTAAAACATCTTTTAAATATTGTATTCCTTTGGTTAATTTCTCCTTATTTGTATAAAAAAATAAGAACCAGATATTGAGTTTCAAAAATTAATTACAGGAATTTCAGGAGAGGATAGCCCTTATTGGAGGTTTACAACCATTTTCAACATATGTGATACAGACAGCTGTAAAGAATTATTATTCAGACCCTGAAGAACAGTTGCCTCTGGGAAAAGAGATTTGGGGAAAAACTAAAAGTGGAGGTGAGTTATGGGCTTGGGCATAATTCTAGACTGGCATTTTGTGATTTATGTGATGTACATATATATTTTAATATGGATGCTAAGTAATCTTTATTATGTGAGCTTTTAAAGCTTAATAAGAAAAAATGTATTATTGACAATATTCTGATAAGCTTATTTTTGCTCTAACAACAGAAGATGAATAATACTCCATCAGAATGAAAAGCAACTAGAAGGCAAAATATCAGAATCAACACTGTTTGACCCAGAAACACATTTTCCAGTCTCACCACATAGCGTCACCCTCTCCCCACATATTCACAGGTCTCTCTATGTGGAGATGCAGAATTAAGCCTTTCCTCTGTGTGAATTTTACTCAGGCTACTGAGATTTAAAGTAAATCATATCATTGCCAGAAAGAATATGAATCTAGAATCTAAAAAGGTTTTCTGAGAGGTGGTGATTATTTTCAGGTCATACCATTTCTTTTGAATGTCTCTGATGATATTCCCAAAACTAATCTGAATTGGTTTGTTCATCATCATTGGCCATTTCATTGAGCTGGAGTCAGAATGACTTAGTCATTAGGCAAAAATGAACAAGAGCCTTTCAGGCCGCCTGTTAACTTACCGTTATATAAGAGGCTGGCTTTCCTTTAGAATACTGGCCATTCGTTCTGCTCATATAATATGATTATTCCTCAGCCAGAACCCTGTTCCTTCTTTCACCTTTCAGTACTGATGCAACATCCCTTATCATGTGTTGCTATTTATTTCAGTGCCAGAGGCAGTTAGGCTCATTAATACAACCGTGCACTCAGACTCCAGCCTTCTTGTATCCTGGGAAGAATCTCACAAGCCAAATGGACCCATAGAGTCGGTTCGCTATCAGTTGGAAATCTCACATCTGGCCCTAATTCCGGAGACTCCTCTAAGACAAAGTGAATATCCAAATGGAAGACTCGCTCTCCTTGTTACTAGACTGTCTGGTGGAAAACCATATGTGTTAAAGGTATAGTAAGTGTATTGGGCACTTTATTGCCATTCTCAGGTGCAAGGTTCTGAAAAGGTTAAGCAATTGTTCTTTTTTTACAAAAAGGTTCTGGCCTGTCATGCTGAGGAAATGTGGTGTGCTGAGAGTCATCCTGTCACTGTCAAAATGTTTGACACGCCAGAGAAACCTTATGCCTTGGTCCCAGAGAACACTAGTTTGCAATTAGATTGGAAGGCTCCATCTAATGTTAACCTCACCAGATTTTGGTTTGAACTCCAAAAGGTAGATCTCACCATACACTTTTAATGCAAATCTATGTGTTATGCTATGGGATGAATTAGAAGGCCTTTTTCACATCTTAGTGTATTCTCTTGTATAAATCAGCAATATATTTTACAGCATTCATTGATTTAGGTTTGCCATATACAGAAGCTACCTAGGATCATTTCTGATGGAAAGAATTCCCAGAGACATTAGTTGCTCTTAAAAGGCTCCTTGGGAAAGGATATAAGCGATGGTTTACTGGCTTTCATAATATTTTACTTAGTTTAGATGTTATCAGCATGACTATCTAGTATCCAGCAATTTGGTGTTTCCTATGAAAAAAAATAAAAGAAATGGACAAGCAAAGAAACAAAACCCAAAACCTTGTTTAGAAATGTTCTTTCAACCATTTAAAGGTGCATAGCAAGAGGAAAAAAGTAAATAAGAGCAATTTATTCTGAACTAGTTTGATCTTGGCTTATACACTTTAAATGGTTCTTCATCCAAAATTCTTCACACTTTCACTAATATAAAAATATCCACTGAATTTCAAAACATCAGCTAATCTAATTAATTCACTGCTGAGGGAAGTCTGTATTGTTTTTATGTTGATACACTTCAAATGGATTTTTTTTTTTTTGGAATTGCTACATTTCATTTTCAGTATTATTTATTCTGTAAGTTTGGTTAAGAATCTCTTGTTCAGTTGTAGCAAAAACAAATCAGTGTAGTCATGGCCTCGCTGTTTTTTCAAAAATGGAGTTGCATCCTGGGATCTTTTAAAATTTTACTTATGTAAGATATTTTTCTATAATCTTGTACTTTTAAGATAAAATCTATGAAAACTATGAAACAATAGTGAATGTCAAGTTCATAAAACCAAAAGCCATAGTTTATTGGACATTTTTCATTGAGCATGTTCATAATGATTTGTTACCTATTTTAAAAAGGGTCATCTTGGGGCACCTGGGTGGCTCAGTCAGTTAAACATCTACCGGCTCAGGTCATGATCTCACGGTTCATGGGTTCAAGACCCGCGTCGGGCTCTGTGCTGTCAGCCAGCTCAGAGCCTGGGCCCTGTTTCAGATTCTGTATCTCCCTCTCTCTCTGACCCTCCCCTGATCATGCTGTCTCTCTCTCTCTCTCTCTCTCTCTTTCTCTCTCTCCCCACAGAAATAAATAAAACATTAAAAAAATTTTTTTTAATAAATTAAAAAGGTCATCTTATTTGGGGCACCTGAGTGGCTTAGTCGGTTAAGCGTCCGACTTTCACTTAGGTCATGATCTCGCAGTTCGTGGGTTCGAGTCCTGCGTTGGGCTCTGTGCTGACTGCCAGCTCAGAGCCTGGAACCTATTTCGGAGTCTGTGTCTCCCTCTCTCTCTGACTCTCCCCTGCTCATGCTGTCTCTCTCTCTCCCTCTCCTAGAAATAAATAAAAATATTAAAAAAAAAAAAGAAAAAAATGTCATCTTATCAAAATGCAGTTAAATTGGAGAAATTGGAGTATCACCTTTTTAAAGACATCTATTTAAGGAAGTTTAATGCAGTTCAGTTTAAAGGCAAAGTGGGGGGTGCAAAGTGTACTTCCTACATCAAAGAAATGTGATGGGGAAGGACCTTATAGCTGGTGACTCTAAGCCCCTCCTCTTAATGATGAGAATTCAGAGATCCAGACAGGTGCCATAGTGAGTCAGATATCACCAGCCAGGCAGGGAAGAACCCCAGGGGCTGACTCATCCTACAGCAGTCCTACTTGGGTGCTATCCATGGAAGGAATATGAGTCACTAAGGCACCCACCCCACACCTCAGAGTTTGGGAGAACAGCGGCCTGGGACTGCCTGGCTCAGTCCTTGTGACTTTCACATGTTTTTTATTTCAAAACTTCCCCTACACTTGCTGAAAACAGGTTCCAGATATACCACTTAGAAAATCATGAGGCTTGGGGCACCTGGGTGGCTCAGTCAGTTGAGCATCTAACTTCAGCTCAGGTCATGATCTCACGGTTCGTTGGTTTGAGCCCCACATCAGGCTCTGTGCTGACACTGAGAGCCTGGAACCTGTCTTCAGATTCTGTGTTTCCCTCTCTCTCTGATCCTCCCCTGCTCATGCTCTCTCTCTCTCAAAAATAAATAAAACATTACAAAAAAATTTTTTTTAAGAAAATCATGACGCTTAAAATGTGAGATACAGTAACCGTCACATATGACCATCTACAAGTATTAACTCATGAGCACAGTAGAAAGTTGTGTTCCAAGAGGGTTGATGAATACATCTAGTCAGAAAGTTCTATATATTTAGAGCAACTTGAACCTACCTCATAAAGATAGGACCCACCTGGGAATGATGCTATAACTCCATACTGGAACTCTGAGAAGGAAGTGATAAGGGCGAATATGTGTCTTTCTAATTAAGAATATTTTTTAGAAAGGAAAGAGAGAGAAGGATACATTTCCAATTTTCAACTTTTCTGTCAAATTTTTCTTATATGGAAAATGAAGGAATTAAAGCAGAAGGCTAAATTTCTATCTAGGTCTTAAATTCCATAGATTCTTTATCAAAGCAGTGTATGGCAGAAGAACATATTTAATTTGAGATTGAGGAGAAGAAACAAGTAGTTTCACTTTGGTAAACTATGTTAATGGATGTGCATTAAAACTGAGTTTTTCTCAACTGTCTAGGAAAATTCCTACCAGAACCAAACATTTTCTGAAGTTCCGGTCTCTGAGACATGATAGGCTGCACTATTTCCTCCACACCCCCACCCAAATAATTTGAAAATCCCTCTGTGGTAGCTTTCATTCCTGCACTTGTTGGCCTCTGACAAATGGAAGGTCTGGACTCCTTTGTGATTTACTGGGGTAGCTGTGGCACCTCCCCAACTTGGTGGTCTGCCCAGAACATTCATTGCTGTGGTAAGGCCAGGACTCTACTGTTTTCCAGCAGAACCCTTGGTCACACATTTGACCTTCCAAGGAGCTTTGATAATTTCTGGGTGGTGTGGGATGTTGGGCGATCTAGACTATTCACTTAAGGTAGTTTATATGGCAGATTATTAAGGAGGCAGGACCACAGAGGGCTAAAATTTTTGAGGTAGAAATCAGCATTTGTCTCTGTCACTCTGTGTCTCTTTCTTTCCCTCAATTCAGAGTAAGTATTAGGGATCCAATGCATCTGTTTCTTTAGCTTGTATGTTTTAGTAGGATTGGCACATTTATGAGTTTAGCAGGCAATGGCCTGGACATCAGCATATTTGTTTTTTTTTTTAATTTTTTTCATTCCTTCCATTCTCCTTTTCCTCTTTCTTTTTATAACAAGGTGGTCTACTTCCTGAAGGTGCTGTAGGAATCATTCCTAGTTGAATACAAAACTAATATAAAGTGTCCATCCAAAGAAATGATGTGACCTTGTAAGTGCTAAATGAAAAACGAGATGTAAAGTAAGGTTTATTTATGGAAACTGACCTTCTTAGGAAACTCTACTGGAGAAAATGCACTAAGAACCCTTGACATAATGCCACATTCTTTGTCTTTTCCTATTTGTACATTGAAAAAAATCACCATTTTCAAATAACACATGAAGCATCCAAATACACAGATTTTTCAAAAGCCATGCACAAAGAAAGTATAAGATAGCTATAATTAGAGACCCAGTATCTACAATGGAATGAAAGTAAGATTTCCTCTATTTTACTTCTAACATTTCTACTCAGTGGCTGAGTGATGGTGGACAAAAATTTCCTTCTTTTAGGGAAAGGCTTCATATGTACAAAAATAAGGAAGGCTGGTTAGACTGAAAAGAATTTCGAAGGGAAAAACTACATGTTTGAATTTATAAGTCACTGTGGACCTCTTGATAGAATCAAAATATGTAAAAAGATTATCATTTTGAAATTAACAAATCCATGGAATTGAAAATGTCATTGTTTTGATCCAGCATGGTCCTTCAGCTATGGATTTCCCTTCTCAGCCATCCTGATTTAATGTAGGAGTCTATGAGGAGGGATAACAAAAAGCCAAGCCCCAGATCTTCCCTAAGGACATCTATGTAGTAAGAGGTGTCTGTCCCACCTTGGACTCATCCTAAGAACTGTTATTCAAGTCGGTTATAGTTTGTCACAACCTTAAAATGGTGGTCAGTGGTGGAGATAATGTTTGGGATCAAACATTCATAAAGAAGCTTTTATTTTAATAGAAAATAAATTTTATTTAAATTTTTAATTGCTTGCCATAGACTTGTGGATTTCTATGTTTAAGAAGGTTTTCTTAAGGAAACAAAAAAATTAATTGAGACTTCTTTTTCTAGTGGAAGTATAATGAGTTTTACCGTGTTAACACTTCATGCCTCCAAGGACTTGTTTATGTCTGTAGCATCACAGATCTACAGCCTTATACGTCCTATAACATCCACGTAGTCGTGGTTTATAGGACAGGAGCAAATAGCACTTCGCCCCCAGAAAGCTTTAAGACAAAAGGTGAGTACTGATATACTCAATAATCCTCAATACTCAAAAAGCCCTGTAAGTTTCTCAATGAGTTTTTTTAAATCACTTATTTCACTAATACTAGAGGTTAACCTTTTTTTTTTTTTTGAAAAGGAGTAAATTACTATTTCTAGAGTTTGAGTGAAGAAGTTGAGTGGAGTCAGGAGTCTTTACAGGCACTAATGAGATAATATTGACCGGGTTTTACAGAATCCTGAACGGGGCAAGATGATTCCACGTTCCAGTATTCTCTGCTTTCTTTTCTAGCAGTGACATTTTGCATTGAGAACTAAAGTAAAGCGGTGTTATTGAGTGTTCAACAAGTATTAACTTACTGACTACTGTATTCTAGATGCTAAAAATTAAAAAATCTAAAAAGAATCCTAATTAGTGTTTTAAAAGGTATACTGAAACTCCAAGTTGATCCCTATAAGAATCAAGGGGAAAATGCGCCAAAACTTACAGTAGTTTTCTTTATCTGCATCACTTATTTTGTGGTAAGCTAACATACACTGCTATTCCTATCACTGGTCCATCTAATCCATCACTAATAAAAACTTCAGATATGCATTTAAAAATATGCATTCATATGAGAATATTTCTGAATATTTCGTTAATGTATTTGGCTTTTCTCTTAGTAAATATGTTCTGTGGAAAGACGTTATGCAGAGTATTGTATACTTCCAACATACCAATCAGCATTTTCTTATGTTTCCAAAGCTGGAGTCCCAAGTAAACCAGGTATTCCAAAATTATTAGAAGGGAGTAAAGATTCAATACAGTGGGAAAAAGCTGAAGATAATGGAAGCCGGCTTATGTACTATATCCTTGAGGTCAGGTATGTCTGTTTACCAAAGTGCTTTATAAACTACAAAGAGTTCAGTGGTTAATTGTAAGGTATTATTAAATCAAAATTCACAATATTTATGAATGTATATTTATAAATAAATATGAAGAATCTTTAGCTTAAGGATCTTCAGTACACCGTTATGTTCTCTGCACAATTCCTAGTGGTCAGCCTTAGCACTCCGATCCTAAGGAGACCTCATCATTCTTCTCAGAAATCTGCAACTACTTGTCAAAACTTTATGGAAATAATTCAATTGTTGGCACATGCAGCTAATATTTATTTAATATCTATTCCGTTCAAGAAGCTGGGTTGATATTTGATGTTAGATGATGGTATGTATGTAAATTTCTGGTGATAATTTATTTTAGCAAGATGAGTAATGTCTACTAAGAACTGGCAGTGAAGCAGGTATATTTCAGAATACAAAAACAGGTCAAGGACTGAAATGGTGTGAACCGTATAGGTCACACAGGATTCCTTATCTTTTGTGAAGAGTGTAGTTTGCACTGTGTGCCCGAGGGTCTGAAAGTGTGCCTTGAATGAAAACCACGCAGCTAATGAAAATATACAACCTCAGAGCTGGCCAGTATGGGGAGCTCTGTAAATGGTAACTGGCTCAGATGAACTGATTTCACGCCAACTTGAGGGGAGAATTCCAGATTCCACAGACACTCCGGTCATGGATCTATGAAGCTATCTTTTAAGAAGTTCCAAGGACAAAAGTCGCTTCCATAATTATAGTCCTGGCAACTTGAGCTTTAGATCTATTTTTGCTTCATCTTGCTCTGGTACTCTCATAACCTTAAAAAATTTTTCTGCTCATGGCAGAGGATTACATTGGCCATATTTCTAACTGAAACCTTCTTGTAAATTCTGTTATTATTTTTCATGCAGAGTCAAATGCATTCTGATCTGCAGAACTGTGTTGGTGGTCTGTGACTGTAATTATATTCACCAGTCAGCCCACACCACTGTTTTGCTAGGAACCATTTACTGTGTTCCCTTCAGTGACTCCTTAACTGCATAGCTCCATAAATTCTTTGTATTTTCTTGACCCAAGCCTCTACTCTCATGACAGATGTGATGGGATAATATAATGAACTTCTGTATCTCAAAGTCACTTTTTCAGTCAGGATACTAGTACGCCCTAGGTATTTGCTGATGGTACATCGGTAGTGATGATGTGTGAACTTGGAAGCTGAACAGACTGTATTAGTGTCCTAGGATTGCTATGAGAAACTACCACCACTGGGTGGCCTGAAACAACAGACATTTATTCTTTCACAGTTTTGGGGACTAGAAGTCCATAATCAAGGTATCAGTAGGACCATGCACTGTCTAAAGGTTCTAGAGAAGAATCCTTCTTTGCTGCTTCTTAGCCTCTGGTGATCCAGACTTCCCAGCAATCCTTGGTATTCCTTGGCTTGTAGATGCATCACTTCCGTCTCTGGCTCTGTCATCACATGGTGCTCTCTGTGTATATCTGTGCTTAAATTTCTCTCATCCTAAGAAGACACTGGTCACTGGGGCACCTGGGTGGCTCATTTGGTTAAGCATACAACTTTGGTTTAGGTCATGATTTCATGGTTCGTGGGTTCAAGCCCCACACTGGGATCTGTGCTGACAGGGTGGAGCCTGCGTGGGACTCCCTCTCTCTCCCTCTCTCTCTGTACCCTTCCCCCCACTCTTGTACTTTGTCTCTCAAAATAAATAAATGAACTTAAAAAAATTAAAAGAAGGCATTGGTCATTGGATTTAAGCCTACCCTAATCTAGTATGACCTCATTTTAACTTGATTTATCCTAAAGACCTTATTTCCAAACAAGGTCACATTCACAAAGTCTGGGTAGACATAAGTTTTGGGGAGACACTACTCAACCCAATATCACATTTAAGTACTTGCTTTATCCTTTTTTGAATTTAAGTTTTCTCATCTGTAAAATGGGATGATGGTGTTTACCTCTTTAGGTTGTTGTGAAAACTCAATGAACAGAAACAAAATAAAAAGCAACAGTATGGTGTGTTATAAATAGGAGATGCTCAGCCGGTATCAGAATTTTTTCTTGTCTTCCTCAATGGCCAATAATTGTGAAGAGCCATCTTATAAATTTTTAAGGGTTTCCTTTGGATCAGAGTTGTTTGAATTGAACAATGAATTGTCAGTGCCTAACACAAGACTTCACAAAATGTACAAAAACATTGTATAAAGACTCTTATACAGGATGGTCCCTTGGACACTTGGCTCCTGGTAACTGTTGTAACCAACTGCTGCCCTGATCCTCCTGAAGTTCTTGTCTTTTCCTTGTCCTTCAAAGGCTGAGCCTTCCCCTCCCTTTCAGGATGCCCACTCAGTTTGTAGAGACAGAAGCAGCTATCCCTAAGCTTACCGTGGGTTGGTACCAAGTCCTAAAACTGTTGTCTGAAAAGTCCCAGACTTGAAAAGTTCTTCATTGTCAGAGAGGGCATACTTGGAAGGCATTGAGCTTATACCTTTCTTATTAATTTTATGTCCTGTCTTTATTTTATCCAGAGCTATGGTATACATAAATTACACATGGAATAAGAGACTGAGAATTGAGAAAGAATTTTTAAAAATCCAGGTTAGAAATTATGGAACAATTGTCTGATGTGTTTGGAATTATGAAGAAAGTTTACACATTCTGATAGTAGGAAAAACCTCTTCAGCTCTCTCCTGGCCATTGATTATTTGTTAGTTTCCCAATGGGCTGAGTTTGTTGGCTCCATGAATTGCCAGGATGTCTTTATAAGATTATGCTGTGTGGGATGAATGAGATCAAGGGTAAAGTGTGCAGTAGGAGATGCTCTTGACTTCTGTTGCTAAAATGATGTATGAGCATCTAGAAATAACACATATATTGTCTCTTATATTTTCTGTATTGACCATTGACCATTTTGTTCTTTTTTTTTTTTTTGTAGAAAGAGCACTTCAAATGATTCACAGAACCAGAATTTAATGTGGAAGATGGCATTTAATGGATCCTGCAGTAGTATTTGCACATGGAAGTCCAAAAACCTGAAAGGAACATTTCAGTTCAGAGTGGTGGCTGCAAATAATCTGGGATTTGGTGACTATAGTGGAGTCAGTGAGAATATTATATTAGTTGGAGGTATGCTACCATGTCTGTCTATGTTCTAACTGATTATATAAATGTTCAGAGATAAAGATAAGTGGATTCTTAACCAATAGAAATAAGTTAGGTGACTGTATAATTTATCATTCAGACTATGGAACTATTCATTTCATGTGATGTGATCTTCCTAAAATATCAGCATTCTCATGCCATTTTTCTCTTCAGTAATAATCAGCTACTCCTTAATGCCCAGCACATCAAGTCCCTCTTCCTGGATAGGCTTGCCAGGCTGTCCACAGTCTGATCTGGATCCAGCCTTATGTTCCTTTTCCTGATATTCTCACATTCTCCATAACAGGCCTAAAACTATGCTTTGTCTCTTCCTCAATATCTTCATCTTCCATTGTATATCCCATTGTAGGTGATGCTATATCATCTGTTAAACCACAGAGCCTAGAAATCTCAATACCATATTTAATTTTCCTTCTACTCTGTCACCAAGTTCTATTTATTTACCATCCTGATTTCTGTCTTATGGGTGCTTATCTTATTATTTCCACTTTGGCTTTCCTAATTTAAGTTATCATTTCTTGTCTGTGCTCTTGGCTTAATCACACTGCTGACAGTTAATCTAGATGAAGCACAAGCTGGATCACTTAACCCATCTCTGAAATCCCCCAAATGACTCTCTCTTCACTGCCTTCAGAATCAAGTGGAAACCTCTGTGTGACATTTAAGGCCTTCCATGTTAATGTCCCCAATATTTACCCCTATGCTGTAGCCATATTGGACTGGTAAAAAGCGTTTTATGACACTAAGTCTTTAGCCTTTGTTTCCCTTAGTCTAGAATGTGGGCTCCCACCACCTACCAATCACCCCTTAGCTGGGTTTTCCTTTCCTTCACTTTCTGTCAATTGAAATTCTTCTCATCCTTCAAGGCCTAAATTAAATGAACCCAGAGCTGATGCTTAACTGATGATCCTTAGGCAAGATGAATTATTGCATTTTGTATACACACAGCCGATATTATTCTATATAATGTTTGCATCAGTCTTATTTGTATTTTAATTAGTTATCTGGATAAAACCTCAGCAATTTTTTTCTGAAAAAAACAAACGAACCCAAAACAGTTAATATTTTAGGTTTTGCAGGCTATATCTGATATCTGTAGTTGCTTCTTTCTGTTCTACTCCTCCCCACCCCCCCCTCCTCCTCCTCCTCTTTCTTCTTCTTCAAATAATACTTTAAAAATGTAAAAATCAGGGGTGCCTGGGTGGCTCAGTTGGTTGAGCATCCAACTTCAGCTCAGGTCATGATCTCACGGTTCATGGGTTCGAGCCCTGCGTTGGGCTCTGTGCTGACAGCTAGCTCAGAGCCTGGGGGCTGTTTCAGATTCTGTATCTCCTTCTCACCCTCCCCTGCTCACACTGTCTTTCTCTCTCAGAAATAAATAAAACATTAAAAAAAATTTTTTTAATGTAAAAATCATTCTTAGTTAATGGGTAGTGCAAATCAGACTATGGGCAGACTTGACCCACAGGCTATGGTTTGCCAGGCTCTGCTCTACATGTCTGTCTCTTCTCAACTGAAATTACCAAGAGAAGGTACCATGTTTCCATGTTTATATTCCTCAGTTTAACACCTATAGAATTGAATGTAATTCAAGGTGTTATAGAAGAAACAATAATTCTGAGTATATAATATATGAAGACTGAGATTTCTTTGTTCCAAATTCACTAAAAATATTGTATGTGTTTCCTCCACTATTTTTAAGTAGAAGATTGAGTGGGTATATCATGATGTTGGATTGGTAAACCAGATCTTTGGGAAACAAAACCAAAATAAACCTTGATTTTGATTTCCTGTGGTATTAAACACTCTTTCTATTGGTGATTTCAAACTACCAGTGGTTTAACAACTGGTTTGCAAAAAATCTAATAGGAGGTAGGTCAGGTATATCTGAAACTACCTGGCTTTATTCTGCAAATTTACTTTTTTTTTCATTTATTTTATTAGATGGTTTTTGGATACCAGAAACAAGCTTTATACTTATTATTATAATTGGAATATTTCTGGTTATTACAATCCCATTGATTTTTGGTAAGTATAATAATAAATTTATTTAAAAATATAGGTAGTAAACTGTTTGCTTGATCATATTAGTTGATTTATCACTTAGTGTATTCAAATTCCCACATGAAATAAATTCATAAATTTCACAGTTACTTTTGGCTAGATTTTCATAACCACTAACTTCTGTGAATTGTTTTTGGCTCTTGGAGTAACTATTTTATGAAATATACATCTGCATTTCTATTTCATGGTGCACTTTAGATAAAACTAATTACAAGGGCACCAACTTTTAGCTTTTTTTAAACAGTATTTTGGATTGGCTACATGCCAAGTGCTTTGTGGCTTATAGTTTTAAATAAATAAAAGAAAAATAACTCTGGATGAAAAACAAAAGTGTAGGATTAATAGGAGACCCCTATTAAACTACCCCAGTCTTCAGCTGGGGTAGTTTTGGTCTCCAGGGAGATAGATGGTTCGGAAGGAACTGCTTCTCTTTTGCAGACAAACCCATTTCTGGCTTGTAGGGTCTACTCTCGCTTTCAGATGTCTATTGTTTATTTCAAATCCCTGCTCATTTATAAATGACCAGGAAAGCAGACAAATTTGTTACGTAGATAAAAAGGTAGCTGTTCCCTCTATTAATTTTCATACTAATATGCTAGTCCTAAAAGTTTTATTTTTAAGGATTCAGTTTAATGATGAGAAAATACAGTGACAAGTCCAGAAATATTGGGCCTATAGGGTTATCTTGGTGATCATATATCCTGGATCATTCCTTTTGTTTCAGCATAAACATTAATGGGACTTTCTTTCAGTGCCCCAATATCCTGGTTTGGATTATAAGACATCATCCTATCACTAATATTATGAGTCCCTGACATGCTGAAGCATTATAAGAAAGACACTATACTTACCAGAAAAGGATACTAAAGTACATATTGAGGAAATTATGGCTTGATTTTTTTCCTACATAAGAGAAAGAAAGGAAAGTTTAAGGAAAAGTTACCAACATAAAGCTAAACTCTCTCAGGATAAAGAAAGCCAGTGTTTTATTAAGTGATCTCAATCTTTATTCTTTCTCCAAACTGATAGGAATTATAAACTATCAGAGAGCACACTGAAACTTGAGTTAAGATTTCTTTTCACAGATTCCACCCAGATAATATATGGAACTCCTTTAGCTAACTTGGAAAGCTAAAAATTTCAGCTGACCCTGCCAGGATCTTAACCTGTGGTTCCAGGGAGTCTAAGTATTGCACAGCTGATGCTAGTGCCACTAAGCCAGCCCCTCCAGAATTACACGTACGACGGTAGTATATTTGGCAGTTGGCATATAGGCTGGACTGCTTGTCTGCTTTCCTACTGGGAAGGAGTATTACATGAAGAATCTTTTATCTGACCTTTGCTTGCCTACTGTACATCACCATTGTTTAAACCCATAACTCTAGTGGGTGAGCGTGAGATCATTTCAGACAAGCTATATTATGTTTTCAAGACATCCCATGGATATCTGACTTTCTCGGGATTTAAAGGTCTTTATTCTATTTGGAACTTACGAATTTTGTAGTACCGTTAAGCTAATTTGGTTCTTTGCTTTTAGTAGCAGTGCATGTGGTTTGACTAGTCAGAATGTGTGAGTGCATGAGAAAAGACTGAGTTATTAAAATAATGAAAAGTGGCAATTGTTTAAAAATCTGTATTGTGCCGATGGTTCTCAGCAATCGTGCTTATAAATATAAAATTGAAGCAAGTGTTTAAAAATAAACATCAACAGCTTTTGCTTTGATGAGTGGTCATATCTAACATGCAACGTTAGCCTTATCTTGGAAGCAGAGGGAAATAAGTTGTAAAATGCAATTGCTTGCTGACCATGGCAGCTTACTATTTAACGAGGGAGGTGAGACATAACCTGTGTGAAATTATAAAGAGTGAGATATAAAAGGCAATAGTACAGGAAATGCACTGGACACTGACATAGAAATGCTAATGGAGAGCTACAACTGGTTTTATAAATTAAAAAATGAGAAATCAGCAGAGTTGTAGAGGTCTTAGAAGGCATCACTGAGGATGAGGATGAGGGCTTGAGCTGGGCCTTTAAAAATGAAGACGGATAGTGAGAGCTTTTTAGATTTGAAAAATTGCATTGGCAAAGGTACTTACGATCTTTCCCCTATGCGATCCCTTGGATGGAATTTCATTTGAGCAAAATTCTAACCTGTTGGATATAGAAGCTACTGTGGAATAAAATTCAAACTTTAATGATCATCTTACAAAATATCCTTCCTGTTTTCAATGTTAGAGCCGATGGTCTAGTATAGATGGCTGACCTTATAATTGTATTTTAATCTTCCAAAACTACTTATTTTTAGGATTATAAAAATAATGTGTGCTTATTGTATGAAGAAGACTATATAAATCATCCATGATTTCACAACTAGGGAATATTACTACTAATATTTGATGGGTTTCATTCCAATAGTTTTTCTGTATATTTAAGTATGTGTATATAAACAACAATGGTATAAACTCTTGTACTCTGCATTAAAAAAAAAAAAAGCATGCCATTATATGGAAAGTGTTCTTCAGATCTACTCTAAGAGCATAACCTGAACATATCTGGACGCGGAAATAAATTTGACTCACTAATAATTATAACGCAAATTAGTTTGGGCTGATTTTGACTCTAGATTAGGGTCATTTTGAGAAATAAGGCATCAAACCTGTTGATGATATTAACAGACTTCAACTTGTTTATAACAGCGATAAGAAATGCATTAAGCTTTGGTTCGAGACACAAGATAAGAAAGGACGTGGTATATTTTAAGTGTTTTTATGTGTCTTTGTACCTAGATTTAGTTTGTTTTTCTGCTCTGGACAAATTTTTCAATCAAATTCTGTTATTCTATCAATGGCGTTCTTATATATAAAGATATAAATTGTATTGTTAACATTTCTTAAAGGAGCAATAAAGCAATATTTTGTTTTGTAAATTATGTTCTTTTTTATTTTATAGTCTGGCATAGAAAATTAAAGAAGCAAAAAACTCCCAAGGAAGGGTTGACGGGTCTCATAAACGAAGACAAAGAGTTGGCTGAACTTCGAGGTCTGGCCTCTGGAGTAGGACTGGCTAATGCCTGCTATGCCATACAGTACGTAACCCAGGCCATCATTATGGGGAACCTACATGAACAGTGGGCAACTGTAAAGACAGTGCCCATGGATCCCAGGATTGTTCTGGCCTATGCTCAGAATTCTGGCATAATTATTAATAACTACCCCTTCCATTTTCAAATGTGACCTGAGATGAATGGCAAAGTATGTGGTTATGCTAGTATAGGGAACAGCATCAAAATTTCATTGTTTTCCAGTGTTTTATCACATAGTTAAAATGAAATAAGGAAATAAATACTGTATTGAAGAGAACAGATGGCAACATGTTTGGTTCAACTGGCGGCATCTAGAAGAGAGGAATTCCAAAGGTCCCATGCCTGTGCTGTTAAGTCAACCTTAATCTGTTTTCAAAAGTTGTATGGTGATTGCCTACAAAAGCTCTTTAAGATAGCTGAATTTCAACTTATGTTGTTGTCATAATTAAAGAAAATATTTAAATGTCTTTTTATCCAAGACACTATATTATGGCCTATGCTAGTAGGCCTTGGTATTTGTAATTCCAAGACATAAAAAGTGAAGATTAAATGTATACACAGAGGTGATCAAAATTAGTGATTCAGAGGTGACTTTTCCTTGAGAAAATACTCAGCAAATTTATTCCCAAGATTCTCTTTCAAAAACTCAAAGCATTTTAAATGCAGACAATTTTCCCTCCTCATAATATTCCCAGTGAGAGTTGGCTTCTAAAAGTTAACCTTATGGAGAAGAAGTTGATTTTTGTAGTCATATGAAATTTTGTTTTGCGTAAGGCATCAGGTGTGTGAAATAGTTAAAAATGAAAAATTTTAGGCTCACAGATCCAGATATATTTATTACTAATTTGCAATAGCTTTTTACATGAATTGTTAACCCGAAGAAAGTAAGAACTCTTAGCTTTAAAAAACAAACTACAGTTAAAACTATTGAGGCAATGCACACATATACATGTTTCTATCAAGATTACAGTGCCTAAAAGTGAAATGACAAGCTCTGTCTGTGTTTTGGAATAGGGAAGGAATATTCTGGATGGTGGAATAGGGAGAGAATAGACACACAGAATTCCACATTGCTATATTACATAGAACAGTGTCGCAAAGTCATGAGATTTCTCTTTCTCATACTCTTTCTTTCTCAAACACTAACACCAACACCAACTCGAAAAGCAGATATATTTTGGGAAACCAAAAATATTATTTTCCAGTACTCTTCCAACCCAAGAAGAGATTGAAAGTCTTCCTGCCTTCCCTCGGGAAAAACTGACTCTGCGTCTCCTGTTGGGAAGTGGGGCCTTTGGAGAAGTTTATGAAGGGACAGCAGTAGACATCTTAGGGGCTGGAAGTGGAGAAACCAAAGTAGCAGTGAAGGTAATGTGGATCTTTAAATTCCTTAACATGCTGGCTCAACGGGTTTACATGAATTTACATGGGTGAAACTATAATAAAACATGAGTGATCTTAACTGAAAAAAGAACTGGTGGAAGGTGGAAGTCCATGCATGACTCCAGAAATTATAATTTTTCTTTCATTTCTTACATACGCTCTATAATTAACTTAAAGTTACTAATTTGTGAAGACTCAGCAGGCAGTTTTCCCCTTCAAATGTACTATAAGAGAACAAGGGTTGTAAAGCACCTTCTCAGTGTCTTACGTTCAAGGGCAGATAGTAAACATCATTGGCTTGTTGGCCATTTGGTGTCAGTTTTAACTATGCAACTCTGCCATTACCATGCCAAACAGCTCTGGTCAATATGTAAACTAATGAGTGTGATTACATTCTGGTAAAGTTTTGTTTATGAGAACTGTAATTTGAGTTTCATATAATTTTCATGTGTTAGGAAGTATTCTTTGTTTGACTTTTCTCCCAACTATTTGAAAAAGTAACATGTCAATTATACCTGAGTGAAGCTGGAAAAATACAAAATTAAAAGTTAACGATAATTTTCAGATCTCAAGCTGTACAAGACTGGAATTGTTCTGTAAGCTGTAGTTTGCTGACACCTGTACTATACTTATTCGTCATGGTATATTTAATGTAGTTTTAAGGAAGCACAATGTATATACACTCTCATATTTGTGTAAAATGTTTTGATTGAGGGTTGATGAATCCTTTATGGAACTGAGCAGTATCCTGATCACTGCTTTTTAGGAATTTGTTGCTTTGAGGGTGGGCGATACAACTAGAAACATTAGCAAAATCTTCTCCACTTCCAAATGATATCATCTAAAAGGACTTAAATTACTGTAGCCTCAAATGGTGTAAACAAGTGTCTATTTTTCTCACATAATGAGAGGACTGCTGGCTTTGTGCAGCACTGTGTTAGGTCAGAGCCAGTAAATGTGAAATTCTCTTGACTTTGTACATGTATGTTGGCTCATGTTCCCAAGAGGGTTGCCAAAGATCAAGCATTATATCTTTATTCAGGTCAGGGGAAGGGATAAGGATAATGTTAAACATATATGTTCAAAAAGTAAAAGTTTTCCACAAGCTTCTTTCCCCTTTCAGCAGTTTTCCCCTTATACCTCATTGACCAGAATTGAGTCAGATGACCGCCCCTATTTGCAAGGGAGGTCAGAGAATCACAAAACACAGTTTTCATGATTAGCTTAGACCAATGATCTGGGATTGGGCATCTTTCCTCTAAGAGACAAATTAGGGTATTGTTAACAAGGAAGCAGGGGGGACCAATATTGAGTAGAATACCTTGAAAAGTAAGAAACTGGCCTACATACCAAATTTGTAAAAATGTCTACATTTTGGAGGGAATTTGTTTAAATGTTACCCAACCTTTTATCTCTCAGGTTTTCTCACTTGAACACTGGTTATAGCATGGGCTAACTTTAAATAAGCTTACAGACCACACATACATGTATTACCCATGATCTATTTCCAGCTGTCAGAGTGAATATTACAAAACAAAACCAAGATTGTCTCCATTAACCCACTGAGCACAGAAATGTCCTGTGATTGATTCCTGGCTTATTTTTATGTTTCATAGACTTTGAAGAAGGGTTCCACAGACCAGGAGAAGATTGAATTCCTGAAAGAGGCACATCTGATGAGGTATCTGGGCAGCACTGGATTAATTTTTCCTTGATATGAGTGGCAAGCTTTTATATCCAATTGGTAACTTTTTTACCACTCAAGATGACCTGACATAACAGATCACACCCAAAATAAACATGGCTCAAGTTTAAACACAAATAGTCTGTAGGATTATATAGAAGCCAGCCTTTCAAAAGGCAGTCCTCGGGCAAAAGGTCTTTTCTTTTACCTTTGGTAAGAAGTGTGTTTCGCAAGTGACTTCTGAAGTTGTTCAGCTCTAGGCATGCTTATATTCTTTGAACGTGTGATAATAGGTCAAGTAGATGGAGTAAGGGAGAGTCTAAGTACAATGATGTCAGTGAAAATATCCTCTGTCTTGGTAAACTTGGTAAAGGGCCAAGTCAGTTGCTGGTCATGAAAACTGCTGAGAGGCATCTTAAAGGGACGGCCTGGGGCAGTGGTCAATCGGATCCAAGCTGTGGGTTCTAATCAGGATCAGAGCTTACTGGCTTTGACATATTGAGAAAGTGGTTGAAGCCAAACCTGCATGCAGACTTGTTTCTCCAAAAGGAAGAGAATAATATTTCATATCTATGATGACCAAAAATTTAATACTTTCAAATATCTTTTGAAGAAGGATAGTAGTTAAAATTACTTTCCCAAAACGTGAAATACTTCATATACACGTCTTCTAAAGATCACCCTATTCTATCTGTATGCAGTGGCCACTAGGGGTTGCCGAATCATCTGTATGATGACACAGGACAGTACTCGGAAAAGGGGACTTTCATTTATTAGCGAACAACAACAGGAAATTTGAAGGAAACTGTAGATGAAGACTTGTTCTGTTTCCCAAAGGTCTTCAGCCAAGGCATGTGTTATTGTCACTTAATCCTACCTGTCTCTTTCCATCTTTTAGCAAGTTTAACCATCCCAACATCCTGAAGCAGCTCGGAGTTTGTCTGCTGAATGAACCCCAGTACATTATCCTGGAGCTGATGGAAGGAGGAGACCTTCTTACCTATTTGCGCAAAGCCCGGATGACAAAGGTAGGAAATTCGGTCCCAGTACAGGTTTTGTAATGCAAATGCCCTATAATCTCCTGCTAAATTGCTTTAAATCAATAGACTGATTCAATTTAGTCTGACGGTAGAAACTTAGAAGACTTCTGCAGAAAGAATTCTTGTATTTCCTTCAGATGGGTTAGGACAGTTAGAATCCTGGGCTAACTTCGGGCATTTTCTGATTATTTGAGCCTGTTTTTAGTATTTAATGGGAAAATAGGTACCTCACTGCCAGAATCATGTTTTCTGGAGAACAGAGACTGTGTGGAGTTAGAAAGGCACACCTTTCTCTGCACTTTATCTTTATGCCTATTTGTCCCAAATTGATATTTTCAAGCCTGTATGTCTTTATTGAGGACAGTATATCCCTATCCAGTTGGCATATCTGTTTGGATTTTTAAAAAGTTTTTTTATGGCTTTATTTATTTTATACGGCTGCGTGTTGAATTTTCAATCTTGGGGGAAATCTACTGATGTACCTAATATGAGAGGTGAGGCTTTAACTCTCTTAGACTTACTCATTATCAGTCTCAACCCCACCAGCTCCACACATCGAAAACTGTATCACACTTTTCAGATAACTCAGTATTGCAGATTTACATTACTATGACAATTACTTGCAGCTGAGTCACTCAAATACTGTGATTTTTTTCCTTGGGCTAAAATGGTAAATGTCTCTTGTTTTTCCCCCTTTGCTTAGTTTCCTATATACCTAACTAAACTCTTGGACAGAATTGTAACACTTCTATCAATGTATATGTTAAGTATGTCACATGATCCAGCGCCTAACAGTTATTTTCTTGGACGTTTTTCTCCTAGAGGCAGTGTGGTGCCTGTCCTCTGGGCTAGCTGCCTAGCTAGGACCCCGGTGCTTTCCTTCACATTTACCCTGGTGATTTCCTTGCCTGACCTTAGTTTCCTCTATTCCATGACTTCTTTGTTCTGTTTTAGAAGAGAGAAAGCATGAGAACACATGCATGTGAGGCAAAAAATCGCCTATCCCCTCCTCTTCTTGAGAAAGTGTCCTTTATTCTTCCTTCACGCCAGATGAACAAATTGGCTGAATTCTAGGTTGAAAACCCCTTTGTCTTTGTTTTCTAGTTTCTACTATTGTCTTTAAGAAGTCTTATGCCATTATGTGGTGCCTGGGTGGCTCAGCAGTTAAGTGTCCGACTTGGGCTCAGGTCATGATCTCCCAGTTTGTGAGTTTGAGCCCCACGTCAGGCTCTGTGCTCACAGCTCAGAGCCTGGAGCCTGCTTCAGATTCCGTGTCTCCCTCCGTCTCTGCTCACTGCTCCTCCCTCACTCATGTTCTGTCTCTGTCTCTCTCAAAAATAAATAAACATTTAAAAAAATTTTAAAAATAAGTCTTATGCCATTCTGATTCCTGGACTGATGACCAGTGACCTGCTTTTTGCCCCTCCTCTCTGGAAAATTATAGGAAATTCTTATCTGTGGTACTTTTTTTTTTTTTTTTAGCCAATCTGGACCCTAAATCACCCCCTTCAGTCCTTCAGTTCTGGGGTATTATTATTTTGATAGTGAGAGAGAGAGAGAGAGAGAGAGAGAGAGAGCATGTGTGGTAAGGGCAGAGAGAGAGAGAGAATCCCACACAGGCTCTGTGCTGTGAGTGCCAAGACCTATGCGGGGTTGAACCCACAAATCATGAGATCATCACTGGAGCTGAAATCGAGTCGAGTGCTTAACTGACTGAGTCACCCCAGATGCTCCTATATTGTTTTTTGAGATAAAAATCACTTTCTTTGTGCCTTCTGCTTCCTTGTTCTAGAAACTCTATTGGTTGGATAATGGACCCCTCTCGTCCTTTTGTTCTAGTAGTTGTTTTCTCTTGTTTTCTAACTCTTTGTATTTTTACTCTCAATTCTGGTGGCTTTTCATAACTTCTTAAATAGAATTAAAATTTTTAATTTTCCACACTCATTCTTAAATGTTGATCGTTTCTTAAAACAGTATTGCTTCTTCACATGTGTAAAATCTTCTCTGATCTTTTCTGAGATACTAATTATAATTTTTTAAAGTATTAATTTGCTTCCTGCATTGTCCTGATTTCCTTTATCCTCTTTGTTCTGGAAACTGTTTGTAACCTGAGAAGCTTTTCTCAAATGTTTGGTGATTTGTGGCCGGTCCTCCTATTTAACAGTGAGGCCTGAGAAGCCGACTGGAAGCTGTGTGTGTGTCTGGCAGCTTCCTTTTGCTTGTTATGGGGGACCCTGCCTTCTCGCTGGGGGTTTCCCTAATCCTCGGATGACAGTATCTTCTCCCGCTGGAGAAATAAATGCTTACGCCTCAGTTCAGGGAGGTGAGATGGGAAGGAGGTGGAGGTCTCAAGGCTGAGTATGTGGACTCTTGTTTAATTTTCCTCTCCATGTTCAGCACAGAGCCTTAGTTGGACTGGTATCTTTGAACTCGGAGTTGTTCTGGTTCAGTGTGTGTGTTTTCTCAAGAGGAAAGCCTCCTGCTGTTGTGGGAGGGTCTAGGATCTAGTTGGCTCCTAAAATAAACTCCTAAACATTCCTCTTGCATTCAGCCTTGCCTTACACCCCTGCATTCAGAGATACCTGCTACCTCCAATTGCTGAGCCTTTAGGGGGTTTTATAGTGAAACATACCTTAATTCTTGTCTTTCCCCCTGCAGGCAGCCAGGCTTTCTTGGCTCTGCTGAATGACCCCCATCTGCTTCCCTTTCCCAAAACGGTTCATGCATTAAATCTATTTTCCTGATACATTTATCCTTGTGAGGTTATAAACATTCCCCTATACTGTCATTTTAAGTAAGGTTGGGGAAAGAGTAGAACTGAAAATCCTCCATCTTTAACAAGAATGTCTATCTGTAGATATTGTTTGTTTGTTTTGGGTAGAAAAGAGGGGATAAAGGCCAAATAAAAATATGGACCTCCTCTTTCCAAATTATTTCTATTTAGTCAGGAGCCTGATGGTTATACTGATTGGTCCTCAAGTGTTCTTCCACTGTCTTCCCAGCCCGGGACAGCTTCCATCCTTCACTGCCCCGGCCCCAGCCAGAGAACAGGATGTTGTTAGGTGCTGAGTGCCAGGCTCTAAGTCCCCATCATGCTAAGCTCATTTGGAGGCAGCCTCCTCTCCACAGGAAGTGCTCAGGGGAAAAGTTCCAGAAGAGCTGCAAACATCCTTCTGCCTATTCCTGCTCCCCAACTACAGTGCTGGGTGAAATATATAAGGATTGATGACAAGTAGGCCCATAAACCTTAGTCTAGCCTTTTATTTTCAGGTTCTTCATCTAGAGAATGGAATATTGAATTGAAAATGTCCTCAGGCTCTTTTTAGCTTTGATTTCCTAAGATTATATTTGGATGGAAGAAAGTAAAAAACAAAACCAAAACCCAACCTATCAAAATAGTATAAATAAGTATCCAGATACAATCAAGTCATCCATTTGTTTTTTTAATAATTTATTTTTGAGACAGAGAGAGACAGAGCATGAGTGGGGGAGGGGCAGAGAGAGAGGGAGACACAGAATCTGAAACAGTCTCCAGGCTCTGAGCTGTCAGCACAGAGCCCGATGCGGGGCTCGAACCCACTAACCGTGAGATCTGACCTGAGCCGAAGTCGGACACTAACCGACTGAGCCACCCAGGCGCCCCGCAAGTCATCCATTTTTTGCTGAATGTTTATTATACGATAGTGAAGACTGTGGCTCTTGTTTTCAATGACCTTGCCACATGGTAGGGAGGTGAGTCACATAAAATAACTCATTTAAGATAGAAAGTGGAGGGCCCACTGGAGTGCAGTAGAGAATATACTGTGAGCACAGAGGAGAGAGATGATTTCCAATGGAGGAGACCTGGGAAGGCTTCATGGAGGAGGTCTTCTGTTTGAGACATAACTAAACTAGGGGATCGAACAGTCTCTGAAACTGTGCCTTACCACATGAGTCATGAAAAGCCATGACTAGGAACAGACCAAGGGAAGTTCAGGATGTCTAGGGGGATTCGGCAAGAGAAAGATGACAGGTGAGCCCCGAACAGCAGCATCGGGGGTCAAAGAGTCCCAACATAGGGTGTGAGGTATCCCAACAGGTTGCCACAGGGGCTATCGGAAGCAAGCGATAGAGATTGAGGCGGGCAGGCAGGCAGCATTCTCAAAACCTGTCAGCAGGGAATGTGATGCTAGCCATCACACTGAAGTTCAGAAGCAAGGTTGTGAGGAACATCTTCAGTAGAGTGGGTTCTGCCAACTGCAAAGCAGGCTTCCACTCACAGAGGAGCCAATGAACCAGTTTGGGAGCCTCAGCAGGGAGGCAGACACAGGCCAAGAGACCCATGTCTGGTGTCTGCTGGACCCAAACACTGTTGTGGGGGAACTGATCCTTGGGAGTAAGATCAAGCCTCTGTATCAGATTGAGGTAGGGTCGGGCAGGACCGTAGCAATGTTGAGTCTGAGAACATGAGGAGTCTTCTTAGTTTTGGAACACGACATGGGCTTGTCAGGGGAGACAAGGGGGAGTAGAACATGAGAGTACTCATCTATGAGAAACTGAGGGATTTCGAGGTTGGGAATCATTTGAGATGGTCAATGAAGGATGTAGATGGAAATCAGGAATAAGAAGAGCATTCTAGAATGATAGCAGAATTAAAGAAGAGAGGTTGAAAAATGCAGAGCAGGGATAAATTACTGCTGGTGTCCTGGCATGACTGAAGCACAGATTGTGAGAGGAGACACTAGCGAAATAAGTGGAGGCAAAGAGAGGCTGGTGCAGCCCGGGGCTGCCACGGAGGCTGTGCTTAGGAGCCTATAATAGATTCCGCAATCACTGGGTCACAGTGAAGTGGGCTGATTAAAGCACAAGAGGCTGGAGACAAGTTTGGGCTGTGTCAGATAGGGATGATAAAGTCCTGAACCAGGGTAATTGTGGGGAAATGGCAAAGGAAAGACAATATATGGGTGTAGCCTCGGGGAGGGAACTTTGAATTTTTTCCATATGGTACCAATAAAAACTTCAGCTGGCTTTTTTCGTGTAGGAATCATTGCAACCAGTATAGGCTCAACTATTCATGCTGGCTTTCATGGAGGAGAGGGGTAATCTGTGGCCTTGAACTAGAGTATTGTTAACAATTGCTAACAGATGGGGGCTCATCTGAGGAACAAGCCCATTGTCATGACTGACATTACAGTGTGACATTGGGCCAACGACTAAACTAGTTAGTACTGATTAAATGATCCTTATTACTACTTGGGGCAGCAGCTACTATATATCAAGTTGCTTGTTATATACCAGCCAGATTACATTATCTTATCTCGAATCCTATATGGTCAGTCTTATTCACATTTTACATATCAGAAAGTTACTTAGCAAATTGAGCAATGTAAACAAATTCACACAACTAGTAAGTACCAGAACTAGGTTTCAAATCTTTATTTGAAACTGACACCCTGAGATCTTTCCAATAAAGATCCTGTATTGCCTCTGCTTACTAAAAATGGTCTTATTTATGTATATTTCAATAGAAAGTATGTAAATCTAGTTCTTTTACTCCTTATTGTAACCATAGCTGAAAGTGCATTTAAGGCATCACATATGTGTGTGTACGTATGTATATGTATATGTTTTGTACAAACTGGAAAAGTACCTGTAACTTTTCTTTCATTTCTTACAGTTTCACGGTCCTTTACTCACCTTGGTTGACCTTGTAGATCTGTGCGTAGATATTTCAAAAGGTTGTGTCTACTTGGAACAGATGCATTTCATTCACAGGTACAGTGATATTCTGGATACAAGGGTCCTACAGACATCGGCACAATAATCAACTGTGGTTTGGGTAAAATGCATGAGATAATTAAACATTTTCATTACTTCAAAATCACAAATGTTTCTGTAAAAAGTCTCTCTTCTCTAAAGACCAGCTAGGGTTACTTGACTGATCTCTGGAACTTTATTATTAGCATTATTAAATATAGCCTCTGCCATAGGGATCTGGCAGCTCGGAATTGCCTTGTGTCTGTGAAAGACTATACCAGTCCATCACGGGTAGTGAAGATTGGGGACTTTGGACTTGCAAGGGACATCTATAAAAATGATTACTATAGAAAGAGAGGGGAAGGCCTACTCCCTGTTCGGTGGATGGCTCCAGAAAGTTTGATGGATGGAATCTTCACTACTCAATCTGACGTGTGGTAAGTTTAACAGCACACAGAGAAATTTAGGCAGAACCACCCAATGTCAGGGCCAGAAAGGAACTTGAGAGGTCATCTAACCTTATGAGACTATTCCTGGATCTCAATATTTTCACTTCTCACCCTAATCAGTTTTGATCCGTTATCTTACAAGTATATGTGAAATATGTACGTTTACTTCAAGTATTTTATCACAGTCCAAAAGCACAGAGGCTATAACTAATAGGAATTGGTACATAGAATTGATGTCCAAGCATATGTCCAAATGCCTACTCTTTTGGCATGTGTGATCATTAATTTATAGGTAGATTTAAATCATGGATCTCAAAAACATTATGACATTGAGGAGGTTTGGATGTCTATTTATTATTAGAATAGGAGCCCTCATTTTTGCTTTTTGATCCCAAATTTTGATTAGAGCTACTCAAAATGTAAAGATTTGTTTAATAACTTTCAAGCTGAGCTGGCCATAGGCAAAATTGGTGATGAGATAAAATTGGTCCCTAGTGTTGCCAGTTCACATTCATGCCTTTTGTCTCCACATTTGCTAGCATTCAAACTCAGGAAGAAAAGGGTGAAATGCCTTCTTGCTTACCCCTATGTGAGTCTGCATACTGACGCTATGAAAGCCTTACATAGTGAAGGTCTGCAGTGCAGTTTCAGCCGGGTAGGAGGAACGAAGTGTGTGTGTGTGTGTGTGTGTGTGCGTGTGTGCGTGTGTGCGTGTGTGTGTGCGCGCGCGCGCACACGCACGGCGCGCGCATGCGCCCCCACTAAGTCTTCCTATCACCTTTGAAGTGTTGCTGGTAGGCAGTTGCTTTTTCTACTTTTTTTTGAGGTCAGCTTGCTTTTAAGTCTCCCATTTGCCTTTTATGGGGCCAATAATGCCAATCACAAAGTAGACCCAAATAGCCCCAGGAAAAATTACATTGGAGAACCTACTGTAAACATGATGCTTGTAGTAAGTATAATTAAAGTAAACTCTTTAACATCCTTAGGTCTTTTGGAATTCTGATTTGGGAGATTTTAACTCTTGGTCATCAGCCTTATCCAGCTCATTCCAACCTTGATGTTTTAAACTATGTGCAAACAGGAGGGAGACTGGAGCCACCGAGAAATTGTCCTGATGATTTGTAAGTTAATTATGCTAATATAAACACCTAAAAACTAAAACCATGTGCCTATGCAATTTTATGCCTCATTGGCATGGTATTTTAAAATAAAAACTGAGATTTGTATATTTGTGTTGTCTACACAGAATGTAAATTGGTTGTAACAGTTAATTTACTAAATGCATGATGGTCTCTTTTATATATACATGATATTTCATTTCAGAAACAATATTTAGAAGAGTAGAATATATTTATATTCTTGAGAGATGAATTCTAATAAATAAATAAAAGATTTGGGTGTGTCTATATACATACACATACTCATTTTACCTTGGAAGACCTAATTTGGCTAATATCTTAATTTGCATTTTAAGAAATTCTATTAAAGAGGAATATATTGTTTAAAAGTTGGATTCCCTTTGTTGATGCAGCTGATATTGGGATATAGTACTGCTAAAAGCTACACAGGTTGTGATTTATTTATGAACTTAACACAAAGTGACTAAGTATTAGTGACTCTATCAAACTGATTCTGGCTCCTCTTGAAGTCTAATAAATTATGATTCTCAGGAGAGTAGGTGACTTTGATCTAGTTACAAAAGAAAATAAGCTCAGTTATTTTGCCGAGTAATAATCTACCTTCCTGTGAAGAACATCAGCAGAAATAAAGAAGTTTTAAAACTTTTTCCAAAGGATGTTTTACCCAAGACATGTTTTGAAAGGAGCACATATTGACCAAGTATAAACTCCTCTGTTATATGCACGGTATTGTGCCATGTATTGTATGGAATACATGGTGTTTAAATAATGGCCCCGGTGCTTCACAGTCTCAGAATGTATTTTGAAAGAGAAGAAACACACATGGAACAGTTGGACAACAAGCCAACATGTAATAAAGTGCTAAACTGTGTGGTACAGACAAGTGCAAAAGGAATTAGCAGTATGCGGATACACACCGTGGTTGTACTGCCTTGACTATGCTGTGTTATTTTAGAGGATTATTCAGACTGGAGCCAAAAGATGATTAAGAACTGGGCACCTTGGTTGGATGTTCTACTGCTGAATGGTTTTGTATTATTTAAATCTTCCAGTCAGAAGAAGAAGATTTGAGTCACTGCTTGTTTCTGATTTAGCTTTTACCAGGACATTTACAGGGAGATCAGATGTACACATACCTGATCAAGTTTGGGGACCATGCTTAAAAAATGATTCATGATCCTCTTGGGGGAGATGGAAAATATTCTGGAAATTAGAAGTAAGAAATTATACACAATTTGAAAATCTTTCATCTTGGGTTTGAGGAAATCCCAGCATACCTAAGCACGAAATACATTTTTATTAGTAAAGTAGCCACTGCTGTACATCTCTTACATATCTGTCAAACACTCAGAAATTTCCCCCAGAATTTCAAATGCACAAAATTTTCATTATCCTGTTAGAACTATATCTGGCATATTTCCCCTCTAGGGGGTACCTCATCACAATTATGCATTTTTTTGAATAGGCACTTTATGATTCAATCACAGAATTATACATTTTGATTGATATAAATCATACCTACCTTTATTTTGGGGAGGATGGAGGTGAATAATTACTTGGTGGTTGTGGAGCATAAAAATGTAGGTATGTTGGACTTTACCCAAATAGATCCAAAAACGCAACTAGAAGGAGAAGGAGGAAGAGGTGCTATAAAAGAGCTAGAAGAACATTCCTGTTTACAGGCAGAAAAAGATATTTTATATAACATTGATGTGATATATTTATAAAGCAAATATTTCTATTTGACCTAATTTTATAAAAAATACAGTTTTCTTAAAGCCAGAGTTTTCCATTGGTGATTTTGAAGTTCACTGGGGACATCTGTAATTAAAAAGTAAACAATGCTCCCAGCCCCCTGAGTGTTACATGCTCTCAGAGCCCTGGGAAGGGTTAAGGATCCATTGCCAACCAGGAAAACAAGCTGAGCTAGGAAATGGAGCTCTCAGCCATGCCATTCAATCTGGCCGTGGCCTTAAGTTGTCATGATAAAGATTAACTACTCGCCTTAGAGTACAGAGGGAACTGATTTTTATTTGAAGCAGTTCTCTGAGATCACAGGCCCAGCTTAGAGGGTTGAAAGTCTGCACTGAGCCATGCTGCACCTTCTATTCACTGCCTAAATGCTCAGCACCTGGATGCACTCTGGGTCAGGTGAGCCCATAGATGGCTACGCTGTGCTCAGCTATTAATGGAATGCAGGAGTTCAGAGCATTCCTGCCCTTCTTTTCGCAGCCTGGGATGTATGGTGGAAAGCCCAGTCCTCAGTATTCTCTTCAACTTTAAGTTTGCACAATATCTGCACCACTCTTGAGAAGAAACAGGATCAAAGGGCAATCTACTTCAAGTGAGAGCTCTTTGGGGTTCTGTGACAGGTGTAACACAGTGGCAACTGGACTAACTGGAGAGTCTCCCATAAGTAGGAGGCAACAATGGGAGAACATGAAGGTTCACCATCTTATTTTTACCTCTTAAACATATATATACACTCAGATGCTAGTTTGGTCTCTCTGGGGTTGGGTATAATGAGTAAAAGAGTGCCTAAAAATCTGTATTTTATGTGCTTTGTTTCAATTCCTATAGAAACGCATCCCCTATTAAAGGCGATTTCAGTATTAAACTGAAAGATGATATGAAATTTTCATCTGTTGAATTTCTTTTTTTTAACATTTTTTAAATGTTTTTATTTATTTTTGAGAGAGAGAGAGACAGAGTGTGAGCAGGGGAGGGAGCAGAAAGAGAGAGAGAGGGAGACACATAATCCGAAGCAGGCTCCAGGCTCTGTGCTGACAGCCCAGAGCTGATGCGGGGCTCGAGCCCATGAACCATGAGCTCATGACCTGAGCCGAAGTTGGACACGTAACTGACTGAGCCACCCAGGAACCCCTCATCTGTTGAATTTCAATTGCTTTATGAATTCAAGGACTTTTATACTTATTGAGACCAATAACGAATGTGGCTAGTGAGTCTCATGCTATTTTAAAAAACACTGAGGCAAAGAAGACTAAAGGGTTGGCATGTGAATGGAGAAATTTGAACTTGAAAACTTAGCCAAGTGAGATATTTCAAGTATGAGTGAGTATTTTACTTAGCTAGAAACACGAGGGTAGGGAAATTTTTACAAAGTGAATGACCTGTAAATTTATTTGGAGTAACATGTAGGGAAATTTTTACAAAGTGAATGACCTGTAAATTTATTTGGAGTAACATGATAGAATATTTGTAACTATACCTTAGTCAAATATTGAATGGATGATATTGAATTGTGACAAGTACATATTTGTAAGGGAAGACCCAGTGCCAAAGGTATGGTTGTTATTAATTTACCTGAAAGATATAAGAGATCCATTTTTTTAAGTTTTATTTATTTTGAGAGAGAGTGAGTGAGCACAAGCAGTGGGGAGGGGGGTGAACAGAGAGAGAGAAGGAGGGAGAGAATCTCAAGCAGGGTCTGCGCTGTCAGTACAGAGCCTCATGTGGGACTCGAACCCACGAACCAAGAAATCATGAGTTGAAATCAAGAGTGG